>CM060418.1:156016072-157504944 GCA_030545235.1 Helianthus tuberosus | reverse complement strand
TCAACTATCAAGTACTCCCCGTATATTCGGTCATCCAAAACGATTTTTACAACACTGTTTCGGTCTATTAATCAGTTAATTTTACAATCGTTTATTAATTTTAAAATTATTTCAAGAAATTTAAATATTTATTTGGTATATTTTTGGAGTTTGAGTTGAGGGAGCCGAGACATGTTTAACTTGTGTCAAAATGACAGCAATTGGATGACATGTATGTCAGCAACACAAAAGTATTTCTAGGTATAATCTAACCCTCACACACACACCCCTCTTTGAGATAAATATACCGCCACCTAGCTCACACATCATGCGAGTGTCCCTTTTACTCTCGAAAATTACATTTTTAACCTTTACGACACAATACTTTAGACGATTGAGGAGTCTACTACACTCAATCCATGACCGAATTTATAACTTTAAGCATGAGTGGCCGGCCCCATGAATTGAAAAGAAGGTACAACATTATTAAAACACAAATTAATGTGCACTAGACTCCAAGTAAAAGAAGACTTCATCATGGACCCAAGTTAAGTAAAGGGTTGAATTGTCTTTACTTTTTGCATGACTTTTTAAGATTCAAAAGATGGATCATCTTACGCTATTATTTGACTACCGCACTCATAGTAGTTTACCGAGTAAGATACAAAACTTGGAAGACGTACATCCAATCTATATTTAGAAAGAAAATCCGTACTTGAACAAAATGAATGTTAAACATCATCAAGACACAAATTCGTCCTTTATCAGAACTGAAACCATGCATGAAAGAGACAAAGTGAATTAAAGAATTAATGACGCCTTTTTTTAAAGCAAATTTGCATTTAACTAGGTTCCAAAACGATTCACGAACCTATCAATATGGGTAAAAGTTTGAATTGCCTTACCTCTTCACATATATGTGAAAAGACACGTATGCCCTAATCAAGTTGATAAAGAACAAACATGAATATGAACATCAATTAACTGTTAGTGATCATCATCTTTTAGTACTGCATTTGGTTTGATGCTTGTGAGTTCTACATGTACAACTTTTTTTCATATCGAATTCAAACATAACGTGATATAATATCAATGTTTACCAAGAAGCAAGAAGGATCAAAATACACACATGTAGCTCGATAAATTAAACGATTTAAAACAGTAAGTGGATGAAGAAAAGGAATAAGATGAGAACAGAAATAACATACACAAAAGGATGTTGTTCCTACTAATTCACATAATATAATTAAATACTGTCATTAAAACATAAAAGAATAAAATGAAATGAACATGCAATTGAAAATATTGAGTCAACATTAGCAACGCTTAAATTACTCGATTAATTGTGAAGAGGGTTTGGACCTGTGCGAACTAATCTTTTATCTTCGTCATACAGATCTCTTTCTCCAGCTGGTCGGCTCCGTGCTTCTGGATGGAATTGTGGAGATGCAGTTATAAACAACACAGCTTTCCGGCCAGAATTCGGTATGGAGTAATGGCGGTGATGATTAGCAGAAGATGATGGTAGACGAGTGGCGAATAGGATGATCCATATGAATAAAAGGTGGACTCTTGGATTGGAATAAGTATTTCTCCTTTTGCATATTATTTTTCCTAGTTCATATGAAAGATCTTGGGCCATTTTTAAAGATGATTGTATCATAGTATTGGAGGTAGTAGTGGCATGGGCCATTTTGAAAGATGATTGTATTCTAGTAGTAGAGGTAAGTAGTGGCATGCGGCAATGTAGCGTATGTATATAGTGTAGTTATATATATAGGCAGGAAGGTGGAAAGATGCAATAATTTTTCTAAAGTTTAGGCGGTTTAGAAAATACAAAAGTGATTGTATCATAGTAGTGGCAGTAGTGGCGTGGGCCATTTTGAAAGATGATTGTATCATAGTAGTAGAGGTAGTAGTGGCATGCGATAATGTAGTGTATGTAAATAGTACTGTAGTTATACATAGGCAGGAAGGTAGAAAGAAGAATTAAATTTAAAGTCCTTCCGTTCCTTGTCAAGCAGATTTTTTAAAGTCCGCTTCTCAATAAGCTGACTTAATAAAGTTTGCTTCCACAACAAAAGAACTACGTAACCAAAATGAACTAAATAAACCACATAGAAACACCATTTCATTTTGTAAACCACCTAAACATCAAAAGCTGAAAGAAAGAAAAGGTAGTAGATCAAAGTTGTAAATGAGATATTTGTCTTGCAAGAGGTAAATGGAAGTGGGTTTACTATTAGGGGTAACCAGATGGAAGACCCCCGCTGCGTTGCGGTCGTTGGGCTTATAATTAAGACGCAAGGTATACAAAGGCTAGATGGAAGCCTCCTATGTTGCGGCGGTTGTCGAATACCCAAATCCCGGCTGATGTTAAATGGATCTTCGCTGACGTCACGATGTCCCGTTCCTTGAAGCTACAAAAGAATAAACCGTTAGCCTCGTCACGGAGGGCCCCGGGAGGGGGATCCGTGACCAAGCTCCGGCGTGAGAATAAGTAAACTTGCCGGAGAGTGGGAGGAGTTTCTTCCGATGAGTATGATCACTGGAATATTTCCTCCTTGGTGTGAATCTAGTAAATATGTGTGTGTGTATTGAATGTATGGGAATGTTGGTCGGAGTTAATGAGAGAAGAGTAAATGAGAGAATATTAAATGTGATACCTCCTATATGCCTTGTGACCATCCTCTTTTGCTCTTATATAACCCCTGGCCCTTATTCCTCATGTGAGATATTTTATCAAAGTGATCCAACGGATTCTGCAAGCTTCCGAGGGGTTCAGACACGTGTCTGACCCCTAACGGTATGATAGCATCCTTATTTAATGCTCTGGCCGGAGAAGTACGATTGCCAGCCGAGATCCTCTGCTTATCAAACATTAAATGAGGCCTGCCACTTCTGATTATGGTTTCCCGCTCATTTTAAACGAAGGGATCCTTAATGGGCAAGGCAACTTGCTATTTGGGCTTATACCCTGTTGGGCCCTTTATGAAATCAGTCCAAAGCGAGTAAAATGGGACTTCCCATTGGCCCGTCGTCAAGTCATCTTTAGTCCCTGGTTCTGAGACCCGAAGCTCATGATCCGGGGCTGAATCATAACTGTTCGGGAGGGAGTTTAGTTTTCTTAAACTATGAATGTGGGCCCACCTTTGGCTAGTCATTAATCATCACCTTTTCTTGCCAGGCCCATCATTTCTTCTATAGACTAGTGGTGGGGGTTTAACCCCTTAAATGCACGTGCCCCCTTTTTGAATTTCGAAAGGACAACTGATTTGACGGTTACTCGCCCTGTCAGTTTTCTCCTTCTTTAAACACCCCCTTATTCTTCTCGAACCCTCATTTCACTTTCGTTTTCGTCTTCCGCTTCTTACCTTCTCCATCTTTTTCCGATGAGTCGCTCTGACCGTTCTGTGATCAAGTCTGTCTTGACGGCAAAAGACTTAAAGTCTTTTGTTAAGACGTATAACATCCCTGAACAGTTTTCCCCCACCTTGCCAGGTCCTAACGAACCGGCAGTATTCACGCCGGATAGGATCCCTCTCTATATCTTGGCTTTCTCCTCTTGCGGAGTCCGATTTCCTCTTTCCGCTTTCAAGGTTGCTCTGCTTCGTCATTTTGGGGTTCACTTTTCTCAGTTACATCCCTTAGGGTTGATGAGAGTGGTGCATTTCGAGTTGTCCTGTGCGGCTATCTCCGGTGAACCTTCCATTCCCTTATTTTGTATGTTCTACAAACTGATTTCCGACGGAGATTGGTTTACATTTGCTAAGAGACAGAACAACGTGTCACAACCCTGTTACACCTTTATGCCGACTTCCACTTACCCGAAGGATTGGAAAAGCAGGTTTATTTTTGTCTCCGCTGCCATGATGTCAGAATCCCCTTTGCCTAGGGATGTTGATGCCCCTATTGAGGATGTTGTTCCTACCCTATCGGCTAATGAGATTGTTCAATGGAAACACATGTGTGAGAACCCTACCAGGGCTTTCACCTTTTCTGAGGGTATCTTGGCCATGGGAGGGTTAAGTCCTTCCTACCCTGTTCGACCCAAGGCTTTCTTTGGTAAAAAAGGTATCCCTTTATCCTGGATTCTGCGTTTGTTTATTTTTTACTTTTTGGTATCTGTGTAGTCATCTTTAGTGCCTTTGTTTCGCAGAGTTGACTTTGTGGAGGTTGCTCCAGGGAGACTCTAAGGACGTGAAGTTTGTGGTTGATGGTGAAGTTGTTCCGGGCCTGAACCGGAGTGGGGTAGTGCAAGTTACCGGGGTGTCTGCCCAGGCAGGGGGCTCCGTCGCTGCAGAGGGGGGTGAGGACACTCCCTCTGATGGGGAGGAGAGTTCCCCTGATCCTGCCCCTGTTGATCAGAGCGATGATGAAGATTTGGAAGTACGTTTAGTCCGTAAAAGGAAAGCTACAAGTCCTCAGCCAGCCCCCGTTCCCCGTGATATCCGGCAAAGGCTCCGGAGTGCCAGCGGGCAGAAACTCCCCCTTCCTTCTAAGGCTGCTTCCGAACTTCCCCCTGTTGGGGTCAAGGGTTCTTTGTCCAAACACCTGAGGTCTTCAAGTCTTGTGAGTGCACCTTTGTTGGTGAGTCCTTCTTTCTTCTTGTCTACTCTGTTTCATTTCTGTTTTATTTCTGATGTTTCTCTTGGTGCAGGGGAGTTCTCGTGATCCTATAGATATCCCCACTGGTCCCTCCTCTTCCCGTGTACCGGACAAAACCCCGGAAGTAGGTCTGGCCCACTTTACCTCAGCCTTTGAACTCTCTCCTCTTCATACTACGGGGACCAGTAAGCCTTCTGAACCTGAGGTTCTTGCCCATCGGTCCCCTCTGGCTCCTCTATTTGCTGATGCTATCTCCTTCACCTATGTCCCTAAATGGAAAGTAACTCAGTCCTCGGTGATAGGGACTCCTGAGGCTGCCAGGGACTTCCTGAGTCATGCTGTTCCTCCTTCCCATAAATTCGTAAATTCTGCTTTGAGGGATGACCTTTTCGAGGATCAATATAGCATGTCTCTTTGTGAAGCTTTTTTCAGGGGTGCTGGCATGCTGCAGCGAATTGACGATTTGAGGAGGACAAATGAGGGTCTCAAGGGTGAGCTTAAAACCTCCCAGTCTGTTGCTGCCGGACTTAGGTGTCGTGTGGTTGAAGCTGAGAGAAAGTTGCAGGAGGAGAAGGTATATAGCCTTCCCCCCCCCCCCTCTTTTTTTTAGCTGTTTTTTGGACTTTTTGTGATGTTTCCTGTCCAGGGGGATGGAGCCATGTTAGAGAGGAAAGAGCGAGCTTGGGAACAAGAGATGGTGGTGCTGGTGAGAGAGAAGGAAGAATTGGCCGCTGAGTTGAAGTATTTGAAGGAAGTTGGCTCCGTTTCCCAGGAGCAACTGAACACCATGTATGCGGATTATGGGATAACTTCTGACGATAATCAGCGGTTAGCGAAGGAGAAACATTGGTTGATCACCGAGGGTTTTGCAGCTTTCCTTACTGCAGTCTCTCAGTCAGAAGATTTCAAGGGTGGCCTGGAGGAGGTGTACAGGGCGTATCGATGTTGGCTACCAGGCTGGATTGAAGGATGGTTATGCCTATTCTGCTCAGGGCCTGGGCAGAAAAGAAACTCCGCTCTACAACTCCAAAGCGAAGAAGAGACTATCTAAGCTGGATGAGGAGTTTGGGAGTAAAACCCCTGCCATTCTTCAGAAGATCCTGGAGCATCCCATGATATCAGTTGATGAGTTGAAAGCCCTGTTTTCCTCCGCTGGTCCTTCGTCTCCACCGTCTTTATCTAGGGGTGATCCCCAGTGATTTCTAGACATTAACATCTTTCGATATGGTTGTAATCTGGATAACTTACCTGTCCTAGGATACTTTAAACTTTTGTGGTTGTTTGGAAGGAGGTCCTTCGTGTTGGGGGCCTTCTAGGTGTCTAATCATGTAGCTTATGACTGTGTATCGCTTTCTTGTCTTTGTTTGTTTCTTGTTTTTGTTTTGCAGGGGTCTTTACCGAGGATCAGGTTGGTGCTTCCCTGAAGACCTTTAAGATGTTTTGCAAGAGGCTGTATTTTGGTTTTCGTTTGTTGTATTTGCTGTTTCTTTGTACATTTATCTTTCATAAATAAAGAAAAAACTTCTTTTTGTGGTTGGTTTATAGAAGCGTGTTACATTTTTGGCTTGTTTGTCAAACCGCGATTGTCTGTTCGAGGCCAATCGCTGGACAAGTTGATAATGTGATATTATGTTTTTGACTTGTTGTGTCCGCTTTCTCTGGGTTAGCTAGACCCTATCTTACCCCATAGCCGGGCTTTTGGTATGTTTGATATACCTTATACACGTGTGTTCGCTTATTGGTTAGGTTTATAGTATTCTTGGGCACGTCTGCCTAGTTATAACACCTGTTATTTTACCAAAAGGGGACAGGTTAGTTGTCCATTTGTCATTTACTTCTTGGGGAGCTAAACTTCCCAGCGTAAGTTGTTACAAAAGATCTGTTCTTGGGAGAGCCCCAGACTAGTAGTTTAAATATTACAAAAGTGGATCTTAGCCGTTTTTCCTGGGGACAAATCCCTCATATGTAGTACTTCCTAAGTTGCATGAGGTTCCACGTTCTGGGGACCTCCTTGCCTTGGAGAGTTTCCAACTTGCAGCTTCCCTTGCCGTTTGCCCATACGACCCGATAGGGCCCTTCCCAATTGGGTCCTAACTTTCCAGTGCTCTCCTGCAGGCTGGCTTCATTTGGTCTCAGGACTAAATCTCCCGGTGCGAGGTTAAGCTTCTTCATCTTGGCATTGTAATAACTTTCCAGCTGTTTCTTATATTTAGCCTCCCTGCCCGCCGCCACTTCTCTCCTTTCTTCCAGCAAGTTCAGGTTCATCCGGAGGTCTTGTTCGTTCTCCGCCTCCCTGAGCTTCATCCTTGCAGTCGGGGACCCTATCTTAGCTGGGATGATTGCCTCAGTCCCGTAAGTCAGGCTAAAAGGAGTTTCCCCGTTGCAATTTTTGGGGGTGGTCCTGTATGCCCACAGTACAAACGGTAGCTCCTCCAGCCATCCTTTTTGTTTCCTCCCCAGTCTTCCTTTTATCCCTTTGATAACGCTTTGGTTGGCTCTTTCTACCAGTCCATTGCTTTGGGCATGAGTGATGGAGGTAAACACCTGCTGTATATGCATCTGTTCGCACCATGGCTTGAAGGGTCTCCCAGCAAATTGGACACCATTATCACTTACCAGTTCTTTCGGGACCCCGTACCTGCAGATGATATTATCTAGCACGAATCGTCTCATCTGTTCCCCGGTTATTTTTGCCAAGGGTTTTGCTTCGATCCATTTGGTGAAATAATCAATAGCAACAACCACATATTTGACTCCTCCTGGACCCTCCGGAAATGGCCCGATTATGTCGATGGCCCATTTCTGGAAGGGCCAGGATGTTGAGACCGGTATCATCGGGTGTTTGTGTCGATGAGTCATAGGTGCATGTACCTGGCAGTTATCACATTTTCTAACCTCTTCGGATGCTGTTTCGTACATTCGAGGCCAATAGAATCCCGCATTCATCGCCTTTGCTACTATCGTCCTTGGCCCCGAATGCATTCCACAAATTCCCTCATGCATCTCCCTAATCACATACTCAGCTTCTTCCATGTCAACACATTTTAAAGACGGGCCCAGGTATGACCTCCGGTATTGTTCTCCATCAACCATCTCATATTGCAAGGCCTTTACCCTTATCTTCCTAGCTGCCCAGTCTCCTTCGGGTAGTGTCCCGTCCTGGAGGAACTTTACGATTGGTGTCATCCAAATTTCTTGTACATTCTCAACCGTAGCTACCTCCTTTGTGCTGAGGGAGGGAGAGGTTAGGACTTCCACTTTGACTTCTCTGGCTAAGTGGTCAAATGCTACTGAGGCTAGCTTACTGAGGGCGTCATATTTTCTGTTTCTCCCGCGGGGGATGTATTCCAGTTTAAAAGTTTTGAATGCCTTGGCCGTCTCTTTGACCTTTGCCACGTACTGAGCCATGGTGTTGTCTTTGGCCTCGTATTCTCCCTGGTATTGTTTGACTACCAGCTGTGAGTCGGTACTGGCTTCCACATGCTTTGCTTTCATCTTTTCGGCCAATCTCATCCCTGCTAGAAGGGCTTCATATTCTGCAGTATAGTTGGTGTTCTCAAAATCCAGTCTTATAGCGTAGGTTAGCTCAACTCCCTCAGGACTTGTCAAAGTAATGCCCGCTCCGCTCCCTTCTTCGCTGGAGGCTCCATCTGTGAACAACTTCCACACAGCCTCGTCTTCCCTTTCTTTCTCTTCTTTCTCCAAGGCCTCCCATTTTAGGAGTTCTTTCTCTTCATCCTCAGGGACTTCTGCTAAGAAATCGGCCAGTATTTGTCCTTTCATGGCTGTCCTGGGTTTGAACTCTAAAGAGTGTTCTCCCAGTTCCACGGCCCATTTAGCCAACCGTCCCGACAGCTCCGGCCTCCTGAGTACCTTTTGGAGGGGTTGGTCAGTCATTAAGGTGATCTTGTGTCCTTGGAAATATCTCCTGAGTCTCCGAGATACGAAAACAAGGGCCAATGCTAACTTCTCTAGAGGCATGTAGCGTTCTTCGGGGCCTTTAAGTGTTCTACTAATGAATCGGTATCTGCTTTCCCTCCCGTTCTACCATCATGACCGCACTTATGGTTGTTTTTGAGGCGGACAGATATAAGAGCAACTGCTCTCCGGGCACTGGAGTGGCCAATGTTGGGAGGTTACAAATATAGGCTTTCATTTCTTGGAAGGCAGCCTCCGCCTCGGAGGTCCATTGAAACCTGTCTGTTTGGAGACAGTCCTTCAGCACTTTCATGAAGGGGAGGGTCCTGTCGGCTCCTTTTGACAAAAAACGGTTTAGTGCGATTAGCCTCCCGTTCAACTGTTGGATGTCTTTCAGGGATCTGGGGGACCGCATTTCAGCCACAGCTTGAGTTTTCTCCGGGTTAGCTTTGATTCCGCCTTCAGTGACTACCACTCCCAAGAATTTTCCTTCTTCCACCCCAAAACAGCACTTTCCGGGTTTTAGCTTCATATTCACGTCTTGCATAGTGCGGAGAGTCTCAGCTATGTCATCTATCATGGCCATCTCTGTCAGGCTTTTGATAACGATGTCATCAACATATACCTCCAAGTTCTTTCCTCGTTGCTCCCTGAAGAGTGTGTTCATGAATCTTTGATACGTGGCCCCAGCATTTTTAAGGCCGAAGGGCATTTTGGTGTAGCAAAATGTCCCTTCGTCTGTGATGAAGGCGGTTTTTTCTTCGTCCTCTATTGACATCTGGATCTGATGGTATCCTTTGTAGGCATCCAAGAAGCATTTCAGGGGGTACTGAGATAAAGAGTCTACCTGGACGTCTATTTCTGGGAGGGGGTAACAGTCCTTAGGACATGCTTTCTTCAGATCTTGGAAGTCTATGCACATCCTCCATCCCCCGTCTTTCTTTTGAACCATGACTGGGTTAGCGACCCAGGATGGGTACTTTACCTCCCTGACTATTCCTGCCCTGAGCAGTTTTGTGGTTTCCTCACAAGCGGCTCTTCTTTTGTTGGGCCCCATGCTTCGCTTTTTCTGTATACGTGTTGAGTCGATGTTCGGTTAGGCTCCTTGGAATTCCTGTCATATCTCCATGTTGAAATGCAAACACATCAATGTTGAGAAGGAGCAATTCCTTGAGAGCACTCTTGCACTTGTCACTCAGGTAGCTTCCTACTTTAACCGTCTGCTCCAGGAACCTGTCGCAGAGGACCCATTCTTCAACCCCCTCCTTCGGGGGCTTCTCGGCTGCTTCCCCCTCAGACACGGAAGAGACTACTTCATATGCAGATTTTACCCAAGCCAAGCCCTTTGGCGTCTGGAACACTAAGGCTCCGTGTGGGGTGGATGCTTGTGCTTGCAAATCCCCAATCCCAGGTCTTCCCAAGATTGCGTTGTATTTTGAAGGTGCTCGAACAACTGTGAAAGTTAGGTTTATGGTTCGAACTCGATCTCCTACCCCAACTGTGAATGGGAGCCTGATCTTTTCCCAAGGGGTGTGACACACTGTTGTTGAATCCTACTAGAGGGATGGAATCCTCCTCAAGCCTGTCTCTTACATCTCTGTCGAATCTGAGGAAACAGTGCTCGTATATAACTTCTACCCCATATCCCCCATCCACGTGTATCCTGGCCACCTTGTGGCCAGCTATTATGGCCGAGATGTTTAGTGGGAGCCGCTACACCTCACTTTCTTCCAGGTGTGGCATTAAGATGGGAGCTTTCATGCAGTCTGGGGAGCCCAGGATTCTGGCCTTTACGCTTCTGGTGGTATCAAATTCATTCCTCATTCTAATCATATCTACATCTGCCCTCCCAGGCTCCCTTGCATCCTTCCCTCTGCGATCCCCCCCCCCCTTCCTTAATTTCCCTAACCAAATTGGCCAGTTTTCCCGTTTTCACCGCGGCTTCTATTTCCCTCTTTAAGTACATGCAATCATCATTTTTATGGCCAAATCCTTTGTGAAAGTCACAATATTCGCTTGGTTGTGCCTTCGGCCCGGGTTTTATGGGTGGTGGCCTCGGGAAGGAGCTCTTCACCCTCTCAGTGGCCAATATTTCACTTGGGGTCTTGGTGAGAGGGGTGAAGCTGTCAGAGTAGGGGGATGGGCCTCTCCCCCGAGGTCTATATGGGGAGTATGAGGGTCTTGCCCTATCATGCAACATTCTATCAAAAGCAGGTTTTCTGGAATAAGGTGTACCTTTATCAAGAGGTTTTGCGACTGGGGTGACCCTTCGGGGTAGGGTGTCTGTTTCCTTGGCCTTGCTAACTGTGTCTTTGCCTCTGACAAAGGCTCTGACCCTGTCCATGAGGTTGTCAAATGAGCGTGGGAACTTTTCCCCCAGTTTCTCGCCTAGCTGTGCATGCTTCAATCCGTTTATGAAACTGCTGATCTTCATGACCTCCGGGACGTCTTTGATATTCATACTCTCCATGACAAACCTTTCCATGTATTGGTCTATCCGCTCGTTGTCCCTCTGCCTTATGTGTAGGATCTCGTTAGGGTTCTTGACCACCTTTCTTTGCTGACCGAAGTTTCTCAGGAACTTTTCACTTAGTTCTTCGTAGTTGTCGATCCCTCTAGGAGGGAGGCTGTCGAACAAGAGCCAGGCCCCCTCCGTCAAGGTATGTACAAACATATGGCACCAAACCGGCATGGGCCACCGCCCCAGTTGCCCCGCACCCCTGAAAGCATGGAGATGATCTTCAGGGTCTCTTGTCCCATCATATCGGTCAAAGTTTGGGGGTAGCTTCGTCTTAGGGGGCATTGGTGCTTCTACTATCCTCCGGGTGAATTTTGAGACTTCAGCTAAGTCCCGTGGGAGGTAGGGTTGATCCAGGCCGTCGTTGCTTGGATTCTCCTTTTCCTTTTCTTTTCCTTTTGGTTTCTTTCCCGTGATGAGATCCTCCCTTTCTTCCGAGGACATTTGTCTAAGGGCTGTCATGAACGTTTCCAGTGGGTCGCTTCCACTGCCCTTGTTTTGAGGGTCTGTCTTTTCTTGATTAGAGGGTGTATCGAACGATAGTTTGGCCCTGATACTATCGAGTTTCTCTTGTCTTTCTAGGTCTTTGAGACACTTTTTCAGTTTCTCTCTGTGCATGGCCACGAAGTCCGGGGTGATGGTCTCTTCTTTTTCCAGCATTTCTGCCTGATTCCCATTCTCTTCCTCATGGGTTATATCTTCCACCGTAACTTTGTCATGATCATCCTGCACTGTCTGAATGACCTGTGAACCGGGTGTGGTGTCCATGTTGCTTTTTCTAAAACGGGTTATCTATGACGTCGGAGTTCAGTGTGGAGACACCGGTCAAGCTGATGTCCCACGGATGGCGCCAATGTCGAATACCCAAATCCCGGCTGACGTTAAATGGATCTTCGCTGACGTCACGATGTCCCGTTCCTTGAACCTACAAAAGAATAAACCGTTAGCCTCGTCACGGAGGGCCCCGGGAGGGGGATCCGTGACCAAGCTCCGGCGTGAGAATGTTGGTGTGGGAGGAGCTTCTTCCGATGAGTATGATCACCGGAATATTTCCTCCTTGGTGTGAATCTAGTAAATATGTGTGTGTGTATTGAATGTATGGGAATGTTGGTCGGAGTTAATGAGAGAAGAGTAAATGAGAGAATATTAAATGCGATACCTCCTATATGCCTTGTGACCATCCTCTTTTGCTCTTATATAACCCCTGGCCCTTATTCCTCATGTGAGATATTTTATCAAAGTGATCCAACGGATTCTGCAAGCTTCCGAGGGGTTCAGACACGTGTCTGACCCCTAACGGTATGATAGCATCCTTATTTAATGCTCTGGCCGGAGAAGTACGATTACCAGCCGAGATCATCTGCTTATCAAACATTAAATGAGGCCTGCCACTTCTGATTATGGTTTCCCGCTCATTTTAAACGAAGGGATCCTTAACGGGCAAGGCAACTTGCTATTTGGGCTTATACCCTGTTGGGCCCTTTATGAAATCAGTCCAAAGCGAGTAAAATGGGACTTCCCATTGGCCCGTCGTCAGCGGTGAAGGTTAGATGACATCAAACATTAACCATGTAAAACCCATTAATACAAAACTTAAAAACATCAATAACTTGAATTACACAAACATACAAACATGTTTCATAAGGAAAACATTACAGCGTAAAGACTGACTTGTACTACGTCGATCCCAGTGTCCCATCTCAACTGGCTCAACAAGAAAGAACTCAATTTGAGAAAGCCTCCTTCTTTGCGTTACGACTTCCTCTTAGAATTTGAGGTATTTGTTTACTTCTCAAAAGACTGGTATTTGCATTATACCAAATACCAAACACCCCCTTATCTAATCTTATGCATTCATTGCAGACATTACTCTGTGGCCTACTCGGAATCCCCTCATCTAATGGTGTCATTCCACAATATCCTACGCATACCAGGAGTCTTGCACGCTACTCTCAAACTGTCACACCCCGATATTTCCACGTATTACCGGTGGGCCCGGTGGGGAGTATCGTGACATAGTTGATATCATCATAGTCAAATAACACAATTTTAAATGCACAGCGGAAGCAAAAGATAGATATTATTTCAACCGAATAAATTGTAATATCAAAGTATCACAAAAGAGTTGAAACAGATCCAAAGGCGGATCAAATAAAAAGGAAACATAGTTCATCAGACTTAAATGCATCCAAGCTTGCGAGACTCGTAATGATGCTAAGGAGAGGCCAGCCTATTACGCTTAGTACCTGCACTTAACCTTTTTGGGAAAATACGTCAGTTTACACTGGTAAATACAATTAACTGACTCATTTTGAAAAGGTTTAGAAAATTAATTTGAATGCACACGGCACAAAACATTTTATAACTTGGGATAATTATTTATATATAAACTTGTAAAAGAATTACATGTTTGTTATACGTTCAGTAGCCCGATGCGTAGATCGGGTTAAAGATTAATGACACACCACATGATATAGTTCCGGGGCGGGTCATTCCCGAAACCGGCGGTTATACCATATTATTTATTTATGCACTGATGGGTGTACGCCTACACCCCGTGCTTAGGTCGTGGCCATTTCGTAAAATGATGCCAAGGATATCCGGGACATGGTCATTAACCCCCTAAAGGCTTTAAGCAAACAAAACATTTTCAAATGGGACATTTCAATGATTTAACCTTTATACAATTAAAGATGCAATGCCCGACCAAGCGATATTTTATATACCGTACCCCAAGCCCGTATAGGGAAAATAAGTTAAAAGTATTTACCTTTGCAAGTATTAATCACAAATAGCAAGTGCATGTAGCTTTTACCGGGTCTCCTATTCTGGAACAAACGTTTTTAATAACCTATTAGATTCCTAACGGGTCTTTAATTAAGCCTAAACTTAGACCGGTTAGTTTTAAAAGAAGATACGGTTCAAACGCACCATTAAGCGAAGACCGGAATAGAATGTGATTTAGACCCGACAAGTTTGAAGACTTGTATAATATGGGTAAACTAAACACATTCTGGATTTTGAGACAAAAATGATAAGGTTTGACCCGTTTCGGCTAATTTATGCAAACTAGTTACATAAACCGAACCGAACGCGAAAGATGCGTAACGGGTAACCATATGAGTCGTATACAAGTTTCCTATGTTAATATGCCTTAAATATGTTGTGACATCAGTAAGATATCTTCTATTATGCCCGAAATGGATTTAAACTCAGACTATGCCCCGTAGGGGCATTTTGGTCATTTTAAGGGTTATAAAAGAGTTTAAATAATAATCTGAGTTACAGGTCTGATATAATCAGTAAAATACTTAAATTAATAAGTTATAATAGTAAGGTATTACCTATATGTAAAATTTGTCATTTAAAACCAAACTATGTACCTTAGGGGCATTTTGGTAATTTCACATAGGCTTAAAAGGTCAAAACTGGAAACCTGAGTTTAAAAAATTTTACTTACTGTTAGAATATAAAAATGTACTTAATATATCAGTAGTTATTAAGTCTTATATGTTTAAAATAGTTTTAATACATACTATGTGTTAAAAAGGCGATTTTGAGCTATTTCCGGGTTTTTAAAGTAAAGCTGAAAATTTTAATATTCCAGAAGGCTAAAAATATTTTATTTATCATAACAAATCAGTAGCAAAAGGTTTGGTATCAAAATTATTTGTAAAACTTATTTTATAGCCCAAAAGGGCAAAACCGACAATTACCGAATCAAGCTTAGGACTCTATGTTATGCTCAGCCTAAAAATAAATAAAAATCTTCAAAAATCCCAAAATATTATATTACATTAGTGGGTAAAAAGTTTGGTATCAAAAATCGGGTTTAGATAGGCTATATGCTAATTACGCCGTTTATTTAATAAAAAGCTTTCTAATTACGCTAATGAGCATAACTCCTAATCTAGACCTCAAACTGATGTCAAATTTTAGGGACAAGTTTATAAATTAGTAACTAAGGTTTCTATTCTTTTACATTTTCACAAATCACGTTTTAAGGTAATATGGGCATAATAGTCAACATTTAAGCATTTAACGGAAACATGCATATGAATCGGATAACTAATGAACCAAGTTGTACAACCTCAGAGGGTTACACTAACATGAGACCTGGTCCAAATAAATCTCTAAGGCAATTCTAAACTATGCTCAAACGGGTCAGAACTGAAAGTCAAAGCAGAAGTCAAACTATGCGACTTTCGGTCCCGAACCGAGCCTAAACTGAAAATTGTCGGGTTGAACATGTTTAGACGTGTTCTTACATTAATTACCAAGTTATATTAATGATAAAATAGGTTGCATGGATCCTACATTGCTAATTATGCATTAATTTGAAAATAAGCTTTCTGTTGACTTTTTAAGATTAGCTTTGACCCGACAATTGACCTAATTAGAGTGGGAATCAGAGGTTACCCTTTTAAGGGTTTATTACCCACATAATTACCAACCTAGAGGTACTTTTAATTCGAGATTTGACTGAACAATTATTGATTAATCTCGAAGTCAAACTCTAATTACGACGGTTTGACTTTAGGCTAATTAACTAAGTAAAACGAATTAAGAAAGGTTATGGGCACTTACTGAGGTCCTATGCACGACTAAGAATGCTTGAGAAGTGTCCTTGAGCTCAAGAAATCTTCAAAACAAGAGTTTGGAAGCTTTCCAAGTGAATGCTCAAAAAGTGAGTTCACAAATGCAACCAAGGGCTCTATATATAGCCAAGGAAGTGCAAGGAGGTGGACACAAGTGTTAGGGCTACTCCATAGGTGATAACAGGTGTTAAGGGACGTGTAACATGCAGATAAAGGGTGGCAAACTCGCTGAATCGCGTAAACATGCAGGCTGACATGTTTAAACAGGTTTGCTGTCATTGGTAGTCCGTCGCATAGCGCCACGGACATGTGCACAAGTGCTGGCGCTACGCCAGCATGTAGGGGGATCAGCAACATGTTTCCAATTATGACACTTTCACCCCCTGAACTTTCTAATGCGTAGTTTCTTCCATTTTAGGCACTTTTAACCCTTGAAATTTATATTTCCATGATCCATGAGATAAAACCAAACATCATTAGGTCCGGTTTCGTTCAATGATAACCGAAAACACAAGTTTTGCCTTGTTGACGCTTTTAACCCCTCGTATACGAATATCGTCATAACTTTCTCTTACTTAATCGAAAACTTGTGAAATTTTTATCACGTATTCTAGTGAGCATAATCAATTGTTACAAAGCTTCGGGTTTGCTAAAAGGTCACTCAGAGGTATACTTTAAACATGTTGACACATTTAACCCCTGTAGTTTGTAATTTCTTACTTTCTTTCACAATTAGCTTCGTATGATCCATGATTCATTCGTTTAAGAGTATAAACATCATGTAGGGTTATAATAAAGTATATTTATTCATTGTTGACACTTTGAACCATTATATTCACATACTTTCCTTGTTTGTCAACTTTAGTCTCTCTAAAGTATTCTTTCACACGTTCAAAGCTTATGACACGTGTCAATACGTTATTGGACATGAATTTTCGAGGTGTTACATCCTCACCCCCTTAAAAGAAATCTCAACCTCGAGATTTACTGAAACAAATGAGGGTATTTTTCTTTCATTGTGGACTCTACCTCCCACGTATACTCGGGACCTCTGCGGGCATCCCATTTAACCTTTACAATAGGCACATGCTTCCTCCGAAGCTTCTTAACCTGTCGATCCTCAATCGACAAAGGTTTTTCCACAAATTTCAAGCTCTCATCTATATGCACATCCGTATGTGGTATGAGTAGCGATTCATCAGCTAGACATTTCTTCAGATTGCAGATATGAAATACATTGTGAATACCACTGAGCTCTTCAGGTAAGTTTAACTTATAAGCCACTGTTCCTACACATTTGATGATCTTGAATGGTCCTATATACCTCGGGCTTAACTTACCTTTCTTACCAAATCGCATCACTCCCTTCCAGGGTGATACTTTAAGCAATACTTTATCACCAACCTCGAACTTTAGAGGTTTACGCCTTAAGTCTGCGTAGCTTTTCTGCCTGTCTCTGGCAGCTTTGAGACGATCTCTTATCTACAAAATCTTGTCTGTCGTCTCCAGGACTATATCAGGTCCTGATAACTGAGCTTCTCCTACTTCTGCCCAACAAATAGGCGTTCTGCACTTTCTACCATATAATGCCTCAAAAGGCGCAGCCTTAATGCTTGTATGGTAGCTATTGTTATAGGAGAACTCGATCAATGGCAGGTGGTTATTCCAACTACCACCTAAGTCAATCACACATGCACGAAGCATGTCTTCCAAAGTTTGTATGGTACGCTCACTCTGCCCGTCCGTCTGAGGATGGTAAGCCGTACTAAAATTTAAGCGCGTGCCCAAAGCCTGTTGGAAACTTTTCCAAAAATGTGATGTGTATCTGGTATCTCTGTCAGAGATAATTGACACTAGAACGCCATGCAGAGATACAATCTTATCTACGTACAATTGGGCTAACATGTCGGAGCTATAAGTCTCCTTAATGGGTAGGAAATGTGCTGACTTAGTCAGTCTATCTACTATTACCCATATAGTATCATTTCCTTTCTTTGTCTTTGGCAACTTGGTGATGAAATCCATCGTCACCATCTCCCACTTCCATGTGGGGAGTTCAGGCTGTTGTAACAAACCTCACGGCTTCTAGTGTTCAGCTTTGACTTGTGCGCACGTCAAACATTTGGCTACATAAGTAGCTATGGACTTTTTCAAGCCTATCCACCAAAAATTTGCCTTCAGTTCCTGGTACATCTTATCAGCTCCAGGATGAACGGAGTATTTAGAACTATGGGCTTCCTGGAGGATGACATCCCGAAGTCCTCCATACACTGGAACCCATATTCGTCCATTTAATCTCAGGATTCCATCCTTGCCCTGAGATAATTGCTCTTCAGTTACTCCTAGCTTTTCATCAGGATAGTTAGCTTCTAATACAGCTTCCTTCTACACAGCTAACAACCTTTCAATCAAACTATTCTTTAACTCAATGCTCTTGGCATTGATTCTTATGGGTTTCACCCTTTCCTTTCTACTTAAGGCATCGGCAACCACATTTGCCATGCCGGGATGGTATCTTATCTCACAGTCATAATCATTCAAAGTTTCCATCCAACGTCGCTGTCTCATGTTCAAATCCTTCTGATTGAACAGATGTTGAAGGCTTTTGTGATCCGAATAGATCACACACTTAGTTCCATACAAGTAATGCCTCCACAGTTTTAGTGCAAATACAACAGCACCCAACTCCAAATCGTGGGTGGTGTAGTTCTTCTCGTGCACCTTTAACTGTCGAGAAGCATAGGCAATGACCTTGCCTTTCTGCATAAGCACACATCCCATACCTGTGTGCGATGCATCACAATATACTACAAATTCCTCTATTCCTTCAGGCAATGTTAACACAGGTGCATTGCTCAACTTTTGCTTAAGGATGTCAAAGGATTCCTGCTGCTTAGGGCCCCAGTCAAACTTAATATTCTTACGCGTCAACGAAGTCAGGGGTGCAGCAATCCTTGAGAAGTTTTCAATAAATCGCCTATAGTATCCTGCTAAACCTAGAAAGCTACGAATCTCTGTAGGCGTCTTTGGCTCTTGTCAATTCATAACAGCTTCAACCTTAGCGGGATCTACTTGGATACCATGCTCACTAACCACATGTCCAAGGAATTGGACTTCGCGAAGCCAGAATTCACACTTCGAAAATTTGGCATAGAGCTTTTCTTGATGAAGCAGTTTCAGGATGCATCGAAGATGTTTCTCATGGTCAGCTTGACTCTTCGAGTAAATGAGAATGTCATCGATGAAGACGATGATGAACTTATCTAGGTTGGGCTTGCAGACGCGATTCATGAGATCCATGAATGTTGCTGGTGCATTAGTGAGCCCAAAAGGCATCACTAGGAACTCGTAATGACCATAACGGGTCCTAAATGCAGTTTTGTGTACATCTTCATCTTTAAACTTCAGCTGATGATATCTTGACCTCAAGTCGATCTTAGAGAAGTAACTTGCCCCTTGCAATTAATCGAACAGATCATCGATCCTGGGCAATGGATATTTATTCTTGATAGTGACTTTGTTAAGCTCGCGATAGTCGATGCATAGACGCATCGACCCATCCTTCTTCTTCACAAACAGGATTGGTGCTCCCCATGGAGATGAACTAGGACAAATGAAACCTTTTGCCAACAACTCGTCTAGCTGAGTCCTTAACTCTTTCATCTCTGTTGGTGCCAACCAGTAAGGTGCCCTTGCAACAGGTGCTGCTCCTGGAATAATGTCAATTTTGAATTCTACTTGCCTATCTGGTGGCAAACTAGGTAGTTCTTCAGGGAAAACTTCTGGGTACTCAGAAATGACAGGAATATCTTCAATCTTAGGCTTTTGCTCATCAATAGTTACCTGTGCCATATAAATGACACAACCCTTCTTCAAACACCTAGATGCCTTGAGCATAGACACTTGCTCAGGCAGTCCATACTAAGTATCTCCCTGAATGGTAAGTGGCTCACCAGACGGAGTCTTGACCACTACTTGCTTCTTGTTGCAAACAATCTGGGCCTGGTTACGAGATAACCAGTCCATGCCTATCACTATATCGAAACCGGATAACTTCAAAGGAAGTAAGGACAATGGATATGAAACATCCATCTAATACGGTTGATGCGGTTTCTATGGTACCATCGGCTAATTCAACCTCATATTTTATGCTTAGGGTTCTAACAGGTAGCTTTAACAACTTACAAAACTTATCATCAACAAATGACTTATCTGCTCCATAATCAAATAACACCCTTGCATAAACATCATTAATAAGGAAGGTACCTGTTATGACATTATCATTCTGGATCGCCTCTTGTGCGTTCATCTGGAAGACCCTAGCATTGATCTTCTTCCCATCTTCAACCCTTTTTGCAAGCTTTGGGCAATTGGACCTAATGTGCCCTTTTTCATTGCAATTATTGCACGTCGCATCCTTGATTTTCTTACAGTCTAATGTCTTGTGCTCAGAGGATTTACAAATCCCACAAGGCCTTGGCTGCGATTGGGATCTCGACTCGAGTCTGCACCTCCCGAAATGGTGCTTCTTACATATTTTACACTTGGGTTTATCGCCCGACTGATGACCATCCTTTTTAGTTCCAGAACTCTTTTTGTGGTCATTGTTTCTCTTACGCTTCTTGTCTGACCTTCGTGAGTTGTCATCCTCACGCTTCCTCTTCTCAGTGTCTGTGTTTCTCAGCGATCTCTGCCTGACCACGTCCAGAGTAAGAGACAATGATATATCAGCTGCAGACCTAAAAGTAGCTGGTCTAGAGGCCTTCACACTGGCCTTGATTTCTGAGGCCAAACCCCCGATGAAACGAGCTATCCTCTTGGGTTCCGGAGTTACCAGATACGGAACCAATCTTGACATAGTGTTGAAGCTAGTAAGGTAGGCTTGACAATCTAGGTTTTTCATAACCAATGATAAGAAATCAGCTTCAATCTTTTCAACTTCGTGCTGAGGGCAGTAATTCTCCTTAATCAATGTCACAAACTGTTCCCATGACAGATTGTACAATGGGATCTTCCCAGTTGCCTGAATCAAAGACCTCCACCATGCTAGTGCCTCGCCTTTGAATGACTGAGATACAAACTTTACCACATCCTTATCAGCACAACCACTGATATCTACTACAGTGTCCATCTCATCCAACCATGACATGCAGTCAACTGCTCCCTTCTCCCCAGTAAAATCCCTGGGTTTGCATGAAACAAAGTACTTATAGGTGCAACCTTTAGCACGTGGTTCTTGGTTCAGCACAACCCTCTTAGATGGAACACTCCTCTGGTTCGTTGAGTGATGGGAATCACTCTTATGAGTAGTATGAGTCTTTGAGGGTGGTTTAGAGTGTGGTATAGATTGGGTCCTTACATGGGTACCACTGGATTCATTGAATTGCCTACCCAAGGCTCTTGTAACAGCATTGTCTATCAATGCCTGTAATTCTGCTCCTGCTACGTTGACTCTGGAAGTGTCATGATTATCTCTGGGGTGACTGTTAACTTCGTCTGACCCAGCCATGTAGCTTGAGTACTACATAAGATAATGATCTTAAATCATTCAGAGGTCTATAATAGTTTTTATTATTCTAGAAGATTTATTAATCATGGTATTTAAGAAACCATTTTGATTAATTAAGCATATATATATATATATATATATATATATATATATATATATATTCAGGATATTAAAATAATCCTTAGTTAGAATTAAAATATATATTAATGGCAAAAAGGGCCTAGTCACGTGGACAGTTTTAAATCTTTATTCATGATCTTATAGGGTCATGGTATTGAGGATTTTAATTATAATTCATTACCTCTTCTTAACAAGGGGTCGAAGACCACGACTGTCTTTTGTCTTATATGACAATGAGTATAGCTCGTAGGCGTTATATCCCTAATGGATGTTTTAATTAATAAAAGGAGTTGGAAAAAAAATCTAATATAAGGATGACTCATGTGATTTTATCGAATCACATTTTGTCAAGAGTGTTAACATGCTTTCAGATGTTAACAAGGATTGGAACCTTTTGAATAGGTTTTACCATCTTGGTCATGTCTGCAACGACGTATAGACTAGGTTTTACCTTTATGATTCTTTTTAATATTTAACGTAGAACAATCCTATATTGAGGTGTTGATAAGGATCTGAATCTAATTATGGGACTACCATTTTGGCCCTGTCTTATGATGACACATGGCTAGGTCTTGCCCCTTTTTAGATTTTTATCATTTTATTATAATGATAGGTCTTATAAAAAGGGAATATTATATTTTCATTTATTTTACATATTATATTTATGCATATAATTTAAAAATAAAAATTTGAATTAATTCATTCCACTACAACAATTAACCAAGTACAGATTTGCCCTAAACGGGACTTCTATAAAAATAACATGCCCGCGCAGGGGCGAAACAAACTAACATACCCTCGCAGGGGTTAAACAGAAAAACATGCCCACGCAGGGGCGGAATACAGAAAGACATGCCCACGCAGGGGCAGAATACAGAAACAAATGTCCACGCAGGGACATGATTACAATACTAATAACAAACAAATAAATGAAGGATTTAATGATCCTTCTTGCTTTTTCCTTTGATTAAGTTTGCCAGACTCTTGAACATTCCACGGTTTTGCCTGCGGTCTTTCCGCACTTCCTGCCGCACCTCATTAATCCTTTGAAGGATCTCCTGATGCTGTGGTGGCGACATTGCTGGCGGCTGCGGGGGTTACTGATATAGTGGAGGTTGAGGAGGCGGCGGTTGATGATACCCATATGGTGGGTACCCATAGTGTGAGTATCCGGTTTGATATGGGATCCCAAAGGATCCTTCCGGATGGTGGGCGTTGTAGTTTGCCGCTGCTACCAGATAAGGGTCGGTCTCTGCATAGTTGTAGTTCGTGTGGACCGGCTGCTCAAAGGGATTATATGCTGCCGCACCGGTGTACGTAGGAATTGGGTCTCCAAAGCCCAATGGTGGTGGCACGACCGGCGCAGAGTTTACTTCCGAGACGGGGTTTGAAGATCCACCCATCTGCGGGTCTTCATGGAGTGGCGAGTAGCGGCTGCCACTAGTAGGTTGAGGGGTGCCGATACGCACTCCTCCTCGCACGGACATCCGTGTGTTCGATCTTCTTCGCCTCGGTGGCTCCGGAGGCTGTTGTTGAGGTGGTGGTGGTGGCGGAGTGACCGCGACAAAACGAGAATCCTCAGAGGGATCCTGCTGCTGCTGCTGCTATGGAGAGTTGTGGTAACAGGGAGTAAACACCCAGTCGATCTGTCGAAACCTCTCCTCATAGATGTCGGGACCATTATAGGGTGATCCCATAAAAGGTGACCCATCTGAAATTTCGATGGGATGGTTAGGGGTTCCGGACGGTGGTTCTGCGGGATCGGTGTCCTCATCCATGTCCATTGCATGGTCGCCCGAGAAATGGTCTTCGGGTCCTAGTGGGTTAAAACCCACTAGTTCTCCAAGGTAGTTTGCCGGGTTAAACAGGCTCTGGAAAAGGGGCGTTGGGTCATCAAAAGGTGAGTTGTGACCCTGGAGAGGAATGTAAGATTGATGGGAATTATGGGGCTCATTTTCAGAATGAGGCCCAAAGGAGTTTTGAAACAAAGGGGAGGAGCTCAACAAAACTGAGCGCCTTGCTGGTTCAATATGGGTCCTCCTGTGTTCCTGTGAACTTCGGCTTTGGGTGTCGGATGGTGTTCGCCGGCGTGATGGCCCGGCTTCATGATCATTGGGGCAACAAATGGCCCCTTGCCTCTTCCCCTACCACGGAATCTTGGCGGCATCTTGTAGTAGATCCTGTCAAAACAAACAATAGGACAACAAAGGAATATAAATGATAAAGTTAGAAATAAAAACAATTTCGATTAATCCTAAGTTCTTTGTCTAGACTCGGAAGTCGAGGAATGTGCAAACTGTGTAGCTGAGATTAAACACAAAAGGCTAGTGTTTAATTCACTCAACGTTGGCTCTGATACCAACCTATCACACCCCGATATTTCCACGTATTACCGGTGGGCTCGGTAGGGAGTATCGTGACATAGTTGATATCATCATAGTCAAATAACACAATTTTAAATGCACAGCGGAAGCAAAAGATAGATATTATTTCAACCGAATAAATTGTAATATCAAAGTATCACAAAAGAGTTGAAACAGATCCACTGGCAGATCAAATAAAAAGGAAACATAGTTCATCAGACTTAAATGCATCCAAGCTTGTGAGACTCGTAATGATGCCAAGGAGAGGCCAGCCTATTACGCTTAGTACCTGCACTTAACCTTTTTGGGAAAATACGTCAGTTTACACTGGTAAATACAATTAACTGACTCATTTTGAAAAGGTTTAGAAAATTGATTTGAATGCACGCGGCACAAAACATTTTATAACTTGGGATAATTATTTATATATAAACTTGTAAAAGAATTACATGTTTGTTATACGTTCAGTAGCCCGATGTGTAGACCGGGTTAAAGATTAATAGACACACCGCATGATATAGTTCCGGGGCGGGTCATTCCCGAACCCGGCGGTTATACCATATTATTTATTTATGCACTGACGGGTGTACGCCTACACCCCGTGCTTAGGTCGTGGCCATTTCGTAAAATGGTGCCAAGGATATCCGGGACATGGTCATTAACCCCCCAAAGGCTTTAAGCAACCATAACATTTTCAAACGGGACATTTCAATGATTTAACCTTTATACAATTAAAGATGCAATGCCCGACCAAGCGGTATTTTATATAACGTACCCCAAGCCCGTATAGGGAAAATAAGTTAAAAGTATTTACCTTTGCAAGTATTAATCACAAATAGCAAGTGCGTGTAGCTTTTACCGAGTCTCCTATTCTGGAACAAAGGTTTTTAATAACCTATTAGATTCCTAACGGGTCTTTAATTAAGCCTAAACTTAGACCGGTTAGTTTTAAAAGAAGATACGGTTCAAACGCACGATTAAGCGAAGACCGGAATAGAATGTGATTTAGACCCGACAAGTTTGAAGACTTGTATAATATGGGTAAACTAAACACATTCTGGATTTTGAGACAAAAATGATAAGGTTTGACCCGTTTCGGCTAATTTATGCAAACTAGATACATAAACCGAACCGAACGCGAAAGATGCGTAACGGGTAACCATATGAGTCGTATACAGGTTTCCTATGTTAATATGCCTTAAATATGTTGTAACATCAGTAAGATATCTTCTATTATGCCCGAAATGGATGTAAACTCAAACTATGCCCCGTAGGGGCATTTTGGTCATTTTAAGGGTTATAAAAGAGTTTAAATAATAATCTGAGTTACAGGTCTGATATAATCAGTAAAAATACTTAAATTAATAAGTTATAACAGTAAGGTATTACCTATATGTAAAATTTGTCATTTAAAACAAAACTATGTACCTTAGGGGCATTTTGGTAATTTCACATAGGCTTAAAAGGTCAAAACTGGAAACCTGAGTTTAAAAACTTTTACTTACTGTTAAAATATAAAAATTTACTTAATATAACAGTAGGTATTAAGTCTTATATGTTTAAAATAGTTTAATACATACTATGTGTTAAAAACGCTTAAAAAGGCGATTTTGAGCTATTTCCGGGTTTTTAAAGGAAAGCTGGAAATTTTAATATTCCAGAAGGCTCAAAATATTTTATTTATCATAACAAATCAGTAGCAAAAGGTTTGGTATCAAAATTATTTGTAAAACTCATTTTATAGCCCAAAAGGGCAAAACCGACAATTACCGAATCAAGCTTAGAACTCTATGTTATGCCCAGCCTAAAAATAAATAAAAATCTTCAAAAATCCCAAAATATTATATTACATTAGTGGGTAAAAATTTTGGTATCAAAAATCGGGTTTAGATAGGCTATATGCTAATTACGCCGTTTATTTAATAAAAAGCTTTCTAATTACGCTAATGAGCATAACTCCTAATCTAGACCTCAAAGTGATGTCAAATTTTAGGCACAAGTTTATAAATTAGTAAGTAAGGTTTCTATTCTTTTACATTTTCAAAAATCACGTTTTAAGGTCATATGGGTATAATAGTCAACATTTAAGCATTTAACGGAAACATGCATATGAATCGGATAACTAATGAACCAAGTTGTACAACCTCAGAGGGTTACACTAACATGAGACCTGGTCCAAATAAATCTCTAAGGAAATTCTAAACTATGCTCAAACGGGTCAGAACTGAAAGTCAAAGCAGAAGTCAAACTATGCGACTTTCGGTCCCGAACCGAGCCTAAACTGAAAATTGTCGGGTTGAACATGTTTAGACATGTTCTTACATTATTTACCAAGTTATATTAATTATAAAACAGGTTTCATGGATCCTACATTGCTAATTATGCATTAATTTGAAAATAAGCTTTCTGTTGACTTTTTAAGATTAGCCTTGACCCGACAATTGACCTAGTTAGAGTGGGAATCAGAGGTTACCCTTTTAAGGGTTTATTACCCACATAATTACCAACCTATAGGTACTTTTAATTCGAGATTTGACTGAACAATTATTGATTAATCTCGAAGTCAAACTCTAATTACGACGGTTTGACTTTAGGTTAATTAACTAAGTAAAACGAATTAAGAAAGGTTATGGGCACTTACTGAGATCCTATGCACGACTAAGAATGCTTGAGAAGTGTCCTTGAGCTCCAGAAATCTTCAAAACAAGAGTTTGGAAGCTTTCCAAGTGAATGCTCAAAAAGTGAGTTCACAAATGCAACCAAGGGCTCTATATATAGCCAAGGAAGTGCAAGGAGGTGGACACAAGTGTTAGGGCTACTCCATTGGTGATAACAGGTGTTAAGGGACGTGTAACATGCAGATAAAGGGTGGCAAACTCGCTGAATCGCTTAAACATGCAGGCTTACACGTTTAAACAGGTTTGCTGTCACTGGTAGTCCATCGCGTAGCGCCACGGACATGTGCACAAGTGCTGGCGCTACGCCAGCATGTAGGGGGATCAGCAACATGTTTCCAATTGTGACACTTTCACCCCCTGAACTTTCTAATGCGTAGTTTCTTCCATTTTAGGCACTTTTAACCCTTGACATTTATATTTCCATGATCCATGAGATAAAACCAAACTTCATTTGGTCCGGTTTCGTTCAATGATAACCGAAAACACAAGTTTTGCCTCGTTGACGCTTTTAACCCCTCGTATACGAATATCGTCGTAACTTTCTCATACTTAATCGAAAACTTGTGAAACTTTTATCACGTATTCTAGTGAGCATAATCAATTGTTACAAAGCTTCGGGTTTGCTAAAAGGTCACTCAGAGGTATACTTTAAACATGTTGACACATTTA
Source organism: Helianthus tuberosus (assembly GCA_030545235.1). NCBI lineage: Eukaryota > Viridiplantae > Streptophyta > Magnoliopsida > Asterales > Asteraceae > Helianthus > Helianthus tuberosus. Next base: position 157,477,984 of record CM060418.1, on the reverse strand, counting down.
ACCCCTGTAGTTTGTAATTTCTCACTTTCTTTCACAATTAGCTTCATATGATCCATGATTCATTCGTTTAAGAGTATAAACATCATGTAGGGTTATAATAAAGTATATTTATTCATTGTTGACACTTTGAACCCTTATATTCACATACTTTCCTTGTTTGTCAACTTCAGTCCCTCTAAAGTATTCTTTCACACGTTCAAAGCTTATGACACGTGTCAATACGTTATTGGACATGAATTTTCGAGGTGTTACACAAACACTAGGAAAAAATTGTTACCAAACACCCCTATCCTTAATCACATAATTCTCAAAAATATAGATATATACCTGTCATGCAGCTTCGTAACATGCGCGAAGAGTGTAGTCGCTTACAATTGTGGATATAAACTAAAACTATGTGTGCTGCTTATATCTAAAGTCGCAGTTTCAATTGATGTGTATCCACCTGAAAGTAAGTTAATGTGTAAAAAACAAAGCAACCCTCCCATGATTGTTACCAAAATTTCCATCAGTTGAAGCGTTGAGATTTTATAATCCAAATGAATTCCTTTTCGGTCTAGAACTTCATCAGATTGTTGTCAAGAACTTCTCTTATCCAATGATATCTCACATCCTGTGTTTTGATTTAGAATGAAACGTTGATTTTTTCCGAGTTGAAGTGCGCTTTGACTATCATAGAATAAGACATACCTTTTTTGATTGAAACCAAGTTCACCAACGAATCTCTTCATCCATAGAAGCTCCTTCATTGTTTTGTTGCTGCAATAAATTATGCTTCGGTGGTCGAAAGAGTAACACACTTTTGTAATCGTGATTGCCAAGACACCGCACCTCCTACAAAGTTAATCAAATAACCAGATGTGCTCTTGCAAGAATCAATGTCACCTGCCATGTTTGCATTTGTGTACCTAATAGGTGTTAGGTCGCAGATTACAAAGCAAAGTCTCATATCTGAAGTGCCACTCAGATATCTTAAGATCCATTCGACTGCATCCCAAAGCTCTCTTCCCGGGTTAGAAAGGAAACGACTCACAACTCCAACTACATGGGCGATGTCAGGTCTCGTACATACCATTACATACATCAAACTTCTGACTGCAGACGCGTATGGAACTGATACAAACCCGATTCCTATACGGGTAGGTATTAGGGTCAGATTTATTAATGGATCAAAGCAGTTTTGAAAAGGGAAACTGATGGGTAAATGGGAGCTGAAGGGCCAATTATTACGGGAGCTGAAGGGACAGCTATTACTGTTATTATTGCTTATTTATATCTTTTTTTCTAGTTTTTGGGGATTATGTTGATGATTATTATCTAATTGGGTATCTATACCTTTGTTCTTGGAGATTAACCCATCTCGAATCGGATCTTCTATCTTGTAGTATTTCAATATACAACAATAAAATCTATCAGTTAGTTTTGTTTGATTTTGGGTTCTATCATTTGGTTCCATTACCGGGAAATCGAAGATGGACCAGACCCGGAATAATCAGAAGGAAGACGGTGTTCATCCAGACCTAATCGCTCAGAAGGAAGGCGGTGTTCATCCAGACCTAATCGCTCACCAGTTGGCAATCATTTTTGCTAAGCTTGATTCTTTGATAGACTTGAAGAAGGATATAGCAGCAATCAAGGAAGCTTGGCTAGAACGAAGAACAGGTGCAATAAAGGAAGCTGAGGATGAAAACCAGGATCCAGTGATAGATTTGGGAATGGAGGAAATCCCTAGCGACGTTTCCATGCCTGGAGCAACACCTATAACTACCGCAGAAACCAAAATTCAGTCCCCTCTAATTTCAGATTTGGAGAAAAAAATGCTAGAAGTTGCAGATGAAACAAATGCTCAGGCTAGTCTAGAAAAGGAGTAACACGAGAATCATGGAGAGACGAAGAATGCAGAGTTAGAGCAAAAATTATTCAGCAGGGATGTCGTCCTGAAGTCACTATGTGGTTACTCACACAAGGATCACATGAAGACTCAGACGGATAAGAAACAACTTGAAAGGTCGTTTCGAAAGGTAATCAAGGGTTGGATGGATGACAAAGTAGATTGGCCAGCAAAGCTAACAGATATCAATACCGACTTTTGAATTCCAAATTCTATTGCACAAGATTCTTTCTGGGCTGCACCTAAATTCGGTCCCGAGAAAACACAAGTTTTAGCTTATAGATGGGCCCATAAAGGTGGTCAGCCTACAATTGAATGGCTCATTGCTTGGTGCACCAATCACCTTCTTTTCGACTTGAGGACAAGTCGATTATCTGGGCAGGATGTATTGATACAAACCCGATTCCTACACGGGTAGGTATTAGGGTCAGTTTTATTAATGGGTCAAAGCAGTTATTGAAAAGGGAAACTGATGGGTAAATGGGAGCTGAAGGGCCAGTTATTACTGGAGTTGAAGGGTCAGCTATTACTGCTATTATTGCTTATTTATATCTTTGTTCTAGTTTTTAGGGATTATGTTGATGATTATTATCTAATTGGGTATCTATACCTTTGTTCTTGGAGATTAACCCATCTCGAATAAGGTCTTCTATCTTGTAGTATTTCAATTTACAACAATAAAATCTATCAGTTAGTTTTGTTTGATTTTGGGTTCTATCAGGAACATTCTCCATATCTTTCCTTTCTTCATCTCGAACAAGACATTGTTTTTTAATTAACTTCAGGTGATTAGCAAGAGGAGTGCTTACCACTTTCGCCTTATCCATATTGAATCTCTAGACAACCTTTTTGATGTATTGCTCCTATGAAATTTCAAACCTTTTTGTTTTTATGTCTCTGTAAATACTAATACCAAGGATCTGCTTGGCTGGTCCCATATCCTTCATAGAAAATGATTGACTCGATATCTTTTTCAACATCTCAATTCTTGACGCATTTTTTTCAACTATTAGCATATCATCGACATATAATAACAAAATAATAAAGTCATCATCAGCAAAAATTTTGGTAGAAAACACAATGATCAGAGTTCGTCTTCTTGTAATTTTTCTCTCCCATAACTGATTCAAAGTTTTTGCACCATTGTCTTGGTGCTTATTATAATCCATAAAGGCTCTTTTTTAGCTTACACACGTAATCTTCTTTTCCCTTTACTTTGAAGCCCTCTGGTTGGTCCATGTATATCTCTTCCTCTAAGTCTCCATGAAGAAATGTCGTTTTCACGTATATTTACTCTATATCCAGGTCTAAGCTAGCAGCGATGCCTAAAACAACTCGAATGGATGACATTTTAACAACCAGATAAAAAATCTCTTTAAACTCGATGCCTTTTTTTAACTGCAAATTTGGATCACTGACGGACCACTGAAGTATCATTGTGCCACCAGCGGAACCACCCGATCTTATCCATCTCCACTAGACATAATGCCTATACACCAATTCAGGAGGAACCCCAATAAATATGAGAATAACCCCCTTGTGGGAATCAAACCTAGGACCTATTGGTCCCAAAGCCTTATCCCACCTCCAAAATGCCACTAGGCTATAAAGCCATGGGCAAATCGATGCCTTTTCTCTGACTAAAACCTTTGACCTCCAATCTAGCTTTGAACCGAGGGGACGAATGTTCTTCTTCTTTAACCTTGTAAATCCACCTATTCTTCAATGCCCTTTTCCCTTTGGCAACTTCACAAGCTCAAAAGTATGGTTTTCGTGTAGTGACTTCATCTCTTCATTCATTACGTCAAGCCACTTGCTTTTCTTTTCTTGCTCCACTGTTTCCGCGTAACATTTGGGTTCTCCCCCGTTAGTAAGCATCACATCTTCATTCATAATAGCGAGCAGATGGTTGTCAATCTCTACCCGATCTCCTAAGTGGAACATTTGATTGAGTATTCTGGTCATTATCATTATCTTCTCCTGTGCTAGCTTGAGAATGAATATTTGTATCACTGGCACCATTTTCTTCTATATCAACCTGTAAAGAATTGTCAACACTATTCGTATTATATGGGTGTGAACTATTTTGATCATGAATATCAACATCAATGATATCTTGAAGTCCGACAGGTGTATTATCAATTGACACGTGTGTATGAGGCTTTACCTCGAGATCATTTAAACTTCCTGTTCTACTATTCATAACTCTCCTAGTCTTGTTAATATCCTTAATGGTCTAATGTTCTACCCAAGCTGCATATCAATGGCGAATAAGTCTCTTCTCAGCCGGGTCATAGAATCAGTAACTGAGCTCATCGTGGCCATAACCAATGAATACACATTCTCTAGTCTTCACATCAAGTTTTATTCTTTCGTCTTTTGGTATGTCCAAAAATGACCTGTAACTAAAAACCCTCAATTAGTGATCAGAAGAAACCTCTTCACCTGACCATACTCTGTTGCCACTTCAAACTTTAAAGGAACAGATGGTGTGGGATTAACACATATGCGATGGTGGTGACGGAAACAACATAAAATGACGTTGGTAGTTGTGAAAGAAAACATCTCATTTTTTCTACTTAAGTTCTGTTCATTCTTTCCGCCAAGCCATTTAGTTGATGAGTCTTTCGTGTAGTCTTTTGATGACGAATTCCATGTTCTTTGCAGTATTTATCAAAGTGGCCAATATACTTACCTCCATCATCTGTTCTGATATATTTTAACTTCCTTCCACTTTGTCTCTCAACTAGAACATTAGCTGCTTAAAGGTCTCGAAAACTTCGGCTTTAAACTTCAACATGTACACCCACAACTTTCTTGAATGGTCATCAATAAAGGTAATAAAATACAATGAACCAGCAATAGTTTTTACCTTCATGAGTACACAGACATCAGAGTGCACAAGATCAAGAATACTTGACTTCCTTGATGGAGTTGAATGTTTGAAGGAGACCCTCTTTTGTTTTCCTGTTAAAAAATGTGAACAAGTTTTCAAAGCTTCACCTTTCATTCCAGGAAGGTAATGTTTCTAGGCAAGAATTTCCAAACCCTTTTCACTTATATGACTTAGCCTATTATGCCACAATTCGGTAGCACCATCACCATCAATCACATTAATACTATCAGAAGATACCTTTGATGTGTAACATACAATAATCAAATTTTCTCTCGTCTAGCTATAACCATGGAACCCCGAGTAAGCTTCCATTTACCATAACTGGGTGTGCTAACGTAGCCCTCATCATTAAGTTTTCCAGGAGAAATAAGATTTAAATGTGATGTGCGCCTTATTCGGTCAACCCATGAAGTACCAACGAAGTCCATGCATCTGCATTGCAATTAGTTTGTTTTTATGTTGCATATTTTTAGTTATGGTAGTGGTGTTAGTGGTAGTGGTAGTATTCGTTATTTATTTTTAGGGCTATATAAAGCCATTTATGTTTGTAAGTTATTATTATGAATGAAAAATTATGAAACAATAGTCTGCATTCTCTCTAAAATTCTTCTGGATTCCTTCTTAATTTTCTTTGGAGTTTGACCCACTTCAACGGGTTATTTATCACAAATACGATTGGTACATATCAATTGGTATCAGAGTCGCTGTGATCCCCCTTCGGACCTAAGGCTGCTCAAAATCTATCCCAACCCAAGTTCCGTCAATGGAGGTAATCCTTTGCAAGACTCGAGTCCCGGTTTGAAACCGTATTCGCTGAGATCCGATCAAACTGAACCGTGTTTGAATCTCACCACACCCCTAGACCTCGATCACCCATTTCCGCTACCGCACCACCAGCCGTGTCACCCGCTCCCACCACACCACCACAAACTGTTGCCTACCCACCACCAAAAACCAAACCAGTCATCAAACTACCACCTTCACACGTGTTTTTTGTGACTACCAAACCAACACCATCTATTGAAAACATTGCACCTTCGAACCTACAGATTACACCGGCCACAATTTCGGCTCGTGTCTTTAGCCCTCCGCCATGCCAACAACACAACTGAAACTCGCAAAAAGGCAACGGAACACCGATAGAAGACGTAGCCGACGAACGCGACTGGCACCCACCTTGGCGCCCCGTTGTGACTGCTCCGAATGCTACATTACGAGTCGAGTGGCGTCCGCCATGGTTTACACCAAGTCGTATCCGGATTTTTGACTTGCGGACAAGTCGAGTTCAAGTGGGGTGGATTGATGTGTGCCTTATTCGGTCAACCCATGAAGTACCCACGAAGTCCATGCATCTGCATTGCAATTAGTTTGTTTCCTTTATGTTGCATATTTTTAGTTATGGTAGTGGTGTTAGTGGTAGTATTGGTTATTTATTTTTAGGGCTATATATAGCCATTTATGTTTGTAAGTTATTATTATGAATGAAAAATTATGAAACAATAGTCTGCATCCTCTCTAAAATTCTTCTGGATTCCTTCTTAATTTTCTTTGGAGTTTGACCCACTTCAACGGGTTATTTATCACAAATCCGATTGGTACATATCAAAATGCAAATCTAGAATGTGCTTAACACCTTTAACACTCAACATAGTGCCACTGTCAATCTTCAAACACACACTACCAATACCAACTGCTTTAGCCAATCGTTTGTTCCCCATCTTTACAACTCCATAATCACCCAGAGTGTAAGAAGAGAAAATATCTCTACGGGAGGTCGCATGAATAGTAGCACCACTATCAATAACCTAATCAGTTGAGTCACATGTGAGGTTAATGGCATCTTCGTACACGATCATAAAAATTCATCGATTGTTGTATCTCCGTTATCACCATTCTTTGAGGAATTTTTCGTGTCTTCAACATTATTTTCACGTAAAAACTTTCTGGAATTCTTCTTTATACGCCATTTAGAACCACAGTGATAACATTTAGCGTTTTTATGCCATGAAGAGTTATTATTGCCTCGACCTCGATCACTATTTCTACCTCTGCTGTTGTATCTCTTGGACCTTTGATTTTACTCCTCCCCCTATTTTCAGTGACTAACTTCTCAGACTTTGAACACAGATACCGATGTTGTTCGATAGGCACAGGTTCCGTTGATCATCATGGTATCAGTATGGTAGTGACACTCACTATGGCCTACGGTACAAAAAAAAAAACTTTATTTCGAATAAATTTTGTTTTCAGAAAAAATTGTACCATAATGTTGAGAAATAAAAAAAAGTGTTGCTGAGTATTTAGTTTTTTTAAGAAGCTAATGAACTAAAATTATAATAGAAAACTGAATTTAGAAAAATTAAATGAACAAAAGTAATAAAAATGCTACATTAAAATATTTAAATACAAAGGTTTGTTAACAGTCAATATGTTGTGTAATTTTGATTTTCCAGGTTCGTTTCATTTGTTACTAGGTAAACACCCGTCTGATGGACGCGGGTATATCGTAAACATTGAATGTAAGCCTACGTTTATATGTAAAATTTGATGTGAAATTATTTAATGAATTCACATTCGCATTATACTTAAGAATACATTAAACTTGTCGATTGATTAACTTTAGACACAAGAGAAGCATAACGAACCCACAAAACATCTTTAATTTCACTAACACAGAAAACGCAGTAATTAAAAATATATTATCTAATACGCAGTAAAAATGCATACAAGCTATTAAATTTGGGCTGGAATTTTAGAGTCACCCTGCTTTTAGCATAATACGAACGTCTCACTAAATAGCGAGAAGGAGTGGTCTCTTCAGGCGTCACATAAGGTATATGGTTCAAGCTGGGGACTAAGTTCCAAGCATCTCCTTTATGTTATACACTGCAACATGTGGTTATTACCTTGTCCTTAACCAAGTAACTGAATGTAAAAACCCCAGCATTTTCCAAAGCCGTTAGAACCTTCTCCTGCAAAAACATGATAAAAAAGGAGAAATAAAAGTATTTTCAAAAATTATTAGAACAATTATTATAAAAGATTCTGAAAATGGAAGTATGAGATCATACATACCTTTCTTCTAGCAGTGATTAGTTATAACAGTCCTTAGCATGATCAGCTGTTATAACCACTCCATAACCCTTTGAGAGGAAGCAAGTGTCCGTCTATTTAATCGAGAGGAATCATTGCATTACATCCCTGCATGAAAAACAAAATCGATAAATTTAGGGAAAATGGGTTTGAAAGATGATAACCCAACAGTGGAGGATCTCATTCTACAGCTCCGATAAATGCAGGGATGTTCTCAAATAATGGTTCCCAGATGTTTGAAGACCGACAAAGAACGACAAATGTCCACAGTGCTGCTTCTTTGGACATTTGTCGGTCTTCAAACATCTAGGAAGCATTATTTAAAAACACCCCTGAATTTATCGAAGCTATAGAATGAGATCCTCAACTATTGCGTTATCATCTTTCAACCACATTTTCCCTAAATTTATCAATTCTGTTTTTCATACCTTCCAAAGCCACCTATCCGCCTCCAAAGAGATCGAGACAGCTTGAAGCATAACCTGTACTTGCTGTAATTCCACCAGTTCAGTATTTAATCCCAATATACCAACTCAATACAAAAATTAAAACCTGAATCAATGAAAAGGTTTTGTCAGATTTATGATCATGAAAACAACGATCATGAAAAGGTTTTAACTCATAATTATAATCAAATGCAAACATTTATCTAACAATTCTATAAATATATACACCCAATAGAAATGAAGCCCAAGTTTGGGTGACAACAGGGGATTAAAAAGAAAAAAAACTGGAAAACAAAAACGTTTTGTCCGATATGCTTGCCTTTTATATTCAGTCAATATTTAAACTTCATAAAAACAAATGGTTTATAAAGTTTCTAAAAAAAAGTTTAATCACTGCAGATAAGTTAAAGAGCAATGTTACAGAATTTAAAATGCTGATGACAGAATTTGTATATAGATTTTTTTTTTGTTTTGAATGGCCAAAATTATATTAAAAACGATTGTTCTTAATCGAATATTCGATCAACAGCCAGCATAGTTGCTTTGAGGAATTCCTTTTGGGTTTCAAGTCTAGCAAGAGATTGCAATCGGCCCAATCCTTCATCTTGATCATTGACTGAAGATTCACAGTCAATATCTTGTGATTTGATGAGTGACCCATCTTCATCTGCTTCTTCAAGAGGAAACCACTGTAATATCAAATCTCACAAGAAAACACACATTTAACTCATGATCGCACGATTTTGACCTAAACGAAGCTTCTACTGCACTAATGTAAAACCAAAAGAGAGAGAGAGAGAGAAAGAGAGTAGAGATATATTTGAAATTTGAAATGTCTGTAAAACCATTAATTGAGCCCCCTACTCAAAACCCCCTTTCTTTATTTTGAAATTTAAATAAAGATGGTTAAATAATTTATGTATTTTAAATAAATGAAGTTATATTTATGATGTAATCTTAACATAAGAAAATCCTAGTTGGCATAGCTGAGAAGTCGACACCTCAGCTTTGCTTATGTCAGCTCTACTTCTCCTTTTATAAGTATAAAGAGTTTTAAGCAAACTATAGGGAGCAAAACGGAAGTTTATTCTAAGGATAAAGATATCTTATAGCAGGCCTTGACCACTATTTGATTTTGGAGCGCTATGACTGCGTAGCTTTGAACCAACACTCTTAACCTCACATACCCTTTGAAAGCTCGCAACTTTCTTCGTGCCTAATAACAACCAAAATCTTTGTATTAGCGTATTTAAAATGCAATGATATAGGCGAAACAAAATTCTGCGGATAGATTTGTTCAGATGCACTAAACCAGATTAACGGACATATTATACACTGATGGACACACCAGATTCTGCAACTTATAATGTCTGTGAAACGATCAGTTTTGCGGATAAATCTGATTAACGAACGATGTCAAAAGTCTGCGGACTTAATGTTTAATGACTGAACCAGTTATGGTTTGTTAAAAATTTCTAAGTTTCACATAAAATGCATAGAATAGAATAAAACCATGTACCTCTTGATAGAACGCCAATCGTGGAGTGAAAAGGGGTTAACATGGCGAAAGAAGACAGCAGAACCCAGACCAGCAGTGCTGACTGGCGAGGAGTTTCGAGTAATCAACGAAGAAATGGAATTAGAACGAAATCCATTGATTTTTCTTTGGCTTCTTCCGTAGAAAAAACATCGAGGAAGATGCTGAAAATGTTGCTGACCATGCAGCCAGACGATTACTTCAATTTGTTGTTCAATTGAATCTATCTTGAAACTGTTCGAGATGTTGAAACTGTTCGTTCTTCCACTTCAACCGATCTTGAACGTCTCTCGTTCTTCTTCCAGTTTACTTATCGCCTCGTCTCTCGAAATCAGATCCCTTGTTGTTTGTGTTTTGTCGGATATTTCGACAATTTTTTGTATCTTTAAGTGATAAAACTCTCTTTAAATCTTCTGTCTCCATGTTGCAAGAATCAAGACTCGACTTCAAAGATTCTGAAACGGTTTTCGCTTCTTCCAGAGCCAAGACGGATTCTTTGTTTTCACCCTCAAACTTTTGAACTTTTTATCCGTATTCATACCGAAGCTTTTCAGTTGCAGAATTAAGGTCTTTTAACGGCGATTATTTTTCTTGGAAACTTGATTTTAGGTCTTAATGGAGTTGAGTCAATGTAGATAACTCATCAGATTTGATACTCAGTTCTTGGGCTTGTTTTTCAGATTGCGACTTTGCTTCTTGAAGTTTCGTTATCAGTTCGTCTTGAGCTCTTTTCAAGTTGTTGCTCAAATCGGTCTTGATATGAATTTCTTCCTCGAGTTTTTCGTTTTGTGCTCTAACTTGTTCTAGTGCTTCATGAAATTTCATTTCTTTATGATCAATCATTGTATGTGTGGTGAATGTCAAGGCTTCCTGCTTAATTACGACATAAAAACCACCACCTGTTAGTCAACTACATAAGTCTAATTGCTTATGAATATTTAGAAAAAAATGATGGCTAGCTAGTTGTCCGAAAGTCTGCTGTTAGAAAAGCTTACTGTTGCTCAAAGATATATAAAACTTTCTTTAATTGATTTTTAGAAATTATGCAGGCATCATTTATATAATTACAGATCGAATAAGAAATCAACTGTAAACAAAACACATTTTCAAATAAGAAAAGGTAACGATCATATTTTAAAGGGTAATATTACCTGTGGTTCACGGAATGGAGTCAGCGTATGACAAGAGGTTGACTTTCACAGGTTTTAGAATCAGTTTGACCTCCAGCACTCTGGTCAACTATCTCGAATGACTTTACGGAAGCTTGAGATTCACAGCGGACAGAATCATCACTCTAAAACCAACATATTGCATGCAAGTTTACCGAATACGCCACCAATTAGTACACTACATATTGCTAAAAATCGAGCAAAAATACAGGACAACGTGTACTTTACCTTAAGATGAAGATCCTTATGGTCAGCCTCTGTATTTCATATATTAGCATCATCATGGATTCCAAAACTATGCCGGATTCTGGAAACCATTTTGTGCCACTCATACGCTAATTTTACAAAATAAAAAAAATCCTAGAAATAAAAATTAATTTACAAAAACAAAATCTACAAAAAGCTGCCAGTCTAAAGCATCTGAAAGGCAGTGGTTGATTATTAATGTTAACATGCAACCGTTTATATCTTTTCATCCAGTACTGAAGTCAATCTAACTGCCGTAAACCTACCTGCAAGTTAACAGATCGAATAAGAAATCAACTGTAAACAAAACACATTTTCAGATAAGAAAAGGTAACGATCGTATTTTAAAGGGTAATATTACCTGTGGTTCACGGAATGGAGTCAGCGTATGACAAGAGGTTGACTTTCACAGGTTTTAGAATCAGTTTGACCTCCAGCACTTTGGTCAACTATCTCGAATGACTTTACGGAAGCTTGAGATTCACAGTGGACAGAATCATCACTAACAATATGCACATCAGTCTCCACCACAGCAGGCTGCAGATTCAAGTCAGACCGTTGGAGGTGGTTGTCATAATTACTGTGATTTTTACAAGTAAGGTTCTTTGAATCATCTTGGCTCTTTTCTTAGGTCTTTGAGGGAGTTTACACCCTTTCATTGCCATAAAGTCTTCTTCTTTCTCTTTGCTTGATAATGTAGTAAACAATTTGGGCCAAACAATCTTTTTACTATCTTGCTTTGCATCCATTGTTAACACCTTCTTGCTACTGCTACTTTCCTCGAACCCGGGTCCAGTCGATCCTCGTGTCGTGTAATATCGATCTTCTTTTTCGGGTGATGATAATGCCGACATAATCTTCCTATTGATTACCCTTTAATCAATCAGAAAGCAAGGAAACAACCCACAAAACCAATATATTTCTATGTTTTTGTGGAGACTTTATTAAAAATACATAAAACATCAAATTTCTTGGTCAAAATCACACAAACAGAAGGCTTTATAGATGCATTCAACAAAGGGCAAATATGAATTAAGAAAAATCAACAAAGGGCAAATATGGTCAAAATCAAGAAAACACAAGATTAAGAGCAATTTGAGCTAAATATGAGTGAAAATAAATAACAAAAAATAATAATAAATAAATTTTAATAACTTTTTTACCTGTTTATACGTTGAGGAGATGAAGAATGAACAGGAGGAATAGATGATGAGAATCTTGTTCATTTACAACCCTTCGATCAACACGTTGAGATGTCATCTTTTTCTTCACAACAATTCTATTTCCATCTGATTTTCCATTCATAACCGTTGATTCTTTAACCTTTACAAATCTCAGTCTCGTTCTGTTTCCCCACTGTAACTTATCCATAACACCTAAAGCTTCAATCTTTATCTCTGAAACAGATGCAGTACAGAAACAAACCTATAGATGCAATGAAATTACCAAAAATAACTGAAAGTTGTGCCTTTTCTTGAAACAAAACTTCACTAAAGTTTCACACTCAGCACACTGCATTTCCCTCTTGTTGTTAGTAATATATGAACCATAAAGATACCTCACCAAACAATCCTGAATTCCACAAAATTTGCATACCCAACTTTCAACACATTAGGTCAACCATCATCTAAGAAACAATAAACACATATCACTATAAACAACTTAAAGAAAATGATTTCGATAAAACTAACTATGTTGAGGAATCATATAGTTTGACAAAAACAACCACCACTGTGGCGTAGCCACTGCTGCCCTGTCGGAATCTTTGTTGGCTGAAGCTACGAATTGCCGGAAAACAACCACAAGTCACCGAATCTGTCACAACACCACACCCACAAATACTATGATAACCCTAAACTCGACAATATTAAAAAAAGAGATTGATGATTCCTCTAAACATATAAGTTGATACGTTCCTAGCAACAAAGACTAAAAAAGAGTACTACCAGCACATCAGAAGTGGCCAATCTCTTAATGATCTTGAACTGAACCAAAAATTGGAATTGATCAATAATCCGTACTGTAAATATAATTTGGATAATGTTAGCAACAATATTGATGATTCATCTAAACATATAAGTTGATACCAAAATAAATGCTAACAACTGAAAGAAGAATTTCATGGAAAATACCCCAAATGCTCCTTTTCAGCTTCCGGTTGCAGCACATCTCATGCCATGTGGCAATTACAGTATCAGGGGTGTCATTATGAATACAACTTTCAAGACCTGCTGTGATTATCCCTCTAAGAACATTTAAAGACTGTAAGGTCTTGGTCAATATTTGTATCCCATTTCCTTTCAAAACACCAGGTGTTCCTTGGATATTATCCAAATACTACAAGTCGGTTCAAAATACCATTAAAGGTCTGTGCTTTACAAATGTAGAAAAGAATTATAAAAACAATTTAACAGGCCTAAATAATCACCTTCTTGCAGTCTAGTAATTGTGAAAGTCTCCCATTACCCTTTTCATGAAAAGATTCTTGAATTGACTCATTTGTTCAGTAAGACTACAAGAGTAGATAACATTTTTAACAACTATATCAATTGAAAAAAAAAATGAAAAAGATATTGTGAGACACATTGAATTGACGTAGGAAAAAATAATGGGAATAAAAAATTTCAAACCTTCCAGCATTGAAGAAGGCAAGAGCCACAGTACTTGAAACAGAACAGTGAGACGTGGCGGAGGAAACGACGATCCTTCATTACATCTGGATCAATGGATATGATTGCTTCCAAAGATGAGTTCAAACTGTTACCTATCACACAGGAACAGTCAGCATTGTAAAAGTAGCTTAAGAGTGTTTTGATAGCAATATTTTTTTTTAATAAGCATGATGACAAATCTTCTTACCATATACAAAACACTGAGCAACAAATTTACATTTGGCATATACATTTACAATTTTATCAAGTGCTATGCACTCCCCTTGTGCGAGCTTATATATGTCCTTTTTCCTGTCACTAACTTTGAATTAATCATCAAAATCCACTGTGCAGTTGCATGATTACAAACAGTGATGATATATTCTTACATGATTAATCGTTACCACGGGTGACAACAATTATCTTTTCAATAGATTTCATTATTTTTTTTATCTCATCTAAAAGATCTTGAATATAAAATACAATCAATCAACGGATATGATTGCTTCCAAAGATGAATTCAAGTTGTTACCTATCACACAGGAACAGTCAGCATTGTAAAAGTAGCTTAAGAGTGTTTTGATAGCAATATTTTTTTTAATAAGCATGATGACAAATCTTCTTACCATATACAAAAAACTGAGCAACAAATTTACATTTGGCATATACATTTACAATTTTATCAAGTGCTATGCACTCCCCTTGTGCCAGCTTATCTATGTTCTTTTTCATATCACTAACTTTGAATTAATCATCAAAATCCACTGTGCAGTTGCATGATTACAAACAGTGATGATATATTCTTACATGATTAACCGTTACCATGGGTGACAACAATTATCTTTTCAATAGATTTCATTATTTTTTTTATCTCATCTAAAAGATCTTGAATATAAAATACAATCTTCTTAATTAAGCTTTAGTCAATCATCTTTAGGCTTACAGCAAGAGTATATACTAATGCTTAAAAACCTTGATGGACCAGAAGCTGAAACGAAATATCTCACCAAATTAAAGTATTAACGACTTCTAAACTTACAATAACTTCACAGTCGTCATCGCCCTTATTATCTTCATCTTACCCGACCTTACATTCACCATAGAATTCTTCAACTTCTCAACCCTAATTTCCCCCAATTTCCTTAATATTTATTTCTGAAATAAAAAACCCTAAAACGTATCAAGAACCAAGAAAAAAGAGAAAAAATTGTAAATAAAAAATACTCACATGAAGCTCTAAGCATCAAATCTTTAAAAAAAAACTAATAAAACCACCGCGATCTCTGCCTGATGCGGCGGCTAGGACTTTCTCGGGCGCCTTTCTCCTCTACATGCATCTCCATCCTTGACCATCTCAATCGTCTGAGTTTTTAGGATTCAGGTGGTGTTGTTTGGTTTTTGTTGATGCAATGTGTGTGTTGTTTGGTTCCCTATTCTCCTTTATCTGCAGCTCCATCCCTAGATCTAGAATCAGGTTTGAGAGAGAGAGAGAGAGAAAAGAAAGGGAAAGATGGCGGTGGGTTTGAATTTTGAAATTAGATTTTATGTTTTTGTTGGCCGCTCATCATTCAGGGTTTGAATTTTGATGTTGTTAAATTAATTAATTAAATTAATGAAGTAATAAAATTATGATGATGTAATAAATACATAAGAAGTGCTGAGTTGGCATAGCTAAGAGATTGACACATAACATTTTCTTATGTCAGCCTTACTTCTCCTTTTATATATAGTAAGATTTCCTTTATAGGTAATCTTTATGTGTAATTCTGATTTACTTCATGTCTAATTTTCAATTGTTATTTTTGAGTAAAATGTCATTTTAGTCTCTATGGTTTAGGCGATTTTGTCACTTTAGTCCAAAGGTTACATTTATCGTCCGTGGATCCAAAATGTTTTTAACATTGTCATTTTAGTCCAACTGGTTTAATCCCATCAATTGACCTCAGTTAATCAGGGGCAATTTTGTCATTACACTTATTATTTTAATTAAACCTTTATTATACCCACCCTTTTATTTTCTCCATTTCCCATATTTATACAAAGGAATATTGGATTTTAATAATCCCAACTATTCGTTGTTGGCCGCCAACAGTCCCAAATTTAAAAATAACCACTGTCAGTCCTAACTTTTAACATATTGGTCTCCAATGGACCCTGACTAACAGAACCCTAACGCCGTTAGTCTCCGGTCGCCGGAAAAACGTTTTTTGGCCGGAAAACTCAACATTATTTTCCCGAACCTCTTTGTAACCTTATAACTATTATGGACCTCTGAGAACCTTTTTCTAGTAAAAGCATCAATTATTAAAGTCGCCGGAAAACTCCTTTTTCGCCGAAAAACTCAACTTTTTGGCTGGAAAACTCAACATTTCCGTCCCAAACCTCTTTGTAACCTTAGATCGGACCTTTAGAAACATTTTTTCTAGACAAAAAATGGTTTTCCGGCAACCGGAGACTAACAGCGTTAGGGTTCTGTTAGTCAGGGTCCATCGGTGGCCAATATGTCAAAAGTTGGGACTGCCAGTGGTTATTTTTGAAGTTAGGACTGTTGGCGGCCAACGACGAATAGTTGGAATTATTAAAATCCAATATTTCTTATACAAACCCTAATTTGCAAGTTGAGCAATCTGCAATATCCCAATTTGCAAGTTTTCAGCTGCAAGTTAAACCTGCCTCATTGCAATTAAAAGCTTCATACAATTGTGTAATGATATTCACAGCAACATGTTTTAAAGACAATTAACATAATAAAAACTATTTTAACCCCATGTTGCTTTCACCACAAATTAATCATATGACCACTTTTTATAACTTCAAAGTTAAAACTACATTTAATTGAAAATATAACATAAATCTTATTAATGTGTATCTGAAACAACAATGAAGAACAAATAACAATTTGAAAAATAAGAATGGAGTTTTTAGAGTTTAAATGTGTGGAGGTGTTGAAGAAGTCGAACATTTATCTAGACTCTAGAGAACACAATTTCGAATCGACTGGGATGAAGAACAGCGATCAAGGGATGAGAATAGCCAATAGACGGATCCTTTTTATTCGGTTTCATCGATTTGTATAAATAGGGGAAATAAAAGGGCGGGGAAATGACAAAACTGCCCCTGACTAACCGAGGCCAATGAATGAGGTTAACTCAATTGGACTAAAATGTCAATGTTAAAAACTTTTTGGACCCACAGGCGATAAATGAAACATTTTAACTAAAGTGACAAAAGCACCCAAACCACAAGGACTAAAATGACATTTTACTCATTATTTTTAGTAAATTTTGAGTTACTTCATTCATAATTACTTTTTACAATTTACAATTGAGTATGCTTTCTTGATTAGCTTACCCAATGAAAGCGTATAAAATATTTACCCTCACAGCTGTGGAACAATTATTATTTCTTCGTACTAAGACTATGTGTAGTGGTTCAAGCTCCTTAGGAGCGTTTTCTGTCATGTGGACGTCACGTCATTAAAGGCATTTTTCATTCAAAGAGGGTGTAATGGCTCAAGCCCCTTGCTTGCCCTTTCAATTATTACTCAAAATCAAAGTTGCAATAGTCTGATTGGCCAAACCAAATTCGTTCCGGTATTTTCTTTTACACGCTCTTAATTGTTTTTTTTCAAAAACGCCCATGGGGGCCAGTGGCGGACCCAGGATTTTATTTCAATGGGGTCCATTTTCGGGTCGGTCCTCGTTCGGGTCGAGTTAAAGTGAGGTTTGAACTAGATTTTTTTTAAAAATAAGAAAAATGGGTTTATCAAGGATTGAACCCATGACCTCTTGGTGGAAAAGAGAGAGATTTACCACTACACCAACTTTCTTTTTATTTCTATGGTGTCCACCTAATTGTATTTATGGGGTCCATATACAATTTAATATACCGAATCTACTGTTTTTTTTTTTAAAGATTGGGGTCCGGGGACCCCGGTGGCACCAATGTGGGTCCGCCCCTGATGGGGGCGGTGGTGTGGGCATGTTTGGACGTTTTTTTGGCCATCCACGCCATTTCCCGTAACCACTACAGGTGTTCTAATCAATAACATTTACAATTGTAAACGTGTTTAACTAAATAAATAAATTGGACGAACAGTATTGAATCTACTGCCTGGGTCCATTTTGATTTCGAAAATATGATGCGTATCTTTCAAATTTGGCTAACTACTACTTGGACAATAAGATTATATTTAAAAACTTGGATAAATATATATTTAGAAAATCGATCAAGTTTAAGAAAATATTTAATTATTATATGTCACAATAATCAGGTGTATTATTTCCCCACTATATTTACTAAAGTCAATCAACTTTAAGAAAAATATTAATTGTCATTATATTTACTAAAGTCGATCAACCTTACGAAAAATATTAATTGTTATATATGTCGCAACAAACAATTAATCATGTGTATTATTTGCCACGTGTTGGCCATTCGCCAAAATAATCCTAATATAAAGTTTATTTTGACTATAAAGGATAGAAGCAATATAAGTATGACATGTGGCAAAATTTAAAATAAAGAGTAAGGGTATTTTAGTCAATCGTATCCTTTTTTCTTACTTCTTCCTTCTTCTCCACAGTAACTTCAAAACCCACCATCTTCAACCATTTCTTCACTTTCTATCTCAATAATCACTACATTATAGTGCAATTTTCGTCACCAATCAATGAATCAAACACCCGATCAACGTGTTCTTCAGCTTTTTTGAAGAAAACCCAGTTTAGTTTCATACAAAATCTCGTTTTTTCCTGTGATTTTGAAGATAATCACTCGATCCGTTCGATTCGATCGCTGATAAGTGTTTCTATCATTCAAATTTCGTCAATCGTTGAAGAAACCGGTTTCGATCCATGTAAGAAATTCTTTAATTTCATTTTTACGATCTGGGTTTGTTGGTGCATTCATCTGTCGTCTTCGTCTTGTATCGAGTCTCGGGTTCGGTTCGGATCTAATCAAGCATGACATCACTAGTGACATCATCAAGTGACATCACTAGTGACATCATATCACAAGTACACGTGAGATTGCATGCAAACTTCAAATCAGAGTTATGAATTCGGAAGATTTCGCTTGAAGACAAAATTGAACTTATTGATTTCGCTTCAATCTAGAATGATAGTCTTTGTAGGATTTCGCTTGAAGAGTTTCAAGCGAAATCATAAGCCCTATATATAGGATGTCATACTTGTCATTTGTAACGTTTGCCAGAACTAGATACCGAGGTGCTGCCGGTTTTCCTTTCGCTTGTAAACAGTGCCAATTCAATATAAAAGAGGATTAAATTGTGAAACAAGCTGTTTTACCATCCGTTTCTCTGTTTCCGCCTTTGAAATGGACTAGAACTCTTCCAAACGACTCGTTTAGGTCGGAATCCGATCCTACAATTGGTATCAGAGCCAGTGAAGAAGAGTTCTTGTTGATTCAGCCGTAAAATCTGTTTCTACACCTTTCTTTTCGAAAAACAAAATTTTTTTTCGGTCAAAATCGGACAAAATTTACATATATTGTGCGCATACATGGTTTAATCAATCCTTGAAAGTTTCAAGTTTAAAATCAGCCTAAATCTTGTATTTTTGTGGAATTTCGCTTCAATTGTTCGAACAAAAGATGACATCAGCAATTGTTTAGATAGATTTCGCTTGAAAAAAAGGACATAATTCTAGTTGATTTCGCTTGAATCGTTGAAGCGAAATTGATCTGATTGGATTTCGCTTGAATATCTAGGAACTTACAACGTGAACATTACAGCTGTTGTGTCATTACTTTGATTGTGTCAGTACGTTGCATGTGTTTCTCAATTAAACAAGTATTTTAAGTTTGATTACATAGCAATTCACGTGATAATTCTGACCACATAAGTGTCTCGGTTCAATCATATCATCTCGATATTATTTGGTGTCGGCTGCATGTTGTCAGGTCATGATGGTGTACATGTGACACAAAAGTCTCGAGTTGTGCTTGTTTAATTGATAATTGTCAATCGGTTATTATCAAACAAAGACATATACATGTGAAATCTGCATAGTTTTAATGTGAGCATGTGAATATTCTGTTTCGGTTCAATCAGATTAATACACATTTCATACTTGTCGGTGATTTGATGTAATAGTTCAATGAAAAGTCTTGCATGTTAAAGTGTGTGATGTGCCTCGACTGTGTAAATTCATATATTGAATTGTGTGATTAGGTGTCAGCTTCTTTAATGTGTGCTTTGTCGATACATGTAATTTGTTTGTATGCTTTGATTTTTGTGATTCGTCTGATATAAAGTGTTTTGTCGGCTTGTGAAGTTCATGTGATCATTTTGAAAACCCATGATATCATTTTGCTATAATACTCGTGATAAGATTGCAAGAAAAATTCGGTTCACATTTGTTGATTAGCAGTTAGGTCACAAGGTTTGGAGTTCAAAGATTTCAAAAAGTCAAGTCACTTGATTTTGATTCGGGTCCTAGAAGTCCGCACAGTTGGTCAACATTCAGTCCGCACAGTGTGTCAACCTTCAAACCAATCAAAATATTCACAAGTTCGAGTATTTTTCACAAGGTGATACAGTTCATTTGAAAATTCAAAACATGGAAGAAGATAGTGATGATGATCGTGAGTATTGGGCGAGAAAATTCAAAGCTGATATGAAACTGCTTGCTGAAAGTGACAGTGAAGATGAAAAGGTTAAAAAGAAGAAGAAAAAGATTAAGACTCCAGTGAGTAGTGATGACGAAGAAATTCCAGTAATCAAAAGGAAAGTAAAAGTTGAAGTTGCAAAGTTCAAAGTTGAAGATGAAGTTGATGCAAAGAAGATTCCAGTGAAGTGTGAAAACTGTGAAGCTGTGAAGAAGCAGAACAGTACATTGATCTATAACTTGAATAGTTTGAAGGAATCTTATGATGTACTGAACAAAGCAATGAACCAATACAATTTAACTAGTGAAGAACAAGCAACAGCGATGAAAACACTTCAAGGAGCTTTTATGACGAAGCAAAAAGTGGTGAACAACTACATTGAGAAGTGTGCTGTGCTAGAACAAAAGTTGGAATTGCAAAGAATTGAGACTGAAAGAGTAAATCGATTGTTGAAAAGTTACTCATGTACTTCTTATGTCATTGACAGGATTTATCCAACTGTTGAAGGCATGAAGGCATTTGAAGAAGATGAAGTAACTGAAGAAAAGAAGGATGATGGAAAAGAGACTGAAGAAAAGACTCCAGAAAAGAAGAACAAGAAGAAGAATGATACAAAGAAAAAGACTGACAAGAAGAATTCTGGTAAGAAACAAGAAGTCAGTTATAACAAATGTCCACCCCCGTTAGAAAATGGATATTTGCCCAGGAATCCAAATCAGGAAAGAGTCGAAAAAGCAACAAACTTACAATGGGAGTCGGAGTCATCAGTCAATTTGCCAGAAAATATTGATGTCGTGTTTACATCATCTGACACTGATCATGAGTCCGAGATAATTAAGAAAGTCGTCGATCAGGTGTTGGATAAAGATGAAACTGAGGAGTCAAAGTTGGAGTCAAACTCAGAGTCAAAGTCAGAGTCAGAGTCAGAGTCAAAGTCTGGTTCTGAAAGTTCGAGTTCGACGGTCAACAATCAAAATTCTTCAGTAAAAAGGGTTTACAACAAAGAATTCCTGTTATCAAAATCTAATTTGAGTGACGAAACATTCAAAGTTGCATATACATTGAATGATTCCGAAAAATTATATTCTGATGAGGAATTTCCACTAAGAGGTGTAAAAACTGAGATGATCAAAAAGATTTTCAAACTAACAGAAATCAATATTTCTGAATTAAAAGATGTAAACCTTATTGATAAACCTAAAAAATACACCTCAAGAGTACAACAAAGACTAAACAAGAAAAAAAGTTACAGTTCTGGTTCTGGATTTCATAAGAAACCAAACCCTAACCGTAATTTCAAAAAGAAAGGTCTTGGTTTTACTCCAACAGAAAAACAGAAAAATGAAACATATGTTCGTGATTTTAAAGCAAAGATGACATTTGTTTCAGGTACATCAAGAGATGAGGAAGAAAAGAAAAAGTTTTGGAGGCAGTCAAATAGTGCGTTTCTTGCAACGAAGCAAGAAGAGATGAAGTTTGCTGGACAAAGGAAAGATACGAGAACCTGTTTCCAATGCAACACTGTGGGACATATTGCCAGAGATTGTTTTAAGGCAATACCATTAAAACAGGGAGTTTCTCGTAAACAGAAAGAAAAAGAAGTTGTGTTTGAACCACCAATTGACAGAACTAAATTGTTCAAAAATTCGATTTTTGAAATTGGTGAAAGTTCAAACAGGTTTTACAAGAAAAGAGGAAATCTTGACACTCAGAAATGGGTTGTTAAGAAATCGGTTGATAGTTCTGGCGATGAATCTGATTCCATAAAATCAGAAGAGTCACAGGTTGAGTTAAAATTGAAAACTTCAGTTCCTCCAATGGATGATGTTCATTTTCCATCATTGAAGGATGAAAATTTTAAGAAGAAAATTGGTAAAGTTGAAATATCAAACCAATTTTATGATGATAACAAGGTTTTTGATGTTGAAAAAGCCTTTAACCCCACAGTGAAACACATTTTTGGTAAAATGATTGATCGAAAAGTCAAAGGGGTTAAAGAATTTTATGAGAAGAAGATGCAGAAGGAGAAAATTGAACCATCCCTAGTTCGTGACTGGGATGGTTCATACTATGAACAGTAAGTCTGGGGACTTGCCGGAGATCCCAAGTTGGTAATCGTGGATCAGGAATCGGCATCATTCTGTGTATTTGATTGTGTTTTTCGTACAAGTGGTAAATCAGGGACATTAATTTGTATCTGATTTTCTACAAGAGGTTAAAAAACAATGTGATGAACCAAACCCCTAACTTTACAAGTGGTAAAAACAAACTTATTTTCCGGAAAAATCATTTTGATTAAAACAAACTTAAGTGTTTTGAAATCTAAATGAGAAAATAGTTTGTTGTGAGGGGGAGTTCTGATTGTTTATGCCAAGTGGATGGCGATTTGAAGTGATTTGATATCAGTTGTCATTTTATTGTACAGTTTATTTTCAAATTTCCTAAAATGTGTTTGCATTTTAGGGGGAGTAAGAAATTTTAGAAAATCCAAAAACATTTGAAAATTTGAAAAAGTCAAAAACATGATAAATGAAAAAAATGAGTTTTGTTGCATAAAAGAGGAAATGATAGTACATCAGTGGACTATCACAACATGCTAAAGAATTGGAAAGTTAAAAAGTGATAAACGGTCTCACTGATGATGTGTCAGTAGGTTTTTGCACATTTAGTAAATTGTGACGAGATATAAACATAAATTTCAAACTTGCTTGTTCTGTGGGTTAACACAAACTTGGATATATAGGTAACCCCTGAAATCTTGTTTGAAAGGTCCCTTATTCTGAGATACTAGGTCTTTATGCTCAGTGATATCTGGGGTATTATCCCGGGACTTCTGCTGAAAGAAATTTCTGACCTAGTCCCCGGATAATGCTTTCTGCAAATGCTTGAAACATAGCATCGCCCTCAGCAAGCTGATGAAACAATAAAATTGATAGTCGCTGCTGTTGTAATGCAAAAGATCCTCTAAAGGGGACACACCAAAAGTCGAAGCCGTCATCTCTCTGCGTATCGAAAGATCGACCTGAGCTCTCACGGCCCTCGCACTATAATTTATTCCCTTACAGATATCATCTGTGGTATACTCACCTGTAAGACTGAATATTGGGATCTGGATACGGGAGTATATTCAAGTAGTGGGACACACGAATAAGTTCAAGTGCTTAAAACATTAATCTAGTATCTCGAAACAGTTGAACTTTGTGTGAAAATTTAAATGGACAAGTATACTGACAATCTAGGTGAATCGTTTAAAACTTAAAATGAAATGAAGCTTAACGGTGTTGGTGATATGTCTCAAAAACTGATATGATCCTCTTGCGCGAACTCACAAAAATATTGTTTGTAAATATTTCTTTATTGCATTACTTTATAGTAAAAATTTCCAAAAAGATTTTAGTGTGTTTTAGCATAAAATTTTGAAAAATTCAAAAAGTTTTTCGACAACTGGTATTGAAAAGCTGATTTTCAAAATTCTGAGTGCTAAACATGATGAGTATGATTTGAGGGGGAGTTTGTGTTTAAAACTGATTATTTTTGTCAAATCTTCAAGTGGTTCATCAAATTGAAAGATCATTTTGATTAGGTTTTTAGAGAAGAGTTTGAATTAGTGAAAGTTTATATGTTTGAAATGTGTAAATTGTAAAATTTATGGTGAGGTAGAGTTTATGCAGGTTTAAAGTTTGAGAAGTGATGATTCTGAAAAGCCAAAATTGTGAAAGTCAGACAACGATCCTGAAGCAGATGACGCTGAAGAACTAATGGAATGCCAGCACATTGCAAGGGGGAGTCTGTTGATGCTGATTGAAAGAGTGAAGTACAAAGACTGATAAAGACTGAAGATTGAGGAGACTCGACACTTAAGACTCGTCAACATCTGAGGGGGAGTCTGTTGGTGCATTCATCTGTCGTCTTCGTCTTGTATCGAGTCTCGGGTTCGGTTCGGATCTAATCAAGCATGACATCACTAGTGACATCATCAAGTGACATCACTAGTGACATCATATCACAAGTACACGTGAGATTGCATGCAAACTTCAAATCAGAGTTATGAATTCGGAAGATTTCGCTTGAAGACAAAATTGAACTTATTGATTTCGCTTCAATCTAGAATGATAGTCTTTGTAGGATTTCGCTTGAAGAGTTTCAAGCGAAATCATAAGCCCTATATATAGGATGTCATACTTGTCATTTGTAACGTTTGCCAGAACAAGATACCGAGGTGCTGCCGGTTTTCCTTTCGATTGTAAACAGTGTCAATTCAATATAAAAGAGGATTAAATTGTGAAACAAGCTGTTTTACCATCCGTTTCTCTGTTTCCGCCTTTGAAACGGACTAGAACTCTTCCAAACGACTCGTTTAGGTCGGAATCCGATCCTACAGGGTTTTTGATTTAGTTATTGCGTTTTACGATCTTGGTGGGAGTCCGGGGCAGCGCCCCTGGTAGCAGGGTCCCAGGGGCGGCAGCCCCTGGCGGGGTCCAAGGGGCAGAGCCCCTGGCTGGGGTTGATCTCCTGCTTCCTGGTTCAGACAATTCACAAACAAAACTGCATTCGTAGACAGTTTTTGATCTCCTGCTTCCTGGTTCAGACAATTCACAGACAAAACTATTGTCCTGGTTCAATGCGTTTTAGAGAGAACACTTTCTTTGGTGTTTTTAGGCCATTGCGTTTTAGAACTAAGACATATTTATGTGTTTTCTGGCCATTGCGTTTTAGAAAAACACATTTTTGAAGTGTTTTTAGTCATTGCGTTTTAGGTAAAACACATTTTTAGGTGTTTCAGTCCATTGCGTTTTAGAGAGAACACTTTCTTTTGTTTTTTAGGCCATTGCGTTTTAGAAAGGAGACATGTTTAAGTATTTTCTGGCCATTGCGTTTTATAAATAAGACATTTCTTTGTGTTTTTTGTGCATTGCGTTTTAGGTAAAACACATTTTTATGTGTTTTCAGTCTCATTACGTTTTAGAAAGTACACTTTATTTTGTGTTTTTAGGCTATTGCATTTTAGAAATAAGACATATCTTTGTGTTTTCTGGCAATTGTGTTTTACAAATAAGACATTTCTTTGTGTTTTTTTGCATTGCGTTTTAGAAAAATGTCATTTTTAGGTTTTTTTTTCCATTGCCTTTTACGCAACTTTGTTTTTTCCATTACGTTTTACGCAACTGGTTTTCAAAAAAAAATCGAAAATATAGCAATAGTATACTCGTTTTAAAGATAAAAAAACGCTCGTTTTTTTGTGCAATTTTTATAAAAAAATAATGTCGTATGAAAGAGTTATTAACGTTTAAAAAATATGGGGAAATTGGAGGAGAGAGAAACTATTGCCTTGACTTGACTAGAATGCCCCTGAACAAACCCACACACCTCCTTTTTTTCTTTCAATTTCACCCATTTAATCTTAGTTCTTGATTAAGTAAATGGATTGTCAAGATTACTTCATAGGCTTTCTATTCAAATAAACTTCCTATTATATTCTAACCCTTAGTTATTAATTATAACTAATGCTAAAAATAGTATTAAATATTATACATGAATTTATTAGCTTATCTAAAAGTTTAACAAGTCCCGATTCAAACTTTTTTGTTACGGCCGTGTAGACTCCCATGCATAAACAATCCACATAATGCTTAACTTGGATTTAGGCTAGGCGGTATGGTTTCGGTGACTACAGAGTCGTTCCAACGTTTTTGGAGACCCTAAGCGAAACACAAAGTGAAGGCCCTTTAAATTTGTATATTTTTTTTTAAAAAAGGTATGCAAACAACAAAAAATATAAACTAAAAGCCTTTTTCCTTTACCCGGGCTTGAGACCCGAAAAATTATAAACTAAGAAGTTTCAAATGAAAATCAAAATCAATAGATGTTGCAAAATAATAGTTTTAATTTTAATAGCTAATCCAAATATATATACACAACACAAAATAATAGTTTCAATAGCAAATCAAAATAATGAAGTTTCGATAGCAAATCAAAATCACAAACACTAAAGATTAAAATTGCAAAACTGGATTATTTTTTAGGGCTGAGCAATCATCAATATATATACACAACACAAGATTAGTAGATGTTGCAAAATAATAGCCGTTATTGTTTTGAGACTTGCGAATATGCAATTGAGTAGATAGTTGAGACATTGAATCAATGATTAGTTTTTTTTTAACAACAAAAGACTTTTTATTCATTTCTAACAACCACCTGTACACATCGTTGTCTCTAGTGAGGCACTAGAACAGCTAAATTCACCCAACAAAAAATAAAAACAAGCCATACAAACTCACCCTACATATGCAAACATTAAATACGTGTTGAGGGCAATCATATTTCACACTGATAACTCAACAAACGTCGCAAGATATATGAGGGTAATCATCCGATCCCAATTTTGAGATACACGTGCGCGCGTTGAGGGTTGGAGGCCGCAAGAAAGGTTTCCCTTTTTTTACAAATAGAGCTGTTAATATTTGGGCCTTACACTTTGTTTATGTAGGCCAAAACTAATATACTATATGAAACAAAATATAAATTTTGAGGCCCTTGATTTTGGAGGCCCTATGCCTTTGCCTAGAGTCATAAGCCCTTGGGGACGGCTCTGGGTGACTATATGCGGGGATAGCATTCATCGATCGGTGAACCACACCGGGTGATTGAGTTAGGGTGTTTGAGTAGGAGAGAGAGAAAGAAATCGGTAAATAGTCACCGAAGGTGGAGAATAGTGATGGAGGAGAGAGAGAGAGAGGAGAGAGGAGAGAACAACCAATCAAAAAATATATAACTCAAACACCCTAGAGTGATTAACCATACCTAGTGATTGAGTGCAAAATGAGAAGTAAAATGGGGAGTTGACATGGCATAATATTATTGTTAGAGAATCACTCAACCATACCTGATACCCCCCACCCTTAACATATATTCTGGTGTGTTTGAAGTTCAGGGGTGACTGATCTAGAGTCGACTACACCAACCTTAAAAACGTTTAACATCACGTGTATTCCTGCCCAAAAACTCACCTTTGCACACTTAGCAATTGTTGACCATAGTCAAGCCTTCTTAACCTTCACAACTTGTTCGTCATATATTCGTTTCCCAATTAAGTATGCGTTCACAACCGTTATCAAGTGTTACATGACTCACTACAGATCACAAAACCCGTTCCCATGATCAAACCTTTGTATTGTAACTCGATATGTGCCCGTCTAGTCCGTTTATTTTCCAAATAATTTCTCACGTTTTATTTATAGAACTATATATAAATAATCATTTGCTGTCCTTTATAATATATAATTATTATTATTATTATTATTATTATTATTATTATTATTATTATTATTATTATTATTACTATTATTATTATTACTATTATTATTACTATTACTATCATTGTTATTATTATTATTATTATTATTATTATTATTATTATTATTATTATTATTATTATTATTATTATTATTATTATTATCAGTATTATTAAGGGTACCGTTGCTATTATTACTTACGACATAGGATATAAAACAACACACATCATATATTTTACATATTAAAGCATGAAACACAATTGAAACATACAAAACACATAAGGAAATACAACATTCAGCCACTCAAAGTCAATTATTTAGTATCACGTACTACTCGTACGGTATTTGACTTCGACTTGTTTGACTCTAGAGATGGTTAGTCTCAATATCCTTAGTGAGCCTTTTGTAGAACTCCATGAATGTGTCCGGGTCAGGAACATTAGGGCTTAACTTTTCATACTCGACGGTCCATGTGACCACGTGTTTTGAACCCTTGGTATCCACATGAAGATTGACATAAAGGCTCTTATAAAGTTTGAGGAAATCTCCGTCAACAAACTGAAAGTTGATTGACTTTTTCTCCTCGTCAATAGCAAGGATTTTTGTTTTTGCAACACAGTCTTTCCCATCTGCAAAACAACATAAAATTAACCATTCATATCATGTGGCTTTTTAGTCCTATTCAACAATTATGACAAGTGACAAAGTTGTCAAAACGTTACATACGATTAAAAACATGAATACATGTGTATGTGTGTAAGTGGTTTACCATGGAAATAGTTCCAGTGGAGGACAGAGCCCACGGTTCCGGGTTCACCCTCATGAGTTTGACAGTTCTGAACTAAAGTCGGGCTCAAGTTAGGAATGTGGTGCGGGTTTGCCTTCCATAAGTCATGAAAAACGTCACCCTTTGCCTTGATTTCAACCTGAGCGACTCTCTTACCACTCAATGCCATTTTCCTTTGACAAATTAAGGGTGAGAAAATTTGGTGAATGATCATCAGCATTTATAGGTGCCAAGCCTTTCCCCACAAACAAACAAAAAAATAATACTTAATTGTATTAACAATAAATATTGGGTCTACATATTCATACACCTTTTTGCCTATTTCCACACCCTTATAGACGCCTCGTATAGGCCTATACGAGGCGTCTAGGGTTCCTTTTCCCGACCAACTTCTGAACCTCGTACAACGTCACATCAGTCACATCAGACGGGGAGTCTAGGCCTGTACGAAGGACCAATACGAGGGTACTAAGACGCCTCGTATAGGCCTATACGAGGCGTCTTAGAGTCTGATTTGACTATGTGTCTGAGATTTGACTTAAATCAATATGGGGCGTATAGAGCTATACGAGGCATCTATATTTCATATAAAGTGCAACATACAGTGCATTGTTGGTCCACCCGAGCATTCAACATTCATTTCATTCTGTTTCTTCTACGAGCTCTTGTTGTTTGCATTTTTGTTCTTATCATCCCGAAGTGTTGAAATGTCATCATACAGGGACGGCAACTATGTCTTCGGGCAGTACTCTAGCGACAATTGGGTGCCCGAAAGCGTTCCGGTAACAGTTATTAGCTTAAATTTTTTAATTATTTGTTGTGTTGGTTTATTATTTACTAATGATGATACGGTCGTCTATTTTGGAGGAGTCTGGCGTTCCCGATTCTAATGAGCAAGAGGAGGTTGTGTCTAGTATACAAGGAAAACAAAACAGACCGTTTCTAGATTTGAACACGCATCCTCCTGTTGATGAAACAACCCCTGTAGATGACTCATACCATGCTGGTCAACCAAGTTATCCGACACAACAAGGGTATCCGGATTATAGATACGGGTGTGAATACTCTTACGGAGGAGACGATGGATATGGAGGAAACGGTGGATACGAAGGAGACGGTGCATACGGAGGAAATGGTGGATACGGAGGAGACGTTGGATACGGAGGAGACGGTGGATACGGAGGAGACAGTGGATACGGTGGATATGGAGGAAACGGTGGATACGGAGGAGACGGTGGATACGGAGGAAACGGTGGATATGGAGGAGACGGTGGTTATGGAGGAGACGGTGGTTATCAGCAATTCATTTCCCCGGGCACTCCTTACGTTCATCAAAACAATCCGGACGTTGGAGGATATGGTGGTTATGGTAGATATGGTGGTGAGGCACCTCCCATCCCGGACAATCCGTACTTAAAAAAGCAGGTATCAATTACTATTTTATTAATATTATTATTTTATTATTTATTATTTATTATCTATTATTTATTATTTATTATTATTATTATTATTATTATTATTATTATTATTGTTATTATTATTGTTATTATTATTATTAATATTGTTATTATTATTATTATTGTTATTATTATTATTATTAATATTGTTATTATTATTAATATTGTTATTATTATTAATATTGTTATTATTATTATTATTATTATTATTATTATTATTATTATTATGATTATTATTAATATTGTTATTATTGTCGATGTTACAGGTTTTCAACTCTTTAGATGAACTAAAGAAACGGATACAAGAAATAGCAAACGCGGATGGTTTCGTTATTCTCACCCGTCGATCAAAGAAAACCGGGGGAAGAACCGGGAGGGTATGGCTTGAATGTGATCGTGGTGGTGAGCACCAGACTACAGCAACACTTAGAAAAGCCGGAAGCAAAAAAACCATTTGCGCGTTTGTAACACCCTTAAATTTATACTTGAATTAATCGTTTATTTATACCAAAAGATAATAGTTTAACATAAGTTTCAGAAGTATCATAAGCCTTAGTCGACTAATGACTAAGTTAGAACATACAAAAGTTGTTTGAGAATTTGTTTACAACCCATGAACAAAATTTAAGTAAGATTAAACACATAGCGGAAGCTTCAAAACTCGTGTTCGGTTCTTCGACGTTGCTTGACCACCATCCGTAAGGTCCATCTAACCACCTAGGGTCAAAACCATTAAAACATTAGTTTTGACTTTGGTACATAAGACTTAAACATATGATCCAATCATCAATTAAAAATAAAAAAAAAAAAATTAAGGTTTCTGGATTTACCGTAAATTACGGTATTACCGTAATTTACGGTGAGTTCTGAAGATATTTGGTCCACCGTAAACCAGGGGAATACCACCGTAAACATTTAACTTCTACCGTAAATTACGGTACTACCGTAATTTACGGTAGTACCTGGAATTTCAAGTTTTGTTTTGTTTGTTTATTACACCAAGTTTCTAACTCTCGAATTTCTGTTTTTCTATGATACCGAAACATTAAAACCTCGTATTTCTTATATGATATATATATATATATTAACCAATCATCAAAGAACAATCTATTATATTCCGAAGCATTAATCATGCCTTACTTGATTGTTCGACCCGTTTGGATGCCAAGAGTTAGGCATCAAACAAGGCATTTCAAAAATCCAATTTCTAACAATTGTTTTGACCCGTCTCACTTGATTAAGATGAATAGTCACTTCCGTGACGTATTGATCTATCTTGTTTACCATGTTTTCAAAACTACAACATAAAACTAACAAATAATTCATAATGTAACGAAACGGTAATTTCGTACCTTTAGAGCACGTTTTTCCCCCGTGAATTCCCTCCGGCTTGTCCGCTTGATGATCCGGACTCCTTGCCTAGAAGATTCAGTTTACAGCTTGTTTAGAATTCTTTTTATGACCATAATCATATCATTGTGAAACATGATCAAATCTGCGTTTTCATCATAATTTTTTTTATCATTTAAATCCTCTCTTAGGCATTTCAACAAACACCTAACGGGTCAGATTCTTCTATAATTATTACCAAGTTCATGGTTTGTAATTAACATCTAATTTCACTTTAATTAAGCAATTTGTACTCATTTAAACATTCAAATTACTGAATTTCCTCATACCATTCAGCTTTTCTCTAGATTAAAATTCATAATCCTAGTACTTGTCTAGTCTTTACAATATCATAAATCACCTACAATGGTGATTGTAATTTCTTCAAGTAACATGCAATGATTTTCACAATTTATCATCTAGGGTTTAATCCTAAACAACATATTACTTCAAGATTCATTCATGCATGACATATCTAGGTTCAATTTCAGTTATTCACCATTAACCTAGAATTTATGGTGAATCAAAATATCAAAATTATACATACCTTTTGATCCCTATGACGAGGTGATCACTAATTCATGTTTAGAATTCGATTTGAAACAGATTTGAGGCTTCAATTTAGTAGATTTTGGTGTGAAGCTAGGGTTGGAGAATCCCCTGTGTCGCCCCCTTTCTCTTGATCGACCAGACACACAAGTTTTTGTGTGTTTGGTTTGGTTTTGTTACTATTAGTAATTATCTTTCACTTTTGACAAGTTTAAACCCTCAACTATGATTTTCCTTTAAGTTTAAGTATTTTAACCATGTTATGAATTATTTCAAGACTTGATTTTAACTAGGTTAAGTTCCTAGTTGGTAAATTCTTGTTTGTTATTTCATTAGAATTTTAATATAAGGATTCATATTTTCGGGGTGTTACAAGTTCACCCCCCTTAAAAGGGTTTCGTCCCCGAAACCGAATTACGTACCAAATAAAGTAGGGTGAAGACGTCGCATCTCTTCTTCGGACTCCCACGTAGTGTCCGAACATTTCCTATGTTCCCATTTGACTTTGACTTGTTCAATTTGTTTATTTCGTAAATGTTTGACCTTTCGGTCTAAAATCTCCACCGGTCTCACCGCATAATTCAGACTATTATCCACTTCGATATCATCGTAATGGATATAGGCCGCTTCCTCTGCTAAGCACTTTCTTAGTTGTGACACGTGGAACGTGCCATGGATTCCACTTGACTCCTCCAGTAATTCAAGACGGTAAGCTACCTTGCCAACTTTCCCGATAATTTTAAATGGCCCAATAAACCTTGGGCTTAGCTTCCCCCTTTTTCTGAATCTAATAATGCCCTTCCATGGGGAAACTTTTAGCATGACCATGTCACCAACTTGGAATTCGATTGGCCTTTTTCTTTTATCAGCATACGCCTTTTGCCTGTCTTGAGCCGCTTTCAAGTGTGCCCGAACAATATCGATCTTTTCATTCGTGGCTCGTACTATATCTTGGTGGGCGAGTTCACGTGGACCCACTTCACCCCAACATATCGGGGTTCGACACTTCCTACCATAAAGCATTTCGTATGGTGCCATCTTAATACTAGATTGGTAACTGTTGTTATATGAAAACTCGACTAACGGTAGGTGAACATCCCAACTGCCTCCAAAGTCGATTATACACGCCCGTAGCATGTCCCCCAATGTTTGTATCGTTCTTTCAATTTGTCCATCCGTTTGAGGATGGTACGCAGTGCTAATGAATAATTTGGTCCCCATTTGCTCTTGGAAATCTCGCCAGAAATTCGAAGTAAACCGGGTATCCCTATCAGACACGATGGACACCGGTACCCCATGACGTGCTATGATTTCATTGGTATAAACTTCTGACATCTTTTCTGACGTATAAGTCTCACGAATCGGAATGAAGTGAGCACGTTTCGTCAATCTATCCACCACTACCCATGTGGCATCGAAACCACGATTCGTTTTAGGCAACTTGGTTAGTAGGTCCATTGTGATATGTTCCCATTTCCAAACCGGAATTTCTAACGGTTGGAGTTTGCCGTATGGTTTCTGATGCTCCGCCTTGACTTGTAAACATGTCAAGCATTTTTCCACATACTTCGCCACATCCCTCTTCATTCCGGGCCACCAATAATTTTGTTTCAAACCATTGTACATCTTGGTCGCACCCGGATGAATTGAATAACGGGATTTATGAGCTTCATTAAGTAGAAGCGCCTTCACTCCACAGGTATGTGGGACCCATATCCTTCCGGATCGAGTCTTTAATCCGTGATTCCCATCCGACAAATCTTTCAACTGACCAATTATTCTTTCTTTCTTCCAATTCTCTTCTTTTACTGCTTCTAATTGCGCCTCTCGAATACGTTCAAGTATACCCGAGGTTACCACGAGTTGCATCGATCTTACTCGTATCGGGACATAATCCGTTTTTCTGCTCAAAGCATCCGCCACCGCATTAGCCTTTCCTGGGTGATAACGTATTTCGCAATCGTAGTCTTTCACCGTTTCCAGCCATCGCCTTTGTCGCATATTTAACTCCTTCTGATAGAAGAAGTATTTCAAACTCTTGTGGTCGGTGAATATGGTGCACTTTACCCCATACAAGTAGTGCCTCCATATTTTTAATGCAAACACTACCGCCGCCAACTCGAGATCGTGTGTGGGATATTTCTTCTCGTGTATCTTCAATTGTCTCGAGGCATAGGCTATTACCTTGCCCCGTTGCATCAACACGCAACCGAGTCCCGATAGTGAAGCATCCGAATAAACCTCCATGTCTTCGACTCCGTCCGGCAATGTCAATACCGGAGCTTGAGTTAACTTTTCTTTTAGCGTTTGAAACGCTTTCTCTTGATCAGCACCCCAAATGAACTTTTCTTTTTTCCGTGTTAGCTTTGTTAGCGGCGACGCAATCTTGGAGAAATCTTGAATGAATCTCCTATAATACCCCGCAAGCCCCAAAAAGCTTCTAATTTCCGAAGGGTTCTTCGGAATATTCCATTTTGACACAGCTTCTATCTTTGACGGATCCACCAATACTCCGTCGGCACTTATGACGTGGCCGAGAAATTGTACCTCTCGTAACCAAAAGGCACATTTAGAGAATTTTGCATACAACTTATCTCGTCTAAGTGTCTCTAACACTTCTTGTAGGTGGTGTGCGTGTTCAGCTTCACTTTTCGAATACACCAAGATATCATCGATAAACACGATGACCGACTTATCCAACATTGGTTTGCAAACCCGGTTCATGAGGTCCATGAAAGCCGAGGGTGCGTTTGTTAGCCCAAATGACATCACGAGGAATTCGTAATGTCCGTATCTCGTGCGGAAAGCCGTCTTCGGCACATCTTCTTCTTTGACCTTTAATTGGTGATACCCCGATCTAAGGTCAATTTTTGAAAACCAGTTCGCACCTTGTAGTTGGTCGAATAAATCATCTATCCTCGGAAGCGGGTATCGATTCTTTACCGTGAGTTTGTTTAACTCCCGATAATCGATACACATGCGCATGCTCCCGTCTTTCTTTCTTACGAACAACACCGGTGCGCCCCAAGGAGACACACTCGGCCTTATAAACCCCTTGTCAAGCAGGTCTTGGATTTGAGACATCAACTCTTGTAATTCCGACGGTGCAAGTCGGTATGGGGCTTTTGCTACGGGTTTCGCGCCCGGAATCAATTCGATCCCGAATTCTACTTCCCGTTCAGGCGGTATCCCCGGTAAATCCTCCGGAAACACATCTTCATAATCTCGTACTACCGGTACCTCTCCAATATTTCGTGATTCTTTTTCGGGCTCATTAGCGTATATTATGAATGCCTTGCATCCTCGCTTCATAAGCTTGTGAGCTTTCAACATTGAGCATACTATAGGGTTGCCTCCTTTTTCGCCATAAATGGTGACGTGTTTCCCGCTCGGAGATGTTAGTTTTATCTCTTT
Source organism: Helianthus tuberosus (assembly GCA_030545235.1). Taxonomy (NCBI): domain Eukaryota; kingdom Viridiplantae; phylum Streptophyta; class Magnoliopsida; order Asterales; family Asteraceae; genus Helianthus; species Helianthus tuberosus. Next base: position 157,442,534 of record CM060418.1, on the reverse strand, counting down.
ATGAAAACACTCAATCTTTGCATGGTGTTGAGATAGCCAGTCCATTCCAACGACTACTTGAAATTCTCCCATTGACATCGGGATTAGGTTTATCGAATATTCTTCGTCGTCAATGCTCAGTTTACAGTTTTTACATACATCACAAACAATAAAGCTTTTGTTATTACCTATCTCTACTTCTAAAGGCACAGGTAATTTTGTTAGAACAAATGAAGGATGTCGAATAAATCCATATGAAACAAAGGATTTATTCGCACCCGTATCAAATAACACGTGTGCAGGAATCGAATTTACAGCAAATATACCTGAGACCACGTCAGGTTCAACCTTTGCTTCTGCGGCGGTTAGTTGAAAAGATCTTGCCTTTGCTTTCGGGGCTTCACCTTTCGGTTCCTGCCCATCTTTCTTTCCAACCAGTTCCGGGCATTCGGACTTTTTGTGGCCCGTTCGATAACAATTGTAACAAACCGTCACTTTCTCCGGGCATGATATAGCCTTATGTCCCGTTTTCTTGCATATGGGACAAGGCTTATCCTTGTAACGGCATTCGCCTTTATGACCCTTCCCGCAGATTCTGCAACTTGGCGACCCGCCTTTCGTATCAGATTTCTTTGCGTTTTCGTTTGTTCGTGCCTTCTTAGTAGGGCTTGGATTCATATCTTGTGCCCTTCGTTCACCCCGTTCTATGCTCTTTTTCAGTTCGATCTCCCTTTCCCGAGCAGCATTGACAATCTCGGTAAGGGTCTCGTATTTTGAAGGGGTTATGAACTCTCTATACTCCGCACTTAGCATGTTATGGTAGTAATAGACCTTTTGTTCTTCGTTTATCACCAAATCATCACAGAACTTTATCTTGTCCATAAACATCCCCGTGATCTTGTCTATGGATTCACCCTTGTGTCTGAGTTGCATGAACTCTTCCTTGATTCTATTTATGACCGCTTTGGGACTATGGTGTTTAAGAAACGGCGTCTTAAACTCCTCCCATGTCATGGCCTTAGCCGCTTCACTTCCAATCTCCTTCTTTTTGTTATCCCACCAGTCTTTCGCTTGACCTCTTAATTGACCCATACCATAAGCTACGTAGTCATTTTCATCACAATGAGTTCTCTCGAATACTCCTTCAATATCACTTAGCCATCGTTGGCACACAATTGGATCAACCTCCCCATTATATATTGGGGGTTTACAGGCCATGAATTCCTTGTATGAACAAGGATTTCGTCCACCATGCTTTTCCTTTGCTGAATTGGAATCATCTTCCAATTTCTTGATTCTCTCTTCTACTATTGATAAAACTGTGTTTTGAATTTTATCAATAAAGCCCGTCAAACTGTTTTCGATCGCCTCTCCAACCTCTTCGGCAATCACTTCCCTCATTTGTTCGGTGACTCTTGGCACCGCATTATCATTACCTCCATCAGCCATCTCTATTTCTGAAATGTTTACATAGATTGTTAAACATTCCATTTATAACACATGCTTTACTTGTTTTGATTTAATCAAGTTCATAACTTGATTAAATCATTCTTGTTTCAATTCAATCAAGTTCGTAAGTAACTTGATTTAATCATTCTTGTTTCAATTCAATCAAGTTCGTAACTTGATTTAATCATTCTTGTTTCAATTCAATCAAGTTCGCAACTTGATTTAATCATTCTTGTTTCAATTCAATCAAGTTCGTAACTTGATTTAATCATTCTTGTTTCAATTCAATCAAGTTCGTAACTTGATTTAATCATTCTTGTTTCATGCATTTCTTGTTTTTGAGTGAGCTTACACACTCTTTTCATGCATATTGTTCATTTCTTATTCTTTACGTAGTACTTAATTTATTAACAAAATAAGTTAGTTCTTACCGGATGATCGATCAAGCTTGAACCGAACACTTATTGACAACCTTGAGCTCTGATTACCAACTTGTAACACCCTTAAATTTATACTTGATTTAATCGTTTATTTATACCAAAAGATAATAGTTTAACATAAGTTTCAGAAGTATCATAAGCCTTAGTCGACTAATGACTAAGTTAGAACATACAAAAGTTGTTTGAGAATTTGTTTACAACCCATGAACAAAATTTAAGTAAGATTAAGCACATAGCGGAAGCTTCAAAACTCGTGTTCGGTTCTTCGACGTTGCTTGACCACCATCCGTAAGGTCCATCTAACCACCTAGGGTCAAAACCATTAAAACATTAGTTTTGACTTTGGTACATAAGACTTAAACATATGATCCAATCATCAATTAAAAATAAAAAAAAATTAAAGTTTTCTGGATTTACCGTAAATTACGGTATTACCGTAATTTACGGTGAGTTCTGAAGATATTTGGTCCACCGTAAACCAGGGGAATACCACCGTAAACATTTAACTTCTACCGTAAATTACGGTACTACCGTAATTTACGGTAGTACCTGGAATTTCAAGTTTTGTTTTGTTTGTTTATTACACCAAGTTTCTAACTCTCGAATTTCTGTTTTTCTATGATACCGAAACATTAAAACCTCGTATTTCTTATATGATATATATATATATTAACCAATCATCAAAGAACAATCTATTATATTCCGAAGCATTAATCATGCCTTACTTGATTGTTCGACCCGTTTGGATGCCAAGAGTTAGGCATCAAACAAGGCATTTCAAAAATCCAATTTCTAACAATTGTTTTGACCCGTCTCACTTGATTAAGATGAATAGTCACTTCCGTGACGTATTGATCTATCTTGTTTACCATGTTTTCAAAACTACAACATAAAACTAACAAATAATTCATAATGTAACGAAACGGTAATTTCGTACCTTTAGAGCACGTTTTTCCCCCGTGAATTCCCTCCGGCTTGTCCGCTTGATGATCCGGACTCCTTGCCTAGAAGATTCAGTTTACAGCTTGTTTAGAATTCTTTTTATGACCATAATCATATCATTGTGAAACATGATCAAATCTGCGTTTTCATCATAATTTTTTTTATCATTTAAATCCTCTCTTAGGCATTTCAACAAACACCTAACGGGTCAGATTCTTCTATAATTATTACCAAGTTCATGGTTTGTAATTAACATCTAATTTCACTTTAATTAAGCAATTTGTACTCATTTAAACATTCAAATTACTGAATTTCCTCATACCATTCAGCTTTTCTCTAGATTAAAATTCATAATCCTAGTACTTGTCTAGTCTTTACAATATCATAAATCACCTACAATGGTGATTGTAATTTCTTCAAGTAACATGCAATGATTTTCACAATTTATCATCTAGGGTTTAATCCTAAACAACATATTACTTCAAGATTCATTCATGCATGACATATCTAGGTTCAATTTCAGTTATTCACCATTAACCTAGAATTTATGGTGAATCAAAATATCAAAATTATACATACCTTTTGATCCCTATGACAAGGTGATCACTAATTCATGTTTAGAATTCGATTTGAAACAGATTTGAGGCTTCAATTTAGTAGATTTTGGTGTGAAGCTAGGGTTGGAGAATCCCCTGTGTCGCCCCCTTTCTCTTGATCGACCAGACACACAAGTTTTTGTGTGTTTGGTTTGGTTTTGTTACTATTAGTAATTATCTTTCACTTTTGACAAGTTTAAACCCTCAACTATGATTTTCCTTTAAGTTTAAGTATTTTAACCATGTTATGAATTATTTCAAGACTTGATTTTAACTAGGTTAAGTTCCTAGTTGGTAAATTCTTGTTTGTTATTTCATTAGAATTTTAATATAAGGATTCATATTTTCGGGGTGTTACAGCGTTTTACCTGCTGACTCTGCGAAACGACCCGTATGAAACCTGAGAGATAAAAGACGGAAAAAATGAACATAACCACGACCTTTGTGAGGACCTGTCGGCCCACGCGTTTGTGCGAAGGTTTACTCCAAGCGAAATGAAACTGATCGAGCAGCTGACAGCTCAAAACATGGAGCCGCGCAAAATATTTCAAATGATAAGGAAGCAGGACCCCGACAGGTTTCATGTTCAGAAAGACGTTCAAAATGTTGTGGCGAAGATTAGAGCCGAACAAAGACAAGGATTGACTCACATGCAGTCACTAGAAAACGTGCTGATAAACGACGACTTTATTTACGAGACACGGGAGGAACCCGGAACAGAGATCGTAACAGAGATCTTCTTTCTTCATCGGTACTCGAGAGACATGTGGTGTGCATTCCCCCACGTCATGCTGATCGATGCGACGTACAAGACAAACATATACAATATGCCATTTATCCAGATTGTTGGTATGACGCCTACCAACAAATCGTTTATTATCGCGCATGCCGTTGTTAGTAAATGTCAAGACCCCCGACATACCCTGGACGGAATCGGGAGCCGCGAACAGCCAAGTGGTACCGGTGATTATTTTGAAAAACATTGCAGCGGAAATTTCATCAGGACCGTGAGTTAGGAAAAATATCAGAGTTTAGAAAACACCGGATTTTATTTAAATAAATGGGATAAACCCCTGTTTTACAAAGGTAGCTTTAATAAGGGATAAACCCAATTACATAAAACAATATTTCTTAATTTGATTTAATTAATAAAATAGGCCACTTCTTGAAGTCTTTCAGTGCTGTATCCATCTCTTATTCCAATCTACTGTAATTACCTGAAACGCGTTTTAAAAAGGTTTTGTCAGCAGGAAATACTGGTGAATCATTCTATTTACTAAAATGACCCATTTGTTATAATTTACAGTATTAAGAGAGATTACAATGTTTCCAAATATCAACCAACTACCCACGGTATTTGTTACTCGACCGGATCTGTGACTATGGTCATATCCCCCATTGGCTGCCCCAATGGTGACGATTATCAAGTAATGTATACAAAACCCCACATACCGGCTGTAACTTGGTGATTACATATACTTAATCACTGTAATTATAACTTTGAAAATAAACATGCTTTTGTAAACAAATTTAATAAAAAGAGAATGACTCACTTTATAAGCATGCAGATTAATACGGCCAAAGTTTAGTCTACAGATAAGCCTTGATATATTGCAGATTTATACAGGCAGAGCTTAGCCTATTGATTTAGCCTTGTAACCTAGTGCACACGAACTAGGTAAATAACTAATACAGCATTTACGATAACTCACGAGATTAAAACCCTCACGACAAATGACAAAGTGCAATCACTTAAACATCCATCGGATTCACAACGAATGACAGAGTACTCCCCGAGTTCGGGTGGTACTCAAACATCCTGTCGGAATCACGACTAATGACAAAGGATAGCGCTTAAACATCCGGTCGGATAGTTTCAATCGATCGGACATTGAATCGTAACAGCGATCGAGTTAATACCCGGTATCGTAGCAGAATTCGAGCTAGTGTGTGTTTGTAGTAAACAGAAGATACCTTGGTGCACGAATTGAGTTTTATCGTCGTTCCAACTCCAGAAATCAAGTCCCAACATCCTCTATTTATACTGAGATTTTGACCCCCTCGCGTGACGCGAGGGGTCCCCCTATGGGCTTCGCGTGACGCGAAGGGCAACATCTCATCAGATGGTTGCCACGTGTATTTGTAGCTCAGCTGAGTCGACGGAAATAATAAATTCGAATTTGACAGCAAATTATTAGGATAATCGTCAATAGGGAATACCCCCCCTGAGTTTTAGGGGCCCTGATCCTGATTCTGATTGTTATGAAAATTTTAGGGTTTATGTAGAATTACTTGGGTGTCTCAATTAGGGTTTCCTAATGTACAAAATATAATAAGATATAATAGTTTTGGTGAGAGTTGTTATGGTTTAAGACAAGAAGGGAATAAAACGGTGAGAAAAGAGAAGGGACCCACTTTGTAACTTTAGGGTTCAACTAAAAAGCCTCCTGGTATAAAATTTTGGGTATAACTTCTGAGCTATTTTGAAAATATATAAAGCACTCGTGTTAAGTATAGTACCCCTAATTTCAACATTGTCCCTATGTCACGAGACAGAACCCCAACGAACTTAGTCAGGCAGGGCCTTGACATGTGTTATGGGGCTCAGATCAATCGGACCGGGTAGCGGTGATCGGGAGTTAAAATACTTAAAACGGGACATGACATTATTATTATTATTAGTGGAAATAAGAAAATAAATTAAATATTGAGAGAGAGAGAGTAGGCGATAGATGGAAAGGGGCATCTGATTTGAAAGGCCTACTGCTTCTTTTACAGAGGTTCATAACTCAATGAAATGGCATTGCCATGCACGTAGATGGCCATTGTGGCCTACACGTATACTTTCAAAATTTATTCTTTTATATTTTGATTCTTATCCATACCATTCAAACAAAGTCTCCAACAATATCAATATATATATTAATATTATTTTATTGTAAAATAGGACACGAAATTTAGGATATGAAAGATGTTTCAACTTTCAAATATTTTATTTTATATAGGACACGAAATTTAGGATATGAAAGATGTTTCAACTTTCAAATATTTTATTTTATTAATATATATATTATAATTAATTTAATTGCTTTACTTATTTGGCGTGTATAACTTTTAAAATACGATGTTTTATAAAATAATAAATATGTCATCAGAACAAGAATATTTTTGTCTACATTTGGGTCTAAGTTTCATTAAAAACGGAGTAGGTTCAAATGCAATGTATTTTTATAATTTAATTATTATATGGTTCCTAGGCCCGTCTGGGTACTTCATATTTTTAATATTCAACTTACCCGTAACCTATTTGTTTAATAATATAAGTTTTTATATACTTTTATTTTATTAGAAAGGGCACTCATATACAAGCCAATTAATTAGTATAATATTTTAACCAACTATAGAAAATAGTGTTTAAAACTATTTGGGTTGAATATTTATATTAAAAATAAACTAGTTACTAGTGGTTAATAAATTTAACCAAACTTATAATTCTTATATAAAAATAGGAATGTTATATTCTCCCCACCTTGTTTTAAATCTTGTCCTCGAGATTTTTGTTATGATATTTCTTTTAGACTTATGTCATATTTTAGTCAATAAAAAACAATATTAAGGTAGATGACACAAAATTAAAATATCAAATTTTGTGAATACGAGTTGTACCATAAGTATGATTCAATGGTTCAACTGAATTAGTTCAAGAAATCGATGACAAACGAATGAGATGAAATGATATAATTTCCAAGGTGACTAGGTTCAAGCCAAAAGATATATGATCAATACATATTTAAAATGAATGTGAAGGATTTTTAGAATCAATAAAAATTCTTTGTCAAAAGAAAGCTTACTTTGATTGGCAACTGAGGAAGACTTAGAATTGACAGGTTCAAAATGAAATAAAAGCTTGAAAAATGATTTGTCAAATATTTATGATATGAGAAAATCAAAGTGTTGAGATGAGTGAATTGCAAGGATACACGAAAAGACAATAGAGTTAGTGTATCATTGTTTAGAGTTCCAAGTTGTTTTAATTGTGAAACAATGTGATAGTACCCTATTAATGACTATATTCTTCATACTATGTCCTAGAGATCGAAATATAATAAGAACAAGTTGTTTTGGCATGACCAACCATTATATTATATTTGTAAAGCAAATGTAATATATATTATTTGTGTCCCTGTCTGAACCGTATCTTACATATCAAATATAAATACTATGTAATATATATTATTTGTTACGCATTTTTACTATATGTAAATGGTCACCACTTTTAAATAAATATTATTTTAGTATTTTATTATACTATGTAAAATAACTTATATTTACTATGTAATATATATTACAAAACACCGCAATGAAGTTATTATATTTACAAAGTATTTTAGTATTATTATTTTGTAAAAGAAATCACTATTATTTATAATGTTAAATGAAAGTTGTAAATAGAGGTGTAAAAATATTTATTGTACAAAAATATTTGTAAAATATTTTGTAAATATATAACACTTAATGGGTCGATTCTATGTGATTACTTATTTTCATTTTGAAACCATATAACGTTGTAAATGTATTTACAAATGTTGTAAATAAGTGAAAACGAGGACTATTCTTATATATTACAATGTTCCCCTAACCAAACGTAGTTGATGACTACCATATTATTCTTATATGGTCATTTTCTTGCCAGAGCGTTACGGTACATAGTTACCACAAAACATGTGATAGACAATTATTTATATAATTTTATTCGTCCCTCTAATTCTTGTATTGTTTTATGAAAATATGTCTTCTACTTACAGTACAAAGTATATATATTTATATATATATATAAAAATATTAAAATTTACTAAGTAAGTATGATGACTTAATTTATATATATTAACTAGTTATTATCATGGTTGGATATTGGTTAGTGCTGCCTTGTTTAAGCATAGGTGATCAGTCCATGCCTAACTAAGGCTAGGCTACCTAATACCTGCCCTTGATAATAACCTTAGTATTTAAAAATAATAATCACACTACTACTATAATTATATTATTACTAATAATAAAACTAATATTAATTACCAATAATAAATAATTAAACATAAACTTAAATGAGAGTATACCTCAACATAATTTTTATACATATATATAAAAATATAAATTCTTCACCTCAATGGTTTAACAAAATTTATTGACTCGATATCAAAAGAGCCATCGTTTTGCAATAATGCGGTTCATAGTGCAAAAGGCGGAATGATATTTGAGTTTGGATAAAATAATAAATCGGAATGAAGCCCTCCAGTGGTCTTCATAAATCAAACGAATCACATGCGCAACAAACAGTGCATGTGTAATGTGTGAATTTACCAAGAAATGAAATAGATCAATATTCACTACTATGAAAGAAATCCTCATGGTATGATGACCATTAGGGGAAGTAGAAACACGAAAGTCAATTTATTTATATGCAGAAGTCAGAATTTCAACGAAAGAAATATAAGAACTTTTATCTGGAATTTCGTGTGATAACTGTTGTTAAGTAACATTACCAGGGAATGTGAATAAAATGAAATAGGGATTTCGTAAAGCTATGTGACTCCTTTTTCAGTGATAATAATTATGACTCTTGATTAGACTGTGCACCTATTGTTGTAAAATTTTGTTTTAACGTACCTCAGCAAAATTCGTGTCGTTTGTAGGATCACGCGACCAAGTGTTGCTTTTTGATTAGTAGTTCTTCTATTGACTGAATTAGCATTGATATCATCGTGCCCAATTATATTTTCCAAAGGTCTTGCCTTGGAAGTCGTGTGTGATATACTTCGACGTCTATGGACGTATAATTTAAGTTTCATGTGTTTTCTTGTGCACTAGCACAACTTTACATGTTTCTTATTTGCGTTAATAGTTTATGGTAACGCATTGGAAATTCTTATACTTTTGATGGCGTTCTAAATTAAAGGGTTTCCATTGTTTATATTGTCGCACGAGTTATAAGGCAGATGATCAAACGAAATAATGTTTGATATCGGATTAATAGATATATGCAAGAGATTCCTGATAAAGAAATCTAGATTTATTATTGACACATATGATTGTGCTTTATTCCTAATTGACTTTTGGAATTTCTTATAGATATACATATCTATATAATCACATATTTCACATGCTGTAATATACATACCTTTTATAAGGTCAATGTATTTAACAGATTCATATTTCCAAAAACAAGTCAGACATCAGGTCATGATACTATTTAGGGAAATCTTGTCACTTGTTTGACATATTATATACCTTGTCTTATCCGGTTCGCGCCGGAAAGGTAACCTCAGTATATCCGGACAAGCTGGAGAGTCTGCTACATCATACCCAGTCTTGCCGGAGAAAATTTTCCATTTCCCATAAATAGTATATTTTCAAGATTTTAAAAATGCCTCTTTTATTTGGGCTTTTATCCAGATTCAAGGAAATTTATATTCCCGTAGCATATCTTATTCTAGACCAAGTAATATCACTAAGCAAGAATTAATAGTAATTAAGTGCTATTGCCTGTAATGTTTTAATCGTCATTCTTACGGCATACCAAAATCCATCATACTTTATTTACACAATTACTTAGCTTATCTCGAAGCTTATACTAAGGCATCTTTTCTTAAGTTCAAGTCTAAATACTATCCTGAGTGCTACCAGATAATAGTAAATTCCTAACTCCTTTATTTAAGCTTAGGTATTATTATCACAACACCTATAGGCTTAAAGCAGTGGCTCTGATACCACCTTCTGTCACGACCCCCGACCTACCCTGGACGGAATCGGGAGCCGCGAACAGCCAAGTGGTACCGGTGATTATTTTGAAAAATATTGCAGCGGAAATTTCATCAGGACCGTGAGTTAGGAAAAATATCAGAGTTTAGAAAACACCGGATTTTATTTAAATAAATGGGATAAACCCCTGTTTTACAAAGGTAGCTTTAATAAGGGATAAACCCAATTACATAAAACAATATTTCTTAATTTGATTTAATTAATAAAATAAGCCATTTCTTGAAGTCTTTCAGTGCTGTATCCATCTCTTATTCCAATCTACTGTAATTACCTGAAACGCGTTTTAAAAAGGTTTTGTCAGCAGGAAATACTGGTGAATCATTTACTAAAATGACCCATTTGTTATAATTTACAGTATTAAGAGAGATTACAATGTTTCCAAATATCAACCAACTACCCACGGTATTTGTCACTCGACCGGATCTGTGACTATGGTCATATCCCCCATTGGCTGCCCCAATGGTGACGATTATCAAGTAATGTATACAAAACCCCACATACCGGCTGTAACTTGGTGATTACATATACTTAATCACTGTAATTATAACTTTGAAAATAAACATGCTTTTGTAAACAAATTTAATAAAAAGAGAATGACTCACTTTATAAGCATGCAGATTAATACGGCCAAAGTTTAGTCTACAGATAAGCCTCGATATATTGCAGATTTATACAGGCAGAGCTTAGCCTATTGATTTAGCCTTGTAACCTAGTGCACACGAACTAGGTAAATAACTAATACAGCATTTACGATAACTCACGAGATTAAAACCCTCACGACAAATGACAAAGTGCAATCACTTAAACATCCATCGGATTCACAACGAATGACAGAGTACTCCCCGAGTTCGGGTGGTACTCAAACATCCTGTCGGAATCACGACTAATGACAAAGGATAGCGCTTAAACATCCGGTCGGATAGTTTCAATCGATCGGACATTGAATCGTAGCAGCGATCGAGTTAATACCCGGTATCGTAGCAGAATTCGAGCTAGTGTGTGTTTGTAGTAAACAGAAGATATCTTGGCGCACGAATTGAGTTTTATCGTCGTTCCAACTCCAGATCAATCGTAGCAGGGCCTTGACATGTGTTATGGGGCTCAGATCAATCGGACCGGGTAGCGGTGATCGGGAGTTAAAATACTTAAAACGGGACATGTCATTATTATTATTATTAGTGGTAATAAGAAAATAAATTAAATATTGAGAGAGAGAGTAGGCGATAGATGGAAAGGGGCATCTGATTTGAAAGGCCTACTGCTTCTTTTACAGTGGTTCATAACTCAATGAAATGGCATTGCCATGCACGTAGATGGCCATTGTGGCCTACACGTATACTTTCAAAATTTATTCTTTTATATTTTGATTCTTATCCATACCATTCAAACAAAGTCTCCAACAATATCAATATATATATTAATATTATTTTATTGTAAAATAGGACACGGAATTTAGGATATGAAAGATGTTTCAACTTTCAAGTATTTTATTTTATTAATATATATATATATATTATAATTAATAATTAATTTAATTGTTTTACTTATTTGGCGTGTATAACTTTTAAAATACGATGTTTTATAAAATAATAAATATGTCATCAGAACAAGAATATTTTTGTCTACATTTGGGTCTAAGTTTCATTAAAAACGGAGTAGGTTCAAATGCAATGTATTTTTATAATTTAATTATTATATGGTTCCTAGGCCCGTCTAGGTACTTCATATTTTTAATATTCAACTTACCCGTAACCTATTTGTTTAATAATATAAGTTTTTATATAATTTTATTTTATTAGAAAGGGCACTCATATACAAGCCAATTAATTAGTATAATATTTTAACCAACTATAGAAAATAGTGTTTAAAACTATTTGGGTTGAATATTTATATTAAAAATAAACTAGTTACTAGTGGTTAATAAATTTAACCAAACTTATAATTCTTATATAAAAATAGGAATGTTACAGTAAAGAACCGGGTGATAACTTTGTGTGGGTGCTTGAGAGGGTCAAGTCAATGTTGGATGAATGTATGGAGCCACGTGTGATTTTAACGGATAGAGACCTAGCCCTTATGGGCGCGTGTGCTAAAGTATTTCCAGACGCCCCCAGGCTTCTTTGCAGGTGGCACATACAACATAATATTATGAAGCACTGCAAGGCTGCATTCACAAAAGAAGACTGGGATAAATTTTTGTCATTCTGGGGGACATTGATTGAGTCTCCATCCATACCCATCTACGAGTACCACTTGCGCAACATGCAAAAGCGACTTGTGGAGTGCAAACGTTCTAGTAAGTTTTTCTAATAACATACGACTCACCTATGCAAATTTTATTAAATTATTTTTACTTTTTAGGAGTCTTCAATTACATGTACGATAACTGGCTAAAAGACTATAAGGAGATGTTCGTCTTTGCGTGGACTAATAAGAGGCGCAACTTTGGTAATCGTACCCCAAACAGAGTTGAGAGCCAACACGCCAACTTAAAGAGATACGTCCTTGATAGGAGCTCGCTGGACCGTGTAGTTGGTTGTGTCCGGGATATAGTTGACACACAGTTCGGTGAAATAAGGAAGACTTTTCGAGAAAGCATCGAAAAAAGAATGAACCACCACAAACACCCGCTTTTTCAACACCTACTTGGAAAAGTATCCCATACAGCCCTTGACTTGTTGAGTGGAGAGGCAATTAGGAAGCTAGATGTCTTGGAGCGCTTTCATTCATCATGTGGTTGCCAAATGTGGTACAGTTGTGGGTTGCCCTGTGCTTGTAGGGTAGAAAAGTACATGTGTGAAGGTAATAATTGTTAAACGTACAACATTTGTGTGATATATTTCCGTTAATCATGTGACTTAAACAATGTTATTTTTAACCGTGCAGAGCGTCCGATTCAACTCGAAGACATAGACGTCTTCTGGCGGAAACTTAACTTCCAAAGTTGTAAATTGATAGACGATGACGTTGACGTGGTCGAAGAGCTAAATATTGTTAGACAACAATTAGAGTCGCACCCCCCAGCTCAGCAAAAAGCCTGATGTCAAAGATTAAGGGGGTGTTGACTCCAAAGAAATCTACCAAGAACCCACCGGTTGTCCAACAAAATACTCGTGGCCGACCAACAACAAAGCAGGTACAACAAAGGTTGGACGAGGCCTCTCGTATAGATGAAGAATTGAGGAGAAGCTCATTTGGTGATGCAAACACGTGCTTTGAAGGTTCCCGACAAAGTAAGTACGATAAACCTCGCCACAGCTCGTACGTTCCGTCACATGCCTCTCAACAGTCGGTTATAAGGTCCCAAAAACCCAAAGCGTGCCTAAGCCGTTCAAAGAGTTCAAAGAAGAAAGAGACACGAGATGATCACGGTTTTCCTTTAATCATTGGGGACGAGTACGTGGGAATCATCAAACAGTTTAAGTCTGCCATTCCGTCAGTTTTTCATCCGTACGTCTCGTGCATACGAGATGTGATGCCGGACGGTCATTGTGGGTTTCGTTCTGTGGCTGTGGGCTTAGGTATGGATCAGAGTTCATGGGGGCTCATTCGAAGGGACCTTGTCCAAGAAATGGATCAGAACGAATCGATCTGGTTCCCAATATTTGAAGCATGGGATAAAGGTTATCTAAACAATGTTTTATACGCTCCTAACCTAGTTAAAAACCTTATATATGTACGTCGTTTTACAACTGATAACCAATTATCTGTTGAATTTGACCCATATGGTTTTACTGTGAAGGACCTACAGACCAAGAAACCTATCCTACGGTGCAATAGTTCGGGGGATCTCTACACTCTCAGCCCATCCAACATCACCAATCTCACCAGTGCTTCCACTTTTGCAGCTATCTCTCAAGACATATAGCATCAAAGGCTCGGCCACCCAGGCCCAGCTATTTTACAAAATTTAAAAACCTCTCATTCAATTTCTTGTGGTTCTTTAAATAATAAAGTTTGCACTGCTTGTATTTTTGGGAAACATACTAGACTTCCTTTTGTTGCTTCTAATACAAGTACTTTTATGCCATTTGATCTTGTTCATAGTAACGTTTGGACATCACCCATGCTTTCTAATTGGGGACATCGTTATTATGTATTATTTTTGGATGATTACACCAATTTTTTTATGGACCTACCCTATATCTAACAAATCTGATGTCTGTGCTATGTTCACTAAATTTAATACCTTTATTCAAATCCAATTTGGCACCAAAAAAAAAAAAAAACAATTCCAATGTGACAACGAACGTGAATATGCCAACAATCAATTTCATAATTTTTGCATCATGCATGGCATGCACTTCCGTTTCTCTTGCCCTCACACCTCGTCCCAAAACGGTAAAGCCGAACGCAAAATCCATACCATAAACAACCTTATGCATTCCATCATGGCCCACTCCTCGACCCCGAACATCTATTGGCACCATGCCCTCGAAACCGCAACCTACCTCCTAAATATCATCCCAACCAAAATACATAATTTTCAAACACCCACACAATGATTATATCGTTGCCTGCCCTCATACGACTACCTCTGTGTCTTCGGATGCATTTGCTACCCATTTATTCTTTACACGACCATTCATAAACTACCATTCCTACCCATGTGTGTTTCTCGGTTATCCATCGAATCACCGAGGGTATAAATGTTTTGACCTCAAGTCCCGAACTATTACCATAAATCGCCATGTCATCTTTGATGAAACAATCTTTCCTTTTTCCAAATCCCACAAACACACAGCCTAAACCTACCAATTCTTAAATGATCCCCTGCGTCCCTATCTTCGGCTACCACCTCACCCGATCCTACCTACTGACCCACAACCCAACTCCCCACAGCCCAACTCGCCTCCTCATTTGGCCCAAACCCCCAACCAGCCCAAACCCACATCACCACCGCCAACACCTTCCTCCGCCCCACACAGCCCCCTCGGCCCACACCCATCTTCGGCCCACTCCCACCCACACCCATCTTCGGCCCACTCCCACCCACACCCATCTTCGGCCCACTCCCACCTTTCGCCCAACTCCTAGCCCACACCAAGCCCCATCACCGAACCAACATTCTCCTCACCCACCTCCTACACAAGCCCAACCAATCCAAACCCCAGCCCAATTCCGAACCCTCCCACCGACGCGTACAATGCACACTCATGCGATATCCAGTATCTCCAAGCCGAAACAAATTTTCAATCTTTCAGCCACATCCATCGTCCCTATCCCTGTCAACCCCAAAGATGCCTTGTCTAACCCGGAATGGTATAATGCTATGCAAAACGAATTTAATGCCTTAATTAAAAACAAGACTTGGGAACTTGTCCTGAGACATCCTGATATGAATGTTATTCGTAGCATGTGGCTTTTCCGCCACAAATACAGGTCCGATGGTACTTTAGAGAGATTCAAGGCATGTCTTGTGTGTGATGGGAGAAATCAGGAGGTCGGTATTGATTGTGGTGAGACTTTTAGCCCGGTTGTTAAACTGGCAACTATTATGACGGTTCTGACATTGGCCCTATCACAGTCTTGGTCTATTCACCAGTTGGATGTCACGAATGTGTTTCTACATGGAAATCTTACCGAGACCGTTTATATGTATCAACCCATGGGTTTTCGGCACAGAGATTATCCCGATCATGTTTGTCGTCTGAAGAAGTCGCTCTTTGGTCTTAAACAAGCTCCAAGGGCTTGGTACCAACGCTTTACGGATTTTGTTACTTCTATGGGATTCTTGCAAAGTCGCTGCGATAATTATCTGTTTACATATCATCACGGGGGTGACATAGCCTACTTGTTCATTTATGTCGATGATATTATTCTCACCACTTCCTCTGATTCCCTTCGATTAAAACTCATGGGCAGCCTCGCGGCTGAATTCGCAATGAAAGATCTTGGACCTCTCAGTTATTTTTTGGGTATTACCGTTTCGCGCTATGGGCACAAACTGTTTCTCTCACAGCAATCTTATGCTCTTGACATTGTCAATCGTGCGGGTATGACTACTTGCAACCCCGTCGCAACTCTGGTGGACACGAAACCGAAACTTGGTGCAACCTCTAGTGTTCCTTTTGATAACCCCACTTTATACCGGAGCCTTGCTGGTGCACTCCAGTACCTCACATTCACCAGGCCTGACATCAGTTATGCAGTTCAGTAAATCTGCATTCATATGCACAACCCCGGCTCCGATCACTGGAATGCATTGAAGCGTATTATTCGTTATATTCGCGGCACAACTACTTATGGTCTCACTCTCTCACCATGTTCTGATATCTCTCTACGGGCCTATACAGATGCAGATTGGGCTGGGTGCCCTGATACTCGTCGCTCCACATCAGGATATTGTGTTTACATGGGCCAAAATCTTTTAACCTGATCCTCCAAGAGACAGTCGACCATTTCTCGCTCAAGTGCCGAAGCAGAATACCGTGCGGTTGCCAACGTTGTTGCTGAAATTTGCTGGATCCGCAACCTTCTTCTCGAGTTACGATGACCCATATCGACGGCTACTTTAGTTTATTGCGACAATATCAGTGTCATCTACCTATCCAGTTCAACATCAACGCACAAAACACATCGAGATTGACATTCATTTCGTGCGTGAACATGTTCAACGTGGTACGATACGGATTCTTCATACCCCTACTCGCTTTCAGATAGCTGACATCTTTACCAAAGGCCTACCTCGGGTGTTGTTTGATGATTTTCAATCCAGTCTCAACATTCGCCCACCTCTTGCTTCGACTGCGGGGGTGTAATGGAATATATTTGTAAATATAGATAGGATATTGTCAATAATTTTGTATTTATTCAATTGAGCCATAACATTCTTCATGTATTCTAATCTTGCACTAAACTCCTGATATCCACTCTTCCATCTCTATTCGCATCACAAACCCTAAGCAACTCCTTCGCATACTTAAAATCCGACGGAATCTGCAACACATATAATCCTACCTTGATCGTATTTGAATCCAAATAACATGTGTTCGACGTTTCATAAAAGCTAAACAAACTCCAAATTCTCAAATCTCGCTCCTCCTTCGTCTCTCCTAGTGCCACTAACACGTGGTCCATTGCAATCACTCCCGATTTATTCACCGGAATAATATTTTTAAAGCCAAAGGTATTTTGGACAATTTCCATAAATTCTAACGCTTGGTTGATGGACGTTTGAGCTAGGGACGCAGTTACATATAAAATGTAATGGTGAGGAAGTCAACGAGCAATTTTTAAGAATTAAGGACTTGATTTTAGCCCAAACCACATGGACTCAAATCACAGATTACTCAAATAGTTTTACATGTAACTTTGGGGATTCACCAGTGTTACATGACGAGAATTCAGTCGGTATCGATTCATTTCGTTACAGTGCCGACATTCGCTATAGCGGCCGAAAGAGAAAACCAAAAAATAAGGTCGTGATATGCCCAAAAGGATAAGGACAAGTGTTTTACATCAATCTTAAACATAAAAGCAAATACCGGCATCAAGTTTGATAATTTTGATATTGGTACCAATGTTGTCCAGTGGGAATCAATTCGGTTCGTCACGGTACCGGTACAGTATCGGCACTCGTATAACTTGCGATACCAAAAAAAATTACTTTATTTTAAATACAAATTTATATCTGATGTCGAGGAAAAAAAATTAAATACAACTGCGTATTTAGTTTTCTTAAAGTTAACAAATGCAAGTTATTATAGAATAACTAAATGGGTTAAACGCATATATAGAGAATACACTTACCGTTTCTGTTCGTGCACATTACCAACACCCGTATAACTGTACAACTTATGATACATAAATATACTTTATTTTTAATACAAAATTATACCAGAATGTCGTGGAAAAAAATTAAACACATCTGCGTATTCAGTTTTTTGAAAAAGTTTAAGAATGCAAGTTATTGAAAAAAATTAAGCTAAGTAAAAATTAAACGGGTTAAAACTAATTACATTTTACCCGTTCAACTTTAAATAAACTTTTACACAAACAAAGATAAAAATAAACACGTTGTAACGATATATTCGGAATTTTATATAGCATTATGTTTATTAAACTAATGAAAAAAAGGTAAACGACGTCAGTTTATATAAAAAAATGTGATGATGCTTTGATATCATATACCTTTATACTCCGATCACTTGTACATTACTCTTCATAACTGAGTTTTAAATTAACTTTATATGGGAACGTAAATAAAAATATACACGTTGTAACAATATACTTGAACTTTATATGTTTATAATTACTATAGTCACATAACCAACTTAGTTTTAAAAAAACAACCCTGTGTTTTTTAAGTCCGGCCCATATAGTATATTAGTCCTACCCTTGTCACTTTAAGTTTCACTTTTCTTTAGTTTTAAGGTTGGCAGCGAGTCAAGCATCTAAGCGTCGTCGATTACCAAGTAGGTGATGGGCCAACGATCAAAGAGACGAATATTAAATCCTCCAGCTAATATGAGATGGAGCCCCTAGGGGCTCCATTGCGCCACCTCATCGTCACGTTTACGCCATGTCAGTGGCGGAGCTAGACTTTAACACCAGGGGTATCCCAAAAAAAAAAAATTACGGTGTATTCATATAAAATCCTTTATAGGGGTATCCTCGTATTTTTTTAGGGGTATCCTTTATATAAAATCGAAAAAAAAACAAAAAATTAACACTGCGAAACACTGCGAACACGACTTTGAGCCGTAGCCCGTGCTACGGCTGCTAACAAGCTGTCTCCGCCCCTGCGCCATGTAGACATGGGGTTCCATTGCCTATTCTCAATAACACTCATGCAATGGAATAAAGCTCCCTTATTTAAAAAATAACAAAAAAAAAAAAAACAAAAAAAAAACTTGTTGGTCAAGCACATGGGGCCCACCACCATGTCTCTGTTGTTTCTCGTTACTGTGTTGACGAGTGATCAATGGCGCCCCCTCAACGACGCCTAGGCAATGGGGTGAGGGGGGCAGTTATTGGCTGAGGTGGAGGGGGGCGCTACCCTATACCCACTTACTAAAATTTCTTGCATATAAAAAGAAAGTAATTTAAAAAAGTGTTATGTGTCCCGTATAGAACCAATAGGTTGTAACATAGCCACGACGTTTAAGTTTCTTATTCTCAAGTACGTTTGTAACATATCATATAATGCGGAATTTCTCCTAAAGTCCTATCTATATACATTATTGTTGATTAAGTTTCTTTTCCTTTAGTTGTTCGTAATGTTGCTGTTTTGTCGAGTTTGAATGAGTAGGTTATGACGACGGGCCAATAGGTTGCCCAATTTGACCCGTCTTGGGCTCCTATCACGTAGGCCTAGCCGATGAAGCCCAAATTGTAATACTTGCTCATAAAGAGATTCTCCCATACAAAACGGGCGGGAAAAGGGATGTTCAGAGAGTGCAAAAGCATTAAATGAATGATATGAAAAGAATCTCCGGCTGGAACAGTACTTCCGAGCCGGTTTTATTAAATGAGGGCAACCATCCTACCGTTGGGGTTCAGACACGTGTCTGAGCCCCCCAAAGACAGTCAGAATCCGTTGGATCATCTCGGTATCACTCCATTGAAGAGATAAGGACTCTTGGCTATATAAGAAAGGTAAAGAACGATCTTTTAGGAGGTCCAAGGTATCTCACTTAATGCACTCACATTTATTCCGACCATAATTCCCTCGTATTAAACACACACATTTATACCCGATTCACACCATAGAGATTGTTCCGGTGATTATACTCATTGGAATACGTTGCTTTCTTACTCTCCGGCAAGTTTACTTATTCTCACGCCGGAGCTTGGTCACGGATCCCCTCCCCGGGGCCCTCCGTGACGAGGCTAACGGTTTCCTTTTTTGTAGAAAGCAAAGGTTGGAACATTACGACGTCAGCGAAGACCCTTTGAACGTCATCCAGGGATTTGGGGATTTGACATTGGCTCCATCCGTGGGACATTTCAGTCCGGCTGATTTTTTCCACTCAAAATCACCGGCGTTGTAATAACCCAACTCGAGAAAAACGACATGGCAACACCACCAAGTTCACGAACTATCGAGACGGTGCAAGGTGACAACGACAGAGTCACGGTGGAAGACATTACGCATGAAGAAGAAAACGAGAACCGCACAAGAACCCTGGAAAGGGAAGAGACCATCACCCCAGATTTCGTTGCCATGCACAAGGAAGAGCTAAAGAAACACCTCGAGGATCTGGAGAGACAGGTGAGGCTTGATGGCCTCAAGGCCAGACTGTCCTTTGATACGCCACTTAACAAGGGAGAAGTGGAACCACAAAACAAGAATGATAGCCCCGATCCTCTAGAAACCTTCATGACTGCCCTCAGGCAGATGTCATCAGAAGAAAGAGAGGACCTTATCACAGGAAAAGGGCAGAAAGGAAAAGAAAAGGAAAAGGAGAGTCAAAACGACGACGGTCTAGATCGGCCCTATCTCCCTTGAGATTTAGCCGAGATCTCAAAGTTTACCAAAAGAATCGCTGAAGCACCCATGCCCCCCAAGCTCAAGTTTCCCTTGAACTTTGACAGATATGGAGGGACACGGGACCCGGAGGATCACCTTCATGCCTTCAAGGGTGCAGGACAGTTAGGGCGATAGCCCATGCCTGTTTGGTGTCACATGTTCGTGCAAACCCTGACGGGGGGAGCAAGGCTCTGGTTTGACACCCCCCCCCCCGGAGGAATCGAAATCATGCAAGACGTAAAAACCCAAATGAAATCATGCATATAAGTTAGAGGGACAACGAACGGATAGATCAGTACATGGAAAGGTTCGTCAAGGAAAGCATGAATATCAAAGGCGTCCCGGAGGTCATGAAAATCAGCAGTTTCATTAATGGACTGAAGCATGCACAACTGTGCGAGAAGTTAGGGGAAGAGTTCCCACACACATTCGATAACCTCATGGACAGGGTTAGAGCCTTCGTCAGGGGAAAAGACACAGTCAGCAAGGCTAAAGAGATGGACGTCCCGACCCAAAGAAGCAACCCTACTCCAAAACCTCCAGAAAAAGGTACACCATACTCACGAAAACCAACTTTTGATAGAATATTACATGAAAGGACAAGACCCACATACTCACCATATAGACCTCGGGGCAGGGGGTCAACCCCTTACTCTGAAAGCTTCACCTCTCTCACCAAAACCCCGAGCGAGATACTGGCTACTGAGAGGGTGAGAGGCTCCTTTCCAAGACCACCTCCCATAAAACCAGGACCGAAGGCACAACCAAACGAATATTGTGACTTCCACAGGGGCTTTAGCCATAAAACCGATGATTGTATGTACTTAAAGAGGGAAATAGAAGCCGCGGTAAAAACGGGTAAATTGGCTTACTTGGTTAAAGAAATCAAAGAGGGAGGAGGAGATCGCAAGGGGAAGGATGTGAGGGAGCCAGGTAGGGCAGATGTAGACATGATTAGGCGAATGGATGAGTTTGACACCGCTAGGAGTGTCAAAGCTATGGTTCTGGGCCCCCCAGAACGCATGAAAGCTCCCATACTAATGCCACACCTGGAGGAGCACGAGGTATAAAGACTCCCCCTTAACATATCGGCCGTCATAGTCGGACACAAAGTAGCTAGAATACATGTAGACGGGGGAAGTGGAGTAGAGGTGATATATGAACACTGTTTCCTGAGGTTTGACAGGGATGTAAGAGACAGGCTTGAGAAGGACTCGATTCCTCTTGTTGGTTTTAACAATAGTATATCTCATCCCCTGGGAAAGATTAGGCTCCCATTCACCGTTGGAGTAGGAGACCGTGTCCGGACCATAACTCTCACTTTTACGGTGGTCCGGGCACCCTCAAAGTACAATGCAATCCTAGGGAGACCGGGGATTGGTGATTTGCAAGCACATGCCTCTACCCCACATGGAGCTTTGGTATTACAAATGCCAAAGGGCTTGGCTTGGGTAAAGTCTTCATACGAAGTAGTGTCTTCTGTTTCTGAGGGGGAAGTGCCTGATAAGCTTCAAAAAGAAGGGATAGAAGAATGGGTCCTTTGCGATAGATTCCCAGAGCAAACAGTTAAAGTGGGAAGCCACCTCAGTGACAAATGCAAAAGTGCTCTCAAAGAACTGCTTCTCTTCAACATAGACGTATTTGCATTCCAACACGGAGATATGATAGGGATCCCGAGAAGTCTAACCGAACACCGGCTTAATACGTACACCTGGGTGAAACTGGTAAAGCAAAAGAAACGGAGTATGGGTCCCAGCAAAAGAAGGGCTGCATGTGAAAAAACCAGGATGCTGCTCAGAGCAGGAATACTAAGGGAAGTAAAGTATCCTTCCTGGGTCGCCAACCTGGTTATGGTCAAGAAAAAAAATGGAGGATGGAGGATGTGCATAGACTTCCAGGACCTGAACAAAGCATGCCCCAAGGATTGCTACCCTCTCCCGTAGATAGACGTCCAGATGGATTCCCTATCTCAGTAACCCCTGAAGTGCTTCCTGGACGCCTATAAGGGATACCACCAAATACAAATGTCACTGGAAGACGAGGAGAAAGCTGCGTTCATCACAGACGAGGGGACCTTTTGCTACACCAAAATGCCCTTCGGATTGAAAAATGCAGGGGCCACTTACCAAAGGTTCATGAACACACTCTTCAGGGAACAACGGGGACGAAACTTGGAAGTATACGTCGATGACATCGTCATAAAAAGCCTCACAGAGATGGCTATGATAGAAGATATAGCTGAAACCATACGAACCATGCAAGACGTAAACATGAAACTGAACCTGGGAAAGTGTTGCTTCGGGGTAGAATAAGGGAAATTCCTGGGAGTAGTGGTCACCAAGGGAAGGATCAAGGCTAATCCGGAGAAGACACAAACTGTGGCCGAAATGCGATCCCACCGGTCCTTAAAAGACATCCAACAATTGAATGGGACTGATTGCCCTGAACTGTTTCCTGTCAAAGGTGGCTGACAGAACTCTCCCGTTCATGAAAGTGCAGAAAGATTGTCTCCAGACGGACAAGTTCAGGTGGACTCCGGAGGCTGAGGCCTGAGGCAGCTTTCCAGGAAATGAAAGACTATATCTGTAAGCTCCCGACTTTAGCCACTCCGGTTCCCAGAGAAGACTTGCTCCTGTATTTGTCTGCCTAAAAAACAACCATAAGTGCAGTGATGATTGTGGAAAGGGAGGAAAAACAGATCCCCATATACTTCATTAGCAGAACCCTTAAGGGCCCTGAGGAACGCTACATGCCCCTGGAGAAGCTAGCCCTGGATCTTGTCTTTGCATCCCGAATACTTAGAAGATATTTCCAAGCACATAAAGTCACGCTAATGACATATCAGCCGCTCCAAAAAGTACTCAGGAGACCAGAACTATCAGGCCGATTGGCCAAGTGGGCAGTTGAGTTGGGAGAACACTCCTTGGAATATAAAGCCAGAACAGCCATGAAAGGACAAATATTAGCCGACTTCTTGGCTGAGGTCCCGGAGGACGAGGAAAAGGAGCTCCTAAAGTGGGAGGCCCTAGAGAAGGAAGAAAAGGAGAAAGATGATGAAGCAGTATGGAAACTACTCACAGATTGGGCCTCAAGCGAAGAAGGAAGTGGAGCGGGCATCACGTTGATCAGCCCCGAGGGGGTCGAGCTAACTTATGCTATCAGACTGGACTTCGAGAACACCAACAACACCGCGGAATACAAATCCCTTTTGGCAGGGTTGAGGCTGGCTAAGAAGATGAAAGCGAGGCACGTGGAAGCCAGTACTAACTCACAGCTAGTGGTCAAGCAGTACCACGGGGAGTACAAGGCTAAGGATAGCACAATGGCCCAATATGTAGCGAGGGTGAAGGAAATGACCAAGGACTTCAAGACCTTTAAGCTGGGATACATACCCCGAGGGGGGAAACAGAAAATTCGATGCCCTCAGCAAATTAGCTTCCGTAGCCTTCGATCACCTTGCAAGAGAAGTCAAGGTGGAGGTTTTAACCTCCCCATCCATCAATGCTGAGGAAGTAGCTACAATCGAAAGCGCTCAGGAGAATTGGATGACACCGATCGTTAAATTCCTCAGGGACGGAATACTACCCGAAGGTGACTTGGCAGCCAGGAAGATAAGGGTCAAAGCTTTACAATACGAATTGATTGATGGGGAACTTTATCGAAGGTCCTACTTGGGACCATCACTGAAATGTGTCGATAGTTAAGAAGCCAGATACGTGATTAGAGAAATACACGAAGGTATCTGCGGCATGCATTTTGTGCCAAGGACAGTGGTGGCAAAAGCAATGAATGCGGGATTTTATTGGCCCAGGATGTATGAGACAGCATCGGAAGAAATCAAGAAGTGTTACAACTGGCAGGTCCATGCACCCATGACACATCGCCACAAGCACTCGATGATACCCATGTCAACATCTTGGCCCTTCCAGAAGTGGGCCATTGACATCATCGGGCCACTTCCAGAGGGCCCAGGAGGAGTTAAATACATAGTGGTCGCTATCGACTACTTTACCAAGTGGGTAGAGACAAGACCTCTAGCAAAGATTACTGGAGAACAAATGAGGCGGTTTGTGCTGGACAACATCATATGCAGATACGGAGTGCCAAAGGAGCTAGTAAGCGACAACGACGTGCAATTTGCAGGAAAGCCCTTTAGGCCATGGTGCGAGCAGATGCATATACACCAGGTGTTCACCTCCATCACCCATGCCCAGAGCAACGGGTTAGTAGAAAGAGCGAATCAAAGTGTAATCAAGGGAATGAAAGCGAGGCTAGGAAGGAAGCAAAAAGGATGGCTGGAAGAACTGCCCTCCGTCTTATGGGCATATAGAACCACCCCCAAAGAGTGCAACGGGGAAACCCCTTTCAGCTTGACCTACGGGACGGAAGCTGTCATCCCAGCTGAGATAGGGTCCCCAACTGTAAGGATGAATCTAAGAGAAGCCGAGAACGATCAAGACCTCCGCATGAATCTAAACTTGCTCGAAGAAAGAAGAGAAATAGCAGCAGTAAGGGAGGCCAAGTACAAGAAACAGCTTGAAAGCTACTATAACTCCAGGATGAAGAAGCTCAACCTAGTACCCGGAGACTTGGTCCTGAGGGCAAACGAAGCCAGCTTGCAAGAAAGCACCGGTAAACCGGGGCCTAACTGGGAGGGACCCTACCGAGTCACCTGGGCGAATGGCAAAGGAAGCTGCAAACTGGAAACGCTCCAGGGCAAGGAAGTTCCAAGAACCTGGAACCTCATGCAACTCCGGAAGTATTATATGTAAGGGACAGGTGCACCCTCAGCAAGAAACGGCTTAGAAGCCACTTTTGTAAGAATTAGCTACTAGCTAAGGGATTATCCTAGAAAAAACATTTTGTATGATCTTGTACGGGAGGACCGAGTCCCCAAAAAACATATGATAATGAACAGCACTTGTTCCTTTTGACAAATTACAGGCATTGTATTGAGGTAGACGTACCCAGAAACTACAAACCTAATGACAAGCACCACACGTGTAAAAAGGTGTACCCAACACACCAAACGCCCGGTTGTGGGGCAAAGTAGGGCCTAGCTAGCCCGAAGAAAAGGGACAAACAAGTTAGGAAAAATAATTTACAATTATAAACTTGTCCAAGGATCGGCCTCGTACAAACGGTCCTGGTTTACGAAACAGACCACAAAAAGACACTTGCAAACAAATTACAAAAGGAGCTAAAACATATACATTGAAAAGTTCCTTGTAAATAAACTACAAAACAAGTGTACATACTTTTGCTATCCCTAAAAAAGCAAATACACAAGTAACACACTAGCAAACCCAGTAAACAAACTACTGAATTTTGTAATCATGCTATAAATAAAGATCTCTAAGCAGATATTGGGCCAACCCTCGACAATAGCACCTGCAAAAAACAACACAGCAAAAGCAACAAAAACAAGTTGACAACACACGATCACAAGATAGCTAGCAAAGACACAAGTTAGAAACTAGGAGGACCCCAACACAAAAGTCCTCCTCCATACATCAAAAGTCAACAGTGTGTAGGGTGCATAAGTGTTTAGTTACAACCATATCGAAATAGTTAATGTTTTGAAACTACTAGGAATCATCCCCAGACAGAGACTTCGGGGAGGAAGGACCAGCGGGAGTCAGCAAGGCTTTAAGTTCATAAATGGACATCAAGGGGCGCTCAAGGATTTTCTCAAGAAGGGCAGGGGTCTTACTCCCAAATTCTTTGTCCAACTTGGACAGCCGCTTCTTGGCTTTGGAGTTGTAGAGAGGGGTATCTTTCCTTCCCAGGCCCTGAGCAGAATAAGCGTGCCCGTCCTTCAGGCCTGATTGATACCCCACATCCCGATAAGCCATATAAATTTGCTCAAGACTGATTTTAAACTCCTCAGACTGAGAGACAGCAGTAAGAAAGGATCCAAAACCTTCAGTGATCAACCGATACCTCTCCTTAACCAACCTCTGGTTATCATCCGAAGTCATTCCCCACTCAGTATACATAGCATCCAAGTCCTTCTGAGACACGGAGTCAAGCTCCTTCTGACGTTTCAACTCAGCTGCCAACTCCTCTTTTTCTTCAACCAATGCTTCCATCTCCCTAGTCCAGGCACGCTCCTTTTGCTCTAGCATGGCTCCAGCTCCCTGATGAAAAATGTAAAAAGGTATGAAGAGGTAAATAATAAAAAAAAGAGGGGAGGGAGAGGAGAAGGATTATGCACCTTCTCCTCCTGCAATTTACGCTCAACATCAACCACCCGGCACCGAAGCTCAGCAGCAGCAGTTTGAGAAATCTTGAGATCATTCCTAAGCCCCTCATTCTCCCTGCTCAGTTCATCCACTCGCTGTAGCATACCAACACCCCAGAAAAACCCTTCACAAAGGGACATGCTATATTGATCATCAAAAAGATCAGCCCTCAGAGCAGAGTTCATAAACCTATGGGAAGGAGGAACAGCATGAGCCAAGAAATCTCGGGCAGTTTCGGGAGTCCCCACCTGAATACTGAGTGATCTTCCACCTGAGGATGTATGGAACCGGAAGGGCATCAGCAAACAGAGGAGCCAAGGGGGATCGAGAAACAAAACCCTCAAGGTGAGAAGGTTTGCTGGTCCCAGTAGCTTGGAGAGGAGAAACCTCAAAGGCTGGGGTAAGAAGAGCCGCACTGACTTTAGGAGTCTTGTCCCGGACACGAGGGGAGGAAGGGGCAGTAGGAATCTCAATCGGAGCATTAGAACTTCCCTGCTCCAAATACATAAAAAGTTCATCAAGAACCCACCAGAACAAAGCCAACCAAAAACAGCAGGGGTCTAAAGGGCCATCACATCGATCAAAGCAGAATGTAAGAAGAAAACGTACCAACAAAGGCTCACTCACAAGACTGGATTACCGAAAGTGTTTAGACAAGGAGCCTTTGACCCCAGTAGGAGGAAGTTCAGAGGTAGCCTTCGTGGCAGGGAAAGCTTTTTGGCCACTAGCACTCCGAAGTCTCAGCCGGATATTGCGAGGGGCAGGAACTTGTGCAGGGCCGCTGGTTGGGACTGCTTTTCGCTTACGAGCCAAGCGACTCTCAAGGTTTTCACCGTCATCATCGTCGCTTGAATCTCCTACTTGAAGGGAATTGGGGGGGTTCTTCCTCTCACCAGAGGAAGCTCCTTCATCCTTCTCCTCGGCAGTAGAGTCCCCGACCTGAACAGAACTTTCAGTAACCTTCTTCTCAACACCACGACTCAAACCCGGCTCAACTTTGTCACCGGTCACAAATTTGACATCTTTGCAATCCCCCTGAAGTAAGCCCCACAAAGTCATCTCTGAAAAAATAAATAAAACTAAAGATGACTACCCAAATCATCAAGAAACTTCCGAGAAAGGAAAGGAAACAAAGGAAGAACAAGCACAATAAATAAAGGGAGTACCTTTCTTGCCAAAGAAAGCTTTCGGCCTGACTGAGTAGAAAGGGCTTAATCCCCCCATAGCCAAGATCCCCTCGGAAAAAGTAAAATCTCTTGTGGGATTCTCATACATACGCTTCCACTGGAAAATCTCATCGGCAGACAGGGTAGGGATGCTGTCTTCAATAGCAGCCTTTGCATCCCTCAACGGTGGAGATTCTGGTATCATAGCAGCTGAAACAAAGATAAACCGACTCTTCCACTCCTTGGGGTAAGTAGCGGTTGTTATAAAAGAGTAGCAAGGCTGGGATATGTTGTCTTTCCGTTTGGTGAAGGTAAACCAATCCCCATCTGAAATCAACTTGTAAAACATACAAAACAGAGGAATCTAAGGCTCACTAGAGACCGCCACACATGACAACTCAAAATGCACAACCCTCATGAACCCTAGAGGGTGTAATTGTGAGAAATGAACTTTAAAGTGTCGCAACAGGTCTATCTTGAAAGTTGAAAGCGGGTAACAGACTCCACAAAAAGAAAAAGACAGAGTGTAAAGAACAATCCGGTCAGGGGTGCACTCAGCGGAGTCATCAGGATCCGGCAGAGTTGGTGAAAAACGCTCAGGGATCCTATAAGTTTCCACAAAGGACTCCAAGTCCTTCGCCGTTAAAACAGAGCGAATCATAGAACGACCAGTACGGCTCATGGTAAAATGGAATGGTGATCGGAAAGTTGCAATAGAAGAAAGAAAAAGGGGAAATATGGAGAAAAAGTGAAGGATAAAAGAAATCAAAGGGGTGGTAGAGGTTTTTAAAGAGGGTAACTGACGTGAAAGGGGAAAACTGTCACATCACCATCTTTTCAAAATTTAAAACCACCATGCACGTGTATTAAGGGGATTAAACCCCCGCCGTTGATATCTGACGATTAATGATTCTCGAAAAGAGAAGGGGCGCATAATGATTAGCTAAGGGTGGGCCCACATTCTTAGCCCAAGAAAACTACCCCCATGAACAGTTATGATTCAGCCCCGGATCATGAGATTTGAATCTCAGAACCAGGGACTAAAGATGACTTGACGACGGGCCAATAGGTTGCCCAATTTGACCCGTCTTGGGCTCCTATCATGTAGGCTCAACCGATGAAGCCCAAATTGTAATACTTGTTCATTAAGGGATTCTCCAATACAAAACGGGCGGGAAAAGGGATGTTCAGAGAGTACAGAAGCATTAAATGAATGATATGAAAAGAATCTCCGGCTGGCACAGTACTTCCGAGCCGGTTTCATTAAATGAGAGCAACCATCCTACCGTTGGGGTTCAGACACCTGTCTGAGACCCCCAAAGATAGTCAGAATCCGTTGGATCATCTCGGTATCACTCCATTGAAGAGATAAGGACTCTTGGCTATATAAGAAAGGTAAAGAACGATCTTTTAGGAGATCCAAGGTATCTCACTTAATGCTCTCACATTTATTCCGACCATAATTCCCTCGTATTAAACACACACATTTATACCCGATTCACACCATAGAGATTGTTCCGGTGATTATACTCATCGGAATAAGTTGCTCTCTTACTCTCCGGCAAGTTTACTTATTATCAAGCCGGAGCTTGGTCACGGATCCCCTCCCCGGGGCCCTCCGTGACGAGACTAACGGTTTCCTTTTTTGTAGAAAGCAAAGGTTGGAACATTACGACGTCAGCGAAGACCCTTTGAACGTCATCCAGGGATTTGAGGATTCGACAGGTTCATATGAATTTGAATACATGTAACTTTTCTGTTTGGAAATTCAAGCTCGAGTCAAATTTTAGCTTGTTTAAGCTCGTCAATTCAAATAAACATGATTGAACCGAACTTTAACTCTTTAAGCTCTTCAGAGAAACAAACAAATTACGAGAGCCGATCTTGATCCTTAAGGTTGTCTTACGAGCCGAGCAAGCTGTTATTATGTTTATTTAAAAAAAATACATATTATTGTAGTTATTATTACTTTTATATAATTATACTCATTATCATTATTATCAGTATCATACTATAAATATTCACGTTATTCGTTAAAACAAACACACATCTTTTACATATAAAAGCATCCAGCAAACATAACACATACACATGATCAGGAAACACAACATGCACTCACTGAAAGTCAATTATTTAGTGTCACGATTTACTCTCGAGGTATTTGACTTTGACTTTCATACATTATCATTCTAGAGATGCTTAGTCTCTATATCTTTGGTGAGCCTTTTATAAAAGTCCAGGAGTGCGTCTGGATCAGGAACATCAGGGCTTAACTTTTCATACTCAAATGTCCATGTGACCACGTGATTTGGACCCTTCGTATCTACATGACAATACATATAAATGTTCTTATATAGTTTGAGAAAATCGCCTTCAACTACCTGATAGGTGGTTAACTTTTTCTCGTCGTCAATGGCAAGGATTCGAGTCTTTGCAACACAGTCTTTTCCTTCTGCAAAACACCATACAACCAACCAATAATGTTATTTGGTTTAATGACCGGTCCAGTTTTCAAAACATTGCGTATGATTTAAAATTCTAAATTATCTTTAGTAGATAAATATAGTTAAACTGATGCATGTGTGTATGTGATTTACCATAGAAATAGTTCCAGTGGAGTACACAACCCACGGTTCCGATTTCACCCTCATGGAGTTGACAGTTTTGAACTAAAGTCGGGCTCAAGTTAGGAATGTGGTGCGGGTTTGCCTTCCATAACTTGTGAAAAACGTCGCCCTTCGGCTTGATCTCAATCTGAGCTACTCTTTTACCACTCAATGCCATCTTTTCCTTCAACTCGATTGGCAAAGGATGAGAATTATTTGGTGTATGGATCATATCATTTTTAGGCACCAAGCCCTTCCCCACAAAAATAAATATTTATTTATAATATGAGCAATTCATACGTTACCCAAGAGTGTCATCATATTTAAGTAGGGTTGTAAACGAAGTGAACGTTCAGTGAATAATTCGTGACCCATTCGGCAAAAAGTCCGTTTATGTTTGTTCGTTTAGTTAATGAACGAACAAGAACAAGATATTGCGGCCAATTAACTAAATGAACGAACACGAACAAAAGTCTCGTTCGTTCGACTGCGTTTGTGAACGTTCAGTAATATGTTCGTTTACGTTCACTCCCGTTCGTCCGTTTACGTTCATTCTTGTTCATTTATTTATGTTAATTTGTTAAAAAAATTTAATGTTTTTTAGTGTTTCACTTTCCCTCTTAAGTTTTAATTTCCCCCTAAACATTAGTTAAAAAAATTATATTAAAAAATTGTAAAATGCAAACTTTTATCTAAACATATGAAGAAGTTAAACACTAAAGACATTTTTTTTGGATATTTCTAGGTAACTTTAGATAATTACAGTAAAAGTTAGCTAAACTTAATTTATCGTATAGTGGTTGTAGTAAACTTCTTATGTCTTGTATTTTTTATTTATCATTTAATGGTTGTATTTGACTACCTGTGTCAGATGTTTAAGGTTAGTGGTGTTTTTCTTCTTTTAATTTTAATTTTAATATTTGTTTGTGTTCATTTATGTTCGTTTGCATTTGTTTGTGTTCATTTGTATACGAACATTAAATTTTGTTCGACATGTGTTCGCGAACAATTCACGAACATCTGCATTTCCTTAACGAACAAACACGAGCATGGCCTCATTCGTGTTCATTCAGTTCAGGAGGTGTCTATACATACACACCGCATTTTAAAGGGATACAAAATCGTTTTTAACTAGCATCTATTACCAAAAGGTATGTGGTCTAATGGTATTTAAGTGTGTAATCTCTTCTCATTTGGTTAACCGTTCAAATGTTATGTTAAATCAAAGCGTGGTCTTAGACCATGTGTAATAGTTCAAGCCCCTAAGAGACATTTTCAGTCATATGGATGCCACGTTAGCAGAGGCATTTTGAAGCAAAAATGGGTGTAAATTGTACTGGTTCAACCCCCTTTCATGCTTCTCCGATGATTACCTTATTATTTTTTAAATGAAATCAGCCAATAGTGGACGTGAATGGTGTAAGAGTGTGTCAGCAAGAAGGCGTGATTGAAAACAGTGGCGGATGTTACTTTTGGCCAGGCGGTGCCCCGGCCCCCATTGATTTTTTGCTCATAGTGTTAATTTTACCAAAAATTCTTGATTTTTTTGTAGCATTTAATATTGAATTTTTATGAGTCTGGTCCCTATATATACATAAATATAAATAGAGAGTCGGTGAGAGAGATAGAGTGAAAAAAGGGTGTGAGAATAAGATACAGGCGTGTGTGAATAAGATGACCATAAGAAAGCGATATTTATTTAAAATATTAAAATATGAACGAAATCTATTTTTCATCTCTAAAACCCATTCACATTATTGGTTATTCCTGTACTTAAACATATATGATATATGACATTATTTTACCTAAATCTAAAACCAATCACATTATTGATTATTCATGTACTTAAGCATAGATGATATATGACATCATTTTCCCCTAAATCTAGACAAATCACCCAATACATATGATCGGGTCAATACGGGTAAGTAACCTATAAAATTTGAAATAGATGCTATGGGTCAGGATCATTTCAGAACCATAAATATTTACAGAACTCGCAGAACTCCTAATAAACAATCTTTTTATTTATATATTTTTATGTTTAGGATAATTTTATCATTTATTATGTGTATTTTTACGATTACATACATGTTAAGAGTAATTTTATCATTTTTTATATGTAGTTTTATAATTACACATATGTAAACTAGTTTTTTTACATATATGTAATTAGTTAAGACACGTATATATAATTTTGGCAATTAAACATATGTAAACTACTTTTAACATGTATGTAATCAAAGAAATACATATAATAGATGATAAAAAGATCCTAGATACAAAAACTTATATATAAAATGATTGTTTATTAGGAGTTCTGAAAGTTCTGTAGTTATTTAGAGTTCTGAAATGAACTCAACCCTAGATGCTATTATTTAACTATTTAATTTTTAAATTTTTTATTAGAATAATAATGTCAATAGGTCATTTAAGTTAAGTATCAAGTCATGAGCCTTCTGGTTAAATGGCATAGGGTGAGGGTTAAGATTTGGTATCTTTAGAGGATTTAAGTTTAAAACCTGACTTAAGGGGTTTTTCCACAGTTATGGGGATTCCTCCTTGTTGGTGTTCCTTGGTGAGTCAGGCCAGGAGCGTCAAAACCAGTATGGACGGTTGACATCCCGTCTCAGAAAGGCTCACTCGAGTATTGAGATTAGTTACAAACGTTGTTCAAAAAAAGTTAGGTATCAAGGAGTTTCTCATGTTCAGTGCAACCGCAACTTGTATAACACAAAATAATAAAAATTATTTACAAGACAGTTATTTTAATTACACAAGATGTAAAAAAAAGTCATAAAATGCTCAAAATATATCATAACATGCCTAAAAATATCACCAAGTGTTTTATATTGATAGTAAGTCTATAAATTAGTATTTAAAAAATGATTATAGATCCATCGTTCCATTAGACCATGGGGTATGGTTCCCCCTTCCCCCATGGTCACCTAGCTTCACATCACCTTCTAGTCCACATCATCACTACTCCCCCATATGTGGGGTGTGGTTCACGTTCATTCCCCTTTCCCCTTCCATCACAACATCACCTTCATTCTCTTCGGGGCGATCGGGAAGGAGTTACCGAGTGCACCGATCACCGCTCGGGGGGGGGGGGGTGTTGCCGATCGGGGAAGACCTCCACATCAGCCTCCCGATCCTTTCTCCCGAACCACACCCCCACGTCTTATGTGACCGTCGTCTTGGAAAAAAATGAAATAATAATAATGATAAAGCCAAAAGAAAATCGTTAGGGGTTGAGCCGTTGTGGGATGTAGGTCGTAGGCAAGACACGAAAACCAGAACTGTAATCTGGAAAGGGGGTGTACAAGTCTAGGGGTGTTTACGAGTCCAACCGAATTGATCGGATCTTTTCTCGTGCTCAGTTCATTTACAAACCGAACTGGAGCGAGTGTTTTTTCAACCGAGCCAAATTCGAACGAGCGTCTTTCGAGCTGAGTTTTTCGAGCGAACGCCAAGCAACTATCGAGTGTCGCATAACGAAAAAAGAAAGCGATGATGCAATGTTAGTTTTTAGAGTAAAGTGCACTTTTCATTCATGTACATAAACATATATGACATATGACATTATTTCACCCAAATCTAGACCTGAAAACCAATCACATTATTGGTTACTCATGTACTTAGATGATATATGACATCATTTCACCCAAATCTAGACAAAACACCCAATATATGATCAGGTCAATACGGGTAAGTAACCTATAAAATTTTAAGTAGACTTTATTATATAACTATTTAATTTTTATATTTTTATTAGAATAATAATGTCAATATGTCATTTAAGTTAGGTATTAATTCACGAGCTTTCTGGTCAAATGGGATAGGATGATGGTTAAGATTTGGGATATCTCGAGGATTCAAGTTTAAATCCTGACTCAAGGGGTATTTCCACAGTTGTGGGGATTCCTCCTTGTTGTCGTTCTTTGGTGAGTCAGGCGTGGAGTGTTAAAACTAGTATGAACGGTTGACATCCCGTCTCAAAAAGGCTACTCGAGTATTGAGATTAGTTACAAACGTTGTTCAAAAAAAGTTAGGTATCAAATTGAGTTGTATTCAAGGAGTTTCTCATGTTCAGTGCAGCCGGAACTCGTATAATACAACATAATAAAAATTATTTACAAGAAATTTATTTTAATTACACAAGATGTGTCTCCAATGTAAGAAAAAGATTAACTCGTAGAATGCTCAAAATATATCATATTTTAATTACACAAGATGTGCCTCCAATGTAAGAAAAAGATTAACTCGTAAAATGCTCAAAATATATCATAACATGGCTAAAAAAAATATCACCAAGTGTTTTATATTGATAGTAAGTATATAAATTGCTATATAAAAATTGATTATAAATCCACCATTCCATTGTGTGGTCAATATATGTAAATTAGTATATAAAAATTGATTATAAATCATCATTCAATTGTGTGGTCAGTATATAAAAGAAAGCAGTGGCGAAGCTTGACCATGAAAACGGGGGGTCGAAAACGTATATACCCAAAAATTTCTATACGAAAACTACATATATAACACTACTGAGCGAAAAGTTCGGGGGGTCGGGCGCCCCTCCCGGCCCCTCTTAAGTTACGCCCTTGAAAAAAAGATTATGGATCCTTCATTCCATTATGTGGCCGTCGTCTTGGAAAAAAACGATATAATTATAATGATAAAGCCAAAAGAAAATCGTAAGGGGTTGAGCCGTCGTGGGATGTGGGTCGTGGGCAAGACACGAAAACCAAAACTACAATCTGGAAAGGGGGTGCACAAGTCTAGGATTGTTTACGAGTCGAGTCGAACCGAACCAATCAGATCTTTGCTCGTGCTCAGTTCATTTACAAACCAAACCTAATCGATCGGACATCTGCTCATGTTTAGTTCATTTACAAACCAAACCGAACCGAGTTTTTTTCAACCAAGCCAAATTCGAACGAGCGTCTTTCGAGCCGAGCATTTCGAACGAACGTTAAGCAAGTATCAGGCGTCGCATAACGAAAAAAGAAAGCGATGATGGGGTGTTAGTTTTTAGAGTAAAGTTCAGTTTTTGTTCATGAGGTTTCATCCAATTAGAACACGGGTGTAAAATTAACATATAACAAGTATATATTTAACAAATGACCAGGAATAAAAATACACTTAACTGATTCTATCGACATCAACTGAGCGAGAAGATGAGTCGTCGACCGACTGAAGCAGACTCTTATTCTATCGGAAGTTCAAAATCGAATCAACGGTTTAAGAATTTGTTTAAACTTTAAATAAACATCCTTAACGACCCTATGTCACTCTCAACGCTGACGTGGGCTTTGGCCCAATCAGATTACAAACACACTATAGTTAAGAATTTGTTTCCTCTTAGCCCACCTTCAATTCACAAGGCCAGCCCACATACATTCATGATTTCATCTAATTTTCACCACTGCACCAATGTTCAAAACCAACTGTCGAACTATATATCTCATCGTGATCAATTTTACTTTTAAAGTACTTCAAACCAAAATATTATCAATGTTACTTTTAAAGTACTTCAAACCAAAATATTAATAATCCTATATAGGAGATGAACCCTAAAGAATGATGGATAACATGATTTTATGTGAATTTCTTATTATATGTGTTATATTACATTTACAAAACATCAAAGATCACATTGCATGAATCAGTTATATAAGCATAGTTATAAAGGTGTTACGTGATATATTAATAGCGTACATTAATATATGATAGTTAGAAAGTTGAATGAACAGTGATTATGTAATGATTCATCATCACAATTGTTTTAATGATGCCACGTTATCACTTAGCCTTTCTAATTTTCCCCCTCATCTCCTCATCATATTAACAATCTGATGAATTCATTGATCAATTTCAATCAACTTTGTCTGAACTTTAACGGTGGCTAGAGGCGGTGTGGTTTTGATTTTGGGCTTAAAAGCAAAGTTGTACTCTCTCTCTTTCACTTGACCATCTGAGAATATGTTTCTCTCTCTAAAGAGAGAACCCTCAAAGGCTCAAATTCTCTGCTTCTCTCTCTAAACAACTCGCCGCCATTCAACGCCCATCTTCGCCGCACACCGATGTTCTTTGTCCGTTGGGTTTTTTGGTTACCGGCGTTGATGAAGTCGGTGTGGTGGCGGCGGGTGTATCCGGCCTATGGAGCTCATCTCGTCGTCCCGCCGTTCAACGCCCATCTCCGCCGCTCACCGATGTTCTTTGTCCGCTGGGTTTTTTGGTTACAGGCGTTGATGAAGTCAGTGTGGTGGCGGTGGGTGTATCCGGCTTATGGCGCTCATCTCGTCGTCTTTTCCGGCTTTGGTGTACCCATTGTACTACTTCTTTGTATGACGGTATATGTTTGCTACAGAGTCATAAGCCGTTGGCCAGTTTTGATGACGTCGGTGTAGTGGCGGTGTGTCGCAACCCCCGATCCCTTATCTGTCCCGGGAACGGGCGGACGCGAACTCAGAGTTTTGGTGGTATCTGTTGGTTAATTTGGCAGCGGAAATTACATCAGGGCCATAGTTAGGAAATGTTTATCAGAGTAAAATCACCACATTTAATATTAATAATCAAATGGGTAAAACCCAAGTTTCTTATTACAATACATTTATAGGGATAAACCCTATTTTATTGAATTTAAAACATCGTTTATTAGGTAACTTTTATAGCCACATTTTTCTCAAGCCTTCAGTGCTCTCCAGCTGGCTTTTTACTAATTGGTTGTCACATTGTGTTACCTGAAACGCGTTTTAAAAACATTTGTCAGTGCGAAATACTGGTGAGTGAATCCCAGTTTAATCAAGAAACATTTTATCAATTAAAACAGTATTGAGAGCGATCACATTGTTTATTTCTACACAATTACTCATTCAGTACTGTCAATCCTGACTTGCGGGTCATATTACACATTGGCTAACTCATTGTCCAATGGTAACGTACTGTCATACCGACTTACTACTCGCAGTAATAAATTTTGTATACAAAACCCCAACATACCGGCAGTAATTGAAGAACTACAAAGACTCAATCACCGCTTAATCACATTGTAAAACAATTAAGGTTTTGTAAAACATTCCAAAAAGGTTAACAAAAATTGGATAAACTCACATTGCTATCTTAGACTTCGCGTAAGGGTTTCCTGGGAATAATCTATAATTTATACAAATTTACATAGGTTAGTGTCATAACCCTTTGAAAATATTAATGATACCCTCCCCGAGACGGTATTCCAACAACTACGTCGGGCAGAACCACGACAGTTGTTACGGAACCCTAAATCAATCGGGCATCGTATCTACTACGAAACTGGGGTTATAATACTTACAACGGAGCAGAACCTCGCTAATTAGGGGGTATTATACCCGTTTCCTATGCCTAATATTCAGAAAGTGAGATTGAGAAATGAAAATTGAACGAGTTTGACTGAGATCCGAGGCCTCCTTTATTTAGTGCTGAAATCTGGTCTTCACGCGGACCGCGTAAGAGTAGACGAAGGTCTACGCGGCCCGCGTTGACTCCGGGTCAGCGCGTAGCTGGGCTGATTCGACAACTAGCTTAGCCGGGTGTTGGGCCACGTGGCAGCCCAGGGCTGCGCCACAATTTGGGACACTCGCGGCCCGCGTAAGGTTGAGGGGAGGTCCTACGCGGCCCGCCTCAACTTATATTTTCATTTTTATTTATTTTTAATGCTATTTAATATATTTGAGGCCCGTTTTTACATACGGAGTGTGTTTAAAGACATATTGGGACATTTTAAAATATACTAGGGTGTAGGAAATATTATGAGGGTGTCGGTTTTATTTGAGGATTGTTACATCCTCCCCACCTTGTTTTAGAGCTCGTCCTCGAGATCTACTGGAACAAATGCGGATATTTCCTTTGCATTTCAGATTGAAGTTCCCATGTGTACTCAGGTCCTCTTTTGGAGTCCCACTTTACTTTGACCAGAACTAATCTCTTGTGTTTGAGATTCTTGACTTTCCTGTCTTCAATCTGTAAAGGCCTTTCTACAAACTTGAGTTGTTCATTTACCTCTATATCCTTAAGAGGTACTATCAGTGATTCATCAGCTAAACACTTTTTGAGATTAGATACATGAAATACATCATGTATTCCTGCCATTTCCTCTGGCAGTTGTAGCTGATAGGCTACAGGTGCTATTCTTCTAATAATCTCAAAAGGTCCAATATACCTGGGACTTAGCTTTCCCCGTTTGATGAATCTTAGTACTCCTTTCCAAGGAGAGACCTTTAATAATACTTTATCTCCTACTTGAAATTCCAATGGCTTGCGTCGGTTATTGGCATAACTTTTCCGTTGATCACGTGCTGCTTTCAGTCGTTCCTTGACTTGAATAATCTTGTCAGTTGTTTCTTGCACTATCTCAGGTCCAGATAGTTGCTTTTCCCCAATTTTTGCCCAACAGACTGGGGTTCGGCACTTTCGTCCATAAAGTGCTTCGAATGGAGCAACATTGATACTTGTGTGATAACTATTATTATAAGAAAATTCTATTAAAGGTAAGTGATCGTCCCAATTACCTCCGAAATCAATTACACAAGCTCTAAGCATGTCCTCCATTGTCTGAATTGTCCTTTCACTTTGTCCATCCGTTTGAGGATGATAAGCCGTGCTCAAATTTAACTTGGTTCTCATTGCCTTTTCGAAACTTGACCAAAAATGAGAGGTAAATCGACTATCTCTATCAGAAACAATTGATAAAGGAATTCCATGTAAAGAAACAATTTCCTTTACATACAATTTGGCTAATTGTTCCATACTGAAAGTTTCTTTCATTGGTAGAAAATGAGCTGACTTGGTTAGTCTATCTACAATCACCCAGATTGTATCATTACCTTTCTTTGTTTTGGGTAATTTAGTAACAAAATCCATTGTTATTAAATCCCATTTCCACACCGGCATTTCTAATTGTTGTAATAGACCTGAGGGTTTCTGGTGTTCAGCTTTGACTTATGAACAAGTTAAACATTTAGAAACATAGGCTGCTATGTCCTTTTTCATTCCTATCCACCAAAAATTCTTTCTTAAATATTGGTACATTTTATCATTTCCTGGATGTATCGTATACTTAGACTTATGGGCTTCTTCTAATATACGATGACGCAGGTTTCCTAATTTAGGTATCCACATTCTCTTTTCATGGAATCTCCAAATTCCATATGCTCCTTGTTCTAATTCTTTTAGCATACCTTTTAATTTTTCAGTATCTTCCTTGATTACTGATTCTTGTGCTTCTCTTATTTGATCATTTAAATCTACTTGTAGATTTAATTTAAGAGAACGTATCCTTTTTGGCTTTTCATGATACTTTCGGCTTAAAGCATCTGCTACTACATTTGCTTTTCCTTCGTGATACTGGATATCACAATCATAGTCACTAAGCATTTCCATCCAGCATCTTTGCCGCATATTCAACTCTTTTTGCTTGAAAATATACCTTAAACTCTTATGATCAGTGAACACGGTAAACTTACTACCATAAAGGTAATGTCTCCAAATCTTAAGAGCAAAAATTATAGCTCATAATTCTAAATCATGGGTTGAATAATTCTCTTCATGATTCTTAAGTTGTCTAGATGCATATGCTATAACCTTTTTTCGTTGCATCAATACACATCCATAGCCTAATTTAGAAGCGTTACAATAGACTACAAAGTCTTCAGCTCCTTCTGGTAATGCAAGTATGGGTGTATGGGTTAATTTATGCTTAAGGATTCTAAATGCTTCTTCTTGTTTTAATCCCCATTTAAACTTAACAGATTTACAGGTTAGCTTGGTTAAAGGAATGGCTATTCTAGAAAAATCTTAAATAAATCTTCTATAATAACCGGCCAATCCTAAGAAACTTCTAACCTCGGTTGGTGATTCAGGGATTTTCCATTTAGTAATTGCCTCGATCTTTGTGGGATCCACATGAATTCCTTCATGATTAACTAAATGTCCAAGAAACTGTACCTGTTCTAACCAAAATTCGCACTTAGAAAATTTAGCATAAAGCTTTTCCTTTCTTAATAAACTTAAAAGTGCGTGCAAATGCTTTGCATGATCCTCTTTATTCTTACAGTAAATGAGAATATCATCTATGAAAACGATTATGAATTTATCCAAATATGGCTTACATATTCGGTTCATCATGTCCATAAATGCAGCTGGGGCATTGGTTAAACCAAATGGCATGACAGTAAATTCATAATGACCATACCTCGTTCTGAAAGCGGTTTTAGGAATGTCCTCTTCCTGTACCTTTAATTGATGATATCCTGACCTTAAATCGATTTTAGAGAAAAATCGAGCTCCTTGTAGTTGATCAAACAGATCATCGATTCTCGGTAATGGGTACCGGTTTTTAATCGTAACCTTGTTTAATTCACAGTAGTCAATGCACATACGCATTGATCCGTCCTTCTTTTTAACAAACAATATCGGCGCTCCCCATGGTGATGAGCTTGGCTGTATAAATCCTTTTTCTAACAATTCATCCAATTGTTTCTTCAGTTCCTGCATTTCAGCGGGTGCCAAACGGTAGGGTGCTTTGGCAATTGGTGTTGTTCCTGGTATTAAATGGATTCTGAATTCAACTTCCCTATCTGGAGGTTGCCCTGGCAATTCTTCTGGAAATATATCTGAAAACTGAGATACTACTGGAATGTCTTTTAGTTCTTTTCCTTTAGTGTTAGTGATTATGGAAATCAAATACACTATAGAACCTTTTCTTATATAACTTGC
This sequence comes from Helianthus tuberosus, assembly GCA_030545235.1. Lineage (NCBI taxonomy): Eukaryota > Viridiplantae > Streptophyta > Magnoliopsida > Asterales > Asteraceae > Helianthus > Helianthus tuberosus. The sequence goes on along the minus strand of CM060418.1, from coordinate 157,401,060 downwards.
AGTTTTCATCACAGAGATGAATTTTGTGGATCTAGATGGTTTATCTCCTTTAATTGTGATCATTTTACCTTTTGGTGAATTTACTTGAATTGACTTTTGATCACATAAAATATTGGCTTTATTGGCTATTAACCAATCCATTCCTAAAACAACATCGAATCCTGCCAGATTCATGGGATAAAGGTTTGCAATAAATTTTTGATTTAAAATTTCTATGCTTGCTCCCTGCAAGATTTCAGAAATTCTAACGGTTTCTCCATTAGCTGTCTCTACTAAGCATTCTTGTGGTAGTTTAGTTAATGACTGATTTAGAAATTTGCAAAATGATGTATTAATAAAACTTTGGTTTGCACCAGAGTCAAATAATATTTTATCAAAGACATCATTAACTAAAAACGTACCTGCTATGACATCTGGAATCATCTTAGCTTCATCTGCAGTCAGAACAAATGCTCTAGAAGTTTGAGTATTCTTGTTGTTTGTAGCTGGAGCTAATTTTGGGCAATTAGGCTTGATATGACCTTGTTCTCCGCAGTTGTAACATATCCTGTTGTTAGCTTTCTTCCTACAGTTTTCTTCCTTGTGTCCCGATATTTTGCAAAAGTTACAGTATATGGAGCATCTTCCTGAATGCTTTCTTTTGCAATTCTTACAGTAAGGTATAGTGGTAGAACCTATATTTTTCCCACGATTAAAATTTCCAGAACGAAATTCTTGTGTGAGCTTTTGGGTTAGGTTCCTCCTTTGATCCTCCTCTCAGGTACGGACTAATTCATCTGTCAAGGTATTTGCCAGTTCTACAGCTTCTTCTATGGTTTGAGGTCTAGCTGCCTTGACTACGTGTCTTATCTCTCCGATTAATCCCCAGATATAATGGGATATTAATACTAGTTCTGGTGAAGCAAGAGTTGGCACTATTCTAGCATATTCGAAGAATATTTTAGTATATCCCTTACTATCCACACCAGTCATCCTAAGGTTTAGGAATTTGTTTGCTATCTGTTTCTTCTCATTGGGTGGGCAGAATTTCCTTTCTTCCTTATCCTTAAATTCTTCCCATTCCATATTGTAGGTTCTATCACTTCCTCTTGATTGGAGGATAGTGTTCCACCATTCTAGTGCTGCATTCTTAAACAGATTAGAAGAAGCAAACAATATCTTATCTTCTTCAGCACACTTGCTTATTCTTAAGACTGCCTCAGTCTTCTCTATCCAGCGTAGGGTTGCAATGGCCCCTTCGTTGCCCGAGAATTCCATTGGTTTACAAGACCAGAATTCTTTATAAGAACAACCGTAAGACACGGTTCTTCTCCTTTTGGGAATAGGCAATTGAAGTACAGGTCCATTTTTTATGCTATGCTTACTTTTATTATTCGCTTCTTGAATCGTTTGAATAATAAATGGCATGGCATCTATGATTCCTTGTGCTACTATATGTTGAACGACACTATTATCCATTTGGTTTCCATTGTTATTGATGCTCGGATTTTCATTAACCACGTTAATGTTACTCTGGTTATCATTATTCAGATTTTCTTGATTTCCTTCATCGGCCATCTGAATTTTAAACATTTACCCCATATTAATATCACAAGATAATATTCAATATAGTTAATCACATGATACTTAATCTTGCCAAAAACGTCGATCATTGCAACTTTTACTCTATTTTCATATACTATTATGCATCTATTACACACTAGTACTGAAATAAAAATTACAATACCAACAGAAATATAATCACACTAATAGTAATATGCATCCGTACACACATATTTTATTTTATTTTTATTTTGTTATATTATATTATTATTACTATTATCGTTTCCTCCATCACATCACGAATATGGATTTATCCAAAAATCCATATTGCGCTTATCGTATTTCCATACGAGACGCTCTCCTACCTGACGCATTCTCTCACTGCTTTCTAAAATTTCCTCCCTAAAAGTCCTAAGTTCTTGTACGTTTTCTGCACTCATTGGGGGTGCAGGTTCTAGGACTGGGTTCGGAATCTGGGGTGTGGGTTCCTGATATGGGGGTGAAAGTGCCTGAAATCGGTAAGGATCTTCTAAGATTTCCCTAATGTAGTTATCATGGTAATAGGGATCTAAAGGGTCCATACCTGGGTAGGCTCCTATGTTCTGTATAGGTGTGTCTTCATGGATAGGGTAACGTTGCACAAAGTCCCTATTGTCGTCCCACCAGGGGTCGTAATTTGGGTCTAGGGGGTTTGGTGCAGGTACCCTAGGGATTTCTTCTAGGTTAAAGTCATGCATCTCCACTTGGTTTTCAGGGTTTTCTATCTCCATGGGTTGGTCTGGGATTTGTGGTTGTGGGGCTACTAGTTGTTCCAGACTTGGGTCAGCAGCAGTTGTAGCTAGGATATGGAAATTGGCTAAGGCTTCTATTAAGCATATCCTGTGTATGGGCATCTGTCTTTCGCTTAGCGGCTGCTAAAACTCTTTGCTGTTGCAACTTTCGCATTCTTTTCCTACGTGCAAAGGCTTCCTTACTGAACCATCCTCGTTTCTTATGAGGGAATGGCTCTTCAGACTGAGCTTTAAAGGCAAACATTCCTTCTTCCTGATCAGCAGAATACCCAGAAAGGGCAGGCTGTGAAGAGGTACCTTCACTCCTAGGTGAATCAGACAACTGACAACTCATGTCTGAGGGTCCTTGATCACTCATACTGTAAACTAACAAAGAGTCAAATAACACATAACAAATAATTACAGTTATGCACGTATTTCCGTAATTTATTTCCTAACACAAAATTTAGAATTTAAGTATCAGCAGAACACTTCTTTGGCTCAGACCAGTGGCTAGGCTCTGATACCACCTTCTGTCGCAACCCCCGATCCCTTATCTGTCCTGGGAACGGGCGGACGCGAACTCAGAGTTTTGGTGGTATCTGTTGGATAATTTTGCAGCGGAAATTACATCAGGACCGTAGTTAGGAAATATTTATCAGAGTAAAATCACCACATTTAATATTAATAATCACATGGGTAAAACCCAAGTTTCTTATTACAATACATTTATAGGTATAAACCCTATTTTATTGAATTTAAAACATCGTTTATTAGGTAACTTTTATAGCCACATTTTTCCCAAGCATTTAGTGCTCTCCAGCAGGCTTTTTACTAATTGGCTGTCACATTGTGTTACCTGAAACGCGTTTTAAAAACATTTGTCAGTGGGAAATACTGGTGAGTGAATCCCAGTTTAATCAAGAAACATTTTATCAATTAAAACAGTATTGAGAGCGATCACATTGTTTATTTCTACACAATTACTCATTCAGTACTGTCAATCCTGACTTGCGGGTCATATTACACATTGGCTAACTCATTGTCCAATGGTAACGTACTGTCATACTGTCACAACCCCCGCCCCCTATCTGTCCTGGGAACGGGTGGCCGCGAACTCAGTGGCGGTGGTATCATTATTTATTAATTTGGCAGCGGAAATTTCATCAGGACCGTAGTTAGGAAATGTTTATCAGAGTAAAACCACCATATTTTATTTTAATAATCATGTGGGTAAAACCCAAGTTTCTTATTACAACATACTTATAGGGATAAACCCTACTTTATTGAATTTAAACCATCGTATTTTAGATAACTTTTATAGCCACAGTTTAACAAGCCGTCCGTGCTCTCGAGCTGGCTTTTTACTACTTGGCTTTCACATTTTGTTACCTGAAACACGTGTTTAAAAACATTTGTCAGTGGGAAATACTGGTGAGTGAATCCCAGTTTAATCAAGAAACATTTTATCAATTAAAACAGTATTGAGAGCGATCACATTGTTTATTTCTACACAATTACTCATTCAGTATTTGCCACTCGACCGGATCTATGGCTATGGTCAAATTACCCATTGGCTAACTCGTCGTCCAATGGTAATGTACTGTCATTCCGACTTACTACTACTCGTAGTAATATAAATTTTGTATACAAAACCCATAATACCGGCAGTAATTGAATAACTACAAAGACTCAATCACCGCTTAATCATATTGTAAAACAATTAAGGTTTTGTAAAACATTCCAAAAAGGTTAACAAAAAGAGGATAAACTCACATTGCTATCTTAAACTTCGCGTAAGGGTTTCCTGGGAATAATCTATAATTTACACAAATGTACATATGTTAGTATCATAACCCTTTGAAAATATTAATGATACCCTCCCCGAGACGGCATTCCAACAACTACGTCGGGCAAAACCACGACAGTTATTACGGAATCCTAAATCAATCGGGCAGCGTAACTATTACGAAACTGGGGTTATAATACTTACAACGGAGCAGAACCTCGCTAATTAGGGGGTATTATACTTGAAAATTATGCCTATTATCAGAGATTTCGAGATTGAGAAACAGAAATGAACGAATTCAACTGAGATCCAAGGCCATCTATTTATAGTTGCTGATTCTAGGTTTGTCGCGGCCCGCGTAACTCCAGGTCAACGTGTAGCTGGGCTGAGTCATCGAATAGGCCTGACGGGTGTTGGGTCACGTGGCCGCACCAGGCTGCGCCACCTTTTTAGTCCCTCGCGGCCCGCGTTAACTTAACGGGTAGGTTACGCTGCCCGCTTGAACTTAAGAAAATCAAAGGAATCAGGTATCAACCTTCATACCGCCCGCGTAAGGATTGGGGTGGGTCTACGCGGCCCGCCTCAACTTAATATTTCTTGTTTTTAATTTATTTTAAATGCTATATTGTATTTCGGGCTCGGTTTTCACATACGGGGTGTATTTAAAAACATATCGGGGTATTTCTAAATATATTAGGGGTGTCAGAAATGTTTTGGGGGGTTGATATATCTTGGTACAACTCCTGGATTATTTAATAAAATATATAGTGTACTTACACTTAAATATAGTAACCCGATTCCACTTTATCCCTACGTCACAAGACAGAACCCCAACGAATTTAGGCAGAGCCTTGACATACGTTACGGGGTCATACGTCACTTGGACAGGGTATCAGTGATCAAGGGTTACAACACTTAAAATGGGACAGGGCTTTATTATTATTATTATTATTATTATTATTATTATTATTATTATTTTAAAAAATAAAAATAGAATTATTAGAGAGAGGGAAAGTTGTTGAGATACATAGCAGAAGGAAAGAAAGAACAATGTTGAATGATACTACGATTGCCTATTTATATGATTTGTTGAACTTGGGGTTTACGCTATTCAAGGTCCACGTATACATACAATTTCATATTTTAAATTCCTAATTTGATTTGATTCTTTTATGTTGATACGTACACATGTTTGAAACCAATCTCAAATGTTTGTTTAGATTATATTTAATATATATATTATAATTAATTTAACTACTTCACTTATTTGGTGCTTATAACTTATAAAATACGACATTTTATAAAATAATGAATATGCCATTAGAATGAGAATATTTTTTTCTACAATTTGAACCAAGTTTCATTAAAAACAGAGTAGGTTCAAATATAATGTATTTTTATAATTTAATTATTAAATGGTTCCTACGCTTGCCAAAACACTTTATATTTCCATTGGTCAACTTACTCATGATGTATCCTTTTAATAACATAAGTTTTTATATAATTTATATAAATAAAATTTTTGGGAATGTTACATCCTCCCCACCTTATTTTAAATCTCGTCCTCGAGATTTCCTGAAATATGGATGAATATTTTTAGTTAGTTTAGTTTCAAGGTATATTCTGCCTTTGTTTTGAATTCTACTTTACTTTGACCAAAACTATTCTCTATGTTTTGAGATTCTTATCTTCTCAAGAATTCTGAATGAAGGTAAACTTACTATTAGCGTAAGTTTTAGACGTTTTGTGTTTTAACACAACTTTTAGTGATGGGTTTCATAATGCGTCAATAATCGCAAAGGAAATTCTTATACTTCTGATGGCGTCCCAACTTAAAGAGTTCCTGTCTTTCATTTTATCGCACGAATTTCGAGATGGATAATCAAACGAAATAATGTTTGATACCGGAATTATAGACGTATACGGGAGATTCCTAATAAATAAGTCTAAAATTATCATCGACACACTTGTTCATGATTTATCCCTAATTGTCAATCAATATGGTCTTTGGATTTCCTCATAGACATACACGTCTATATAATCATATATTTCACATACTGGTAGTATACATACCATTTATAAGGTCAATGTATTTAATAGATTCATAAGTCAGACATCAGGTCATGGTACTATCTAGGGAATTCCATTATTATAACACATACCCCATCTTACCCGGTCTTGCCGGAGAGGTAACCCCATCTCACCCGGTCTCGCCGGAGAGGTAACCCCATCTCACCCGGACAAGCTGGAGAGTCTACCGCACCATGCCCAGTTTTACCGGAGAGGTAATTATCATGGTATTTCCCATAAATAGACTTCTCTCAAATTAGGATTTTGAAAGTACATAGTTTATTATAGTTTGCATCAAGAAACAAGGAAATCAGTATTCTCATGATGGATCGTATTCTAGAACCGAGTAGTACTAATAAACAAGAAATAACAGCGGCCAGTTGTTATCGCTTATTTATCATACAGGCACTGTTCTAGTCATCATCCTTACGGGATACCAATAACCATCACACTTTATCTATGCAAGTAATTGGCTTATCTCAAAGCTTTATACTAAGGCATTCTTCTTAGGTTCAAGTCTAAATACTGTCCTGGTGGTTACCATTGAATATCAATATCCCAACTCTTTTATTTAAGCATAGATATTATTATGGTTGTGGTTTTCTTTTGGTTGGAGAATGGAGTTTCAAATATATCATTGTCTCCATTGACACTATAGCTAAGTTCGATGTAATGAGTATACTTACAGCTAACTCTATTTATGTATATATTATCTTAGATTCCGTTACAAGGAATATTTTATTGAGACGGATAGCATTTTAAAACATAGTAGGTTTCATGGTTTATTCTTATAATAACTTCATATTTTCATATGAATTACCAATGACATTTTCTCTTATGTTTATCTTACAGAAGAGATTATATTGGGTATACCATTAAGAAATTTTATCAGGTATATGCATATATGTGTATAGAATTTTCAAATTTCTAGTTAATATTAAACTTACGTAATATTTACACACGTATATATAATACTAAATTATTTTATAAAAATAATACTATACATCCGATGGTACCCATCATCAAGCTTATTTCCATGACTTTATTTTATCCTTTGATAAAAGTAGTATATTGAAATAAACTTCTGTTTAAATTTATTGAACACAATATTTTGGAGTTTTAAGGATGGATCAATAAAAGATTTAAAGAAATGAATTACTCAAAATATGAACTTTCTGGACTCATGGGAATAAATTTATTTTTAACTAGTGGGTTGAACCATAAAGTATCAAAACTTAACTACCAGTTTATTGTATATTATATTATTTATTCAAAGAAGCACTTATGGTAAGTAATACAGAGTTTGACGTTTCTAAAATTGATTCTAACTATATTTGAGTAATATACATGTATTGAAATATGCATGTATATCCCATACAATAATAATTTATTTAAAGATATTACAATATTAAAATTGTAATATGATTTTTAATAAAGTTTTATAAAGAACAAACGTACTAAACACACATTTGAGTCAACTATTCTTATGTGGGGCATTCATGTTTAATTCTAGTATGAGAAAAATGAATGTTTAGGAATATTTGAGTAATAGAACAAACGTACTAAACACACATTTGAGTCAAATATGCATGTATATCCCATACAATAATAACTTGTTTAATTCTTACGTGGGGCATTCATGTTTAATTAACGTGCCAGGTAAAATAAATAAATAGATACTAAATTATTGATTTAAGTAGGATAAGAAAAGATGTTTTCACTGTTGCAATATCCTTACTTCTAAAAATTTAATTATCTAATCTTTTACCATAAGTAAATGTGCAAGGATCAAAATATACAATATATTATTTTCGTATAGTATAATATACTTATACTTATGAGAAAATGGGATTTGTATACATATTCTAGTAAAAAGATCTAATAGCCTTGTTACATTTTAATAAACTTGCGACGGACTTATAACATAAGTGCATATACTATTCTATATACTATATTATACTTATTAAAATTTATTACACCATGATATTTTATTAAAATTTTAGATATAAAATATATCTTTTACTTACTGTACTATCTTATAGTAAAATATACTATTCGTATATCATTGTAAAATGTTTTATCATTATACTAATAATATAAAAGGTACGGATGAACTCAAATATTATGAGTTATAAGATTATAAGTGTAATATATAAATAAAAAATATATATTTGACTTACTGTACGAGTCGAATATTTGAAAAAATTTATATTAGATTTTAGATATCAAATTATTTTTCCAACCGAAAACCGTGTAGGATAGATAACCATATGTACTAGTGGATTTCTATCTTTGGTCAAATTTTAACACCTGTTTGAAAAATGAATATTTTCCTCAAGTATTTCGTTAAAGAAATTCCAAAGATATACTACAAAATAAATTTAAGTTTAAACTAATAAATTATTTTGAGAAAGAACATCTTAATAAAAATAATTAATTTATGGTTTTAGGCAAGCCAACAAACCATGTGCTAATATAAAAACCAAAATCAAAAACTTCGCAACTACTTAGGGTAAGTTTAACTTCCAATTTATCAACTCCACTCATTTACTAATATTGTATTATTTAACTATTATACATCAGCCAGCTGACTCGAATATTTTCCTTTATAATTTAGGATACACAATCATATAACTAATATGGCTGGTTAATCTTATAATCTTATATTAATTATTTTCGGGCATAAGACCTATCTTGGACATACCTTAAAGATTTGTAGAAATGTTTTCAACATTTAGTTAGGCCTTTTTACATAGTCCAACCAACCCAAATCTCTTAAAAATTTTAAATGATTTTATTAAATCATGAATACCCATCATATTCATTTAACCATCTATTTTATTACTAAGTATTTTAATAGAAATCTTTAAGTAATCCCAACATTAATTATTTCACAAAATTATGAAAGTATGAAGTCTTATGGTCAACTAGTTATAAACCAGAAAGGATAAAATAGAGTGGTAAATTGGTACACCTGGGTTTCAAAACTTGCTTTGGCTAGATCCACTAAAGCAATCTTTTAAAATTTTTATTACTTCTTAAAATCCTTTAAGTTAATTTAATAGCTTCGGTTTTATTTATCTAAATATAATTTATTTTGAAACAATATTATTAAAACTACAAAGTTTTAAAGCTTTATACCATATATTTCAATATGTATTTTAAACCAAAGTAAATGATTAGTTTCAAAAGAGAATCATAAATATGACTGCTTTGTTAATAACCAATCTTAGTTTGATGTATATTATGATATTATTTGAGTAGGTGGTATTAATTATCACAGACCAATTTCTAGTACAAACATTTGGGTATAATCATAAAATAGATTGATTAAAAACGGCGAACGTTGCGACTCATATATATATATATATATGTATCTATTACAAACTACAACTGGAATTCAAAATATACTAGTGATTATGCATCTGTAACTTATTTTAGTCTATCTAAGTTATAGAAGTATTATGCTCAATATGCCTTTATGTAAGGTTTATTCTATCTCCTGCCTCTACTAAGTTGTTATCTAATGAGCGAAGTTCCTTTAAAGTTTCTAGCTCAAAGGTGGCATGGGTGCTGGTACTAGTTTGGCCGTTCGACTATTTAATATAAGTTAGCATTTACTGCTGTAGTGGCTAACATATGGAGATTTACCCATTGTCCATTTAATTCATCTTCCCCTAGTAAGTTATTGCCTGTTTCCTGAGTTTGTGTATTTATTTCCTGATTAATTATCGCTCCCTTTGGTTGTGACTTCTTTATTTTCTCTCGACTTTTGCTAATAATCCAACTTCTTTTCTTAGTGGTAAATGGTTTCTTAGACTGTGTCTTATGAATAAATATTCCTTCCTCAATATCTGCTGAGTATCCTGAGGGATTTGGTTGAAATGAGGTTCCCTTATCTTTTGGTGAACTATCTAGTTGACGATAGATGTCTGAAATTCTTTGCTTACCAATACTGTAGACTAACAAATAGTCAAATAATATAAAACACAAAATCACATAATTTATTTCCTAACACAGAATTTAAAATTTAAGTGTCAGCAGAACACTTCTTTGGCTTGAACCAGTGGCTAGGCTCTGATACCACCTTCTGTCACAACCCCCGCCCCCTATCTGTCCCGGGAACGGGTGGCCGCGAACTCAGTGGCAGTGGTATCATTATTTATTAATTTGGCAGCGGAAATTTCATCAGGACCGTAGTTAGGAAATGTTTATCAGAGTAAAACCACCATATTTTATTTTAATAATCATGTGGGTAAAACCCAAGTTTCTTATTACAACATACTTATAGGGATAAACCCTACTTTATTGAATTTAAACCATCGTATTTTAGATAACTTTTATAGCCACAGTTTAACAAGCCGTCTGTGCTCTCGAGCTGGCTTTTTACTACTTGGCTTTCACATTTTGTTACCTGAAACACGTGTTTAAAAACATTTGTCACTGGGAAATACTGGTGAGTGAATCCCAGTTTAATCAAGAAACAAGTTATCAATTAAAACAGTATTGAGAGCGATCACATTGTTTATTTCTACACAATTACTCATTCAGTATTTGCCACTCGACCGGATCTGTGGCTATGGTCAAATTACCCATTGGCTAACTCGTCGTCCAATGGTAATGTACTGTCATTCCGACTTACTACTACTACTCGTAGTAATATAAATTTTGTATACAAAACCCCATAATACCGACAGTAATTGAAGAACTACAAAGACTCAATCACCGCTTAATCATATTGTAAAACAATTAAGGTTTTGTAAAACATTCCAAAAAGGTTAACAAAAAGAGGATAAACTCACATTGCTATCTTAAACTTCGCGTAAGGGTTTCCTGGGAATAATCTATAATTTACACAAATGCACATATGTTAGTATCATAACCCTTTGAAAATATTAATGATACCCTCCCCGAGACGGCATTCCAACAACTACGTCGGGCAAAACCACGACAGTTATTACGGAATCCTAAATCAATCGGGCAGCGTAACTATTACGAAACTGGGGTTATAATACTTACAACGGAACAGAACCTCGCTAATTAGGGGGTATTATACTTGAAAATTATGCCTATTATCAGAGATTTCGAGATTGAGAAACAGAAATGAACGAATTCAACAGAGATCCAAGGCCATCTATTTATAGTTGCTGATTCTAGGTTTGTTGCGGCCCGCGTAACATACGGGCAGGGCTTACGCGGCCCGCTTTGACTCCAGATCAACGTGTAGCTGGGCTGAGTCATCGAGTAGGCCTGACGGGTGTTGGGCCACGTGGCTGCGCCACCTTTTTAGTCCCTCGCGGCCCGCGTTAACTTAACGGGTAGGTTACGCGGCCCTCTTGAACTTAAGAAAATCAAAGGAATCAGGTATCAACTTTCATACCGCCCGCATAAGGATTGGGGTGGGTCTACGCGGCCCGCCTCAACTTAATATTTCTTGTTTTTAATTTATTTTAAATGCTATATTGTATTTCGGGCTCGGTTTTCACATACGGGGTGTATTTAAAAACATATAGGGGTATTTCTAAATATATTAAGGGTGTCAGAAATGTTTTGGAGGGTTGATATATATCTTGGTACAACTCCTGGATTATTTAATAAAATATATAGTGTACTTACACTTAAATATAGTAACCCAATTCCACTTTATCCCTACGTCACAAGACATAACCCCAACGAATTTAGGCAGAGCCTTGACATACGTTACGGGGTCCTACGTCACTTGGACAGGGTATCAGTGATCAAGGGTTACAACACTTAAAATGGGACAGGGCTTTATTATTATTATTATTATTTTAAAAAATAAAAATAGAATTATTAGAGAGAGGGAAAGTTGTTGAGATACATAGCAGAAGGAAAGAATGAACAATGTTGAATGATACTACGATTGCCTATTTATATGTTTTGTTGAACTTGGGGTTTACGCTATTCAAGGTCCACGTATACATACAATTTCATATTTTAAATTCCTAATTTGATTTGATTCTTTTATGTTGATACGTACACATGCATGAAACCAATCTCAAATGTATGTTTAGATTATATTTAATATATATATTATAATTAATTTAACTACTTCACGTATTTGGTGCTTATTACTTATAAAATACGACGTTTTATAAAATAATGAATATGCCATTAGAATGAGAATATTTTTGTCTACAATTTGAACCAAGTTTCATTAAAAACAGAGTAGGTTCAAATATAATGTATTTTTATAATTTAATTATTAAATGGTTCCTAAGCTTGCCAAAACACTTTATATTTCCAATGGTCAACTTACTCATGATGTATCCTTTTAATAACATAAGTTTTTATATAATTTATATAAATAAAATTTTTGGGAATGTTACACATACCGACTTACTACTCGCAGTAGTAAATTTTGTATACAAAACCCCAACATACCGACAGTAATTGAAGAACTACAAAGACTCAATCACCGCTTAATCACATTGTAAAACAATTAAGGTTTTGTAAAACATTCCAAAAAGGTTAACAAAAATTGGATAAACTCACATTGCTATCTTAGACTTCGCGTAAGGGTTTCCTGGGAATAATCTATAATTTATACAAATGTACATAGGTTAGTGTCATAACCATTTGAAAATATTAATGATACCCTCCCCGAGACGGTATTCTAACAACTACGTCGGGCAGAACCACGACAGTTGTTACGGAACCCAAAATCAATCGGGCATCGTATCTACTACGAAACTGGGGTTATAATACTTACAACGGAGCAGAACCTCGCTAATTAGGGGGTATTATACCCGTTTCCTATGCCTAATATTCAGAAAGTGAGATTGAGAAATGAAAATTGAACGAGTTCGACTGAGATCTGAGGCCTCCTTTATATAGTGCTAAAATCTGGTCTTCACGCGGACCGCGTAAGAGTAGACGAAGGTCTACGCGGCCCGCGTTGACTCCGGGTCAGCGCGTAGCTGGGCTGATTCGACAACTAGCTTAGCCGGGTGTTGGGCCACGTGGCAGCCCAGGGCTGCGCCACAATTTGGGACACTCGCGGCCCGCGTAAGGTTGAGGTGAGGTCCTACGCGGCCCGCCTCAACTTATATTTTCATTTTTATTTATTTTTAATGCTATTTAATATATTTTAGGCCCGTTTTTACATACGGAGTGTGTTTAAAGACATATTGGGACATTTTAAAATATACTAAGGTGTTGGAAATATTATGAGGGTGTCGGTTTTATTTGAGGATTGTTACACAGTGGGTGTAGCACTACGCTGGTGGTGATGAAGTCGATGTTTATTTATGTATATGTAACTGATAAGTAACAAATCTATTAATCTGTGATGGTTGGGAACAGTAATTTCACGGTTGATAACGAGGTTAGTTGTTTTGCTGGGTTTGGATTTCGTGCTGGAGAAAAATGTGTTACCTTTGGTGTGCCTTTTGTATTGTACGATGATTTTCTACACAATTGTGTGTCGGAGTTAATGTGGTTTTGGTTTGGATTTACAAACTCTGTGTTAAACATCAGATTCCGGTGTTAATGACACTGTGTTGTTGCTATCGGTTAATCCATCGGGTGTTGGTTTTGAGCCAACGTATGACTAATGCGGGTGCTATTTATGACGGTTTTTGGTATCTCTTTGCCACATGGCATGGCAACTCCGGTTTCAGCCGTGTGGCAGGACTGAGCCGCACTTTGTTTATGATAGCATTGAGGAACTTGACGATGATGATGCTTTGATCTGAGTCTATTGGTTTAGTTTTTTTTCTTTTTTAACTTCAATCTTACAGTTAAAAGCATAGTAATTTTGATTTTGTTTTGGGGTTTTGATTAACAAAAATCTTAGTTTGTCGCTGCGGTTGTAGGTTGTTGTAGTTTGGATTTTTGGTTTGTTTTTTAGTTGTACCCTTCTCATTTTCTTGCTGGGATGGTCAAAGTTGAATTCCTCTTTTTGGTGTTTTTAATTAAACTCTTGCCACAATGATTGTAACTTTTAGCTTTTCTTGAATTTATATGGATTAATTAGTCTGATGACTTGATGTATATTTTTTCTTTTTGATTCTTAATTTACATGCTTATCGTTTACACTTGACTTTGTTACTTAGGTAGGTTAAAATCAAATTTTGGTTCTTCTTGATATGATGGTTAAATAAATGAGATTCTAAATTCTAAAATAGAGTTTTTAAATCTGGAATCCAGTTGCTTGAGTTTTGGATATGGGTTTGTGGTTTTTTTTTACAGAACACATATTTTAAAGGTGGTGTAATCAATAATAAACATAACTAAAAAGTAAAATGAAAACTTAACCCATCTGCCTTTTAAAGGTGATATGTGTCGCAAAATAAATTATACCATCGTCATAAAAAACACTTTTTTACAAGATCATGGAACACACAGTAGTCTAAATCAATTAAAAAAGTTGAAAGTGTTGGGACTTTCTAATGTATAATGTGGTCAGTGTCGGACCGTGTAAAATAGAATATCGACAAACAATATCAAAAGTTAAATTACCTTACAATAGAAGTGTTACAGTTCGGTCATGGTTCATCCATGACGATCTATAAATGTCAATTTGTTCCCCGCTGCAACGCGGCAGTTACATCTACTTGTTGAAGTAATTGTTGCAGCTGTCGACTCTGGAAAACTGTAAAATGGTATATAATCAAATATGAACAAACAACACAAAGATAAGCGACAAAACGGTGACAAAACCTTTATTGATTTACCCAAACCAAAAAAGCCCCAAATACCCTTGATCTCACAAAATATGAGATCTACAACAATATAGAAAGAAGATGATCAACTGATGTATATCAGTTGATCTATACAAACCAAAAACAACAAGATCTCACACGAGATCTAGCAGATCACAAACGATCTGCTTCAATACACACAAACAAACCCTAATCGCCTGAGTGAGAGAGAACATAGACTTCAAGAAGAGATAACACCAAACACCACTGTTACTCTCTCTTATATATCAACATAAAAAGATACTTTCATATCAGCCCTTCATGTTCCCACTTTAACACTTTAAACCCCAGAAGATACAGCTTTCACCCCTGGACATTATAACCTGCACACTTATTACCCAAAAGTAGTTAAAACAGTCCAACAACTTAATCAACGTGTAACAAGAAATGTTGCAACATGAATTACATATTGCAATAATTTATTTTAATATGCTCCCATAATTCATGTGGCAAACATGTTATAAAGACCCAAACTTTCACAAAGATTTTGATGTTGACTTGCATTCAAACCCTTTGTAAAAATGTCTGCTACCTGCATTTCTGTACTAACTTTCTCAGGCTCAATAACACCTGCAGCAATTTTCTCTCTTAAAAAATGTAAGTCCAATTCAAAATGTTTAGTTCTCTCATGAAACACAGGGTTTTGAGAGATGGAAATAGCAGACTTACTATCACAGTACAGTTTGACAGGTAGATTACAAGTAACTTTTATTTCAGTTAACACATTAAGAATCCACATAATTTCACAGGTTGTTGAGCACATAGCTCTGTACTCAGCTTCTCCAGTTGATCTGGAAATCACACTTTGTTTCTTGCTTTTCTAAGAAACAAGTGTTCCTCCCAAAAATATACCATACCCAGTAACAGACCTTCTGGTCTTAAGACATTTGGCCCAGTCAGAATCCACAAACCTAGACATAACCATATCACTGGACTTCTTAAAACTAACTCCTTTTCCAGGAGATAGTTTTAGGTATCTCAACAACCTCAGTGCAATATCAAGATGAGTGTAACTCCCTACTTCTTCGTACTTTCCATAATTAGAAAGTCTCGTCATGTATTTCTATTTTTGGAAATCTTGTATTCCATGTAATCGTATTTCGTTGTATCATTGTAAAATCCGAGACTTTGATCGTAATGAAACGAATCTTTTATACATCGTTTATACATGTTTATACATTGTTACGTGCACTCGTTTGATACATGGTTCGTAATTCGCATAAACGTATGTTTAATTCATAAACAATGATCGTGTATTCGCAATTCTTAAATCTTTCGTACGTTCAAACACTTGGTTATTCGATTATAAAATTAAGTTATATGTTTTTCTCTTGATTAATACCTAAATGTAAATCATTCATACTTGTTTCATATGACACACTTAATATATCGCAAGTTGGTGTAATTAAAACATGTCTCTTAATCCTTTTAGGCCTTGATAACATGTTAAATGCACATTAGGCTTTATGTAGCATCTTAATTATATAAAATACCTCTTATTTATACATTTTACATCATTTAAACAACAAAAAAATAATAAAAGCTGCCAAACAGCCCTTTCAATAAGCCAACTATGGCTGAATTATTTCTTTTTTTATTGCTTAAACTCTCACCTAATTGTATTAAATGCTCACCCAACTTAACCCTAATCCTCCCCCTATAAATACCACTTATAACCAGCCTCCCTACAGCACTAAAAACTCTCAAAACATCCTCCAAACCGTAGCTGAAAGCAAGAGTTCGAGCAGATTCAGCACCTCTTACGAAAATGAGCATAACTCAATCATTTCTTATCCGATTCACTCGATTCTTTTTCCTACTTCCTTGGATTAACCTTAGCTACTTTCCCAGAGGTTTTCCACAGAGAACCAGGCCCTGGAATGTAACAACCCGCACGTTCGTGCGTTGTGACCACTCGCTACACTCGTTACGCCTAGCACCAGAGATTCGGATCATAATGTAACTTTATCGAATACATCGCTACTTCGCAGTATTTTCGCATATTACGCATACTTTATCGCTATAACACATCGCATCACACACACTAACGCTCACCATGACGTTGAGTGAGGACCTATTCTACCCTCATTGATAGCCGTGATACGTCGCAGAGTAACGCATATTCGAAACGAAACCCGATTATTGTATCGCAACCTTGAAATGTGGATATTTATACGACCCTATGTGACTAATTATACTAAATATATGAATGAGGGTATGAAAAGGTGTGACCAAACTATCGCAACGCTTAACGATCGAAACGAAACATCGAAACGCAACTCGTCGGAGACCACCGATCGAGTGACTGATCGATCGGATGGCCAACCGATCGGATTGCCACCCGATCAGATTGCCACCCGATCGGACAGCCACCCGATCGGATAGCCATCCGATCCATGGCACTCCATCACCCTTTCTCCTCTTCACCTATAAATAGCCCTTGTCACATCATAAGTTCAAGTGATGTGACAGCTCCCACTTGACCAGCACGCTTTTGGGCTATTTTCTCTCGATTTCTCACGATTCTTGTAAGTTTCTACCTCAAATCTTGTACTTCTATGATCTACACGCACATCTTCATCATTTTCTCTTCTGAATCTTAACTTTTAACGGTGAAATCGATGGATTTGAGGTGTTCTAGGGTGATGTCATCATGGAGTTTTATGAACTTCAAGTGTTGGCCTCATTCCACTAAGAACCACTCGGATCTGAAGAATTTCCACAAGAATAAACAACATTTTCGCATAAATCTACACATATTCATGGATAAATGGATTTAAGGATGGTTTTCTAACCTTCTTTCAACTCTTTTACACTCAATGCACTCAAAACCGATAGAATCGGAGCTTGTTCTGAACTTCTACTCGTTCTTAGTGAAGCGTTGGTTAGAGATATGAGTTCTATCAAAGAGACTACCGATTTCGGGTTGAACATGAGCAACCGTCTCAAACAGTGGACTGATCGGACTAGGGTGATTCCTGCCCGATCGGGTCACCTGGGTGTTGATAGGGTTCTGTTGTTTGGCACGTTGTCATACCGTCTCGAGAAAACCGCAAAACTTTCAAAACAGTCAAGTGTCAAAGACAACCAGGTCGTCAGGACGGATTGCCGTCCGATCGGATTGCCACCCAATCAGATTGCCACCCGATCGGACAGCCGTCCGATCAGCTTGCACTTGGTTCCACACTTAGACTATATTTCAACTCTTCAAAAGTTTTGAACGTCGAACGGGTTGTCGTTCGATCGGATTGCCGTCCGATCGAACGACCCTCCGACCATGTGATGTTTTAAACTTCAACACTTAAACAATTTTCAAAATGTTCAATGCATAGTTAGTTCCAAACGGATTGCCACCCGATCGGATTGCAATCCGATCGAGTGACAAACTGTTGTGAACTTGTTCTCACTAAGTGCCCTACCAATTGTATCGTCACCCGATCAAGCCGCCGTTCGATCGATTGACCTGAAGGGTAGAGATACTTCTCTGTTTTCAAAATGCTACAACGAAAACTTCAAAAGGCAAACCCTCATACACAAACACGTCCATACCAAACGAGGTGACAATCCAATCGAATGGCCATCCGATCGGATGTCCATCCGAATGGATTGCCACCCGATCGACTGGCCATCCGATCGGATTGCCATCCGATCGGGTTTCCATTCGATACTCAGTCGCCTCTCATCGTTTAACGCACTGTTCGACGCTTACGCTATCAATCTGTAATCAGGCTAATCTCAGACGCGCTCCCTTCAATCCAACCAAGTTGTGTTTACTTGCTGAACACCGACTGTGAGTATACTCGAACCCTTCTTATCGCATTTTGGGTGTAACATACGTTCCTATCAAACAAAGTTATCAAAACGAATTATTCAATCAAACTATTTATCAACTGTTTATCACTTGCAAATAACTGTTATGCATATTTACATGTGATGCTAGTTACATGTGTTAGGACTTATACTCGCGAGGTCCCGCCTTAACTAGTATAGTACTATAGCACCCGACGGGGTCTAGTTAGGATGAATAGCAATCGCAATCGCAATCGCAGCTCGAGTGACTTAGCTGGTAGTATCTGTCTTATATGCATGTATGTTGAGGTATCTCGTTTATGTATTTGGTAATTCGCAGCACTTTTAACTATTTACGCTACACTATCAAAACTTGTATACTCGCCAATACTTTTGTATTAACGTTTTTTAACGTATGTTGCGGGTTTAGTCGCAGTCTACATCAAATCAAGCTAGGAAGTCTAGAAACACACCTAAAATCTAGGTTGTCGGATTTGTATTGTTTGAGGGAACATGAAAATTCGTGACAGCTTATGTGATTGTACTTGTTTATTAGTATGGGATAATGAATGCATTAAATACTGTCGTAATTTAGTTTTTATGGATTCTCTTGAGCAATCTGATTCGCCTAGTGCCGCGCCTCGATGATTCTACAATCAGTTGGGGTGTGACAGATTGGTATCAGAGCCATAACTATAGGGAATTAGGAAAGACACGACCTACTCCGGGTTTGTTGTCTTAGAAATGACCTAGTCTATAGTCTAAGTACCAACGGGCCGACTCGTGCGAATCCATTAGGGTTTGCACGGGCCTACTTGATACTCTCATTCGAATTCGCCAAAAGCTACTACTTCGCGCACTACAATTTCACACGAAGAGCATTTCCTAAGGCTAGAATATTACTTAGCCTTTCCTAAGGCCAACACAATACACACGTTTTCGAAAATACTCGCGTAACACAACCGAGTGATCCAGTCGAGATCAGGCGTGAAAACCAAGAACTCTCGATAAGGTCGCTCACTCAGCGCATTTTTCTAACACGAGAACTTTCCGTTGAGCTTGGAGTGACATCCATATCTCAACGAAGGTCTCCATTTCAAAATCCAGTGGAACTCCCGAATTTATTCGAAGAGCACAACCACAGATAGGAGCGAAGTAATTAAGTCAGGGGTGAAACCCATATCTTAATAAACTGTTCCACTCTCTATAAAAATGGTTTTCAAAAGCTCTCACCAAGGACTCGACCATAACAATGACTCGAGCCACGCGATGACTAGAAGGACGAATGCCATGAGCTGCATCCCAGTGGAAGTATAAGCCTTCTAGGGCAACGCGCGTGCACAAGCTGGTTGGGTATAGTTGGGTTACCTTGGGCAGTCGACGCCTAAACACCAGAGGCACTCTATCTACTTTTCTAGCTTACGACTCGCCGATTTTGCGCTATATGGAATCTATTTACGCTTATGTGTTTACAATTTAAAACTTTACGCTTTATCTATTTCTCGATTTATCGATTTTCGCTCCCTGCTTTTGCAACCGCACAACTCGTACAGCCATCGCAATCTAAAACAAAAACCGAATGTTCGCAACAAAACTAATGTATAATTACTCGCTCTCTCCCTCTTCATCGCGTCCTCGCGCAATCTACACCGACATGTATGTGTGTAAGTATAAACTACAACTAACTATATGAACAAAACGAATCAATTGTGTGAGAACTCAGGAATCTCGTGTCTCCTATGTGACATCTATTATACTACTCGCAACAAGTTTTGATCGCGCTCAATTGCATCGCGAAACTCAAAAATCATTATGATCGAATCTCACTCCAAATCTCTCTCTGTCTAGATGTCTTCCAACGACTCTACCTCGAGACAAATAGCTAGGAGAAGAGCCAAATGAACCGCCGAAAAGAGGATTGCTTCACTTGTGGCGAAGGAAGTGGCCAAAGTCATTCCTCAAATTGTCACTCAAGTGCACTCTCTTAGCAAATCTCGAACCTCAGAAGACACTAAGACAAAAGCGCCGCAATCTGCTTTCCTCTACAAACACTTCAAAGCCTGTGATTCGATGGAATTCATGGGTGAAGGAGGTGTCTCCCAGCTACTCCAGTGGTTCGATTCTATCGAAGTTACCCTTCGTCAGAGTGGGTGTCCCGATGGTTTTCATACTACTTGCGCTACCGGAGTATTTCAATCGCGAGCACTCGACTGGTGGACAGCCGAACGTAACAAACGTGGGATCTCCGCAGCTTACGCTCTCTCTTGGGATGAGCTAAAAGAGCTCATGAAGAAAGAGTACTGCCCTCCCCACGAAGTCCAGAAACTAGAAGACGAATTTTGGAAAATCAAGCAAGTCGAAGGTGACAATACTGGCTACACTGCAGGGTTCAAACAGCTCAGCATAATCTGCCCAAGTCAAGTTAACACTTCAAAAAAAGCCATCACGAAGTATATTAGCGGCTTGCCTGAATGTGTGGGAGATTTTTTCGAAGCTGCAAGACCTGCTACCATCGAAGAAACCTACCGCTTAGCCGCAGAAATCAACGACAAACGAGTCTTGGACTGATTCTTCTCCAAGAATCCTGTCAAACAAGCTCACCAAGCAATCGTCATCGATTCTTCTGACGATTCCTCCGACGATTCTACCGACGATCCTTCAAGTGAGTCCTCGGCCGAATCCTCTGACGACAACGTACCATTTCAGGAAGCTCAGCCTAGCCGTAAACGAAAGACCATGAGTTCAAACTCTTCAACAACTGACCTGTCGCAACCAGAACCTCTTCAAGCGATTCCAGTTCACTCGAAGCGCGACTACAACGGAACTCATCCCCTGTGTCTCATGTGTACGTATCATCACCCGCCAGAAGCTAACTGTCGTTTTTGAGAAAATTGCAACTGGTATGGTCATCTTACCCAGCACTGCCGCACGGGGCCGCAGACTTGAAGAATTTCAGCAACAATCGCAGTCTCTATAGAAGTCCTCCACAACAACATTAGTTATGCTTCTAATGTTGTTGTAATGATACGATCTTCGCCGGTTAATTTCTTTTGCATGTTGAACTTGTTCTATTTCTCGACGCAATGTGGACTCTATTTATCTCTCACTCTCTCGCACTCGCGCACGGACTACATGCTAGCACTATGTACTATATAATGCGTTTTACCCCTATTATGAGTTCTTGAGATAAAGTACGATAAACGTGCAAGGATCAAATTAATCACGGGTGCACACGGGATTACTGTGATCAGTGCACGGAGATCGTAATGAGTTTCAATTATGCCATAACGTTAAAAGCATGGTTAAGCATGGTGGATACGCCGCTGGTACTTCCTATATATAAGCGTCTTGACCATGTCGACACAGTGTGACACCTATTCACGGGGCAGAGGCGTGTGGTCGAAGCATGGTGGATACGCTGCTGGTACTTCCTATATATAAGTGCTTCGCCATGCCAACCAATGTCTTGTGAAGGAAGTGCCATACAAGTTGAACGTTATTAGACCAAGTATACTATTGAATCTATTTTCGACACACTACACTACTTCGCAAGGCGTAACAATCTCAATCGCAACTCAAAGCGTGTCATCCCAAGACTTTTCGTAAGTCAACACGCTCGCAATCGCATTATCGTTGGAATCTACCTCGCAATCTCAATCGCTTATCGTGTGCTCGCTCAATCGCTTATTATGTGTATCGCGCTATAGCTTATCGTGTGTTCGCTCAATCGCTTATTATGTGTATCACGCTATCGCGTATCGTGTGCATTACTCTATCGCTCGACGATTATCGCTATCGCTTACCGTTATTTATGTTATTTGTGTTATGTTAGCACACATGACCTCGCTTCACGAGACAAAACTGATAGGGATAAAACATGGTGGATACGCCGCTGGTACTTCCTATATATAAGTGTTTTAGCCATATTAGCAGAATTTCGTGGAAAAAGGCCGTGTGTGGGCTTAATGTTAGTTAAAATTTGTGGTGTTGTCTAATCTAATCAAATCGCATATTCCCATCACTTGTATCTCTAAACTGAGTTCGAAAATGACTTCATCGCTCAGTTTGCTCAATCCTTCTCAAACACTTGGTCCGACCATCTTTCGCTTGGACCGAGGGAATCGAAATTTATCAATACTATGTCGACACACATGACACCGCCTCACGGGACGGAAGCCATATGGCTAAAATATGGTGGATACGCCGCTGGTACTTCCTATATATAAGTGTTTTAGCCATATTGTCGAACTTTCGTGGGAAAGTGCCATGCGAGGCCGACTTTAAATTTAGAATCTTTGATGTTATTTAAAACCTTTGTGTAAGCAAAGCTTTTTCCTACAAACTTTTCTAAGAAATTTTAATCAAACCTTTGTACAAAACGAGATTTTCTTGTAACGTTGGTGTGACAATCGACTCAAGTTAAATGTCGCGTGGCGAGAAAATTTCGTAAAACGAGTTTCAATCTAAAATCTTTTAGTAACCTAATAAAAACCCTTCTCATGGTGTTGGTGCAAACATCGAAACAATTTCACACCGCACTATGGGGAGATTTTCATAAATAAGTTTTCTCCAACCTTTCAAATTAATCAACTTATCTGGAATTCAAAACACTTTTGGATCGTTTTTTGCAAATTGCCATCTTTTGTATACGAATCACC
Source organism: Helianthus tuberosus (assembly GCA_030545235.1). Lineage (NCBI taxonomy): Eukaryota > Viridiplantae > Streptophyta > Magnoliopsida > Asterales > Asteraceae > Helianthus > Helianthus tuberosus. Next base: position 157,377,716 of record CM060418.1, on the reverse strand, counting down.
TTACTCGCGGCCATCGCCCAGTTTTTCGCAACACTCCCGCTCATCGAATTTCAACTGATCGCTCGCTTCTTTTGACGTTTTTATCGCTACCCTCACTTGCATCAACTCTCGCAACCCTTCTTATGGATTAATTTCAGGACGAAATTTCCTAAAGCAGGGGAGACTGTAACAACCCGCACGTTCGTGCGTTGTTACCACTCGCTACACTCGTTACGCCTAGCACCGGAGATTCGGATCATATTGTAACTTTATCGAATACATCGCTACTTCGCAGTATTTTCGCATATTACGCATACTTTATCGCTATAACACATCGCATCACACACACTAATTCTCACAATGACGTTGAGTGAGGACCTATTCTACCTTCCTCGATAGTCGTGATGCGTCGCAGAGTAACGCATATTCGAAACGAAACCCGATTATTGTATCGCAACCTTGAAATGTGGATATTTATATGACCCTATGTGACTAATTATACTAAATATATGAATGAGGGTATGAAAAGGTGTGACCAAACTATCGCAACGCTTAACGATCGAAACGAAACATCGAAACGCAACTCGCCGGAGACCACCGATCGAGTGACTGATCGATCGGATAGCCAACCGATCGGATTGCCACCTGATCGGATTGCCACCAGATCGGACAGCCATCCGATCCATGGCACTCCATCACCCTTTCTCCTCTTCACCTATAAATAGCCCTTGTCACATCACAAGTTCAAGTGATGTGACAGCTCCCACTCGACCAGCACGCTTTTGGGTTATTTTCTCTCGATTTCTCGGGATTCTTGTAAGTTTCTACCTCAAATCTTGTACTTCTATGTTCTACACGCACATCTTCATCATTTTCTCTTTTGAATCTTAACTTTTAACCGTGAAATCGATGGATTTGAGGTGTTCTAGGGTGATTTCATCATGGAGTTCTTATAAACTTCAAGTGTTGGCCTCATTCCACCAAGAACCACTCAGATCTGAAGAATTTCCACAAGAATAAACAACATTTTCGCATAAATCTACACATATTCATGGATAAAAGGATTGAAGGATGGTTTTCTAACCTTCTTTCAACTCTTTTACACTCAATACACTCAAAACCGATAGAATCGGAGCTTGTTCTGAACTTCTACTCGTTTTTAGTGAAGCGTTGGTTCGAGATCTGAGTTCGATCAAAGAGACTACCGATTTCGGGTTGAACATGAGCAACCGTCTCAAACAGTGGACTGATCGGACTAGGGTCATTCCTGCCCGATCAGGTCACCTGGGTGTTGATAGGGTTCTGTTGTTTGGCACGTTGTCATACCGTCTCGAGAAAACCGCAAAACTTTCAAAACAGTCAAGTGTCAAAGATAACCAGGTCGTCAGGACGGATTGCCGTTCGATCGGATTGCCACCCGATCGGACAGCCGTCCTATCAGCTTGCACTTGGTTCCACACTTAGACTATATTTCAACTCTTCAAAAGTTTTGAACGTCGAACGGGTTGCCGTTCAATCGGATTGCCGTCCGATCGAACGACCCTCCGACCATGTGATGTTTTAAACTTCAACACTTAAACAATTTTCAACATGTTCAAGGCATAGTTAGTTCCAAACGGATTGCCACCCGATCGGATTGCAATCTGATCGAGTGACAAACTGCTGTGAACTTGTTCTCACTAAGTGCCCTACCAATCAGATCGTCACCCGATCGAGCCGCCGTTCGATCGATCGACCTGAAGGGTAGAGATACTTCTCTGTTTTCAAAATGCTACAACGAAAACTTCAAAAGGCAAACCCTCATACACAAACACGTCCATACCAAACGAGGTGACAATCCAATCGAATGGCCATCCGATCGAATGACCATCCGAACGGATTGCCACCCGATCGACTGGTCATCCGATCGGGTTGCCATTCGACACTCGGTCACCTCTCATCGTTTAACGCACTGTTCGACACTTACGCTATCAATCTGTAATCAGGCTAATCTCAGACGAGCTCCCTTCAATCCAACCAAGTTGTGTTTACTTGCTGAACACCAACGGTGAGTATACTCGAACCCTTCTTATCTCATTTTGGGTGTAACATACGTTCCTATCAAACAAAGTTGTCAAAATGAATTATTCAATCAAACTATTTATCAACTGTTTATCACTTGCGAATAACTGTTATGCATATTTACACGTGATGCTAGTTACATATGTGTTAGGACTTATACTCGCGAGGTCCCGGCTTAACTAGTATAGTACTATAGCACCCGACGGGGTCTAGTTAGGATGAATAGCAATCGCAATCGCAGCTCGAGTGACTTAGCTGGTAGTATCTGTCTTATATGCATGTATGTTGAGGTATCTCGTTTATGTATTTGGTAATTCGCAGCACTTTTAACTATTTACGCTACACAATCAAAACTTGTATACTCGCCAATACTTTTGTATTGACGTTGTTTTAACGTATGTTGCAGGTTTAGTCGCAGTCTACATCAAATCAAGCTAGGAAGTCTAGAAACACACCTAAAATCTAGGTTGTCAGATTTGTATTGTTTGAGGGAACATGAAAATTCGTGACAGCTTATGTGATTGTACTTGTTTATTAGTATGGGATAATGAACGCATTAAATACTGTCGCAATTTAGTTGTTATGGATTCTCTTGAGCAATCTGATTCGCCTAGTGTCGCGCCCCGATGATTCCGCCATCGGTTGGGGTGTGACATGGAACGTCGCCAAAGGGCTCCAAAGTTGACTGATTTTTTTCTATTCTTGTTTCAAACATTGATAAACTTGATTAAACTTGAGGAAACTCATCTCAAACCTATGTCCTTATGCTTATAACCACTTCTATGGTTAGTTAGGCTTAAAAACAAGGTTGAGACATTCAAAATCAGAGGTATAAATCTCACAAACTTTCTGTTTTGTTCAAGGGTTTAACCCACAAGTGATGTTCAAGTTCAAGACTTGATGGTTGTGTGATTTAGGATTAGCTTGGGTTATCCTACTTGTAAATCCACACATTGCTTGATGTTTTCTCATAGATTAGTTAGTCATATTCTATTATTACTTGTAAGTTCATGACCCTCCTTGACTGTTCATAACATCAAGTGTAGTGGTGAACACTTAGAGGTGCCTAAATGAAAGACTTTTCTTCCTACCTCCTACATGAATTCTATGACACTTAAGAGGTTCCTAAATGGAGGATTCATCCTCCTACCTCATGCTTGATCTATTTGATATATTAACATATTACATAGCCTAAATATTATCTAAATAATCAACCTTGATGATGAACTAATGTTCACTTGTTAAAGTATTGGTTACATCATCTAAAACATCATATGTGTTAAAGATGATTACTTTCGCATATGTACTTTCCATATTCCTTTTTAAATCCCGAATCTCGACTCTAAACATAACTTGAACTTTAACCCTCATACATTCATCCTCCCAACCTCATACACTCGTCAACACTTGGATAATCGGAAGACTTAGCAATTTTGTGAGTATACTTGACCCATTTTACCGTTTTCACACTTTTGGGTGTAACATGTTTTTATATACAAACACACGTAACATACATATTCTTATGCAAATACCTAAACAACAATCCAATACATTCTTACTATTTGTTATGCTTGATTCGTGTTTTCTGGGTGATTCTTATGTGATGAACTTATCATTAGCTTCGTACAAGCCTCCACTTAACATGTATAGCGCTATAGGAGTAACGCACCACCCGTGAACGAGAGGTCATGTTAGGTTTATTCATTCATACTTGCGTAAACAGAGGGTTGACTTGTTAATCGCATGCCAGTTTATACGTTAATCTTGATAACTAGGTTTGCCATGTGGATTGTTCCTTATCGTTTTTATACTTATATACTACGCACCAAACTTGTATGCTCGCCAACACTTTTGTATTGAACTACACTTTTAAAACATGTTGCAGGTTTAGCGATGATGTTGGTGATGCATGGAATCTAGTAGGATGCTTAGATACACACTTTAAACTTGTATTCTTATTGTATCATCTTTCGTTATTTATGTTGTATTGTTTCAAATCCTTGTAATTGACTCTTTAGAAATGAAATGAAAATTTATTATTTAAATACTTGTCACAAATAGTGTTATGAAGTCTCTTACAATCTATTTCGTCTCACTCCGATGTTTCCGCTATCGGTTGGGGTGTGACAATGAGATTGACAGGGACTATGCATATATTGACTTAAGAACTGAACAGTATAACTAATATCAGGTCTGGTCAAAGACAAATATAACAGTTTCCCTATCAATCTTTGAAAACCATTAACATTTTCCAAAAACTTTTGATCCTTTTCACACTTATTTGTGACCAAAAAAAACTTTGCTCAATTGGTGTTGTAACAGGTTTACAACTCAAATACCCAAACTCATTCAACAACTCAAGGCAATACTTTCTTTGAGACAAACAGATACAACCATCAGAATATAACACTTCAATCCCTAGAAAATATCTAAGCAAACCAAGGTCTCTTATTTGAAAATTCTCTTTTAAACTTCTTTTAACATTCTCTATTTCAGTTTTATTATTTCCTGTAACAACTATATCATCAACATAAACAAGCAAGACAATAAACACATCTTGCTTGGACAACACAAACAAGGAATAGTCACAAATACTTTGAACAAATCCCATAGATGTTAACACAGTAGTTAACTTTTCATTCCATTGTCTTAGAGCTTGCTTAAGGCCATATAGTGATTTTACCAATTTACAAACCTTAGTGCTATCTTTTGAACAATAGCCTTGAGGTTGTGTCATAAAAAAATCCTCAGACAATGTACCATATAAAAAAAACATTATTTATATCCATCTGATAAAGGGGCTAATTGTTATTAACAGCAAGCTTCAATTCAATTCTAACAATAGTCATTTTAACAGCTGGTGAAAAAGTTTCACCAAAGTCAATTCCCTCTCTTTGATTAAACCCTTTGGCCACCAATCTGGCCTTATATCTTTCAACTTCCCCATTTGCCTTGTCTTTAATTTTATAAACCCATTTGCATCCTATAGGTTTTCTCCCTTTAGGAAGATCAACTAAAACCCAAGTGTTATTTCTATACAAAGCCTCCATTTCACTATTCATAGCTTCAACCCGCTTATCATCCTTAGCAGCCTCATTATAACAAGCAGGCTCTAAAGTTCTACTCAATGAAGCAACAAAACACTTATTTTCATAAGACAAATTGGCATAATTAACAAATTTTTCTATACCATATTTAACTTTTCCTTCAACAACAAAGTCATCAAATCTTTTAGGCACAGATGTGTTTCTAGAAGACTTCCTAACATTTATATTACCCTCAGATTGGTTGGTCTCAACATTTGATCCTATAGTGTCCTCTGCCCTCTCATTGGTACCCTGTCCACTACTGCTCTCCTGTTCAGATTGTTGACCAGTCTCAACACCTGATACAGGGGTTGATGCAGAGGGTGACAATGGTTGCTGATCATCACTGATAGGATCTTGAGCACCATTTGTACCCTCTTCATCATTGGGTATGTTAGGAACCTCAGATACAACATTATCAAAGAAATTTACATGATTCAGTTGTTTATCAAAACTGGGTTCTTGGTTATTAAAAGTTTTAATCTTAAAAGGATAAACATTTTCATAAAACTTTACATCTCTTGAAAAAAATATTTTCTTACTATCCAAACTCCACAGCTTATATCCCTTTTTAAAACTAGAATAACCAAGAAATACACATTTTTCAGCATTATAAGAAAATTTATACGAATCATGTAAGATAGTACTAAAACACAAGCATCCAAAGTTCCTAAGATGAGATAATGAGGGTCTAAAATTAAACATCATTTCAAAAGAACTCCTACCATTCAACACATAAGATGGCAACCTGTTAATAAGATATACAGCAGTCAGCACACGATATGACCATAATATCAAGGGTAGACCACCCTGAAACATCAATGCTCCAGCAGTATTTAACAAATGTTTGTGCTTCCTTTCCACCACACCATTTTGTTGTGGTGTATAAGAACATGAGGTTTGATGTAAGATGCCTTTTGTTTTGCAAAAATTATCCATTTGATTATTAACAAATTCTGTTCCATTATCACTCCTAATTATCTTAATTCTTTTCTTAAATTGAGTCAACACAATTTCATAAAAAAAAATTAAAGTTTTCAAAGACTTCAGTTTTACTAGATAAAAAATAACACCATACTGATCTAGAGAAGTCATCAACAATTGTTAGAAAATATTTATAACCATCATAACTTGTCACTTTATAAGGACCCCATACATCTAAATGTATGCGATCACCAACAGATTTTGACTTGTGCTCACTCAAAGGAAATGGAACCCTAACTTGTTTGGCTCTATGACATATATCACAAGGACCATGTCACTAGATTGAATTTTAAGACTCTGTTTTAATACTGCTAGAACCTGATCAGAGGGATGTCCTAATCTACTATGCCAAGTAAAAGATTTCACAGAACTATTGAAACAAGCATTAACATTATTACCAGAATTGCCTACAAAATACATACCACTATCCTGACTACCACTCATCAGGATTCTCTTTGAACTGGAATCCTGTAATAAACAACTTGTTTCATTATACACAACAGTCACATGATTATCTTTAGACAGTCTGTACACAGAAAGTAAATTTACACTATAACCATGAACATAAAAAGACATCTTTCAACATTATTTCATCAGTTAGTTTTAAATCACCATTTTTTTAAACCTTAACACTTGTTCCATTAGGATGACCCACAGTAATATTGAATTCAGACACATCAACAACATTAACTAAGTTCCTATCAGTTCTAACCATATGTTAACTAGCCCCAGAGTCAACTATCCACCCACTCATATTAAAACTGACAGAACTAGAACAACTAACAAAGTTGGAAACATTAAAAACCTCACCTCCTACATTCTGATTCTGAGAATCTTATCCACTTTTTTCTCCAACAAGACTCAACAACTTAGCAATCTGCTCAGATGTAAAAGGTAAACCAGAACCCCCAACAGATGAAGATGTACCATTAACATAATTAACTTTACTATTATTAGCCAAGTTGACTTTATTAGACTGATTAGTATTATTAACCCTTCTTTTAAACCCAGGTGGATACCCAATAATCTCAAAACACCTATCCACGGTATGTCCTAACATATTACAATGTGTACACTTCAGATTAGAACTAGGACCTCTAGTAAACTTTTTCTTTTGATAAAAAGACTGATTTGGTTTAGACACAAAAGACACACTCTGTGTTTTTGACCCACTACTAGACAACCTATGTGATTCTTCTCTAGAAATTATAGAGAAGGCCACTTTAACAGAGGGTAATGGTTTTCTTGTTAACAAATTTGTTCTCACTGACTGATAAACATCATCCAGTCCCATTAGGAACTGCATCAATTTTATTAATGTTGAAAAATCATTATAATATTTAGCAGCTTGACAAGAACATGTAGGCAGATGCAACATAGTATCAAATTGCTTCCACATTGTTGTAAGCTTATTATAATATTCAGTAACTGAAGTACCATTTTGTGAAACACTATTAATTTTCTTGTACAAATCATATACAATAGAACCATCTACCCTATAAAAGGACTCTTTGAGGTCTGTCCAGACCTCTGAAGCTAACTTGGAGAAAACTTGACCAAGGAAAAGTTCCTCAGACACATAATTTAACAACCATGTAAGAACCACAGAGTTACACCTGTCCCACTGACTGGCTAACACAGGATCACTCTCAGACCTAACACACTTACCATCAATAAATCCATATTTATTCTTGGCCTCTAAGGCCAATTTCATAGCACTAGACCACACAGAATAATTTTCTGTACCTTTCAACTTAATACTGACAATGGTTAGAGCACTAGAATCACTTGGATGCAGATATAAGGGATCTCCTATATCTAACTTACTAATCAAAGTCTGAGAAAAACTACCAGTATCACCCATTTTAGCAACAGAAAAGAATAGAACACAGATCAACAACAAACAATACACACAACAAAGTTATCAATAGATAACAACCAAGATCATAGATACAAAACACAACAGACCTAAGGCGAAGCTGAATCAGGGACAAGACTCCAGGTTCATCACTCACAGGTGCCTGGACATGCCTTTACTCGGGAGCCACTAATAACAAAATAGACAATATGTAAAAAGAAATCAAACAAAGAAACAAAGAAAACCAAACAACCAACAATGCGCACAGAGAAGACTCGATCAAGTGTCGGCCCGACTAGTCCGGTAAACAGGGATGCCTAGACTCACAAAACCAATGATGCAAAGAGTATGAAACAAGAACGATCTTACAAATTTGCGTTCCAAGCAAGTATGAACCTGTAACCTTCTAGGGTTACAGATCACACAAAGAAGACAAACAAGAAGATACAACACTGGTCAGTTTGCCCTGAAACCTTCTAGGGTGTCAGAGACCAACACAGCCTTCAAACAGCAAGATCAAGATGATCTAAACCTCCAACCACAGATTCGCAAACCCTAGAACACCAGGAGTGAATCAGATCTGAAATGGCACACCTCACAAGACCAAGATCTCCTGCTAACAACAGTGAAAAAACCTTAAACCACAGCGGAACAACCAAGATCAGTAATCAAGAGATAAATTAGCTCTGATACCATGTAAAAATGGTATATAATCAAATATGAACAAACAACACAAAGATAAGCGACAAAACGGTGACAAAAATTTTATTGATTTACCCAAACCAAAAAAGCCCCAAATACCCTTGATCTCACAAAATATGAGATCTACAACAATACAGAAATAAGATGATCAACTGATGTATATCAATTGATCTATACAAACCAAAAACAACAAGATCTCACACGAGATCTAGCAGATCACAAACGATCTACTTCAATACACACAAACAAACCCTAATCGCCTGAATGAGAGAGAACAGAGACTTCGAGAAGAGATAACACCAAACACCATTGTTACTCTCTCTTATATATCAACATAAAAATATACTTTCATATCAGCCCTTCATGTTCCCACTTTAACACTTTAAACCCCAGAAGATACAACTTTCACCCCTGGACATTATAACCTGCACACTTATTACCCAAAAGTAGTTAAAACAGTCCAACAACTTAATCAACTTGTAACAAGAAATGTTGCAACATGAATTACATATTGCAATAATTTATTTTAACAAAAACGCATGCCAAATTCACAAGTGTTGCGAAGCAACTGCTTCTAGTGTCACACCCCGACTATCATATTACAAACCATATATTAAAAGCGGTACTACAAGCTATTATAGCTTTTATTATGCTAAGTCCGCCTACTAGATCCTTCCAAACACACATGTTCACTCCTGTTTCATTTTACCTGAAATGCATGTTAGTTTTGAAAAGGTCAGCTAAACGTTGCTAGTGAGTTCCACTGATTTGGTTGTTTCGTTTCAAAATGTATCAACATGTTTAATTGCACATGTCACAGTTCATAGATGGAATTACACAAGTGTCACAATCACAAATGGAATTTCACGAGGTCACAAACACCTTCAGCGCGCCGGACCGTGTCATACCAGACACCTTCAGCTCGCCGGCCCGTGTTACAATCAGTCGAGGTAGTTCATGGGTTGGGCAATTTCACATCATCATAAGTTGGTGCAATTAACACAGTTTGTAACATGTAAATTACTTCAAAACAGTAACATGGTTTGTACATGCACTTCACCCCAGAAAACAGTAAAACAGTTTAAATGTGGGGGAATTGAACTCACAGTGTAAGTCGTAGTTTCACACAGGATGTAAACAAGCAACAGAGTCAACTTCCAGCATCACGTATGCAAATATGGGCTCACGTCAGTATCTAAGTCGGTAACAGGTATAACTTGGATTCTGACAGGAGTTTTCACTCCAGATTGAGCCTATATGATACTGGTATGGTGGTGGAGGTCAGGGTAGTATTAGTTTCCAGTTTGGCTTCCGGGCACCGGTTTGCGTGCCAGCCAATGTCAGTAGTTTAACGTGTTTGGGTAATGGTACGGGAATACCAATAGTGCCAACACGTTGTTATTTAAGAATGATTAACTTTTCATTAAGGGAGGTTGGGTGTTTAGGGAGTCCAGGTTGCCCAATTTTGAGTTTTCGTTTCCACCGTCGGGGATTTCCCGAACTGGTATTGGACACACCCCGAGTGTCCAATCTGCCCTGGAATCTCCCGGAATACTCTCCGTGTTTAAATTATAGTATTTGTCGGGTTGGGTCAGTTCCCAGTTCCGGCAGGTTCGTTACCCGGTAAACTGTCGAAATTGATTTAAAATAACCCATTTTTAATCCCAAAAACTCCCATTTTATCTATAATTTGAATAAAATTCTGAAAATTTTTATATAACTCAGTAAAAATCTGTAGAATATGGGAAAAATTTCTAGGAATTTATTGTGGTATTTTACTTGTCTAAATAAACTATTTATAAAATCATATTTAACCACATAATTTACATTAATTACTATCAGTGATCCAAAAATTCCCAAAAAATTCCAAAAAATCTAAAATTTTACGTGGACCTTCCTGACACTAGCCTTCATCACCACACCAAATTTCAGCTCAATCCAAGTATCACGGATTAAGTTATAGCTAAAACAATATTCTGCCTATGCTAGTTTCGAGTTTCGGGTGATATACCTAGCGATTCCTGCGATTCTGAGTATTTTTCTTGAGTCCAGAAGTTTGTGTTGGCTATATTCAGTACCTACACATCAAGTACAATCCAAATATGCTAGAACTTAGATCAATCAAGCTTTTATTCATTGTTTTTCGGTTAATCGAATAGTTAGGCGATTTTTGTCGAATAAGTGTTGATTAGGGTATCAAACCCCAAAGATTTGTAACCATGGCTGCTATATAACACTAGGGAATTCATATGGTGTTCATATTCAGCCCCTAAACTTGTTTAAAACTCCAAAATTCATGGATTAAAATGGGTTTTCATGGCCTAAACCATGTTTAATCAAGAAACTATGCTTAAAACTTTATAGATTTGAGTTAATACGTTTGATTTATTGAAGTTTATGATGAAATCAGCTGAGAAAAAGGAAGGGAAAGCAGAATTTTGAGAGTATATTGTGTGAAAATTAAAGAAAACAAATGAAAAAGATAGATATATACAGGGGGGTGATGGCGGTTTGGGTGGGCCCCCTAGGGCCACCTCGTGCCTCGTAATACACGCTAAAAGATGATGTTTATCTTCCGTTGAGTGTTTAGGTTCGTTTACAGGTCCCGGGCGCGTTCTCGATTTGCGTGACGGACTCCGTTTCGCACGTAATTAGTGTCAAAAGACTCGTTTTTAAAAATCATGCATAACCATCTTGAAATCCGAACCCAGTTACATTTTAATCATAAAATACTCGTATTATGGTGGTTTAAATATTTTTAAGCTTGATCGATCGTTCCTTACACGTTTGATTGCCTTATGTTATGCCTGAAACGAAAGCGTTTCCCTAACCGGGAAGATGCTTCGTTTTGCGTGCCCAATCTCAGATTGGCTTCAAACCTTATGTCACTGTCTATGGAAAAAAACTAAGATGTTCCTGGAACTCGAAATCTTAATTGATGCTACCGATAACCTAATAATCAATGTCAAAGGTTTAGTGCGCTGTTAAACGGAAAGCTCCAGTTTAACACGTGTTTAAAGTCTAAGGATACCAATTTCACACTGTTGGCCCTGATTAGTGTCATGTTAATCATAACGTGTTCTCGGATGCCTCCGAGACATAACAGATAGCAGTTAATCAAGCAGATAAGTCACACATGTTTTTAGGGTTTTCGCGCAATTAAATTTTTAAGTGTGCTTTACAGTTTCGGACCGTTTACCTGGTTTCGTCGTGGGTTTCACAGTCTCCCCTGGTTTATAAATTCCGTCCCCGAAATTCAATTCGTCTAGTTAGGGAAGAGATGTGGGTATTTTCTACGGAACTCATCCTTCCGTTCCCAGGTATACTCAGGTCCTTGCTTCGAGTTCCACTGGACTTTCACCAGCGAGATTTTGTTGTTACGTAGTTGTTTGGTCTTCCCGTCTACTATTTCTACCGGTTCCTCCACAAAGTGGAGTTTGTCATCAATGTGCACATCTTCTAACGGTATAATAGTTGCTTCATTCGTAAGACATTTCTTTAAGTTGGATACGTGGAAGACATCGTGAATTGTGCTCAGTTCATCTGGTAATTTCAGTCGGTATGCTACAGATCCAACCTTAGCAATAATTTCATACGGCCTAATGTATCTTGGAGCCAACTTTCCTGTCTTGCCAAACCTGATCACTCCTTTCCACGGTGACACTTTTAACAGTACTTTGTCACCTACTTCAAACGCCAACGGTTTCCTGCGAATATCGGCATAACTTTTCTGCCGATCCCGGGCCGCCTTTAGTCTACTTTGGATCTTATGCACCTTGTCTGTCGTCTCTTGAATTAGTTCAGACCCCGTGAGTTGAGTATCGCCCACTTCCGCCCAACAAATTGGCGATCTGCACTTCCGGCCATATAGTGCTTCGTATGGTGCTGCTTGTATGCTACTATGATAGCTGTTATTATAAGAGAATTCAATGAGGGGAAGGTGCTTATCCCAACTTCCTCCAAAGTCTAGGGTGCAAGCACAAAGCAGATCCTCTAATGTCTGGATAGTTCGTTCTGATTGGCCGTCGGTCTGGGGATGGTAAGCCGTACTCAGGTCTATTCTAGACCCCAAACTTCTTGTAACTGTTGCCAATAGTCTGAAGTGAAATGACTATCACGGTCTGAAATGATTGCAACTGGTACCCCGTGTCTAGCCACAATTTCATTCGTGTAGATCTCGGCCAACTTTTCGGTGTTGTAGGTAGTACGAATCGGAATAAAGTGCGCCGATTTGGTTAGTCTATCTACTACTACCCAAATCGCATCATGACCTCGGGGTGTTTTTGGAAGGTGGGTCACGAAATCCATCGTGATTTGCTCCCATTTCCATTGAGGTATTTCGGGTTGCTGTAACATTCCCGAGGGTTTATGGTATTCTGCCTTAACCCGGGCACAAGTCAAGCATTTGCTCACGTATTCTGCTACGTCCTTTTTCATACATGGCCACCAATAAAATTCCTTAAGGTCGTGGTACATCTTGTCTGTACCGGGGTGAATAGAGTACTTAGATTTATGAGCCTCATCCATAACCAGTTGACGTAGGTCATGGAGAGTAGGAATCCATACCCTATTTTTGAAATACAACACTTCATCCGGTTTCCTCACAAAATTCCCTTCATTTCCGTGTAAGTTTTCGCTATGTAGTTGGCCTTCCTCCAAGGCTTCCATTTGCGCCTTACGAATCTGCTCTTTAAGACTGGTTTGAACAATCATCCCAAGAGCTCGCACTCTGAGTGTCTTTACTCGGTCTTTTCTACTCAAGGCATCGGCTACTACGTTAGCCTTACCTGGATGGTATTTTATTTCACAGTCGTAATCGTTCAATAGCTCTACCCATCTGTGTTGTCTCATATTTAGCTCCTTTTGATCGAATATATGCTGGAGGCTCTTGTGATCTGTGTAAATTGTATATTTCGCTCCATACAAGTAATCCCTCCAGATCTTAAGTGCAAAAATCAATGCGCCCAGCTCTAAATCATGCGTCGTGTGATTCTTTTCATGTACTTTTAGCTGTCTAGACGCGTAAGCAATGACCTTGTTTCTTTGCATTAGGACACATCCGAGCCCTTGCCGAGATGCGTCACAATATACGACGAAATCATCATTGCCTTCGAGTAACGACAGGATTGGAGCTTCACATAACTTTTGTTTTAACAGCTGAAAAGCTGTTTCTTGTTCTTCACTGTCACACCCCCGATATTTCAACGTATTACCGGTGGGCCCGGTGGGGAGTATCGTGGCGTAGTTGATATCATCATAGTCAAACAACACAAATTATAAATGCACAGCAGAAGCAAAGATAAAATATATTACAAACCGATATAAAGTAATATCAAAGTATTACAAACGGAATGTAAAAGATCCACAGGCGGATCAAAAGATAAAAAGAAACTTTGTTCAACAGACTTTAAGGCATCCAAGCTTGCGAGACTCTTATTGATGCTAAGGAGAGGCCAGCCTATTACGAGTAGTACCTGCACTTAACCTTTTTGGGAAAATACGTCAGTTTACACTGGTAAATACAATTAACTGACTCATTTTGAAAAGGTTTAGAAAAATTGATTTGAATGCACGTGGCATAAAACATTTTATAACTTGGGATAATTATTTGAATATAATCTTGTAAAAGAATTACATGTTTCTTATGCGTACAGTAGCCCGGTTTGTGCCGGGTTAAAGATCAATAAACACACCACATTATTTGTTTAGGCACTGACGGGTGTACGCCTACACCCCGTGCTCAGGTCGTGGCCATTTCGTAAAATGATGCCAAGGATATCCGGGACATGGTCATTAACCCCCCAAAGGCTTTAAGCAAACAAAAAATTTCCAAACGGAGCATTTCAATGATTTAACCTCTATTCGATTAAAGATTCAATGCCCGACCAAGCGGTATTTTATATACCATAACCCAAGCCAGTATAGGGAAAATAAGTTAAAAGTATTTACCTGAGCTAAATATAAATTCAATCCCAGCCGTATCAAATCAGCAAGTACAGATAGCTTTTACTGGGCTCCTAAATCTGGAACGAAGGTTTTTAATAACCTATTAGATTCCTAACGGGTCTTTAATTAAGCCTATGCTTAGACCGGTTAGTTTTAAAGGAAGATATGGTTCAAAACGCATGATTAAGCGAGAACCGGATTAGAATGTGGTTTAGACCCGACAAGCTTGTATACTTGTATAATAAGGGTAAACTAAACACATTCTGGATTTTGAGATAAAAATGATATGGTTTGACCCGTTTCGGCTAATTTATGCAAACTAGTTACATAAGCCGATCCGAACGCGAAAAGTGCGTAACGGGTAACCAAAAGAGTCATGAACAGGTTCCCTAAGTTAATATACCTTAAATATGTTGTGATATCAGTAGTATACCTTCCATTATGCCCAAAACGAATTTTAAAACCAAATTATGCCCCGTATGGGAATTTTGGTCATTTAAAAGGTTATGAAAGAGGTTTAATATAAATATGAGTTTCAGGTCTGATTTAATCAGTAAAAATACTTAATTTAATAAGTTATATTGGTAGGGTATTACACATATGTGAATTTTGTCATTTATAACCAAACTATGCACCGAAGGGGCATTTTGGTAATTTCACATAAGCTTTAAAGGACAAAATTAGAATTCTGAGTTTAAAACTTTTGCCTACTGTTTAATTATGAAAATTTACTTAAAACATCAGTAGGTATCAAACCTTATATGTTAAAAATAGTTTTAATACATACTATGCGTCAAAAACGCTTAAAAGGCGATTTTTGAGCTATTTCCGGGTTTTTAAAGAAAAGCTGATATTTTTATTATTCCAGAAGGCTCAAAATATTTTATTTATCATATTAGATCAGTAGAAAAAGGTTTGGTACTAAAATGATTTGTAAAACTCATTTTATAAGCCAAAAGGGCAAAACCGGCAATTACCGAATCAAGCTTAGAACTCTATGTTATGCTCAGCCTAAAATTAAATAAAAATCTTCAAAAAAACCCAAAATATTATTTTATATTAGTGGGTAAAACTTTTGGTATTAAAAATTGGGTTTAGATTGGCTATACGCTAATTATGCCGTTTAATTAATAAAAAGCTTTTCATTTACGCTAATGAGCATAACTCCTAATCTAGACCACAAACTGATGTCAAATTTTAGGGACAAGTTTATAATTCAGTAATAAAGATTTCAATTCTTTCATATTTTCAAAAATATCGTTTAAGGTCAAAAGGGCATAATGGTCAACATTTAAGCATATAACGGGAACATGTAAATGAATAGGATAACCAAGGATCCAAGTTGTATAACCTCAGAGAATTATACTAAACTATAACATGGTCACAAAGGAACCCTAAGACATAATCAAACTAAGCTAATTCAGGTCAGAACTGAAAGTCAAAGCAAAAGTCAACTTTTGCGACTTTCGGTTCTGAACCGATCCTAAACTTGAAATTGTCGGGTTGAACATGCTTAAACATGTTCTTACATTAATTACCAAATTATACAAGTGTTAAAACATGTCTCATAGTTTCTACATTGCTAATTATGAATTTATTTTTAAAATAACTTTCTGTTGACTTTTTATTATTAGGTTTAACCCGACATTTGACCAAGTTAGGGTGATAATCAGTAGGAGCCCTCTTAGGGGTTTATTACCTACACAATTACCAACTTATAACTACTCTTAATTCGACTAATGACTGGACCATTAGTGATTAATCACTAAGTCAAACCTTAATTACGATAAGCTTGACTTTTGGCCATTAAACTAATCAAAACTGAAATTAGGAGGTTAAGGACACTTACAAATGGTCCTTAGTATTAAATTGAAGCTTAGGAAACAATGCTTGATGTCCAGGGAGCTCCAGATTGAGAGTGGAGGTGTTAGCAAGGGAAAAGAGCAAATGGGAATGATGAAGAACAATTCTATTTATAGGTTTTGGTGGGTTTTTGGATGATCAACAGGTGTTATGGAGCTCCTAGGATCAGTACATGTGTCTCAACAGCTGTTCAAAACAAGAAACAAGCCCATAGATTCGTATATGAGAGTATGGAAGCAAAACCAAAGCTGGTTTTTGATTTTCTGTTACTGGGCATGGCTTACTGACCGTAAGGGTCCCAGCCATACGGTCCGTAAGGACCAGGCCAGCACACAGCAAGTTTCAAATGTTGACAATTTTGGCCCCTGCACTTCCAAATGCCATTTCCGACACATCTAAGGCCCGTTAAACCATTTTTAAGGCTCTACAATGATTCCTAATCATAGGGAACATGAAAAATGCTCAAAAATATGCCGGATGTCGGTTCGTTTGGTCGTACGGTCTCGTTGTTCGGCTAATTACGACGAAACACGGACGGACGCGAAAAACGATCCAAATTACGCGACGAATGGAATTTTATCAGGCCAAACACTAAAATAAAATATTTTAGTGCTTACATAAATTTTTGGGTGACCGGATATATATTCAGATTGCAAGATATGCGCGAAAATGCAAACTTGTGCACTTTTTGACACTTTTAGTCCCTACATGACGTAAAAGTTTATTTTTGCGCACCAAACACCTCTAAGCCTATATCTAAGCTATATAAAGGATAATTAGGGTATGATTAACTCATGGTCATATTCCGGAAGGTCCGTTACCGTACGAATCGGCATACTTTTGCAGTTTGGCGCAATTAGTCCTTTAATTGCGCAAAGTAGCGCGAAACGTTGTTTAATGATATTCAAGCCTTCCATGGCCCATAATGGGCATTCCCAAGCATATACTTAAATATTACTACACTCTCGATCGCTTAAATGGTCACCGAAAGACGTAGATTCAAAAGTTGACGCTTTAGGTCCCTCTATTACGCAAACTTGCGCATCTCATCATTTAATAGCATTGAAGCCTCATCTAATCCATATTAGGCATTCTTGAAAGTATTTTTAAACATCACGATGCTTCGGGTTCGCTAAAAGGTCATTCAGAGGTATAATTAAACATATTGACACTTTTAGCCCCTCCAACTTGCAAAGTTGCGCGTAACTTTACTTATAGGCATAAAAACCTTAGTCGGCCAATAGTTGGCATTCCCAAGAGTATAATCAAATATCATGAAGCTCCCGGTTTGTTAAAAGGTCACTCAGAGGTAAGAATTAACATGTTGACGCTTTTAACCCTTCATTGCGCAAACTTTCAATTAATTACGCAAACGGCTACACTCGATCAATAAGTGGCTCATTTGTGAATATAAACATCGTAAGAGGTTACTCAGAAACTTATTTTAGGTATACAAACACTTCCAGTCCTTTTAAAATCAAAGTTTTCGATTTTTTTGAAAAATTAGTCCCTTAAATTCAATGTTTGACTTCATTAGGTTTTATTACACGTGTCAATACATCCTTGGACGTGATTTTTACGAGGTGTTACATTCGCCCCATTCGTACTTTCGATCTTTCTGTGTCAAGGAAGTTAAGGATTGGGCAATACTAGAGAAATTTTCGATGAACCGCCGATAATATCCTGCTAGTCCCAAGAATTGGCGTATCTCCTTCGGAGATTTAGGCGCTTGCCAATTCTTAATAGCTTCAATCTTACTAGGGTCAACATGAATCCCTTGTTGATCGAACACATGTCCTAAAAATTGCACCGCTTGTAACCATAAGTCACACTTGAAAGCTTGGCGTACAACTTCTCTTCCCTCAATATCTCTAGTATGGCTCGTAGATGGTGCTCGTGTTCCTTTTTACTCTTGGAATAGATTAAAATATCGTCAATAAAGACTATGGCGAATTTATCTAGATATGGTTTACAAACCCGGTTCATGAGATCCATAAATACCGCAGGTGCGTTGGTTAACCCAAAGGGCATAACCAGGAACTCATAGTGATCGTACCGAGTTCGAAAGACTGTTTTAGGGATATCTTCCTTTTGAACTTTCACTTGATGATAACCGGATCTAAGATCGATTTTGGAAAAGTAACAGGCTCCTTGCAACTGATCAAATAAATCATCGATTCGCGGAAGAGGATATCGATTCTTTATGGTAACCTTGTTCAGCTCCCGGTAGTCAATACACATCCGAAAGCTTCCATCCTTCTTCTTCACAAATAACACTGGTGCTCCCCAAGGCGAATAACTGGGATGGATAAAACCTTGGTCTAGTAGTTCTTGTAACTGAGATGATAGTTCTTGCATCTCTGAAGCTAAACGGTAAGGTGCTTTTGCAATTGGAGCTGCTCCCGGTATTAAGTCGATACGGAACTCGACTTGCCGATTGGGTGGCAATCCGGGCAATTCATCGGGAAACACGTCTGGGTAATCACACACTACTGGGATATCCTTAATACGTTACTCTTCTGGTTCGGGCGTCATTACACTTGCTAATAACACATCACATCCTTGACGTATACGTTTCAACACTTTAAGGTGGGATATAAGGTTTAATATGGTACCAAACTTTTCTCCCTGTACCATAATAACTTCATCATTAGGAAAAGGGATCCTAACAATCTTTTGCTCACATATAATCTCCGCCTTGTACTTGGACAACCAGTCCATTCCCACTACTATATCAAAACTTCCGAGCTCTACCGGTAGTAGGTCAATAAGGAATTGGTGGTCGTTAAAAATTAAAGGACAATCACGAATGATTTGGTGACTAGTTATAGGTTTACCGTTAGCAAGTTCTATGTGGTAAGGACTTGTTAATTCAATAGCTGGCATATTCAACAATGGCAAAAATGTAGTAGAAACATAACTCCTATCCGCACCCGTATCAAATAATACTGAAGCAAACTGATCAGAAATGGGGAACGTACCTGAGACCACATTTGGATCCTGGCGTGCGTCACCAGACCCAAGTATGAAGGCACGACCTCGCGCTGCATTTGAGGTAGAAGCTTGGCCCTGCGTATTCTTTCCTGCTGACTGCTGAGCAAGCTTTGGGCAGTTTCTTACGAAGTGCTCCGTGCTGCCGCATCCATAACATGCACGGGGATAAGTAACCTGCTGCACAGGAAGTTAAGGTTGCTGTTGCAGGGGTCGAGGCCTTAAAAGTTGGGAACGAGTTGGTTAGGATTGTGGTTCCAGGGACACCTTGCAGTTTTTGGCAAGATGCCTATTTTTACGACACCTCGAGCATATCACCATTCGGCAGGGGCCCGAATGGTGGGAAGTGCACTTGTTGCACTTTGGGGCCGTTCCTTTATAGCCACCAGAGTTTCCCGTTGGTGTGGTCATAGCGTAGTTCTGACTAGTGGCTCTCCCCTTCTTCAGTGTGGTTGCCCCTGCTCGGCTACTTTCCGGGGCCTCTCGCTTATTTCCTGCCGGCTCTCCCGGCATTGTCAGAATCTTACGTCTAACCATGTCGTACCTCACCGTGCCTGACCCGGCTACCACTCCGTGCATGGTCAGGTGCTCCACCGAATTAATGATACTCCTTACTTTCGGGGCCAGTCCCCAGATATACCTCTGGATCCTCTTGGACTCCGGTCGAACCATATCTGGAAGTATGCATGCCAGTTCATTGAAACGGTTAGTGTAACCTGCATGGTCCGCACCTTGCATCTGCAGGTTCCAAAAATCCTGCTCGAGTTTCTGAATTTCGTGGAGTGGGCAGAACCTTTCTCTCATTAGTATCTTGAGATCATCCCACGTCATAACATTAATCTCATCCTGCCTGCGAGATTGCACAATAGCATTCCACCAGTTCAAAGCGTGGTCGGTAAAAGTACAAGTTGTATACTTTACCGTACAGTTACCCGGACAATTACTTATGTTAAGGACCGATTCTGACTTCTCGATCCATTTCACCAACCCGTTCGGTCCTTCAGTTCCATTAAACTCCATTGGTTTGCACTCCATAAAGTGTTTATACGTGCAAACTGGCCTAACATTGTTTTGATTATCGTTCTGACCTCCCGGCCCTGGTGGCGGGTCTGGTTGCGGGTTCGCATTGATGCCGGCGTTAACCTGCGCCACGATAGTGGGAATAACGGCTTGGAGTTGTTGTGCTATCAGTTGGGCAATTTCTGCCTCTGTCATTTGAGGTACACGTTTCGGGGCCATTCTATTATAAACAATAGATAGGTATGTATTAATGTCACATAGTTAGTCATCACTTATCACATTTTCAGTTATCACATACCACACAATTCCATTACCCATCACATAATCTCATCACATCCATAGATTCATGACACATATAGTCAAAAGCATCGTCATGTATATATCTAATATTAGCGTCATACAGTCATCAAAATTTGCACATAGACTTAACCCAAAAGGGTCAGTGCTTAAATGTGCGGTCAAAACTGGTCACTAAAGTGACATACATACATCATACCACATGACACCAACTACGAAATTCGAAAATACTATGACTACATCCCTACCTCGACATAGGCGTAGCCCAGTGCTTGATAGGATGTACAAAAGGTACATCATCTCTATCTATGCTAGAAAGAAAACCATACTAGTAACGCCACATCCACCACGTGAACCCTGCAAAACCTGCTACCAAACCTGCAATAGCGCCAGCGCATCCATGCACTAAAGCTCGAAAATGATCTTGCTCATGATGGACGTATCCCATACCCTGTTGTAAGGCAATGATTGCCTGCTACAAGACGCTCAAGTAATCTCCCATAGTCCTCCGCTGCTGCTCGTCCTCATCACGTGCCATCCTCAATAATGAAATCTGCTCAAATAGGAACCCCATCAGGCTGCTCTCAGTGATGGGAACATGCACCTCCTGAGAAGGAACTGGTATGCCCCAAACAGGTGGGGCAGGCTCCCTGAATGGCTGGGAAGGGCCACCATGCTCTTAAGTGTGATAAAGGTAAGGGTCCTCCCTAGGTGGGGTAAGAAAACGAGCAGTAAAGTGCTGCTGGGTCCCTATGGGTGTGGGTATCAAGCGAACAAGGGAAATAGATGAGGTAAAAACATGCACGGGGACAGGTACCCTCTGACGAGCCGTCTGTCGGAGGCGGATAACGGGTACCTCCTGAGAACTAGGTGAGGAGGGGGTATAAGTACTAGGAGTGGAAGGGGTATAAGGGTCAGGGGGAGTCTCGGGTGTAGGTAACCTAGGGGCTACCGGCTCCCACTCCCAGTGCCCCGTGGCGGGAGTAGGGCTCCTAGGAATAGGTCCTACTGGGATAACGACATCTGGGGTACGACTATGCTCCGAGGAGCTAGTCAGGTGGTGAGATGGTGAACGGTAGGCGCTCGAGGCCTCCCCCACGCGCCTAGTAGGGGGTTTAGGGGGATAAACAGCACAACAGTACCCGGACTCATCCGGCTAGTAGCTCTGGGGCAACAGAGACATCTGTGGATCCTCCTCAGGATCAGTCTTCATATGAGAAGTCGTCTGGTGACTCGAATGACTCGACATAGTACCTGTAAAGGAAAACAACCTCTAACACCGCTTCTATCGACTGACATAACCGAAAATAAACAATCCACAGAGGTACACATAAGCACGTATTGCACACAACTTTAATTTTAGTTTTGAAAATTTTTCCACCACTGTTAAGTTAGTATGGCATCTCAGTTCTCTCTTCTCAGTCCGTGACGTTTCTGGAATGCACAAGTACCAGCAGATAAATTATTGTGTTCCGGACCACAATAATTTATTTGCCCAACAAGACCACCCCGGTAGTAGCCACGCCACTCCGACTCTAGAGTTTCTCAGGGTGAGGAGTTAACTTAGGATTATAGTCTAGGTTCTCTTAGGGATACCTAATTCGCTATAACCGATGGCTCTGATACCATCTTCTGTCACACCCCGACTCGCAGCGGAAGACAATCGCGGGGTGCGGCAGACACATGGCACTCCTCATCATTTAAAACATTACATTACATAAAACAGGAGCATCGGTTACAACGTCTTTGAACTATCACATTACAAACCATATATTAAAAGCGGTACTACAAGCTATTATAGCTTTTATTATGCTAAGTCCGCCTACTAGATCCTTCCAAACGCACATGTTCACTCCTGTTTCATTTTACCTGAAATGCATGTAAGTTTTGAAAAGGTCAGTTAAACGCTGCTAGTGAGTTCCACTGATTTGGTTGTTTTGTTTCAAAATGTATCAACATGTTTAATTGCACATATCACAGTTCATAGATGGAATTACACAAGTGTCACAATCACAAATGGAATTTCACGAGGTCACAAACACCTTCAGCGCGCCAGACCGTGTCATACCAGACACCTTCAGCTCGCCGGCCCGTGTTAGAATCAACACCTTCAGCTTGCCGGACCGTGTCACAACGGACACCTACAGCTCGTCGGTCCGTGTTACAATCAGTCGAGGTAGTTCGTGGGTTGGGCAATTTCACATCATCATAAGTTGGTGCAATTAACACAGTTTGTAACATGTAAATTACTTCAAAACAGTAACACAGTTTGTACATGCACTTCACCCCAGAAAACAGTAAGACAGTTTAAATGTGGGGGAAGGGAACTCACAGTGTAAGTCATAGTTTCACACAGGATGTAAACAAGCAACAGAGTCAACTTCCAGTATCACGTATGCAAATATGGGCTCACGTCAGTATCTAAGTCGGTAACAGGTATAACTTGGATTCTGACAGGAGTTTTCACTCCAGATTGAGCCTATATGATACTGGTATGGTGGTGGAGGTCAGAGTAGTATTAGTTTCCAGTTTGGCTTCTGAGCACCGGTTCGCGTGCCAGCCAATGTCAGTAGTTTAACGTATTCGGATAATGGTACGGGAATACCAATAGTGCCAACACGTTGTTATTTAAGAATGATTAACTTTTCATTAAGGGAGTTTGGGTGTTTGGGGAGTCCAGGTTGCCCAATTTTGAGTTTCCGTTTCCACCGTCGGGTATTTCCCGAACTGGTATTGGACACACCCCGAGTGTCCAATCTGCCCTGGAATCTCCTGGAATACTCTCCGTGTTTTAATTATAGTATTTGTCGGGTTGGATCAGTTCCCAGTTCCGGCAGGTTCGTTACCCGGTAAACTACCGAAATTGATTTAAAATAACCCATTTTTAATCCCAAAAATTCCCATTTTATCTATAATTTGAATAAAATTCTGAAAATTTTTATATAACTCAGTAAAAATCTTTAGAATATCGGAAAAATTTCTGGGAATTTATTGTGGTATTTTACTTGTCTAAATAAATTATTTATAAAATCATATTTAACCACATAATTAACATTAATTACTATCAGTGATCCAAAAATTCCCAAAAAATTCTAAAATTTTACGTGGACCTTCCTGACACTAGCCTTCATCACCACACCAAATTTCAGCTCAATCCAAGTATCACGGATTAAGTTATAGCTAAAACAATATTCTGCCTATGCTAGTTTCGAGTTTCGGGTGATATACCTATCGATTCCTGCGATTCCGAGTATTTTTCTTGAGTCCAGAAGTATGTGTGGGCTATATTCAGTACCTACACATAAAGTACAATCCAAATATGCTAGAACTTAGATCAATCAAGCTTTAATTCATTGTTTTTCGGTTAATCGAATAGTTAGGCGATTTTTGTCGAATAAGTGTTGATTAGGGTATCAAACCCCAAAGATTTGTAACCATGACTGCTATATAACACCAGGGAATTCATATGGTGTTCATATTCAGCCCCTAAACTTGTTTAAAACTCCAAAATTCATGGATTAAAATGGGTTTTCATGGCCTAAACCATGTTTAATCAAGATACTATGCTTAAAAATTTATAGATTTGAGTTAATACCTTTAATTTATTGAAGTTTATGATGAAATTAGCTGAGAAAAAGGAAGGGAAAGCAGAATTTTGAGAGTATATTTAGTGAAAATTAAACAAAACAAATGAAAAAGATAGATATATACAAGGGGGTGGTGGCGGTTTGGGTGGGCCCCCCTAGGGCCACCTCGTGCCTTGTAATACGCGCTAAAATATGATGTTTATCTTCCGTTGAGTGTTTAGGTTCGTTTACGGGTCCCGGGCGCGTTCTGGATTTGCGTGACGGACTTCGTTTCGCCCGTAATTAGTGTCAAAAGACTCGTTTTTAAAAATCATGCATAACCGTCTTGAAATCCGAACCCAGATACATTTTAATCATAAAAGACTCATATTATGGTGGTTTAAATGTTTTTAAGCTTGATCGATCGTTCCTTGCCCGTTTGATTGCCTTATGTTATGCCTGAAACGAAAGCGTTTCCCTAACCGGGAAGCTGCTTCGTTTTGCATGCCCAATCTCAGATTGGCTTCAAACTTTATGTCACTGTCTATGGCACAAAACTAAGATGTTCCTGGAACTCGAAATCTTAATTGATGCTACCGATAACCTAATAATCAATGTCAAAGGTTTAGTGCGCTATTAAACGGAAAGCTCCAGTTTAACACGTGTTTAAACTCTAAGGATACCAATTTCACACTGTTGGCCCTTATTAGTGTCATGTTAATCATAACGTGTTCTCGGATGCCTCCAAGACATAACAGATAGCAGTTAATCAAGCAGATAAGTCACACATGTTTTTAGGGTTTTCGCGCAATTAAAGTGTTAAGTGTGCTTTACAGTTTTGGACCGTTTAGGGTGTACCTGGTTTCGTCGTGGGTGTCACATCTAGTATAATGGTTGGATGTTTATGATCACCCCTAACGTATTACCCTCGCCATATTGTTTGGCTTTTTCTCCAAAAACAGTGCATACAATCTATGATGCCTAGTATCCCCACAGAACCATGACTCTGTTTCTGTGCAACATATAAATTGTACATAGTTGTACGCTGGTCTGTGAATGAATATTTTTCATATAAACGGGTGATACAATCACAAAATATTTCCTTTAAACATATCCTAGTTGAATGTTTGATTAAAATCAATGAAGTAATCTTGAATGAGTCAAGCATGTGTGGCTTCACGCTCTCTATTCACATATGCTCTTAATGAACTAGCGGTGTCTCGAACGACTGTAACACCCCAAAAACGGGTTTGGTAATTTAGAACCCGGTTAAGATAAAGGAATTGGTAAGTACCGTTAGTAGTAAAAGTGAACCCATAAACAAAATGACTAGGAATGAATTTGCCTAGTGGTATCATGTATATAAGTAAGAAGATGAGGAGTTTTAGTCCCGTATGTAATCAAAATGAAACATGAGGGACCAAAACCGTTAAGATGGAAACATGGGTTTTATTTATAAAAGATTAAAACACATAAACACACACTTTCGTGTGTTCTAGAAACGAGCAGGAGCTTCATGAGAGCTCATAACCCTAACTTTTATCCATTTCATCAAATTGAAAGGCAAGATGAAGCTTAAATTCATAACCGAGCATGGATTAATGATCACCTTCACAAGGGGATCATAAGGTATGTCTTAAAATCTAGATTGGTAATTATGCACGAAGTGGGTTAAGTTAGAAATCACGAAATTGTATGAAATTGAGTATGAGTATGTGTTAAAATCACCATATAGGTCTTGGGTTATGAACGATTTGGAGTAATTTGATGTTTGGAGGTGAAACCCACTTCTAGTGGTGAAGATGGCGACATGGGTGTGTCACCCATGTCCAATCCTTGTTCAAATCTTGTTGTGCTATGTTGTATGTAATGCGTTCTTGTTAGGTAGATTGAATATAATATGAATTTGTTGATGTTTTTGTGTTAATTGATGAATGAAAGCATGAAGTAGGAAGTAAAGCATGAAACACTTGTACATTATGCATAAATTATGGCATGCACACCAAGTGTTTGATGAAATGCCTATGTGAGATTAATAGATGAAATGGTATGCAAGTAATGGATGAAATCGTATAATATGGGGATATGATGTATTTGATGATAAATAAACATGAGAAATCTATTTTTAGATGGAATTCATGTAGGATTTGGTTGGCCATGTTATTTGGTAAAAGTATGCATTAGAGTATTGTACTCTATGTTGGAGTGGTATGATGTTTACTACATCTTTGAATAATTGCTTAATCAAAATTGATAAGTAAAAGTACTCTAAATGTGAAGCATATGAGATCATTAGAACAGGATGAAGTTAGAATGATGTTGGGTTGTTAAGCATAGGTCATGGTGTTAGTTGTAGAATTATGTTACTAGAATGAACGGAATTGAATATGTTTGGTGTGTGCATATAACTAGATGATCATGTGGTTGTATGCTTATGCATCGTGAGTATGAAATGTATATAGTGTCATTAGTATAGTCTACTATAATGACATGGATGTATGAGGTTAAGTCGAAAGTTCATATGATAAATCGTTGACTTTCTGAAAGTCAACTGTGCATAAGTAGCAATGTTAGACTTTTTGTCACAATTGTAATATTATAGAAAGTTATATGATGCGTGTTATATCTATATGTGTTATATGTGATGACGTGATGATTATATGAGTTTGAAAAGATTGACTTGTGGAAATATGCCTTATGCTTGTTAGAATTGACTAATGAAAATCAAATGTGAAACACGAATTTGATATGATCGTTAATATGTATAATCATGTATGCTAACAAGAATGTGAATGCGATGACATGAAAGTATAGGGATCATGTCAAGATGGATGGAAGCATGGAAGGCTAACGGGTCAAAAGGAGGAGAGGAAACGGATGCGAATACGGACACTTAAGGTAAGTGATTTCCGGAATCACTTCTTATTTATAAATAAAGTTTGGTATATTGTATATAGGGAACCATGGAAGAATTTATGGGTAAGGGTAAGTACCAAGGTAAGTTCATATGAACTTCGTCTGTCCTTAATGTAAATTAAGATGATAGTCTCATTGTGTTAATGGAATGTTCATTATGTTACTGAATGTTCATCGTGTTAATGGAATGTTCATTATGTTGCTGAATGTCCATCGTGTTAATGGAATGTTCATTATATTGCTGAATATTCTTCGTGTTAATGGAATGTTCATTATGTTGCTGAAGGTTCATCGTGTTAATGGAATGTTCATTATGTTGTTGAATGTTCATCTTGTTAATGGAATGTTCATTATGTTGCAGAATGTTCATCGTGTTAAAGGAATGTTCATTATGTTGCTGAATGTTCATCGTGTTAATGGAATGTTCATTATGTTGCTGAATGTTCATCGTGTTAATAGAATGTTCATTATGTTGCTGAATGTTCATCGTGTTAATGGAATGTTCATTATGTTGCTGAATGTTCATCGTGTTAATGGAATGTTCATTATGTTGCTAAATGTTCATCGTGTTAATGGAATGTTCATTATGTTGCTGAATGTCCATCGTGTTAATGGAATGTTCATTATGTTGCTGAATGTCCATCGTGTTAATGGAATGTTCATTATGTTGCTGAATGTTCATCGTGTTAATGGAATGTTCATAATGTTTGTTGGAAGTTAGTCGGTTATGTTTGTTTGTAATTGCATTGATTTGTGTTGATATGATTGTAGATAAGACTCAACTTACAAATAAGTGAATGCGACTTGTATGTATGTATGTATGTATGTATGTATGTAGATATGGATCTGTAGCGTGTGTAGGTAGTGTAAACTTGTATGTAGGTACATATGAATGGTATACGTATGAATGTACTTAGATATATGAAAGTGTATACACGTGTTGTAATCTAATGATTGTAGATCACTGGTATACGTATATGTGAAGATGTGGGTTTTCAATATGATTGAGATTACGTACTCCTAACCATGTTACTATTGAGAATGAAATAAATGGAGTGTAGGTATGGGAACGCCGGACTCTCGAGGAATTGATGTCTGACACGAGTAAATAAAATTGAGAGGATGTTTCAATGGAATACCTTACGTAGTTAGAATGTGTTATAGCCTTTTAAGTATATGTATTAAATTATATATGATGTTACCATGTACTAACGTGTTGGTTATATATGGTGACCGCAGGTTAATCAGATATTCATGATGGACATGTGAACGAGGATCAAGTTGAAGATCATGGATTGTACGGGAAAGCGGTCACGTTGTTTGTAATCATTTGTTAACATAGTTACATTAAATAAATGATGAATGATGTATTTATGTTAGAAGGGTTGACCTAAACGGTATTTAAGTATGTTAGAGTAGTTAAAAGAAAGAAATTTTACGGTTCATTTTCCGTTGCGTCGTTTTGGGACAAATCATGAATTGGGTCTTACAACGACAACTTGTAACGATGTGTATATGATTAAAGTTAGAAAGTGGAAGTTTCGCCTATCTGTTTGAATTTCTTCTTCCTCAAAACTTGATGAACTAGCTTGTGCGAGTGAAAGCTCAAAACAATCCATGGCCAGGGGTAGGGGTTTTTTTTTTTTTTTTTGATTGGGTTAAATTTTTGGGTTTGAGAGAGATATGATTATTAAGTGTTATATGTTATTGATACTTTTTTAATTGGTTATGAGCATTCACATTGAAGCCTCAATATTAAAACATTTTATATAATATAGAGGAAGAAATTGATGAAACAACAAAAGCACCACTACATTAGAATCTTAATACAAGAGAAAATTTTATAGATACTAAAGTACACCTCTATATTTAAAGATTTAGGCTGCTCACTACCACCTCACGCCTTGGCCACATGGCTTGCTCGCCGGCAAGAGGCGACGTTAAACACTGCCGGAGATTGCGTTAAAGATGGAGTGAGGAGGGCAGGCGTGGGGCTAACCACAACGCGAAGAGGAAGAAAAGATGGTGGGGCTCATGTTAACGGTCGCTGTAACACCCCAAAAACGGGTTTGGTAATCAAACCACGTTAATAGTAAAGACAGGTAAAATACCGTTAGTGGTAAAATTAACCCGGTAAATATTAGGATTAAAATGCATAAGCCTAATATTAATTAAAAGGAGAACGAATACTTTGAGAAAACAAAGTATATAAAAGGCCCGAGTTAACGGGACTTGAAATAAAACGGGCTATGATTTCCCGAACTCATTAAGTTAACTAGGAATAATTAACCTAGTTAGTAATATGTGACTATGTAATAAATAGCAAATTATAGCTTCTTTTGAGTGAGATAAAACACAAGGGACTAATGTTGCCTAATGGGCAAACTAGTTTTAATAAAACAAATAAATAAAACACAACACACACACCTAAGAGTGTGTGTGTGTGCGTGTAATCGCCCAGGAGCAAGAAGAAAAAGGGTGTAACCCTAGTTCATCAAGATTCAACAAATTGAAAGGCAATTTAGAGCCAAATCGTATGGATTAACACAAATTCGTGATCACCAAGCTTAGGGGATCACAAGGTATGTTAAATTTTTATGTTTAGTGAAGTTGAGATTCTTGATGAACTTATGATAAACGAAATTATTGCTTGCATGTTTGATGTAAGAGTGAAATTAGGATAAATCCATGTCTAGGAACAAACCCTAGTAAGGATTTGATGAATTAATGATGAAAAATTGTGAAATAGAATATTACCCATTTATGTGCTAAGTGGGTTTTTATGTCATTGTGATGAACACTTGGATTAGGGTGTTAAATTGATGAATATTGGTGTTATGATATAAGTTCTAGGTGTAGTTCATGAACACTAGACATAGAGGCTTGATTTTTTATGTAAATCTTGGTAAAAATAACTAGTTATGAACTGGTTAGTAAATATGTAAAATTATGCACATTAGGTGTTTGTTAAAATGCCTAAATGAGAACTAAAGTGTTGAAATTTAAAGTGAAAACGCGTATTTGAATGATATGGCAATTTTGCGTAATATGAAGTGATAAGGGTTCTAAACATCATGTTGATTTAGACTCAATTGTGTAAACCATGTGATTGAAAGTTGTTAACATTTGATAAGTTAATCTAACTAATGATGAAGTCGAATGGTAGTTTCGACATAGAGAATAAGTAAGGTGGAATGGTCGTGATTGTTAATGACTAGTCTAACCACCTTGTAAATGTTGACAATAGTTGACGCTTAACGAGCTAGGTGGAGGCTTGGGAAAGAAGCGGTCAAACAAATCAAATTGGAAAAAGGAAAGCATAGCTGGGATGCGAGGTAAGTAAAGCTTACGCCCCTTTACATTATTTACAAAATACTTAATTGTAAGTAGTGTATATGAATGCTATTATGTGGTTGGTATATGATGTTCCGATAAGATCTAATGAAAGTCGGAACAAGGGAAAATGGTAAGAAATCATAGATTATGGTAAAAAAGGGTGAATTAAGTCATGTAACGACAAACAAATAAGAAATGACTTTTAAGTAAAAGAGTTCAAAGAGAAAACCGGGATAGGTTTAAAGGGATGAAATGGTAGTTAAATACCATCTCATACGGACAAATGGTCAATTAGACTAAATGGGTCAAATGGTGTTGTTAACACCATTTGACAATAACATTTGACAATCGCTTGTTGAGTTTTGTGATTCACAGGAATTAACATAAGGCTAGCATTACTATTAGCTAGTGATTAATAGTGAAAGGGTTGTAATGGGTCGATATTATGACCCGGGCCAGGTACGCATAAATAAGTTGTTAGTTAAACATGCAATTTTGGTCAAATAATTAGTGAGAGTCCTTCGTCGAAAATGAGGGACTAAAAATGACCAAAGCGCCCTTGATAAGTAAATCGGGCAAACGACCCTTAGAGGTCGTTTAGATACTAGTAATATGATTATGTAACTCTTAGATTTATGTAAGAGTTGTAAGTATAAACCTTGAGGGTCAAATGCCTAAGAACGGGTCAATTACGTAGAATGACTATCCAAAGGGTAAAAATTAAGGATAACGGTCCATTATGTTAAATCCACCACAAAATAGTTGTGGTGGAATATAAGAGGCTATTTAAAAATAGAAATACGAAGTGTAGAAAAAGAAGTGCGAGTTTGATGCTTAAATGCATGAAAATCGCTTTAAATGGGTCAAAGTGAGTAGATATGCAAAACGGGTTAAGATTTCATAAGAAACCCGTAGTTTGAACCTTAAAAATTGGTAAGTGAATATAACATGTTGTCCATGGTATTTTAAAGGTAATAAACAAGTTTGATTGATAAAATCACGAACGGGTCAAAAGTGTTAAAATTGAATTGCAATCCAAAAGCTTAAAATCTAGAAAATTAGTAATCCGGATGTCGGATTTTAACTCCATGTGATGGAGGATTAAATTACGGACGCGTAGGAAAAAGAATCGCGTAAAACGGAGGTCTAGATCAAAAGTTATGCCATTTTGAAGTTAGGTTTTGGTTAAAACTTAGCTGGGTAAATATGCAGCACCAGCATCAACACATTCTGTCAAAATGGGGTCGTGGCATCGCGCCACGGCCAATGGAGTTTGCCGTGGCACGCGGCGACGGGGTGAATTCTTGAAAATTTTGTTTATTTTGATTATTTGACCTAATTACCTTGTTGTACTTGTTATTTTACTATCAAAACTGACTTCTAAGTTGGTTTTGATCATAGATGAATGTCGAGAGTCCCGGATGAAGATCAAGCGACGAGAAAGAACTGAACACACGTTAAATGAAGCTTCCGCGTCAAATCTTGATTTGTTTTGTTATAAGTGAATTATGTAAACATTTACAAATATGTTTTTGAAATGTTGTAAACATATGGGAATGTTGGTATGACAAGTTTTTGTAAAGTCACATTTTAGCATTAAAATGTGTATTTTATAATTAAAATCTTGATTAATTAAGACGGGCGTTACAGTCGCGTGACCATTGAGTTTAAAAATAAATCATTTAAATATTAGAAGTGGCCTACCTTTAGTGAGATTCAATAAATATACGACGTACATGAAAGTGTACACAGCTTTTCGGGAATGCTTGGAAGTATTGGTTGCACAGATTAGAAGTGGGCTAACTGTCCAAGTGCTTGGCGAGGTCAACATTATCGTGGTGATCAAGATGGTGGACCTTAATACTCGATGCCGTGGCGTCATATGAACTTTGGATATGGTATGCATACTTTGGAATTGACGACGCAAACAATGATATTAATGTTATTGAGCAATCGCCTATATTTGACGACGTGATTAATGGAGTTGCACCAAGATCTTCATTCTATGCTAATGGTATTCACTACGAGCATGGGTACTATCTTACCGATTTGATTTACCCTGAAGAGGCAACTTTAGTGAAGGCATTTTCATATTTCATTAACGAAAAAAGAATATATTTCACAAAAAAACCGGTTAGGAAGGATATTCAGCGTTCATTTGGAGTGTTGAAAAGAAGATATGGTATCATTGCACAGTCGGCACGATCGGGGGCAATGCATTTATTATGGTACATCATGTACACTTGCATCATACTCCATAATATGATATTGGAGGACGAGGGGAAAGTGATTTATCAAAAATACGAAGAAGGCGCTGAACAACCTTAATGTCACTAACATCGGATGAGAAACTTACTAATCAGGCGAAAGTAAGGTCAAATACAATAAATGGGACCCTTCGAGTAGACTTGGTAGACCATCTTTGGTCAAATCGTGTCAATGATGCTGATGTTGAAAATGATGGCACTGGGGACGACTATGATTTAGATTTTCTTTTATATTCCATGCATGTTTTAGTTTTAGTTTTTTTTAAGAGTGACATTCTATGTACATGACTTAGCTGTCACAGCCCCGCACCTGAAGACGCGATGTTCAATCGTGCCCCGGCTCCCGCGCAAGCTGATCTCCCCCCAGAAACCATATTGCCCCCACACGAGAGACTCGCTGGGGTAATAGCTGGGTAAAACCGGGTGTGCCCTCAGGACTGCACCATGCCTCGATAGGATACGATCCATCATTGGGACGTCCCCCCCCCCCCCCAAATTGCCTCAGCAGGGTGTCGAACCGGCAACCTCACAAGGAGGAAACCGGCCCAACCAACCACATGGGAACCAACTGGGCTAGGGGAGAGGATTATGTTTTAGTTTTAGTTGCCCCTTTTTAATTTTTTTAAATTTTTATGTATTTTTGTTTTGGTTATTTGACTTTTAATGAATTTTTATTTCAGTTAATTTAATTTTCATTGTTTATTAAGTTTTTTTTTTAATTTTATTGTTATATCTATATTATATATAATTATTTAAGTAAATTAGTTTATATAAAAAAAGATTTAAATAAATAGGCAATGATTAAAAGATAGTTGAGGTGAGGTGAGGTGAAAACTAGTGAAACCATAGAGAGGTTAGTGAAAAAAAAGTGAATGGAAATGGTAGATACTTTATGACATGACAGTGATGTAAAGTGAAAAAATGTGAAACGGTACTGTATAGCCTTATATTGTTTTTATTATAGAAAAGAGAAAAAATTAAAATAAATGTTTGTAAGTAAGATAGAGAGTTGGACGTAAGTGGTTTTTAATAAATAAACATAATGTTGAGTTTAGTTTTAAACTAAAAGTCAACAATTGTCAACAAGGTGTTATCTTCATTTTAAACGGTCACACAAAATACAGTGGAAAAAGTTATCACTTGAAAGATTAGTGTGGTTAGTTGATAATTGATTGTTAGTGTTTGTTAAATAGGTAAGAAAACAGTTCTGTTATTCATTTGAATTCTTTTCTGTTTTTTCATATTTTCTCTAGTAATGATAGTATCAATCCAATAAAAGTGAAATCATTGGTGAATCATCTTGTTCTTGTTGTTCTTAGTTTCAATATCGTTTATATTTTGGTTAACACATAACTTAAAGATAAATATGTTTTTTCGTTAAATTATATAGATGCAGATGTTCGCTCTGATGTTATGATAGTTATAGGCCAATGCAAATGTCACCAAAATCGGGGAAGCATTGTGGGAGTAGCCCCCAATTCTTGATTTGACACTATTGATGAATAAAAGTACTATAAATAAGCAAAATATTTGTGATTATGGTTGTTGCGTATGAGCATATAATGTATATATGTGTGAGCCCTTAAGGGGAGGGGACAAAAGTAAAAATGCACTAATTTTAATGTTATTTTACTAATTTCGTGAAAATAACGTTAAAAAGTGAGGAACGGTTAATCATGCATCATGTGGTGACGTTGATAACCGAAAGACAAGGGGGTACATGCACTAATCGGCTTTTGTCCCAATTGCTGAGTGTTATGTGCCTTATGTCCAAGGCTTCATGCAAAAGTACTATCGAGCGGGGGGCCTCACTGGAAGCAGCTTCTTTATTCCTATGGGTAGAGGTAAGGTTGTCTACATCTTACCCTCCTCAAATCCTACCTTAGCTTTGCTATTGGTGGGATTTACTGAGTATGATGATGACGATGATGTTGTTATATTCTTGGATTTGGGAGTTTTTCAAAAAAAAAAATTTGGATTTTCCCTTTCTAACTCTAAAGTTTCAATCTTTGGTAATATAACCCTTTTTGTTAGATAATATATTTATGTTACCTTTTGTATGTAATTTGTATATATCCTTAGGGTGCTAAGTGTAACTTCAATGTCTATATATTGTATTATGTATCATGTTTCTATTCAATGAAATACAACCTTTGATATGGTATCAGCCAATTCCTAGTTGGTAGTTGAAACTTCCCAGCCGATCTTCTTCCCACCCTTTTCCTATTCCTGCCGTTCTTCTTCTTCTTCCCCTTTTCTCCTTTTTCTTATCCCTGATTCCTTCCTTCCCTCTTGATCCTATGGCTTCTCCATCAAATACCTCAAACCCTCATACTCCTCTCATGGCGGGCCTTGCCCCTATGATTACCATCAAGTTATGCTCCACAAACTATATCGGTTGGCGAACCCAGATGTTGCCGATCATCACTTACCAAGGCTTACTCCCTCATATCGATGGCTCCCTTTTGCCTCCGTCTCTAATGATAAAATCGGGTGAAAAAAATATTGTTAATCCGGATTATACTTCTTGGGCCAGAGACGAACAACAAGCAATCATTCTTTTGAATGCGTCACTGACTGAAGAAGCCTTATCAGTCACTTTTGGACTCACCTCTGCTCGTGAGATCTGGACTGCTCTTGAAGCAGCTTTTTGCAACACCTCTGTTGAACGAGTTCAAAATCTTAGGGACCATCTTCATGCTCTGAAAAAGGAAGAAGAATCTGTTGTCGAATATGGTCATGCTTTCAAAGCAATCTGTGACCAACTCGCTGCTATTGAACATCCTGTTGACGCCATGGATCAGCTTCATTGGTTCTTATGTGGTTTAGGACCAAGCTTTGAAAGTTTTTCTACCACTACTCGATGGTATGTCCCATTCCCACTTTTTTTGATCTTTTAGCAAGTGCTGAATTTCATGAATTGTTTATCAAAACCTTGCATGGAACTCATGAGAAACCTACTGCTGCCTTTATGTGTCACACCCCGATATTTCCATGTATTACCGGTGGGGAGTATCGTGACGTAGTTGATATCATCATAGTCAAACAACACAATTTTAGATGCACAGCGGAAGCAAAGGATAGATTTATTTCAACCGAATAAAATTGTAATATTAAGTATCACAATAATAGTTGAAACAGATCCACAGGCGGATCAAATAAAAAAAGAAACATAGTTCATCAGACTTAAATGCATCCCAAGCTTGCGAGACTCTTATTGATGCTAAGGAGAGGCCAGCCTATTTCGAGTAGTACCTGCACTTAACCTTTTTGGGAAAATACGTCAGTTTACACTGGTAAATACAATTAACTGACTCATTTTGAAAAGGTTTAAAAAAATTGATTTGAATGCACATGGCATAAAACTTTTTATAACTTGGGATAATTATTTATATATAAATTTGTAAAAGAATTACATGTTTGTTATACGTTCAGTAGCCCGATCTGTATACCGGGTTAAAGATTAATAGACACACCACATGTATAATGCCCACAAGGTTGTTTCCTTTAGGTGGGTTACCAGTTTTTACGTATGCATCTGTCAAGTGTAGGCCTACACCCCGTGCTTAGGTCGTGGCCATTTCATGAATGATGCCAAGGATATCCGGGACATGGTCATTAACCCCCCAAAGGCTTTAAGCAAACAAAACAAGTTAAACGGGACATTTCAATGATTTAACCTTCATACAATTAAAGATTCAAAGCCCGACCAAGCGATATTTTATATACCGTACCCCAAGCACGTATAGGGAAAATAAGTTAAAAGTGTTTACCTGTGCAAATAATAATCACAAACAGCAATGCAAGTAGCTTTTACCGGGTCTCCTAGTCTGGAACAAAGGTTTATAATAACCTATTAGATTCCTAACGGGTCTTTAATTAAGCCTAAACTTAGACCGGTTAGTTTTAAAGGAAGATACGGTTCAAACGCACGATTAAGCGAAGACCGGAATAGATTGTGATTTAGACCCGACAAGTTTGAAGACTTGTATAATATGGGTAAACTAAACACATTCTGGATTTTGAGACAAAAATGAAAATGTTTGACCCGTTTCGGTCAATTTATGCAAACTAGTTACATAAACCGAACCGAATGTGCAAGATGCGTAACGGGTATCCATATGAGTCATATACAGGTTTCCTAAGTTAATATGCCTTAAATATGTTGTGACATCAGTAAGATATTTTCTATTATGCCCAAAACGAATTTAAACTCAAACTATGCCCCGTAAGGGTATTTTGGTCATTTTAAAGGTTATAAAAGAGTTTAAATAATAATCTGACTTATAGGTCTGATATAATCAGCAAAAATACTTAATTTTTATAAGGTATAACAGTAGGGTATTACCTATATGTGAATTTTATCATTTATAACCAAACTATGCATCTTAGGGGTATTTTGGTAATTTCACAAAGGCCTAAAAGGTCAAAACTGGAAATCTGAGTTTAAAACTCTTGCTTACTATAAATATATAAAAATTTACTGAAATTATCAGTAGGCATCAAACCTTATATGTTTAAAATAGTTTTAATACATACTATGCGTTAAAAACGCTTAAAAAGACGATTTTGAGCTATTTCCGGGTTTTTAAAGGAAAGCTGATATTTTTATTATTCCAGAAAGCTCAAAATGTTTTATTTATCAAATTAGACCAGTAGAAAAAGGTTTGGTATCAAAATAATTTGTAACACTCATTTTATAGCCTAAAAGGGCAAAACCGGCAATTACCGAATTTAGCTTAAACTCTATGTTATGCTCAGCCTAAAATTAAATAAAAATCTTCAAAAATCCTAAAATATTATATTACATCAGTGGGTAAAAAGTTTGATATTAAAATTTGGGTTTAGATAGGCTATATGCTAATTACGCCGTTTAATTAATAAAAAGCTTTTCATTTACGCTAACGAGCATAACTCCTAATCTAGACCTCAAACTAATGTTAAATTTTAGGGACAAGTCTAATAATCAGTAACTAAGGTTTCTATTCTTTTACATTTTCAAAAATCATGTTTTAAGGTCATATGGGCATAATAGTCAACATATAGGCAATAAACGGAAACATGCATATGAATCGGATATTTATTGAATCAAGTTGTATAATCACAGAGGGTTTTACTAACATGAAACCTGGTCCAAATAAGGCTCTAAGGCATTTCTAAAACATGCTTAAACGGGTCAGAACTGAAAGTCAAAGCAGAAGTCAAATTATGCGACTTTCGGTTCCGAACAGGGCCTAAACTGAAAATTGTCGGGTTGAACATGTTTAGATATGTTTTTACATTAATTACCAAGTTATATTGATGATAAAACAGGTTGCATGGGTTCTACATTGCTAATTATGCTTTAATTTTTTTGCTCAGGAGAAAGATAAGGAAAACAAGAAAGAATTGAAGGAAAGCATATGCATACAATCAGATCCAAACTACTTTACAACTCACTTTTGGTGTCGTTTAGATCCGGCTTTTTTTCGGTGCGATGAGATAACTACGAGTCGGAAGGTTGGAGAAGAAGACAAGGACGGATGCTCGCATGTAAGAACCCCGCCGCATTGCGGCGGGTACTAATTCCTAGTTATGCATTAATTTGAAAATAAGCTTTCTGTTGACTTTTTAAGATTAAGTTTGACCCGACAATTGACTTAGTTAGAGTGGGAATCAGAGGGTGCCCTTTTAAGGGTTTATTACCCACATAATTACCAACTCAAAGCTACTCTTAATTTAACTAATGACTGAACCATTAGTGATTAATCACGAAGTCAAACTTTAATTACGATAAGTTTGACTTATGGTCATTAAACTAATTAAAACTGAATTTAGGAAGTTAAGGACACATACAAAGGTCCTAAGCACGATTTTGGATCCTAAGGACACTTGTTGAAGTCCAGAGAAGCTCCAGAAAAAACCTTCAAGTGAGCTTGAATGAGCAAGTCCCAAGTTGCAACTTCAAGTCTTTATATAGTGAACAAAATTGCATGAGATCCTTACAACTAAGTCTAGGACTGATCCCAGATGTGACCATGTGTCCCTATAATGCCAAAAACCAGTTGCAAAGCCCCTGAATTTGAAAACCACTCTCCTAAGGCGGTGCAACAGGCTGAACAGGCAACTGTCCATTTTCTGCTGCCAGCGACGGTCTTACGGACCGTAAGCAATAAACCTTGCGGACCGTAAGCACTTCTTACGGACCGTAAGCCCTTGGCTTTGCGGTCCGTAACCGACCTTGAATTATATCGCCCAGTTGCAGTGCTTGCGGACCGTAAGCCTAAGGCCATACGGTCCGTATCCGATGACCAGAAGACAAAAACTTGAAAACTTTCAAGCTTTGGCCATGCAATCTTTACCATTCTAAATCTCATGCTTTCTTCTCAACGTAGGGACCACGTATTCAGGTGTTTGCATGCCCTTGCATGTGTTGCCATGCACAATTGGGTCTTTGGACTTATTGTTGAATGCTTTTGAAAGAATTTGTCGTATGAAACATAGGATCCATTTCTTGTGCCAATTTGAATTATACATTATCAAAATAATCGGACTTAAATATATCAGATGTTTATAATATAGATTAGGGTCTTGGGATTTATAATGAGGTCGTTCAGAGGTATTAATTAACATGTCGACACTTTTTAAATCCTGCCATACATCTTTAACTTGATCCGAGTTTATGACGTGTTTGCCTTACGTGACACGTGTCTTAAATTTTATTGGACATAAATTTACGAGGTGTTACATCCTCAACCCATTAAAATAAATCTCGACCTCGAGATTTACTGAAATAAATGAGGGTACTTTTCTTTCATTGTGGACTCTACCTCCCACGTGTACTCGGGACCTCTACGGGCATCCCATTTAACCTTGACAATTGGCACATGCTTCCTTGAAGCTTCTTAACCTGTCGATCCTCGATCGATAAAGGTTTTTCCACAAATTTCAAGCTCTCATCTATGTGTACATCTGTGTGTGGTATGACTAGCGATTCATCAGCTAGACATTTCTTCAGATTGCAGATGTGCAATACATTATGGATTCCATTGAGCTCTTCAGGTAAGTTTAACTTATAAGTCACTGATCCAACACATTCGATGATCTCAAATGGTCCTATATACCTTGGGTTTAATTTGCCTTTCTTACCAAAACGCATCACTCCTTTCCAGGGTGATACTTTAAGCAACACTTTGTCACCAACCTCAAACTTTAGAGGTTTACACCTTAAGTCTGCGTAGCTTTTCTGCCTATCTCTGGCAGCTTTCAGGTGGTCACGAATTTGGACAATCTTTTCCGTTGTTTCAAGGACTATATCAGGTCCTGATAACTGAGCTTCTCCTACTTCTGCCCAACAAATAGGCGTCCTGCATTTCCTACCATATAATGCTTCAAAAGTCGCAGCCTGAATGCTTGTATGGTAGCTATTATTATAGGAGAACTCGATCAATGGCAGGTGGTTATCCCAACTACCACCTAAGTCAATCACACATGCACGGAGCATGTCTTCCAAAGTTTGGATGGTACGCTCACTCTGTCTGTCCGTCTGAAGATGGTAAGCCGTACTAAAATTTAAACGCGTGCCCAAAGATTGTTGGAAACTTTTCCAAAAATGTGATGTGTATCTAGTATCTCTGCCAGAGATAATAGATACTGGTACGCCATGCAGAGATACAATCTTATCTACGTATGATTGGGCTAACATGTCGGAGCTATAGGTCTCTTTAATGGGTAGGAAATGTGCTGACTTAGTCAGTCTATCTACTATCACCCATATAGTATCATTTCCTTTCTTTGTCTTTGGCAACTTTGTGATGAAATCCATCGTCACCATCTCCCACTTCCAGGTGGGAAGTTCAGGCTGTTGTAGCAAACCTGACGGCTTCTGGTGTTCAGCTTTGACTTGAGCGCACGTCAAACATTTGGCTACATAGGTAGCTATAGACTTCTTCAAGCCTATCCACCAATAGTTAGCCTTCAGATCCTGGTACATCTTGTCAGCTCCAGGATGAACGGAATACTTAGAACTATGGGCTTCCTGGAGGATAAGATCCCGAAGTCCTCCATAAACTGGAACCCATATTCGTCCATTTAACCTTAGGATTCCATCTTTGCCATAGGATAACTGCTCTTCAGTTACTCCTAGCTTTTCATCAGGATAGTTAGCTTCTAGTACAGCTTCTTTCTGCGCAGCTAACAACCTTTCATTCAAACTATTCTTTATTTCAATGCTCTTGGCATTGATTCTTATGGGTTTCACTCGTTCTTTTCTACTTAAGGCATCGGCGACTATATTCGCCTTGCCTGGATGGTATCGTATCTCACAGTCATAATCATTTAAAGTTTCCATCCATCGTCGCTGCCTCATATTCAAGTCCTTCTGATTAAACAAGTGTTGAAGGCTCTTGTGATCCGAATAGATCACGCACTTGGTTCCATACAAGTAATGCCTCCAAAGTTTTAGTGCAAATACAACGGCACCCAGCTCCAAGTCATGGGTGGTGTAGTTCTTCTCATGCACCTTTAATTGGCGTGAAGCATAGGCAATGACCTTGCCTTTTTGCATAAGCACACATCCCATCCCAGTGTGTGATGCATCACAATACACCACAAACTCATCAATTCCATCTGGCAACGTCAGTACTAGAGCGTTGCTTAACTTCTGTTTCAAAATATCGAAAGATTCTTGCTGCTTAGGCCCCCAGTCAAACTTGCTATTCTTTCAAGTTAGTAAAGTCAGGGGTGCTGCAATTCTTGAGAAGTTTTCAATAAAGCGCCTATAATATCCTACCAGACCTAGAAAACCGCGAATCTCGGTGGGTGTCTTTGGCGCTTGCCAATTCATAACAGCTTCAATTTTAGCGGGATCAACTTGGATACCACGCTCACTAACAACATGTCCAAGGAATTGGACTTCACGAAGCCTGAATTCACATTTCGAAAACTTGGCATAGAGCTTCTCCTGCTGAAGTAGTTCCAAAATGTATCGAAGATGCTTCTCATGGTCGGCCTGATTCTTTGAGTAAATCAAAATATCGTCAATGAAGACGATAACAAATTTGTCCAAATATGGCTTGCAGACACGGTTCATGAGGTCCATGAACGTTGCTGGTGCATTAGTGAGCCCAAAAGGCATCACTAAGAACTCGTAATGACCATAACGAGTCCTAAATGCAGTCTTGTGTACATCATCATCTTTAACTTTCAGTTGATGGTAGCCTGATCTCAAGTCGGTCTTGGAGAAGTAACTCGCCCCTTGTAATTGATCGAACAGATCGTCGATCCTGGGCAAGGATACCTATTCTTGATAGTGACTTTATTAAGCTCGCGATAATCGATGCATAGGCACATCGACCCATCCTTCTTCTTCACAAACAGGATTGGTGCTCCCCATGGAGATGAACTAGGACGAATGAAACCTTTTGCCAATAAATCGTCTAGCTGAGTCCTCAACTCTTTCATCTCTGTTGGTGCCAACCTGTAAGGTGCCCTTGCAACAGGTGCTGCTCCTGGAATAATGTCAATTCTGATTTCTACTTGCCTATCTGGTGGCAAACCAGGTAGTTCTTCAGGGAATACTTCGGGATATTCAGAAATG
Source organism: Helianthus tuberosus (assembly GCA_030545235.1). Lineage (NCBI taxonomy): Eukaryota > Viridiplantae > Streptophyta > Magnoliopsida > Asterales > Asteraceae > Helianthus > Helianthus tuberosus. The sequence continues at coordinate 157,335,267 of CM060418.1, read as the reverse complement.
ACAGGGATATCTTCAATCTTAGGTTTCAGCTCATCAATAGTCACTTGTGCCATGTAGATGACACAACCTTTCTTCAAACACCTAGATGCCTTGAGCATAGACACTTGCTCAGGCAGTCCATACTGAGTATCTCCCTGAATGGTAAGTGGTTCACCAGACGGAGTCTTGATCACCACTTGCTTCTTGTTGCAAACAATCTGAGCATGGTTATGAGATAACCAGTCCATGCCTATAACTATATCGAAACCGGCTAACTTCAAAGGAACTAAGGACAAAGGAAAAGAGTGGTTCCTAATGGATATGAAGCATCCATCTAACACAGTTGATGCGGTTTCTATGGTGCCATCGGCTAATTCAACCTCATATTTTATGCTTAGGGTTCTAACAGGTAGGTTTAACAACTTACAAAACTTATCATCAACAAAAGACTTATCCGCTCCAGAATCAAATAACACCCTTGCATAAACATCATTAATAAGGAAAGTACCTGTTATGACGTTATCATTCTGGATTGCCTCTTGTGCATTCATCTGGAAGACCCTAGCATTGGTCTTTTTCCCATCTTCAGCCTTCTTTGCAAACTTTGGGCAGTTGGACTTAATGTGCTCTTTCTCGTTGCAGCTATAGCACGTCGTATCCTTGATTTTCTTACAGTCCAATGTCTTGTGCTCAGAAGATTTACAAATCCCACAAGGCCTTGGCTGCGATTGGGATTTCGATTCTAATCTGCACCTCCCGAAGTGGTGCTTCTTACAGATCTTACACTTGGGCTTATCGCCCGACTGATGACCATCCTTTCTCATTCCAGAACTCTTCTTGTGGTTATTGTTTCCCTTATGTTTCTTCTCTGACCGTCGTGAGTTGTCATCCTCCCGCTTCCTCTTCTCAGCGTCTGTATTCTTCAGCGATCTCTGCTTGACCGCGTCCAAAGTAAGGGACAATGATATATCAGCTGTAGACCGAAAAGTAGCTGGTCTAGAGGCCTTCACACTGGCCTTGATTTCTGGGGCCAAACCCCCAATGAAACGAGCTATCCTCTTGGGTTCCGGAGTCACCAGATACGGAACCAGTCTTGACATAGTATTGAAGCTCGTAAGGTAGGCTTGACAATCCAGGTTTTTCATAACCAATGACAAGAAATCAGCTTCAATCTTTTCAACCTCATGCTGAGGGCAGTAATTCTCCTTAATCAATGTCACAAACTGTTCCCAAGACAGATTGTACAATGGGATTTTCCCAGTGGCTTGGATCAAAGATCTCCACCAGGCTAGTGCCTCACCCTTGAACGACTGGGATACAAACTTTACTACATCCTTATTAGCTCAACCACTAATATCTACCACAGTGTCCATCTCGTCTAACCATGACATGCAATCAACTGCTCCCTTTTCCCCGGTGAAATCCCTGGGTTAGCAGGAAACAAAGTATTTATAGGTGCAACCTTTAGCACGTGGTTCTTGATTTAACACAATTCTCTTAGATGGAACACTCCTCTGGTTTGATGAGTGATGAGAATCATTTTTGTGAGCAGTATGGGTTCTAGAGGGTGGTTTAGAGTGTGGCACAGACTGGGTTCTTACATGGGTACCACTGGATTCATTGAACTGTCTGTCCAAAGCTCGCGTAACAGCAGTATCTATTAACGCTTGTAATTCTGCTCCTGCTACGTTGACCCTGGAGGTGTCATGATTTTCTCTGGGGTGACTGTTAGCTTCGTCTGACCCGGCCATGTAGCTTGTTTGCTACATAAAATAATGATTTTAATTTATTCAGAGGTCTATAACAGTTTTATCATTCTAGATGATTTATTAATCATGGTACTTAAGAACTATTTTGATTAATTTGTTAGGCATATATATAATCAGGAATTTATAATAATCCCTAGTTAGAATTTAAAATATATTAATGGCAAAAAGGCCTAGTCACGTGGACGGTTTTAAATCTTTAATCATGATCTTATAGGGTCATGGTATTGAGGTTTTAATCATAATTTATTACCTCCTCTTAACAGGGGGTCGAGGACCACGACTGTCTTTTGTCTTATATAACAATGAGTATTGCCCGTAGGCATTAAATTCCTATTGGGTATTTAATATAATAAAAGAAATTTAGAGAAAAGAAAAAAAATCTAATATAAGGATGACTTATGCGATTTTATCGAATCACATTTTGTCAGGAATGTTAACATGTTTAAAGATGTTAACAAGGATTTGAATCCCTTAAATAGATTTTACCATCTTGGCCATATTTAGAATGACATGTGGCTAGGTTTTACTTCTTATTATTTTATTAAAATGGTATGTTTTATAAAATGGATATTATTTTTCATTTATTTTACATTTTATATTTATGCATATAATTTAAAAATGAAATTTAAGCTTACCATTCCAATTAAATTTAACCAAGTACATGTTTGCCCTAAACGGGACTTTTATAGAAATAACACGCCCGCGCAGGGGCTAAACTAACAAACATACCCACGCAGGGGTCAACAGAAAGACATGCCCACGCAGGGGCAGAATACAAAAACAAATGTCCACGCAGGGACATGATTACAACACTAAAGTAAACAAACAAATAAAGGATTTAATGATCCTTCTTGCTTTTTCCCTTGATTAAGTTCACCAGACCCTTGAACATCCCTCTGTTTTGCCTTCGGTCCTCTTGCACTTCCTGTCGCACCTCATTTATTCTTTGAAGAATTTCTTGATGCTGTGGTGGTGACATCACAGGCGGCTGCGGGGGTTGCTGATAGAACGGAGGTTGAGGAGGCGGCGGTTGTTGATACCCATATGGTAGGTACCCATAGGTCGGGTATCCCGTCGTCCAGGGACCTCCATAGGGTCCTTCCGGATGGAGAGCATTGTAGTTCGCAGCTACCAAGTAAGGGTCGGCCTCGGCATAGTTGTAGTTGGTGTGGATCGGCTGCTCAAAGGGATTATACGCCGCCGCACCGGTGTATGTGAGTATAGGGTCGCCAAAGCCCAATGGTGGTGGCGCGATAGGCGCAGAGTTTACTTCCGAGACGGGGTTTGAAGACCCTCCCATCTGCGGTTCTTCATGGAGTGGCGAGTAGCGGCTACCACTCGAAGGTTGAGGGGTGCTGATACGTACTCCTCCTCGCACGGACATCCGTGCGTTCGATCTTCTTCGCCTCGGCGGCTCCGGAGGCTGTTGCTGAACTGGTGGTGGTGGTGGAGTGACCGCGACAAAACGAGAATCCTCGGAGGGATCCTGCTGCGGCTGCTGCTGTGGTGAGTTGTGGTAACTGGGTGTAAACACCCAGTCAATCTGTCGGAACCTTTCTTCATAGCTGTCGGGACCATTATAAGGTGATCCCACAAAAGGTGACCCATCCGAAATTTTGATGGGGTGGTTAGGGGTTCAGGACGGTGGCTCTGCAGGATCGGTGTCCTCGTCTATGTCCATTGCATGATCACCCGAGAAATGGTCTTCGGGTCCTAGTGGGTTAAAACCCACTGGTTCTCCAAGGTAGTTTGCCGGGTTGAACCGGCTCTGGAAAAAGGGCATTGGGTCATCAAAAGGTGAGTTGTGACCCTGGAGAGGAATGTAAGATTGGTGGGAATTATGGGGCTCATTTTCAGAATGAGGCCCAAAAGGGTGCTGAAAAGAAGGGGAGGAGCTCAGCGAAACTGAGCGCCTTGCTGGTTCAATATAGGTCCTCCAGTCATCTTGAGGACTCCGGTTATGCGAATCTGATGGTGTTCGCCGATGCGAAGGCCCGGCCTCATGATCATTCGGGGCGATGAGTGGCCCCTTGCCTCTTCCTCTCCCTCTCATTCTTGGTGGCATTTTGTTCAACCTGACAAAACAAACAAAGGATACAACAAGAAAATATAAAAGACAAAGTTAGAAATAAAACAAATTTGGATAAATCCTAAGTTCTTTGTCTAGACTCGAGAATCGAGGAATGTGCAACTGTGTAACTGAGATTAAACACAAAAAGGCTAGTGTTTAATTCACTCAGTGTTGGCTCTGATACCAACCTGTCACACCCTGATATTTCCATGTATTACCGGTGGGCCCGGTGGGGAGTATCGTGACGTAGTTGATATCATCATAGTCAAACAACACAATTTTAGATGCACGGCGGAAGCAAAGGATAGATTTATTTCAACCGAATAAAATTGTAATATTAAGTATCACAATAATAGTTGAAACAGATCCACAGGCGGATCAAATAAAAAAAGAAACATAGTTCATCAGACTTAAATGCATCCCAAGCTTGCGAGACTCTTATTGATGCTAAGGAGAGGCCAACCTATTTCGAGTAGTACCTGCACTTAACCTTTTTGGGGAAATACGTTTAGTTTACACTGGTAAATACAATTAACTGACTCATTTTGAAAAGGTTTAAAAAAAATTGATTTGAATGCACATGGCATAAAACTTTTTATAACTTGGGATAATTATTTATATATAAACTTGTAAAAGAATTACATGTTTGTTATACGTTCAGTAGCCCGATCTGTATACCGGGTTAAAGATTAATAGACACACCACAGGTATAATGCTCACAAGGTTGTTTCCTTTAGGTGGGTTACCAGTTTTTACGTATGCATCTGCCAGGTGTACGCCTACACCCCGTGCTTAGGTCGTGGCCATTTCATGAATGATGCCAAGGATATCCGGGACATGGTCATTAACCCCCCAAAGGCTTTAAGCAAACAAAACAATTTAAACGGGACATTTCAATGATTTAACCTTCATACAATTAAAGATTCAATGCCCGACCAAGCGGTATTTTATATACCGTACCCCAAGCCCGTATAGGGAAAATAAGTTAAAAGTATTTACCTGTGCAAGTAATAATCACAAACAGCAATGCAAGTAGCTTTTACCGGGTCTCCTAGTCTGGAACAAAGGTTTATAATAACCTATTAGATTCCTAACGGGTCTTTAATTAAGCCTAAACTTAGACCGGTTAGTTTTAAAGGAAGATACGGTTCAAACGCACGATTAAGCGAAGACTGGAATAGAATGTGATTTAGACCCGACAAGTTTGAAGACTTGTATAATATGGGTAAACTAAACACATTCGGGATTTTGAGACAAAAATGAAAAGGTTTGACCCGTTTTGGTCAATTTATGCAAACTAGTTACATAAACCGAACCGAATGTGCAAGATGCGTAACGGGTATCCATATGAGTCATATACAGGTTTCCTAAGTTAATATACCTTAAATATGTTGTGACATCAGTAAGATATCTTCTATTATACCCAAAACGAATTTAAACTCAAACTATGCCCCGTAGGGGCATTTTGGTCATTTTAAAGGTAATAAAAGAGTTTAAATAATAATATGACTTATTGGTCTGATATAATCAGCAAAAATACTTATTTTTTATAAGGTATAACAGTAGGGTATTACCTATATGTGAATTTTATCATTTATAACCAAACTATGCATCTTAGGGGTATTTTGGTAATTTCACAAAGGCCTAAAAGGTCAAAACTGGAAATCTGAGTTTAAAACTCTTGCTTACTGTAAATATATAAAAATTTACTGAAATTATCAGTAGGAATCAAACCTTATATGTTTAAAATAGTTTTAATACATATTATGCGTTAAAAAACGCTTAAAAAGGCGATTTTGAGCTATTTTCGGGTTTTTAATGGAAAGCTGATATTTTTATTATTCCAGAAAGCTCAAAATGATTTATTTATCATATTAGATTAGTAGAAAAAGGTTTGGTATCAAAATAATTTGTAACACTCATTTTATAGCCTAAAAGGGCAAAACCGGCAATTACCGAATTTAGCTTAGAACTCTATGTTATGCTCAGCCTAAAATTAAATAAAAATCTTCAAAAATCCCAAAATATTATATTACATCATTGGGTAAAAAGTTTTATATTAAAAATTGGGTTTAGATAGGCTGTATGCTAATTACGCCGTTTAATTAATAAAAAGCTTTTCATTTACGCTAACGAGCATAACTCCTAATCTAGACCTCAAACTGATGTCAAATTTTAGGGACAAGTCTAATAATCAGTAACTAAGGTTTCTATTCTTTTACATTTTCAAAAATCACGTTTTAAGGTCATATGGGCATAATAGTCAACATATAGGCAATAAACGGAAACATGCATATGAATCGGATATTTATTGAATCAAGTTGTATAATCACAGAGGGTTATACTAACATGAAACCTGGTCCAAATAAGGCACTAAGGCATTTCTAAAACATGCTTAAACGGGTCAGAACTGAAAGTCAAAGCAAAAGTCAAATTATGCGACTTTCGGTTCCGAACCGGGCCTAAACTAAAAATTGTCGGGTTGAACATGTTTAGATATGTTCTTACATTAATTACCAAGTTATATTGATGATAAAACAGGTTGCATGGGTTCTACATTGCTAATTAAACCATTATAAAGAAGCAACTTTTTGGTGCAATAACACTTGTACATTTGGCTTTGGGTGCTTTTCAAAAAAATTTGACTCATCTACACCGTAGTTCACCAATGTCTCCTTCTTCCCCAAAAAAATCCTCAGTCATAAGAAAATCCCCAACCATCTTCTCGCACAAGTCTAGATAGAGAGAGATCGGGAGAAAGAGAATCAAGAGAGAGAGTAATCCGACCACACTCCATCGGCCACCGGTATCGCTGACGACGGTGATGATATGGGTTACCGGCAATGAAGACGACGGTGGTTCCGGTGATTGGTATGGTGGTTGTTGGTGGAGTATCAGGCCTGATCTCCGGCGACATTAAATAAACTCCGGGAAATGGTTGAAGATGTTGTGACTCAATATAGCAGTTTTGGTCCTTAGTAACTAGGGTTTAATAGTTCATATGTGACAAACCAAAAACTACAACCAGAACCTTCTATCTACAACGGATTTATAATTTCGCAAAATTTGGGTTTCAATTGATCAATACCTGGTGTTCCTAGGCTTGCTTCTTCGCTGGTTCGGTGTCCTTCGCTAGTACGGTTTCTTTACTTTGATTGTAGGTATGGTTGATGATTTTCGACTGAGATTAGGCATGTTTCCAGCAAAAAAGGATTCTTTTATTGTATGAAATCATGTAATCGATTCTTTGTTTTTAGATTAGACATTAACTGTTCGAGTTAAATGCCATTTTAGTCCTTGTGGTTTGGGCTATTTTGCCAGTTTAGTCCAAATGTTTCATTTTTAACCTGTGGGTCCAAAAAGGTTTCACAGTTGCCATTTTAGTCCACTTGGTTAACTTCATCCATTTTTTCTGTTGACGAGAAGGCCAATTTGGTCATTTTGTATGTAATTCTGTTAACTAAAACGGCAATTCAGCCATATAAAATGACCGAAATGGCCGTCTGGTTAACAGAAAAAATGGATGAAGTTAACCCAGTGGACTAAAATGGCAATTGTGAAACCTTTTTGGACCCACAGGTTAAAAATGAAACCTTTGGACTAAACTGGCAAAATGGTCCAAACCACAGAGACTAAAATGGCATTTAACTCTTAACTGTTCCAAACAAAATGAGAGATGAATGGATTTATGTAAACAATTTCTCCTTTCGTTTCTAATGCTTGAACAATCCTTTCTTTGATAATGCTTCTTTAATATAATAGCATTAAAAGAATGTGTTAGCAGGCAACATTAAATTGGTGGATGGTAAAAGATTTAACCTTGGGTGGGTATTTCGGGTGATGGGTGGGTATTTCGGGTGGGTAGTGAGGTGTGTGAAAGGACATGATTCATGACTGAATTTAAATACGGATTATAAGAAAAATAAATAGAGGCATGATCAGTTGTAACTTAGTACACTGAACTGGTCAACTGGTCTGAATCAAGACAACAAGCATCCTCTTGAGCGCTCAAACACAAGGAATCTCATGATGGTGACGGATAATCTACACCGCCGGTGTAGATTGTAGGAGCTGTCAAACGCCATTCATACTTAGGGCATCGACACCGCTCTTCCACACCAATCACCACTGCTCTGGCTCAAACCCCGCTCCGTCGGCTTCAACACCGATCGTCCAGTTAATACCAACGATCAACCACACTCTGGCTCAAACCAACGACACCTAATTCCCGCTCTGCCCAAATCGATGTCGGCGAGACACCACCGCCAAATTGATAAGTCGCCGCATTGTGTACTTCGTCAACCACAACCCAAGCGATGGTTTCCGTCTGAGATCAAGGCTCCACAACCCAAGCAATGATTTCCGTCTGAGATTAGGCCCCCAAAAGGTACGCTTCAATTCAACAAACTAGGTTTCTAATTTCAGTTACATTTAGGTTAGTGTTTTTAACTTTGAGTGTTCTTCTTCGGCTCCTGCTTGGGTGGAGATGAATTTCATAATGTGATCGTGTAGTTCAATTCGAAAATTGTTATGAATGGGTAGGATTTGTAAAACTGATGCTGAGTGTAAATTAATATACCAAACTAGGTGTGTAAAAGAAAATTTATAATATTTATGCTGAAGATACCCACCTGTTACTTCTTTGCTTGTAAGCTTTGGTGAATGACATTGGATATGGAATATTCAAAGATCCTAAATTCCAAAAGGCGTAAGTTTTTTACTTTTTGTTAAAGTATATGTTTTATGATAAAATTAATGATGTAAGTTTATGGTGTACTCTCAGATTCCCCAAGACAACCTACCAGCATCTATCTTATATTTTTACTGCTTTGACCGATATACGTCAAGCCCACATCAGTTAACCCTCCGGCTCGACCGACAGAGGGCAAATCTTCTATGCTATTCGCATCCAGATAGCAAGGGGTAAATCTGTATAACCTCTTTTGGATCTAGCAAAACCACACGGAAATCATTTAGTTTTTTTAAGTGCATACCTATAGATTTAAGAGCTAAATTTAGGATATCGGATACGTATCCAGCAATGTCTTGCAAGTGTAGCCAGACTTGTGATACCGCGGTTACACCTATATGAGAAACACTACACCTTTGTGTCTAGCTTCATTTTTAGTCGTGCTTAATGACTATGATAATAAAGCTGATACAAACTTGAGGACGGCGTACGGCAGCCCTTTGTGTATCTACGCGAGCTATTGTGCTTATGCACAAAATTAGAAAAATGAGATGAGATATCATCATTGCTTGCTGTATAAGTGTTGCCATTATGTATGGCTATGTCCACGGTCTCAATTCATATGTTTGATGACGTGCCTTTGTCTCCTATTGTTGGAGTAATGCATGAAAGAATTAACAATTGGAGGGCGTCTGCCTTGATCCTAGCTTCAATACTATTTTTGGCCCTTGGCAGCTCGAAATTGGTTTATAACAGATAAATTATTGATTGATTGATGGATGCCAATGCTTCATTTCCGTTTGTTTCAGGTATTTTTATTCCGAGTGTGGCCATATACAATCAAGACAACAAGCATCCTCTTGAGCGCTCAAACACAAGACCACTACTCGAGGAGGCGATGGCTTCTGGTCAACTGGTCTGAATATCTTTCTTTTTTTAACATGTACAGCTATTATTATTTCATTTATATTTTTGGTTTTTTTTTGTCTGTAAGTATGTTATCTAAAAGTGCCCCTGACATGTACGGCTAATCCAATGTCTGTGTATTTGGCAACTTGCGAGACGGAAAACAAGGATAATAAAAGAACAAAACAACAAAAACTCCAAGCCAACAACATACTACAGAAACTGACAAACTGGTGAATGCCGCCAAACCTACCAGCTTAAAGACGTGTGCTTGAGTTTTGTTATGGGTGTCGAAGTGCATATACAAATACTCACATGTGTGCATCCGTTTAACGTTTTTGTTAGTAGCAACCTGTTTGATAATAAATTTGAGCTATTCAGACGGCCATTACGATGATAATAAATTTGAGCTATTCGAACGGCCATTGCGAACGCATTTAACCACATCCAGATCTACTCATGCTAAAAGAAATAGACAAGCAGGTACAAGTTTATCCCTTTTGTTTATCAAAATGTGCTCCATGTACACTAAATTATTAGGCATAAGCATCACATTGTTTTTTATCTCTTTCCAAATGTTTTTTATCTCTTTCCAAATGATAATAAAGTTGACTTTTTAAGATTAAGTTTGGCCCGACAATTGACTTAGTTAGAGTGGGAATCAGAGGGTGCCCTTTTAAGGGTTTATTACCCACATAATTACCAACTCAAAGCTACTCTTAATTTAACTAATGACTGGACCATTAGTGATTAATCACGAAGTCAAACTTTAATTACGATAAGTTTGACTTATGGTCATTAAACTAATTAAAACTGAATTTAGGAAGTTAAGGACACTTACAAAGGTCCTAAGCACGATTTTGGATCCTAAGGACACTTTTTGAAGTCCAGAGAAGCTCCAGAAAAAACCTTCAAGTGAGCTTGAATGAGCAAGTCCCAAGTTGCAACTTCAAGTCTTTATATAGTGAACAAAATTGCATGAGATCCTTACAACTAAGTTTAGGACTGATCCCAGATGTGACCATGTGTCCCTATAATGACAAAAACCCGTTGCAAAACCCCTGAATTCGAAAACCACTCTCCTAAGGCGGTGCAACAGGCTGAACAGGCAACTGTCCATTTTCTGCTGCCAGCGACGGTCTTACGGACCGTAAGCCCTTGGCTTTGCGGTCCGTAACCGACCTTGAATTATATCGCCCAGTTGCAGTGCTTGCGGACCGTAAGCCTAAGGCCATACGGTCCGTATCCGATGACCAGAAGACAAAAACTTGAAAACTTTCAAGCTTTGGCCATGCAATCTTTACCATTCTGAATCTCATGCTTTCTTCTCAACGTAGGGACCACGTATTCAGGTGTTTGCATGCCCTTGCATGTGTTGCCATGCACAATTGGGTCTTTGGACTTATTGATGAATGCTTTTGAAAGAATTTGTCGTATGAAACATAGGATCCATTTCTTGTGCCAATTTGAATTATACATTATCAAAATAATCGGACTTAAATATATCAGATGTTTATAATATAGATTAGGGTCTTGGGATTTATAATGAGGTCGTTCAGAGGTATTAATTAACGTGTCGACACTTTTTAAATCCTACCATACATCTTTAACTTAATCCGAGTTTATGACGTGTTTGCCTTACGTGACACGTGTCTTAAATTTTATTGGACATAAATTTACGAGGTGTTACATTATGGCACAAAGCCATGCCCAGCGGCCCAATACTCATGGAAGTTCTTATCACCCGAATAGGGCCTCTCAAGCCCAATTTCGGCCCAATAGACCTCAGTTTTATAACAACAGGGGATCGAATAGATCTTTTGGTCGCCAAATCCGGAGCCCAATGTGTCAACTATGCAGGAAACCCGGACACTATGCGTCTCAGTGTTTCCAACTAGCTTCTTATGCTACCGCTGCCACGCCCTCTCAAGAGCAGTTAGCTCAGGTCTTTCATTCTCAATGTCATATAAACTCAACCGTTCCTGATTGGACTTCAGACACCGGGGCCACTACACATATGCTTCCCAACAATACTTCCTTTCAAAATTCTACTCCCACCCAAGGTAATCAACGCGTTTATTTCGGTAATGGTCAATCTCTCCCTATAACTCATATTGGCCAAACCAAAATTTTGGGCAATCTTGCTTTTAACAATTTTTTGGTTGTTCCTAATATTACCAAAAATTTGCTATCTATTGGAAAGTTAACTGAAGATAACTCTGTTGATGTCCTTTTTTTCTCACCCCTACTTTTATATTCAGGATCGCCAAACCAAGAAAACGCTAGCCCGGGGGTGCCGTGAAGACGACCTTTATGTTCTTCGCCAAACTCATGAAACTTTAGTTACTACATCTTCGTGTCCAAAAGCTTCCTTTGAGTTATGGCTTTCTAGACTTGGGCATGTTCATTTTGATACTCTTTCTATGTTAAAAAATAATGGTTCTTTATCGTTTACATCTGTTTTACCTAAACCGGGCTTATGTTCCCCATGTGAACTTGCCAAAGCAAAAAGGGAACCATTTTCCGTTAATGATAAACGTGCATCTTTACCACTTGAAATAATTCATTGTGATCTATGGGGGCCTTCCCTAATAAAATCAATAGATAATTTTGTCTACTATGTTGCATTTGTCGATGATTACTCCCGGTTTACATGGATATATCCATTGAGGGCAAAGTCACAATTTTTTGATGCCCTATGTATTTTTATACCGTTTGTGCAAAATCAATTTTCTACAACTATAAAAACCTTTCAAAGTGACGGTGGCACTGAATTCACCAATAATCGTGTTCGACATCTTTTTGAACAACATGGCATTTTGCACCGTATCTCTTGTCCTTATACACCACAACAAAATGATCGGGTCGAACGAAAACACCGGCACATTGTTGAAACGGGTTTAGCCATGTTATTTCATGCTCACTTGCCCACGAAGTATTGGGTTGATGCCTTCTCTTCGGCGGTATTTATTATAAATTGATTGCCATCATCCATTCTCCAAGGAAAATCACCTTTTGAGTTATTATACAAACAAAAACCGAACTATGCTTTCTTTAAGTCGTTTGGTTGTCGTGTTTTTCCTCTACTTCGTGACTATACCCCACATAAATTATGTCCTCGGAGTATCCCATGTATCTTTGTTGGATATTGTTCAAAATATAAGGGATATCGGTGCCTTGATCCGTGTTCGTCTCGTGTATATGTCACTCGAAGTGCACGATTTGATGAACACTATTTTCCTTTTGATACATCTCAAACAGTTGGCACATCTATTGACAAGCTTGATATTTCCACCTTTTTGGATATTTCTTCTGATCAAACTCGTGAATCAAATACCTTGCCCACTAAAACTACTGTTTCCCATAACCCTTTACAAACTCACTCTCCCAATACTCCCATTACTATTCCATTTACACCAATCTTCAAACCTACTGAAAATCTCGGCCCACAATCTCCTGTCGATGAGCCACCTATGGCCAGTGGGCCCAACCTCGTTCAGCAACAACCAGAAAGCCCAACTTCTGTTGTTGATCCACCTCATCGACAATCTATCGGCCCAACTCCTATCCGCCCAACTCCTATCCGCCCAACTCCTATCCGCCAATCTATCGGCCCAACTCCTGTTTCACCGCACACTCATGGGTCAATCCCTGATCAGTCTTCGTCCTCTGCCGTTCCTACTACGTTGCCGACTCCACCTCTCGTTCCAGCTCCCATGGTCTCTTCTCATCCGATGATAACTCTTGCTAAGGCCGACATCTTTAAACCTCGTCATCAATTGGACTTAGCGCATACAAAATTCATTCCCCTTTATCAAGCGTTATTTACCACTTGTGATCCCAGTACCTTTCAAACTGCATCCAAAGATGAGAAATGGATGCGCGCCATGCAAGATGAATTAACTGCTCTAAATAAAAACAACACTTGGACACTGGTTCCTCGTCCAATAAATGCGAACGTTGTGGGCTCCAAATGGATATATCAAACCAAATATCGATCTGATGGGTCGATTGAACAATACAAAGCTCGTTTGGTAGCACAGGGATTTAGTCAAGTTCCCGGTCTTGACTACTCTCATACCTTCAGTCCTGTTGTTAAGGCCACTACTGTTCGCACAGTTCTGGCTTTAAGTATCATACACAAGTGGAATCTTCACCAACTAGACGTCAATAATGCTTTTTTGCATGGTCATCTTAATGAAAGTGTCTTTATGGAACAACCAAAGGGTTTCATTAATCCTAATTTTCCATCTCATGTGTGCAAATTAAACAAAGCAATCTATGGCTTGAAACAAGCTCCCAGGGCTTGGTTTCATCGCCTAAGTATGTTTCTTACCAATAATGGTTTCTCTTGTAGCCGTGCCGATCCTTCATTATTCATCTACAAACGCGACTCATGCATAATGTATCTTCTTGTATATGTTGATGACCTTATCCTCACAGGTAATCATCAGTCTACTATTCAATCTTTTATCTCAAGACTTCATAACGAATTTGCCATCAAAGATCTTGGGAAACTCAACAACTTCTAGGATTGGAGGTTACCTACACCAAAAATGATCTCTTTTTAAATAAGTCTAAATATGCTTTGGATATTCTAACACGTGCAAAGATGTTGGATGCAAAACCTGCTCCTACACCTTTAAGCACAAATGTTTCGGTTGTTTCTACAGGTGACAAGTTTTCAGACACTACGCTTTACAAATCCATTGTAGGTGCTCTCCAATATCTGACGATCACAAGACCTGACATTGCATATGCTGTAAATCAAGTTAGCCAGTTCCTTCATGCTCCCACCACAGATCATTTTCAAGAAGTTAAGAGAATTCTACGTTACCTCAAAGGTACTCTTGCCTTTGGATTACATTACACTCGCCCCACGTCATCATCGCTACTTGGATACTCTGATGCTGACTGGGCTCGTTGTCTCGAGACTCGTCGTTCTACATATATGGGTATTCAATTTTTCTGGGGGGTAATTTAATCTCTTGGAGTGCTAAGAAGCAACCCACTGTTGCTAGATCCAGTTGTGAATCTGAATATCGTGCCATAGCCAACACCGCTGCAGAAATTGTTTGGATAACTCATCTTCTTCAAGAACTTCATGCTCTTCCTCCTGAACGACCAACCATTCTTTGTGACAATCAAAGTGCTATTTTCTTGACTCAAAATCCAGTTGCTCATAAACGATCTAAACACATAGATCTTGATTATCATTTTTTACGAGAGTTAGTAACAGGAGGCAAATTAGCCACTAAATTCGTTCCAACCAAGCTTCAGGTGGCTGACATATTCACCAAAAGTCTTCCTAGTAGCCAATTCACCAATCTTCGTCAAATGCTTCATATTGGTCCTCCACCGTTCAGCTTGCAGGGGGATGTTAGATAATATATTTATGTTACCTTTTGTATGTAATTTGTATATATCCTTAGGGTGCTAAGTGTAACTTCAATGTCTATATATTGTATTATGTATCATGTTTCTATTCAATGAAATACAACCTTTGATACCTTTGATTAATTTGATTTTCCACTTCTAATTCAAAAGTTTTCATCTTTTGTAATTTAATCCCTTTGATTTATTTTACTTTTAACATAAAACTTTTCATCTTTTGCAATTTAACCCAACTTTTTTTTACTTTCAACTTTGGTTACTTTTCATCTTTCGCAAATTTTTCGTTTAGCGTTTCGTTCTAAATTTCCCGAGTTAACACGACGCAACTTGCGTGTGCGGTTTAATGTTTTTTTCATCTATTTTTTCCTGTTTAACAGGTCCGTCACAGCGCGTCTATTTTTCCCCGTTTGATAAGTCTGTCGCAACGTGCGGGTCAGAGATCGACTTAGTTATTCATTTCTATATTTTACACACAGACTTGCAGTTATGTAAAACGCAGTTTCAAAAAAATAAGTTCAAGAAAGAGAAATATTAAACCTTAAAATAAGAAGAAACAAACAAAAATCATATTTATAACCAAGTATGGCAAGGTTACAAGTGGAATTGACGTTTGATCAACTTCAACTTCGCCGTGAAGGTCCAGAAATGATAGATCATGTACGGGTTGAGGGGTTGCAGACGGTGATGCTAGTTTATAAATGTTGTTCTTCTGATTTTGACGAAAATTCTAGGTCACACCACTAACTACTATTTCAGTAAATGACAAATCAAACCTAACGGGTTGGTGCCAGGCTGCCAGCCAAACCAACTAGTTAGACCGTCTAATAGCTCGTTTTTAACAATTTAACGTATTCTTTTGAAAAAATAAACACACCTTGGTTAATGAAGAGGTATGGTCCCAATTCCTTGCCCACATGGCAAGGACCACACCACTTTTCCACCCTATGTGGCGCTGACTTCAACAAGATCATCCAGAAGCTTCTAGAAGCTTCTGGAAAACATCAAGGTGGCACCAAAGATGCTCCATCCGACAAAAGGACAACACGTGTCACCAGTCATCAAGCGCCAGGTAGGCTTGCGACGAATCAAGGAGCAGTCCGACAATACCAGTAC
The DNA here is from genome assembly GCA_030545235.1 of Helianthus tuberosus. Classification (NCBI taxonomy): domain Eukaryota; kingdom Viridiplantae; phylum Streptophyta; class Magnoliopsida; order Asterales; family Asteraceae; genus Helianthus; species Helianthus tuberosus. The sequence continues at coordinate 157,319,345 of CM060418.1, read as the reverse complement.
GACGTCTCCAAAATAGGCAAATGTAAGCGCGCCACGTGTACCACTACACTGACCACAGCAGAGGAGGCCAAAAGGATATTCCCCTTGGTCGGACAGCTGGCGCGCAACAACAACTGGCACTGCTGCTCCTCCCTCCGTCACCCTCCGGCTATAAATAGGACCCTTCATCATCCAGGTTAAATCATCTTGCTCTCTATACCCTCACACTCAACACACACTATTTATTCTCCCTCAGAACGGTACTTATTCTCACGCCGGAGCCTGGTTAAGAGGGAAACCCCCATATTCCCCTCTTAACGAGACTAACGGTGTTGCTGTTTTGCAGGACCCAGGTCATTTCCACGAGTAAGAAAGGAGATTGAACCCACAGAAGAAATAACCCCACAGATTAACCTGGGTGTTAACCTGTGTTTCATCATTGGCGCCATCCGCTTTTAGCAAAAACCACTCTCATCTCTTTTCTTTTCGAAAAACACTCGTCAAAATGGCCGAACAAAACCCTTTACACCAAGTCGACGGAGAAGTTTCTTCCTTTGAGCTCGTTTCGGACACAGCACACGTCCAAAGGGGTCAAAGGAACGAAACCATCCAAGAAGGACAGACAAACAATGATTTTCCTAGTATTTTTGGGAGTGCCTCCAGGGTTGTTAGCCAAACTACAACTGGACCGACTTTCCAACATCCAACTAGGATCATCACCCAAACCACAAATGGAGCCACATTCCAACCTCCACTTGGGGTAGTCCAACAAACACCCTCACCAGTGCAGACACCAAGCCATGGAGCTGGCCCCTCAGCTCCATCGAAACAAGCACAGCTGAATTTTTCTACACTCTTAGGGCTACCAGAAGGAAAAACTCTGGCTTCCTGGTATGCCGAACAAATGGCGTCTATAAACCTTGTTTATACACAACTCAGCGCGCAACAAGCTTTGCTCCAAGCACAAGCCAACCAGTCTGCATTTGTTACCCCACCGCAAAGGCCTCTGAGTATACACACAACTCAGCAGACCAATGCATGGAACTTGCGTCCAGAAAAGGGACCTGTGCCAAACATCAGAAAACCAAGCGCGCAAGACACGCGCGATACTTATGGCGAAACAGAAAGCAACTACGTGCCGTATTCTCACCCACCAAGGAAGCCAATACAAAGTCGTTTAGGCCCGCGCAACATAAACGACGAGCTTGATAACTATGAAGAGGAAGAAGACGAGACATACAAAGAAAGCACAGTGTTCAGCAGGTTACCGCCAGAACATGAAGCGTACAAACCTCACAAACGCGCAGGGTACAACCCAAAAGCAGAGCATGATTACACCTTGAGCTATCGTCCAGACCACATGGCCGAAAATTCAAAATTCATCAAAGAGATTGCCACAGCCGCTATCGACAAAACGAAGCTACCACACAACGTGGGCAAATACAACGGCTTAACAGACCCGGATGATCACCTCCAAGTTTTTAATGGTGCTGGAGCAACAGGCGGATGGAACTTACCAACATGGTGCCATCTCTTCGCTCAAACCTTCGTCGGCGCAGCGCGCGTTTGGTTTGACAGCCTACCAGCAGGAAAAATCAAGTCATGGGTCGATTTCCGAGAGAAGTTCCTTGCACACTTCTCTCAGCAACGTAGACACACCAGAGACCCAGCTGATTGTTTAAACATATGGCGCAGAGACCACGAGAGTGTGGAAGACTTCATCACTAGGTACAACAAAGAATGTCTGGAAATAGGAGATGTAGGCGAAAAGATGATGCGCGCACACTTCATGAGGGCAGTCAAGTGCGATGATCTAATCAAACGTGTAAAGGGAAGAGACGGAGGACCCAAAGATTGGGAAACCTTCATTGAAGCAGCCAAAACCATTGCGCAGTCTGACAGACAGTTGACCGGTGACGACCACCGTCAACGAGGGTATAACCACAATGACCGGCACAACAAAAAGGGCAGAAGCCAACCATGGAAAGCGTCCAGTCACAGAGAGAGAAGCCCAGCAAGAGAGGATGCGCGCCACACAAAAAATCAGATAGCTCACCGGAAAGAAGTAAAAAGAGAAAACAGGGAGAAACAATGGACACCACTAACAAAGACCCCTTCCGAGGTCTTGGCCACTGAGAATCACCAGTTCAAACCACCCCTACAAATGCGAAACAAGAGGGGTCAAGATCCCAATCTTTTCTGCGAATTTCACAAAGACACGGGTCACTTAACTGACGACTGCTTCAGTTTAAAGCAAGAAATAGAAAGGGCCTTAAGAGATGGAAAACTCACCCATTTGGTAAAAGGCGGGAAGCGCGACTACCGCCAAATTCAAAGAAGAGAAGAAGGACCAGATAACAAAAAACTCCGGAAATTAGAAACCCACATGATTCAGGGAGGTCAGCGAAGGCCAAAGAAAAACTACAACAAGCGCACACAAGACGACTCGTGGCGCGAAAGGCAGGTTGTTTTTCCTATTGTAAGAGGAGGCCCAAGAGAAAGAAGACCCATAGTCATCTCGGGCGTGATCGGACACTACCAAACCGATTAAATTTTCATTGATCCAAGGAGCACCGCGGACATCATATATGAACAATGTTTCAATCAATTCGATCAAGAGGATAAGGCGCGCTTAGAACCAGTTGATTACCCACTCACTGGTTTCTGCAACGAAGTCGTTTTTCCCCTCGGACAGATATCGTTCCCGGTGTTACTCTCTGACAGAAGGAATTCAAGAACAGAAGATGTTACCTTCATGGTGCTACCCGCAAATTCAAGACATGACATCCTGCTGGGAAGAGAGTCCCAAGGAGACTTCAGTATGATTTGCTCCGGTCCACATTTAGCTGTGTGATTCCCAACAAAAACGGGGGTAGCCATAATATACGCAAGCAAAGAAGTCTTAGCAACAGATGAACTCAGACCTGCAAAGGCAAGCAAACCAGCACCACGCGCGGAAGCAGAAAAATGGGTGTTAAACAGCGCATACCCAGAACAGACAGTTACCTTAGGACCTGCAATGTCCGACCTAACGCGCGCGGCGCTAAAAAAGCTGTTGTTCCAAAACATGGATGTGTTCGCCTGGACACCAGCAGACATGGTGGGTGTTCCACGGCACATAGCTGAACATAGATTAAACGTCTCTGAGGAAGCAAAACCGGTGGTGCATGCCAAACGCCACTTGGGAGACATAAAACACCATGCTATGAAAGAACAGGTGATGGAGCTGTTAAATGCGGGAATCATCAGAGAAGTCAGATACCAAACATGGGTGGCGAGCCCAGTAATGGTACAGAAGCAAAATGGTAGTTGGAGAATGTGTGTAGATTATAAGGATCTAAACAAGGCATGCCCGCGCGACTGTTACGCCCTACCAGACATTGATGAAAAGATTGACTCGCTGGCAACATTCCGATGGAAATGTTTCCTTGACTGTTACAAGGGGTACCACCAGGTACAGCTGGCTGTGCAAGATGAAGACAAAACCGCATTCCGAACGCCGACAGGGCTATACTGCTACACCAAGATGCCTTTCGGATTAAAGAATGCGGGCGCGACCTATCAGAGGCTGATGAATGAAACATTCCATGATGCTATCGGCAAGTACATCGAAGTGTATATGGATGACCTAGTCATTATGAGCAAAGAAGAGAATACAATGCTGATGAACATCCAAAAAATGTTTGACACCTTGCGCGGAGTAAGTATCAAGCTAAACCCAGCGAAATGCTCTTTCGGCATGGAAGAGGGAAAATGCATGGGTTTCATCGTCACAAAAGATGGCTTCAAAGTGAATCCTGATAAGATACAAGCAATTGAACGCATGCCTTCACCTTCGACGATCAAGGAGATGCAAAAATTGGCAGGGCGATTGGCAGCACTTAACCGTTTCCTGGCTAATCACGCAGCTAAATCTTTCCCGTTTATCAAAACACTCTGCAACTGCATGAAGAAAAGCCAATTTCAGTGGACTCCGGAAGCCGAAAGCGCATTCCGCGAGATGAAAGATTGTCTCATCAGGTTGCCAACATTAACTGCACCAGTCAAGGGAGAACCTTTGGTTTTATACTTGTCAGCCTCCGACAGAGCAGTAGGAGCAGTGTTACTTGTTGATCGACAAGGTATCCAAACACCAGTCTACTACGTGTCACGAACCTTGACCGACCCAGAAACCCGGTATGCCATCATGGAGAAACTAGTACTCGCGCTGATCCATGCATCAAGACGGCTGCGCAGGTACTTTGCAAATCACGTCATTCACGTGTTAACAAACTACAATATTTACAACATCCTCGCAAGGCCAGAGATTTCAGGAAGACTAGCAAAGTGGGCGATAGAACTCGGTGGCCATAATGTGGTTTTCAGGCCAAGACAAGCAATCAAGGGCCAAGTGCTAGCAGACTTCATGACAGAAGTACCTGACGACAAGGATCGGGAATGTAAAGCAATGGAAAAAGCCGAAAAATAGCAAGTAGAAGAACCGTGGTTGTTATACACAGACGGCGCGTCTAACGAAGACGGCGCAGGCGCAGGGCTTCGACTGGTGAGCCCTGACAAACATGAATTCACCTACGCCATACGTTTGGATTTCAAGAGCACAAACAATGAAGCCGAATATGAAGCTTTCCTTGCTGGCTTAAGACTGGCAATCAAAATGGGAGTTAGACACATTGAAGCACATGTGGACTCCATGTTAGTGGCCGGGCAAATCAACGGGCAATACGAAGCCAAAGGAGAAGTAATGGCGCTATACCTGAGTCAAGCAAAGACGTTGCTACAAACCTTCTACTCCTACAAGGTGCACCACATTAATAGAAGCGAGAATAAACCAGCAGACGCGCTGAGTAAACTCGCATCTACAAGTTTTCAACACCTGGCAAAGGATGTGCGCATAGAAGTTTTGAGCAACCCATCAGTGCCATTAAGAGAAGTAAGCGTTATTCAAGTAGGAGCAACGTCATGGATGACTCGATAATAGCGTACCTTCAATCTGGGGTACTCCCAGAGAACAAAGCTGAAGCGAGAAAAATCCAGTACAAGGCTGAGCACTATCAGATGGCTGATGGAATTTTGTACCGAAAGTCATACCTTGGGCCACTATTACGATGCGTCGACAACGAAGACGCAAACTATTTGATCAGAGAAGTGCATGAAGGAATTTGTGGTATACATGCCGGGCCAAGAATGGTGGTGGCAAAGGTGATGAATGTCGGGTACTACTGGCCCGGGATGCATTTAGACGCAGTAAAAGAATTGAGGAAATGCAGTGGATGCCAAAGACATGCCCCCAAAACGATGCGCCCCAAGAATGAATTGGTACCAGTCACAACGGCGTGGCCTTTTCAGCAGTGGGGAATAGATATGGTCGGCCCTTTCCCCGAAGCCCCAGGTGCTGTCAAATTCATAATAGTCGCAGTCGACTATTTTACAAAATGGGTAGAGGCAAAGGCACTTGCATCAACCACATCCACTGTCGTCAAAAAATTCATATGGGAACAAATCATATGCCGTTTCGGACTACCACTCAGGATCATCACTGACAACGGAACGAACTTTGCCGCAGACGGTCTTCAGCAGTGGTTTAAAGAATTACACATTGAGCACACCTTCTCCTCGGTTGCGCGTCCGCAGGGGAACGGTCAAGTGGAAGCCGTCAACAAGAGTATTGTCGACGGAATCAAGGCAAGACTGGGAGACAAAAGAAGAGGTTGGGTTGACGAACTGCCCAGCATATTATGGGCCCATAGAACAATGCCAAAAACAAGCAACGGGGAGACACCGTTTAGCTTAGTTTACGGGTCCGAGGCTGTGATACCAGCTGAGATGGGGCTGCCATCGCCAAGAATGCTTTCCATGAACGTGATCAACAACGAGAAAGAGCGTAGGTTAGACCTTGATCTCCTAGAAGAAAGGAGAGAGATGGCGGCGATAAATGAAGCAAAGTACAAGACAAAGCTGGAGAAGTATTACAACTCCAAAGTCCGCATCTGCACCTTCAATCCAGGAGATTATGTCCTAAGGGACAATGAGGCGTCTAATGCCGAGAAACCGGGAAAGCTAGCCCCCAAGTGGGAGGGGCCTTATGTAGTAGATACGGTACTCGGAAAAGGGGCATACAAGTTACGCACCCTAGACGACAAAGAAGTTCCAAGAACCTGGAACGCACAACAGTTAAGAAGATGCTACATGTAACAGGCCGAAGTTTTTTATGTACTTGTAACGGCCGCGCGCCAACACAGTTAGCATTAATACAAGAAGTGTTTGGCTATTCAATTGGAATGCAAATTTCTCGTCACAACTGCATACATTACTTTGGGCATACACGAAAACATCAATGGCTCGACCATTAGGAAACGTTGTAGACCTCCAAGGCCCGTCACAAAACAAGTGCACAGCCGGGTCAAAAACACAACTAAAGCCTAAAAAACGCCAAATAAATACTTCATGCCCACATAAACACGAACACATCAAAAACAGGATAAACAAACATTGTAAACACCCCCAAGGCTGAACACAGTTGGGTCCACACAATAACCTGTAACTCGATCACTTCGTATCCATGAACCAACCTGCGCACATGAACGACAGAATAAAACGTTGTAACTAACACAACACAACCTGTCAGCGCCACCATTCATTCGTGATACCTGAATCAAAGTAATTATACATGCACATATTATGATGATAACAAAATTCGCATAAAACAAAGGCGAATATTAACATAACAAACATAGTGAAATGTTCACAAGCATAACAGGTACGTAAAATTTAATATTGTTCACAAAGTTGTTAAATGATTACAGGGCCGTCTAAGGCCATACGCGGCACGCAGGCCGGAATCCTTCACTTGGGATGACTGGTTCCAGTACCTCCAGCCGCGTTACCTTCATCACCAAGAGCCTTTTTCAGTAAGGCAACACCATCAGGCTTCCGAGCCAATTTTTGGGCAGCCTTAACAACAGCAAAATCTAAAGACGCGAACTCTTGCCTTTTTGCGGTATAAGCAGCACCACAATCCTCCTTATATAACTCGAAGTGATGGTCCTTCTCATTATTGAGAGCCGCAGCTCTACCCTCGTTATAACCATCCTTGCGCCCGCTATTGTACCCAGCTTGCCCCAACTCAAACATATAGTTGGCAAGTTCATGGGAGTTCACTATACGACCAGCAATCTACGTGAAACACACAAGCAATGTAAATAGAGTAACTACCGCAAACCAAAAGCAAACATAAACAAAAGAGGTTACCAGAGGTACAGCACGCGATAGCAACCACTTGCAAACCGCGGACATCTCTTCAGTAAGGAGTTCAGAGGCTTGACACTCAGCAATCTTTTTCTCAACAAACTCTTCCAACGCAGCTATACGCTCAACATACTCTGCCTCCCTTTTCTCAGACGCAACACGCGCTTGCTCCGCCTTCTCACTAATTTCACGCTTCTCGGCAGACATCCGCACAATCGCATCACGTTGGGACTGCAATTCCTTGTTGGTACGCTCACAGGCAACCTCCCAATCTTTCTGTTTCTGCGAATTAGCCTGTTTTTCCGCAGCAAGTTTGTTCTCCGCATCCGAAACCCTCCACATCAAACCTTTCTTCTCAGCATTAAATTTCTCCCTCTCCTCAGCAAACATCTTCTTCTCATTTTCAAACTCAAGTGTATCCTCCCCCATCAGTTTCCACTCGCGCACAATCTCCTGAGAGGTGGACAAAAAGTTGACCCCGGCACGAACATGATCGTCTAATAGCTCCAACCGGCGGCGCCTTTTCTTAAATAACCTCTCAGCTGGGGGGAGAGATAAAGAGAAGAACTCATGGCAGTTGTCAAGATCGTTCATCCGGGAGCCTTGGGTCAGACTCCAGCGAGGAACATGTGGCATATCATCACACGCTGGGTTTTGAGTGTCCCAAGACCCACCCTGAACATTCTCAAACTGTGCACTCCGAACCACTCCGGAAGTTGCACCACCACCACCCGGTGGACGCTTGGTATATATGGTTTGGTGAGGAGCAATCTCACTTGACTCCACCCCGATTTCAACACCTTTACGACGATTAACATCACCAGCGACACCTGTATCGCCACCACCCTCCCCAACCTGCTCAACATTTACGTCATCTTCCTTCTTCTTCTCACCCAGATCATCACGAGGAGGAGTCAACCCAAACGTCCTCGAGGGCGGAGATTCTAGAGGGGTGATTTTTGAAAGGTCAATTTTGTGTGAAGTCTTGGCTGGCTTGGCACCTGCTCCAAAACGAGCAACACATTTAGAGAAAAGAAGGGAGTAAGCAACCAGAGAAAACAAACAGGAAAACTGATAAAACGAGTACCAGAAGCCTCAAAATTTTTCTCCAACAAATTCTCATGTCTCTCAGTAAAAACACCCAGGTCAACCTCCGACTCCGAGGGAGCAGGAGGATCCTCCTTCTGAAGTTTAACCTTTTTTGATGCAAGCATAGCAGCAGCCTGCTCGTCAAGTTTCCGTTTTCTATCGTCAAAAGCCTTTTGCTGCATCATCTCTGTCAGAGTAGCACGATCTTCAGGATCAGATCCACGATGTTTCTCTCCGGTCCCTAAACCGGACAACGTATCAGAAACTACAACGTAATCTAGGACAGGAAGAGTAGAAGGTCGCTTACGAGGAGTTTCAGTGGCATGTTCCTCAGCCTTCTTCCCTTTCCCCTCTGGTTTGTCAGTTTTCGTTTTTCTCTTTGTTTCCAACTGCTCCGCAGCCTCAACCGGAATCTCCACGTCATCATCAATGGGTTCATTAACAGGCTCACGCGCAACCCCTTGTGCTGGACCTGCACGCGGGGAATGAGAAGTTAGGCCTTTACAAGATCTGTCAGAACCATCACTCGAAAGAACAACAACTTCTTCCCGAGTAGGATTAATAGCATCATCATCATCCTCACTATCTTCACCTAAAACAATGTTGGCATGAGCGGTAAAACTCTCGTTGGTCGGATGCAAGAAATGGGGGTGAATCTGATCCAACCAAGGTTGTTTCCCAGCCCCCTGAACCGCCTCAACCATGGCACCACCGGCCTTCGTATCCAAAACATTCAACAAACTGTAACCTACTGGAAAAAACAAGGAGCTGAGGAATAATAAAAAGAAAAATTTAAATTAAGAGAGAAAAAAAACAAAAGTTATAGAACACCACATACGTTTGCCATTATAACCATAAGCTGGGACCCCCAAAGGATGCTTCGGGACCCACAGCATACTCATACCAGCACCCACCAACGCCATCTCCTCAAGCTGAAGAATAGGAGTGGCTTTATGAGTCAACTTTTTGTACCACGCTTGTTCAGAAAAATCTGCAACCACATCAACCTTGGGGATCCCCTCACTCGCTGACCGGTAATGCATCTCTACCGGGATAACACCACGACGAATATAGAAAAACCTTTGCTTCCAGTCATGCAAACTCTTCAAAGGAACAGAACAAACTGGAGCAACACCGGTCTGAGAGTTGAAGGAATAAAAACCACTGGTATACGTAACGGTATAGAAGACGTTGAACATCGCAAACGTCGGCTCCACACGGTTAGCCATGCAAACAAACTCAAAATGAGTAATACGGGGAAGCCCGATAGCATTGATCTGAGAAAGATGGAGCCCGTAGTTCCTCAAGACGTCGGCAGTAAACCTAGTGATTGGAAGCCGGAAGTTACCCTCTCGAAAAAACGCAGCATACAAAGTCATATAGCCCGGGGGTGCATCCATAGCAGTCGAACCGGCAGTCGGATACTGGGCTCCCCATTCAGGCAAGAAACCCATCTCTCTCACCAGATTGTGGAACTCCTCTTCCTTCCACCCTATGACCGCTTGGTCGGGACCCGGGGGAGTTTTCCCTTTATTTCTCTTCTTCTTCTGAGAAGGATTCACCCCAGACATAATGAAGATAATAAGAAGTTAGACGGAAACTCTCAAAGAAAAGGAATAGAAAAGATGAAGGAATGAGAGAGAACCAAACTTCAAATTTTGAAAAGTGGGGAAGAAAGAGAAACCGCCTTGATATTTATACCCATCGCATTTAATGCGATGGGTAGTGGGCCGTCAGAATCCAGAAAGGCGACCAATGGGGAAGCAACACGTCAAGAGAGAGAGAAGACGCCACCTCTTTTTTCGGAGCAAGTAAACAGACGCCTGACACCTTTGACAGAAAGTAACTGACATGACTGAAAAAGGCGCCTGTTCACTTTCGATAAGACAAGGGACACCCGACAGTCACATCAGTCGCTCCCTCCCAAGACAACCAAACTTCCTTCCGAAGAAAACAACAAGTGCCATTGCGCCATGCGTCCATTTGGCTCAACTTTACAAGTTGCCCAAAACCCATGCGCCATGCGTCCATTTGGCTCAACTTTTCAAGTTCCCAAAACCCATGCGCCATGCGTCCATTTGGCTCAACTTTACAAGTTGCCCAAAACCCATGCACCATGCGTCCATTTGGCTCAACTTTCACAAGGTGCCAACACCCATGCGCCATGCGTCCATTCGACTCGCCTTCCACAAGTTGACAAAACCCATGCGCCATACGTCCATTTGGCTCAACTTTTACAAGTTGCCAAAACCCATGCGCCATGCGTCCATTTGGTTCAATTTTTCAAAGTTTCCCATAACAAACACACGTCATACAAACCACTACCTTCATAAGTCCAGAATCCCTCCTAGACGATCAACTCAACTAGAAGGCACACTGGACTGGGGGGACTTGAAGAGGTATGGTCCCAATTCCTTGCCCACATGGCAAGGACCACACCACTTTTCCACCCTATGTGGCGCTGACTTCAACAAGATCATCCAGAAGCTTCTGGAAAACATCAAGGTGGCACCAAAGATGCTCCATCTGACAAAAGGACAACACGTGTCACCAGTCATCAAGCGCCAGGTAGGCCTGCGACGAATCAAGGAGCAGTCCGACAATACCAGTACGACGTCTCCAAAATAGGCAAATGTAAGCGCGCCACGTGTACCACTACACTGACCACAGCAGAGGAGACCAAAAGGATATTCCCCTTGGTCGGACAGCTGGCGCGCAACAACAACTGGCACTGTTGCTCCTCCCTCCGTCACCCTCCGGCTATAAATAGGACCCTTCATCATCCAGGTTAAATCATCTTGCTCTCTATACCCTCACACTCAACACACACTGTTTATTCTCCCTCAGAACGGTACTTATTCTCACGTCGGAGCCTGGTTAAGAGGGAAACCCCCATATTCCCCTCTTAACGAGACTAACGGTGTTGCTGTTTTGCAGGACCCAGGTCATTTCCACGAGTAAGAAAGGAGATTGAACCCACAGAAGAAATAACCCCACAAATTAACCTGGGTGTTAACCTGTGTTTCATCAGTTAATTTTCAACATATGACCACACAAGTACCCTCTATTTTTCCCGAGTAAACTTTCTATAGGTATTATTCAATATTAATTTTTATCGTCAACGTATCCGTACGTCCGGATTATGTATACTAATCCTTATAATAATGCTAAGTCTTATATGTATCAGCATATCATCCAAATCCTTATCTACACCGACAACAAAAATAATATATACCACATTTATGTGTATATTGTACGTCACTAGAGATAAGGTAAACCATCTAGTGGTTGTCACGAGTATTTAAGTTTTATCTATGGTGGGTTCGGATGAGTTTTCCTCTCCAGGTCTTAAATTCGAGTCTGGATGATAGGAGTTTTTCATTGATGGGTTTAAATTGGGGACCTATTATGCGAGGGGGTGCTCTAGCACGAACCCGGTTAAGCAGTGGCGAAGCTTGAGATTTCCGACCGGGGGGTCGGAAGTCACCGGACCTAAAATTATACCTTAGAAATTATAAAATCAGGGGGTCGAAAACATATATATCTAAAAAATTCTATACGAAAACTACATACCGGGCACTACATACCGGGCCCCCCGGCCCCCCACTAAGCTACGCCCTTGCGGTTAAGAAAACGTATGCTAGACCTCCCAACATTCACGGATAATTTACACCTTAAAAAAAAAAAAGATAAGGTAGGGCGCACAATTTAAGACGATGCTTGCATTAATTCCTTTTTTTAACCTTTTCGAACTTTATCTATCCAACTGCAAGTTGTATGTTATTATTATTTTATTTTATAATAATATATGATTATTATATGATATATGGATATATTATAATTATAATTATTATCTATCCCCTGGATGTAAGGATTACGCGTATGCGGCCGACGAACCGTTTCTTGCGAATGTGAATATGTGCCGTTGGATTTTGTGGATGGTGAGATTCGTGACTAGATTTTGAGTGTTTTCATTTGACTTTTTGTAAACAACTATTTGACATTGCTTGAGTGGACAAATTTCAAATGTGCCATTTTCTTGTTCCATCGTTAATCAACATAATTAATTCTAACCTTTGGAGGATTTGGAAGGTCAGAAACTCGTTAATTATCGTAACGAAAAACAGATCGCCTTTGAAAATAGCAGTCTTTGCAATTTGACCTGGTCGGCTTGGTGTTATAGCTTCCTTATTGTAACAAGTATTTTGACTCGCCACACATTGTGGCGGCGTCGAAACTTAAAGTAACTTGAACTTATACCATTAAATATTTGACCTTATTTGTTTTCGAACAGAATTTACGTCAAACCGTAGACCAACAGAAAACGCACATGAAAATAAGCACGAAAACGTCTTATATTTAACCTGATTCATTACCGAGAAAATGTACATCAAAACGTAAACCATCTTAGATTTATAACGAAACGTACTAAAAGATAAACACGTAAGAAAATAGTGTTATTTTACGTTAAAGAATCGTACCACACGTTGCGGCAGAGTTGAAACGTAAAGTAACTCGAATTTATATCGTTTAGTGAAAACGTATCATATTTGACCTGACTCATTTCTGAATAAAATATAGACCAACAAAAAAACGTACATAAGAAAAAGACAAAAAAAAGTTGAATGTTAACTGAAAAGTCTGACTAGATTTTGCTTTTGGATGAAAATGACAACAAAATTGAAACCACAGGGACCCAGATTCAAAAGGTTTGAGTTTTGAACTAATGTGACAAAAGTGACCAAACCTCATGGACCATTTTAGAAGTTTATTCAATATTAAAAAACAACCTAAATTGAGACAATGTAAATCTCCTAGACAAAGCAAAATAACAAGACAATCACTCACAAAAAAAAAAACCACTAAAAATGTAAACAATCTAAGTCCCTAAAAAAAGAAAAATAATAAATCAATAAAAATTAAAAGGCCAAAAGCAAAATAGAAGACAAAATTTAAGCAACATAAAAGACAAAATTTTGTAAACAATCGTTTGACATTTGATTGTGTGGACAATTTTAAAGGTGCCATTTTCATGCTCCATTGTTAATCAACATAATTAGTTATAACCTTTGGATGTGCTTTCAATTTGGTTTAGTGGTAACAGGTCTACTCTCCTCTAGTGGAGATACAGGTTCGATTTCTGCTCGGATCATTTTCGACAGACATCTGGGTGAAGGGACAAATTTGGGCTTTAATCCCGGGTTCGAACCTGACGGGGGACGAAGGTTTACGGATTCCATCTGGTTCCCGCGTATCAGGGGGTATGGTCTCATAGTGGTCGAGGAGTTGACTTTGGGCATAGCCCCAAGAAGGATGAGTTTACACGTAATTTTCTTTGCCGTTTATTGAGGTTGCCGAAAAACTCTTTTTTGGCCGGAAAACTCAACATTTTCGTCTCAAACCTCTTTATAACCTTATTACGGACCTTTAGGAACATTTTCTAGTAAAAGCCACAATTATTGAGGTCGCTGAAAAACTCTTTGGCCGGAAAACTCAACATTTTCATCTCAAACATCTTTGTAACCTTAGATCGGACATTTAGGAACATTTTTTCTGGCCAAAAACGTTTTTCCGGCGACAGGATCTCATAGGGGCGTTAGGTGTCAGTTAGTCAGGGTCCATTTGAGGCCAACATGTTAATAGTTGGGACTGTCAATGGTTATTTTTGAAATTGGGACTATAGGCGGCAAACAGTTAATATTATTAAAATCCAATATCCCTAAAAAGATAAACTTTTATTCCCCGTCATATTAAATTATTACTTTTCTATATATATTTTTTTTTGTAAAATTGTAAGTATTTTCTAACTCTAATTAATGTTTTTCTAAGTATTTTCTAACTCTAGTTAATGTTTTTCTAATTATATATATTTTATGTACTAACAAAAATAGTAAAGCAATCAAAATCAAAACCCACCAAAAGCAAGATAAGATCAAAGACAAAGGTTAAGGAAAGAAAAAGATAATAACATAATTATTTATCAAAAGAAGTGTCTTTAGAAAATAACATAACAACATAATAAAAGTGGAAAAAACACAGAAACGAAAAGCATAAACAATATATAAAAAATAAAAATTAATTAAATTGATGCTGATAGATTAAAAACCAGGAAAACGTGTATCTAATTAATTAATTCAACGGATGCTGAAAGACTTATTCTTTAACAACTTGTTTGAGCCGTATATATTAGTAGGTTTGAATGCTATTCTGTTCTCGGCTTTGTGGCTGCTATCCTCTGCAAAATCAGACGCATTTTGATTGGAGTAACAAACACCATTCTTTTTTACCCTTTTTCCACCGCCGGAGAAAAATTTCTTGCTAAGCTCATCTTCAAGGTTCGCTTCCTTTTTTCTCCTTTTTTCTCCTTTCAAATTTCATACATCTTACTTGCTGCATCATCATAGATCTGTTATTGTCAATATTAGACAGAATATATTAGTTACGGTTTGTCTGTCGTAATAAATAATATTACCATAGCTAGAACATGTATGTTTTATTCGTGTTATAGATCTATTATTAGAGAGAATAAATTAGTTATGGTTTATTGTAATTATATTTACCATATCCGATATATGATTGGCAAATTGGATTTATATAATCCCAACTTTTTCAATTTGGCCTATAATAATCCCGACTCAGTTATTTGCCGATAATAATACGAATTGGCCACTTTTGGCTGCTGTGTTAAAAATAGCTTAACGGAGTTAAGTTTTTTTCCGAATTACAAACCGATGTTTTAGGGCTTTTGATTAGAACGAGGATACGAGTTGATTGATGTAAAATTTACCTCGAAATACGGCCCCAAACGACGAAAATGGTGCTTCAATTCGGGTGTTTAAACTTCCAATTAACAAAAATCAAGCCGTTTGGAGCACCGTTTCGAGGTAAGTTTTACATAAACCGATTCGTGTTCTCGTTCTGATCAAAATTCCTAAAACATCGGTTTGTAATTCAGAAAAAAACTTAACTCCGTTAAGCTATTTTTAACGGCGGACTATTATCGGCCAAAAGTGGACCAGTTCGAGATTATTATGGGTAAATAACCGAGTTGAGATTATTATCGGCCAAATTGAGAAAGCTGGGATTATATAAATCCAATTTGCCATATATGATTTGAGTAAGTTTCATTAGTTGACCAATAATACACGATACTGACGCAGTATCTAATATATGATTTGGGTATGTTTCATTTTGTATCTTTATTGTATACGTATATATATTAGTTGATCAATAATACACAATACGGACGCGGGTATTATTATTATGTATCTGTAAATCAAACTTATATGTTGTTTTCAGAATCAGATATCATCATGCTTGGCAAGGAGTTTTTCACCGAGTATGGTGAAGCAAGTCTGTATGAGATTCAGGAAGTTGTTGGGAAAGGAAGTTATGGTGTTGTCGCAGCTGCGGTTGATACGCACACAGGCGAAAAGGTTGCCATTAAGAAGATTAATGATGTGTTCGAGCATGTCTCGGATGCGACTCGCATTCTGAGAGAAATTAAGCTTCTTAGGCTGCTTAAGCATCCGGATATCGTGGAGATTAAACATATTATGCTTCCTCCTTGTAGAAGAGAGTTTAAAGATATTTATGTGGTGTTTGAGTTGATGGAATCTGATCTTGATGAAGTGATCCAGGTTAATGATGATTTAACTCCTGAACATCATCAGTTTTTCCTGTATCAGCTTCTTCGCGCTTTGAAGTATATACATACAGGTCTGTTGTTCTTAATGTTTTGATCTGGATTAAGATTTTAATCATTTCATTATGTTGAATTAATTACTTGCCCGGTTTTTTATTTTATTTTGCAGCACATGTGTTTCATAGAGATTTGAAACCGAAGAATATCCTGGCTAATGCAGACTGCAAGTTGAAGATATGTGATTTTGGTCTAGCACGTGCTTTGTTAGATGATACCCCGTCAGCAATTTTTTGGACTGTATGTGTGTCAACATTCATGGAAGCGTAAATCTTTGACGATTTGCTGATGTTTCGATTTGTAAATCTTTACAGGACTATGTGGCTACTAGATGGTATCGAGCTCCTGAACTTTGCGGCTCCTTTTTCTCTAAAGTAAGCGTTCACGCATATATTCGTTAACATTTAATATCTGAAACATAAGCGATTCGAGTATTTGTTACTGAATTCGGATTTTGTTTCAGTATACTCCTGCAATTGATATCTGGAGCATAGGATGTATATTTGCGGAGATGCTAACTGGGAAGCCGTTGTTTCCTGGAAGGAACGTTGTGCACCAATTGGAGCTCGTCACTGATTTGCTCGGTTCTCCTTCTCCTGAAATCATTTCGAGGGTTCGTTTAAAATCTTCGGTTCTAGACTTGTATCCAAAGTTTATTACATTTTTAGCTTCTGGATAACGCTAGTTGTTAAAACTCTACAGATACGAAACGACAAGGCTAGAAGATACTTAAACAGCATGCCAAAGAAAACCCCTATTCCATTCTCACAAAAATTCCCAAACGCTGATCCGTTGGCACTTCGACTGCTTGAACGATTGATTGCATTTGATCCTGCAGACCGCATATCTGCTGAAGAGATAAGCATTAGTAAAACTTTACGCTTTTCTAGTAATTAACATGATGAATGCTTCAAGATATTATTACCTGTTTATTGATATTGTGAAATGTTTTATATTTGCAGGCCTTAGCTGATCCGTATTTTTATGGGCTAGCGAATTTGGAATCTGAACCTTCCAAAGAGCCAATTTCAAAACTTGAATTTGAGTTTGAGAGGCGAAGATTAACTAAGAATGACGTAAGAGAGTTGATTTATAGGGAGGTATGGTCATAGTCTATGACTTGTAATTCTTTATCATTTGATTGGTTCGATTTACTTATCATGCACTGCTTAATGTTTCTATCGGCTTTTTAATCATACAGATCTTAGAGTATCACCCGCAAATGCTGCAAGAGTACCTTCACGGTGAAGAACACATAAGCTTCATGTATCCAAGGTCAGATTAGTCATTTTCTTTGAAATTTCAATTCGTAAGAAATTGTTCGACGATTGTTAGATGCCTAAAAACTGAAAACATCCACCCTTTATCCAATTTCAGTGGAATCGAACGATTCAAGCAGCAATTTGCCGATCTTGAGGAGCAAGAAGGGAAGGAACGGAAAAACTCTCCGCTTCAGAGGCACTACACATCATTGCCAAGGTAGAATCTAAATAAATCGTTAGGAAACCGTTGATAGTAACTTACTAAAGGAAATTTAGTTTATAAATGCATAGAAGGGTCGATATATTGATATATTATATATGGTTTAGTGTGATAATTGTTGTGATATTTTTTCAAAGAGAGCGGATATGTGTACCCATAGAAGAAGCTGTTGATGAAATCAACACCTTTGAAAGGCGTACAAATGCTGCTATCGCTAGCTCTCTCAAAAGCCCACCGAGATCAGAAAGGTGTAACGAATCCAAAACTGTTAAAAAAGATTCTAACATTATCCCAAACAGCCTTAAAAATCCAGACTTGCCCAGAAGTTCTTGCACTAACACACCCAAATATGTAGGATCCAGCAACAGGAGTTGCAAGGTAAGTATTCTGTACCTCAGTTTCAGGCTGATTTATAGAATTTCAAATATTTTTTTATAAAAAAATACTGCAAGACTTTATACTGTTTTGCAAGCTTCATCGTTTTGACGTAAATGTATGTTTTTTCAGGGTCAAGGAGATGAGGTGAGCAGTGTTCTGTCACAGAAGCTAGCAGCACTAAGTTCTTGATCTGTGTACCAAGGCTTTGATACTAGATTTTGACAGAATCTAGTATAAATTCAACCATGTAATATTACTATTGTGAACTTTGATAATTTACCTGCTGATATTTGTTGGTTGCTGTTGAAGCTTTGTTATTTCGAACACTGCTACCTTGTTGCAATAACATGTACTTATTGTAGTATAATTTGAATTCAGTTCTGATGATCCCTGATTATTATCGGTCAAGGTCCAAATGATGTTGATTGATGTTGTAAAAAATAGTCACAAACATGTTTAATAAGTAGTAACATCAGCAATGCATTGAACTTTAAAAAACAATGCTTATATTTTTAAGTTATCACCTTCCTTAAAGCAAATATTTATAAAAGTTTAATTAATTTATTACAACAAAGAAATGATTTTCTATTAAGTAAGATATATGAATTATAGTATTTAAAAGAGAAAACAAAACAGTGTAAAAAATATATATAAATCATTGTTTATAAAATCTAAAAGATAACCCAAACTACCACATTTAATGTGATTTAAAACTAGAATAAATGTGGTGTACAAGTCATGAATGTAAATAGTATGGTTCAACTAAAAACCCACTCCACACAATTAAACAAAATAAATAATAAAAGAAAAAAACAAGCCAAGCAAGCCGGTCCCACCCCCATCCATCTGGGCTTGTCTTTCACTAGGAAGGCCACGAACGGATGCGCCACGAACGGCGTTAGTGCCGGATAGGTGCATCAGCCTATGGATGAGCTCACGAACTTTCCATTATAGATGCATTTTTTTAACAGCCTACAAAATCAATCCCAATCACTCTCAGGGCATCCACTGGACCAAACGGAATACTCCGAGAGTAACCCGAGTCCACCACCAATTCCGGGGAAAACCCGGTAACCCACTCGTTCCCTTAGGTATTATTCTTTCAATAGTCATCATTTTATTAATTAATGATGTTGTGATTTTGAAAACTCTGGCATTCTTAATGACTGATTAGTGACATTTAATAACTTTTATATTTATGTGGTCGAGAATTTTTATATACCCCGGTCATACTTTGTGGTTTATCATAGTTTTTATGATTGTGTGTATGGTGCGTTAAGCCCGTCACGTCCACAACTCTAGAGTGGAACGCCATAACGCAAGAGCGCGAAGGGTCTTTAATTATATATGTGGTTGAGAATTTTTATATGCACAGGTCATACTATGTGGTTTATCATAGATCTTATGAGAGTGTCTTGGGGGTGTGAAGCCTGTGATGTCGACAACTCTGATAGACATTAGAAACCGTATGGCATAAGACTAGACGGTATGGGGGTCGGCTTAGGCCCGGCAAGGCCCGGCGCCGGTCCCCCACACCGCCCCCCCTAGGCTCGTCGCGTCACATTCGGCTCCCACCCGACGTTCTTCACTGCCCTCGAATTCAAACATATAGCCGTTACAAACGGCTATATTATTAAATAAAAAAAAACTTTTCCACTTTAAATAAATACCCCTCATTTCTTCCATTTTTTATACCATTTTCTCAATACTTCTCCCATTCTCATCCATTTTTATAAAAAACACTCCCTTTTTTTTATACAATCATGAATCCATTCAACCCAAACAACCCCAACCCGAACAATCCCAACCCGACGGCTTAGGTCTATTATCAATGTAGTTTACTGTTTCTATTTGATCATCTAATTCTTTCATACAACTCCAATTTTCATATGGCCCACCACACCCTTCACAAGCCATAACCGAGGCCGCTTGTGTCATTTCTAACTTTTTGATTTTTGAAGAAACGGCCTCGATTTGGGATTGTAACGAAGTGCTTTCGTCAACCTTATGGGCGCCCGGGGCAATAGATTTATTGCCTCGGGGAGTGTGCCACTGAAAATTGGTTTGAGCAATTTTCTCAATTTGATTATAAATTTCATTTGGGCGACGATTACCTAAAAGTCACCCGGAGCTAGAGTCAAGTGTTTGTCTTATATGTGGCAACAATCCATTGTAGAAAGTGGATACTTGTTGCCAAACCGCAAGACCATGATGAGGACACTTTCTCAGTAGCTCCTTGAACCTTTCCCAAGTTTCATATAAGGATTCCCCATCTTCTTGTGAGTATGTATTAATTTCAGTCATTAATTTAGCCGTTTTAGCATGAGGGAAATACTTATATAGAAACTTTTGGGCTAGTTCATCCCAGGTGTTTACCGAGCCAACTGGGAGGGCATTAAGCCAAGCCTTAGCTCGGTCTTTTAATGAAAATGGAAACATTCGAAGGCGGATGGCGTCATTTGATGCTCCGTTGATCCGAAAGGTATCACATATTTCCAAAAAGTTTGTAATATGCAAATGGGGATCTTCATCCGCAAGCCCGTGAAAGGTTGCGGAATTTTGGAGCATTTGGATCAAATGCGGTCGAAGTTCGAAGTTGTTGGCATCGACATTCGGTGCATTGATAGCAGCGCCAAGATTACCTACGGTGGGCCGTAGGTAATCCATGAGGGTACGTTGGTCCGCCTTCGGAAGTAGGTCCCCCGAGACTTTCTCTTGGTTTTTAGCTTTACGTCTTTTTCTTAGAAAGCGTTCGGGTTCGTCTAGGGGCTCTTTTATGTCTCTGCTGGAACTGGAGCTCATACACTACGTAGAGAGTTCAGGTGTGGCGACTGGGTTCCAAGTCCTGCAATAAAAACAAAAAAGAAAGTTGGTCAGAAGGTTCACCACGGCCCTGTGCTCAATGAACACGACCCTTGGTCGGAGATACAGTAATTGTTTTCCGGATCCCTGTTAGGGGAGTTTGACACGGCCCCGTGTTGCACCGACACGGCCCCGTGCTCAGCTCTCTGTAACTCGGAAAATAAAAACTGCCAGTAACAACGCTGGGCACGGCCCGTGTCCTACCAGGCACGGCCCGTGCTGAGCTCTGCAGAAACTGAAAAATTAAGAAAAATCCTAAAAAAAGAAAAAAAGAAAAAAAAGAAAAAAAATGATTAGACCGTTGATTTTAAGCTTTCTTAAAATCCTTGTGTCCCCGGTAACGGCGCCAAAAACTTGATGCGTGTGTGGTGTACTATATTTTTATGTATATTTTTAGCCCTTTTTAACCACTTAGTCAAGTTTTAAATTTATAAAACACGATATTTACTAACACCAAACACACATATGGGCAAATGCACCCATCGTGAGCGTAGTATTGTGTTGGTAAGATACCGAGGTCGTCCAAGGACACAAGAGCTTTTAATACCGGTTTATCCTCAACGTCTAATCAAATCAAAAATTTGGAAAAAAAAGGTTTTAAACTAGAAAATAAAAACTAAAATGCTGAAAATAAAAAAATAAAAATAAAAACAGATAGACAAGATGAATCACTTGGATCCGACTCGCCTTTAGTGTAACCTTTGATTATTTCCGCACTTTTGTACTTTTTAAGAGATTATCTTAGTTATTGTAGTAGGCCCCTCTTTTGAAGGTGACGTTACCCTCAACCCAGTAGTTTGAGTTAGCAAAGATACAATCCTAAAGGGTCGGATTATTGAAAGATAATTAATTAAGTTATTAATGCTTAATGTGGTAGGTCCCTCTTTTGAAGGTGAGGTTACCCTCGGCTAAGTAGTCTGAGTTAGCAGGGATACAGTCCTAAGTAGCCGGGTTAAAGTTTTAATAGTAGCTTACATATGAGGGGATCAAAGAGTTTGGACCCCCGCCATCCAATACCATTGGGTATTGAAGGAGGTCCTACTAAATTTGACCCAGGTCCTTGCAGGATCTATACACTGAACATGGCAATACTCTTACCAAACCATTCCCTTAACCCCCGACCAGGTAGCCAACATATCTCCATATAGACCGTGGAGATATGAATGGTGAAAATCTTTTATTTTATATAGACAGTAAAATAATGCCAAGACACCACAGACAAATGATAAGGAAGATTCACCTTCAACATAAGAAACTAGTTATTAAAGTCATTAATACATAACCAAATAAAAAGTGCGAAAATATTAAAAATAAAAAGTATTACACTAAATGCTTGTCTTCACCAAGTGATGTAAGAGACTTAGGCAAACATGACCTTTGATTGTCAAGATCTCTTACAATCAATCTTGGATCCCGAGACTACTCACATACTCTATGATGGATGATGGATGATGGTGGTGGATGATGGTGTTGTGGTGGTGGTGGTGGAGTGTGGGTGAAGTGTGAGAGAGGTGGTGTGCCAAGGGATCGTTTGTAAATGAGCCAAGCACCCCTATTTATAGCCTGAACAGAAGCTCGGGCACGGCCCCGTGTACATCCATCTTCTCTTTCTTCATTAATTGCAATTTGTCTGCATTAGTTGACCACGCCCCCGTGTCCGCTGGGCACGACCCCGTGTGCAGAAGCGTATCTGTACTATCAAGTTTTCCTCAGATTCTGCGAATCTTAGAGTTGACCACAGCCCCGTGTCCACTGGGCACGCCCCATGGTGGGTGATAGAAGCTTCTACAGCTTTGTCTTTTCTGCTGACACTTGGGCACGCCCCCGTGCTCATTGAGCACGGGGCGTGTTCAGCCTTCTGTTCTCTTGTTTTTGCTTGGGAAGATGCTGTCAGGGGGTCGGGCATGCCACGTTTGTTCCTTTTCTTGTATTTATGTTAGATTTAGCTGCATTTTTGCTTCTTTTGTTCATTTGAGCTCATTTAATCCTGAAAATACAAAAGGGATTTGACATTGGTGCATCCATGTGCATTTAGCTGCATTTTTGCTACTTTTTCCAACATTAGTACTAAAAAAAATGTTAGTTTTATGCCACAATTGATGTAATTTATATGTTGTATTTTGTATACATCACCTGCCAATGATCTGACATTGGTGCATCCATGTGCATGCAAATCTGCTACACCGTATAACTAATGTCGGGTCGGGTAAACGTAATGTATTGAAGAGCGCCTGCTAAGCTCCGATAAAGGGTTGGGTCTTCAAACGCGGTACCGAAAGATGCACTTAGTTTTGAATTGGTGTCAACCGGGGTGTCTGCCGGTTTGCAAGATTGCATACCGGCTCGTTTTATAATGTCATAAGCGTAAGCTTGCTGCAAGAGGAACATGGAGTCACCACGTCGAGTGACCGAAATACCAAGGAAGAAACTGAGTGGGCCAAGGTCCTTCATAGCAAATTCCTGTACTAGACTTGACATCAGTTGTTTACGTACTTGGTCTGACGAGGTGATTAATAAGATGTCATCCACATAAAGGAGTAGGTAGGCGGTATGACGAGCATTATGTAGAATAAACAGTGAGTTATCACACTCGCTTTGTTTGAAACCCAAGGTGAACACATAGTCTGTGAACTGTTGACACCAAGCCCGTGGGGCTTATTTCAGACCATAAAGAGACTTTTTCAACAAGCAAACGTGATCCGGGAAGTCTTTGTTACGAAACCCCATTGGTTGATATATGTAAACCGTCTTATTTAACTTACCATGTAGGAAAGGATTAGTGACATCAAGCTGATACACTGGCCATGAATGTGAAAGTGCAATGGATAAGACGGTTCGGATTGTAGAAGGCTTGACAACTGGGCTGAAGGTTTCACCACAGTCAATCCCGACTTGTTGTAATCGCCCATCACAGACCAACTGGGCCTTGTACCTTTCCAACGTGCCATTTGAAGTAAACTTATGTTTGAACAACCACATGCTACGAATCACATTCATGTTTGGATGACGAGGAACTAACTTCCAAGTCCCGTTTTTAATAAGGGCATTATACTCATCTGTTATGGCTTTATGCCATTCCGGTGTGGACAAGGCGTAGGCCGGGTTTTTAGGGATAGGTGCGATAGTGGACGAGTGTAGGTTGAAGAGTTGTTTAGGTTTAACGATCCCATCCATTGCTCGGGTACGCATTATCCGAACGGGTTCATTATTTGTGAGCACTAGTGGAACTGTAAGTTGTGGGGAAGATATGTGTAGGTGAAGTGTGGGATGGGTTGGGTGAAGGTGTTGGGAGATGTGGGGTAGTGATGTGTACAGGTGTTTGGTGGGGCGAGGGTTGATGGACCGAGGGGGTGAATGGAGATGTTGTGGGTGAGTGGGCCGGTGGGTGGTTGGTAGATGGGGGATGGGTCGTTGCGTTGGTCTGGACGGTAGGGTTGGTTTGGGTCGAGAGGTGTGAAGGCGAGGTGGTTTGGGAGGAAGGTTTGGGCTGAGGTGCGGTGTTAATGGAGTGGGCTAAGCTGGTTGATTGGTGTGTGTTAGTTGGCTGATGAGGTTGCACTTGAGACCAAAGGGATGGGTGAAGAGGAGTAGACAAGAATTCATATGTGGCAAGAAGGGAATTGAGGTGTGCAAATGGGAAGATTATCTCATCAAATACAACATGTCTCGAGATTGTAATTTGATTGGTGTTGAGATCAAAACACTTGTAACCCCGGTGTTGTGATGGGTATCCGAGAAAGACACACGGATGCGATCGATCGGCGAGTTTATGTGTGAAGGTGGATGGAATGAGAGGGTAACAAAGGGAGCCGAACACCTGTAAGTGGTCGTAAGAAGGAGTGCGATGATAAAGAAGTTGGGTGGGAGTGTTGTAGTTGTGATTTTTGCTAGGAAGAATGTTGTGGATGTAAGTGGCCATTTCGAGGGCATGGTGCCAAAAAGAGTGTGGGAGTGAAGCATGAGACAAAAGTGTGCGAATTATGTTGTTTAGTGAGCGGATTTTGCGTTCCGCTTTGCCGTTTTGTGATGAGGTGTAGGGGCATGTGAGATGAAAAATCATCCCATGTTGATCACAAAATTGTTTAAAAGAGTGGTTGACATACTCGGTTCCGTTGTCACATTGAAAATCTTTAATCTTTCTTTCGAATTGGGTGTTTATTTGATTGTATAAGCGACAAAAAATAGAGTATACTTGTGATTTCTTTGCCAATTGATAAGTCCACAAGAAATTGGTATGAGCATCAAGAAATAAAATATAGTAGCGATGACCCCCAGTGCTAACGAAAGGGGAGGTCCAAAGATCACTATGTATTATGTCAAACGGCAACCAAGTACTAGTATTAGAAGCATTAAACGGAAAACGAGTACTTTTTCCAAAAACACAAGACTGACAAACATGTTTATTCAAAGAACCATAATCAATAGAACTAGAAGTTTTTAAAGCTTGCAATAAAGTAGGTCCCGGATGGCCGAGACGTTGGTGCCCTAGTTGTTGAGATAAAGCAACAAATGTAACGGGTGATTGTTGTTGTGAGGATGGTGGCGGAAGGAGTGGCTATAAGTTACCGCTGCTATTGCACTGCAGGATAGGGATCCGTGTCTTGAGGTCCTTCACAAGAAAACCAAAGGGGTCAAATTCGATTGAAATAGAGTTGTCGGTTGTCAGCCGATATAACAACCCTTCTAAACATATCCCTAAACGTTCCAATTATACCCCGTATACGAGAAACAGACCCGAATAAACTTTATATTAATAAAAATAAAACAAAAAACAAATACCTAAGGGTCTCGTGGGACGCGACCCAAACCCCTCATGGCACTCACGGGGCGCGACGGCCTAGACTTGCCGGACACACAATGATGCTACGTGTCCCTGTCTCGTGTCAAACCAACTAGGTGAGTCGTCTAAGCTAGAGCCGACCCTATGGTCCTCGCGGGCTGCGAAGGCCGAAGCCAGAAGTGTCGCGGGGCACGATAAGGTGTCGGATCAGCCTATAAAAGGGGGTCAAGGCTCATTTGTTCATCGTTCAAAAATCTGAATTCTCTCTCAACTTATGTTAGTCAAAACTCTCGGGTATTATACCCATATAAAGCGAAGCTCTGCATCGTTGTAAGTATTATAACCCCTATTTGTTACCCTACACGACCGATCTAGGGCTCCGTAACGCATGTCAAGGCTCTGCCTGACTCAGCCGTTGGAGTTCTGTCTCGTGCTACACCCGATTGATCTAGGACTCCGTAATGCATGTCAAGGCTCTGCCTGACTCAGTCATTGGAGTTCTGTCTTGAGTTGTACAGTTAATGGGATTTGGGTTATTTTACTAACACGTGTGCATTGTTTAATTTTAATAGATAATAACCAGGAGATACTATAACAACCCTCATAAGACACACTTAGACAACCCTAAAACGTTCCTTATATACCCCGTATACGAGAAACGGACCCTAAATACCTTAATATTTATAAAAAACAAATAAAACAAAATCTGGCAGCTGCTCGCGGGCCGCGACCCAGATGGTCGTAGGTCTCGCGAGGCGCGATTGGCTTTGTTTGTCGGACAAGGCATTGTGCCACGTGTCCGGTTACACAGCAGACCTACACCCTTGACTCACCATAGCTAGGGCCTAGTCTACTTATCTCGCGGGCCGCGAAGGCCGAAGACAAAGGAGTCATGGGCCGTGACTCGCTGCCGGATCAGCCTATAAATAGAGGCTTCAGGCCTCATTTCTCAACATTCATTTTCTGATATTCTCTCTCAATTTCTGTTAGTCTAAACTCTCAGGAAATAATACCATATAGAGCAAAGCTCTGCCTCGTTGTAAGTATTATAACCCTATTAGTTACCCTACACGATCGATCTAGGGCTCCGTAACACATGTCAAGGCTCTGCCTGACTCGGTCGTTTGAGTTCTGTCTCGTGTCACACCCGATTGATTTAGGACTCCGTAATGCATGTCAAGGCTCTACCTGACTCAGTCATTGCAGTTATGTCTCGAGTTGTACGGTTAATGTAATTTAGGTTATTTTACTAACACGTGTGCATTCTTTAATTTTAATAGATAATAACCAGGAGATACACCAGGAAGCCTTAGTTTTACCTAAGTAAACAATGTGAGTACATTTTCTTTTTCTAAACTTTTTGTAAATCATTCTCCTTTTCTACCAAATTATTTTACCAAAACCTCAAATGTTTTCAAATACAATTACAGTGATTAAGTCTTTGTAATTCTACAATTGCTGGTAGTATTATGGGGTTTGTATACAGTACTTGATAACCTTCACATTGGGCACGAGTATCCAATGTGTGATATGACCATAGTCACAGTTCTGTCGAGTGACACGTACTGCACGAGTAATTGTGTAGATATAAACATTGTAATCGCCCTTAATACTGTAATGTGTAACAACTGATGTTTTACAAATTGGAATGTACTCGCCATTATTTCTTGCTGATAAAATGTTTTTAAAACGCGTTTCAAGTAACTTAATGTGAAGCCAATAGAAGCCAGTTGGAGAGCACTGAAGGCTTAAAGTTGTGGATATAAAAGTTACCAAATAAGAAACGGAGTTTATGTTTTCAATAATTAGGGTTTATCCCTATAAATGTATTATAATGAAAACTTGGGTTTTGTCACACCCCGATATTTCCACATATTACCAGTGGGCCCGGCGGGGAGTATCGTGACGTAGTTGATATCATCATAGTCAATACACACAATATAATAGCACAGCGGAAGGCTTGGTGAATAAACTATTACAAACCATAATGTCTGAGTGTTCGAGTGACAGAATGTACAGACAGGAATGTAATAAGATCCACAGGCGGATCATAAATAAATACAAAGAAACAAAACAACAGACTTCAGGTATCTATGGATTTGCAAGATCCTCTTATGACACCTAATAGCTCCAGCCTATTACGAGAGGTACCTGTCAAATCAGTCTTTAAGAAAATACGTCAGTTTACACTGGTAAATACAATTAACTGACTCTTTTGAAAACATTTATGAAAATTGATTTAAGTGCACATGGCACAAATCTTTTATAACTTGGGATAATTATTTAAATATAATCTTGTATACAGATTTACATGTTTGTCTTACAATTGGGGCCGGTTGGAAGCCGGTCGTGGTTAACCGACTCACCTCTTATAGAACCCACAAAGGAGTTATCACCAACATGTGGGTTTATATTTTTAGCATTTGCATCTGTCAGGTGTATGCCTACACCCCGTGCATAGGTCGTGGCCATTTTCAAATGAAATGAGCCGAGGATATCCAGGACACGGTCGCATTAACCCCCAATGCTTATGTTATCAAACAAGACAGATTAAAACGAGTTATGTAAATTTATTAATCACAATCCGATTAAATGATTTCATACTCGACCACGTGGTATTATTATAATACCATATCCCAAGCCCGTATAAAGGAAAATAAGTTGAAAGTATTTACCTGATGCTAGCAGTAAAATCCTAAAGCTTTTGAAGGCACCTTCTACCGGAAGCTATTTAATCTGTATAGAAGGTTTATTAACCTATTAGGATGCTAACGGGTCTTTATTTTAGTCAAGGACTTAGACCGGCTAGCTAGAAGGAAACCTTACGGTTCTAAACGCTCGATTAAGCGGATACCAGAATAGAATGTGATTTAGACCCGACAAGCTTGGATACTTGTATAATATGGGTAAACTAAACACATTCTGGAAATTGAGAATTTAATGATAAGGTTTGTCCCGTTTCGGCTATTTTATATAAACTACTCATATAAGCCGATCCGAACGCGTAAACGCGTAACGGGTAACCAAATAAATTATATACAGGTATTAATCATTATTATGCTCAAAATATGTTAATACATCAGTAATATGTTAACATATATGCCCAAAAAGTAATTTAAACCAAAATAAGTCCCATAAGGGCATTTTGGTAATTTTAATGTCCATAAAAGAGTTTAAATGTGAAACTGAGTTTCAGGTCTGATTTAATTAGTAAAAACATATATTTTTATAAGTTATATCAGTAGGGTATTTTATATGTGTGAAATTTATCTTATATAATCCAACTATGCACCGTAGGGGCATTTTGGTAATTTCACATAGGCTTTAAAGGTCAAAATAGACTTCTGTGTTTAAAAACTTTGACTTACTGTTTAATTATATAAATTAACTTAAAACATCAGCTGTCATGGGACCCCTTAGGATCATTACCAGCTGTCATGGGACCCCTTAGGATCACCCCAGGTGTCCTAGTAGTTTATAAAAACCGTCCAATAGTCCCTTGTTTCGAAACAAGTAAGCTTAAGTCGGTTTAACAGCTGAAACATACATCTGTCCAAATTTTCTGCCCATCGATAAGCTTACGGACCGTAAGCTAATATCCTTGCGGTCCGTAACCAGCACTTACGGACTGTAAGACCATGTGGTTGCGGTCTGTTACGGAACCTGAAACGCATCGCCCAGTTACCTCCTTGCGGACCGTAAGCCTTGGGCCATACGGTCCGTAATCGTTGACCAGAAGACAAAATTTTTAGAACTTTTATACACTTGACCATGCACTTCCATAACCAAATCTTTAATCAATAAAGTAGCATAATAGTCCATATGGCCAGTCCTGTCCTATTCAAATTACTATGCCATGCACATATGTCTCCTTGGAGTTTATAGAAGTTGGTCGTACATGAAGATTCGTCAATATTTCTTATGAATTTCAAATTCTTGAATTATTGCATGAACTATCATCAAGTAGCCGAAGTTTATGAATTCTCCAACAACTATTCATAAGAGTGTAAAATTTTGTAAAGCTTTTGGGAATGTTTAAAAGGTCACTCAGAGGTAGAATTAACATGTTGACACGTCTAATCCCTGTAGCTTTATTATCCTTTGATTAAGAATTTATCATTCACGTAGTGTCATTCAGAGGCTCAAGTTTGGCATGTTGACACTTTGAGTCCTTCAAACTAAATTTTCCACATGTTAGGACACGTGTCTATACATAACTGGACACGTTTTTACGTGGTGTTACATCCTCACCCCCTTAAAAGAAATCTCGACCTTGAGATTTACTGGAATAAGTGAGGGTACTTTTGTCTCATAGTGGACTCGACTTTCCACGTATATTCGGGACCTCTACGGGCATCCCATTTGACCTTTACTATAGGTACATGCTTTCTTCGGAGCTTTTTAACCTGTCGATCCTCGATCGATATAGGTCTTTCAACAAATCTCAAGCTTTCATCGATTTGAACGTCTTTATGAGACATAGCTAGCGATTCATCGGCTAAGCATTTCTTGAGATTACAAATGTGGAACACATTATGAATTCCACTCAGCTCCTCAGGCAAGTTTAGCTTATAAGCTACACTGCCGACACATTCGATAATCTCGAATGGTCCAATATATCTAGGGCTAAACTTGCCCTTTTTACCAAAACGCATCACACCTTTCCAGGGTGACACTTTCAATAGAACTTTATCGCCCATCTCAAACTTTAGAGGTTTTCGCCTCTCATCAGCATAACTTTTCTGCCTATCCCTGGCAGCTTTCAGGCGATCCCGAATCTGGACAATCTTGTCTGTTGTTTCAAGGACTATATCAGGTCCTGACAACTGAGCTTCTCCTACTTCTGCCCAACAGACAGGCGTTCTGCATTTCCTACCATATAATGCCTCAAAAGGCGCAACCTCAATGCTAGTATGGTAGCTATTGTTATAGGAAAACTCGATTAATGGCAGGTGGTCATCCCAACAACCACCTAAATCAATAACACATGCACGAAGCATGTCTTCTAAAGTTTGAATCGTACGCTCACTTTGTCCATCCGTCTGAGGGTGGTAAGCAGTACTAAAATTCAAACGTGTGTCCAAAGATTGTTGAAAACTTTTCCAAAAATGAGAGGTGTATCTAGTATATCTATCAGAGATAATAGCCACCGGTACGCCATGTAGAGCCACAATCTTATCTACGTACAACTGGGCTAACTTGTCGGAGCTATGGGTCTCCTTGATAGGCAAGAAATGTACTGACTTAGTCAGTCTATCAACAATAACCCATATGGTATCATTTCCATGCCTTGTTTTAGGTAAATTGGTTATGAAATCCATGGTTACCATCTCCCACTTCCATGTAGGGAGTTCTGGTTGTTGAAGTAGACCTGAAGGCTTTTGATGTTCAGCTTTAATCTGAGCACAAGTCAGGCACTTAGCTACATGTGTGGCAATAGATTTCTTTAAACCTATCCACCAATAATTAGCCTTCAAATCATGATACATCTTGTCACCTCCAGGGTGAACTGAGTATTTAGAGTTATGAGCTTCCTGGAGGATTACACCTCGAAGTCCACCATGAATAGGAACCCAAATTCTTCCATTCATTCTGAGGATTCCATCCTTCCCAGGTGCTAACTGCTCAGCAGTTACACCCAACTTTTCATTTGAAAGATTAACTTCTAAAACAACATCTTTATGTGCAGCTAATAGTCTTTCATTCAGACTATTCTTCAACTCAATGATTTTTGCATTGATCCTGATTGGTTTAATTCTTTCCTTTCGGCTTAGAGCATCAGTGACTACGTTTTCTTTACCCGGATGGTAGCGTATTTCGCAATCATAGTCATTCAGGGTTTCCATCCAGCGGCGTTGTCTCATATTGAGTTCTTTCTGATTAAACAGATGCTGGAGACTTTTGTGATCCGAGTAGATCACACATTTAGTTCCATATAAATAATGTCTCCACAACTTTAGTGCGAATACAACGGCACCCAATTCTAAGTCATGGGTGGTGTAATTCTTTTCATGCACCTTCAGTTGTCGTGATGCATATGCAATCACTTTGCCACGCTGCATAAGTACACACCCCATGCCGGTGTGTGATGCATCACAGTACACTACAAACTCTTCAATTCCTTCAGGTAAAGACAATACCGGAGCATTGCTCAACTTCTGCTTAAGAATCTCAAAGGATTCTTGTTGTTTCGGACCCAATCGAATTTTACATTCTTACGGGTCAGGGAAGTTAGTGGTGCTGCTATTCTTGAGAAGTTTTCGATGAATCTTCTATAGTAACCAGCCAAACCTAGAAAACTTCGAATTTCAGTAGGAGTCTTGGGTGCTTCCCAATTCATTACGGCTTCTACCTTAGTGGGATCAACCTGGATTCCACACTCACTAACTACATGTCCAAGGAATTGGACTTCGCGAAGCCAGAACTCGCACTTGGAGAACTTAGCATATAATTTCTCCTGTCAAAGCAATCCTAAAACGCATCAAAGGTGCTTCTCGTGATCAATCTGATTACAAGAGTAGATAAGTATGTCATCGATGAAAACGATGACAAATTTATCTAAGTATGGCTTGCAGACCCTATTCATGAGATCCATGAATGCTGTTGGCGCATTAGTGAGCCCGAAAGGCATCACTAAGAACTCAAAATGTCCATATCTCGTTCTGAAGGCCGTCTTTGGTACATCTTCAGTCCTAACCTTGAGTTGATGATACCCAGATCTTAAGTCAATCTTCGAGAAGTAGCTTGCCCCTTGGAGTAGATCGAACAAGTCGTCGATCCTGGGCAAGGGATAACGATTCTTGATCGTTACTTTATTCAATTTACGATAATCAATGCATAAGCGCATTGATCCGTCCTTCTTTTTCACAAACATAATTGGAGCTCCCCAGGGCGAAGAACTAGGTTGTATGAAACCTTTCTCCAATAGTTCATCCAATTGGGTCCTAAGTTCTTTCATTTCAGTAGGTGCTAGGCGATAAGGAGCTCGTGCAATAGGTGCTGATCCTGGGAGAATCTCTATCATGAACTCTACTTGCCTCTCAGGAGGTAATCCAGGTAATTCATCAGGAAAAACATCAGGATATTCAGAGATAATTGGAATATCTTCAATTTTAGGCTTCGGGTCATTCACAGTCACTTGTGCCATGTAAATGACACATCCATTTTTCAAACACTGTGATACCTTGAGAATAGAAACGTTGCTAGGCAATCCATATTGTGTGTCTCATTGAATAGTGACAGATTCACCAGAAGGGGTTTTGATAATAACTAGATTTTTGTCGCAGGCAATTTGGGCTTGGTTATGCGACAACCAATCCATGCCTAAAACTATATCAAACCCAGCCAATTTCATTGGCAAGAGGGACAGCGGAATAGAATGATTCTTAATGGATATAGAGCATCTATTAAGAAGAGTTGAAGCTGTTTCTAAGGTACCATCGGCAAGTTCTACCTCGTATTTTATGTCTAGAGTCTTAATAGGCAGATTCAATAACTTACAGAACTTATGGTCTACAAAAGACTTATCAGCACCGGAATCAAATAAGACTCTAGCATAATTATTATTGATGGGGAAGGTACCTGTTATGACGTTATCGTCGTTCACTGCTTCCCTCGCGTTCATCTGAAAAACTCTCGCATTGTTTTTCTTTACCTCCTCAGGCTTCTTTGTATTCTTGGGGCAATTGGTTTTAATGTGCCCCTTTTCATTGCAACCATAGCAGGTTGCATCCTTGATATTTCGGCACTCAACAGACTTGTGCCCCTTCTTTTTACAGATCCCACATGGTTTGGCCTGTGGGTATTGGTTACATTTCCCAAAACGCCTTTTATTGCAAGTCTTACACCTGGGCTTGTCATTCGACTGCCCCTTTTTAGACCCATAGTTCCCTTTGCCCTTTTTATTTGACTGAGGAGACTTGTCTTCCTCTCTTTTCCTCTTCTCTTCATCGGTACTCTTCTTTGCCCTACTCCTCACAACATCCAAAGTGAGGGACAAAGATAGATCCACAGCAGATCTATAAGTGGTTGGCTTAGAGGCCTTAACATTCCCTTTTACCTCAGGAGCCAAACCACCGATGAAACGCGCAATGCGTTTGGGTTCAGGAGTGACTAAATACGGTACTAGCCTTGACATTGAATTGAAACTAGTCACATAGGATCTACAATCCAGATCCTTCATCACTAAGGTGAGGAAATCAGTCTCTATCCGCTCGACTTCATGCTGAGGGCAATAGGTTTCCTTAACCAAATCAACAAATTTGTTCCATGACAGATTGTATAAAGGAACCTTCCCGGTGGCTTGCACTAATGCTTTCCACCAAGTGAGGGCATCGCCCTTAAAGGATTGAGACACAAACTTTACTATATCCTCCTTAGCACATCCGATGATGTCTATTACAGTCTCCATCTCGTCCAACCATTTCATGCAATCGATTGCTCCCTTTTCTCCGGTAAAATCCCTCGGTTTACAGGAGACAAAGTACTTATAGGTACAACCCTTGGTGTACCGGGGAATTGGCTCGAGGACAATCTGCCTCTTTGGCTCACTACCCTGATTAGATGAGTGCTGAGACTCACTTTTCTTATGAGTATGGGTTGAGAATGGGATCGTGAATGAGTTATGTGTAACAACCCGCACTTTTGTGCGTTGTTACTACTCGTTATACTCGTTACGCCTAGCACCAGAGATTCGGATCATAATGTAACTATATCGTATATATCGCTATTCGAAGGATAATCGCATATTTTCAAGCTACAATATCATTATACTACACTATTATCACACTAACACTCACGGAGGCATTGAGTGCGGACCTATTATCAAACTATTAACGCTAACAAGGACCCTCGGGTGAGTGCTGTAGCTCCAGTCGTCATGACGATGACGACAATACGAGTAAACGGTACCCCGTCAGTCTCTGTGGCACTACACGAAATAACGTTCACGATGACATCAAGAAAGGACCTATACTACCCTCACTGATGGTCGTGAAACGTCGCTAATAATCGTATACTCGAATCGGAGACCGATCGTGAATTATCGAAACTTTGGATTATGGATACGTAAATACAACCCTTAGATATATATATATATATATATATATATATATATATATATAATAACAATATAATAATAATATAAATTAATTATGAAAGGTACGCGCTTCGAAAACGATCAAAACGATAAAAAACGGAGAAATCCAACGCGTCAGGATAGCTATCCGGATGGATGGCCATCCGGACGGATGGACGTGCGCATGGATGGGCCATCCGCACGCATGGGCCATCCGCACGGATGGGCTATCCGGGCCAGATCTCTTTCCCTCTTCTCTGTTGCCTATAAATACCCTGTCACATCACTTGAACAGTGATGTGACAGCTCATGTTCAACCAAACGCGCACCAAGACCATTTTCTCTCGATTTCCTCGCGATTCCGGTAAGATTTCAACCTAAAACTTGTACTTCTACAATCTACACTCGATTCTACATCATTCTATCTTTCAAAACTCAAATTCTAACCGTGAAATCTGAGGATTTGAGGCGTTTTGGAGGTGATGTCACCAAGAGTTCTTATGAACTTCAAGTTGGGGTCTCATTTCACTATAAACGACTCAGATCCGGGTGATTTCCACATGTTTTAATGACAAAACTCACCTAAATCTGTGCGATTTCGAGTTAACAATGAAGAACCACCATGAACGGCCAGATCTGATGGAACGGGGTGACTCCCGGCCGTTAGAATGAGTAGGAATTGACGGAACTTCAAGTGTTAATGCGAAATTACACTACCCTAGTGAAAACGAACGTATTCCTTCCGTTAAACACTCGGAAACAGTGTTCAGAGTGCGAAACAGACATGTCAGTCCGCACGGATGACACAGCCCGCACGGATGACACCATCCACACGGACCACCCATCCGCACGGACCACCCATCCGCACGGACCACCCGCCCGCACGGACCACACACCCGCAGGGATGACACGTCCGCACGGACCGCATGTCCGCACGGATGACACATCCGCACGGATCATGTGTCCGCACGGATGACAAGTCACCCGCACGCACACTCATCCGCACGCACAGCAAAGTCAAATCCGCACGCACACTCAACCGCACGGATCACTGTTATCCGCACGGATAACATGCCATCCGGACGGATGACTTGTCATCCGGACGGATGACCTGTCCATCCGCACGGATGAGAACAGTCCAACCAAATGAGTAACTTTTCAAGGGCAATCTCGCTTAACCGTATATCGTTTACTCTATTTCTTCAAGGATCATTACAGACGCACTCGCAACCGACTCAATCAAGTTGTAATCTCGCTAAATACGCACTGTGAGTATACTTGAACTCCTTTTAATCAAATTTTGGGTGTAACATACGTTTCTAACAAATCGAACTTATCAATCGAAATATTCAATCAATCGAATTATCACTTGCGAATAACTGTTATGCATAGATATACGTGATGCTAGTTGCATATGTGCTAGGGCTTATACTCGCGACGTCCCACCACGAGTAGTATAGTACTATTGCGCCTGACGGGGTCTAGTTATGCCATCGTACATTCGAGCATCGAGGACTTAGTTGGTAGTATCAGTTTTGTGAGTATATATGTCGTGTATTACGTTTATGCATATGAAAATTCGCTACACTTTTATCTACTATGCTATACTTATCAAACCTGTATACTCTCCAATACTTTTGTATTGACAATTATTTTAACGTATGTTGCAGGTTAGATCGCGGACTATATCAAATCAAGCTAGGAAGTCTAGAAACTCAACTAAAATCTAGGTTGTCGGATTTGCATTGTTCGAGAGGACAATAGATCTGTGATAACTTATGTGATTGTATTATTTGTTAGTATGGGATAACGCATGTATTAAATATTATCGCAATATAGTTGTTATGGATTCTCTTGAGCAATCTGATTTGCCTAGTGTCGCGCCCCGATGATTCCGCCATCGGTTGGGGTGTGACAGATTGGTATCAGAGCCATAACTATAGGGAATTAGCTCAGACTCGACCTAGTCCGGGTCGATGTCTTAGAAATTGACCTAGTCTATAGTCTAAGTACCAACAGGCCGACTCGTACGAACCCAGTGGGGTTTGTATTGGGCTTACTTGATACTCTCGATCGAAATTGCTAAAAGCTACAACTTTGTGTGAACACCGCATACTACAACTTCACACGAAGGAAGCCTTTCCTAAGGCTGAAATACTACTTAACCTTTCCTAAGGCCGACACAATACACGTGTTTTCAAAAATACTCGCAAAACAGAACCGAGCGATCTAGTCGAGAACAGGTGTGAAAACCAAGAACTCTCGATATGATTGCTCACTCAGCGCATTTTTTTTCTAGCACGAGAACCTTTCATCGAGTTAGGAGTGGCATCCACATCTCGACGAAAGCCTCCATTTCGAAATCTAGTGGAACTCACGAATTTATTCGAAGAGCATAACCACAACTAGGAACGGAACTGTTAAGACAGGGGTGAAACCCGTACCTTAATAAGTCGTTCCACTCTCTATAAACTGGTTTTCAAAAGCTCTCACCAGGGACTCGACTATTGCAATAACTCAAGCCACGCGATGACTAGGAAGACGAATGCCATGAGCTGCATCCCAGTGGAAGCATGGAGTCTTCTAGGTCAACGCGCGCGCCCGAACTTGTTAAATATAGTTGGGTTACCTTGGGTAGTCGACGCCTAAACACCCAGGGCACTCTTATCATACGACCTGCCAATCTTACAACTGGTTGGAAATTTGTTTACATTTTGAAACTTTACGCTTTATCGATTTCTCGATTTAACGATTTTCACTCCCTGCTTTATAAACGCACGACTCGCACAGCCATCGCAATCTAAAACGAAACCCGAATGTTCGCAACAAAACTAATTCATAATCTATCGCATTCGCTCTCGTTTTCTCACTTCAACGCGACCTCGCTTATTCTAAATCGACCTGTATGTGCATGATTACAAATTACATCTATATATATATATATATATATATACGTATAAACAAACAAGTCATTGTGTGAGGACTTAGGAATTTCGTGTTTCCTATGTGATTCGTATTACTATACTATCGCATCAAGTTTGAACGCACTCAAATCGCAACGCAAACTCAAAAATCATTATGATCGAATCTCACTCCAAGTCTCCTTCTGTCTAGATGCCTTCCAACAACTCTACTTCGAGAATGATAGCAAAGAGACGAGCCAAACGAAGGAGCGAAAAGAGGATTGCTTCACTTGTGACCAGGGAAGTGGTCAAAGTCATTCCTCAGATTGCCACACGAGTTCACTCTCTCAACAATTCTCGAGCTTCGGAAGACGTTAAGACGGGAGAGCCGCAATCTACTTTTCCCTACAAGCACTTCAAAGCCTGTGACCCGATGGAATTCACGGGTGAAGGAGGTGCGACTCAACTACTCCAGTGGTTCGATTCTATCGGAGTTACCCTTCGTCAAAGCGGGTGTCCCGATAGTCTCCGTACTACTTGCGCCACCGGAGTATTTCAATCGCGAGCACTCGACTGGTGGACCGCCGAACGTAACAAACGTGGGATCTCCGTAGCTTACGCTCTCTCTTGGAATGAGCTGAAAGAGCTCATGGAGAAAGAATACTGTCCTCCTCACGAGATTCAGAAGCTGGAAAGCGAATTTTGGGAAATAAAGCAAACCGAAGGTGACAATGCTGGCTACACCGCAAGGTTCAAACAGCTTAGCATAATCTGCCCAAGTCAAGTCAACGCTCCGGGAAAGGCCATCGCGAAGTACATTCGCGGCTTGCCTGAGTGTGTTGGTGATTTTGTCGAAGCTGCAAGACCTGCTACCATCGAAGAAACATACCGCTTAGCCGCAGAAATCAACAACAAACGACTCATGGAAGGATTATTCTCAAAGAATCCTGTCAAACAAGCTCATCAAGCAATCGCCAGTAATCCTTCAGGCGAGCATGTTAACGAATCTTCTGATGAATCTACTAACGAATCTTCCGACAAATCTACTGGCGATTCTTCTAATGAATCGGCTAACGATTCTTCTGACGGATCTGCTAACGATTCCTCGGACGAATCTGCTGCCGATTCTCCCGACAAATTAGCCAAAGACTCCGCAAGCGAGTCTTCAGACGAATCCTCCAACGACGACACTTCTTCGCAAGACACCGACAAACCCAGCCGCAAACGAAAGACTTCAAGCCCGAGCTCATCGACAACCGAACTGCTGCAACCGGAACCTCTTCGAACAGTTCCGATGTTTCCAAAACGAGCCTACACTGGATTTCATCCTCAGTGTTACTCGTGTACCTATCATCATCCAGTTGGGGCTGACTGTCGCTATTGCAATATCTGCAACCGTTACGGTCACTTCACTCGCAACTGCCGCATCGAACCATGAACTTGAGTACAACAACAACAGCTCCAGCAAAAGTCTTCAAGCATCAGACGTCTAGCAAGCGTAGGATAAAGTTGTAATGATACGATTTTCGACGTTTATTTCTAAGCTTTGAACCTACTCTATTACTCAATGTACCCCCGTATTCTCTTTCACTCTTTAATCGCCGCAATTAGATTAGATTCACACACATACTATATACTGTATCACGAAATAATGTGTTTTACCCTCACTACACTCTTGGAACGAGGTACGATGAACGTGCAAGGAACGAATAATCACGGGTGCACACGGGATTATTTGGTTCAGTGCACGGTGATCGTAGTGAATTCTAAAAGTGCCATAGCGTTTGACAAAAAGGTGACACCAAAACACGGGATGAAAGTAGTAGGGGTCGGGCGAGGAATGCCTTACCATACTACCGAAGTTCTGTGAAGAAAGTGCCACGTGGAGTTGAACGTTATTAGACCTATTATACTATTGCGATTATTTTCAACACACTACACTCAATTGCAAGGCGTAACAAACCGTATCATCGCAAGACTTGTCGTAAGTCTGCAAACGCAATGCAATCGCCTCATCGATGGACTCTGGGGAGTCTACCTCGCAGGCAAATTGCATCGACGCAAGACTGGTCGTAAGTCTGTTGCAACGAATCTCGATCAAGCAAGTGAACGCTCACGATATTGTTGAGTGAGGACCTATTCTACCCTCCTCGATAGCCGTGATGCATCATAACGAAACATTAAGCTTATTCGAGACAAGAATCGAACTCGACTAATCGAAATCGCTTACCTTGTGTATCTCGCAACCTCTATCGCTTATCACGTGAGCCTATATCATTT
The DNA here is from genome assembly GCA_030545235.1 of Helianthus tuberosus. NCBI lineage: Eukaryota > Viridiplantae > Streptophyta > Magnoliopsida > Asterales > Asteraceae > Helianthus > Helianthus tuberosus. The sequence goes on along the minus strand of CM060418.1, from coordinate 157,279,569 downwards.
GCTGTGTATCAATCTATCGCTATCGCCTACCGTTATCTGTGATATTTGTGCTAAGTTGGAACGCATGACCTCGCCTCACGGGAGGAAGCTCATATGGTTAAAACAAGGTGTTTTAGCTATATCAGCAGCCTTTCGTGGAAACAGGCCATGTAGGGGCTGATGTTAGTTAAATTCTGTGGTGTTAATCAATCGAACCGAACCGCGTAAATCAAAATCGCAAACCTCCATCGCTTGCACGCAACAACTGCCGCTTATCGTAATCCGATTATCATCACCATCATTGCTAGTGTTATGTTTGTATCATTCGTTTAACCATCTAATCGCTGATTGCCTATTGTGTATAATCTACCGCTTATCGCTCACTTGATGTTCATTGTCGTCTGTATGGTATTAAGTACACATGACACCGCTTCACGAGGCAAGGCTAACCTGGTTAAGCATGGTGTTTCGCCATGTTAGCAACCCCCGTGGAAACGTGCCATGTGGGTGTAATGTGGAATCTAATCGAACACGCGCTATTCGCTTCTCGCCTACCAACTCGCTGGATTAATCTATTCGATCCTATCTTATGCTCGGACCGACCTTCTATCGATTGGGCCGAGTAAAACGCAATTCTACCCGAATCATATCGGCACACCTGACACTACCTCACGAAATGGAGGTAATATGGGCAAAGCATGGTGGATACGCCGCTGGTACTTCTTATATATAAGTGTTTTAAACATATTAACGAACTTTCGTGGGAAAGCGCCAAGTGGGGCTCGGTAATTAACTACTTTTTGTGCTGATTAAAACGTCTTTTATAAATTTTTGATTTAAAACCGGTGGACAAATGAAATTTTCTCACAACGTAGAGTTAACATCGAAACAGCTTAACTCCATGTCCAAGAAAAGTTTCATAAGCCCAGTTTTCCTTAAACTTTTACAGTGTCAAAATAAAATCCTTCTTAAGACATTGGTTCGACATCGAGTTCAGCTTGAACCCAGGTCATAGGAGAGTTTTCGTAACCCTTGTTTTCATCTCCGAGTTCCTTAAAATATTTAAAAACTTTAAACTTCCTTGCAACATCGGTTAATATCGACACTGTTGGCCGCACGTTAAAAGGAAAATTTTCAAAGATTTTCATCCTAAATCCTTTTTTTAATATCTAAACGAACGCTTCTTGTAACGTTGGTTAACGATCGACTCAGTTAACTCTACGTCATGAGAAACCTTTCAAATTACAATCGCATCGAACTAACGAACTCTACACAAGACGAGGTACTTTGGAACGCCAACTCGCGGGATTATTACTTTCGTCCTTACGTCACTTTCTCGCTATCGCAGTCGATCTCTCTTATTCGAAACGTTCTAGCTGTCAACTTACGGTCAAATCGCTCGCTGTATCGCTACGTATACAAGATCAACTCCTAGAAGTCTACCTATTGGATTAATTTCGGGACGAAATTTCCTAAAGTAGGAGAGACTGTAACAACCCGCACTTTTGTGCGTTGTTACTACTCGTTATACTCGTTACGCCTAGCACCAGAGATTCGGATCATAATCTAACTATATCGTATATATCGCTATTCGAAGGATAATCGCATATTTTCAAGCTACAATATCATTATACTACACTATTATCACACTAACACTCACGGAGGCATTGAGTGAGGACCTAATCTACCCTCCTCAGTGCCCGTGATGTGTCGAACGTAAACTATTAACGCTAACAAGGACCCTCGGGTGAGTGCTGTAGCTCCAGTCGTCATGACGATGACGACAATACGAGTAAACGGTACCCCGTCAGTCTCTGTGGCACTACACGAAATAACGTTCACGATGACATCAAGAAAGGACCTATACTACCCTCACTGATGGCCGTGAAACGTCGCTAATAATCGTATACTCGAATCGGAGACCGATCGTGAATTATCGAAACTTTGGATTATGGATACGTAAATACGACCCTTAGAGATATATATATATAATAATAACAATATAATAATAATATAAATTAATTATGAAAGGTACGCGCTTCGAAAACTATCAAAACGATCAAAAACGGAGAAGTCCAACGCGTCAGGATAGCTATCTGGACGGATGGCCATCCGGACGGATGGACATGCGCACGGATGGGCCATCCGCACACATGGGCCATCCGCACAGATGGGCCATCCGCACAGATGGGCTATCCGGGCCAGATCTCTTTCCCTCTTCTCTGTTGCCTATAAATACCCTGTCACATCACTTGAACAGTGATGTGACAGCTCCTGTTCAACCAAACGCGCACCAAGACCATTTTCTCTCGATTTCCTCGCGATTCCGGTAAGATTTCAACCTAAAACTTGTACTTCTACAATCTACACTCGATTCTACATCATTCTTTCTTTCAAAACTCAAATTCTAACCGTGAAATATGAGGATTTGAGGCGTTTTGGAGGTGATGTCACCAAGAGTTCTTATGAACTTCAAGTTGGGGTCTCATTTCACTATAAACGACTCAGATCCGGGTGATTTCCACATGTTTTAATGACAAAACTCACCTAAATCTGTGCGATTTCGAGTTAACAATGAAGAACCACCATGAACGGCCAGATCTGATGGAACGGGGTGACTCCCGGCCGTTAGAATGAGTAGGAATTGACGGAACTTCAAGTGTTAATGCGAAATTACACTACCCTAGTGAAAACGAACGTATTCCTTCCGTTAAACACTCGGAAACAGTGTTCAGAGTGCGAAACAGACATGCCAGTCCGCACGGATGACACAGCCCGCACGGATGACACAGCCCGCATGGATGACACCATCCGCATGGACCACCCATCCGCACGGACCACCCATCCGCACGGACCACCCGCCCGCACGGACCACACACCCGCACGGATGACACGTCCGCACGGACCGCATGTCCGCACGGATGACACATCCGCACGGATGACAAGTCACCCGCACGCACACTCATCCGCACGCACAGCAAAGTCAAATCCGCACGCACACTCAACCGCACGGATCACTGTTATCCGCACGGATAACATGCCATCCGGACGGATGACTTGTCATCCGGACGGATGACCTGTCCATCCGCACGGATGAGAACAGTCCAACTAAATGAGTAACTTTTCAAGGGCAATCTCGCTTAACCGTATATCGTTTACTCTATTTCTTCAAGGATCATTACAGACGCACTCGCAACCGACTCAATCAAGTTGTAATCTCGCTAAATACGCACTGTGAGTATACTTGAACTCCTTTTAATCAAATTTTGGGTGTAACATACGTTTCTAACAAATCGAACTTATCAATCGAAATATTCAATCAATCGAATTATCACTTGCGAATAACTGTTATGCATAGATATACGTGATGCTAGTTGCATATGTGCTAGGGCTTATACTCGCGACGTCCCACCACGACTAGTATAGTACTATTGCGCCTGACGGGGTCTAGTTATGCCATCGTACATTCGAGCATCGAGGACTTAGTTGGTAGTATCAGTTTTGTGAGTATATATGTCGTGTATTACGTTTATGCATATGGAAATTCGCTACACTTTTATCTACTATGCTATACTTATCAAACCTGTATACTCGCCAATACTTTTGTATTGACAATTATTTTAACGTATGTTGCAGGTTAGATCGTAGACTATATCAAATCAAGCTAGGAAGTCTAGAAACTCAACTAAAATCTAGGTTGTCGGATTTGCATTGTTCGGGAGGACAATAGATCTGTGATAACTTATGTGATTGTATTATTTGTTAGTATGGGATAACGAATGTATTAAATATTATCGCAATATAGTTGTTATGGATTCTCTTGAGCAATCTGATTCGCCTAGTGCCGCACCCCGATGATTCCGCCATCGGTTGGGGTGTAACATTATGGACCGAACATTGCTCGGTTCCTTAAATATCTTATCTACTACTTGGGCAACTGCAGTATCCATCATTGCTTGCAGTTCAGCATTTGTGAGATTTACTCTTGCTTCATTATTGTTTTCTCCTCGAGGGTGGCTATTTGCCTCATCAGATCCAACCATTTTCGAGTACTATATTAAACAATAATGATATATTAAAATTATGTTATAAATCATCATATCGATGATTAGATGGTCATGGTATTATTAAACCATATAGACCATTTTAATAAAATAATAATAATAATCTAAGAGATACAATTCTTTTATATTTTTATTAGACAGAGGAATATAAATCACACTGTCAATGTCATGAAGACATATTCATATTACACAAAGCTCGTCTCGAAGGACATTTAGTTGGCACAAAGCCTTGTCACATAGACGATTATAATAATTGATTTCTTTAAGGGTCGAACAAAGTTCATTGCCTTTTTGACAAGAAGTCTATTAAAACTTTCATTGTCATTGTTACACCTTTGCTTGTAAGCATACATCTCTAATGGATGTTGTGGTGTATACATCATATTGATGTTTATTAGCCATGATTCATGATGGTCATATAGGCTAAAAATAGTGGCTTGGAAAAATCCAAGTACATTAGGAAGATTGTGTGGTTTCTCATACCGCACAATTCAGGATTGTTAACATGTTTTCAGATGTTAACAGAGAGTCATTATCTTAAAAAGGTTGTACCATCATAGCCATTTACTATTTTGGCTAGGTTATACCTTTAAGAAATTTGTTGGCAGATCAATAAATTTGAAATGATATAGCATGATGTAATAAAATACATATTTAAAATCGAAAATAACTTCATTAACCACGAAACAATTACAAAATTGCCCAAAAACGGACTTGATAAAAACAACACAAACTGCCCACGCAGGGGCTACTGAAAGCACTGCCCACGCAGGGGCTACTAAAACAGAAAGTAAGTCCACGTAGGAACTTGGTACATGAAAACAAAATAAACGTCCTCGCAGGGACTTATTGAAATACAACATGAACAATAATCTCCTACTTCTTCTTGCCCTTAAGAAGGTTCATAAGACCCTTGACAAAACCATTGTGCTTCTTCTTAGTTTCATGAGCTTCATGTTCAACACTGTCTAACCTCTGTAAAATTTCTTGAGTTTGTTCCTGAAGGTGAGGAGGGGGTTGCTGGTATGGTGGGTATTGGTATCCCTGTACCGAATATCCAGTTGGATGAACTGGAGGGTAAGAAGAAGGGTAAAGATGATGGTATTGTGCAGCTGTAAGGTACGGATCATGAGTTCCATAGTCCGATGGGTATCCAGACGGATTATACCCAGATGAACCTGGGTATGTCGGAATCGGGTTGTCAAAACCCAACGGTGGCTGCAGTGGTGCATGAGAGACTGGTGGAAGGTTGACTTCCGGCACCGTGTGTGAGTGTCCGCCCAACTGTGGGTCCTCTGGAATAAGAGGGTAAGAACTTGAGCCATGAGGAGATGCAAACCGTGGTCCCCCACGTACGGATATTCTAGCATTTCTCCTTCGCCTTGGCGTCTCGGGAGGCTGTTGAGGTGGTTCCTCAACTGGTAACGGTGGTGGGGTAACAGCTTGGAGTTGGGGATCAACCAAGGGAGGTTGGGCTGGGGAGTTATGGTATGAAGGTGTAAAGAACCAATCATACTGAGCCATCCTCTCTTGATATGAGTCGGGCCCATGGTACGGTGATCCCTGAAATGGGGAACCGCTTGAGACGCTTATTGGGTGGCCTGGTGTTCCTGTTTGCAAATCTGGGTCCGGGTCATCATCCATCTCCATTTCCTGATAAAAGTGATCCTCAGGCCCCAAAGGGTTGTAGCCCAAAAAGTTGTTAACATAATCATTCGGATTAAATTGTGCAGGGGAGTAAGTAGAATCTGAATGATGAAAAGGATGACATTGAAAATAGTGATGTGATTGGTTTGAGTGATGAGTTCCCTGCGAAAGAGGGGAATGATGGGGTTCGATAGGAATAGGCAACCCAAAATAAGGAGGGTCAGATGGTGAGGATCCCAACGAGACAGAATGTCTTGTTGGTTCAAAGCTATGGCTCCAATTATCCCTAGAGTCGGAGCCGGAAAGTGAGTCGGATGGTATACGTATGTGGGAGGGTCCCGTGCTGCCAGACGGTCCTCCACGCATGGGTCCTTTGCCTTTTCCTCTTACTCTTGGTGGCATTCTTCCAAGTGATAACCGGTCAAGACACGTAACTATAATAAAACAATAAAAGGAAGGTTAAGAGTAAAATCCTAGGTCATTTGCCTAGACTCGAGAGTCTAAGGAATGTGCTTATTATGTCATTGAGATTAAACACAAAAGGTTAGTGTTTAATTCACTCAATGTTGGCTCTGATACCAACCTGTCACACCCCGATATTTCCACATATTACCGGTGGGCCCGGCGGGGAGTATCGTAACGTAGTTGATATCATCATAGTCAATACACACAATATAATAGCACAGCGGAAGGCTTGGTGAATAAACTATTACAAACCATAATGTCTGAGTGTTCGAGTGACAGAATGTACAGGCAGGAATGTAATAAGATCCACAAGCGGATCATAAATAAATACAAAGAAACAAAACAACAGACTTCAGGTATCTACGGATTTGCAAGATCCTCTTATGACACCTAATAGCTCCAGCCTATTACGGGAGGTACCTGTCAAATCAGTCTTTAAGAAAATACGTCAGTTTACACTGGTAAATACAATTAACTGACTCTTTTGAAAACATTTATGAAAATTGATTTAAGTGCACATGGCACAAATCTTTTATAACTTGGGACAATTATTTAAATATAATATTGTATACAGATTTACATGTTTGTCTTACAATTGGGGCCGGTTGGAAGCCGATCGTGATTAACCGACTCACCACTTATAGAACCCACAAAGGAGTTATCCCCAACATGTGGGTTTATATTTTTAGCATTTGCATCTGTCAGGTGTATGCCTACACCCCGTGCATAGGTCGTGGCCATTTTCAAATGAAATGAACCGAGGATATCCAGGACACTGTCGCATTAACCCCCAATGCTTATGTTATCAAACAAGACATATTAAAACGGGTTATGTAAATTTATTAATCACAATCCGATTAAATGATTTCATACCCGACCAAGTGGTATTATTATAATACCATATCCCAAGCCCGTATAAAGGAAAATAAGTTAAAAGAATTTACCTGATGCTAGCAGTAAAATCCTAAAGTTTTTGAAGGCACCTTCTACCGGAAGCTATTTAATCTGTATAGAAGGTTTATTAACCTATTAGGATGCTAACGGGTCTTTATTTTAGTCAAGGACTTAGACCGACTAGCTAGAAGGAAACCTTACGGTTCTAAACGCTCGATTAAGCGGAGACCGGAATAGAATGTGATTTAGACCCGACAAGCTTGGATACTTGTATAATATGGGTAAACTAAACACATTCTGGAAATTGAGGATTTAATGATAAGGTTTGTCCCGTTTCGGCTATTTTATATAAACTACTCATATAAGCCGATCCGAACGCGTAAACGCGTAACGGGTAACCAAATAAATTATATACAAGTCTTAATCATTATTATGCTCAAAATATGTTAATAAATCAGTAATATGTTAACATATATGCCCAAAAAGTAATTTAAACCAAAATAAGTCCCATAAGGGCATTTTGGTAATTTTAATGTCCATAAAAGAGTTTAAATGTGAAACTGAGTTTCAGGTCTGATTTAATTAGTAAAAACATATATTTTTATAAGTTATATCAGTACGGTATTTTATATGTGTGAAGTTTATCTTATATAATCCAACTATGCACCGTAGGGGCATTTTGGTAATTTCACATAGGCTTTAACGGTCAAAATAGACTTCTGTGTTTAAAAACTTTGACTTACAGTTTAATTATATAAATTAACTTAAAACATCAATGGGTAACAATTTTTATATGCCAAAAATAGTTTTGACCCATACTTAGGTGCTAAAAACGCTTAAAAGTTGGTTTTAAGGGATATTCGGTTAAAATAGGAAATTTGATTTTTTGATCAGTTTATAAAGTTCAAAATATTTTATTTATCATATAAAATCAGTAACAAAAAGTTTGGCATTAAAATGTTATGTAAAACTCATTTTATACATGAAAAGAGTAAAACCGACAATTACCGAAATTTAGCTATAATCCTATGTTATGCTCAGCCTAAAAATAAATAAAAATCTTCAAAAATCCCAAAATAATATTTTACATCAGTGAGTAAAAATTTTGGTGTTAAAAATTGGGTTTAGATAGGCTTTATGCTAATTATGCTATTTAAATAACAAAAAGCTTCTTAATTACGCTATTGAGCATAACTCCCATTCTAGACATCAAACTGATGTCAAATTTTCGGGACATGTCTAAATATCAGTAGCAAAGATGTTAGTCCATTCACATTTCTAAAAATCTCAGTTGTATGTAAAAAGAGCGTTTATGGCATTATTAAGCATAATTACGATCAAGTGCATATAATTCAAACCACTAGGCACCATGCAATATAACTCCAGAGGGTTATACTACTAAGTAATGTGGTCCTAATGGAAACTTAAAACATGGAAGAATTAAGCTTGAACGGGTCAGAACTGAAAGTCAAAGCAAAAGTCAAACTTTTGCGACTTTCGGTTATGAACTGACCTTAGACTATTAATTGCCGGGTTAGGACTGATAAAACATGTTTTAATATTAATTACCAAGTCATTAGAATGTTGAAATATAATTTAGAACCTCTGTTTTATTAATTAGAATCATCTTTGAAATTTCTGTCCAGTTTGACTTTTTGTCAAACTATTTTGACCCGACAATTGACTAGTCAAACGAGATAATTAGGAGGTGCCCTTTTAAGGGTTAATCACCTACCTTAATATGGTTCTATAACCACTTTCAATTTGATCAGTGGTTAAACCATATTTGAATAAACTGAAAGTCAAACCTAAATTACTATAAGTTTGACTTTTAGGAAATTAAGCTAATTAAGACAACTAAGCAAGTAATTAGAGGCTTACTAAAGGTCCTAGCTGTCTTTTCTACACTTCTAAGTCTTCTCCAAGTCCTTGCAAAGCTCCAGAGGTTGGTTTGAAGATTAAATGCAAAAGTGAGTATGAGAACTCAACACTAATGCTCCTTATATAGTACATCCCAATCTCTTGGATCATTACCAGCTGTCATGGGACCCCTTAGGATCACCCCAGGTGTCCTAGTAGTTTATAAAAACCGTCCAATAGTCCCTTGTTTTGAAACAAGTAAGCTTAATTCGGTTTAACAGCTGAAACATACATTTGTCCAAATTTTCTGCCCATCGATAAGCTTACGGACCGTAAGCTAATATCCTTGTGGCCCGTATCCAGCACTTACGGACTGTAAGACCATGTGGTTGCGGTCCATTACCGAACCTAAAACGCATCGCCCAGTTACCTCCTTGCGGACCGTAAGCCTTGGGCCATACGGTCCGTAATCGTTGACCAGAAGACAAAATTTTTAGAACTTTCATACACTTGACCATGCACTTTCATAACCGAATCTTTAATCAATAAACTAGCATAATAGTCCATATGGCCAGTCCTGTCCTATTCAAATTACTATGCCATGCACATATGTCTCCTTGGAGTTTATAGAAGTTGGTCGTACATGAAGATTTGTCGATATTTCTTATGAATTTCAAATTCTTGAATTATTGCATGAACTATCATCAAGTAGCCGAAGTTTATGAATTCTCCAACAACTATTCATAAGAGTGTAGAATTTTGTAAAGCTTTTGGGAATGTTTAAAAGGTCACTCAGAGGTAGAATTAACATGTTGACACGTCTAATCCCTGTAGCATTATTATCCTTTGATTAAGAATTTATCATTCACGTAGTGTCATTCAGAGGCTCAAGTTTGGCATGTTGACACTTTGAGTCCTTCAAACTAAATTTTCCACATGTTAGGACACGTGTTTATACATAACTGGACACGTTTTTACGTGGTGTTACATCCTCACTCCCTTAAAAGAAATCTCGACCTCGAGATTTACTGGAATAAGTGAGGGTACTTTTGTCTCATAGTGGACTCGACTTTCCACGTATATTCGGGACCTCTACGGGCATCCCATTTGACCTTTACTATAGGTACATGCTTTCTTCGGAGCTTTTTAACCTGTCGATCCTCGATCGATATAAGTCTTTCAACAAATCTCAAGCTTTCATCGATTTGAACGTCTTTATGAGACATAGCTAGCGATTCATCGGCTAAGCATTTCTTGAGATTACAAATGTGGAACACATTATGAATTCCACTCAGCTCCTCAGGCAAGTTTAGCTTATAAGCTACACTGCCGACACATTCGATAATCTCGAATGGTCCAATATATCTAGGGCTCAACTTGCCCTTTTTACCAAAACGCATCACACCTTTCCAGGGTGACACTTTCAATAGAACTTTATCGTCTATCTCAAACTTTAGAGGTTTTCGCCTCTCATCAGCATAACTTTTCTGCCTATCCCTGGCAGCTTTCAGGCGATCCCGAATCTGGACAATCTTGTCCGTTGTTTCAAGGACTATATCAGGTCCTGACAACTGAGATTCTCCTACTTCTGCCCAACAAACAGGCGTTCTGCATTTCCTACCATATAATGCCTCAAAAGGCGCAACCTGAATGCTAGTATGGTAGCTATTGTTATAGGAAAACTCAATTAATGGCAGGTGGTCATCCCAACTACCACCTAAATCAATAACACATGCACGAAGCATGTCTTCTAAAGTTTGAATCGTACGCTCACTTTGTCCATCCGTCTGAGGGTGGTAAGCAGTACTAAAATTCAAACGTGTGTCCAAAGATTGTTGAAAACTTTTCCAAAAATGAGATGTGTATCTAGTATCTCTATCAGAGATAATAGCCACCGGTACGCCATGTAGAGCCACAATCTTATCTACGTACAACTGGGCTAACTTGTCGGAGCTATGGGTCTCCTTGATAGGCAAGAAATGTGCTGACTTAGTCAGTCTATCAACAATAACCCATATGGTATCATTTCCATGCCTTGTTTTAGGTAACTTGGTTATGAAATCCATGGTTACCATCTCCCACTTCCATGTAGGGAGTTCTGGTTGTTGAAGTAGACCTGAAGGCTTTTGATGTTCAGCTTTAATCTGAGCACAAGTCAGGCACTTAGCTACATGTGTGGCAATAGATTTCTTTAAACCTATCCACCAATAATTAGCCTTCAAATCATGATACATCTTGTTACCTCCAGGGTGAACTGAGTATTTGGAGTTATGAGCTTCCTGGAGGATTACATCTCGAAGTCCACCATGAATAGGAACCCAAATTCTTCCATTCATTCTGAGGATTCCATCCTTCCCAGGTGCTAACTGCTCAGCAGTTACACCCAACTTTTCATTTGAAAGATTAACTTCTAAAACAACATCTTTCTATGCAGCTAATAGTCTTTCATTCAGACTATTCTTCAACTCAATGCTTTTAGCATTGATCCTGATTGGTTTAATTCTTTCCTTTCGGCTTAGAGCATCAGTGACTACGTTTTCTTTACCCGGATGGTAGCGTATTTTGCAATCATAGTCATTCAGGGTTTCCATCCAGCGGCGTTGTCTCATATTGAGTTCTTTCTGATTAAACAGATGCTGGAGACTTTTGTGATCCGAGTAGATCACACATTTAGTTCCATATAAATAATGTCTCCACAACTTTAGTGCGAATACAACGACACCCAATTCCAAGTCATGGGTGGTGTAATTCTTTTCATGCACCTTCAGTTGTCGTGATGCATATGCAATCACTTTGCCACGCTGCATAAGTACACACCCCATGCCGGTGTGTGATGCATCACAGTACACTGCAAACTCTTCAATTCCTTCTGGTAAAGACAATACCGGAGCATTGCTCAACTTCTGCTTAAGAATCTCAAAGGATTCTTGTTGTTTCGGACCCCAATCGAATTTTACATTCTTACGGGTCAGGGAAGTTAGTGGTGCTGCTATTCTTGAGAAGTTTTCGATGAATCTTCTATAGTAACCAGCCAAACCTAGAAAACTTCGAATTTCAGTAGGAGTCTTGGGTGCTTCCCAATTCATTACGGCTTCTACCTTAGTGGGATCAACCTGGATTCCACACTCACTAACTACATGTCCAAGGAATTGGACATCGCGAAGCCAGAACTCGCACTTGGAGAACTTAGCGTATAATTTCTCCTGTCGAAGCAATCCTAAAACGCATCGAAGGTGCTTCTCGTGATCAATCTGATTACGAGAGTAGATAAGTATGTCATCGATGAAAACGATGACAAATTTATCTAAGTATGGCTTGCAGACCCTATTCATGAGATCCATGAATGCTGCTGGTGCATTAGTGAGCCCGAAAGGCATCACTAAGAACTCAAAATGTCCATATCTCGTTCTGAAGGCCGTCTTTGGTACATCTTCAGTCCTAACCTTGAGTTGATGATACCCAGATCTTAAGTCAATCTTCGAGAAGTAGCTTGCCCCTTGGAGTTGATCGAACAAGTCGTCGATCCTGGGCAAGGGATAACGATTCTTGATCGTTACTTTATTCAATTCACGATAATCAATGCATAAGCGCATTGATCCGTCCTTCTTTTTCACAAACAAAATTGGAGCTCCACAGGGCGAAGAACTAGGTTGTATGAAACCTTTCTCGAATAGTTCATCCAATTGGGTCCTAAGTTCTTTCATTTCAGTAGGTGCTAGGCGATAAGGAGCTCGTGCAATAGGTGCTGATCCTGGGAGAATCTCAATCCTGAACTCTACTTGCCTCTCAGGAGGTAATCCAGGTAATTCATCAGGAAAAACATCAGGATATTCAGAGATAATTGGAATATCTTCAATTTTAGGCTTCGGGTCATTCACAGTCACTTGTGCCATGTAAATGACACATCCATTTTTCAAACACTGTGATACCTTGAGAATAGACACGTTGCTAGGCAATCCATATTGTGTGTCTCCTTGAATAGTGACAGATTCACCAGAAGGGGTTTTGATAATAACTAGCTTTTTGTCGCAGGCAATTTGGGCTTGGTTATGCGACAACCAATCCATGCCTAAAACTATATCAAACCCAGCCAATTTCATTGGCAAGAGGGACAGCGGGATAGAATGATTCTTAATGGATATAGAGCATCCATTAAGAAGAGTTGAAGCTGCTTCTAAGGTACCATCGGCAAGTTCTACCTCGTATTTTATGTCTAGAGTCTTAATAGGCAGATTCAATAACTTACAAAACTTATGGTCTACAAAAGACTTATCAGCACCGGAATCAAATAAGACTCTAGCATAATTATTATTGATGGGGAAGGTACCTGTTATGACGTTATCATCGTTCACTGCTTCCCTCGCGTTCATCTGAAAAACTCTCGCATTGTTTTTCTTTGCCTCCTCAGGCTTCTTTGTATTCTTGGGGCAATTGGTTTTAATGTGCCCCTTTTCATTGCAACCATAGCAGGTTGCATCCTTGATATTTCGGCACTCAACAGACTTGTGCCCCTTCTTTTTATAGATCCCACATGGTTTGGCTTGTGGGTCTTGGTTGCATTTCCCAAAATGCCTTTTATTGCAAGTCTTACACCTGGGCTTATCATTCGACTACCCCTTTTTAGACCCAGAGTTCCCTTTGCCCTTTTTATTTGACTGAGGAGACTTGTCTTCCTCTCTTTTCCTCTTCCCTTCATCGGTACTCTTCTTTGCCCTACTCCTCACAACACCCAAAGTGAGGGATAAAGATAGATCCACAGCAGATCTATAAGTGGTTGGCTTAGAGGCCTTAACATTCCCTTTTACCTCAGGAGCCAAACCACCGATGAAACAAGCAATACGTTTGGGTTCAGGAGTGACTAAATACGGTACTAGCCTTGACATTGAATTGAAGCTAGTCACATAGGATCTACAATCCAGATCCTTCATCACTAAGGTGAGGAAATCAGTCTCTATCCGCTCGACTTCATGCTGGGGGAAATAGGTTTCCTTAACCAAATCAACAAATTTGTTCCATGACAGATTGTATAAAGGAACCTTCCCGGTGGCTTGCACTAATGCTTTCCACCAAGTGAGGGCATCGCCCTTAAAGGATTGAGACACAAACTTTACTATATCCTCCTTAGCAGATCCGCTGATGTCTATCACAGTCTCCATCTCGTCCAACCATTTCATGCAATCAATTGCTTCCTTTTCTCCGGTAAAATCCCTCGGTTTACAGGAGACAAAGTACTTATAGGTACAACCCTTGGTGTACCGGGGAATTGGCTCGAGGACAATCTGCCTCTTTGGCTCACTACCCTGATTAGATGAGTGCTGAGACTCACTTTTCTTATGAGTATGGGGTTGAGAATGGGATCGTGAATGAGTTATGGACCGAACATTGCTCGGTTCCTTAAATATCTTATCTACTGCTTGGGCAACTGCAGTATCCATCATTGCTTGCAGTTCAGCATTTGTGAGATTTACTCTTGCTTCATTATTGCTTTCTCCTCGAGGGTGGCTATTTGCCTCATCAGATCCAACCATTTTCGAGTACTATATTAAACAATAATGATATATTTAAATTATGTAATAAATCATCATATCGATGATTAGATGGTCATGGTATTATTAAACCATATAGACCATTTTAATAAAATAATAATAATAATAATCAAAGAGATACAATTCTTTTATATTTTTATTAGACAGAGGAATATAAATCACACTGTCAATGTCATTGATGTGCGTGAAAGTGTCGTATATTTTAGGTGTATATTTTAAGCCCTTTTTAACACTTATTTTAGCCAAGTTTTAAATTTATAAAACACGATATTTCACTGACACTAGACACACATATGGGCAAGTGCACCCATCGTTGAGTGTAGTATAGTGTTGGTAAGATACCGAGGTCGTCCAAGGACACAAGAGCTTTTAGTACCGGTTTATCCTCAACGTCTAACCAAAATAAAAGTTTAGAAAAATGTTTTAAACTAAGAAAAATAAAACTAACTAAAATGCTGAAAATAAAAATAAAATAAAAACAGATAGACAAGATGAATCACTTGGTTCCGACTCGTATCTAGTATAACCTTTGATTATTTCCGCACTTTTGCACATAATTAAGAGATTATCTTAGTTATTGTAGTAGGCCCCTCTTTTGAAGGTGACGTTACCCTCACCCCAGTAGTTTGAGTCAGCAGGGATACAATCCTAAAGGGGTGGATTATTGGAAGATAATGAATTAAGTTATTAATGCAGTATTGTGGTAGGCCCCGCTTTTGGCGGTGACGTTACCCTCGGCTAAGTAGTCTGAGTCAGCAGGGATACAGTCCTAAATAGCCGGGTTATAGTATTAATAGTAGTTAACTTATGAGGGGATCAAAGAGTTTGGACCCCCGCCATCCAATACCGTGAAGTATTGAAGGAGGTCCTACTAAATTTGACCCAGGTCCATTGCAGGACCTCTAAACGCTGAACAATGGCAAGACCTTTACCAAACCGTTCCCTTAACCCCCTACCAGGTAGCCAACATACCTCCATATAGACCGTGGAGATATGAATGGTGAAAATCCTTTATTTTATATAGACAGTAAAATAATGCCAAGACACCACGGACAAACGATAAGGAAAGATCACCTTCAACATAAGTAACTAGTTATTAAAGTCATTAATACAAAACCAAATAAAAAGTGCAAAAGATTAGAAATAAAAAGTATTATACTAGACACTTTGTCTTCACCAAGTGATGTAAGAGACTTAGGCAAACATGGCCTTGATTGTCAAGAACTCTTACGATCAATCTTGGATCCCGAGACGACTCACACACTCTACGATGGACAATGGATGATGGTGGTGGATGATGGTGTTGTGATGGTGGTGGGTGGTGGATGAAGTGTGAGAGAGGTGGTGTGCCAAGGGATGAGATGAAATGAATCCAAGCACTCCTATTTATAGGCTGAACAGAGAGCTGGACACGGCCCCGTGTCCGCTGGACACGGCCCCGTGCCCGTCTGACACTCTCTCTCCTCATTCATTGTAATTCGCAATTACAATAAATGCGCCTGCTGTACTTTCGACACGCCCCTGTGTCCGCTGAGCACGGCCCGTGGTGGGCAATAGAAGCTTCTATAGATTTGTCTTTTCTGCTGCTTCTTGGGCACGACCCCGTGCTGGCTGAGCACGGGGCGTGTTCAGCCTTCTGTTTTCTCTATTTTGCTTTGGAAGGTGCCGTTGAGGGTTCGGGCAGTCCACTAATGTTCCTTTTCTTGTATTTATGTTGGATTTAGCTGTCTTTTTGCTTCTTTTGCGTTTTTGAGCTCATTTAATCCTGAAAATACAAAAGGAAGACAAAAGCACTCTTTTTCCAATATTAGTACTAAAAAAGGGTTAGTTTTATGCCTCATTTGATGTAATTTATATGTTGCATTTTAAACACATCAAATACCCCCACACTTGAACTTTTGCTTGTCCTCAAGCAAAACTCTTTAATATGTGGCTTGCACTCCCAAATGGAATAGGTAGAAGAGAAGGTTTTTGGCTTGTCATAGAGTGTCGGGATTTCCAAGATCTTTTTGGGTTTTATTTTTATTTATTTACACTCCTATTCGTAATGATTTATTTAGAACTGTTCATAAAAGAAATTACTTATTTGGGCATAACATGCCTTTTTTTTAAAATTCTATTTATATACAAGTTCACATACCTCGCGGGGAAATCACTCACACTCGGCCGAAAGTGTATTTTTAGTGAATCACTCGAGAGCAGCATGGAACTTATTCCTACCACAGGCTTGCCAAGAAATCAATCCTCCTCCTTTTTAACTTTTATACCTTTGTAGATATCAAGAGGACTTTGTGGGTTAAGGGTTGGCTAGGGTTAAAGGTAGGTGGTTGGGTTAGTGGTTAGTAGGAAAAAAAAAAAGAAGCTAAAAGCGTAACAAGTGTCGGTTTTCGTATTTTTGCAACTTTATTTTGATGAAGCTTTTATTCAAACAAAGTTATTTTTGACTACTTTGTTTTTTTTTTTTTTTTCACGAAGCACCGGACTTGTTACTTAAAATAAAGGGTTAAAATGAAAAAGGGTTTTGGTGGTTGAAAGGGTTTTTGTTTGGGTGATGAAATGAAAAGGTTTAGGCTCAAAGGGGCTAACTAGGGGGATTTTTGGGTAGGTGGTAAAAGAAAAAGAAAAATAATGGTGTAGAAATGAAAAAGGTTAGTCCTAATGCCTCTATCATTTACTTACTCGGGTTTAAGTCGATAAGGACCGGGAATGTATTGTCATGGCAAGTTCTAGAGTCGTAAGAACCAAGCGGCTATTCACACAAGAAACGAAAAATGAGCATTTAGTCAAATGATATGAAATTGTGTGCTCAATAAAGGCTCAAAACTCACTTTTGTGGGAATGGGTTTTTATATGATCAAGTATATATAATCAAATTTTAAATAAGTTTGTCATGCCTTTTCATAATTTTCTTATGTTGGTTCTTTTTTTTATCACTACGCTATCGGTTGTAAATTTGTAAAAATATAACCTTTTTTAAGAACTTGAATTTCCCGAGTTAAACCTAGACAAGTAAAAAAATGAAATTTTTGAAAAAAATTGGGGTGATTAGCGGTTCCAATAGAGTTTTGTGTAAGGCTTGTATTTAGGACTTGCAAAATTCAAGGTTTTAGCATTCCCCCCACACTTAAATTACACATTGTCCTCAATGTGTCCCAAAAATAATTTTTTAGGTTGATTAGATGTGTAAAATAGTGTTTAAAAAGCAAAAATTTGTGTTACTGGGCACTGAACACGGCCCCGTGTTATCCGGGCATGGCCCCGTGTTCAAGTGCCAGTAACAAAATTGTAATAAGAGAAACAGAAGTCTGGACACGGGGGCGTGTTGGGTGAACACGGCCCGTGTCCAGTTACCTGTACTGGGCGTTTTCTGCAGGTGGTTCGACACGGGGCCGTGTTGGTTGGGCACGGCCCGTGTTAAACCTTCTGAACAGGAGAAAATTTGTCGGGTTGCCTCGTTCTTGTGCATGGGATCATTTTTCTCGTTCCCCTTTTCATCCTTTACCACCATGAGTGTGTTTTATTCATTACAAACCATCCAAACATTAAAACCATCATTTCATTTCATCATAGAGAGAACTTACATAATCCTAAATTAAACTTAAATTAAAACTTAACTAGATAGGTCAGCAGGTACACGAGGTTATCATAAGGAGTTCTACTATTTTTAGGAAAATTTCGAGAATGATTTCCCGATAGAGTAGGACTTTTAGCCGAACGAGTTCCTCCCTAAACTTTGTCTAAAGCCATTCTTCGATCTCCCTAGGGAGGAAGAATGCAGCTTCGTTTTCTTCTGCTGTTGGTGGTTGAGGGGGAACATTCACCGGGACTCCTTGCACCACTCTTCGCGGAAGCTCTTGGTGCATGGCGTACCATTCAGCTGGAATGACAACTTCGGGCACCACGTTCCACGCCCTTTGGGTTATTATGGGTACCAAAGGCGGGGAGGCGAGAAGGTTCAACCTCTGGTGCAAGAGGTTTACTTCATGGAGACAGCCCTCCAGCCCCACAGTAAGATGGTTGATACGGTCGACCAATGCTTCTTCCACTCCCGTTATTTCATCAATAGCCTCCCTTAGAGCGTAAACATAGTTTACTAGAGAGTCTTCTGCCGTTGAAGATCTCCTCCCTTGTCGGTTATTCCTTGAAGATGATCCGCTTGTTCTGCTTGCCATTTTCTGCGAAGAAAACCGAAAAACTGAATTTTTACAAAACAGAGCCCCTGGACACGGCCCCGTGCTTGTTGAGCACGGCCCCGTGTCCATTTGTCTGCAGGATTTTTGGCTAAAGAATCTTGGAGTTTTAAATTATTTTTGCGGTTTCTATCTGGGTTTTAAGCTCGGATAATTTAAAATAAAGTTATACAACTAACTTTAGCCCAGAATCTTTAGCAAATAATCTTACAAACTTCACATAGAGGATTGGAATTATGGGATTTCCAAGCTTCCATGGAGGAACTTTTGAAAAATTTTGAAAGAGGAGGAAATGAATAAAAGTGGAAGGGACAAGAGGGTCCCTTGGAACCTTCTTTTGACACTTACCTAGGATGGTATGAGTGAAAATTCCAGAGATCTCTGTCAATTGAAGTGGTCAAAATGAGCAGGAATCAGGCTGCATTTAAAGAGAACGACAGCGCCCTGGGCACGGCCCCGTGTTTACTGGACACGGCCCCGTGTTCAGAGAAGATCCTGACACATTTTGTCCGTATTCTGACCAAATCAGCAGAGAATCTTTTTAGTGAGCACGGGGGCGTGTTGACCTGGACACGGCCCCGTGTCTGGAGGCTGCTTTATGGAGTTTTGCTATTTCAAGGATCTCCCCAATATCGGGTGGTTCCTTACTGGTTGGAACAACCCCAAAGTGCCTAATATACCTTAATTGTCCTAGACTAAGGCGAGAACGCAAGAGGTTGTCGGTGAGGGTAATTCCTATTTTCATTCTAGGTGGACAAGTCCAACCCTTTTCCGGGCTCTTGTTAAAGAAGGTATATACCGAATCGCTCAGGTCTATGTATGCATCGAACGAAGTCGATGGAGAGTCCTTCACGGCACAATCGACACAGGGACGACTATCGTCCAAGTCTTTGCTAGGTACGAAGGCATTTTCGGGAGCAACGAGGTTGTTGGAATGCGGTTCCAACATTTCTTCATGGGTATCGTCTTGGGGCGGATCAATGAAATCCTTCCCAAGCTCTTCTATCCATTTCAGAATTAGCTCTTCTAGTTGAAATAACTCGTCAAGGAGCATTTCCCCTAGAATATCTGGCTGGGCGCATTCGAGGGAGAAATAGTGCTTATTTTTACTTTCTCCCCTCTTAAGGTTGTGAGAAGATGGTGGGTCCATGTAGTGGGGCCTATAATTTAGGAAGTAGCATTTTACTTCTTCATGTTCGCCACCACATAATTGACACCACGTACCATAAGAGTGCCGAAAGTAAAAATAATTACTATCACTCATGTTTATGTCAGAAATTACCAACCGTCGGGATCTAACGGTTCTGTTTTCAGTAACTGAAACTTGGGCACGGGGGCGTGTTGAGTGGACACGGCCCCGTGTTCAGCTTACTGTCTGATGTAAAACAGGATTGCCAGTTCCAATGATTGAGCACGGGGGCGTGTTCAGCGGGCACGGCCCGTGCTGAGCTCTGCAGAAGCTGAAAAACTAAGAAAATCCTAAAAAAATAAAAAGAAAAATAAAAGATGATTAGGCCGTTGATTCCTAACTTTCTTAAAATCCTTGTGTCCCCGGCAACGGCGCCAAAAACTTGATGTGCGTGAAAGTGTCGTATATTTTAGGTGTATATTTTAAGCCCTTTTTAACACTTATTTTAGCCAAGTTTTAAATTTATAAAACACGATATTTCACTGACACTAGACACACATATGGGCAAGTGCACCCATCGTTGAGTGTAGTATAGTGTTGGTAAGATACCGAGGTCGTCCAAGGACACAAGAGCTTTTAGTACCGGTTTATCCTCAACGTCTAACCAAAATAAAAGTTTAGAAAAATGTTTTAAACTAAGAAAAATAAAACTAACTAAAATGCTGAAAATAAAAATAAAATAAAAACAGATAGACAAGATGAATCACTTGGTTCCGACTCGTATCTAGTATAACCTTTGATTATTTCCGCACTTTTGCACATAATTAAGAGATTATCTTAGTTATTGTAGTAGGCCCCTCTTTTAAAGGTGACGTTACCCTCACCCCAGTAGTTTGAGTCAGCAGGGATACAATCCTAAAGGGGTGGATTATTGGAAGATAATGAATTAAGTTATTAATGCAGTATTGTGGTAGGCCCCGCTTTTGGCGGTGACGTTACCCTCGGCTAAGTAGTCTGAGTCAGCAGGGATACAGTCCTAAATAGCCGGGTTATAGTATTAATAGTAGTTAACTTATGAGGGGATCAAAGAGTTTGGACCCCCGCCATCCAATACCGTGAAGTATTGAAGGAGGTCCTACTAAATTTGACCCAGGTCCATTGCAGGACCTCTAAACGCTGAACAATGGCAAGACCTTTACCAAACCGTTCCCTTAACCCCCTACCAGGTAGCCAACATACCTCCATATAGACCGTGGAGATATGAATGGTGAAAATCCTTTATTTTATATAGACAGTAAAATAATGCCAAGACACCACGGACAAACGATAAGGAAAGATCACCTTCAACATAAGTAACTAGTTATTAAAGTCATTAATACAAAACCAAATAAAAAGTGCAAAAGATTAGAAATAAAAAGTATTATACTAGACACTTTGTCTTCACCAAGTGATGTAAGAGACTTAGGCAAACATGGCCTTGATTGTCAAGAACTCTTACGATCAATCTTGGATCCCAAGACGACTCACACACTCTACGATGGACAATGGATGATGGTGGTGGATGATGGTGTTGTGATGGTGGTGGGTGGTGGATGAAGTGTGAGAGAGGTGGTGTGCCAAGGGATGAGATGAAATGAATCCAAGCACTCCTATTTATAGGCTGAACAGAGAGCTGGACACGGCCCCGTGTCCGCTGGACACGGCCCCGTGCCCGTCTGACACTCTCTCTCCTCATTAATTGTAATTCGCAATTACAATAAATGCGCCTGCTGTACTTTCGACACGCCCCCGTGTCCGCTGAGCACGGCCCGTGGTGGGCAATAGAAGCTTCTATAGATTTGTCTTTTCTGCTGCTTCTTGGGCACGACCCCGTGCTGGCTGAGCACGGGGCGTGTTCAGCCTTCTGTTTTCTCTATTTTGCTTTGGAAGGTGCCGTTGAGGGTTCGGGCAGTCCACTAATGTTCCTTTTCTTGTATTTATGTTGGATTTAGCTGTCTTTTTGCTTCTTTTGCGTTTTTGAGCTCATTTAATCCTGAAAATACAAAAGGAAGACAAAAGCACTATTTTTCCAATATTAGTACTAAAAAAGGGTTAGTTTTATGCCTCATTTGAGGAGATGCAAACCGTGGTCCCCCACGTACGGATATTCTAGCATTTCTCCTTCGCCTTGGCGTCTCGGGAGGCTGTTGAGGTGGTTCCTCAATTGGTAACGGTGGTGGGGTAACAGCTTGGAGTTGGGGATCAACCAACGGAGGTTGGGCTGGGGAGTTATGGTATGAAGGTGTAAAGAACCAATCATACTGAGCCATCCTCTCTTGATATGAGTCGGGCCCATGGTACGGTGATCCCTGAAATGGGGAACCACTTGAGACGCTTATTGGGTGGCCTGGTGTTCCTGTTTGCAAATTTGGGTCCGGGTTATCATCCATCTCCATTTCCTGAGAAAAGTGATCATAAGGCCCCAAAGGGTTGTTGCCCAAAAAGTTGTTAACATAATCATTCGGATTAAATTGTGCAGGGGAGTAAGTAGAATCTGAATGATGAAAAGGATGACATTGAAAAGAGTGATGTGATTGGTTTGAGTGATGAGTTCCCTGCGAAAGAGGGGAATGATGGGGTTCGATAGGAATAGGCAACCCAAAATAAGGAGGGTCAGATGGTGAGGATCCCAGCGAGACAGAATGCCTTGCTGGTTCAAAGCTATGGCTCCAATTATCCCTAGAGTCGGAGCCGGAAAGTGAGTCGGATGGTGTACGTCTGTGGGAGGGTCCCGTGCTGCCAGACGGTCCTCCAAGCATGGGTCCTTTGCCTTTTCCTCTTACTCTTGGTGGCATTCTTCCAAGTGATAACCTGTCAAGACAAGTAACTATAATAAAACAATAAAAGGAAGGTTAAGAGTAAAATACTAGGTCATTTGCCTAGACTCGAGAGTCTAAGGAATGTGCTTATTGTGTCATTGAGATTAAACACAAAAGGTTAGTGTTTAATTCACTCAATGTTGGCTCTAATACCAACCTGTCACACCCCGATATTTCCACATATTACCGGTGGGCCCGGCGGGAAGTATTGTGACGTCGTTGATATCATCATAGTCAATACACACAATATAATAGCACAGCGGAAGGCTTGGTGAATAAACTATTACAAACCATAATGTCTGAGTGTTCGAGTGACAGAATGTACAGACAGGAATGTAATAAGATCCACAGGCGGATCATAAATAAATACAAAGAAACAAAACAACAGACTTCAGGTATCTACGGATTTGCAAGATCCTCTTATGACACCTAATAGCTCCAGCCTATTACGAGAGGTACCTGTCAAATCAGTCTTTAAGAAAATACGTCAGTTTACACTGGTAAATACAATTAACTGACTCTTTTGAAAACATTTATGAAAATTGATTTAAGTGCACATGGCACAAATCTTTTATAACTTGGGACAATTATTTAAATATAATCTTGTATACAGATTTACATATTTGTCTTACAATTGGGGCCGGTTGGAAGCCGGTCGTGATTAACCGACTCACCACTTATAGAACCCACAAAGGAGTTATCCCCAACATGTGGGTTTATATTTTTAGCATTTGCATCTGTCAGGTGTATGCCTACACCCCGTGCATAGGTCGTGGCCATTTTCAAATGAAATGAGCCGAGGATATCCAGGACACGGTCGCGTTAACCCCCAATGCTTATGTTATCAAACAAGACATATTAAAACGGGTTATGTAAATTTATTAATCACAATCCGATTAAATGATTTCATACCCGACCAAGTGGTATTATTATAATACCATATCTCAAGCCCGTATAAAGGAAAATAAGTTAAAAGTATTTACCTGATGCTAGCAGTAAAATCCTAAAGCTTTTGAAGGCACCTTCTACCGGAAGCTATTTAATCTGTATAGAAGGTTTATTAACCTATTAGGATGCTAACGGGTCTTTATTTTAGTCAAGGACTTAGACCGGCTAGCTAGAAGGAAACCTTACGGTTCTAAACGCTCGATTAAGCGGAGACCGGAATAGAATGTGATTTAGACCCGACAAGCTTGGATACTTGTATAATATGGGTAAACTAAACACATTCTGAAAATTGAGGATTTAATGATAAGGTTTGTCCCGTTTCGGCTATTTTATATAAACTACTCATATAAGCCGACCCGAACGCGTAAACGCGTAACGGGTAACCAAATAAATTATATACAGGTCTTAATCATTATTATGCTCAAAATATGTTAATACATCAGTAATATGTTAACATATATGCCCAAAAAGTAATTTAAACCAAAATAAGTCCCATAAGGGCATTTTGGTAATTTTAATGTCCATAAAAGAGTTTAAATGTGAAACTGAGTTTCAGGTCTGATTTAATTAGTAAAAACATATATTTTTATAAGTTATATCAGTAGGGTATTTTATATGTGTGAAATTTATCTTATATAATCCAACTATGCACCGTAGGGGCATTTTGGTAATTTCACATAGGCTTTAAAGGTCAAAATAGACTTCTGTGTTTAAAAACTTTGACTTACTGTTTAATTATATAAATTAACTTAAAACATCAGTGGGTAACAAGTTTTATATGCCAAAAATAGTTTTGACCCATACTTAGGTGCTAAAAACGCTTAAAAGTTGGTTTTAAGGGATATTCGGTTAAAATAGGAAATCTGAGTTTTTGATCAGTTTATAAAGTTCAAAATATTTTATTTATCATATAAAATCAGTAACAAAAAGTTTGGCATTAAAATGCTATGTAAAACTCATTTTATACATGAAAAGGGTAAAACCGACAATTACCGAAATTTAGCTATAATCCTATGTTATGCTCAGCCTAAAAATAAATAAAAATCTTCAAAAATCCCAAAATAATATTTTACATCAGTGAGTAAAAAGTTTGGTGTTAAAAATTGGGGTTAGATAGGCTTTATGCTAATTATGCCATTTAAATAACAAAAAGCTTCTTAATTACCCTATTGAGCATAACTCCCATTCTAGACCTCAAACTGATGACAAATTTTTGGGACATGTCTAAATATCAGTAGCAAAGGTGTTAGTCCATTCACATTGCTAAAAATCTCAGTTGTATGTAAAAAGGGCGTTTATGGCATTATTAAGCATAATTACGATCAAGTGCATATAATTCAAACCACTAGGCACCATGCAATATAACTCCAGAGGGTTATACTACTAAGTAATGTGGTCCTAATGGAAACTTAAAACATGGAAGAATTAAGCTTGAACGGGTCAGAACTGAAAGTCAAAGCAAAAGTCAAACTTTTGCGACTTTCGGTTATAAACTGACCTTAGACTATTAGTTGCCGGGTTAGGACTGATAAAACATGTTTTAATATTAATTACCAAGTCATTAGATTGTTGAAATATAATTTAGAACCTCTGTTTTATTAATTAGAATCATCTTTGAAATTTCTGTCCAGTTTGACTTTTTGTCAAACTACTTTGATCCGACAATTGACTAGTCAAACGAGATAATTAGGAGGTGCCCTTTTAAGGGTTAATCACCTACCTTAATATGGTTCTATAACCACTTTAAATTTGATCAGTGGTTAAACCATATGTGAATAAACTGAAAGTCAAACCTAAATTACTATAAGTTTGACTTTTAGGAAATTAAGCTAATTAAGACAACTAAGCAAGTAATTAGAGGCTTACTAAAGGTCCTAGCTGTCTTTTCTACACTTCTAAGTCTTCTCCAAGTCCTTGCAAAGCTCCAGAGGTTGGTTTGAAGATTAAATGCAAAAGTGAGTATGAGAACTCAACACTAATGCTCCTTATATAGTACATCCCAATCTCTTGGATCATTACCAGCTGTCATGGGACCCCTTAGGATCACCCCAGGTGTCCTAGTAGTTTATAAAAACCGTCCAATAGTCCCTTGTTTCGAAACAAGTAAGCTTAAGTCGGTTTAACAGCTGAAACATACATCTGTCCAAATTTTCTGCCCATCGATAAGCTTACGGACCGTAAACTAATATCCTTGCGGTCCGTATCCAGCACTTGCGGACTGTAAGACCATATGGTTGCGGTCCGTTACCGAACCTGAAACGCATCGCCCAGTTACCTCCTTGCGGACCGTAAGCCTTGGGCCATACGGTCCGTAATCGTTGACCAGAAGACAAAGTTTTTAGAACTTTCATACACTTGACCATGCACTTCCATAACTGAATCTTTAATCAATAAAGTAGCATAATAGTCCATGTGGCCAGTCCTCTCCTATTCAAATTACTATGCCATGCACATATGTCTCCTTGGAGTTTATAGAAGTTGGTCGTACATGAAGATTCGTCGATATTTCTTATGAATTTCAAATTCTTAAATTATGGCATGAACTATCATCAAGTAGCCGAAGTTTATGAATTCTCCAACAACTATTCATAAGAGTGTAAAATTTTGTAAAGCTTTTGGGAATGTTTAAAAGGTCACTCAGAGGTAGAATTAACATGTTGACACGTCTAATCCCTGTAGCTTTATTATCCTTTGATTAAGAATTTATCATTCACGTAGTCTCATTCAGAGGCTCAAGTTTGGCATGTTGACACTTTGAGTCCTTCAAACTAAATTTTCCACATGTTAGGACACGTGTCTATACATAACTGGACACGTTTTTACGTGGTGTTACAGGTTTTATCTCATTTGTTTATTATAAAAAGTTTGGTGTTTTAACTCTGATAAAATATTTCCTAACTACGGTCCTGATGAAAGTTTTTCGCTGCCAAATTAATAAACACCGATACCACCAGCTCTGAGCACGCCGCGGCCGCCCGCCTCCCGGGGCAAGGGTCGAGGGCTGCGACAGAAGGTGGTATCAGAGCTACAACCACTAGTTTAAGCCAATGAAGTGTTCTGCTGACACTTAAAATCTGTGTTAGGAAATAATTATGTGTAAATATGTATATTATTGTTTTGTGTTATTTGACTATTTGTTAGTTTACAGTATGAGTGAGCAAGGTACATCTGACGCTTATCGTCAATTAGCTAGTTCCCCAAAAGATGAAGGAACCTTATCCCAGCCAAATCCCTCAGGATACTCAGCTGATACTGAGGAAGGAATATTTATTTTTAAGGCACAGTCTGAGGAATCGTTCCCTTCTAAAAAGAGAGGATGGTTTAGTAGAGGAGCACATGAGAGGAGAAAGAGGATGAAGAAATTACAACAACAAAGAGCGATAGTAAAAGCCAATAGGGAAGTAAATGCCCAAACTTGAGAAACAATCAATAGACCACCATGGGAAGAGGAACTAGATAGACAGTTGGCAGATTTTCATATGCTAGCCACTACAGTAGTAAACTCTAACCTAAACCGAATAGCTGAACCACCACTGTTACCCTTTTTCCCAGACCAACAAATGCTAGAACCAAACCAGGAAAACCAATTCCCGATACCTGCATTTGATCCCAATGAGTTACCTAGAATCCCAACCCCAATCTTTTCAGAATATGATCCATGGTTAGATGACAATAGGTCGTACTCGGCCTTATATACTCCCGAAGAACCAGTACCAGAACCACCATTAAACCCACCAATGAGTCGAAAATGTGTGCAGGAACTCCGTCAATATGGTGAAAACTTAGTGGATGAAGGGAATAGAATCCGACAGATTGGGGAGAAACTAGTTTGGAAATATGATGAGAATGAGATGCAATATTGGATGAACGACACCTAGAATAATACCTAGATATATGTGTAATTTTGTATTTTGATAAAAAAAAAAAAAACTAAAATAGATAGACTAAAATAGATATCGATGCATAACTACTAGTGTGCTTAATTTCAGTTGTAGTTTGTAATTGACACACACACACATATATATATATGAAAAGAGTAAAAGTCGCAATGTTCGACGTTTTTTTATCAATCTGCTGATGTGACTGTTTATATTAGATCTTATTCTGTGATAAATAATACCTGATAAATGTTTACAATTCAGATGGATAACGAAGTAAATCAGGAAAACCCAAATAATGAGAATAACGGAAACCAAATAGATAATAGTGCCATCCAACATATAATAGCACAAGGAATTATAGATGCTATGCCCTATATTATCAAGACTATTAAAGAAGCTGAAAATAATAAATCTGCAAATGGAAATAAACGCCAACATACTGAACCAAGTCACAGTGTGAACGATAATAATGGACCGATAATCCAAGCTCCTATTCCTAAAAGAAGAAAAACTGTCTCTTACAGTTGTTCTTATAAAGAATTCTTGGCCTGCAAACCAATAGAATTCTCAGGCAATGAAGGAGCCATTTCAGCCTTGCGCTGGCTAGAAAAGACAGAAGCAGTCATAAAAATAAGTAAATGTGCAGATGAAGATAAGATTATGTTTGCTTCTAATCTTTTCAAAAAATGCAGCCTTATAATGGTGGAATACTATTCTCCAGTCTAGGGGAAGTGACAGAGTTTATAGTATGGAATGGACTAATTTTAAAGAAATAGTCAAAAGAAAATTATGTCCTCCTCATGAAAAGGAACAAATCGCTAATAAGTTCCTAAATCATAAAATGACTGGAATAGACTGCAAAGGTTACACTACCATATTCTTTGAATATGCTAGGATAGTGCCAACCTTAGCCTCACCTGAGCCAGTGTTAATCTCTCATTACGTATGGGGATTAATTAGTGAGATTAGACACGTAGTCAAGGAAGCTAGACCTCAAACCATAGAAGAAGCAATAGAACTAGCCAACACCCTGACTGATGAATTGGTACACACACAAGAGGAAAACCAGAGAAAGAACCTAGCTCAAAAGCTTACCCAGGTGTTTCGTTCTGGTAATTCCTACCGTGGAAAAGGAACAGGTTCTTCTGCACCCTACTACAAGTTTTGTAGAAAGAAGCACTCAGGAAAATGTGCTATATCCTGTAACTTCTGCAAGTACCCAAGACATAAGGAAGAAGACTATAGGAGAAAGGCTAGTACCAGAATATGCTACATTTGTGAAGAAGCTGGTCACATCAAACCAAATTGTCCGAGACTAGCTCTAGCAGCAACCAACAAAGCTAAGACAGCTGAAGGACCTAAGAAAAATGCAAGAGCATTTGTTCTGACAGTTGAAGAAGCCAGATGATTCCAGATGTAATTGCTGGTACGTTTTTAGTTAACAACATTTTTGCCAAAGTATTATTTGACTCTGGTGCAAACCAAAGTTTTATCAATACTTCTTTCTACCAACTTCTCGACCAACCCTTAACCAAACTTCAACAAGATTGTCTGGTGGAGACGGTAAACGGAGAATCCATTAAGATTAGTGAAATCTTGCTGGGAGCAAGAATAGAAATTCTGAACCATCATTTCTTTGCTAACCTTTACCTAATGAATCTGGCCGGATTCGATGTTGTATTAAGAATGGATTGGTTGGTAGCCAATCGTGCCAGTATTTTATGTGATTAAAAGTCAGTGCAAATAAGTACACCAAGTGGTGAAAAGGTCACAATCAAAGGAGATAAGCCAACCAGGTCAGCAATATTCATCTCTGTGATGAAAGCTGCAAGTTGTGCAAGGAAAAGGAGCAATAGTGTATATAATTTCTATAATCATTAACACTAAAGGAAAAGAATTACAAGATATTCCTATAGTATCTAAATTCTCAGATGTTTTTCCAGAAGAGTTACCTGGATTACCGCCTGATAAAGAGGTTGAATTTAGAATTCACTTAATACCAGGAACGGCACCGATTGCCAAGGCAACATATCGATTAACACCAACGGAGATGCAGGAACTGGAGAAACAATTGGACGAACTTCTTGACAAAGGTTTTATACAACCAAGTTCATCGCCGTGGGGAGCACCGGTTTTGTTTGTAAAGAAGAAAGACAGATCAATGCGTATGTGCATTGATTACCGAGAATTGAACAAGGTTACGATTAAGAATTGGTACCCACTACCGAGGATAGATGATCTGTTCGATCAACTTCAAGGAGCTCGATTCTTTTCTAAGATCGATTTACATTCAGGATATCATCAATTGAAAGTACAAGAAGAGGACATTCCTAAAACTGCTTTCAGAATAAGGTACGGTCATTATGAATTTACGTCATGCCATTTAGTCTAACCAATGCCCCAGCCGCATTTATGGACATGATGAACAAGATATGTAAACCATACCTGGATAAATTCATAATTGGCTTTATAGATGATATTCTAATTTACTCTAAGAGTGAAGAGGAACATGTAGCGCATCTGCATACATTTCTGACATTATTGAGGAAAGAGAAGCTTTATGCTAAATTCTCAAAATGTGAATTCTGCTTACAAGAAGTGCAATTCCTTGGACATTTGGTTAATCATGAAGGAATTCATGGGGATCCCATAAAGATCGAGGAAATTACCAAATGGAGAGTCCCTGAGTCGCCAACGGAAGTAAGAAGTTTTCTTAGACTGGCAGGATATTATAGACGGTTTATCCAAGATTTCTCTAGGATAGCCATTCCATTAACCAAACTGACATGCAAATCAGTTAAGTTTGAATGGGGACCAAAACAAGAAGAAGCCTTTAAGTTTCTTAAGCAAAGGTTGACTAACGCACCTATACTCGCATTACCAGAAGGAAATGGGGACTTCATAGTCTATTGTGATGCGTCAAAGTTAGGATATGGATGTGTGTTAATGCAACGTCAAAAGGTTATAGCTTATGCCTCTAGACAACTTAAGAAACATGAAGAAAATTACACAACCCATGATCTAGAACTAGGAGCTATAGTTTCTGCCCTTAAGATTTGGAGACACTATTTATATGGAAATAAATTTGTTGTCTTCACAGATCATAAGAGTTTAAGGTATATTTTTGGGCAAAAGGAATTGAATATGAGACAGTGACGCTGGATGGAAATTCTTAGTTATTACAATTGTGATATCCAGTATCATGCTGGAAGAGCTAATGTAGTAGCTGATGCTTTAAGTCGAAAGTATCATGAAAAGCCGAAACGAGTACGCTCTCTCAAATTAAATCTGCAGATAGATTTAAATAAGCAAATTAGAGAGGTACATGAAACAACATTCAAGGACGATGTTGAAGGTTTAAAAGGAATGATTAAGGAATTAGAACAAGGATCAGATGGAATTTGGAAGTTCCATAAGAAAAGGAAGTGGATACCTAAACAAGGAAACCTACGCCACAAAATTCTAGAAGAAGCTCATAAGTCTAAGTATACGATACATCCCGGAAGTGATAAGATATATCAAGATTTAAGAAAGAATTTCTGGTGGATAGGAATGAAAAAGGATATAACAAACTATGTTGTCAAGTGTCTAACCTGTTCACAGGTTAAAGCCGAACATCAAAAACCCTTAGGGTTACTACAACAACTAGAAATGCCAATATGTAAATGGGAATTGATAACAATGGACTTTGTTACCAAATTACCCAAGACACGAAAAGGAAATGATACAATCTGGTTGATTGTTGACAGATTAACCAAATCTGCTCATTTCTTACCAATGAAGGAAACTTTCAGTATGGAACTGTTAGCCAAGCTATATGTAAATGGAATAGTTTCATTACATGGAATTCCTTTATCTATCGTATCTGATAGAGATTGTCGTTTTACTTCTCATTTTTGGACAAGTTTTCAAAAAGCAATGGGAACCAGATTGAATCTAAGCATAACTTATCATCCACAAACGGACGGACAAAGCGAAAGGACAATACAAACAATGGAAGATATGCTTAGAGCCTGTGTAATTGATTTCGGAGGAAATTGGGATGACCATTTACCATTAATAGAATTTTCCTACAATAACACCTATCATACAAGCATTAATGCTACACCTTTTGAAGCACTTTATGGACGAAAGTGCCGAACTCCAGTCTATTGGGCAGAAATTGGAGAAAAGCAATTATCTGGACCAGAGATAGTACAAGAAACAACATATAAGATAATTCAAGTCAGGGAAAGACTAAAAGTAGCACAAGATCGTCAAAAGAGTTATGTAGATAATAGACGAAAACCTTTAGAATTTCAAGTTGGAGATAAGGTTTTGTTAAAAGTTTCTCCATGGAAAGGAATAGTCAGATTCGTTAAAAGAGGAAAGCTAAACCCCAGGTACGTTGGACCTTTTGAGATTATTCGAAGGATAGGACCTGTAGCTTATCAGCTACAACTGCCAGAGAAAATGGCAGGAATACATGATGTGTTTCATGTATGTAATCTTAATAAGTGCTTAACAGACGAATCATTAGTGATACCTCTTAAGGACATAGAGGTAAACGAGAAACTTAAGTTTATCGAGAAACCTATTCAGATTGAAGATAGAAAGATCAAGAATTTCAAACACAAGAGACTAGTTCGAATCAAAGTGAAATGGGATTCCAAGAGAGGACCAGAATACACTTGGGAGCTCGAGTCAAAAAAGGAAATACCCACACCTGTTCCAGTAGACCTCGAGGACAAGATCTCAAACAAGGTGGGGAGGATATAACAACCCTCCTAAGACACACTTAGACAACCCTAAAACGTTCCTTATATACCCCGTATACGAGAAACAGACCCTAAATACCTTAATATTTATAAAAAAAAACAAATAAAACAAAATCTGGGAGCCGCTCACGGACCGCGACCCAGATGGTCGTAGGTCTCGCGGTGTCACACCCTGACTTTTGCGGAAGCGTGATTATGTGTGACTTGCTTAATATCCTTGCATTCAACCATAACAAACAACTATGTGATAAAACCAAGATGTTCATCCTTGAATTAAGTTTGAAAAAATTACAAACAACATTGTCTTAGAATCCAAACACAGACTTCAAACCATATTACAAACCATTCAAATTGTTTAGAGTTCCATAAGGACTTGACAAAAGACACTAATAAAAACTAGGCTTTGAATTATGTATCTTATCTAGGATAAGATACATACTCCAAACCCTTCCACACCGGATGACATCTTTTATTTCAAACAACACTTGAAAACTTCAATGCCCGCCAGATCCATACTTAGTTTCCTGAAATACATGTAGTTTGAAAACATCAACAAAAGTTGAGCGAGTTCATGTGTTTTGTATGTGTGTACGAATAAACCTTGTAATCATTGTAAGTATGTAATTATTTGTAGATCCCGGTATGAAAGCAAACAAGGAAACATATCAATTAATGGTTTGCAATGCCATTAACATGTGTGCAACGGCGTAGGAAGGCTCAAACCTAGCAGATTTTGTACCGGGCCTCCGGCTGGAAGACATAGTCACCTCATGGGCCAAACCCCGGTCCTAATGGGTGTGGGCTCGCTACACCCAAATAGATCTATTACTCATGTCCCTCGGTCCATATACGAGGATCAATGGTCTTAAGTGTGCACCTACCCATTCACATGATCTAACAGTTCATTCTTTAGCTAACCATACCATATGTAATCATTTGTAAACATTTTGTAACATGTACTTCACCCCTGAAGTTATAAAACCAAAAATGGTTAAAAGAAAAGAGGGACATGAACTCACAATCTTGCGTTCTTCGTAGCCAAATGTAACCCAAAGTTGCTACTTGTGTGCACGACTACCTACAACGTACTACTGTTTATTAGACGAGCGGGTCGTGCCTTGACTTAGTATTAATTAGTGTCTTTGAGTTACGTTTCATGGTGTCATCAATATTATTCCAAGTTATATAATTATTTGCTAAATAATAATTATTTTAACTTAAATTATATTTATTAAATTTTGGAATAATTGTTAAAATAATATATTTTAACCTTGTCACATTTATGCATTTGTACATGTATAATTTCCCAAGGATGGGAGTATGTATACTTGTATTCTTAACCTTGTGTATTTTTTCCAAGTATCGGTGGCGTATTCCGGTGTATTTATACGTACGAGAATACGTATTCTTATTTGAGTTTATTAAGTATCTTATACTTAATTTTGTACTTATTTCCAGAATAATATTTCTAATAAAAATTCTCCAATATATTTTCTCAAAATATATATTTTAAGAAATTATTTATAGAAATCTATTTATATTTCTTCTTGGCAAAAATGTTTGTATTTTCATGTAAGTCTTAAAAATAATATATTTTCAAGTTTAACTTAGAAAATATATATGAATCTACTTTTCACCCAAAAATAATGTACTCCATGTTTATTTAAGAAAATATATATTTTTATTCACCCAAAAATAATATACTTTCTTCTTGTCAAAAATATGATATATCTTTGTAATAATTGTAAAAATCATATTTTTGTTCTCTTGGTGTCCAAAATACTAATTACCAAAATATACCTATGAATTAAATTCCGGAATATTTATGTAAGTTATATTCCTTGTTCGGTTTCTCCAATATTTTGGGTATAATTTCTATAGTTAATTCTTGGAATTTTTGTAATATTTTGTATTGTAATTTTCTTGGTATTTTGGTGAGTTATATTATTTCAAGCCCTAAAATAATATAACTAATACACATAATATACAAATAATCACACGTATGGTGACATATAAATATATATTTCCTAAATACATATTTAGTCACTTTTATTTACAAAAACCAACCTCCAATATTTATAATTTGTCTAACAAAAAATATGGCAAACTTTATATGAAATTCATGGTTTTTAATATACTTGTAATTATTTGTTTAAAAATATTTTTCTAAGTGTTATATTTCTAGAAAAATTTTGCCATAGTTTCCTCTTAAAAATGGAGGTTTCCATGCTTTCAAAGCATATCATTTTCTTTTATAAATCACCACAATCAACAATAAACCAATCAACACTTACCAATATGCCAAAATCAAGCATAAATTACTACTTCATGAACTTGAAAATTTACAAAAATTTGTAGTAACTTACTAGTGTGTTTAGTAGGCTTAGTTACCCTTTAAAGTGTGGTTCTTTATTTAAAAACATCATTTTTAAAGAATTTAGATCTTCACAACTTGTAAATCATTTTTCTAAAAATGTTTCTTCTTGAGTTTTTCTTGTTACATATATATTTCTACACATGTTTAACCACTAAAAATAGGGTTAATTTCTTTAAGAACCAAGCTTAGGTAAATCTTGTATTTTTAAATTGGTTTCTTGAAAAATCATTCTTGAATCATGGATTTACAAGACTTTTTATTCACTTTGATCATCATTTTACAAGAAAAATAATTTTCACTTCAAGTTCATGATTTACACAAGGATGATCTATTGATCTACAACATAATCATCCTCTCATCTTGCTAGATTATGTCTTTAATCACTATCTAGCAAGATCACATGATGGTTAACATCAATAACATGAGCAATCAACAAGCATAACAACACTTAAACAACTTGATTTCTTATGATTTTAGTCTTATGTTCAAGTTTCATGTTCACGATTCATAGTGTTCTTCAAGATTAACAACTTGTATCATTCTTTAACCACTAAAACAAGATGTAAAATAAGGTGTAGATGATCTTACTACTACCTCAAGGCTAGGGATGATGACAAGATGAAGAAAATGATGAATGAGGTGGTTAAAAGCTTGTATGAGAGGTCTTTCAACTTTCAAGAGCTCCTAGCTTCTTTGTATAGCTCCTTACACCTTTGTATGCTTGAAGAATGGATGAAGATTGAAGGATGATGGTGATGGTGTGGGTGGTTGTCTTCGGCCGAGACCAAAGAGAGGAGAGGAGGAGTTTCAAGTGTGATGGTGAGTGAAGGAATGAAGGTTATGATCCTTTATGTTTACTTATAATCCACCAACATGTTATAACCTAATGTGTATTATGTTATAAAAGTGGAGACACAATCTATTAAAATAACAAAAGAAAATCTTGTGTGGGGGGGCCACATGAAACCATAAATAGGTGGGGGGGGAGGGGTCTAGACTAGGTTGTAATGGTAAGTTAGTTTATATGGTTGAAAATCAAGTGTTTAGTTAGGGTGATTAGTTACTAGATGTTATATAGTGTGTTATGATGTCCGGGGACCATAACTAGCTTGGTAATGTTAAAACAATGCTTCTAGTGAAAATTTGGTGTTTCGGGTAGTGTCCGGTTGTTCGGTTGGTTACCCGTTCGTTAAGGTGCTAAACTATGCAGTTTAGTGTGCTTTATGTTACCTTTTGTGACAGTTTTGATTCCCGATACTTAGGAAAGTATTCTGGACCCTTTAACCATATTTCTGCATGATACATAAGTGTTTAAATGCTGATTTTTACTGATTTCTGCAGAATTCTGCAGTTTATGTGAGTTTCAGGCACTTTCTGGCACTTAAACTATCTCTAAGAAGGCAATTTTGTGATCCTTACTTTCCTACACACTATACTAGTGTAACTCTTGGTTTCTGGCTCATTCTGTGTCTCAAGACCATGTCTGTCTATGTACTGAACTTCGTCAGCATTTTTCTGATTTGTCTGATAACTATGCTATCTGTGTTTCATGCATCATTTGACTCAATAAGCTTATATGCAATAATGATATGACATTCTGCACTATGTGATGCACATGTATGTATATGGCAATAATCAGAAAGCAATTCAAGTCATTAATTGTAAATCAGCACATTCATTAAATCATAATTACTGTTTAATAGTTGTACGGATACCTGGAATTTTGACAGTTGTCACATTCTCCCCCTGTTAAGAAAATTTCGTCCCGAAATTTTAAGCTTTTCTATTAGCTGAAGAGGAGTTGGGGAACATATGTGGGTATTTGGCTTTCATACGATCTTCACGCTCCCAAGTAAACTCTGGGTCGTGACGTGCATTCCATCAAACCTTGACAAGCTTAACACTAATCCTCCGAGTCTTGTTAACCTTCCAATCTGTAACCTCATCGGGTTCTTCGGTAAAGTGGAGTGTGTCGTCAATGTGAACTTCATCCGTAGGGATGACCATTGTCTCTTGTGTTGGACTTTTCTTTAAATTAGATACATGGAATGTATCATGAACACCATTAAGTTCTTCTGGCAGCTCCAAATTGTATGCTACAGTACCAACCCTTTCTAGAATTCTGAATGGCCCGATATAACGTGGGTTTAACTTACCATGCTTTCCAAAGCGTGCCACACCTTTCCAAGGTGAAACTTTTAACAAAACCATATCACCCACTTCGAATTCCAAGGGTTTTCGCCTTTGGTCCGCATAGCTCTTCTGTCGATCACGAGCCGCCTTGATGCGCTCTCGGATCTGCATGATCTTATCAGTTGTTTCTTTGACCAGTTCGGGACCAACCATCTGTCTATCACCTGCATCTGCCCAGCATAACGGTGATCGGCACTTGCGTCCATAAAGAGCCTCGAACGGTGCAGCTTGGATGCTCGTATGGTAGCTGTTGTTATAGGAAAACTCAACCGAAGGTAGATGAGTATCCCAACTGCCACCCAAGTCCATTAAGCAAGAACGTAGCATATCTTCCAGCGTCTGAATAGTTCTCTCGCTTTTAACGTCCGTCTGCGGGTGAAAAGCTGTACTCAAATTCAACTGAGAACCAAAAGCTTCCTGAAAGGATTGCCAAATCCTTGACACAAACCGTCCATCTCTGTCCGATATGATCGAGATAGGCACTCCATGACGTGCCACTGTCTCCCTTAGGTAAAGCTCGGCTAGCTTACCAGTGTTATCCTTCTCTCTGATCGGTAAGAAGTGCGCAGACTTTGCAAGCGGTCCACCATTACCCAAATCATATCATGACCTCTGGGTGTTCTGGGAAACTTCGTTATGAAATCCATAGAGATCTGCTCCCATTTCCACATGGGTATCTCTGGTTGTTGTAGAAGACCTGAAGGCTTCTGATACTCGGCCTTCACTTTGGCTGTTGGGATTGAACCCTACCAGAGGAACATATAATTAAAGCCAAAACTGGGTCAGAGTAGTGGATCCAGAATAAGCAGATGTTACATACAAGTCTCTCCCCTTGAAAGTGGTTTCAACATCTGCTGACCTCCTATCTACTGATCGTACAAGCCACTGACCGTCAAATCTGCTGCTCTTGTAAAGACTGATAGAAGACTAAAGCTCTGCTGCTCAATCTACTGTCTTGAGTCAAGTACTGCTGATCCGGACAAGCACTGCTGGGTTCACAGCAGTGGAAGGATGCAGCAGTTGTTTAAGTGTCTTTTATGTAATGAAATGAAATGTAATAGCAGTAGTTAGTGTTAGGGGTCATTTTCTTAACATATGTATCCTGACCAATATCCTGCCTTTGTTTGGTTATTTGTAATCAGGATGCTGGAAGAGGATATTGCTGACATCTTGGGCGATATCCTGAAGCTTATTGAATTAACCACGTGCAGATTAAGGGCAGAGGCTTGCTAACGGTCACAAGGACTTCTTCTCCTCAAGACTCGGACGAATTTGTTGAGAAAGAGACGTTGAGCCCGAAAGACCAGGTCTGCAACGTTCCAAGAAGGAATATTCGGTGAATCCCGCGAGTTTAGGGTAGTTAGTTATGTTATCTTTACTATAAATAGATGAGGTCGGATCAACTTAGAACACATCATTTCACACTTACACTCTCGAACACAATCACATTCTAGCTAGTTGCAAACACCACACTTGTATTTCATTTTCGTTGTAACACTTAGTCGATCCGTACCACATCCTTCACTGTATCCTGATTTTTGAAGCAATTGAAGAACTAGGCAGCTGCGATTGTCAGCTCCCGAGGTTTTATGCCGGCGATCTAGATTGATCAAGGGCTTTCCTCGTACATCTCGTGTCACTTCCTTTACTTTTTGCTCATTAATTGCTCATTGTTTGATCGTCGATACAGTTCAATATCCCGAGCCGTATCTTTAAACTGGTTTTGCAAGTAATTTAATTAACACATTTTTTGACATTTACTTCTAGCACACTACCTCACTTAACTAATTTGATCACTTAATTACTTCGGTAATTTTTGACCAAAACAATTTGGCGCCCACCGTGGGGCAAGTGGTGCTCTCTTTACTAAAAATTTTCGTTAAATCGCTAATCGGTTTTTTATTTTCAAAAATTTTTGCTACATTGTCCACAATGGCCTCACGATCAAACATGAGTTCCTCTACTATGTCTGCTATGACTTCTGCTACTACCGGTTCGGTGCTTCCACCACCTCCTCCAAGGATGCCAGCCTCTACACAATCTCAAGATGTTATCCCTACTCGGAGTGTCCAGGGATCTGCTCCCGTTTTAGCTTCTAATGATGAAATTTTAACTTTATTTGGAAGTGTGCAGGAACAAATGAGGCAGCAACAGGAAACAAACCAAATGCTTTTAAGGGAAATACAACTCCTGAAGTCTGGCTCGAGCAGATCTGCTGAGGATATTGTCACTCCATTACATCCCAGAGCGTTGAACTTCAGTTCAGCTGTGTATACTGAGGATAACAGGGGGAATATTGTGCCCAATCTTCCTCAGAATCATACTCCTGAAATACCCTCCTCGGTCAGGATGTCAACCATGAGGAGCTCAGGATATGCTTCAGGATATGGGCAAAATCCTCCAACGGGTAACGTGTCGAATAATAATAATACTCATGCTACTAACAGTGGTGGATCTTTGCAGGACACAGGTGTAACATCAGCACTTACCAGGGAACTTCAGAAGTTGAAGGACATGATATCTAGTGTACCTGGGGTGGTCCAGCCGATCCCGGAAGTGTCTCAAGACAGCCACAAGATATCTCGTTTTGCATACCCTATATGTGATGCTGAGATCCCAAAGAGATTCCAAACTCCCAATATGAAGCTTTATGATGGGACTACGGACCCTGAGGAGCATATTGCTCAGTATAGGGAAAGAATGGAGATTAACCCTATTCCTCCGGAGCTCAAGGAAGCGTGCTTGTGCAAGGGATTTGGTTCTACTCTAACGGGATCAGCCTTGAAATGGCTGTTGAACGTTCCTCCTCACTCAATCACTTCATTTGCTCATTTGGTTAATTTATTTAACAGTCAATTTTCTTGTAGTCGGAGCTTTGAGAAACTAACCAGTGATCTTTACAGGATAACTCAAGGGCCTCAAGAATCCTTGAGGGATTATGTGAACAAATTTAGTCGAGAATCCTTGGATATCCCACATCTTGATGTTGCAACAGCTGTGCAAGCTTTTAAGATGGGATTACAAAAGGATTCTCAGTTTTATCAGGATCTTGTAATGAATCCCTGCAGGAATCTCGATGAAGCTCGTAACAGGGCCTTGAGATATATCCGTCTGGAAGATGACAAGAAGATGCAAGAAAGGATGAACTCGTCCAACACTTATGAATCGACTAATAGGAAGTCAGAATCCTCATTTAAGTCATATCGGCCTAAGCCATATGGTAGAAATGAAAACAAGAGAGTGAATGCTGTCGAAGATGAGGATCCTGAAGAGTATCCTGAATTGTCTGAATATTGCTTTTCTGTTAATATTCCTGAATTGATGTATGCTATGCAGGGTCTAGGAGACAAGGCTAGATGGCCCCGAAAGAATCAACAAAAGGCTGACTGGAAAGATAAGTCGAAGTGGTGTGCTTTCCACGAAGATTTCGGACATATGACTGAGGATTGCATTGCTTTAAGGAAAGAAATAAGCTACCTTCTGAGCAAGGGATATCTGAAAGATCTCTTAGGAAAGAAGAAGAATAAGGGTCAGGATACTGAGAAGGATCCTGAACGAGCAGCATCACCTCCCGCGGATGCCAAGATAATCAACTTCATTTCGGGGGGATCCGACATTTGTGGAACTTCGTATTCGGCAGCAAAGAGACATGCAAAGGAAGCCAAAGCCGAAAGGGGAGACAAACCTGTCAGGATGACTACACTCACAACTGACAAAGTGATCATATTTGATGCTGATGACAGGGATACTGTCCAGGATCCTCACCATGATGCTCTGGTAATAACGTTATATGTGGCTAACCATTTTGTACGCAGGATATTGGTTGATAATGGCAGCTCCGTCAACATAATCCAGCTAGAGACACTTAAAAGAATGAATGTATCTCCAATGGATATCACTTCAAAGTCCACCGTGCTTGTTGGATTCAGTGGAGAGGCAAGAAACACAGTGGGAGAGATAAAGTTGCCAGTATACGTTGAAGGAGTCAATTCGATACAACGTTTCTGTGTGATGGACTCTCTATCCTGCTATAACATTATCCTGGGAAGACCATGGATTCACGATATGAAGGCCGTGCCATCAACATATCACCAATGCATCAAGATACCTACCCCTTGGGGAGTCGTTAAAGTTGATAGCGATCAGCAGGAGGCGAAAGAATGCTACTCATCCTCGATGAAATCCTCAGCCAAAACTAGTGCAGCATAGCAATTAAAGAAGTGGGCCCAGGATATCGTGGAGGATCCGGAGCAGGATGTGAAGAAAGTTATCCTGGACCAGGATAACCCCGATATTTCGGTGCTCGTAGGGACCGATATCCCCCAGGATATTGAGGAACAATTAATTAACTTTTTGAAATGCAGGATGTCTACGTTTGCATGGAAGCATGAGGATATGACAGGCATATCCAAAGATATTATCACTCACAAGCTTGGAATTGATAAATCATTCAAGCCAGTGCAACAAAAAAGAAGGAAGTTTGCTCCTGAACGCAATACAATTATTCAAGAAGAAGTTGAAAGATTGTTGAAGTCCAAAATGATTAGAGAAGTCAAATTCCCAAGGTGGCTAGCAAACGTGGTCGTGGTATAGAAGAAAAACGGGAAATGGAGAGTTTGTGTAGACTACACAGACTTGAATAAAGCTTGTCCTAAAGACCCATTTCCTCTTCCCCATATCGATGCAATGGTAGATGCCACTGCTGGGCATGAAATGCTAACTTTCATGGACGCATCCTCAGGATTTCAACAGATACAAATGGAGCCTTCTGACCAGGAGGATACTGCCTTCATGACACCAACAGGTATTTATTGTTATACAGCTATGCCTTTTGGTCTGAAAAATGCAGGTGCAACATACCAAAGATTGGTAAACATGATGTTCAAAGACAAACTGGGGGACACCATGGAAGTATACATTGACGATATGGTAGTAAAGTCAAAGAAAGCTCAGGATCACCTCCAGGATATTAAAGGAGCATTTGATATCCTGGATCAGTATAATATGAAGCTGAATCCTGCTAAGTGCCATTTCGGAGTGGGGGCAGGAAAGTTTCTTGGGTATATGGTGACGAAAAGGGGGATAGAGGCAAGCCCAGAGCAGATTAAAGCTATCCTGGATATAAAATCACCCTCGAATATGAAGGATGTACAAAGATTAACAGGCCGGGTAGCAGCTCTAAACAGATTTATCTCAAGATCCTCGGAGAAATGCAAAGACTTCTATGATATCCTAAAGAAGAACAAAAGATTCGAATGGGGGGAAAAACACGAAGCAGCCCTACAGGATTTGAAACGGTATCTCTCAACCGCACCTCTATTGATGAAGCCGGAAAATGGTGAACCACTATCCCTGTACCTTGCTGTATCAGGGAATGCTGTAAGTGCCGTTCTTATAAAAGACCATGAAGGTCAGCAGTATCCTGTTTATTATGTTAGTAAAAGTTTTTTAGATGCTGAAACTAGGTATTCTCATTTAGAAAAATTAATACTAGCATTAATTATGGCATCAACGAAACTTAGGCATTATTTCGAGACACATAGGATACATGTTAAAACAAACTATCCTATTAAGAATGTGCTTAGGAAACCAGAGATGTCAGGCAGGATGGCTAAGTGGTCAGTAAAATTGAGTGCTTATGATTTAGTATATGAACCTAGGAATGCCATAAAGTCTCAGGCTTTAGCTGACTTTGTGGCTGACTTTAGTAGTGACATTCAGGATGAGGTAGATCTAGAAGTTCAACAGCTAGGAGAATCCTCAGGATCCTGGACATTATATACTGATGGTGCATCTAATATAAGAGGAGTAGGATTGGGAATACTACTAAAATCGCCACAGGGGGACATATTACCCCAGGCTATTAGGTGTGAATTTCCTGCTACCAATAATGAGGCAGAATATGAAGCTTTAATTGCAGGATTAGAATTGGCTAAGAGTATGAGTATAAAGAATTTACAAGCATATGTTGACTCTTTGTTAATTACTAACCATTTTAATGGATCCTATGCAGTTAAGGGTGAGAAATTGACTGAATATCTTGATATTCTCAAAAAATTAGCAGGATATTTCGATGTTTTTACACTTGAACAGGTACCAAGGGAAGATAATGCTGAAGCAAACGCCTTAGCAAATTTGGGATCGTCGGTCAGGATACCTGAAGGGACACAAATACCAATAGTACATGTCTTATATCCTGCAGCGAATCCTCGGGATAAAGAAGTAGCTGGTATTCAGGATCCTGGGGCGGAATATCCTGAAGAGGATCCTAGAACCTGGACGGCTCCAATCCTGAAATATCTTAAAGATGGAC
This sequence comes from Helianthus tuberosus, assembly GCA_030545235.1. Classification (NCBI taxonomy): domain Eukaryota; kingdom Viridiplantae; phylum Streptophyta; class Magnoliopsida; order Asterales; family Asteraceae; genus Helianthus; species Helianthus tuberosus. The sequence continues at coordinate 157,236,468 of CM060418.1, read as the reverse complement.
ACATCCCCGAAAATGAAAATCCTAAGGCATTTAAGATGAAGGTATCACGATTTACTATTATAAATAATATTTTGTACAAGAAATCTCTTGCAGGACCATATTTAAGGTGCTTGGAGGATCATGAAGCCAAAGAAGTACTTCAGGATATACATGAAGGAGACTGTGGTAATCACACTGGGGGCAGATCATTATTCTCGAAAGTATTGAGGACAGGATACTTTTGGCCAACAATGAGAAAGGATGCTGCAGAATATGCTCGAAGATGTGATGCATGTCAAAGGCATAGTAACATACTACATCAACCAGCTGAACCACTATATCCTGTAGTTTCCCCTTGGCCATTCATGAAGTGGGGGATGGATATAGTAGGAAAGTTACCGAAAGCTCCGGGAGGAAAAGTCTTTATGCTAGCAATGACGGATTACTTCTCTAAGTGGGTTGAAGCTGAAGCATTTGTTCAAGTAAGAGACCAAGAAGTAGTATCCTTCATCAAGAGACATATCCTGACCAGATTCGGAGTACCAGCTGAGATAATCTGTGACAATGGCTCTCAGTTCATAAGTAAGAGGACTACTGACTTTTGCAAGAGTTGGGGAATCAAAATGATCACATCAACTCCGGTACATCCTCAAGCAAATGGACAAGCAAAATCCTCTAACAAGATAATTGTCAACAACTTAAAGAAAAGGCTTGGAGCCAAAAAAGGAAGATGGGCAGAAGAATTACCCTTTGTTTTATGGGCTGACAGGACAACGATAAAGAATGCAACAGGTCAAACCCCATTTTCGTTGGTGTTTGGAGCAGAAGCAGTGATTCCAACGGAGATGACAATACCCACTGCAAGATCTATCTTAAGTGATCCTGAGAAGAATCCTGAAGCCTTGAGTCAGGATTTAGACACTATAGATGAAAAGAGAGATGCGGCAAGGCTAAGGATGGCAGCATATCAACAGAGAATATCCAGGGCATATAACAAGAATATTAGAACCAGAAGATTTAAGGTTGGAGATTGGGTATTAAGAAAGGCCTTCCAAAATACTACTAATCCTGCCGATGGCAAGTTATCTCCAAAATGGGAAGGACCGTATGAAGTCGAATCAGAAGCAGGGAAAGGAGCGTATAGACTCAAGAATATGGAGGGAGATATGCTACCGAGATCTTGGAATGCTATACACCTTAAGCTCTATTTTAAGTGAGTCTAGAATTTAATTTCTAACTCGAGATGGTATGAATTCTTGCTTCTTTTAAATGTGTTTGGTGTAATTTGTTCTTTATAACCTGATACTGACTTAAGCATCGGAGGGGTGTTAGCCAAGCTAACACCCACCTTAGTTTACATTTGTTTTGCAAGATATGTTTCAGGATATAGCTCCAGGATATGCACTCGGGATAACTCAGAAGATTAGAGGATTGGCCCCCTCTCTCACGTTTAAGGGATACTGATCCCTTCACAGGTTTAAAGGTATTCACCTTTCTTCCGAATTGGGTTTAAACACCCAGCCTGGAGCGCAAGTTATTCAGGGATAGTTCAAGGTGGCGGGACCAGTCCATGTAAAAGTGGCTGACAATTTCGTTACCATTGGCTATATCCTGAATCCTAACGGTATATGAGGATTGATCACCCTCTCTCACGAAAGGGTATTTTCATACTCTCTAAGGTTTAAAGGTTTTCACCTTTCTAAGTCTTGGAGTTTATACACTCCCGCCTGTAGCGCATGAAAAATTGGGATTTTCCCCAGGATACAAAGGATTTATCTCCAGTACATCCTTGGGTTATACCCTCGGAACGAGAAAAATTGCTTATGCCATGGAAACTGACATTAAGTAGATTTCTAAGATACTTGAAGACATTATATACAGGGGACATTCCCACCAAGGCGGTGGTGTAAAGCTAAAAGGATGAAGTTTGCAACTAATGCACTAAGTACCTTACACTGGGGACATCTTCATTGGAAGAGTTGCAAAGGGATTGAAGTTTGGTAATAGGTTTATATCCTATGTCTGGTATGGTCTTTCCTTTGCAAGTCTCATTTAAATTTTTAATAGCATCATGTTAAATATCTTGACACATATCCTCAAAGTCCTTTTAAGGATATTTGGCTGGGATGTTTGAAACTAGTATTGGTTTGGAATTTTGATCATCATCAAAACTTGGTTTTGAAGAGATAAGCTATTTTTTACTTTCTAAAAAAACTTTTTAAAGATAAAGGAATGTCTGGAAGATCTATTTAATAAAAGGCTTTTGCAGTATGTTGCTGAGCATACTAATCAGGATATTTTGTGAAATAACAGTACAAAATCTTTACAAAGCTAAAACTTACACTAAACAATGTAAAGTAACAAAAAATAAGTCAAAAGATGAAATTATTCTTAGAGCAATCAATACTGGTTGATAACCGAAGGTTTCATCCTGAAACCCAGGACCCATCCACCTTCGGCTATCAAATTGTTTAGAGACAGAAATGAAAATTGTTCATAAAAACATAAAATTGTTCGAAAGATTTAAAGAAAACAAGCTCTAGGGGGTAGTGCCTTCTTGGCCCATAGCGGTTTCAGCAACATCCATCTTGGGATCCGCCTCAGTATCCTTGTCAGCATCGACTGCCTTTTCAACTGTTTTAGAAGGTTCATCGGCAGATTTGGAAGAGGTACCGCCAAGATTTTTCAGCTTGGTCTCCCAAGCACCAACGTCCCAAGAAGGGCATTCGAAGCCTAATGTTTTGGCTTCATGAGCCATCTTCAACCTAGCCTGGAGAAGGGAAATGACGACGGAACTTTTGAGACTTTCTCGGTAATTGACCATATCCCGTTCGTACTGCACATGGGCAGCTTCCAGATCGGCCTTGGCTTGAAGAGTAGCTTTGTTGAGAGCAACTTGGTGTTCTTGGGTCATAGCTTTGTATTTCTCCTCGTAATGACGAGACTTGGCGGCCGCAATCATGCCTTGGTCAGAGATTGTGATTTCTGCTTCCTTTAGCTTAGATTCAAGTGTTTTGTTGAGCTTGCAGGATTCTTGATATAAGTGAACCAAACGCTCAAGACCCTACAAAGGTAAAAGGACAGGGATCAATATTGTTAAGTCTTTGAAAATAGTTTAAATTGCAGGATATGATATAAAAATACTAACCTGGTTGAGAAAAGAAGTCATAAAACCACTGGCTTCAATGAATCCGTGCTTTTCATAAGGAAAGGTGTCAGAAATAACAGGGGAATCGGGTTCTTTCCTTTTGCGGGAACTTGAACTCCGGGGCTTGGTAGCCGGTGAAGGTTTAGGAATGATTATGGCTCTGGAGCTGCTGGGTTTGGATGTAGCAGTGGTCTTGGAGCCGGATTCTTTCTTGACCTGGATCTGGTCAGAATAGCTATCCAGTTCGTCAAGATCAAAGACTTCAGGGATCTTAGCTGGTGCTGCGTAAAGGGAAAAGTTTAACTCTTTATCATTATATTGTTTTGACTAATTATTCTGAAAGGAATTCTTACCAGACATCTCGGATGACGAGTACTGACTTGAACTCGGAACGTGTGTGGTAAAAGTCCTGTCTGTTGCAGGTAACCGGTAGACGGTGTTGATTCTCTCTTCTGACTCAGCGGTAGGAGGAGCAACTTCCTTGAAGTTCACTGCATAATGATCAAAAAGAAGAATATTAATAGAGGATAACAATCAAATCGTCTATGAGAATATTTATGATCCTACCGGTGGTTAACCACTCCACCGGAAGGTTAGCACCCTCAGCAATGGAATCTCGTTTGACAAAGAAGAATTTGCGTTGCCATCCGTCTTCATTTTTTGTGGCTTTGAGGATCAGGGGTTTGCTGGAGGTTGAAAAAAGCAAAAACCGGCTAGAGCCGTGGAATCGGAGGCGATAAGCAATAGGTAGATCCTCGATGCAGAGGTCAGAACAGTGGAGGTTTTTTATTTGGTTGAGTACAATCAATACTCTCCAAACCATGGGCATGGTTTGAGCAAAAGAGATGCCAGTAATACGAAAGAATTGCATCATGAATTCTGGGAAGGGGTATCGAAGGCCTAGTGAAAAAGGATATGCTGGAAAACAGATCCATTCGGTAGAACTAACATCCGATCGGATTGACCGATCAAATGGCCTGAAGACTGTGCTATCAGGGAAAGCGCCGGAGGCTCTTAAAGCTGCAATATCTGCGTTGTCAAAGGCGCAGATCTCCTTTTCGGGATTTTTGAGAAGATTCTGCTGGGTGAAGGTCTCGGCGGCCATTGCTAGAAAGATAAAGTAAATTGACAGGAAGAAAGTCGAAAATGGAGAATTACCTGAAGGGACTGTTGATGATATCTGCTTTTCAAACAAGAAAAGAGAAGATATAGGGGCATTGTGGATCTCCATGGAGTAAAAAACGCGTTGGAAGTTATGATGTGATCTTGACCGTCGCTTCATTTTAAATGCCTTGAGTTGTGGGATAAGGTTTTTGAAATATATCCGTTGGATTGGTATCCCAACTGATATATTTGGGGACAATTGTTAGGGGTCATTTTCTTAACATATGTATCCTGACCAATATCCTGCCTTTGTTTGGTTATTTGTAATCAGGATGCTGGAAGAGGATATTGCTGACATCTTGGGCGATATCCTGAAGCTTATTGAATTAACCACGTGCAGATTAAGGGCAGAGGCTTGCTAACGGTCACAAGGACTTCTTCTCCTCAAGACTCGGACGAATTTGTTGAGAAAGAGACGTTGAGCCCGAAAGACCAGGTCTGCAACGTTCCAAGAAGGAATATTCGGTGAATCCCGCGAGTTTAGGGTAGTTAGTTATGTTATCTTTACTATAAATAGATGAGGTCGGATCAACTTAGAACACATCATTTCACACTTACACTCTCGAACACAATCACATTCTAGCTAGTTGCAAACACCACACTTGTATTTCATTTTCGTTGTAACACTTAGTCGATCCGTACCACATCCTTCACTGTATCCTGATTTTTGAAGCAATTGAAGAACTAGGCAGCTGCGATTGTCAGCTCCCGAGGTTTTATGCCGGCGATCTAGATTGATCAAGGGCTTTCCTCGTACATCTCGTGTCACTTCCTTTACTTTTTGCTCATTAATTGCTCATTGTTTGATCGTCGATACAGTTCAATATCCCGAGCCGTATCTTTAAACTGTTTTTGCAAGTAATTTAATTAACACATTTTTTGACATTTACTTCTAGCACACTACCTCACTTAACTAATTTGATCACTTAATTACTTCGGTAATTTTTGACCAAAACAGTTAGTATAGCAGTGTTTGTGTAGATCAGAGGTTAGAGTTTGTTAGGAGGTTAGATGTCACTTTCATGGTGACGTCAGCTAAGATGCTCAGTAGTTTGTTAGTGCCTATAAATAGAACAGTGCTCTGTACTGTTCTATTAGCTCTTTGCAAACTTGTTTTCCTGCACGAACAAACGCTGAGCTCTGGCTGAGGGGGAGTTTGTATTCAAGCATTATCTTGTAATCGTTGTTGAAATTATCATTCGGTTCCTTGTTGAAAATGTCTTGATCAAAGCAATACTCTCGTTTGATTGTATGCAAAGTTTGTTTCCATATTAATTCCGCTGCATAACTCATCCATTTCCATTTTAATTCAAACAGAAAATACAATCAAAACCAAACTCAGATCCAACAATTGGTATCAGAGCTTGGACAGTCAAATTTGATTTAAGAATCATTTTGACATAAATAGTTCAGCTCAAAATCGTTGATATCGATAGTTTGTTCGTTTGTGTTGAAAAACAGAGCAAGGTTTAATCACTATTAAAGTTGATTAATCAGTGTCTGTAAAACAACCAGGATGACGTCACAATCTCAAGATGATAAGAATAACATTGGCTCGCTTTTTAAACCACCCATGCTTAAAAGAAATGAATACAACATCTGGGAGCGAAGGATGGGTCACATCCTTGCTCAACAGAACACTGGATGTTGGAGGTCTGTTGTTTTTGGTCCCCATGTTCCTACAGTGCCAAAATCAACCCAAAATAGCAGGTTTCTTAGGTCGCTACCTGATAAATGGGACACAATTGCATTTTTGACTAGAAACTCTGTTGAGTTCAAAGATCTGACCCTGACCCAACTTCATGGTAGACTCCTGACTTATGAAAGGGAGTTGAACCAGAAAAAGAAGTTGCAAGAGTCTGGAAAAGCCACTGATGATTACTCATTCGGTAGCACAGCTCTTCTGGGTCAGGAAGAATCTGGTGGCAGTAGTAAGGAACAGGGCTTTGATCATTTCATTGATATAACAGCTGGTGGTAACTTTACCAGCCCTGATTCTCACTCTGCAAACTATGCTTTCACTGCAAACACTGAAAACCAGATGTCAGATAATCTGTGCTTTGAACTCAATGATTTACAACATTTTGATCCCACTGACTTAGAGGAAATTGACATCCTGCACCAATTGGCTTTGCTCAGTGTTAGAACTAGCAAATTCTACAAAAGAACAGGGCGGAAATTCCCAGGTTTACATGGGAATCTAAGGGTTGGGTTGGATAAATCGAAAATCAAGTGTTACAAGTGTAATAGGTTGGGACATTTCGCTAGGGAATGTAGGAGTCAAAATACTGGTCCTATAATCACTCATCCTAGCTCAAATCCCAGACCTCAAAATCAAGGCACTGTGCACTATGCCCAATATACCCCTACAGCTCATGTTAATGCTGCACATTATGATGCTGCCCCTGTGCCAGTGCACTATGTCCAAACTACTGTTCCCCAAATTCAGTACATGCAAACCCCTGTCCCCCAGGCACAGGTGCAAACTGCTGCACCTCAAACTGCTGCTCCAGCAGTGGTACAACCAGATCAGCAAAGTTTTTTCACTCAAGGCTTTGTAGACTAGAGCAGCATGCCTGATGAGCTTAGTGATGAAAATTTTGCACTCTATGCTTCAAATGAACCTTCTAATGATGAATTTTGTTTGATGGCATTAGAGTCAATACCAGAGGGGATTGAAACTGAAGGTGAACAACTAAGTGATGAAACAGTGGATAAAGTGACTGAAGCAGTTGCTAATGCAGTTGCTAGTGAATTGCTGCTGGGAGAAAATTCAGAAACCCTGATTGAACCACTGACAGACCCATGGTCCAAAGAGGACAAAGAAGAAGAGAAATTGAGAAAGCAGGTGAGAAAGAAGAAAGAGCTGATGATGAAGAAAATCATCAATGTGATTGTGCAATGATGGTTGCTGCCAAGGTATCACCTCAAGTTCTTGAAAAACTGTGTTCTGACAATTGCATTATTGCTTTTGCTAACATCAAAGAGGTAAATGAAAACCTTCGGAATAAAATTTTAACTGATGAAGTCAAATTTGAAAGGTCTTTAAAAGAACTTAAAAACAAATTGACTGAAAAGGAAAAAGAGATCAGCAGTCTGAAAGAAGATCAAAGCATAACCAAAACTCAACTCCAAACTATGGTAGAAAAATACCAAGTTTGCAAAAAGGAGTTGGAGTCCACCCAGATCACCTGTGAAAGATGGGTGGAATCATGCAAAGGGTATGAGGTTATGCTTGAAAAACAGATAAAAAGCAATGTGAAATCCGGTGTTGGTTATAGAAAACATGATGATGAAAACACTGTTTTTGGAAAATCTGTTCAAACCACTGATGTAACCACTGAGTTTATTCCAACAAACAAGAAAGGCCAAGAAGTGAAAATCACTGACAAACTTGGTAACAAAATCACACTTGATAGACCAATGGGATCCTCTACTTTTGAGGAGCTTGAAGATTATCAGTTTAAACCAAAATGGTCTGATGAGTGTGATATTCTTGAAAATTTCAAGCCAATGGACTTTACATCAACTGATGGTGTTAAAGCTCCAAAAGCTAAAGTCATTCCTCTCAAGGACATCCCAACAGAGGTTAAAACCTCTGCTACAAAGGAGTCCGAAAAGAGAAAGAAGAAAGAAAAAATTGATAACTTGTTTTGTGAATTTTGTGAGAAAAGGAATCATCTAACAAAAGACTGTTTTCACTTAAAAGCTTATGATTTGAATAGAACAAGTGTCATTGTTTCAGCTGAAAGTTGCATTGTGTGTGGTAAAACAAACCACAAAACTCAAGCATGTGTGTATCTCAAAAACTTTGATGTGAAAAAGAATGAGTACATTGCTAAAACATCCTTGAGTCCATTAACATCATCTGTCAAATTCACCAAGAAACAACCACTGTTTGTGCCAGTTCAAACAGCTGTCACAAAACAGCTGAACCAAACATCTGTCAAAAGAGATGTTCAGGTTACTGATGCACCCCCTGCCAATCAGTTCAGAAAAGGCAAGGAAAAACAGTCTTACCAAAGGATTCCACACGTTTATGAGGTCTACAAAAGGCCCTCTAAACCTAAAGTGAACAGGCATCCTTTTGGTTACCAACAGGTGATTGGTCAAGACCCCCAACAGTGGTTAGCAAGAAACAGTACTAAAACTGTCCAAACCCCTGATCTAACCAATGTCCATCATTCTACATCCATCCCAGACACTGTTGAGACTCCATCCAAAGCCTTGTTGGCTTTGGAGACCCTAATGAACTAATCCTTTTACTTCATGTGCAGGGAGCTTCTGCATGCTTCTGCATGCTTTGATAGTCTTTGGTATGTAGATAGTGGAGGCTCCAGGCACATGACAGGATGTAAAGCCATCCTCAAAGACTTTAAAATCCATGGAGGGGGTGATATATCCTTTGGGAATAACAGTAAAGGGAAAGTTCTGGGGTCTGGTACAGTGCAGTCTGGAAATGTAAAATTTGAAAATGTCAATCTGATAGACAATCTAAAATTCAACCTTCTGAGTGTATCACAAATGAGTGACAAAGGGTTTGGGTCATTCTTCACAAAAGACTGTTGTAGGATTGTTGGACCAGAAATGGTCAAAAAGATTGAAGCAATAATCAAAACTGGTCAAACTAAACTTGTTGCTCAAAGAAGTGGCAATATTTATGTTGTTGATATGTCAAAAGAGTGTCCCAGAGCTGATGCTTGTCTGTTCTCAGCTGCCTCTAACAAAGAGACAGAACTTTGGCACAGAATACTGGGGCACACAAATCTTAAGACAATCACTGAAATTTCAAAAAATGGTTTGGTAAGAGGCCTACCACAAAAATTGTTTTCATGTCCTGAACATTGCATTTCCTGTTTAAAAGGAAAACAACATAAAAGTTCTTTTAAGTCCATTGAAGAGTCCAAAACAACCCAGTGTTTGCAGATGCTACACATGGATTTGTTTGGCCCAGTTCAAGTCATGAGCCTCAAGAAGAAAAGATATTGTTTGGTTATTGTTGATGACTTTTCTAGGTTTACATGGACTTTCTTTTTACACTCAAAAGATGAGACTGCAGGCATTTTGCAAGACTTTGTAACACAGGTTGAAAAGCAATTTGACCTTCCAGTGAAAAGCTTCAGGAGTGACAATGGCACAGAATTTAAAAATAAGGAGTTGGATGCCTTCTGTGTGAAGAAAGGGATTGTAAGGCAGTACAGCATCCCTAGAACACCAGAGCAGAATGGGGTAGTGGAAAGGAAGAACAGAACCTTGATTGAGGCTGCCAGAACCATGCTTGCTGATTCAGGTTTGCCATTAACTTTCTGGGCAGAGGCAGTAAACACTGCTTGCTATGTCCAGAACAGAGTTTTAATAAACCCCAGGCACAAAAAGACTGCCTATGAAATTCTGTATAAAATCAAACCGCTGATCTCTTACTTCAAGGTGTTTGGATGCCCATGCTTTATTTTGAACCTAAAAGATTCCATTTCAAAATTTGCAGCCAAAATTGATTGTGGTTATCATCTGGGATACTCAACCAATGCCAAGGCCTACAAAGTGTTCAATACACGGACCAAGGCAGTGGAGGAGACTTTGAATGTAAAGTTCAATGAACTTTCATCAATGAAAATCCCAGCAAATCCTGTAGATCTGTTTGATCTTGAAAATTTTACTTTTGAAAATACTGCTGTCAAGACTAACAGTGCAGGTCCATCAGAGGATACAACACCAAACTATGGGTATGAAATCATCATCCCCCAAAGGTCTGCCACAAAGGGAAAAGCATCAGCTGTTCAAAACAGTTGTCAAAGCTCAACCACTGCTACCTCAACAGTTGTTGACCAAAGTAGCCCATCAACCACTGCTTTCACATCCTTAAACACTGCTGACAAAAGTCCCCAAACAATGGATAAAATTCAGCAGGTGTCCACTTCATTACCTCCTATTCCACCACCTTTTGAAGCCAATGCTGGGTCATCAAAGTCACCAGCAGTGGTTAGCTCAGATGATACACATTTGCAGCCTTCACCAACAAATGCCATCATCCCATACCAAGGAGATTTAATCTACTTGAGATCTCATCCACCTGATCAAATCATTGGCAACATCAATGAAGGGGTGCTCACAAGAAGCCAAACCCAAAACATTTGTCTTTTTGCTGGTTTTCTATCACTTCATCAGCCAGTCAAGTACCAAGAGGCACTGAAAGACAACAGCTGGGTAGAAGCCATGCAAGAGGAGCTCCAACAGTTCAAAAGACAACAAGTATGGGAGCTTGTACCACTGCCAGAAGAGGTTACTCCCATTGGCACAAAGTGGGTCTTCAAGAACAAAACTGATGAAAGGGGCATTGTTGTCAAGAATAAAGCCAGGCTTGTGGTTCAAGGTTACAGACAGGAAGAGGGGATTGATTATGATGAAACATTCGCCCCTGTTGCAAGATTGGAAGCCATTAGACTGTTCCTGGCCTTTGCTGTCAACCACAACATGAAGGTGTTTCAAATGGATATCAAAAGTGCTTTCCTCTATGGTACAATTCAAGAAGAGGTGTATGTTTGTCAACCTCCAGGTTTTGAGGATCCATTTTATCCTGATCATGTCTACAGGCTAAACAAAGCCTTGTATGGCCTGAAACAAGCACCAAGGGCCTGGTATGAAACTCTTTCCAACTTTCTACTCTCAAATGGTTTCAAAAGAGGTACCGTTGATAAAACACTGTTTCTAAAATGGAGAGGGAAGGATTTAATGATTGTCCAGATTTATGTGGATGACATTATTTTTGGAAGCACATGTAACACAATGTGTGAAGAGTTCAGAGAACTCATGACAGCTGAGTTTGAAATGAGTGCAATGGGTGAGCTGCAATGCTTTCTTGGTCTCCAAGTTCAGCAAATGCAAAATGGAACTTTCATTCATCAAAGCAAATATGCTAAAGAACTTTTGACAAAATTTGATATGAATGATTGTAAACCATGCAGCACACCCATGGCAACAAATAAGCTTGTCATGTCTGATGAAAAGGATGAGCTGATTGACCAAACTTTATATAGAAGCATGATTGGGTCTTTATTGTACCTAACTGCATCCAGACCAGACATCATGTTTGCAACATGTGTCTGTGCAAGAAGTCAATCAGCTCCCAGAAAATCAAATCTCATTGCTGTAAAAAGGATCTTCATATACATAAAAGGTGCACCCACACTTGGTATCTGGTATCCAGCTAATGGGAATATCAAGCTTTCAGGCTTTTCAGATAGTGACTTTGCTGGATGTAACACTACAAGGAAGTCCACATCAGGAGGGTGCCAGTTTCTAGGTGATTGCTTAGTTTCATGGCAAAGCAAAAAGCAAGCAGCTGTTTCAACATCCACTGCTGAAGCTGAATACATTGCTGCTGCAAGCTGTACAGCCCAACTCCTGTGGCTTCAAAATCAGTTGCTGGATTTTGGTATTACTGCCTTAAAGACTCCACTCATGTTGGATAGCCAGGCAGCAGAAAATATCATCAAAAATCCAGTTTCCCATTCAACCACCAAACACATCGACATCAGACATCACTTTGTGAGGGATTGCTATGAAAAAGGTTTAATTTCTCTGCATCATGTCCCAACTAAAGACCAGTTGGCAGATGTGCTCACAAAAGCATTTGATGCAGCCACTTTTGAAAGCTTGGTCTCTAGGATTGGCATGCTAAACATGGAATAACAAGCAAAATCTTGTTTTCTATGAATAAAAGCATTAAAATGTTTTCAGAAAATTAAAAATCCATCCTTAAAAATAGCTAAAAATGAAATTTTCATTAAAATCCTTAAAAGTCTGCCATAACCACTGTTTGTTCAAACGTCTGCTCTACTTCAAAGTATGTCCACTGCTGAAAGCCATCCTCTGTTCTCTCATTTCCTTGATAACCTCTGTTGTTCAAAAGCAGAGTCTTATCCACTGATATGCTATCCACTGATAGTGAAAAAAAAGTCATCCACTGCTTCCATTTTACCGTTTAAACCATTGCCTTCATCAGTAACTTTCATAAAAGTACTGTCCTTCATTTCTTCAGAGTTTGGCATGTGGGCAGTACATAGTGGTCAGTACTTTTGTAACCGCTGCCACGTCAGCCTTCACTTTTTCCTCTATAAAACCCCCACTTCATACCAAAAACAGGGTTTTACTGTCGAATTGAATTCTCAAAAATTCTCTTCTCAAAGCAGTTTTTCATCTCATTTCTCCACAAATTTCTTCGATCATCATCTTCAAAATGACAAAATCGAAGCCATCCACAAAACCCACTTCAAAATCTTCGTCGAAAGCGGTCTCTCAAAAGGCCACTACCATTGAAATCCCACACAAACCATCTCATAATCTTCTGGGTCTTCTAACAAAACCCAGCACCACAGAGGCTTTCGACTCCATCATCAACACTATGGCTAAATCAAAGTACAAAACTTTGTTAACATCCAATGCACCAATTTATTTGGCAACCCAAAGAGAGTTTTGGAAGAATGCAACCCTTGAAACACAAGGAGAAACTGTAACTGCCATCAACTCTTCTCTAAAGGGTAAAAATGTCCAAATCACACCACAGTCAATTTCAGAGGTCTTTCAACTCGAGGATCAGCAAGGTAAAATTTCTTTCCCTAAAAACGAGTTGAAAATTGACTTCATTGAGAGAGGGTATGCAGACACAATGATGAAGAAAGCTACCTTACAAAAAGGTTTCTTTCCTTCTGCAACAAGATTTTTATTCCATACCATCCTAATGTGTGTTTCAAATAAAACCACTTCTTTTAATGAAATACCATTAAAGATTCAAAATCTGGGATATGCTATTCTTCAAGAAGAAAATTTTAATTATTCTCGGGAAATCTTTAATGATTTGGTTAATAATGTTGAAACAAAATCATTCCTACTGTTTCCAAGGTTTTTAAGTTACTACTTTGAAAAGAAATTCAGTAAGGATGATCTTTCTGCAATAAACCAAGGTGACTCCATTGAAATAAATTGCTTAACTGCTGAAACTTTTACAAGGATGTCAACACCTTGCAAAACACAAGCAGAGATGCCTGAGCAGATTTTAGCAGTTACAACTGCTCCTCATGTATCTGCTGCTGAGCCCACTGCTCAAGGTGATCAAAGCAGCAGACCAACTGTTTTGAAACCCATACCTAAAATCACCAAAAAGCCAACAAAAAGAAAAACACAAACCCCCCCCCCCCCCCAAACCCATAAAAAAGGCAACTCTGGAGGATGAGATACCAGAGCTACTGCCTGTGACAGCACAAAAGTCACAAGAAACCACTGCTGCTACTTCCTCACAGCAGTTGGTACAAATATCTCAACCCATAGCCGAAACCCCTCCTGCTTCTTCACAAAAAAGATCAGGTTGTACACATTGGGACACCACATCATGATGCTCTGGAAACACTCGTTTCCATCATCCACAGCTCAATTCCCAGAGCAAATCCTCTTTCTTCACCAAACATCACATCCACAATTCCCACACCAACTAAACTGCTGTTGGATGCAATTGATTTGAACCAGGCACTAACCAGTCCTTCTCAATCACCTATCAATGAGAACATACCTCAACAAATGACTGGGTCTGATGTATCAATCTTTGCTAACCCACCAACACAACCTGAGGAGGTTACACCCCTTGAGTTCCATGTAACTCTTGGTGGTAGTCCAAGTGAAGCAACCACTACAACTGTTGAACCCACTGGTTTACAGTTGGACAGTGGTTACATTAATAAGACTTCCTTGGAGGCAATTCCTTACATAGCACCTCTGCCAACCACCAGTGGATTTATTTATCCTACTGGCAACATCAAAAGGTTGTCAAGTGTTGAAGGAAGAAGACCCCAGTACCAAGAAAAAGGGGCATCAGTGGTTAGTGTTTGGAGTACACTCCCTACCTCAACCACTGATAAAACCACTGATAGTGGGAAATCAGATGATCCCATTAAATTGGGTGATGATTTAAAATATCAGGATTTGACGGAACGAATTGAAAAATTGGATACATCTGTTGCAGATCTTAAAAATATGCTACAGCAGGTGTTGAAAACACAAAAGATGCAATCCACTGATGTTCCATCTCAAGCACCTGCTCCATCACAAGCTTTTGCTACAAATGAGCTCTGGAACCTTTTCCAACCTTTTCTCCAACAACAAAAAGAAATGGCTGATCAGCAACATGAACTTCATGTCCAAAAGCTGAGAAACATTATGGAGTCTAGGTACAAGAACACTCAAGCAGATATTAAGGCAATCAAGGCCCATTTATTAAAAACCACTGGCACTGCTCCTCCAACAGTACTTATCATTGATCAACTCCCAGAAGATAATGCCAAAAAGGGGGAGAAAGTTCAGGAGTGGAAGAAGAAAGGAATAGATGATGGTCTGTACATTGAACCTGAGAAGGATGCTATGACCAGAAAAATTCCATTGCCAGATGGTAGTAAAAAGGTGGATGCTACGCAAGAAGCACTTGATAAAGGAGTAGCAAGTGTTAAAAGAGATAGAATGGCAAAGGATATCTCAAGATGGAATGAGGAGAAAAGAGCTTTCATGGAACTGTATGAGCAAGGTTGTTCTGGATCAAAGGATACTAAAAATCCGAAGACAAAAAGGAAACCTAAGTCCATCCCATCCAGATTTCCAAAGCCTCCAAAACCACCATCCAAAAGCCATCAGCATCAAACCTCCACCCAAACAACTGTTGTAACTCCTGTTGTATCAACTACTACTGGTACCTCAGTTGTTTCAACATTTGTTCTCACTTCAACACACACCACTTCAACACACACCACTTCAACACAAACCACAACTACTACTTTACCACCACCACTGTCATCACCAAAAACAATCTCACCACCACTTTCACCTGCTGACAAAAAGCAGAAGACAACAGGTGTTATAACATCTGTTGTAAAGACAACAGTGGTTGAGACACCAGTTGTTTCAACAGCTGTTAGTCAAACACAAACCACTGCCACACAATCTACCACCACTGATCCACCCAAAACATCATCTGCCTCTTCTAAAACAAAAAGGAGAAGGATTTACATATCAGATGATGATTCACCTTCACCACCACTAACATCTTCAAAATCCCTGTCACTTGTCACTATTCCAAAACCCATACCTCTCTCTTCAGCTCAAATTCTAAAACCACTACCTCCTGCTGGTGTCTCATTTCCTCTAGAACTCATTGCAGTTAGGGAAGAAATCAAATCCTTTTATTATGAGGATGACCCAGCTAAAAGGAGTTTGCCATCAGTTGAAAGATATCCCAGGCCTCACAATATTGAAGAATACTTGAAACTCGAGGCCAAGCAAGCTGAAGATATTGCTATTAAAAATAAACAAGGGAAATCTGATAGAGAATTTCAACAAAACTATCAATTTCTACTCACACAGGTCAGAGCAATGGAGCAATTTGCCAAAAATGTATGTCAGCAAATCTCTGAAAGGGCAGATGAGTCCTTGAGAAAAGACTACATTGAAAATATCATGACCTACAAGAAATACAAGGGGGAGAAATACATGTACAAAAACTAGACCATTCCTGAGCTTGAAAAAGAGGCAGCCAGGATTCAAGAAATGATAAAAAAATAAGGTCAAGCAGACTCCCCCTGAAAAATTCAAACAATTTGAAGCTGAGAATGCATTAAGTTTGAAGAGAATGAAAGAGGAGCTGATAGCAGCTGATTATGGGTCAAAGAATTATGTGTCAAATGGGGAGAAGATAGGGTCAGGGCTACCTACAAGAAGTTAGAGGAACTTAGAAAAAAAGATCCAAAAGTTCCACAAAAGCCTGACTATTCTAAAGCAGAGGTTTCAAAAAGACCACCAAAGCTGCAAGCTAAAAGAACCACTGCTCCAGCTGGTGCTGCCATCTACAAAAGAAGGAGCCAAAACCAGTCGAGTACTGAAACAATTCAAGATCTAAAAGCTGGAGATGCTATTGTAAAAGCAGGCATGAAATTAATGATAAAAGAAGATCTTGAATTGGAACAATCTGCAAGTGCTGCTCAGCCAGTCATGAATAGGCCAGCCTCACCAAATACCTCTGCAAATAAACATCTCCCAAGAAACCCACCAGACTCAAAAATACTAAATGGGTAACTGACAAACAGACCTGCGTATTGACTTTGCTCAGGTCTGGTGGAGAAGTGAAGAAAATATCAAGGGAACAAGCTCTTGGCCTGAGTCTTGAAGATTTGCAGGATCTCCTTGATCTTCCACTTAGCAGGGATGATGATGATACAGATGCCCTAGACTTTGAACTACAGTTTAAAGGTCAGATAAGGGAACTGCTGATGAGGCAATAAAGAATTCCACAATAATGAAGAGTTTTGGCATTATCTGTTCCAGTGGGAGATTGTTGGGATTGAACCCTACCAGAGGAACAGATAATTAAAGCCAAAACTGGGTCAGAGCAGTGGATCCAGAATAAGCAGATGTTACATACAAGTCTCTCCCCTTGAAAGTGGTTTCAACATCTGCTGACCTCCTATCTACTGATCGTACAAGCCACTGACCGTCAAATCTGCTGCTCTTGTAAAGACTGATAGAAGACTAAAGCTCTGCTGCTCAATCTACTGTCTTGAGTTAAGTACTGCTGATCCGGACAAGCACTGTTGGGTTCACAGCAGTGGAAGGATGCAGCAGTTGTTTAAGTGTCTTTTATGTAATGAAATGTAATAGCAGTAGTTAGTATAGCAGTGTTTGTGTAGATCAGAGGTTAGAGTTTGTTAGGAGGTTAGATGTCACTTTCATGGTGACGTCAGCTAAGATGCTCAGTAGTTTGTTAGTGCCTATAAATAGAACAGTGCTCTGTACTGTTCTATTAGCTCTTTGCAAACTTGTTTTCCTGCACGAACAAACGCTGAGCTCTGGCTGAGGGGGAGTTTGTATTCAAGCATTATCTTGTAATCGTTGTTGAAATTATCATTCGGTTCCTTGTTGAAAATGTCTTGATCAAAGCAATACTCTCGTTTGATTGTATGCAAAGTTTGTTTCCATATTAATTCCGCTGCACAACTCATCCATTTCCATTTTAATTCAAACAGAAAATACAATCAAAACCAAACTCAGATCCAACATTGGCACAAGTCAAACACTTCCCAACATAGGTAACAACATCACCTTTAAGTCTTGGCCACCAATAATAATCCTTCAAATCTTGGTACATCTTGTCTGATCCTGGATGGATCGAGTACCTCAATTTATGAGCTTCATAAAAAATAACCTCTCTAAGACCTCCAAAAGGCGGAACCCAGATTCGTCCCATAAAATACAAGGTTCCTTCCTCGTTGGGTACCAACTTTTTCTCCATTCCTCGGAGATATTCAGCCTTAATGCTCTCTTTCTTAAGAGCTTCTTTCTATGCAGCACGAATATGCAACGTGAGATCAGTCTGTATAATCATCTCCAAAGCCCTAACCCTTATGGGCTTGATCATTTCTTTTCGACTTAAGGTGTCTGCCACCACATTTGCCTTTCCTGGATGATATTTTGATTTCACAATCATAATCATTTAACAACTCAACCCAACGTCGTTGTCTCATATTAAGCTCTTTCTAATCGAATATGTGCTGAAGGCTCTTGTGATCTGTAAAAATAGTACATCGGGTACCATACAGATAATGCCGCCAAATCTTTAAAGCAAACACCACTACGCCTAACTCCAAATCATGCGTGGTGTAGTTCTTCTCATGGACCTTTAATTGGCGCGAAGCATAAGCGATAACCTTCTGGCGCTGCATTAGCACACAACCCAATCCCTGACGTGAGGCGTAACAGTATACCACGAAGTCATCGGTGCCTTTGGGTAGGGATAATATAGGTGCATCGCAAAGCTTATTCTTAAGCAGCTGAAAAGCTTCTTCTTGTTTGTCTCCCCATTCATACTTCTTATCCTTCTGAGTAAGGGAGGTCAGCGGTTGAGCGATCTTGGAGAAATCCTCAATGAACCTGCGATAGTAACCTGCTAAACCCAGAAACTGTCGAATATCGGTTGGCGTCTTCGGAGTTTCCCAATTCTTAATTGCCTCGATCTTGGTGGGATCCACATGAATTCCATTTTCATTTACCACATGACCAAGGAACTGCACTTCGCGTAACCAAAACTCGCACTTTGAGAACTTAGCATAGAGTTTCTCCTTCTTTAGCAGCTCTAAGATGGCTCTGAGGTGTTGCTCATGGTCTCCTTTCGTCCATGAGTAGATCAAAATATCATCGATAAATACGATTACGAATTTATCGAGATATGGCTTGCAAACTCGATTTATCAAATCCATAAATACTGCCGGCGCATTCGTCAACCCAAACGGCATCACCAGAAACTCGTAATGTCCATAACGAGTTCTGAAGCAGTCTTCGGTATACTTTCTTCTTGGATCCGCAGCTGCTGATAACCTGATCGAAGATCAATCTTGGAGTAGTAACTTGAACCCTGAAGTTGGTCGAATAAATCATCAATCCTCGGCAAGGGATACCGATTTTTTATGGTTAACTTGTTCAGCTCTCGATAGTCAATGCACATACGAAAACTACCGTCCTTCTTCTTAACAAACAACACTGGAGCTCCCCATGGCGAGAAGCTTGGTCTTATAAATCCCTTATCCAGCAACTCCTGAAGCTGCGTTGACAACTCTTGCATCTCTGAAGGCGCAAGTCTATAAGGTGCCTTGTCTACAGGCGCGACACCTGGAACCAAGTCAATGTGGAACTCGACTTGTCGTTGAGGAGGTAATCCTGGCAAGTCTTCGGGGAATACTTCAGGATATTCCCTCACCACCGAGATATCTTCGAGCTTTGGTTCTTCGGCTTCCTTGTCAATGACATGAGCTAAGAAGGCAACACATCCTTTACGCAAAAACTTATGTGCCTTCAAACAACTAATAATCCGCATAGGCGTACCCTGCTTCTCCCCATGAAACACGATCATTTCTTCGTTCGCCAACGGGATGCGGATAACCTTCTCATGGCATACAGTCTCAGCTCGATTTCTCGACAACCAATCCATCTCAATTACTACGTCGAAGCTTCCCAATTCAACAGGTAGAAGATCTAACAAAAACTCACGCTCTCCAAGCTCTATAACACAACCTCTAATCACTTCATTAGCTTCTACTAGCTTCCCATTAGCTAGTTCTATCAAGTACGGGATATCTAACTTACTTGCAACTAAACCAAGTATATTCTTAAACTCTAGAGATACGAAGCTATAGTTGGCACCGGTATCAAATAGCACAGATGCAAAATGTTGATTAATAGGGAACGTACCAGTGACTACGTTCAGATCTTGGCGAGCTTCCCTAGCTCCAATGTTGAATACTCTTCCATGAGCTTGGTTATTCTTTGGGCAATCTCGCTTGAAATACCTTACATCACCGCAACCATAACAACCTTGGCCGCGTCCATTCCCGTTTCCACCTTGATTGTTGTTATTATTTCCTCCGCGGTTTCATTTCCTGCCTGGTTTCGATTTCCATTCCGGTTTCCATTACCTCCCTGAGTGTTGTTTCCTCCCTGGTTTCTATTCCCATAATCGTTTCCACCATGGTTGCCATTACCATTTCCTCCTTGCCCACCATTTCCACGTCTGTTTCCATACCAGCACGTCTCCATAGAATGACCAACTTTTCCACAAGTTTCACATTTCCCAATTCTGCATCGACCAACATGATGAAACTGACACACATCACACTTGGGCAGAGTGCCCATGTATCCTTTCCCTTTGTTCTCAGCAGTTGTAGCACCAGTCCTGACCTCGGCTGGTGTGTTAGCATCTCTCCGCTTCTTAGCATTGTTGTTGTTTCCTTGGGTACCCTTCTTGAAATTCGAAAACTTCCTCTTGTTTTCCCAAGAAGGCTCCACATGAGTCTCTTTCTTCTTGGTCTCAGAAATTAAGAACTTTCCCAAATGGATTGCTTCTTCAGTCAATGCCACGCTCAAGTCAATCGCCTCAGTGATGGTTGGAGGCTTGGATGTCGTCACCATGCTCAAGATCTGGGGCGCCAATCCTCAAATGAAACGTTCAATCCTCTTGAACTTTGGTTCTACCAAGTAGGGGACAACATGAGACAAATCATGGAATCTCTGCACATACTCAGTTATCTTACGACCATCCATCTTCAGATTCCAAAATTCAGTTTCCAACTTCTGAATTTCGGCTCGGGAACAATACTTCTTCTGCATCAGCTCTTTCAATTCATCCCAAGTCAAAGCATACGTTGCCGCTTCACCCAAAGTTTGAACCTGAAGGTTCCACCATGACAGAGGCCCATCTAAGAACAGTCCAGAAATGTACGTGACCTGATGCTCTGGTGCACATTTACTCATCTGCAACACAGAATCTGTCTTCTCAACCCATCTCACAAAAGCTATGGCACCTCCAGTGCCGTCAAAGTTCAGAGGCTTGCAGTCCAAAAACTGCTTGTAAGTACAGCCTGTACAGCCAACATCATTCACAAAAAGCATTAGCAAAGCACACATGGAAATGTCCAAACGTATTGTAATGTGTCTTAGGTGACTTAAACATTACCGTTAGGTGGGTTATTCCCTAAGATGCCTCCGCTGTGTTTGGAGTGAAGGGCCTCATGTTGTGCGATTGCCTGTGAGATGCGTTCCTGTAGTTCTGCCTCAGTCGTGGGCAATTGATTGTTCCTTCGAGGAGGCATCTTCTAAGAATAAGATTGGATAGGTCAGGTCTTATTCGTTAAATAAATATATAGTACGTATATATAATGGCATTTATCATAACAAGCAAGCATGCAACAACACAATCATAGCATAAACAAGTAATCCAACAATGTGTTTAGTGAGAACATGACGATTGAGCTTTCATTAATCATCGACCACAGTTATATTGTTTACAAATGTATCGCATCAAAATGCACACAGGGTCACACTACCCTTGTCCAAAAATTCTGTCAGTGTACAAAAGTCATATAGTCAAAAGGTGGTCTTCAAAAATCTTCATAATATCGGCTCAATAGTAGTGCTCTCACTAAAAGTAATGAAATCTACATAAAACCAAAAACCACTATGCTGATGGTGGTGGTGGAGGAGGAGGAGGTGGAGGGAAGAAAAGCAAGTTGCGCACATGCGCAAGCTCCTCATCTAGCTCGTATACATGACGCAGTAAGTAACTGATCTGCTGCTCGACCGTAAGAAATCTAGCATCAAACTCTGGAAAAGGAGTAAGGGGAGCAGGTGGATGTGCAAATGGAGACGGTGATGAATGTGGGGGAATAAAAGTAGGCTGACAAGGACATGGTACGGGGCGTGGAGTCAACTCAAGCTCCAAAATCCTGCGACTCATAATCTCAAACTGAAGCTGAAGCGATAAAAGTAACTCATCCCGAGTGTAGCCAACAAACTGGGAGGGATGATAGGGATCTGAAATCAGCATAGAATACGGTGGGAACCATCGGAATGGCTCATCAAGTGGTGAAGAAGTGAAGGGAGCAAACGGTGCAGTCTGAGGGATCTGAGGATGAGATACCAAAGCAAAAGGATCATATCTAGGCTACTGACCTGAAGTACCTTCCCCTGGATGGGGTGCAGGGATGTCCTGTAGGAAAACGATAGGTAAGTCGGTGTGAAGGACATCAGACTCTACAGGAGGGAGAGGAGCAACATCAGCGGGTGCAGGTGGAGGGATAAATGGCTCAACAACAGGTAAATCAACAGGTGCAGGAACTGGGTCAGGTATAAGGGGTGTAATGTCTGGTATACCAAAAGGAATAGGGTCATGATCAGGTATGGGCTCAGGTTCAACAGGTGCAACATCAGGCTGATTAAGAGGAGCAAGATCTGGCTCAGGACCAGGCTCGGGGTCGTGTGGAGGAGATAGTGCAGCTGACATCGCAGTATCATCATCAGAATCAGTAGCGTAGCACTATAATCCAACTGCCTGCAAAGCTGTAGACGTTACAGATTCAAAGGAGTCTGAAATGGAGTGTAAACTAGAATCAGAGGATATCTCAACAACAGGAATCTCAGGAGGTGGAATAGCAACAACGTCCTCATCTATCTCTCCATCACCATGGGCGTCATCAGGAGGACCATCAACAAACAGATCAACGTCATCATCAAACAAATCATCAAAAGGCCAATCCTCGGGAGGGATGACCATGAGAGGAACATGAGCGAGGATCGGAGCCACAATATGCTCACCATCGGGATAACCAATGATGAGATGATCATGGACTGGAATGGGAATAACAAAAGGATCCTCGTCTGGAATACCATCAGCAAAGGGTAAGTCATCTCCAAAGTCAGGCAACGCGAACGGCTGGAAGTCGTCCTCGTCGTCTGATAGCATGTCTGGGTCGCTCTTAGTATCTGATGTAAAGATCTCCGGCTCCGGTGCGATCTCGTCATTTGAGACGATAGCCATAGGGTCATCGGTGTCGGACAATCCGCTCTCGGATGAAGACATAATGCCTGTAACATAATAATCAAAACATATGCACATATATCAACCACTATCACTTAGTATGCAATCAAAGACAGTTATCACTCAATCATGTATTCACATTATCCTTCATGAATATCTTTCTATCTTTCCTAGTCTACTCCATGCAGACTAGACTACCAATGTGACCTTGCATTGTGTTTCGTGTCTTTCCTTTTGTAAAAATGTTTGTTCCATGGATCTGGGCGTTTTGTGAATGAAATGAAAACGTGTTGTGAAAACATTTTCGTGAGAGCCCTAATGTTGTAGTCTAGACTCGAGAAAGAATCCTAGTTCACTACAATCGAAGCTCTGATACCAAACCGTCACACCCTGACTTTTGCGGAAGCGTGATTATGTGTGACTTGCTTAATATCCTTGCATTCAACCATAACAAACAACTATATGATAAAACCAAGATTTTCATCCTTGAATTAAGTTTGAAAACATTACAAACAACATTGTCTAAGAATCCAAACACATACTTTAATCCATATTACAAACCATTCAAATTGTTTAGAGTTCCATAAGGACTCGACAAAAGACACTAATAAAAACTAGGCTTTGAATTATGTATCTTATCTAGGATAAGATACATACTCCAAACCCTTCCACACCGGATGACATCTTTTATTTAAAACAACACCTGAAAACTTCAATACCCGCCAGATCCATACTTAGTTTCCTGAAATACGTGTAGTTTGAAAACATCAACAAAAGTTGAGCGAGTTCATGTGTTTTGTATGTGTGTACGAATAAACCTTGTAATCATTGTAAGTATGTATGTATATGTAAATCTCGGTATGAAAGCAAACAAGGAAACAGATCAATTAATGGTTTGCAAGGCCATTAACATGTGTGCAACGGCGTAGGAAGGCTCAAACCTATCAGATTTTGTCCCGGGCTTCCGGCTGGAAGACATAGTCACCTCATGGGCCAAACCCCGGTCCTCATGGGTGTGGGCTCGCTACACCCAAATAGATCTATCACTCATGTCCCTCGGTCCATATACGAGGATTAATGGTCTTAAGTGTGCGCCTACCCATTCACATGATCTAACAATTCATTCCTTAGCTAACCATACCATATGTAATCATTTGTAAACATTTTGTAACATGTACTTCACCCCCGAAGTTATAAAACCAAAAACAGTTAAAAGAAAAGGGGGACATGAACTCACATTCTTGCGTTCTTCGTAGCCAAATGTAACCCAAAGTTGCTACTTGTGTGCACGACTACCTACAACGTACTACTGTTTATTGGACGAGCGGGTCGTGCCTTGACTTAGTATTAATTAGTGTCTTTGAGTTATGTTTCATTGTTTCATCAATATTATTCCAAGTTATATAATTATTTGCTAAAATAATAATTATTTTAACTTAAATTATATTTATTAAATTTTGGAATAATTGTTAAAATAATATATTTTAACCTTGTCACATTTATGCATTTGTACACGTATAATTTCCCAATGATGGGGGTATGTATACTTGTATTCTTAACCTTGTGTATTTTTTCCAAGTATCGGTGGTGTATTCCGGTGTATTTATACGTACGAGAATACGTATTCTGACTTAAGTTTATTAAGTATCTTATACTTAATTTTGTATTTATTTCCGGAATAATATTTCTAATAAAAATTCTCCAATATATATTCTCAAAATATATATTTTAAGATATTATTTATAGAAATCTATTTATATTTCTTCTTGGCAAAAATGTTTGTATTTTCATGTAAGTCTTAAAAATAATATATTTTCAAGTTTAACTTAGAAAATATATATGAATCTATTTTTCACCCAAAAATAATGTACTCCATGTTTATTTAAGAAAATATATATTTTCTCCCAAGAATAATATATCTTCTAATAATTTCAAGAAAATATACATTTTTATTCACCCAAAAATAATATACTTTCTTCTTGTCAAAAATATGATATATCTTTGTAATAATTGTAAAAATCATATTTTTGTTCTCTTAGTGTCCAAAGTACTAATTACGAAAATATACTTATGAATTAAATTCCGGAATATTTATGTAAGTTATATTCCTTGTTCGGTTTCTCCAATATTTTGGGTATAATTTGTATAGTTAATTCTTGGAATTTTGGTAATATTTTGTATTGTAATTTTCTTGGTATTTTGGTGAGTTATATTATTTCAAGCCCTAAAATAATATAACTAATACACATAATATACAAATAATCACACGTATGGTGACATCTAAATATATATTTCCTAAATACATATTTAGTCACTTTTATTTACAAAAACCAACCTCCAATATTTATAATTTTTGTAACAAAAATTATGGCAAACTTTATATGAAATTCATGGTTTAAAATATACTTGTAATTATTTGTTTAAAAATATTTTTCTAAGTGTTGTATTTCTAGGAAAATTTTGCCATAGTTTCCCCTTAAAAATGGAGGTTTCCATGCTTTCAAAGCATATTATTTTCTTTTATAAATCACCACAATCAACAATCAACAATAAACCAATCAACACTTACCAATATGCCAAAATCAAGCATAAATTACTACTTCATGAACTTGAAAATTTACAAAAGTTTGTAGTAAGTTACTAGTCTGTTCAGTATGCTTAGTTACCCTTTAAAGTGTGGTTCTTTATTTAAAAACATCATTTTAAAGAATTTAGATCTTCACAACTTGTAAATCGTTTTTCTAAAAATGTTTCTTCTTGAGTTTTTCTTGTTACATATATTTTCTACACTTGTTTAACCACTAAAAATAGGGTTAATTTCTTTAAGAACCAAGCTTAGGTAAATCTTGTATTTTTAACTTGGTTTCTTGAAAAATCATTCTTGAAATCATAGATTTACAAGACTCTTTATTCACTTTGATCATCATTTTACAAGAAAAACAATTTTCACTTCAAGTTCATGATTTACACAAGGATGATCTATTGATCTACAACATAATCATCCTCTCATCTTGCTAGATTATGTCTTTAATCACTATATTGCAAGATCACATGATGATTAACATCAATAACATGAGCAAACAACAATCAACAAGCATAACAACACTTAAACAACTTGATTTCTTATGATTTTAGTCTTATGTTCAAGTTTCATGTTCAAGATTCATAGTGTTCTTAAAGATTAACAACTTGTATCATTCTTTAACCACCAAATCAAGATGTAAAATAAGGTGTAGATGATCTTACTACTAGCTCAAGGCTAGGGAAGATCACAAGATGAAGAAGATAATGAATGAGGTGGTTAAAAGCTTGTATGTGAGGTCCTTCAACTTTCAAGAGCTCCTAGCTTCTTTGTATAGCTTCTTACACCTTTGTATGCTTGAAGAATGGATGAAGATTGAAGGATGAAGGTGATGGTGTGGGTGGTTGTCTTCGGCCGAGACCAAAGAGAGGAGAGGATAAGGAGTTTCAAGTGTGATGGTGAGTGAAGGAATGAAGGTTATGATCCTTGATGTTTACTTATAATCCACCAACATGTTATAACCTAATGTGTATTATGTTATAAAAGTGGAGACACAATCTATTAAAATAACAAAAGAAAATCTTGTGTGGGGGGCCACATGAAATCGTAAATAGGTGGGGGGGGGGGGGGGGTCTAGACTAGGTTGTAATGGTAAGTTAGTTTATATGGTTGAAAATCAAGTGTTTAGTTAAGGTGATTAGTTACTAGATGTTATATAGTGTGTTAGGATGTTCGGGGACCATAACTAGCTTGGTAATGTTAAAACAATGCTTCTAGTGAAAATTTGGTGTTTCAGGTAGTGTCTGGTTGTTCGGTTGATTACCGGTTCGTTAAGGTGCTAAACTATGCAGTTTAGTGTGCTTTATGTTACCTTTTGTGACAGTTTTGATTCCCGATACTTAGGAAAGTATTCTGGACCCTTTAACCATATTTCTGGATGATACATAAGTGTTTAAATGCTGATTTTTGCTGATTTCTGCAGTTTGTGTGAGTTTCAGGCACTTTCCGGCACTTAAACTATCTCTAAGAAGGCAGTTTTGTGATCCTTACTTTCCTACACACTATACTAGTGTAACTCTTAGTTTTTGGCTCATTCTGTGTCTCAATACCATGTCTGTCTATGTACTGAACTCCGTCAGCATTTTTCTGATTTGTCTGATAACTATGCTACCTGTGTTTCGTGCATCATTTGACTCAATAAGCTTATATGCAATAATGATATGATATTCTGCACTATGTGATGCACATGTATGTATATGGCAATAATCAGAAATCAATTCAAGTCATTAATTGTAAATCAGCACAGTCATTAAATCATAATTACTGTTTAATAGTTGTACGGATACCTGGAATTTTGACAGTTGTCACACGCGGGGCGAGACTGGCTTTGTTTGTCGGACAAGGCATTGCGCCACGTGTCCGGTTACTCAGCAGACCTACACCCTTGTCTCACCATAGCTAGGGCCTAGTCTACTTGTCTCGTGGGCCGCGAAGGCCGAAGACAAAAGAGTCGCGGGCCGTGACTCGCTGCCGGATCAGCCTATAAATAGAGGCTTCAGGCCTCATTTCTCAACGTTCATTTTCTGAGATTCTCTCTCAATTTCTGTTAGTCTAAACTCTCAGGAAATAATACCCTATAAAGTGAAGCTCTGCCTCGTTGTAAATATTATAACCCTATTAGTTACCCTACACGATCGATCTAGGGCTCCATAACGCATGTCAAGGCTTTGCCTGACTCAGTTGTTAGAGTTTTGTCTCGTGTCACACCCGATTGATTTAGGACTCCGTAATGCATGTCAAGGCTCTGCCTGACTCAGTCATTGGAGTTCTGTCTCAAGTTGTACGGTTAATGTAATTTGGGTTATTTTACTAACACGTGTGCATTGTTTAATTTTAATCAGTGTTGCAGAAATCGGCCTAGGCGGCCGATTAATCGGCGCCTAGGCGTTAGGCGGCCACTTACTGCCTAATTTTGAGCTAGTCGGTCAATTAATCGGCCATGGTCAAAGTCGGTCAAAGGCGGTACCTAGGCGGTCAAAAATCGGATTAATCGGACTATATTAATCGGTCAAAATCGGTCCTAGGCGGTCCTAGGCGGTCAAAATCGAACCATACTATCTGAAACTTGAAGTATTTATGTAAATTTTGAAGTATTATTTTTATATTATTAGGTATATGTATATAATTTTGAAAAAATACATATAAAAATCCCATTCCGATTAATCCCGATTAATCCCTAGGCGGTACCTCACCGCCCGACTAGCGCCTAGCGCCTTCTACAACATTGATTTTAATAGATAATAACCAGGAGATACACCAAGAAGCCTTAGTTTTACCTAAGTAAACAATGTGAGTACATTTTCGTTTTCTAAACTTTTTGTGAGTCATTCTCCTTTTCTACCAAATTGTTTTACCAAAACCTCAAATGTTTTCAAATACAATTACAGTGATTAAGTCCTTGTAATTCTACAATTGCTGGCAGTATTATGGGGTTTGTATACAGTACTTGATAACCTTCACAATTGGGCACGGGTATTCAATGTGTGATATGAGCATAGTCACAGATCCGTCGAGTTACACGCACGGAACGAGTAATTGTGTAGATATAAACATTGTAATCGCCCTTAATACTGTAATGTGTAACAACTAATGTTTTACAAATTGGAATGTACTCGATAGTATTTCTTGCTGATAAAATGTTTTTAAAACGCGTTTCAGGTAACTTAATGTGAAGCCAATAGAAGCCAGCTGGAGAGCACTGGAGGCTTAAAATTGTGGCTATAAAAGTTACCAAATAAGAAACGGAGTTTATGTATTCAATAATTATGGTTTATCCCAATAAATGTATTATAATGAAAACTTGGGTTTTATCCCATTTGTTTATTATAAAAAGTTTGGTGTTTTAACTCTGATAAAACATTTCCTAACTACGGTCCTGATGAAAGTTTTTTGCTGCCAAATTAATAAACAACGATACCACCAGCTCTGAGCACGCCGCAACCTCCCGCCTCCAGGGGCAAGCGTCGGGGGCTGCGACAGATACACCAGGAAGCTTTAGTTTTATCTAAGTAAACAATGTGAGTACATCTTACTTTTTTTCACCTTTTTGTAAACCGTTTGTACAAAACCTCAAAATGTTTTCCAATATAATTAACTGTGATTGAGTCTATGTATACATCACTTGGCACTCGTTACTATTGCGAATAGTAGCAAGACCACAAGTCAGGATTGACAGTACCGAATAAGTAATTGGGTAGATATAAACATTGTAATCGCTCTCAATACTGTGAAGTTATAAAAATTGTTTTGATTAAACTGGGATGCACTCGCCAATATTTCTTGCTGATAAAACATTTTTAAAACGCGTTTCATGTAACTTAATGTGAAGCTAATAGAAGCCAGCTGGAGAGCACTGAAGGCTTGGAAAAGTGGTTGTAAAAGTTACCTAAATAAAAAGGAGTTTTGTTTTCAATAAACTAGGGTTTATCCCTATAAATGTATTGTAATGGAAACTTGGGTTTTATCCCATTAACTTATTATAAAAAGTTTGGTGTTTTAACTCTGATAAAATATTTCCTAACTACGGTCCTGATGTCTCATTTCCGCTGCCAAATTAATAAACACCGGTACCATCTGACTGGTCCGCGGCTCCCGTTCCCAGGGTGGGGTCGAGGGCTGCGACAGCCGACGCACGGATATAAGATTTTTTATAAGCTTAGATGCATATAGGACGTTGTTTAATTTGAATGGTGGGAAAGGTGGTGGTAGTTGTTGGTTGCCGTGTCGAGTAACCGCGATGGTTTGTCCATTACCAACAATAATGTTATGACAATACCATTATTAAAAATAGGTTGAGAATTACCTGTCGGTTGTAGCATGTGAGTCGTAGCCCCTGTATCCATGATCATGTTCGGGTCCTGAGCATTGAGAGACATGTTAAATAGCGCCTGCTCGATGTTGGTGGGGGTATAGGTGGCAGCGTACGCTTGGTTGGGCCGTACGCCTAGAATGCCATTCCCATTGGGTGTGTTGGTAGGCTGTGAAGAAGTGGGGTATGGGCATGGCGGGTTGGGCCATTGTTGCCAAGTCGGATAAACCTGTGGGCCGGTCCACTGGTTACCTTGTCCCCATGAAGAGTAGCCCATGTTTTGGGGTTGACAACTGTGGTAGCCGCGTCCACGCCCCCATGAACCACAACCACATCCCCTCCCATGTCTACCGCGACCCCGACTGTTTGTGTATTCCGAGCGATAGTCGGTGTGTGTGGGTGGTGGCGTGGTGACTGAGTTGTTACCGATGTTCTTCTGAGCTTATGCATGTAGGGCAGATCCAACAGTGGCAGCAGCATGTGAGGCCTATTTGCTTTGCGAGTTTCTTCGAGACAAATTTGAGATCGAGCTTCATAGAAACTCGGTAAGGGTTTAGATTGTTGAATGATGGTGGTGATGCCATCATATTATTTCGTTAAACTATTATCATTTAAAGAACCAGAGAATAATCATCAATGGGATAATCAACATTCAACAACTGATCGAAAAGAACCTTCAGTTCTTGACAGTAGGCAGAAACATTAGCAAAATTTTCGAGACGGGTATTGGAAAATTTGTTCTTAAGATGAATGGCTCTTTTGTCTTTGTTATCTTGGAAGATTGATTTAAGAGCACTCCAAGCATCATACGTTGTTGTGTTTGTTTTTAGTATGGTATGGAGTAGATAACTAGAGATCATTCCATATATCCACTGGAGAACGATGGCGTCAAGACGCTCCCACGAATCTGTAGGAGGAGGGGTTTGTGTATTGGAGTGTTTGTCAGCATCTTTTGAAGCAGATGCGACTAGTTTTGGTCTGGGGGAGAGATGGTCAGACATAAGGAACGCGCGGCAGTGGATCCGAAACAATTCCGACCAAGTTGCATATTGGGCCGATTACATCTTCAATGTCACTGGTATGAATGTCTTGATATTGGAGACGGTAACGGCTGGGTGAATCTTGGAGTCCATTGGATAGAGGGGATGAAGAGAGGGAAAATATATAGAGATGAGGAGGTTAGATCGAAGAGGAAGATAGTAGGGGATCAGAAAGGAGAGGCTGTGCTAGGGTTATTCACTGGCGTGATACCATGATAGACATTAGAAACCGTATGGCATAATTCCTTGCCTCCTCTCTGTATTATGATCTCTATAAATAATTACAAGTTAATCTCCTATTCTAGGTAAATGACACAATGATTGAGAAATACATGGAAATATTATATATTCCTATTATGTGGTCTATTAAGCTCTGGTGTGGAACACTGCAACGCAAGAGCGCAAAGGCCAAGGGGTCATTAAGACCACCGCATGCGTAAGGGCCAAGTTATTTCTTAGTTAATAATTAACTAGGAATTTCGCACCGCGCGTTGCAGCGGGGAATTCGCGTACAAACCAAATGGGTAAAGACCAGTAGAAAGCTACAAAATATAAATGTGTAAAACAACCAAACACTGAATATAATGTAAGAGATAGAAGAAAACCATGCGAACGTAGATAAAATATCCCGCTCATTGCAACAGTACATCATATCGTATATTAAACTCGAGGAAAACCATGCGAATGTATACAAAAAACACCTGTGTCAAAATGTAGATAAAAATAACAAAAAAGTTACGTCCTAAATTAAACTCGAGTAAAACCGTGACATATCCAAATTTATTAAAATTGAGTTAATTACATAAATGGGTCCTGTGGTTTATACCTAATTTCGCCTTTGGGTACTAACTTTTTTTAACAGGTTTAGGTTTTATGGTTTCCATTTTGTAACACATTTGGGTACTAACAGCAAAATTTGTTAATTAATGACTAAAATACCCTTGCATTTATTTAAGTTTATCAATGTAACACATTTGGGTACTAACACCTAATTTTATTTAAGTTTAAAACAATTTTACAAAATCTATTTATTTTTTTATTTTCATCTTTTTATTATATCTCTTAATTAACATAAAATCTATTTATTTTTTTATTTTCATATTTTTATTAAATTTCTTATTTAACATAAAATCTACTTATTACACTATTATTTTTTAAAATAGATTTTTTTAAATAAAATCTACTAGCTATATAGTTTTATGTAAATTAAATTTCTTACTCGTTTTAAATAATGTAAACATTACTCGTTTTCAATTTTGATAGATATGATTGATAATAATAAATATTTTTCATGTAAAAAAATTAAGCCTTTTTTTAACTCGTTTTTTTTGTTCATTTACATTTTACTATTTTAGAAAGATATTTCATTTACATAAAATCTGCTACTACACTAGTAAAATCTACTAGCTATATAGTTTTATGTAAATTAAATATCTTTTTTTTTTTTTACAAAAAACGAGTTTAAAAAAGGCTTAAACTTTTTTAGTTTTATCTAAGATACCTAGCTATATAGTTTTATCTAAAATCCCTAAGTATATAGTTTTATGTAAATTAAAAATCTTTCTAAAATAGTAAAATGTAAATGAACAAAAAACGAGTTAAAAAAAGGCTTAAATTTTTTTTACATAAAAGATATTTATTATTATCAATCATATCTATCCAAAATTGAAAACGAGTAATGTTTACATTATTTAAAACGAGTAAGAAATTTAATTTACATAAAACTATATAGTTAGTAGATTTTATTTAAAAAATCTATTTAAAAAATACTTGTGTAACAAGTATATTTTATGTTAAATAAGAAATTTAATAAAAAGATGAAAAAAAATAGATTTTATGTTAATTAAGAGATAATAAAAAGATGAAAATAAAAAAATAAATAGATTTTGTAAAATTGATTTAAAATTAATAAAATTAAGTGTTAGTACCCAAATGTGTTACATTGATAAACTTAAAAAAAATATACAAGGGTATTTTAGTCATTAGTTAACAAATTTTGGTGTTAGTACCCAAATGTGTTACAAAATTGAAACCATAAAACCTAAACCTGTTAAAAAAAGTTAGTACCCAAAGGCGAAATTATGTATAAACCAAAGGACCCATTTGTGTAATTAACTCATTAAAATTAATAAACCAATTTGATAAAAAAAATAAGATAAAACTATAATTATTCTCAAAATCATAAAAAAATATGTGGAAAATATAACACACAATTTGTTTAGAATATTTAATACATAGAATAAAAAGTATTTGATTATAAAATTATGAGTTATTTTTATTTTCTACTTGGTTTATAAAATTAAAGTAAAATAAAATACGTCTAGGTTTCATGTGGCTAAAGTTTAAAAAGAAGAAATTTTAATGACCAAAATACAAAAAAAAATTATCGTACCAAACATAATGTATTTAATCTATAATATAATATAGTATTATATATTAAGTTTTACTTTTGAATTTAAAAAGCATAAAAATTAATTAAAGGACACTTGTCAAGATCAAAACCTAACATGGTTGTGGCAAAAAAGGAAACCATAAAAACTTTATGGTAAAAAATAGAAACATGAAGGTGTTGTTTGTTTTTTTCTAAAAAGCTCTTCTTGTCCTCTTATGTCTGTGCCAGCAGACCACGCGCAGATGTTTGGGTCTGCAGATTGTTTGTTTTTTCGAAGACATTTCATTAAAAAACCTCTGTGCGTCCTCTTTTTGGTACAAATGTGGGAAAGCCTTACCTCTTTTTCCCTCTTCTTCACAAAAACATTTCATCCAAAATCCTAGCACATCTCCTACACCCTTCTCCTCCACCACCTCTCATCCACCCCTTTTCCCCACCGCCGCCGTCCCCCTCACCCCCGCCGCCGTTAACCCTTCCCCAGCTGCCGACTTCCACCCCAGCGCCACCACCGTCGTCACCGTCACCACCGCCGCTGCAGCTTGACCTCCTTCCGTTCACCCCAGTTCTCCGATCACCACCGCAACCGTCGTCAACTCACCGGTCTTTCCCACAGCTATCAAGAAACTGTAAAAATCCAATCTTTTTCAAAAACCCAGTTCTTAAATAATAATATTTTGTTTAAAAAAGTTATATTCTACTCAAATATTTGATGGGTTTTTAATCTTTTTTGTTTTAGTGGTTGTTGAACCCTTGACGGTGGTATCTGATTAAGAAACCGGTGAAGAACCGGCAGCCGGAAAGTCATCACCGAACAACAGTAACAATGGTATGTCGTCGTTTTAGATGGATTTCTCTTCAGTAATCAAGAGTGATCAAAGAGCTTGTTTAAGAGGTGGTGGTATGAGTGATGAATATGAATGTGTAATTTGTTTATAAATATGTAATTTGATTTTGGTGTTAATTTGTTGTTGAAATGTTGGTGAAATGATGAGAATTGTGTTGAAATAAATCTGCAAAAGTTAAGATGTTGATTTTGGTGTTAATTGGTTGTTGAAATGTTGCATAGATATTGCAAACATATGCACTGTTCATGCTACATCTTATCCATTTGCAGAGTATATAAACTTGCAATATTAATAATAAGTGTATGGAAAAGTAATAATATTATATCATCTTGTTACAGTTATCACTTCTATTGTTGTGTATGTGAGTTTTTTTGGTGTCAGGATGTAGCTAAGAAAATAGGGGAAGGGATTTGGTCCACCTCGCTTGCAGACTGCAGAAGTTAAAAAAAATCTTCTTCTTGCAGACTGTAGAGGTTTGGTCGACCTCTTCTTGTACATATGTCTGCAGATGTTGTCCGCAGACTGCGGACATTTTACCTCTTCAAAAACAAACAACACCTAAAATTCTTAAGAAGATGTGGTTTAATATATATTCCTATGTAATAAAGGATGGTTTATAAATCCTATGTGTCAATCTTACAAGCCCCCCATTTAATTTCATCCTATGTGTAATTTTCTCAGATTTTTTTTTTATAAAGCTAATGTGTCAATGTCCTGTTGCAACAGCAAAGAGACATTCTGCAAATCTCTGAATCAAAAAGTAGTCTGCAATTCAAAACTCCTTCACCTCATCCCAGAATTCAAAATTCAAAATTCAAAATTTAAAAGCTAAAACTCTCTCTCTTATTTACCATGAACGCATGAACACACAAATGCTATGACTTTTCATCTTCATTTTAGAGTGAAATTAAATCAGAGATGGATAGGGTTTCCATTAGTGATCTCTGGTTGGATGTTCTTCAAGAACAGGTTTGTATGTCTCATCAACAGTCAGATCTGCATCAATGGCAGGTGTTTTCGGTAGAGATGGAATTCCAGCACTGATCGGTGCCCGATTTGTGGATATTTTTATTTTTATATAGATACCGCGTGGATCTCCATTTGATGATGTTATAACCCGAGATATAAATTCCGCCCATAATTAGGGTTTCTTCTTCAATGTCCCTGCTACTCTTCCATTGCTCTCTGCCGCTCCTTCGTCTCTGAGTGAATCTGATCGTCATCTTCATCATAAAGGTTAGATGTCGAACATTAATCAACTATCATCCTTGATTTCCTTAGGTTTTCTGACTATTATTTTCTTTGTTTTGTATATCTTATACTTTTTGATGGATTATCATCCGTGTTATTATCGATTCCATCTAAATAAGTATGTTATTCATTTGTTTTTCTGATTTGACTTTTCTTTTAATAGGCGTTCAGTTGTTGTTTATGGTTCATCAATATGTTTTTCTTTTGTTTTAGGATTTCGTTGATTGTTGAAATCGATAAAGATTCACTCTGTTCTTGGTTCGATCTAAACAGGTATGCTATACGGTTCCTTTGTCAGTGTCATTTCTTTCAATCGTGTCTCAATCTCCTTTTGGGGTTGTATCTATTTCTTTTACTTAGGTTTTAGGGTTTCATTGATCGACATATTTGTTGTTAATGATCACTGGAAACAATCTTTTTACACGGATTTGGCTAATTATATGCATTTTATCTATAAACACCAAACTTTAGTTACTTATTTGTATTTGAGCAATCTTATATTGTTTTGCATTTGTCAAAGGTAATTACATTAGTTAGTGAGACATGGTTGTGTTCGTATGGCAGATATGCATTATAAGCAGGTAAAAGTTTATTTTATTTGAGTTTATTATTATAAAGGAATATGTTTTTATATGATTTAGGATAGTATTTAGATGGATTCTCATTCACTTGTGCAATTGGAGAACGAGTGGTAATATCACATTGTGACAATGAGTGTAAATCTTTCTTGTACTCATGGTTCATGGAGTTCTTTTTTCCTATATACAATGAATATCAAATTTCTCGATGTAAAGATAGATGGGCTGTTTTATGCACCGTTTTCGGTTGTTCAATGTCTACACATTAGATGAAATGTCTGGTATAAATAATTTTATTTCGTTTTTAGATGCATCAAATTAGTGATACAACATAATCTAGGCCTCGTGTTGGCGGTAGCACCTCAAACCGTGGTGCCAGAAGTTGTACAGATTGTTCATTATGTTGGACTTGGTGGTTCATCACACTTTAACTCATTTGGTATATGGGTTTTACATTTTTTATTTAACTCATCTGGTATATGGGTTTTACATTTTTGAAATGTCAATAAACGTGGGTATTTTGTTCTATATTAGTTCTTATTCAATGTATTTTTTATAGAATCTGGTGGCTTACACGAAAAATCTAAAAGGTAAAACGGGACAAGTTCCTTCACAAGTTCATATGCACCAGCCTATGGAGCCGCATTAACTAATATAAATCGACTGCCTCAACTTTCAGGTACCAGTAGCAGTGTTACTGAAATTTGTTTGGACTTTTTCTTTGTTTTTTGCATTGTTTTTCTCATTTGTTGTTTATTAATGGTGTCTTGCTACTGCAGTGGTTCTATCGGCTATGAAAATAAAGCACATAGATAACAAATACCAGGTTTTGGGGTTTTCTCTTGATTTAGGGTTTTGCAAGTCTTTCTTGAGTCGATAAGAAAAGTAGTTTTTGTACTATTTTTATAACTTTTGTTAACAATTAGAAGCTATTAACGAAGTAGAATAAGTTGTGCTTATTTGTTAACAATTATACATGTTCTTTTATTAAATATTTTTTTTTCTTTTTAGGACAATTTTTTGGATACTTATTGGGTTTATTGTATTAAAAGGTACCAACAAAATGAAACAAATTTTGGCGAAAAGAAAGATGACACATTGCAAAATGCTTTCAAAGGTAAAATTAGATGTTATGGTATCTACATTTGCATTTCCTTGGATTTCTCTTTTTTCTTGGTGAAATGTTAATACTCTATTTATGGTTTATCAAACTGTGATTTTTTACAATGGGAACATGAGCAATTTGACCTAGAGGTTGATGAATGAAGGAGAGTTAGGCTACTAAGGAAATTGTAAAGAGTAAGGTTATATAGCTTCTAGATGAACATTGTTGCTTCTACAATTACTTGATTTGCCTTTTGTGAGCTATCTATATACTTTGTAACTATTTGGCATATGATATGACAATCAACGTAGACATATTCTATTACTTTGGGGCCAAATAGTGGTAACAATTTGGAAATGAATGTATACGATTGTGGGATTATACAATGCCTTCAACTCCTGGTCTGAGAAGGTGCATACATGTGGATTAACATGAGTAAGCAATCTAATTTGCAGTTTGCTTCTCCATTTATCACTAGCATGAAATTAGAGGCTATATTTTTTTAATCCATTTACTTGGAGTTAGTTTTATTATCTTTTAACGGGTAAAATTTAATACGAATATTATAAGCTTAATAGGCAGTGTGTTGAAATACGCTCATAGATTATTTTTTATGATTATAATCTCTTGAAACATTTAATTCATAATTTTTACTAAAAATATCGTTTTTTTTTGTAATAATCTTGCATTATTCTTTTCTCAATACCTTTTATATTCATTTGGTAGGAACATAATTCCCCACTTAATTAGAATCTATATTTTATTTATTATTGTTGCTTATAGAGCCTTATTTAAATACAGGTCGACCTGTTTCATCCTAAACAACATGCAAATTCAGTTTGGTTTAGATGGTCGCGTCAAGATGGACCATTCCTATTTTAAATTCTCAATCTTAAGTTGCATTATCTTATCTTTTTTGAGTAGTTACTAACAAAATATGTGTTTGTTTGTAACTTTGTATATATTAGCCTACAAAGTAAAAAGCGTAGCATTTAGGGATGAGAAATATGTAGAGTTTTTTAGTTTAGAATTGGTTGACTTATAAAGACCTAAATGTATTTGTTTATGTCAAAGATATTTACAACTATCTAACCTACTTATGTAAACGGGTCAAATCAGTAGCAGGTTGTAAACAAGTTAACGGGGTGTAATCAAGTAATAAGAAGTTTAAATGAGTCATACATGAATTGATAGGGGATATTATGTGGGCTGCAATTTTAGTTGATGCTTCGAAAGTAAACTTTGAAATAAGCAAAATGAGTCACATTCAAAAGCATACAACTATTTTGTGTGGCAATTTACCTTTATGAAGTCGTCTAATTTCATTATTTGATCACCTGATGACTATTTTGTGTGACATTTTTTTTCTGATCAGTTGGCAGATTGAATATTATTTTAGGCAAGTTTTATCGTTGATCCAATTTTTTTTTCAACCACACTAATGAAAATTTGGTAAGATACAACTTTTTGAGGTCTCATATAGATAAGGGATGAGTATCTGTCACATTAATTGTTGGTTTCCTAATAGTAATTAAATATTTTTACTTGTACTTTTTTAGGCTGAAACTATATTTGTTAACATCTTCAAATTCTTATATCAGTTTATAGTCGACTAATCTAAATATCTCCTTTTATTCTATATTTTAGGAGTATGATCTTGATCTCGCACAAGAGCTAGCAGCTACAATAGCGGGTCATGATATATCTTCTGAGAACCGTTTCCATGGAAAAGCTGGTGTGCAAAGTGACTTAGTGAAGGGATCCGTACATAGTCGGATGCAATTGGTATGGACTAATTTTTTTTTAAATTGTTTCACTAAAGACCCATCATTGTTAAATTTAGCCTTTTATTCTGCATAGTTTTGGCATTTGCATTTATGTGAATGTTATAACTATAATGAGTCAAATGGTTTATTATAAAAGTTTGGCTAAAAATTGAACTGGTCAATGGTGTCAGTTATGATCTATTTTTCCCACAAGTTGGTTGATTTAATTTATATAGTGCATATAACTGGCCGAATGGGTCTAATGGGTAAGAAGTGAATCGAATTTGTTTTAAATGCTTACAACTTCTTATATCTTTTATAAAATAAGTTAGGTTAGTGTATTAGTTTTGTAATTAAAAAGATATATATTATAAAATTCTAGATGTTTGTGAATCAAACCAACATACCAACATGACCAGACCTATTTTGATATGTTTTGACGATCACCTATTTTGACTTGAACTACGAAACCCACAAATCTCGCCAAATTTACAATTTAGTTTGCCATGGAAGTGTAATCCCATGATACTTTGGAAAATACAGCCAAATGGAAAAGTTATACAAGTGGAAACTGGATTTGGCTAACGACTTCCATCCATTGACACAAGACCACCGCACATCTGTGATTCTGACAAGTGTGAGCAAGCCAAACCGACACCAGACCCTTGCCTAAAGGCTCCTGAACTTCTCAATGTTTCAAAAGATCACACTTTCATATCTAAGGTAATAAGAACATTAAAATGTTTATTTATCTTTCAAATGATTTATCCATTGCCTACAAGAAATAACAAAATTTAACATAAAAATTAAATGATTTTCAAACTAAGTCTTATACAAGAAAATGTCTTAACAAAAACTTCGGAGAAACATAAAAATACATTAGAAGGTTAGGTTTATATGAACAATATTAATTTAAAAGGTTAAATATATTGACGTAAGTGTAAACATCTAAGAAAGAACCTTAAATCTTTGATCATACTTTTTTTGAATATTATGTGATTTTGTTCCAAAAACCGAAACGCCGAACCGTTGCTAAAACCAAAAAATCTAAAACCGAATGGTTTTCAAAAACCGAAAACCAAACATTTCGGTTTCGGTTTTTGGTTTTAGCATAAAAGCGAACCAAACCGAACCACACACACCCCTAATAGAGTCTATTTTGATTAATAAGATTTTGTTTGACCACAAAATTCAAATATAATATTTACCATCAAATAATAGTTTTCTGTGTCATTTCTGCAATAGGAGGATTTGAAACCGATACTACAGGAACTATTGGCTACTCATCCAGGTTTGGAGTTCTTACAGAGCACACCCGAATTTCAGGAGAGATATGGTATGTTTGGTATATATTTATATTTATTTATATTTTCAAAATTTTTATTATTACGTTACTGATTTAGTCTTCGTGAAAGCTTATGCAATTCATAATTATGATGGCATTTTCTCATATATTTCCTCGTATATTTTTCTTTAATATATGTTTTTTTCATAAATTTACGTTTGTTGTGATGGACAACTGAAACGGTGATATACAGAATGTTTTTCTACATGAATAGAACGGGTGATGCGCGTCTTACCCTACGGGAACTGAAACGCGGAAATTTAATCGCTGCGATGCAGCACGCTGATGAAGAAGAGGACATAAACAAAGTTCTAAAGTAATAGTTTTTACTTTTTACAATTGTTGTACACTTGGTTTTTATTTTTAAGTGTAAAGTACACGGATGGTCCCTGTGGTTTACCAAAATTTTGGATATGGTCCCTAGCTTTCTAAAAGTACACGAGTGGTCCTTGTGGTTTGAACTTTGTAATGAATTTGGTCCCTAGCCAACAAATCTAAAGGTTTTAGCATGTCTAAGTTAGGGACTAAATGAGTAGCAAAGTGAAAACCACAGGGACCATCTATGTACTTTTGAAAAACGTTGAGGACTAAATGCATTATAATGTGCAAACCATAGGTACCATTTGTGTACTTTTGAAAAGCTAGGGACCAAATATAACTTTTTGGTAAACCACAGGGACCATCTATGTACTTTACTCTATTTTTAAATTTGTAATTATATATTATATACTTTTTCTTTACAGATATTTCTCGTATGAGCACTTCTATGTAATTTATTGCAAGTTTTGGGAGCTGGACACGGATCACGATTTCTAGATCGATAAAGAGAACCTTATACGATACGGTAATCATGCACTGACATACAGAATTGTTGACAGAATATTTCACAGGTTTGTAATAACTAATATCACCGGATTTTGGTTTAGAAAGAGAGTGCTTTTCCTTTGTTTAAAGTTCAAGTTCTTTGCTTTTGTTTTCCGTGGATTAGGCTATGTTGTCAAAGATGCAAGGCGCAGGCGAGGCGCATCGGCCTCGCCCGGAGCCTAGGCGCAAGGCGCAAAAAAAGTGTGGGTTTTTTTAAGAAAAGCGCACATAGAGAAAAAAAATATAAAAAATATGTTATGCTTTGAAAATAAATAAGATTCCACATATAAAATTAAAAAAAAACTATTATATATGTCATTTAAGATCATGTAGCTAATAGTTAGTAGCAAAAGTTTAGGACTTATATGTTGTAAGTTTTGGATGTGTGAATAAAAGTCTCAAAAGGTGGTAAATACTTTGTCCCGCATTGGTGTGGGAACAAAGTGAGTGCTTGTTTATAAGGTAAAGCCCTTACTACTCCATTGTAGCTTTATGACATGTTTTACCACAAGTCCTACCTGCGTGCAGAGGGGGGGGGTGCAAAAATGATTTTCTAAGCTGGAATTTGGTTGAACTCGTGCGTGCCCGCATGTCCTGCGGACACGAATGCAGCTCCGAAAACCCGGGCCCGCGTGACCGTTTTTAATGGTCATTTGTGTTTTACCTTTTTTCCTACGCCTCAACAACATTTTTTTGCACCTAGGCGCACGCTTTTATGGGTTTACCTTCATATATTATGATTTTATGAACGTTTATGGGTTTACCTTCATATATTATTTTCAGGTAAGGTAAACTGGTGTTAAGTTCATCTTTGAGGGGCGAAGTATCAACCCTTTTGGTTCTTAATGGCGTTACTTTTTTTATGCCACGAAGAATACACCATGTGAATATGAAGTGGGACCTTGTCCTTGTGGTATGTACTTGCTGCTTTTACTATTGTACTTTTAGTTGTTGCATGGAATGTTTGTTTATTTTCCATACCTTTAACTTTATGCTGGTTATATGACTTTTGCATTCGTGCTTGTCTCTTTATTTATTTTTATTGTAGAAATTCGGTGACCCACGGGATGCTGATGATGCACGATTCAACTTAAACGGTCGTGATGTGGATGGAAGGCATACGATGGTGGAACATGCAAAGGGGATATGATTTTTTCTAATCACATTAGATACCTAATATTTGATATGTTTGTTATGCTTTATTTTGTATCTCTTACACAAGCCTTTACCCACAAGAGCGAGAAGCCTTTTCTTTTATACATTTTTGGTAGAGAAACTATTTAGTCCTTCATAAATGTAACACCCGTCTAATTTTACTTGAATTTAATAATAATTCATACCAATTTAGATAAAAGATGTCTAGTTAACATAGATTCCATAAGTAAAGTTCATAAGTAGCAAAACCTTAGTCAACTAATGACTAAGTTAAAACATTCAAAAAAATTTTAACAATTTGTTTACATCCCATAAACATAGTCTATTAAGGGTTAAAATATTACGGAAGCTTCAAAAGTCGTGTTCGGTTCTTCGGCATTTGCTTGATCGTCATCCGATTAGTTTCCACATCACCTAAGGTCAAAACCACATCAAATGTCAGTTTTGATAATGTTAGAATGGATTTAAACAAGTTCCATGGGTCAAACAAACAAAAAAATAAATTTTTCCCGGACTAGGGGGCGCCGCGTGACGCCTAGGGGCTACGCGTGACGCCTAGCCCTGTTTTTCACAGAATGTTTCTTAAGTTGTTGCTGTACATACCCAACTCAATGTTTATTCAAATTCCAACTTAAAATTGCCATAACTTATGATTCGTAAGTCCGTTTTTAGTGATTATTTTTCCTATACGTCTGTAAATTCATTACC
Source organism: Helianthus tuberosus (assembly GCA_030545235.1). Taxonomy (NCBI): domain Eukaryota; kingdom Viridiplantae; phylum Streptophyta; class Magnoliopsida; order Asterales; family Asteraceae; genus Helianthus; species Helianthus tuberosus. The sequence continues at coordinate 157,193,844 of CM060418.1, read as the reverse complement.
AACGTGCCTATTACGATAATCATACCAAAAGTTTAACTTACGGGCTGAACAACTAAAAGTCACTTATGACCTTATTCGACCCATTCCAACTTCACACAATTAACTACCATCTTGCTAGTAAATTTATGACACTTTATGCCCAACATCCGGGGCTTATTATCACTCGCATTTCTTTACCAATCTCATGGCTTAATGCTCCTGTGATTGTCATCGCCATTTTAACTCTCTAAAACACTAGTACAATATTTTACACAACTAACCGACCCGTTTGGCTCATCTTGTGGAATCCTCCAATGTGACGACTACCAAACGATTTCTTGTCACTCTTAGCCTATTAATTTAAGTAACGATCATGGTCGCTACAATCGACACCATAACTATCCTACAATGAGACTTTGCATAATTTAACAATAACTCGTTTAATGTAACGGGTCAAGTTACATACCTTTAGTGCGCGCCCTTCAACCGCAATTCACCACCGGCTTGTCCACTCGACGTTCCGGTATCCTTTCCTATAGAGTTCAATTATATCACGTTTAGAACTCTTTTTAATCACATATCGCATAATAGCCAAAACATCACAATTAGGTGTTTTAACTTCAAAATTCCAGTTTCGAGCCTTCTTTGAGGCATTTCAAGAAACACTTTAAAGGCAGAATTTTACATGATTATATAGCAAATCCCTAGCTTATCATCTAGCCCAAATTTCACATCAATCAACCCATTTTACACAATTGTTAGCTCCTAAAATTCTGAAGTCACTTCACAATTGTCAAATTACACTAGAACAACACCCAATTTCCTAGTGTTTATCAAGTTCTACATAACCCACTAATCACCTACAATGGTGTTCATGGATTTTACTAAAATTTCACATGATTTCAACTTGTATTTGTCTAGGGTTTGTCCCTAGACACTATATTGTTCCTAATTCATCATAAAACAAATATGCAACCATAAATTTCAGATTTTCCCAATTTCATGAGAATTTCGAGTTGAGAGTTTTCATCAAATTTTACATACCTTGTAATCCTCTTGTGATGAGGATCAGTAATCTATGCTCAATTTTTTATTCTAACTTGATTTGAGCCCTCAATTTTGTGAATTATGTGATGAACTAGGGCTTGGTGAGGAATCCTGGTCGCCCCCTGCGTCCCATATACGACCAGACACACTTTTGTGTGTTTGGTCCTTATATTTTTTTTTATCAAATTAAGTTTCAGATTTTACAAGATAAGCTCCTCCACTTTTGTTTAACTTAAAGTTTGGTTGTTTTTAACCCTATTATAAGTTACTTCTAGACTTGTAGCTAACTAGGTTAAAATTCCTAGTTAGTAAATTCTTGTTTATTTATACTTTATAATTCTAATATAAAGTTTTATATTTTTTTTCGGGGTGTTACAAGTCCACCCCCCTTAAAAGGGTTTCGTCCCCGAAACCGAATTACATACCAAATAAAGTAGGGTAGAGACGTCGCATCTCCTCTTCGGATTCCCACGTAGTGTCCGAACCTTTCCTATGCTCCCACTTGACCTTGACTTGATCAATTTGTTTGTTTCACAAGTGTTTGACCTTTCGATCTAAAATCTCCACTGGTCTCACTGCATAATTCAGGCTATTATCCACCTCGATATCATCATAATGGACATAAGTTGTTTCGTCCGCTAGACACTTTCGCAATTGCGACACGTGAAACGTGCCATGTATTCCATTCAACTCTTCCGGCAATTCGAGGCGATAAGCCACCTTGCCGACCCGTTCGATGATTTTAAATGGCCCAATAAACCTCGGGCTTAGTTTCCCCCTCTTTCTGAATCTGATAATGCCCTTCCATGGGGAAACTTTTAGCATAACCATATCACCTATCTGAAACTCAATCGGTCTTCGTCTTTTGTCGGCATAAGACTTTTGTCTATCTTGGGCCGCTTTCAAATGGGCTCGCACCACTTCAATTTTCTCATTAGTGATTCGGATTATATCATTAGGTGCTAGTCCTCGTGGACCCACTTCTCCCCAACATACCGGAGTTCGACACTTTCTACCATATAACATTTCATACGGGGCCATTTTAATGCTCGCGTGATAGCTTTGTTATATGAAAATTCGACCAAGGGTAGATAGACATCCCAACTACCCCCGAAGTCAATAATGCAAGCCCGCATCATATCCTCCAACGTTTGTATTGTTCTTTCAATCTGCCCATCCGTTTGTGGATGGTAAGCGGTGCTAATGAACAGTTTAGTTCCCATTTGTTCTTGGAATTCACGCCAAAAATTTGAAGTAAACCGAGTATCTCTGTCTGACACAATGGATATCGGTACTCCATGACGTGCTATGATTTCATTGGTGTACACCTCCGATATCTTCTCGGATGTATAAGTCTCACGAATCGGAATGAAGTGAGCATTTTTCGTCAATCTATCCGCGACTACCCATATAGCATCAAACCCGCGGTTAGTTTTGGGCAATTTGGTCAACAAATCCATGGTGATTTGTTCCCATTTCTAAACCGGGATGTCCAATGGTTGCAACTTACCATATGGCTTCTGGTGCTCCGCTTTGACTTGCAAGCAGGTCAAACACTTCTCTACATGTTTCACAATATCTCTTTTCATCCCGGGCCACCAATAGTTTTGTTTTAAATCATTATACATCTTGGTCGCCCCCGGATGGATGGAATAACGGGACTTGTGAGCTTCATCTAGTAGAAGCTTTTTAACTCCACATGTGTTAGGAACCCAAATTCTACTGAAACGTGTTTTTAAACCGTGGTTGCCTACTTCGAGATCCTTAACTTGGCCAACAATCCTTTCCTTTCTCCAGTTTTCCGTCTTTACTGCTTCATCTTGTGCCTCTCGGATTCGTTCAAGTAAGCCCGAGGTCACAATGAGTTGCAATGATCGTACTCGTATCGGGACATAATCTGCCTTTCTGCTTAGGGCATTCGCCACCACGTTTGCCCTTCCGGGGTGATAGTGTATTTCACAGTCGAAATCTTTCACCGTTTCTAACCATCGCCTTTGTCGCATATTTAACTCCTTCTGATCGAAGAAGTATTTCAAGCTCTTGTGATCGGTGAATATGGTGCACTTTACCCCATATAAATAGTGCCTCCATATTTTTAATGCAAACACCACCGCAGCCAACTCGAGATCGTGCGTGGGATATTTCTTCTCGTGTATCTTCAATTGCCTTGAGGCATAAGCTATAACTTTGCCCCGTTGCATCAAAACGCATCCGAGCCCCGATAGTGAAGCATCCGAATAAACTACCAAGTATTCGACCCCGTCCGGCAATGTTAGTACCGGAGCTTGAGTTAACTTCTCTTTTAGCGTTTGAAACGCTCTTTCTTGATCTACACCCCAAATGAACTTTTCTTCCTTCCGGGTTAGTTTTGTTAGCGGTGACGCAATCTTGGAGAAATCTTGAATGAATCTCCTATAGTATCCCACAAGCCCCAAAAAGCTTCTAATTTCCGAAGGGTTCTTCGGGGGATTCCATTTTGACACGGCCTCGATCTTTGACGGGTCTACTAATACTCCATCGGCACTTATGATGTGGCCAAGAAATTGCACCTCTCGTAACCAAAAGGCATACTTAGAGAATTTCGCATACAACCTCTCTCGTCTAAGTATCTCTAACACCTCTTGTAAGTGGTGTGCATGTTCAGCTTCACTTTTTGAGTACACCAAAATATCATCGATAAACACGATGACTGACTTATCCAACATTGGCTTGCAAACCCGATTCATGAGGTCCATGAAAGCAGCGGGTGCATTTGTCAGCCCAAATGACATCACGAGGAACTCATAATGTCCGTATCGCGTGCGGAAGGCCGTCTTCGGCACATCTTCCTCCTTAACCTTTAGTTGGTGATACCCCGATCTAAGGTCAATTTTTGAAAACCAGTTCGCACCTTGTAATTGGTCGAATAAATCATCTATCCTCGGAAGCGGGTATCGGTTCTTTACCGTGAGTTTGTTTAACTCCCGGTAATCGATACACATGCGCATGCTTCCGTCTTTCTTTTTCACGAACAGTACCGGTGCGCCCCAAGGAGACATACTCGGCCTTATGAATCCTTTGTCAAGCAGGTCTTGAATTTGGGACATCAACTCTTGTAATTCCGACGGTGCGAGTCGGTATGGTGCTTTAGCTACGGGTTTTGCGCCCGGAATCAATTCGATCCTGAACTCTACTTCCCGTTCAGGCGGTATCCCCGGTAAATCCTCCGGAAACACATCTTCATAGTCTCGTACTACCGGTACATCTTCAATCTTCAGTGATTCTTTCTCCGGCTCATTTGCGTATATCATGAATGCCTTGCATCCTTGCTTCATAAGCTTGTGAGCTTTCAACATTGAGCATATTATGGGGTTGCCTCCTTTTTCGCCAAAGATAGTGACGTGCTTCCCGCTCGGAGATGTTAGCTTTATCTCTTTACGAAAACACATGACCTTTGCATGGTGCTGAGATAGCCAATCCATCCCAACGACTACTTGAAATTCCCCCATTGACATCGGGATTAGGTCTATCAAGTATTCCTCATCGTCGATGCTTAATTTGTATCCTCGACAAACATCACAAACTATAAAACTTTTGTTGTCCCCTATTTCAACTTCTAAGGGCACAGATAATTTCGTCAATACAAATGAAGGATGTCGAATAAATCCATGCGAAATGAAGGATTTATTCGCACCCGTATCAAACAATACACGTGCTGGAATTGAGTTAATTGTGAATATACCTGAGACCACATTGGGTTCTGTTTTTGCTTCAGTCGCGGTAAGTTGGAAGGACCTAGCCTTCGCTTTGGGAGCTTTTGTTGGAGACTTTTTTGTGTCTCTCTTTCCAACCAACTCGGGGCATTCAGACTTTTTGTGGCCGGGTTGATAACATTTGTAACAAACGGAAACTTTTCCGGGACATAGCGATGCAGTGTGCCCCGTCTTCCCACATACCGGACACGGTTTTTCTTTGAAGCGGCATTCACCTTTGTGCCCATTTCCACATACTTTGCAACTTGGCGACCCGCCTTTAGTCTCTCCTTTCTTTCCTGATTCAGCAGTTCTAGCTTTCTTTGTAGGGCTTGGATTCACATCATGTGCCCTTCGCTCACCCCTTTCAACTTGTTTCTTTAACTCGATTTCCCGCTCCCGGGCGGTGTTGATGATTTCTGTGAGAGTTTCATATTTTGAGGGAGTCATAAACTCCCGGTATTCAGCACTCAGCATGTTGTAATAGTAGTATATCTTCTGCTCTTCCGTGGTGACTAACTCGTCACAGAATCTCAGCTTATCCATGAAGATACCCGTGATTTTATCAATTGATTCTCCCTTTTATCTTAACTGGATAAATTCCTCTTTGATCATATTGATAACTGCTTTGGGACTATGGTGTTTAAGGAACGGCACCTTAAACTCATCCCAAGTCATGACCCTTGTCGCTTCGGCTCCTATTTCCTTCTTTTTATTGTCCCACCAATCCTTGGCTTGGCCCCTCAATTGACCCGTTCCGTAAGCAACAAAGTCGCCTAAACACCCCTTCGACGTCACTTAACCATCTTTGGCATATTATCGGGTCGACCTCCCCGTTATAGATTGGCGGTTTACACGCCATGAATTCCTTGTACGAACACCCTTTGCGTTCTCCCGATTTTTCTTTTATAAGGTTGACATTATCTTCCAACCTTTTGACTCGCTCTTCGACAAGCGACAACACCGTGCTTTGAATTTTGTCTATGAACCCAGATAGACTACCTTCAATTGCCTTCCCTGCTTCTTCGACAATTATCTCTTTCATTTGTTCGGTACTTGTTTGCACCGGATCATCATCGTTTCCATCAGACATCTTGAAACTGAAATGTTTACATTTAAACGTTAAACATTTCATTTATAACATTGCTTCATTTGTTTCGGTTTAGCCAAGTTCCCAACTTACTTTAACCGTTCACATTTGGTGCACTTTCCGGGTTTGAGTGTGTTAACACGCTTTTCCCATGCACATCAATTCATTTCTCATTTCTTACATAAGACATAATTTGTTAACATAATAAGTTAATTCTTACCGGACGATTGATCAAGCTTGAACCGAACACTTTGTTGACAACCTTAAGCTCTGATTACCAACTTGTAACACCCGTCTAATTTTACTTGAATTTAATAATAATTCATACCAATTTAGATAAAAGATGTCTATTTAACATAGATTCCATAAGTAAAGTTCATAAGTAGCAAAACCTTAGTCAACTAATGACTAAGTTAAAACATTCAAATTTTTTTTAACAATTTGTTTACATCCCATAAACATAGTCTATTAAGGGTTAAAATATTGCGGAAGCTTCAAAAGTCGTGTTCGATTCTTCGGCATTTGCTTGATCGTCATCCGATTAGTTTCCACATCACCTAAGGTCAAAACCACATCAAATGTCAGTTTTGATAATGTTAGAATGGATTTAAACAAGTTCCATGGGTCAAGCAAACAAAAAAATAAATTGTTCCCGGACTAGGGGCGCCGCGTGACGCCTAGGGGCTACGCGTGACGCCTAGCCCTGTTTTTCACAGAATGTTTCTTAAGCTGTTGCTGTACATACCCAGCTCAATGTTTATTCAAATTCCAACTTAAAATTGCCATAACTTATGATTCGTAAGTCCGTTTTTAGTGATTCTTTTTCCTATACGTCTGTAAATTCATTACCAACGTGCCTATTATGATAATCATACCAAAAGTTTAACTTACGGGCTGAACAACTAAAAGTCACTTATGACCTTATTCGACCCATTCCAACTTCACACAATTAACTACCATCTCGCTAGTAAATTTATGACACTTTATACCCAACATCCGGGGCTTATTATCACCCGCATTTCTTTACCAATCTCATGGCTTAATGCTCCTGTGATTGTCATCGCCATTTTAACTCTCTAAAACACTAGTACAATATTTTACACAACTAACCGACCCGTTTGGCTCATCTTGTGGAATCCTCCAATGTGACGACTACCAAACGATTTCTTGTCACTCTTAGCCTATTAATTTAAGTAACGATCATGGTCGCTACAATCGACACCATAATTATCCTACAATGAGACTTTGCATAATTTAACAATAACTCGTTTAATGTAACGGGTCAAGTTACATACCTTTAGTGCGCGCCCTTCAACCGCAATTCACCACCGGCTTGTCCACTCGACGTTCCGGTATCCTTTCCTATAGAGTTCAATTATATCACGTTTAGAACTCTTTTTAATCACATATCGCATAATAGCCAAAACATCACAATTAGGTGTTTTAACTTCAAAATTCTAGTTTCGAGCCTTCTTTGAGGCATTTCAACAAACACTTTAAAGGCAGAATTTTACATGATTATATAGCAAATCCCTAGCTTATCATCTAGCCCGAATTTCACATCAATCAACCCATTTTACACAATTGTTAGCTCCTAAAATTCTGAAGTCACTTCACAATTGTCAAATTACAGTAGAACAACACCCAATTTCCTAGTGTTTATTAAGTTCTACATAACCCACTAATCACCTACAATGGTGTTCATGGATTTTACTAAAATTTCACATGATTTCAACTTGTATTTGTCTAGGGTTTGTCCCTAGACACTATATTGTTCCTAATTCATCATAAAACAAACATGCAACCATAAATTTCAGATTTTCCCAATTTCATGATAATTTCGAGTTGAGAGTTTTCATCAAATTTTACATATCTTGTAATCCTCTTGTGATGAGGATCAGTAATCTATGCTCGATTTTCGATTCTAACTTGATTTGAGCCCTCAATTTTTTGAATTATGTGATGAACTAGGGCTTGGTGAGGAATCCTGGTCGCCCCCCTGCGTCCCATATACGACCAGACACACTTTTGTGTGTTTGGTCTTTATATTTTTTTTATCAAATTAAGTTTCAGATTTTACAAGATAAGCCCCTCCACTTTTGTTTAACTTAAAGTTTGGTTGTTTTTAACCCTATTATAAGTTACTTCTAGACTTGTAGCTAACTAGGTTAAAATTCCTAGTTAGTAAGTTCTTGTTTATTTATACTTTATAATTCTAATATAAAGTTTTATATATTTTTTTTTGGGGTGTTACAATAAATCAAGGGCTTGATCGGCTATTGTTTCTTTAAGATTGGTATTAGAGTGGTATAGAAATGAGTCATACAGAGGAATGGGATTTGTTGTTTGGTTATGTTTTTGGAATCGAATAAGGAGCCTCAATGGAAATCTCATACAACCAAGAAATATGTTTTTTGATTTCTTTATTATCAATGGAGGGGGCGACTTTTTTGTTCTATACAACAATTAAATGATAATTACAAATATAGGCCACAACACCACCACCGTCACCACCACAGCCATGTAGACCACAAGTGTTGGGAGACCCGAATGTAGACCACAAGTGTTGGGAGAAACCAGAGGACATGGACACCGTTCGAACCGTCTACTCTGTCTCCAGAAATAAACCTGGGTCTGATGTTGCTGCTGAAACAGCGGCCGCTTTAGCCGCTGCTTCCTTAATGTTTCGAAAAGTGGATTCTGCATACTCCAAGTTGTTAAGAACATCAAAGTCTGCGTTTCACTATTTAGTGTTTCAAAAATTGGATTCTGCTATGACCATTAGAGATATAACACACAAAAAATGGTTAGTCTCTTTAGTTTTTTTCTGCATTATTATTTTAATAGTTACATATTCTAATGTTATTGCAGGGGGTCTAATGTTCAAACTACCTTACTTGTGTCAAAAGATGGTCAAGAGCGATTCACAAGCCTTTAGTCCAAGTGGTAACAAACATGTATAATTCCTAAGTTGTATACATAACCGATATTTGTCTTTTTCTTGATGTTTTTGTACATAGCTTAGAAAGAAAACTTTGTTAATATTTTATGTAATGTCACTTTATTTGCATTCCTATTATCGATACATTTATGATTAATGTAATTTAAATTTGTTATATATGAATTTTATGAGTATAACGGTGGAAAATGGAACTTTTTTTTTTGTTGGTAATGTTTGCCAAACATGAATTGTTATCCACTTATAAGAAATCATATAAAAAAATTTCTTTTGTAAATATAATTTTTTTAACACAACTCGTAACCCGTGAAACTCAAGGGTATATAACCTAGTATAATAATATACAAACTGCTTATTTAGTTCCACCTCACCATTTCAATTTTAATTTTTTTATTACTCTGACCTCATATTTCAAATCTTAAGAGAGATAATATGGTGGTAAGGTGTTCTCACTTTATTTAAGAGACTAGGTTATGTACCCGTGATTTCACGGGTTATGCGTTGTTTTATAAAAAAATATATTACAAAAGAATTTTATATATTTGATTTCTTATAATTGGATAACCTTTTCATACTAACACCACTTTAACGTCCTTTCAACCACGTGTTTTTCTTACCGTGCCGTCTTTCTAACGTGACGCTTAAATGTCTCCTATTTATACCCTCCCACGCTTAATGTTATATACCCGTGAGTTTCACGGGTTATGCGTGAGTTTCAAACAACCCATAACCCGTGAAATCACGGGTATATAATGATACTTCCATCACTACAACTGAATTATTCTTGAACAGTTGAACACCCCAAATCAAACTACTCATGTCGCAAAACGACCTAGATTGCCAAATTTAACAGTAAATAACGGGTTACATACCTCATAAAAGAAGGTTCGTAGATAGGGTTCGAATATGTTTATTGCATTTTTCCTCTCTTTAACCGTACACACTCATCACACATAAACTTTTTTACTTTTACTTTTCAAATCATATGGCTAGAGCTTCACTCAACCCTATCTTGGGAAGTTGGACTGCAAGTTCCCAACATAGGGTTTAGTGAAGCTCTAGCCATATGATTTGAAAAGTAAAAGTAAAAAAACCTAATTTTTTATATTTGCAAAAGAAATTTTTTTATATGATCTCTCTATTATAAATTATAACACTATTTTTTTTTGGGGGGGGGGGGGGAACATAAAAAAAGGATTAAATTATATGTGGGTGGGTTTTATTTGTTTGGATGATCCAAAGGTTGAAACTGATCCAAACACTTCAACACTACCAACACTCACAAAACTGAAAAGACACACGAGACTTTTACTCGCTTCCCCCTAGGGTTCTTCAACACTCCCAAAAACACTCTCACCACTAAATCTCTGCGTTCCGTATCTTCTTCAACATCCAGACAAACCCTAGAATCTCTGAATTCCGCATCTTCTTCAACATCCAGAGACGCGATTTCACTCACGAGATGGTTATAAACTAACAGTTATCAGAAATCTCTGCATTCGGTAACTTTTTTTTTGAACTGATTTCTTGTTTTTTCACAGATTTCATAGTTTTATTTGTTTAATAATGTTAAATAATGAGAATCTAAGTGTCGGGAAACAAAATAACGATGATCGGAACTTCAATCGTTTGTGTTTCATTTTGTTTTCTTGACTTGTTTTTCTATCTAAGTAATGTTTACATTATGTTTCGTTTTTCAATAAACCCTAAATCCTTGATACTGATCAAACCCTAAATGTTTTGTTAGTGGTTGTTGATTTTCATTTGAAACCCTGAAACGGAGATTTTGATTGTTTGTGCTTCATTAATGCCCTGGTTTTTTAGAAATTTGACACTTTTTGGTATTTGATATAAGATTTCTGGTTAAAATGATGCTTTTTAGGGCTATGCTTGATAATGGTGATTTTTTATGCTGAATTTTCATCGTGATGTTTCTATGAACTGTTATATGAATTTTCATGGTGGTTGTTGATTTTGTTTACTTCAAACCATAAAACGGAGATTTTGATATATGTTCTTTCAACCCTTTAATTTCTGTTATAGTGTGGTAATTTAAAATTCTTACGAGTGATCATTGTGAATTAGATTGCACAAACTGTATATGATTGTTTTTACACTGTTTTCGGTCAAAAATCCTACACTGTTTGTAGTTAAAACATTGCATAGATGATGTATTTGAGTTAAAATGATGGACTTTTTTGGGTTAAAATGTTGCTGGTGTATTTACCTTCCTAATTGTAAGTATCTATTTCATTTTGTGCAGATATGGATTCAAGAAAACACGCTCATTCATTCATAGCGTTTATTGATAAAGAAGAGCATATCTTAATGGAAATTTTTTTTTAATTTCGTTGGACTGTCATATGAATATTTGAGGTTATCATTTGACATGTTTGCTATTGCTTTATTAGGATATACCAAATGATTTTGCTTATAATCTGTGGGGCGATAACATCCCATATTATAAAACTGTTGAAATACGGGATGGTGAAAAATTGAGAAAGATGCGTATTAGGAAAAAAATGATGGGCCAGTATTTACGGATGGGTGGATCTTGTTAGTTAGACAACATCAATTAAAATACAAAGATGGGGTAGTGATCACGGCAGTTGGGCAGTTGAACTTTGAAGTATTGTGTTTTAAAGATTTGCTATGTCAGATGTAACACCCTTGCTTGTTTAATACAATATTTTATATAAGTTTCGTAAAAATGCATGTTTATACGATTACACGTAAGTATGTCAATACGAGTTTACTAAAACTTTTACAATTTAAAAGTTAATAACAACTTAATGTAATTGAATTCGTCATTTAAAAGATACGACGAAACGCCGCGCGAAAGCTTTTAACTTTATCGTGTTCGGTTCTTCTTCGAGCTTGATCTTCATCCGAGCACTCTTGGCAATCACCTATGATCAAAACCAACTTAAAAGTTAGTTTTGATAGTTAAATAACAAGTTTAAACAAGTTATATGGGTCAAACAAACAAAATTAAACGTTTTTCAGGTTCAGGGGGCTAGGCATCACGCCTAGGGGCTATTATGTTGCTGCATATTCCCAGCATAACCCGATTTCACGGAAACGAGCATAACTCTCTCGTTTTTAATCCGTTTTACGCGATTCTTTTTCCTACGCGTCCGTAATTTAATTCTCCATCTTATGGAGTTAAAATCCTACATCCAACATAAGAAATTTTTGAGACCTCTAAGCCCTCGACTCATTACCTTTTTACTGAATTTTAACCCGTTTATGCATTTTATCAAGCAAACATATTTGTTTGATCCTTATTTCACACGCACCTCTTCAAACTAATATTATCTATCATAATAGTTTCTAGTCACAGGTTTCTTACACAATTTAAACCCGTTTTCGCTCGTATGCTTATTTTGACCCGTTAAGGGTATTTACGCATTTTAGTCTAGAACTTGTGCTTTTCTTTTGACACTACAAAAATTCCATGTCTAATTAACTACAAATATTCCACCACAACTATTTTGTGGTGGATTTAACATAATGAACACCTTTTTCCCAATTTTACCCATCGGCTGGTCATTTTACGCAAATGACCATTTTTGAGCATTTGACCCACGAATGTGTATTCCTATGACTTTTATTCATATTTAATGATTCCCTGATCTTAATACAAGTTCCTAAACAACCCCTATGGGTCGTTTACCCAATATACCCTTCAAGGGTGTTTTTGGTTAACTTTAGTCCCTCACTTTACGACAAGGGACTTTCGCTAAATATTTGACCAAAAATTGTATGTTTAACTAAAAGCTTATTTATGCGTACATGGCCCGGGTCAAAGTACTGACCCGTTTACATAACTTTTGCTTTAAATCTTTCTAGTTAAAGCAACGCAAGCTTATATTATTTCCTGTGATTACAAAACTCAACCAGCGATTGTCAAATGTTATTGTCAAATGGTGTTAACCACACCATTTGACCCATTTAGTCTAATTGACCATTTGTCCGTATGAGATGGTATTTAATTACCATTTCACCCCTTTAAACCTATCCTGGTTTTCCTTTGAACTTGTTTTACTTAAAACCATTTTTTTTATTCCTCATTACATGACTAATTTACCATTTTACCCCTTTTACTATAATTCATGATTTCTTACCATTTTCCCTCATTCCGACTCTCATTGAATCGTGTCGGAATATCATATACCGACCACTTAGTAGCATTCATATCAATACTTTAAATTAAGTAACTTTGCAAATAATGTAAAGGGGCGTAAGCTCTACTTACCTCGCATCCGAATACGCTTTCTTCTCGTGCTTGATTCGTTTGACCGCTTCTTTCCCAAGCCTCCACCTAGCTCGTTAGGCGACAAACTATCATCATTCACAAGGTGGTTAGATTAGTCATTTCAATTCACGACTATTACACCTTACGTATTTTCTATGTCGAAACCACTATTCGACTTTATCATTGGTTTGTTTGACTTGTATAGGTCAACTATCTTAAATCATACAATAGGCATAATTAAGTTAAATCAACATTATGATTAGAACCCGTTTTAACCCTTATTTCACGTATTTAGTCAAACAAGGCAATTACGCGTTTCATTCGTAATTTCAACATATAAACATTCACTTAGGCATTTTAACAAACACCTTGCGGGCATAATTTCTCACAATTTATTATCAAGCTCAATACTCGTCATTTAGCCATGGTTAACCTCAACTAAGCATGTTTACATCAATTTTCACATTAACAAAATCTGAATTTCCTTCCTAGAACTCAAATTACACTAGAACAACAATTAAAATTCTAGTGTTTAACATGTTCCGACAACACCCACTTATCACCTTCAATGGTGATTGTGAATTCACAAGAAATAAGCATGATTTCAACATGTGATTGACTAGGGTTTTACTCCTAGACATTATATCATTCCTATTTCATCAAAATAACAAACATGCAACCATAAATTTCGAATTCTCTAGGTTTGCTCAGAAATTAAAGTAGAGATTTTCTATCAAGTTTCACATACCTTATGACCCCCTTGCAATGGAGATCACCAATCTAGGCTCGGATTTCGTTTTGGAGTTGATCTTGACCTTCAATTTGATCAAATTGCACAAACTAGGGTTTGAGAGCAAGCTCTGGTCGTCCCCTGTGTTCTAATCGACCAGACACACACTTAAGTGTGTGTTTGGTGTTAAATTTTTGTTTTAATAATATAACTTTGCAATTGTCCAACTTTGGTTCCTCAATTATCTATGGTTTATAAAAGACTTACTAGTCCATGCTTCTTTATTGTTTTTAAACAAATAATTAACTAGGTTAATTACCCCTAGTTAACTTAGTGAGTCCCGAGAGTTCTAACCCGTTTATTTTAAGTTCCGTTAACTCGGGCCTTTTATCCATTTCATCTCTTGAAAGTTCTTATCCGCCTTTTAATTAATATTAGGATTATTTATTTAAATCCTAATATTTTCCGGGTTACTTTTACCACTAACGGTACTTTACCCGTCTTTTAGTATTAACGGGGTTTGATTACCAAACCCGTTTTCGGGGTGTTACAAGTCTACCCCCCTTAAAGAGGTTTCGTCCCCGAAACCTTATTTACGTAGTTCTTTTAATGTTAGACCAAACGAACTTAGCTTCGTTTTCAAGGCATTCATACATTCTTTTTGATCTAACGTTTTTGTTTATATTGAAGCATGTGTCCTTCATGTGTAAGGCCTCGCGGGCCGTTACTTTTAGCTTATATCCTATTCTGGTCACTTATTTGACCGAGTTGTCATCTGATTACTCGGTCGTATTTATTATTCAACAGGTTTACTTCTAGCTAAAAAAAAAAATTTATATTGACAAGTGCCTTGCATAAGTCGTAACACTATTTGACTTTGAATGGCTTTTACTGGCTAGACTGATATATCGCCGTCACTTTATACCCCGTCACCCGGGTATATCATATTGTCATCTGGGCCTTTTGCGTGTTTCTGATTCTCTAAGTCACCCCGTACCTCTTTGTCGTAGACTTTAACACTATTTATGATCTCGTAGGTTAGGATGATCCCGTAGATCGTCTTTTATCCATGTCTATATTCAAATGTATATATACATATATAGCTTCAAAGCATCTTTTATTGTGTTTGGAATTGTTTATTTTCGTTTTTGAACTTTAGTTGGCCTTGACCGTAGTTTAAAGCTTCGTTCGTTTACTCTTGGACTAATCTTCCGACTTTATGACTCTTTACGTCATTTACACGTCGGTTTATTCTACGCTCACCGTTACCCCGGTTCATAATTATACTTCTCTACGACCCGTTACCCGGGTTCTTTATTATTTCGTACTTCATTATTCGATTTGCGCTTACTTGCACTACCGAGCTTTTTATATTTTATTTATCTCGTTTGATTTATTCGTGTGAGATTTCTTTACTCACGAACGTCACACTTCATTCTTTATTCGACCCGTTCAACTTTAGAATAGTTGAACATAGTTATCAAAATTTCTGTTTGCCAATTCTCATCGTCTTTTAGTCATGACTCTTAATCCGAGTCCTTTGACTTTCTATTTCGCGTACCCGTTTCTTGGTTTACGCATGCTTTCAAAATCCTACCCATCTATCGGGTATTTTTACCAAAGTCATCATCAAGTAACCATTCTTATATGGTTTTAAACATCATCTTTATTTATTTGATCGTCTTAGCGAAATCAATTGCTTTTATTTAGTCAAGTCTTTTATTCTTTTATTCTACCCATTTGAATTATCTGTGTGAATTTTCATCACTTATGACTGTCAAATTTTTATCTTTATGCCTTAGCATTCTCATTAGCTGGTCTGTACTTCCTCTTATTTTAATCCTTGTCCCTTCTCTCGGGCTCTTTACTCTAACGTAATACGCTTCTGTCATCTGACTTGCGTCTACGTTTATTATCAAACGTCTTGCTTATTTGGTTTATTTGGGTACCTTTTAAGTTAGTCTCATTCATCCCGCCCTTACTACATCGGACGTAAATGTGTCTGCTACAAGAAGTTCATGGTATCATATGCCACTACTTACTTGGCCAGAGTAAGCGATCAGCACATGACACACATGACCTTTTTATAGCTTTCACATCACCCCCCCCCCCTATGTAAGTAATGTCTCTATTTATTTCATACTTCTAATTTCATTTAGTAAAACTTTATTTAATTGCAAAACAACAATCATTAGTTTTACTAGTTTTTTACATTAGAACATATAAAATGTTTTTCTTTTCTATCGAACTATTATATAATCACATTTGTTAATGTGATCGCTACATTTCTCAATAGCGTTATATTGAGAGTTTCCCACTTGGATAATTACCCCCGTCCAAGTTTCCATATGAACTAATCTTATTATTTCCTTGTTATTCATCATCGTGAATAACACATGTTTTTATTAAACTTTTCTTAGAAACGTCATCCTGAATAGATATCCTATTCAGGTTTTATCAGATATATGCAACCGTTATCCTCTACGTGTTAGTTGCATATTACTACTTGTGCGATAAATTTAAAAGCGTGCACCTTGTAATGCTTGTCCTAACGGGCTTCTCTTGCCGCTAACTTTGTTCGCGATCGTCACGCGATTTAGTTCCTTAATAAGTATGCTCTGCTCGTCATACCTCGGACCGTTCCACCGTCATATCCCTAATTCGTTCAACTCGCGTCATCTTCAGATGCGGTTGTCCTTCAGCTAAACATTTACAAAAGTTAGTAATTTCGACATTAATAAACGCCCGTATTATAATACAAGGCTTTTTACTGTACGTGTCAACGCACGTAATTCATTAACTGTATCTATCATTTATCGATTTGACTAGGGTAACGTGTATTACGCGATAACCCTGTAATTTGATCTCAACACTTTAATCATTCTAAATCATTGACATACTTGTACTTACCGGATTTGCGATCAAGCCTTGAACCGAACACCAATCTTTATCAAGAGCATAAGGTTTAAGTCCAAGCATAGTTTTCCCACCATACTTGAATCTCTTAAACCAAGGCTCTGATACCAACTTGTAACACCCTTGCTTGTTTAATACAGTATTTTATATAAGTTTCGTAAAAATGCATGTTTATACGATTACACGTAAGTATGTCAATACGAGTTTACTAAAACTTTTACAATTTAAAAGTTAAGAACAACTTAATGTAATTGAATTCGTCGTTTAAAAGATACGACGAAACGCCGCTCGGAAGCTTTTAACTTTATCGTGTTCGCTTCTTCTTCGAGCTTGATCTTCATCCGGGCACTCTTGGCAATCACCTATGATCAAAACCAACTTAAAAGTTAGTTTTGATAGTTAAATAACAAGTTTAAACAAGTTATATGGGTCAAACAAACAAAATTAAACGTTTTTCAGGTTCAGGGGGGGCTAGGCGTCACGCCTAGGGGCTAGACGCCCCACCTAGCCCCCTTTTTGGCAGAAAGTTTTTATTATGTTGCTGCATATTCCCAGCATAACCCAATTTCACGGAAACGAGCATAACTCTCTCGTTTTTAATCTGTTTTACGCGATTCTTTTTCCTATGCGTCCGTAATTTAATTCCCCATCTTATGGAGTTAAAATCCTACATCCAACATAAGAAATTTTTGAGACCTCTAAGCCCTCGACTCATTACCTTTTTGCCGAATTTTAACCCGTTTATGCATTTTATCAAGCAAACATATTTGTTTGATCCTTATTTCACACGCACCTCTTCAAACTAATATTATCTATCATAATAGTTTCTAGTCACAGGTTTCTTACACAATTTAAACCCGTTTTCGCTCGTATGCTTATTTTGACCCGTTAAGGGTATTTACGCATTTTAGTCTAGAACTTGTGCTTTTCTTTTGACACTACAAAAATTCCATGTCTAATTAACTACAAATATTCCACCACAACTATTTTGTGGTGGATTTAACATAATGAACACCTTTTTCCCAATTTTACCCATCGGTTGGTCATTTTACGCAAATGACCATTTTGAGCATTTGACCCACGAATGTGTATTCCTATGACTTTTATTCATATTTAATGATTCCCTAATCTTAATACAAGTTCCTAAACAACCCCTATGGGTCGTTTACCCAATATACCTTTCAAGGGTGTTTTGGTTAACTTTAGTCCCTCACTTTACGACGAGGGATTTTCGCTAAATATTTGACCAAAAATTGTATGTTTAACTAAAAGCTTATTTATGCGTACCTGGCCCGGGTCAAAGTACTGACCCGTTTACATAACTTTTGCTTTAAATCTTTCTAGTTAAAGCAACGCAAGCTTATGATATTTCCTGTGATTACAAAACTCAACAAGCGATTGTCAAATGTTATTGTCAAATGGTGTTAACCACACCATTTGACCCATTTAGTCTAATTGACCATTTGTCCGTATGAGATGGTATTTAATTACCATTTTACCCCTTTAAACCTATCCCGGTTTTCCTTTGAACTTGTTTTACTTAAAACCGTTTTTTTTATTTATTCGTCATTACATGACTAATTTACCATTTTACCCCTTTTACTATAATTCATGATTTCTTACCATTTTCCCTCATTCCGACTCTCATTGAATCGTGTCGGAATATCATATACCGACCACTTAGTAGCATTCATATCAATACTTGAAATTAAGTAACTTTGCAAATAATGTAAAGGGGCGTAAGCTCTACTTACCTCGCATCCGAATACGCTTTCTTCTCGTGCTTGAATCGTTTGACCGCTTCTTTCCCAAGCCTCCACCTAGCTCGTTAGGCGACAAACTATCATCATTCACAAGGTGGTTAGATTAGTCATTTCAATTCACGACTATTCCACCTTACGTATTTTCTATGTCGAAACCACTATTCGACTTTATCATTGGTTAGTTTGACTTGTATAGGTCAACTATCTTAAATCATACAACAGGCATAATTAAGTTAAATCAACATTATGATTAGAACCCGTTTTAACCCTTATTTCACGTATTTAGTCAAACAAGGCAATTACGCGTTTCATTCGTAATTTCAACATATAAACATTCACTTAGGCATTTTAACAAACACCTTGCGGGCATAATTTCTCACAATTTATTATCAAGCTCAATACTCGTCATTTAGCCATGGTTAACCTCAACTAAGCATGTTTACATCAATTTTCACATTAACAAAATCTAAATTTACTTCCTAGAACTCAAATTACACTAGAACAACAATTAAAATTCTAGTGTTTAACATGTTCCTACAACACCCACTTATCACCTTCAATGGTGATTGTGAATTCACAAGAAATAAGCATGATTTCAACATGTGATTGACTAGGGTTTTACTCCTAGACATTATATCATTCCTATTTCATCAAAATAACAAACATGCAACCATAAATTTCGAATTCTCTAGGTTTGCTCAGAAATTAAAGTAGAGATTTTCTATCAAGTTTCACATACCTTATGACCCCCTTGCAATGGAGATCACCAATCTAGGCTCGGATTTCATTTTGGAGTTGATATTGACCTTCAATTTGATCAAATTGCACAAACTAGGGTTTGAGAGCAAGCTCTGGTTGTCCCCTGTGTTCTAATCGACCAGACACACACTTAAGTGTGTGTTTGGTGTTAAATTTTTGTTTTAATAATATAACTTTGCAATTGTCCAACTTTGGTCCCTCAATTATCCATGGTTTATAAAAGACTTACTAGTCCATGCTTCTTTATTGTTTTTAAACAAATAATTAACTAGGTTAATTACCCCTAGTTAACTTAGTGAGTCCCGAGAGTTCTAACCCGTTTATTTTAAGTTTCGTTAACTCGGGCCTTTTATCCATTTCATCTCTTGAAAGTTCTTATCCGCTTTTTAATTAATATTAGGATTATTTATTTAAATCCTAATATTTTACGGGTTACTTTTACCACTAACGGTACTTTACCCGTCTTTTAGTATTAACGGGGTTTGATTACCAAACCCGTTTTCGGGGTGTTACATAATAACTCGTATATTACAGCACAAATTGAAACAGAACTTGGAATGTCTGTAAGTGAATTTATATTAGTTCAGTAATCATTTTAAACAAATTTTTATTTTATTGAAATTCTATAGTAATAATTTGTTGAATTTCTTTTATAGGTAATGCCAGATAAATTTTATCATGAGTTTTACGGCAAAAATTTCAAAGGTGGAATGGCCAAGGTTTATTTTGGAGAAAGATTTTGGAATGTAAGACTGGAAGGAGGCTCGGAGGGTGGTTATTTCAAGGCTGGATGGCGTGAGGTGGTGGAAGAGGTCCTTATAGACAATGACTATTTCTTGGTTTTTACCAGGCTGGATTCAATAAGCTTTGATGTTTCCGTATTCGATCCTGACACCGGAATAGAAGTTTTTCTAAAAAAGGTTGAGGGGTTGTTTTAAAAGTATATATCAAAACACATTAATTAAAACTGTTTATAATTATACTGATTTTTGTCTGAGGTTTTTTAAAATTTCTAGTCTACTGCGGATGATGATATGATAGTTGAATCAAAGCTGCCGGCTGATGTGTGTGAAGATGATCTGGAAGGAAATAAAAAAGATGTAAGTATTCAGGTTGTTCATTTTGAAAGTGTTTTATATGTTTAACATTTATGAATTTATTTATTTGAATTATTATTTAACTTTTACGTATTCATGCTTTATTAGACGAAGATACCTCCAAAAGTGTTTTATATGTTTAACATTTATGAATTTATTTATTTTAATTATTATTTAACTTTTACATATTCATGTTTTGGTAACAAAGAATGAAAATCCAGTACATTATTTATTTATTCGAATTATTATTTAACTTTTACATATTCATACTTATTGTTTTTATTGTGAAGGTTAAAGGCAAGTCCAGGGTATATGAAGCTCAGGTATTTAAAACCAAAAATGAATACCGCTCAAGTCATTTACCGTTTTATATTTCATAGTAACATCTTTATTTAAAAGTTATTACTTATTTGTGTTACTTTTGATACAGACACAACGAAATCTTCGAAGCAGAGTTAAAAGGGTTGATGCAGCGGCAAGCACTGGTTCTCCGGTCTTGAAATCCACAGACCTGGTAGAAAACCAAATTGTAAGTTTTTTTGACATTTACCGTTTATATTTCATAGTAACAGATTTTTATAAAAGTTATTAATTATTTGTGTTACTTTTGGTACAAACACAACGAAATCTTCGAAGCAGGGTTAAAATGGTTGATGCAGCGCCAATCACTGGTTCTCCGGTCTTGAAATCCACAGACCTGGTACAACACCAAATTGTAACTTTTTTGACATTTTTTATTGTTTACATAGTTCATATATCTTAATTACGTAGTGGCTTTCGGTCAATATGGTTTCTGCAATAAATGGGTTTGGGTTTAAATTGTTTGGTGATAATATAGCCGCTATATGTTTGGTTATAATATAGGCGTTATTTCTTAATTGATAAAATAGTGGTTTGTTCATTTCTTTTTGGTGATAATACATGCTTTATTTGTTTCATGATAATATAGTCATTTGTTCATTTGGTTTCGTGATAATATAGGTGTTATTCGCTTCATGATAATATAGTCATTTGCTCATTTGGTTTGATGATAACTTAGGAGTTATGTGTTTCGTAATAATATAGGTGATAATATTGTTTTGCGTGATAATATAGTCTCATGTTCCTTTCGTGATAATATTGTTTTTAGTGATAATATAGTCTCGTGTTCGTTTCGTGATAATATATAATTTCTATAATATATATCTAGAATATGTTCTAATTAATTCAATTATGTTCAGACGAAGCGCAGGAAGACAGTTCAAAAAGTTAACCCACAATCACCGGTTTTGAACTTCACAAGATTTGAGGAACAAAGAATTGTAAGATTTTATAGATTTTTTATTGTTTCCTTGTTCAACTTTTTATCCAAAGGCTATATTTACTGATGACTGGAATATGTTGTGCTTTTCAGCGACTACCAGCAAAAGTGTCATCTGTGTTGGACCTATCTCCTGATCATCTCAAAGAAGTCAGAGTTGAAAACCTGACAGGTGAAGTCAAGAACATCATGACCAGATCGGAAAAACATCGCAAAGGGTTCCGGTATGGATTCGTTGGATGGTCGACTTACTTGAAGGCTTGGAACATCAAAATTGGAACAGAACTGTTTTTTGAGTTCAACAACTCAAGCAAGGTCTTGAGACTGACAAAGGTTGTGGAGAAGCGTTGTGTTAAAAAGAAGAAATTGTGTGCATGACTGGGAAGTGTGCTTGTGCTTGTGGTTGTTTTTATAAACAATATATGGTAGTTTCTTTTGTTGGGCTTTAGAGTCCTAGTTGGTGTAGAAAAACTTGTGGCTAAATTAGACACGTTTTGGTTTATTTTGGGTTGGGCTTTATGTAAATCAAGGTTAACAGGTAATTGCATGGTTGGTTGTTCTTTTTGGGTAGAATAACTTGACTAATTTTGATATTATGTGTTATGCTTAATGGTAATAGACGGTTGATAATTTATTAAACTTTAGTCTCGTCATGGTGTTGTGTATAATAGATGACGAATTTTGGTACAAGTTCATTTTTGTTTCAATTATTATAGATATGTTTGTAAACGTTTATGTGTTATACTATGAAACACTAATCAACTATAGTAACATGTGTTATGCTATGAAACAATAATATATAAAAACTATGATTTTGATAACAAAACAAATTACATATACAAATAAAAATTACAAGTAACTAAAAACTTCTTTGTATACAACATTAGATGTCGTATTAGTAAGGTTACCATCATTATCAAGAATTGATAACTTGAGTCCATCTCTGCTCTTGACTCTCGACAAAGCAACATAAAGTTGACCATGAGAAAATACTGGATTTTTCAAAAACAAACCAACTCTGGATAATGACTGGCCTTGACTTTTATTAATTGTCATAGCGAAACATAAAGCAACAGGAAACTGTCTTCTTTGAAATCTAAAAGGAACATTCTTATCCGACGGTATTATACCAATTCTAGGAAGAAAAATTTGAGCACCAATGTTTCTTCCAGATATCACTTCTGCTTCAATAACGCGATTTCCAAGTGATATTACCTTTAAGCGAGTTCCGTTGCACAAACCATTTTTTTGATCAATATTTCTAAGGAGCATGATGGGAACACCGACCTTTAGTACTAATTTGTGATTTGGAACACCGGAGATCTTAAGACCATTTAGTACGTCGGGAGAGTATAAACTTTGATCAAAACAATCATGTAGATTTTCTGTCTCACAAATACTATCGGAACTTAGGTATTCCTTGGAATCGCCTGGGAATATCAGCGACAACTGAGAATTAATTTCATCAACAACTTCATTCGTCGGTGCAAGAATCGCTCTTTCTTGGTAAAAGCCAGAACTTTGGTAATTTTCAAGAAGAGAAGGATAAACAAACTCTATAAGACTTGAAATAGGATCAGCAGAATCCATGATTAAAAGATCATCGGGTATTTCTATAATCGCATCACCATCATTAGATCCGCCTAGTTTCCCTTCACCCAAATCCAACAACCACTGACCAAACATTCGTGTTTGCTCAACATCATGCATTCCACTTCCTGCAATCAACCTCATGTTCTTAGTTAAAGTGAGTACTTTGCAGTGGTCCCATATGTACGAAGAAGTCAACGAAGCATTAACAATGTCTTGTCTAGTACCACCTTGAATGACAGGAAGAGTTGGTCAGAAATCTCCACCAAATACGATTGTTTTACCTCCAAATGGACTTTGGGAATTATGAGAACCATCACATTTCAATATGTCTTTTAGAGTTCTATCCAAAACTTCAAAACCATGTCGGTGTACCATTGGCGCTTCATCCCATATAATCAATGATGTTTTATTTAATAGATTTGCAACATCACTGTTAGGGATTATAGTACACATTGAGTCTTCATTCAGATTAATCGGAATGAGAAATTGAGAGTGAGCTGTCCTACCTCCTGTAAGAAGCAAAGATGCAATCCCACTTGAGGCAACATTTAAAACAATTTCCCCTTTTGATCTTAGAGATGCAGATAACGTTTTCCAAAGAAATGTTTTACCGGTACCTCCATAACCATAAACAAAAAAACACCACCTTTATTGTCTTCAACCGCTTTCATGATATCATCATAAATAAATCTTTGTTCATCGGTTAATGAAACTAAAAGGTTCTCAAACTGCTCTTGAAGATCAATTCTATCATAATCCAGCTCTTCAGTAATCAAACGATTATTTGAAGTAGAAATCAACTCATGATCAGGATAAGGCATTGTATTAAAATTTCGTAAGCTGGAATTATTTCGAATTAAAATCTTCTCAATCTCGTACAATGTGAGATATTTAACTTCATCATCAGTGAGGCATAAATCTGGAAAAAAAAACATTAAAGATATATTTTTTAGATTAATATAATCCAATGTATAAGAAACAAATATTTGTTAAAATCTAAAAGGAATCATTGGATAAAATAAAACATTTTAACATGATTATATATATAAATATATGTGAATGTGAATTATAAACATAAAGATTATAAATAAAAATAAAAATGAGTAATTGTCATAAAGTACTTGTACCTGGAGACTTTAAAATCTGTCGTTGTTTATAGAGGATGCCATCTGATAATAATTCCCATGTTTTTTGCCATACACGTTCCGGCAAAGACAGAGTCTGGCACGTCAACATCGTAGCAAAGAGTGTGCGAAGATAATAACCGGAGCCTGAGTGACTTGCTTCTTCGATAGCTTCTATATATTCCATGTCATCATCTAGTAGACCGTGAGCATAACATGCTTCTCTAAAGGTATTAAATTTACGACCATTTACAGTGAGGATATCATCAAAGGATCGAGGACCTTTAAGTTTGTTTAAAAGAATCCTCAAAAAATATGCCTCCCCAAGAGTAGGAGAAACAACATGAATTCTTCCAATTGCAAAACCACCCGGTCTCCGACGTTTCCAACAACGTTCATCCTTTTTAAACACAAACTTAGTAGGGAATTCAACATAAGTAAGCTCTCGGGAAACTTCATCTCTTTGGTTACAATCCATCCAAGCTGAAAACATTGAACAATTCATTGACGGCCGATTAAGGACTAAGTCAATATCATCGTCTTCACCGTATACAACATTTTGTTGGTTCGGAAGATGAAATGGGAGACGAATAACAGCTGGGTGCCTATAGTGAACATCAAATGCGAATATACGCCATGATTCCTCACATGCAGACAAATATCGACAATCATAGTATTTTTTTAATCTCATCAACCGGCGGGTCAGGTTCGTTTGATGTGTTACTTTCAACAATGGAAACGGTAACACGATCAGGCCCTTTGTTGATATATTTAAACAAATACTTTATAGATCCAGCTTAATTGCACCATTCAACATTGATGTGGGACTGATATCTCTTCAAAAGTGTTTTGTTGTAGGGAACAACAAATCTGTTATCTAACTTAACTCCAGATTTTTCAAAAAACATTCCTGAATCTCTTCTTTTGTAGAGAGGAAAACCATCCATGTCAACAGACGTATGATCACGGAATCTCTTTGGAAAGCCCTTAGAACACTTATTATCTACCATGCATGGGCAGTTGATGTTGTGAGGACCACAAGGACCGTGAATCATGAAATCACTAACAAGAGTATACAACTCAGGATCATCGTTTGGGTCAGGAATTTCAGCAGAAATGAGGGGATCAATGTGTTAAACAGTTGGAAACTTGTGATCGGGATGCATAAATAAACATATATGCGCATGCGGCAAACCACGCTTCTGAAACTCCACCGTATAAACAACTACAAAAAGTAAAGAAAATAACATATTAAATGTTTGTATTCAATTTTTAAATATTAAGAAGAAATGAAGCTTAATAGTAAACATTAACATAAAACGAAAGTTAAGTTCAAAGGTGAATTTGACATACCTGATTTCTTGAAACAACAGCAAACCTTTCTTCAATCACTAACACCCTGTACATTAATTAACTTCAATAATTCAGTTCAGAAACCACAAAAAAGTTAAAAAGTATACAAAATCTAACAAAATAAAGAATAATACCGGAAGAACAAAGCAGATGCACAACGGAGAGGGAAGGAGAAATATTTGGGCTTTAAAGACTTTATCGGAGGATGAGGGCAAAGAAGAGGAACACAATTTCAAAGCTTAATCCGTGTGAATGATGATCTATACTGTCCGATTAAGTTACAAATTCAAACACAGCCGTAGGATCTGTGTTTGTTGAATAAAGTTGGAGTTTTATGCGAAGAGGGGACTGAAAAATCTGTCTTCGTTGAACAACAGGGATACAATAGGTTCGATTGTGGATTTTTGAATCCAAACTTGAAAGGGTATTCGGCTGTAGGATAGAGAGAAGGAGAGAAGAAGAAGAAGGCGAGGAAAAGGAAAGAATGGGCGATTAGGGTTTTGGAAGCTTGCATTGACTTGCAGGAAGAGAGAGAGAGAGAGAGAGAGAGAGAGAAACTGCACGTTATGTGGATCATTAATGGTCTTTGACCTTACTTGGCTTTCTTTAAAGAAAATTGAAAAAACGGAAAATAGGAGGAGGCGACACGTGGACCAGAAGAAGCAGGGGAGTGACACATAGGAGAGAAGGAGAAAGGATGGCTTGTGGTGTTGACACCTCAGCCAAAATCCTTTTGATTTATTATAATAGAGAGAAGAGAGATGGAGGGTTCCGAAAAATATCTAAATACTTGAGTATTTTAAAGTAAATCACTATTTTGTCCCTTTTGGTTTATTTCATATAACCATTTCAACCTGAAAAGTAATCTTTTACATATCAAACTCTAAAATTATATTTTGTAATTGATTTAACCCCTAACCTTTAAGTGTAAAAGGTATTTTTGCCCTTTTACACATTAGGGGTTGTTTATTAAATTACAAAGTTCTTTAGTCTGTTCTTTTT
Source organism: Helianthus tuberosus (assembly GCA_030545235.1). Lineage (NCBI taxonomy): Eukaryota > Viridiplantae > Streptophyta > Magnoliopsida > Asterales > Asteraceae > Helianthus > Helianthus tuberosus. Next base: position 157,167,143 of record CM060418.1, on the reverse strand, counting down.
AGTATTTAAGAGACTATTTATGTAATTACTTAAAAAAATTATCATTTTGTTATTTTCATTATTATTCTTAAATAAAATATGTTTTAAATATACAAATAAATATGTATTTTTATAACCGTTTGTTTTTTATAAATGTTGTTTTTAAAATTATTTGTTTTTTAAACCGCTCATCTTTTTTAAATCATTAGTTTTAAAAAAATCATTTAAAGTAGTTCGTATTCTTATACTTTCTTTTATCGTTCTTTTTAAAATCTTTTTGTTTTTAAACAGTTCGTTTTTTTTTTTTTTTTTGTAAAATCGTTCATTTTTAAAACCATTCTTTTTGGAATCGTTTGTTTTTTAAACTTTGTATTCGGCCATTAGGAAAAAAGAACTTAAAAATAAACGATTTTAAAAATCAAAGGAATTTAAAATCGAACGGTTTTAAACAAATGAACAGTTTAAAAACAAAGATTAAAAAAAGAGTTTTATAAAAATAACATAAGGTTTAAAATATTTAGTTAAAAAAGTACAATTTAAAAAAGCAAACGATTTTAATAAACAAAAGGTTAAAAAAAATTAACGAATTTTGAACAAACGAAAGTTCCAAATTTAGAAAAGCGAGGACGCTGGGCTCCCTAATTAGGGGGGTGGAGATGTAAGTCTCACATCCGTTGAGGAAGAGAATGAAACCTTTCTTATAAGGGGTTGGAAACCTTCTCTACCAAGACGCGTTTTGCCTGGGCGAACAACTCGTCGGCTGAAAACAAAACCTTGAGTTCTTGGATGGGCAACCCATCGGGGGCGGAGCGGATAATATATTAGCACGGTTTACTTAACATCCGATAGAATTGGAACGATACAAAGAAGATTAGCATGGCTCATGCGCAAGGATGACACGCAAAATTGAGAAATGGTTACAAATGGTATCAGAACTAGGGGCCGGGCCGGTGTGCCAGCATGACGCTGGGCTCCCTAAGGAGGGTGGAGATGTAAGTCACACATCAGTTGAGGAGGAGAATGAGGCCTTCCTTATAAGGGGGTGGAAACATTCTCTATCAAGACGCGTTTTGCCTGGGCGAGCAACTCGTCGAGTAAAAACAAAACTGTGAGTTCCTGGATGGGCAACCCATCGGGGGCGGAGCGGACAATATCTTAGCACAGTTTAGTTGGGCTGTAACAATATAAGAGGCAAAATGGTCTTTCTAGTCGACTTAACTGATAGAGTTAGTGTTAGGACTCGAATGCAAGTGTTTTTTATAATATCAAGACTCAAGAAGCAAAAAAAAATATTTAGGGGACTCGACCTGATCCGTCCAACATATCAAGGACGCAAATTGCATTTTACTCTTAATTTTTATTCTGAAATCAATAACCATGTTTTAGAAGGTAGGGTGTGAATTTCTGACACGACCATAAAACACGACACGAACCTAACACGAAATTCGCGGGTTTAGGTTTAGGTTTATTTTAAACGGGTTCAGGTCAGTTTCATGTTGAACCCACGAACCCGTTTAGGTTAACGGGTCGGGTTCGGGTCAACCGGGGGTTGGCGTGTTAACCCGTTTAACACATTTATATTATATTAATTTTGTTTACAATATATTTTATGTCATAATTTAAATAAAGTGTGTATTTTATGTCATAATTATAACTTAAAAAAATTAACATGAGATTTTGTAATTTAAATATAATTGAGTTATATACATTATTGTTTTTAAGTAAATTTTAATTTTAACATATTAGTTTCTAAAAAAAACTAAAAAAATCGGGTTGAACGGGTCAACCCACAAAACTTTGGGTCGTGTTCGGGTTAATATGTATGATACGATTTTCGGGTTAAGGTTTGGTTCAGGTTCGTGTAAAATTTTCAGGTTCGGATCGGATTAAACCCATCAACCCGCAAACACGGCCGTTTAGCACCCCTGTTAGAAGGTAAAAGAGCCTACCTAATGTTAGATTATCCAGGACGGTCTCAATGTTCTGAATCACTTCCCAGTTTCATTCCAAGTTAAAAATCAAGTGTTGGTGAATTTGTTCAAATCACGTTTCAATAATTCTATCAATTTTATGATAATCATTACATTACATTACCAATTTCCATTTCGAATCTGTACAGAAGAAGATTATAACCTCTTCGTCCACAACTGCTACATCAGTTAAATCGAAGCTGAAAGCTGTAAGTTTTGGTCCTTTTCATAACTCCAATTGCACACTTTCAATTCTGTTATTAAATCCATCTTAATTGATAATGTTTCTGTAATATTGTTGTTCATGCATCACTAGGCTCGTGTTTTTGTTACTTTATTTGCCCTAATTTACATATGAGATAATTGTTTAATGTTAGTCACTCAGATAGAATGATTTCATTTGATATGGATAGATTATAGGCAATGTTAGTTAGTCCAACATTGTGTTATGTTTATAGCTAAATAGGATCCAGAGGTGAATTCTATCATTTCTAATCGGTTTGAGATGGATACGCGTATGTCATGTTCAATCCATAGTTGTCCAAGGCACAAGTCGTTTTAAAAGCGAGGGCTTTTTTAGGCGAGGCGTATGGTATAAATATACGATTTTTAGTGGTTTTAGTCATGTTTTAGGCTTCTTTAGGGCTAGTTTAGGTTGATTGCAGGCTTGTTTAGGGTTGGTATAATTGTTTCAGACGATTTACGGCCAAAATTTTGTCGGAACTTGGCCTGAAAAATGTGCCTGGGTCTCTTGAAGTGAAGCGAGAAGGCTGCACTGGGACTGAAAAGTGGGCCTAGGCTCGCGCCTGGGTGAGCCTTGACAACAGAGGTTCAATCTATACATTGTGTTTGTTTGTTTTTATATTAAAAAAGACAGACTCAATGTCTGTTCAACAAATAGGTTTATTCTCAATTTCGAAGTTATCTGATCTTAATAATGGTTTTCATGAGTTACTGCAGATTTTTCATTGAGATTAGTATTGATTTTCTTTATGAAATATGATTGTGCTTTCATGATGAAGAACTACTTTAAGTTTGCTACAATCATGGTGACTCATGATTTTCTTGTTGTTAATAGTCTGTCCCTGGTAGCTGCTTAAGTATCTTCTAAAAAGAGAAAAGAAATCAATCCTCGACCTGCAAATAGATTTATAGCAAGGTACACATTATCACCTTGTTACTATTTCAGTTTTATGGAGTTTGCATACTTGGTTTAAAAAAGCGCGCCTTAAGCGCGCTTAAGCGCAAAGTGACCCTAGGCGCAAAGAGCTGCGCCTTGTGTGATATAAGGCGAGCTCTGTACAAAAAGCGCACAAAAAGCAAGCTTTTTTGGAAAAAGAATCCCACTGAGGCGCTCGCTTCTTGTACGGAAGGTATTTTTGTGCATTAAACTGTGTGATTTATACATTAAATCATATATAAACCTAATTTATAACTATATTTTGGGTTAGGGATGCTAAAACCTATAGAATATATAAAAAATATATATAAGCACCTTGTGCCTCGCGTACGAAAAGCCCTCCACTTTTGTGATTTGCGCTTTGATTTTAGACCTTGTCGCTTTATGCGCTTCGCGCTTTTTTAAACCAAGTTTGCATATTGTTTTTGACGTGTCAATGGCCAGAAAAAAACACGAGATCATTATTTGCAAATGGTTCATTCAAATCTAAATGTAGCGTAGTGAATGGACATCCTTTAAAAGTCCATGTTATCTGATATGTTAATAATTGGTAGCTTTCGCTTGCAATTGAATATTTTTTTATAAGTAGATTGAATGATATTATTCTCTCTCTAATCAAGGAAATTTTTAGCATGCAGTGTTTAAGTGAAAGATGCTTGGCACGTGCAAATATCTTGCAAGCTGCACGAGGATATAGGCATGTTTTGGGTAGAAAAATGAGGTGCATTTATAATAACAATCTTCTTGTTATATGTAGGGAGTAAGCAGAGCAATTATGGCAAAGTTCTAACTTATCGAATTCTTGCAGGTTTAATGGTCTTCTATTATGCAATATATCAAAATATATCTCTCCATCTAAACATAGATTAACAAAGAATGTGTTTAACATAGTAGATAGTTATGGCAGATCAAGCAGGTGGAACCGACGGAAACTGTTCACAAAGGTGTGTTTTTCTGTAACATCAATTGCACTCATTGTGCTTTACTTTTCTAAGTAAAAATCAATTTAAAATCATCTCATTTGCTTGTAGGTATCCCCTGCTATGTGTCATGACGGTTTTGACGAACAACTTGATGAAGAAAAATATTATTTTGATGCATCGTTAGTTCGGAATCAGTTTCCCTCTATCATATTAGGGCAATCTAGTCCAGTAGAGTTATACGACGGAAATTCAGATGACCCCGACACCGATAGCATTTTGACCGCAGATAGTTCTATGGGTTCAACAGTGGTGGACCCCAGTATGTTGTTTGACTCATTGGGTTCCGTAGCTCACGAGTTTAACAGTTTTTCTTCCTACGAGATTGAAAGTATATCAGATCAAGGTAGTCCGGGTCCCACAACCTCTCCATCCATTACCCCAAATGGGAAATCATTCACTAAACAAAATAAAGAGAAATCGGATCCTCAATGTGTTGTCGATGATCCTACTGCACCATTTGAATTGGTTCTTGATAAACCGATCAGTTGTGTGCCTGCAATAAGCAAGAAGAAATGCAGTCAATTGGAAAGCTGTGGTTTTCATACGGTTGGTTTTTTTTTTTTTCAATAAATGGCCTTGCATTCTTTTGTAGTCATCGCTTAAATTTTAATTTACGTATATGCAGATACGAAAGTTGTTGGGTCATTTCCCTCGGACATACGCTGATCTACAAAATGCACAAATTACGATCAATGATGGGCAGTACTTGATATTTATCGGAAAAGTTATATCATCCAGGTTAGAGTTTTTTTATTATTATTTTTTTTATTTTTTTGAGTAAAATGTCATTTTCGTCCCTGAGGTTTTGCCAGTTTTGCGACTTTCGTCCAATGGTTTGTTTTTCCGCATATGGATCCAAAAGGTTTAAAGTCTTGCCATTTTCATACGGCCCGTTAACTCCATCCATTTTTCTCCGTTACGTCAGGGGTATTTCTGTCTTTTTTGCTAACTTAAAGGGCAATTCGGTCTTTTTCACTTTATGTAAAAAGACCAAATTCCCCTGGAAAAAAAAGCCAAATTGCCCTTTAAGTTAACAATAAAGACGGAAATACCCATGACTTAACGGAGAAGAATGGATGGAGTTAACAAGCCGGATGAAAATGGCAAGATTTCAAACCTTTTGGATCCAAATGCGGAAAAACAAACTTTTGGACGAAAGTCGCAAAACTGGCCAAACCTCAGGGACGAAAATGGCATTTTACTCTTTTATGTGATACACAACTACTTTTTTCTTTCTTTTGATGTTTGTTAGATGCAAGTACTTTTTTCTTTCTTTTGATGTTTGTTATATGATATTGAAATGTAGGGGAATCAAGGCAAGTTGTTCGCTATCATTTCTTGAGGTGATCGTTGGTTGTGAGGTTGCAGAAAGTGGTTCAGCTTCTGCCTGTACAGTTTCCGAAAAGAATAATGGAAGCAAGAGAACAATATTTTTGCACTTGAAGAAATTTTTCCGTGGGACACGATTTACGTATCAACCTTTTTTGTATAGTCTTCAAGAGAAGCAGAAAGCCGGAGACATTGTTTGTGTCAGTGGTAAGGTGAGTTAATAAGTGGCTGCATAGCACACACTAATATGTTTCTATATTGTTATAGTCTAAGCAGTTAATGCGGTAAAATACCGGATATCGGTCACGGACCGATATTTGAGATATCCGTTATCGCGGTGGTATACCGAAAATTTAGTATCATGCTAAATTTATATATATATATATATATATATATATATATATATATATAGCAATTTAACACTAACAATTCAGTATACTCTCCTATCATTTAAAAATTAACCTTTTGCAACTTGCAAAACTCTAACAATTTTAGTAAGTAGGAACTGATTAAGACTTAAAACACCAACATTTAACACTAACAACTAACAATTAAGACTTAAAACACTAGTAGCAGCAATAAGAAGGAAGACAAATGGTATCGAGAAAATCGGTGATATATCGGTCAATATCGCCGATATTATCGGTATCGAAATTCCGACTGATATTTTGCACCCAAATATCTCACTCGGGGACTGATAACCGATATATCTATATCGCTGATATATTGGGATATTAACTACATAGGTTGTAGTTTTAAGGCAGTACCCATTGAAAATAACTCTTAATTCATGTTTGGTGTCCCTATAATTTAGGTGAGGAGTATGCGTACCAAATATCATTACGAAATTAGGGAATATAGTCTTGATATAATACGAGATGATGATGATGAATCTGTGTGTGCTGAAGGGAGGCCGTATCCGATATATCCTTCGAAAGGCGGTCTAAATCCAAAGTTACTTGGTGACATTATCGCAAGGTTCTGATTTCCACCTGTTCATCGCTATTAAAGTAGCTTCTGTACTATTATTGTTTTCCTTAGACATTTGTAGTCGTATTCATTTGTTTATTTATGTTTTCCAGTGTTCTAGATGCATTGCCGCCTGACATAGATCCTATTCCGAAGAATATTCTTCAGATGTTTGGACTGAAGAGCCTTCGTGATGTAAGGCTGTTAAATTTCCATTTTTTTCTTTTTTCTCTAACCTAAATGCATATAAAATCTATGTTGCCTACTTATTAATGCAGGCGTATATTGGGATTCACCAACCAACAAATTTTAACGAGGCTGATTTAGCTCGCAAAAGGATTATATTTGATGAGTTCTTTTACCTGCAGGTAAGGTTGTTTTATTTAACACTACTTTTTTCGTTCTTTTTTTTTCTTTATTTTGGTGTTGACAGTGTATACACTTATAACAGTTAGGCCGTTTGTTTCAAATGCTCGAAGGAGTTGGTACGAGGATCGAGAAGGATGGTTTGTTAGACAAGTACAGAAACCCCGTAACAAACGCGGTAGTTGCTGAAGAATGGTGCACTCTAACCAAACAGTTCCTCAAGGCTCTACCATATTCGTTAACGTCTAGTCAATTAAGCGCTGTTTCGGAAATCATTTGGGATTTAAAACGCCAAGTTCCAATGAACCGACTTTTGCAGGTCTAAATTTAAGTAAAAGTCGTAATTTACTGGATATTTAATGGTACTATTAGGCCTGTAAACGGACCGAACGAACACGAACATGGGCATGTTCTTGTTCGTTTGTTTAACTTTAACTAAACACAAACATATAATCGAACACATTTTTTTGTTCATGTTCGTTCAATAAGAAAATGAGCATGTCGTGTTAGTTTATGTTCGCTCGTTTAAAACCTAAACGAACATAAACAAACAAAATTATACGACCATAATTTAACGAACACAAATGAACATAATTGACCAAACATAAACGATCAAAAAGTATTTTCTTTTATATAAATTAGTGATTAAGTATGATAAGTTCAATTCGAAAACCCACTTTTTATTACTAGGAAGCCCAGTTACTAATAGCTATTTATATATAAGTAGTAAATCATCTCGTTTAATGTTTATATTTATATAACTGTAACTACTTATGTGTTTCTTAAGATTTAAACGAACATAAATGAACGAACATTCACGAACATAAATGCTATGCAGTTAATATTAGTGATTTATCAGTTATCGTGCCTATGTAAATATCGGTTAGAATATCAGTACCAATATTATCGGTGATATTGACCGATATGACAGATATATCACCGATATTTGACCGATATAGCCAATATATCTCTGAATTGTTAGTGTTAAATTGCTATATATATAGAGGAAGGTTAACGTACATTACGTACGACAGGTAATTACGCACGTTCATTTTAAAATCACGCACGTTATAACTCAAAAATCCAAAATCACGCATGTTGAATCACAATAATCACGCATATTGAAAACATTAATCACGCATGTTATAGAACAAATCACGCACGTTGTCGTACGTGAAGTACGTTAAGCTGTAATGTACGATATACTTTTTCTATATATATATATATATAGGGTGGGGTTCTAGAGTGAACACTAGTGTATTTGTGAACTGAGTGAACAAATCCTGGCCATTGATTACACTTGTGTATTGATAATCAAGGGCTAGGATTAGTTCACACAGTTCACTATCATATCGATCCTTGACCGATATCCGATATTTTACCGCATTAACTGCATAGCATAAATGAACGAATATAAATGAACGCTCACTAACATAAATGAAGGAACAAAACGTTTGTTCATGTTTTCGTTTTATAAAATGAACAAAAATATTGTTCATGTTCGTTCGTTTATTTAAATAAACGAACTTCCCGCCGAACAGTTCATGAATGTTCGGTCCGCTTACAGGCCTAGGTACTATTTCAATTTAACCGACTCTCTCTTTGCAGGGAGATGTGGGATGCGGGAAAACTGTGGTAGCTTTCTTGGCATGCATGGAGGTTATCGGTTCAGGATATCAGGTTTAATTCGTTTTATTCGCTCTCCTAATTGGTAACTTTTTCATAAACGTTGCAGCATCGGTTTATCTAGTTGTTTGTAATAAATTTTTAGGCGGCTTTCATGGTTCCAACTGAGTTACTTGCGATCCAACACCACGATCTCCTCCTTAATTTGCTGGAGAATGTGGAAGATGTACCTTGCAAACCATCCGTCGCTTTGCTAACGGGCTCAACTCCAGCCAAAAAGGCCCGTCTAATCCGTGAGGTATGAGCTCATATCACCACCCTCTAGAAAAGTTATATCATTGGGTCAATATAATATATTAATATAACAATTGTGGGTGCTTATGAATAGCACCCACAATTGTTATATTAATAAATTTTGTTTTTAGTGAATAATTTTCGTTTATACCCTGCCCTTTAATAAGTTTAATGTTTGGCCTCTCAACCTTATTAAGATATATTTTTCTTTTTTTTCATCCTTTTTCTTTAACCAATTCAAACTACAACCCCTAAACTTTAATCAAGTTATCATTTGAGTTTTTAACGAATTTCCTATTACATGATTTTTTATGTGTTTTGTTTTTTATATCAACGCTCCCCACGAGTTTTTATCCATGTTTCGACATGAATTTTCATAATGTTATTCCTAAACTGACCGGTTGTTTTAAACGTTTTTATATAAATCGTTCGTTTTTTAAACATCCTGGCGCCTATCTCTAAATACACCATTGCGACGTGTTTTTTGTTGTGAATTTTTCTTAACGTTGTTTTTAAATTGACAGGTTGTATTAAACATTTTTTAAACCATTCTTTTTTTAAAGAGCCCGGCGCTTATCTCTAAATACACCATTGCGACGTGTTTTTATCTACATTTAAACTGACTCGCTGTAATACACTGCCGTCGTGTTTATCTTTATATATGTTTTGGTGTAAATTTTGTTCGAATAACTTGAATTCGTATACAACGACGTAACTTTTCCGTGATTTTTGAATATACCATCATGGCGTGGTTTTTTATAGTTACGTTTGCGATTTGCTTATTTTTGAATATATCTCCTTGATTTGTTTCTTAAACAAGGGAATATTTCTACTGGCAGGGTCTCCAAAGTGGCGAAATTGCAATGGTGATTGGGACCCACAGTTTAATCGCTGATAAGGTGGAATTCTCGTCTCTAAGAATTGCTGTGATAGACGAGCAGCATAGATTTGGTGTGATCCAGAGAGGTCGATTTAACAGCAAGGTACTTTTTATTTACCGATTGTTAAAGAATAAAGATATTCTCGTTTAAATTCCCCTAATTTGGTATTGGCGTATTGCTATCTATTAATATATTGTTTCTGAAATCTTGCAGCTATACTGTAACTCATTAACTTCCAGATTGGTTGAAAATACTTCAAATGGCAACGCAAAAGGTGAAATAAGTATGGCCCCACATGTTCTTGCTATGACTGCGACCCCGATCCCGAGGACTCTTGCTTTAGCTTTGTACGGAGATATGTCTCTCACACAAGTATGTTATCTTGCTTCCTTTTTATGTATTTTTAGCGTATTTTAATGTGCTTACGGGTTCAATTGGATTCAGATAACTGATTTACCTCCTGGGAGAAAATCTATTGATACATTTGCGGTTGAAGGAAATGAGACGGGTTTCGAAAAAGTTTATCAGGTACTTGTTACTATTATCCCATTGTATTCATGAAAACCAGTATTTTATGTTTTTTTTCGGTTTTAACTACAGATGATGAGGGAAGAATTAGATTCAGGAGGGAGAGTGTATATAGTTTACCCGATTATCGACCAATCAGAACAACTTCCGCAGCTTCGTGGTGCATCTGCTGACCTGGAAGTAATCTCAAACAGATTCGAAGGGATCAGTTGCGGGTTGTTACATGGGAGAATGAAAAGCGATGAAAAAGACGAAGCTTTGAGACGGTTTAGATCAGGAGAGACGCAAATATTGCTTTCCACTCAAGTCATCGAGATCGGTGTGGATGTTCCAGAAGCTTCTATGATGATCGTGATGAACGCTGAGAGATTTGGGATAGCTCAACTGCACCAACTTAGGGGACGAGTTGGGCGTGGGGACCGTAAGTCAAAGTGTGTACTTTTGTCGTCAACGGCTAGTGGTCTGCCTAGATTGGAGGTGCTTGCTAAATCGTCAGATGGTTTCCACCTGGCGAACATGGACCTTCTTTCACGGGGCCCTGGTGACTTGCTTGGAAGGAAGCAGTCGGGACATCTTCCCGAGTTTCCGGTTGCTAGATTGGAAATTGACGGAAATATCCTTCAAGAAGCACACCTAGCTGCATTGGTACTACTCATTCCGATTTCCATAAGCCAAAACGCTTCGCTTATTTTAGGGTTTTTTAAAATAAACATGCTTGACGTGCAGACAATTTTGAGCGAGTCACATAATTTGGAGGAATTCCCGGCACTTAAAGCCGAGCTCAGCATGAGACAACCACTCTCCTTTTTAGGTGATTAAATTCCGGTTCCAAAGGCTTGTAAATAATATTTGAAGCTGTTCCCGCTATGTGGCAAGTGATTCCATGCAGTTAATATTTTTGATACGGGTATGCACTTTACTATATTTTCTCTTATACAGACTCATCAATCATATTTGCACTTACTATATTTTCTCTTATACAGACTCATCAATCATATTAAACTTGACTGAGTTGTGAATTTCAGGGAGACTATATGTTACCTAGACATTTGATGCTTAATTGAAAGCTTGTGGTTCAAAAGCTTGGTGATTTTCTCAATCCATTTTGTTCTAGGCTTTCTATTCGCCTTTGATGTTGTTAGATGATGGCATACACCAATGAAATTTTAAGTTATAATCCAAGCTATGTTTCTTGCGTTGATTAACGTTCTTTTTTCTTTGCTCGAGCCCCAAGTATGTCTCATAGACATATAGGTCTGTATGTAGAACATGTGGTTCGTTTGTAGCCCTACCCGGAGGGTTGTGTTGGATCAGGGTTTTAAGCAAATGCTATGTTCATTGATGAATGGCCACAGGATCTAAATGTGTGTAAAATCATTGATGGCCTATCAACCGTCTGTAAATTGCTGGCACGATAATCAATAAGCGGAAAAGGCAAGGGTTTTTATAACAGCAATATATGCCAACATAACAAAACCCAAACAAAGGTTGAAAAGTGTGTATAAAATCAAAATCAACTTGAGTGTATAATATCACATACAAACCACCAAATAAATAGAGTAAATCAGTGACAACATCAAGAATATGAACTCAAAATCCATTAACATCACCTCTTTTATGCAGAAGGAACCGAATTAGCCTGCAAAACCGCTTGCAACTTTTCAAGAAAAGACTGGAGCTCCTTAAATTCATCAGTATCCGAAAACCTCAAAGAAGCCTGTTTAATAGTGCTCTTGAGATGCGTCTCAGCCCGTTTAGGTGACCCGCTTTCAACAAAAACATTACACAGTTCTAACGAAGCACGTGCATATTTCTTGAAGCGTTCCTTGTCTACCCATAACTCAGATCCTTGATATGATCTAACTTGCTTTAATAACGCTTCCGAACACATTAACAGATCCCCTTTTAGTTTATGCCACCTTGCGAATAATCCCCAAATCTCTCCGTCCCCACCACTTTTGGCAATTTGCTGCAAAATCTTACCGATCGAATCTGTTAACTGCTCTATTTCTCGACGTCTTTCTAATACCAACTCACCAACACCATTTACAACAGAATCTACATTTTTCCCTTCGATCTGGAGCATTATACTGTCTAATAACTTAACATCGTATCGTTTATTGTTGGTCAAGGTCAACACTTTCTGGGTAGCTTCCAATGCAAGCCCAAAATTGCCACTATCTACTGCAACCTGACTGTAATTCTCCCACATTTGCCAGCTCTCTCGTTTGAACTTTAACGCTTCTTTAAACGCAATTAATGCCTCTTTGTTTCTTTTCTTGGTCATATGCAAACAAGCGATATTGTTCCACGCCTCCCCGTTATCAGGATCGATCTGAACCGCTCGTGTAAAAGCATCCAACGCCTTTTCAAGATCCCGAGCCTTCAACGCGGCTGCACCAAGTGCAAACCACCCATCCGGGTACAACGAATTTAACGCCATCGCAGATTCCCATAAAAGTTTTGATTTTTCGTATTCTCCTCTGTTGTATGCACTGCGTGCAAGTGACCGTTTTGCCCTTACGGACTTGTTTTCAGAAACTTGCAACGCTTTCTCATAACATGAATCGTTGTTCGTAACATCACCCAACGAACACCACAATCTTGGGTCATTTGGTCGTTCCAAAAGACGCGTGTTAATCAGCTCTACAGAAGCAGCTTTCTTTTCTAATAAACGGTAACAAAAGATAACGTTATCCCATAGTTCGAGATTCTCGTATATTTTCACAGCCTCGCCGATTAGCCCACAACTAACCAAAAGATCCGCATATTCCTTGCGAAGAGACGGAATAGCAGGTAAATCGACACAAAAACAATAACGTATTCTCTCTGCAACGTTAGGTACAGACTCGTAAACTCCTTGAACCAATTTCTCCATCATCAAAAGAGCGCGTTCTTTGGTTCTGCCACGCGTTTTCTCCCATCTTATACGCAACAAGTCACAGAAACATTTAATAATATACAAAGACGAAGGCTGAGAATCGATAGCCTCTATATACGGAGCCATATCCCACCTCTGCATTTCATCATGCGGAGTGTTCTTTTCAATTAATAAACACTGTGCCAAAATCAAGGCTTGTTGAACCGGATTCAAACTACCAGAACCTTCATTTTTATGCTCTAAAAACCTAGGAGTCAACAACACATCAGACACTTCGTGAACCTGACGATCTTTATCTGCCACAAAACCGTTAACATCAGATAGACCGGTTTTATAACCCGAACTATCCGCGAAAAGACGAAGCTGCGCTTTCGGATCCACTTGATGCACAGTTCGAAAACCCATCTCACCACTAACCGAAAGCGAAAGCCCAGACGCCTTCTCCGCTGTTTCAAAATGCACCTTCGATGAATCAACACGCCCATATCTAAACTCAATAATCCCCAATTCCAAATGCACCATAGACACAATATCGCTTAAAACCGCTTCTTCCGCCCCCACCCAATACGTCGCCACTTTCTTCAAATCACCGAAATGAACCAAACTTTCAGCAGACACCTCTTTCAACTTCTCATAAATAACCGATGAATGCCCATCAAGAAGCTTCTGCTGAACCAATAACACCCTAGCCAACCACAACGAACTCGTTGCAAAACCGACATTAATGTTTTGTTGCAAATAATCTCTAACACTCAACAACAACAATTTAGCAAAAACAATATATTCCAAATTGAAAAACTTCCCTAACAAATCAGACCCACTTGCCATAACCTCATTTCTTGCCCAAACTTCCACATCCTCTTTAACCGTACCCGAAAACAAACCCGGCAATGTTTCGGGTGGCCCGGTGACATTCGACTGTACGAAAGCTAAAAAGGCGGAAACTGCAACAAGAAACACAAGAAAGGTTCTTTCTTCAGGGCTTGTTGAATCGGTGGTTTGTGTAACTAAGAACGAATTGATGTGATTGGTGATTGAATTGGAATATGGGGGAGATGGGTTGTGGAGATTGAAGAGGAATGGGGCGGAATTAGGGGTTAGGGTTTTGGAGTATTGGCCTGATTCGATTGATTGGAGTAGGGTTTGGATTGAGGTTTGAAGGGGTGTGGAAAGAGGTGGGGTTTGATTGGGTGAAAGTGTGCAATGGAGAAGACGAAGCTCGTAGGTGCGGAGGGTTTGCAGGATCGCCATTGAAGAGAAGCTTGAGTTAGGGTTAGGGTTTTGGGTTTTAAGTTTTGTAGAGGGGTTTAATTGCTTTGATTTTGACTTTGACTTTGAACTTGAGGGGGGTAAATTAGTAAATTACAGAAATGGGTTTTTATTAGGGCTTACATAATTGTGCGGTTGGTTCGGGTTCGGATACTTAACGTGTTAACGAGTTTATGAATTTACGTGTTTACAAGTTATAAGGGGGTGGGGGTGGTCATCACTCATCACTCACAACACCCAATCAAGTTTCGCCATGTCATCAACCATTTTTCCATCATTCACAACCTTTTTTAGTGGCAATGGTTATTACTCACAACACCTAACAATAAACCCCCCACACCCCCTCACATCCATCCATTTTTCACGCGTGAAAAAAATCACGGAAATCCATCACGTTCAAACCATCACGCGTTGAACTATTATGTGGCGGTGGACTGTTTGTTTGTTCCTAGCGTGGTAAAGGGTGCATCACGCACCACCCCGCCTCCCCTAATGTTATTTGGTTTTATAAGTTTATGTGTGTATATACTTTGTTACCTAAATTATTCTCTTTTATATTAGAATGACTGCATACCTGTCACTGTCACTGTAACATAGGATGATGTGGCGTCACTTGTGGTAGTAAGTTGAAATGACGGCATCTCAGTCTGTTAGCTCGAAAAACAATTTGATACATTATGAAGAATCTGAAGAGGTATGGATTGATTCCGTGAAAAAATAAATATGATCTTATATATAGTAAACGGTTGGTGTGATTTGCTCATACAATATTCATAGTTGAATTGTTTGGATTTTGGGTAAAGGGGTATATGGTCTTATATTTGTTCATAGTAAATGCTTTGATTTATATTTGTTGTTTTATATGGTCTTATTTTTGCATCTGAAACCTTTTTAATGAAATAAAACATATCAAATATCATTTTATTACACTCTTATCAACTCTTTGCTCAGGCTTACTATTTTGTTTTTCTTTCTTGTATGTCTGTAGGTTATTAGATATCGGGGATGGGACATGAAGGAGTGCTAAAGGGTTTGAAAATCAATATTGTTTAAATGAGTTGAATTGTATTTCCTATCAAGTTGTTAAAACTTGTAATTTTTGAAGCATTTTTTTGACATATCTTTGTGATTTGACTTTTCTTACAGTGACACGTCACCCCTTTCAGAGCGGCTTGTTACATTTTCAGACTAAATTCTCTTATCATTGCTTCTAGTCATTATAAATGCGTCATTCGGTAGAGGTTCCTGTAAAAAAGGGTTAGTGTGTCAGAAGTGTGAGAAATATTTTCATGAGCACACGTGTCAATCATTAATATTAAAGATTAATGGTAAGATTGTAATTTACTCCAAAAAAAATTTAATGATAAAATATTCATGTAACCATCTAGGAGTTATTTTAGGATAGAGATAATTCCTTTTTTTTTTGCAGACGATATTGTGTTGATTGCAGAGACTAAATTTCCTTTTTTTTGCAGACGATATTGTGTTGATTGCAGAGACTAAATAGTGCCTGAACGCGAAGGTAGAGGAGTGGCGAGTAGCTTTAGAGAGCAAGGGCCTAAGGATCAGTCGATCTAAGACTGAGTATCTACACAGTGATTTCAGTGGTGTAGCCGATGACGATGACACCCAAATCACCATTGAGGATCAATTGGTCCTGCAGGTAACTAGATTTAAGTATCTGGGGTCGTTTGTACAAAGAGATGGTGACATAGATAGTGATGTAACCCATCGCATACAGGCTGGCTGGTGTAGATGGAGGGCAGCCAGTGGGGTATTGTGCGATAGGAGGTTCCCAACTAAACTAAAGGGGAAATTTTACAGCGTAGCAGTTAGGCTCGCTATGCTATATGGAACAGACTGTTGGGCTATCAAGAAGACACAAGCGTGCAAGATGGATGTAGCAGAAATGAGGATGCTGAGGTGGATGTGTGGACACACGATGTTAGATCGGATAAGAAATGAGGTTTTTAGGGAAAGATTAGGAGTGACTAGTATATCAGAGAAGATTAAGGAGGGGAGATTGAGATGGTTTGGGCATGTGAAGCGGAGGGAAACGACGACACCAGTTAAAGTAGTGGAAACTCTTACTGTGGAGGGGAGGAGAGGAATAGGCAAACCTAAACTGACATGGGATGAGCAGATTAGGCATGATTTACTAGAGTTGCATCTTTTTGAGGACATGGTCCAAGATAGGACTTCGTGGGGGCGTAGGATTAGGGTTAAAGACTTCTAGAGGATATTGAAGTAAGGTCTTAGGTGTATTTTAGGGACGTAGATTTTTCTTATTCTTTAAGGGACTTTTCCGGTGATTGCCTTCTTGTGTTTATGCCCAAATGATGTTGTATGCTATTATACATGATTTACATTATATTGTGTCACTCTGATCACTTTCTTGGTATGGGTGACTTCTTATTTCTATATTCTTTGACTTGATGTGTTGGTATGCTGTTCGTTTTCAAGCCGATGGTCTCTCTGGAAGCAGCCTCTCTATCCCTATGGATAGAGGCAAGGTCTGTCTACATCCCACCCTCCCCAAACCCTATAAGTAGCTTTGCTATTTGTGGGATTTACTGGGTATGGTTGTTGTTCTTTTTTTTACATTGATCTTATAACTGATACATAGATCATGTTCGTTTGTTGTTTTTTACGATCGCAAGAGTTTTTCTGGTTGTAATTCTGAAGCACTTTCTAAGTTATGAAAACGAATCAATGGAACCAGGCGATGCAAGTACCCATGTGGTGTTTTGGTGGTGGTGGAGATGGGGATTTGGTGGTGGTGGGGGCGCATTTGGTGGTGGTGGCTGTCATAGCGGTGGCGGCGGATTTGGTGGTGGTGGGGGTTGGTTGGAGAAAGACAGAGATAGGGAGATAGAAGTGTTTATTTGTTTAAATATATTATTAAAATACTGGTAAAATTACAAATGCACCCTCATGTGCCTTGCACATGCCATAGTTAACTGAAAATTTTAACCAAGTTATGGTTAAAGGACATAGCGTGTAATGAGTTTTACAAATAAAGGACTGTGACTGTAATTATTGAAGCTAAACGCTATCCATTGCAATTTGATACAAACATAAATGACGAAAAGTGTAATTTACCCTAAAATTTAAACGTTAAACATGGGGACTAATGAACTCATATTAATTCCTAAGGGGAAAACGTGATGGTAAAGTGTATTTCTCAATAAAATGGTTGTGAGTTCAAATCATGAAAAAAAAAAGGTAAGAGATGATTTAACCATTAAAAAATAAAAATTATAATAAAATAAACTCATATGCATCCCCTTGGATTCTTTCAAAGAACAAGGGGGATTTGTAGAATTTTATTTTCGGATGGCCTAATAATTAATTTGTCAAACGTGGATTTGTTTTCGGGTGACCTAATAATTAATTTGTCGAAGGTGGATGCTTCATGTTTTTTTTTTTTGAAAATAAACTTTCATTGACAAACCACCAAACCCGAAAACCGGGCCGGCAACAAAAACACAAAGCAAAAATTACATAATTACAAATTTACACCAATCGCTCCAATCAAAAGAATGGAAGCGCGACCTATGTTTGAACTAGAAAAAACCCAAAGCTCTAATCTCGCTAAAAACGTCCTCCACATTAGCCCGGGAGCCTGAAAAGACCACTTTATTTATAGCCAACCAAATGCACCAACAAGCTACGACAACAAAGCCTTGAAGGATCCTCCTTTCCGAGCTTCTCAATCTACTGAATACATGTAATTCCAACAGGTCTTTAATGGAAAAAGCAAAAATCGTAGGGATACCGCACCATCTGCTGATTTTATGCCAGATCAAGTCCGCGAATCGACAAGAAGTAAAAAGGTGACTCACGGATTCGTCCTCACCGTCGCACAAAGGACAGACTCTAGCCTGATTAACAATTCCCCTAGAAAGTAAGGCGTCCGAAGTAGGAATACGATTCAAAACTAACCTCCAAACGAAAATATTACACTTCGCTGGAACCCATGTGATAAGTCTTTTAGATTATTAAAATGGTTTTTGTTCACTTTTGAGTATTCACCTCATCGTATTAATGCATGGATGACATACTTGGTCGTGTTTATGGTGAAAGTATCTTTTACCAATAATTTCTTATTACTCACCACTTTTTATTATATAAGATTTATTTTTGTATAATATATACTAGTTGGCGAAGGTTTAGTTTTCTCTAATATTGTTTTCTAGTCCTATTTGTAATATGTAATTTGAAGATATCCAACATTACTTTTTGATTATGGTTTATTGTTTAGCCAAACAAACATGAGACGTAGTAATTTTTTTTTTAAATTTAATCAGAATAGAAGACATTATATAATTATTTCTGTACTCGTAGGTAAGATGATGTATGCTTTTCTAAAGCCTTTAGTAGGTTATTAACACTAGGAATAATATCAATAAGTGTCTCCGTGAAATAAAATTGACAAAAATAAATTCTTGTATTTGTAGGATAGTGTTGATCAAACTCCTACCTACCAAGAATTCATTTGATGATGGTTAGAATCAGCAGAACAGGGCTGCAATGTATTATTGGGTGAGGGTTGTTTGTCCCTGCTCAAGTGGAGACAAAAAAAGTTCCTTTGTCTCACCTTTTATTATGCGGATGATGTTGTTTTCTAATGGGGCGTGGAATCGTATTATAAAGTATTTGTAGGTTGTTGAATGTTCGAGGAATAATGCCTTAGACCACCTTAAAGAAAAAAGTGGTAAATGGGGAAGACACTTCGTTTCGGAATGATCGATGGTTAGGCGATGAAACGTTGAGAGTTAGATTTCCTAGGTTGTGGGGTTGGTGGATGGAACTGGGCTTGGTGTCGGTTGGTCAAAGGAGGCCAAGAGGCAGATCAACTGAATAATTTGTTGCAACTTATAAATGAATTGACTTTCGGTTCGATAAGAGATGGATGGATCTGGGACTTTGATGTGAAGGATTCGTTATCAGTTAAAAATATACGTAGTTGATAGTGTGTCCTTACCGGATGGGCCTTTAGAGACTAGGTGGAATCCTTTTTTTCTTATTAAAGTAAAAAACTTTGGGTTGGGGGGTCCTTTTGAATCACTTGCCAAATAGGTTGAATTTGGTAGATCGACGCATTGATATCCCAAATGTCCTTTGTTCGGTTTGTAATTCGGTGAAGGAGAGTTTCGATCATTTACTTGTTTATTGTGATGCAACCATGAGAGTGTGGAGTTTGATTTCTAGGTAGCTTCATATTTTGCGAGTGTGGAGTTTTGCTCCTATGGACTGTCAAAAAGAAATTATTTTTCTATACTATTCTTAGGTTATCTTTTGTGTGGATAGTGAATAGGAATATTAACGTTAACCGGACAGAGTGGTTACAAAACGAGCTCTTTTTGTGTAATGTTTTTGGGCTCTTTGCTAGTTGTTTACTAGCTAGTTAATATGTGTTCTCTTTTCAAATAAGTATTCTATAAAACTAAGTTCTTATTATTGGACAAGCAATTTAGAAGCATGAAACACATATCAACATCACTAATGTGCTCTTTGAATTCATTGGTAATATGGATAAGAGTAGAGTTGTACTTGTTAATGGACTTAAAATATTACAACCATAGGTGAAAAAAAATTCATAGTGACCTTTTGGAAGGTGCAAACACTAGTGGTAACATATATCGTTGCGGTTCCTCCATTAGTATAGATGAAAAAAATTCACAACCTTTTAGAAGTTAAATTGGTCGTGAATTTTATGTAATAATTCTATTAAAAGAGAAATTTACACAAGATTTTATAATTTAAAAGTAATTGTTTAATATACATTTGTATTAAATTAATTTTGAAAATATTAATATACGAAAAGAAATAAAAAAAATCTGGTTAAACGGGTTGTGTTTTGGTCAACCCGCAAATATTCGTATCGTATTCGGGTTCATGTGACTGACATGATTTTCGGGCTTAGTTCGTGTTTGGATTCGTGTAAAATTTTCAGGTTCGGATCGGGTTAGCCTTGCCAACTCACGAACACAACACGTTCAGCACCCTTAAACTGTCGAGGACAAATAGTTATCATACCCCGAACTTATGTTTTATTTCTAAAGCAACCTCTTGAAGAGAGCATGTGGATTGTGGAATCACAAGGCAACAAGAATAATAACAAAGGACTGTGGTATCACATGCTTGGCCGCGCGACACGGGTCATACACATGACATGACCTTCATAAAACTCATGTTGTCGTATCCATTTCCTTTTTCTTTTTCCCATTTTTATTATAAATATTAGTTTAAAAATCTAAAGGGATACGAAGTGGGCGGCAAAGGGGATCGGCAAACCAAGTTTGCCGCTCGGGAACACCGCCGCCTACCAACCTTTGCCGCGCGGTTTCATTGACAATCGGTGTTTCATTGCCGATCGAGGTGTGTGTCTCAAACGGCTATATAGCCGTTACAATATTAAAAAAAATCAATTTTTAACTTTATAAATTAAAACAAATCCATTTCCATTTTCACCAAACAAACCCAACCTTCATATTCACTACCATTCTCAATCAATTTTTCAAATCTTTTCAAAGAAATGGAAGGCTCAAACAAAGATGAAGGCAAGAAAAAAAAATGTAGGGTCCGGTTCGAAGGCGAGGGCTCAAGATAAAGGCGGTGGTTCGGGTGGTTCTAGTGTGCCGTTTCATCCCCAACTTGGCTTTGCTCATCAAACCCAACCTCCATTTTTTTTAACCAACCCATGCATCAAAATTTCGGTTATGATAGCCAACTCCACCAAAATTGGATGCTACACGGTCCGACGATGGTTCGACCCGGTGTTTATGATTACCCCCTAGACCCCCAAAATTCTTTTGACCCGTTTGCTTTTCAAACCTCAAGCTCACAATCACCGAGAGACATACAAGATGACTCGGAAGAAGAGTTCGTGCGGATACCCAAGAGCAACATTATGATGAGGATGAAGTTGTTGCCGTTCAAGAAAATCCCGTGCACCAAAATGAAGCCGCACCAGAAAGAAGAGGAAAATCGAAACGGGAAAATTGGACGCCTAAACAAGAAGAGGCGTTGGCAAAGGCTTATGTTCATTGCACTTTGAATAAAAAGAAAGACAATCAACAAAAGGCGGATGGTTTTTGGAAGCAAGTTCTAAACCACTTCAATCAAACGGTTGGAGGTAGTAACCGAAGCCACCACCAAGTTCGATCAAAATGGCTCGCGATGCAAACAAAATTGAACACATTCAACGGTTTTATATCATCAAGCAGTAAACTTTATTATTTACATACGGTTTATTTTTTAATGAAGTATGTGGATTAAGTTGTTGATAATTTATTATTTTAGGATCGTTTACGTCCTAGCGGGAGCGACGATGCTTTTGTAATGAAGCAAGCGCTAAAGGATTACAAAAGCAAAGAAAAATATGACTTTCCTCATGTTGCGGCTTGGGAGGTCGTTAGAACAAATCAAAAGTGGTCGCCGGTACCATTGTTGGGTGAAGAAAGCTTCGGCTCGAGTAAAAAAAAAGTCTTTGGATTCGGGAAATTATAAAGCGGATACACCGAATGCCGACGTCTCGAGCGGTCTTCCCGACATAAACGAGGATCCCTCGCCAAGACGACAAAAGAGAAAGGAGAAAAAGGACAAAGGGCCGTCTTCAAGAAACGAAGATCCAAGAGATATAACCGGTAGATTCGAAGAATACAAGGCCATGAAGAAAGAGTTGATGGATATTAAACGTTTACGAGAAGAAAAATACTTGACCTTGGCGGATGAGCAACGAGAGGCGTTGCGACAAACTATGTTCGACAAGGACTTGGAGACGTTTAATCGGCCTCACGACAATGTTCTTCCTTCGATGTTAGAAATTACACTCGCTAGAAAACGTGAGATCGCAAAAAAATATGGATGACCTTGTAATTTTTAGTTTTTTTAAACTTAGATATTAATGTAATGATTTTTTTATTTATTTATAAAAGTTTGATTTTTATTCATTTTATCTTAAATTAAAAAAAAAATAAAAAATGAAAAAAAAAAGGTTTACCAATTCAGCAAGTGTCTAACCATTGCCAACACTTTTCAGTATAGTTTAAACACTTTTGATTGAATGACGCGACACACTCTCATTGGTTGATTTTTAAGTTTACCATTCTCAAGTGATTAACCACTTCTTATACCCTAAAAACAATTGGATTATTTTTTTATTTATTTTGATCTGATGAAAAAAGAAAAACATCAATGGTTGTTTTGAAATTGAAGGCGAAGGAAAACATGATATTTTTGTTAAAAAGGAAGAGTGGTTTTTATTGAAGAAAATCAAGTCAATGGTTCCTTCCACGAGTGATGTTCGAGTCTCACCAAACATCCCCTTTCCCACCCCTGCTTGATAAAGAGATCTTGGAATGTAGCACATGATTTTCTTGTTCCCACATGGGTAGGGTATCAAACTCCATACCTTCATTGTATCTTCCTTTCTTCTTTCTTTTCTTTTCCTTTCAATTTCAATTATTATTATTAATAATAAGGCTTAAATCATGAAAACTCAAGAAAATATACAAAAAGATGTTTTTATTATCCTTTGATTATTTGTGTTTTTGAAGTTCATAATGGACATTATGTGGTGGCAAGATGAATCACCTATATTCAAGAGGTGGAAGGTTCGAATCTTGCAAGATGTAGATATAAGAGTATTGATAATGCTAGTTTGTCGTTAAAAAATGCAAGATGTAGATATAAGAGTATTTATAATGCTAGTTTGTCGTTAAAAAAAAATGACTTTTGATAAAAGAATGAAAATATGCAAATTGATTTATTCATTATGTTAGAATTTTTTTTCTTAAGGGCATCATGTTATAGTAATTTAAAAATATGCATAAAAACTAGAAAAAAAAACATTTAAAAATGTTTTTGTTTAGAAAAAAAAAACCTTCAAATATAAGGGTGTTCTTGAGTTCCATACTTCTAACGTACAAATATTCTTTTTACATTTTTATTATTTTTAAATTTTAAATGTTTTTACAACCACTGACAACATATATATACACATTTGTTGTACGTTTAAAAGCTAATATGGTTAACGATATAAATGTTAGTATTTTACTAAATGTGTTTAAAACAAGAACATGATGGCAAAAAATAAACAATTCACATCCGCATCCACACAAGAGCATCATTTATGTTCAATATGTATTGCACACCTTTTAGGATTCTTATAATTTCTCAATCATGTTTGGCCCCAAAGATGATTAAAAAGCATTTCTTATATTCACTTTCCCAACAATCAAAATTGTAAAAAGGCAAGATTTTTCTCATCATTGTCCTTTTGTATAGCTCAAAGTAAACACATATCTTTTTATCCACAGAGAAACAAGTTTCTATTATATTAGTATTGTTTATCTTTGAAAATCTTATCTCAGAATTAACAGTTGTAATTTGATTTATAAGATTTTTTTTTACTAATTACATGATTATATTTATATATAAGGTCAAACAAATTACACCAAGATAGCCGGTAAGCGGGCAACAAGCTGCGCCGCTACCCCCTTTTGAATAGCGAAACCTAACCTAGTAAAAACGAAACCCCGATCTCTAGGAGACGAAATGTTGCTGTGAACAACCCGTTGGACCCGTTCAAGAAATCTGATGGCTTCTGGGGCTAGCGAGCCAAAGGTATCAAAGGCAAAAGGAATAAAGGAATGTTGATTATCCTCGCAGGCTTTTGCATGTTTGTACATTTTCTTTGCTGCCGCCCTTGCAATCGCCTGACCAGGGACAAAACCTGTATCCCGAAAGCCTACAAGGGGGGAAACCCCGGTAAGATCAACACAAGCGTGTTTACCTGCATCCCACCCGAAAACTAAAACGTCCGCGGGGCGCAATGTGGATCTTCCTTCCCTCGGATCTGTCAAAAAGTTTACGGGGGCTTCTTTCTTCACCGAGATCCCCGCCCGTTTGAGGATGTTCCTCAAGACATCCCGCACCCAGTCGTGCCTATACTTAAAACCTGGCAGTTCTTTACAGTGCAGAGCATGCTCCCCAAATTGGTCTAAGCAAGCTTTCCGGCAAATTGGGCATTGCTCATTTATAAGATGATTTTTTTTTTTTTAAATACTTTTCTAGTAACCATAGTAGACATTTTGACAACTATTCAACAATTGTTGGTATGTCAAGCAGACGGTAGAGTAATGCAATTCTGATAATATTTATTTAACATAAAAAGAATATACATCAACAAAAAAAATTGTGATGTAAATTGTAAGTATTGCTACTGACATATACATGTTTGTAGAAAAAAATTATGTAAAGAAGTACTTGTTAAATTTGGGTACGAGGTCAGAAAGACGAATACAAACTAGATTCAATAATTCCTTCTATTTATTTTTTTGTGAATTTATAAAAGTATAAGACTCAAGGACTATAAATACTTAACACTATCTAATCATACAAGAACTTCTAAACTAACACTTATATTAAACAGTTAGAAAACAAATACTTAACACTATCTAATCATACAAGAACTTCTAAACTAACACTTATATTAAACAGTTATGTTAAAAAGTTAAGTTATTAGTCGTCATTCATATGTGTTAATGTTGGATTTTATTAGTTTGAATTGTTTTTTGTACAGGTTTCATACTTAGGGGACCAGGCTGAAACATTTGAGGGATTAAAGTGCAACTTCTGTTAAGGCGGTGCAATTACTCATATCATGAGGGTGCTGGATGTAAGATTTCAAGTGGCTGGATATTAAAAAGCTGAGTTAGGGTTTCAAGACTTTCCTTACACACAACTGCAGCCCACTTTGTCTAAAATCCAGACTCATATCAAATCGTATTCCCTTCTTCTTGAATCTGGACTCACGTCAGGATCTCGTTACTACTGTTCTTAGTCATCGGGCTGTATAACGTCTTGTTTCTTCATCTCAGCTTGTGAGATTGTTTGTAATAGGTCGTATTATTCCTTGTTTTTCATTTTCTGTTTGTTGTTATAAGATCACTGATTGAAATATCAGTCAATCTAACTGTATTGATCACAAGATCTTACTGTGTGTACGATCAAGGATATTGGTTGGGGTTTTTATGGTTTGGGTCAATAATAAGATTTCGGTCACCGTTTTGTCGCTTCTCTTGTGTTTCGTGTTGTTATTTATGATTTGTATCAAACATTCATACCATTTTGACATGGTATCAGAGCTATTATAAAGCTCTTGAGTCTGATTCTTTAAGTTTCCGCTGTGGTCTTTTTTTGTTCTGTTCATCTGGTTTGTTTTGTTCGTTTGTTCTGATTGATTTGTTTTTTTAAGTGGTTGCAGGTATAGATCTTGAAAGATCTGTTGGATATTGCAAGAACTGGTTGATGTCTGTTAGGGTTTCTTGCCTTTTGTGTTGATCGTCGTTGTACTGTGTAGCTCTGCATCCCTGGGATCTGTGCTTGGGAGATCTGTGAAGACAAACCCTAATCTAGGGTTTGTATTGTGTTGATTGAAGACCTGCGTTAGTCTCTAAAACCCTAGAAGATTCAGGGCAAACTAACCGGGTGTGTTTGATTGTAGACTGTAGCTAATCAAAACTTGTAGTTCTTGAAAACTAAGATCTGATATTATTTGGAGTTTTTTTGCAACCACTGTAAGATCGTTCCTACCCTCTCCTTTTATTTCTGTTGTTGATTAGTTGAAGTCGGGGTAGTGAGGACCGGCATTGTTGATTGTTGGTTATAGTTGATTACGTGACTATTCTGTGTACTTGTTTTTTGTTGCTGTTTGTCATCTGTGTTTTTTGTGGCGTTTCATTTTACTTGGTTATGTGTCTTAGGTTGTGGCTCCTGTATTAAGACCTGTCCAGGCACTATAAGTGATGAACCTGGAATCTGGAAACTGATACAGCTTCGCCTTAGGATTTTACATCTAGTTGTTTTTTTTTTGTCTATTTGTGTTTTTTGCTTCTTGGTTGATTTATTGTTTGGTTCTGTTTGTCTGTGTGATGATAAATATTTGGTATGAATCTTGTGTTTTCGTATTTGTTGTGAAGTTGTAAAAGTGTTTTGCTTTATTCAAATTTGGCTTTGGGTTCTTCACTAGTATACATTTTTTTGGACTTGGTTCTGAATATTTGGAATTGTGTGATTCGTTGTTTTCAGACTTTGTTCTGAGTTATGGTGTCTTTTGTGAATCTCTGTTTATCAGAAATGTTTCTGGAAGAGATCTGATCTTCAATTGTATTCCAAGAGTTATTTTGTTTATCTTAGAATTGAATTTTAAAATCTTAATTGTAATTGTTTTGTGATTGTTGGGGATCTGATTCTGGTTTGCAAGGGTTTCACGTTTGTTGTATTCTGATTGAGTTAGTCAGAATGTTGTATCAATGTATGTATTGTCTTGTTACCTTGCTGGTATCTTTGTGTTGAAGATTGTTTTTGTTTTTTATCTTCTTTGTAGAAGACTGTTTGTGCTGTATGTATGTTCCTATATCCATGTGCAACTGATTGTGTGAATCAGCTTCTCATGTGCATGTCTCACGTTTATGGTATGATTTTTGACCTTGTTGTGTTGTCTGTTGTTTGTAGGGTGTTCTCAGTATGTCTTGTTAACAAGTTTCTTAAACTCTAACAATGTTTTCTTTGTTAGTATGAGAAATGCTATATGTTAGGTGCGGTTCAAGTTTCAAGTTGTTTGAAATGTTTAATAAATTTGTTCAAGTTTTCTTGGTTTATTGAACCTCATGTCTATATGTCTTGGTAATGCAATCTTGTATGTTCATTGTATAATTCTGTATTTTCAATCATGATTAATTGTTTGTTTCACATGTAAGTATTTTCAATCATGATTAATTGTTTGTTTCTCATGTAACATCCTATTTTTGTGGTTATATTGTAACACCCGTCTTGATTTTTTTTTTTGAATTTAATGTAAATACGTGATTTATATAAAATCTGACCCATTTAAAAACATGAGTTCCAAAAGTAAAGTCTTAAAGTAACAAACATTAGTCAACTACCGACTAATTCAAACATTTAAAGTTGTTTAACAAACTGATTACATCATAACATTGTCTAAACAGAATTAATTGATGCGGAAGCTTCAAAAGTTTGTGTTCGGTTCTTCAAAAGCTTGCTTGACCACCATCCGTAATCCTTGAATACCTAGAAACTGAAATGTTTACATTAAACATTATTATTAGAGTACTTAGAAATATTACATAATCGAAACTACGCTTAAAACGGATTCGATCTAACGAAGATATGTAAAATTCAACATAAATGTCAAGGCTCTACCGTAACTTACGGTAGTCACCGTAAGTTACGGTAGCTCCTGGGAAACTTTGGTTCCACCGTAACACAAGAGTGAACCACCGTAAGCTTTTGGTCCCTACCGTAAATTACGGTGGATACCGTAATTTACGGTAGTCACTGCAATGCTATGTTTTGATTGTTTTGGTTATTTTGCCCAAACCCAATTCTAGGATTTCTCATTCTAACAACCAACACACTGATTTCTAGTATTCTAATATGTCTTTTATGAACAATATCAAAGACCAAGTAATCATACTACAATGCATTAACCACGCATCATTTGATTATTCGACCCGTTTGGCTCATCTATGGAATCCTCCATTATGATGACTACCAACGCGATCTAACCAATTCTTTACTTATTATTCAACATAGCGAACATTATCGCTTTATTTCAACTCGACTTCTATTCTATGATTCAACTACACATATGCTAGTTATCAAATTATCAAATGTAACGAGTTAAGTTACATACCTTCAAAGTAAGCCTTTCAAACGCGATTCGCCACCCGCTTGTCCACTTGACGCTCCTGCGTCCTTTCCTATAGAGTTCATTTATAACATGTTTAGAACTCCCTTTAAACCATATATCGTGTAGTAAACCGAAACATCAAAATTATGTGTTTCAACTTTGAATTTCAGTTTTAAGCCTTCTTTGAGGCATTTTCACAAACACTTTAAGGGCATATTTTTACATGATTATATAGCAAGTCCCTAGCTTATCATTTAGCCCAAATTTCACATCAATCAACCCATTTTACATAATTGTTAGCTTCTAAAATTCTGAAGTCACTTCAAAATTGTCAAATTACACTAGAACAACACCCAATTTCCTAGTGTTTATCAAATTATACATAACCCACTAATCACCTACAATGGTGTTCATAGATTTCACTAAAAATTCACATGATTTCAACTTGTATTTGTCTAGGGTTTGTCCCTAGACACTATATTGTTCCTAATCCATCATAAAACAAACATGCAACCATAAATTTTAGATTTCCCAATTTAATGAGAGTTTCAAATAGATAATTAACACCAAATTTTACATACCTTGTAACCCCCTTGTGATGAGGATCACTAATCTATGTTCGGACTTTGATTTGGGACAGAAATTAGCCTTCAATTTGGTTGTTTTGTGGAGGTTAGGGTTTTTGGAGAGCTTTGGTCGACCCCCCTGCTTGCCTGGTTCGACCTCAGCACACCAAGTGTGTTTGAGTTGTTTAATTTTTTTTTTGTTTTATCATTATTAGTTTCTAATTAAACACTTTTGACCCATACACTTTCATTCTTTATTTGTTTTAACTACTAACTACTCATAAGTGACCAACTAACTTGGTTAGTGTCATTTCTAGTTAGTTTATTTTACTAGTTTATTTGCAACCAAATTGCAAATTTATGAACTCGTATTTTTGGGATGTTACAAGTCCACCCCCCTTAAAAAGGGTTTCGTCCCCGAAACCAAAGTACGTACCAAATAAAGTAGGGTAGAGACGTCGCATCTCCTCTTCGGACTCCCACGTAGTGTCCGAGCCCTTCCTATGCTCCCACTTGATCTTGACTTGATCGATTTGTTTATTTCGCAAGTGCTTAATATTTCGATCTAAAACTTCTATGCGCCTTACAATATAATTCAAGCGATCATCCACTTCGATATCATCGTAGTGAATATAAGTTGTCTCATC
The DNA here is from genome assembly GCA_030545235.1 of Helianthus tuberosus. Classification (NCBI taxonomy): domain Eukaryota; kingdom Viridiplantae; phylum Streptophyta; class Magnoliopsida; order Asterales; family Asteraceae; genus Helianthus; species Helianthus tuberosus. The sequence continues at coordinate 157,137,952 of CM060418.1, read as the reverse complement.
CGCTAGACACTTCCGAAGATGTGACACATGAAATGTGCTATGAATTCCGCTTAGTTCCTCCGGTAGTTCAAGGCGGTAAGCTACCCTTCCTACCCGTTCTATAATCGCAAACGGCCCGATAAACCTCGGACTTAATTTTCCTCTTTTTCTAAACCTGATAACCCCCTTCCATGGGGATACTTTGAACATGACTTTATCACCAACCTGGAATTCGATTGGCCTCTTCCTTTTGTCAGCATACGCCTTTTATCTATCTTGAGCCGCTTTCAAGTGTGCCCGAACCACATCAATCTTTTCATTTGTGGCTCGTACTATATCTTGGTGGGCGAGTTCACGTGGGCCCACTTCACCCCAACATACCGGGGTTCGGCATTTCCTACCATAAAGCATTTCGTATGGTGCCATCCTAATACTGGCATGGTAGCTGTTATTATATGAAAACTCGACCAATGGTAGGTAGACGTCCCAACTGCCTCCAAAGTCGATTATACATGCCCGTAGCATGTCTTCCAACGTTTGTATCGTTCTTTCACTCTGTCCATCCGTCTGAGGATGGTACGCAGTACTGATGAACAATTTGGTTCCCATTTGCTCTTGGAAATCTCGCCAGAAATTTGAAGTGAACCGGGTATCCCTATCAGACACGATGTATACCGGTACTCCATGACGTGCTATTATCTCATTAGTGTAAACTTCTGACATCTTTTCTGACGTATAAGTCTCACGAATCGGAATGAAGTGGGCACTTTTCGTCAATCTATCCACCACTACCCATATGGCGTCGAATCCCCGAATCGTTTTAGGTAGTTTGGTCAATAGGTCCATAGTGATATGTTCCCATTTCCAAACCGGGATTTCCAAAGGTTGCAATTTCCCATAAGGTTTCTGGTGTTCCGCCTTGACTTGTAAGCAAGTCAAGCACTTTTCCACATATTTTACCACATCCCTCTTCATTCCGGGCCACCAATAGTTTTGTTTTAAGTCGTTATACATTTTGGTCGCTCCAAGATGGATGGAATAACGGGACTTGTGTGTAACATCCCGAAAATATGAGTTCATAAAATTTACAATTTATTTGTAAATAAATTAGTAAAATAAACTAACTAGGGGTGACACTAACCTAGTTAGATGATGACTTATGTGTGGTTGAAAACATAAAAATAAACAAAAGGAATGTAGATGGGCCAAACTTGTTAAAACTGAAATTGGATTTAATTAAAACAAATAAATAAACACCAAACACACAAAAATCTTGTGTGTTCGGTCGACACAAGCAGGGGGCGACCAGGAGAAGAACTCCAACCCTAGTTCTTGTCTAAATTCACAAATTGAAGGTCAAGATCAGCCCCAAAACGAAAATCGAACATAGATTACTGATCCTCATTGCAAGGGGGTTGTAAGGTATGTAAAATTTTATGAAAATTCTCTGTTTGAAATTCTTATGAATTTGGGAGATTCAAAATTTGATGATGCATGTTTGTGATATGGTTAGATTAGGGATGATATAGTGTCTAGAAGTAAAACCTAGACAACTACATGTGAAATCATGTCCAAATTCAGGAAATTCCATAAACACATTGAAGGTGGGTTATGGGTTTTACAAGATAATGATGAACACTAGGGTTTAGAATGATTATTCTAGTGTAATTTGATCATAGAAAGTGATTTTCAGAAAAAAGTGTGATGTTTAGGGATAAACCCTAGATGATTCTTGTCAAAATCTTGCATGATACATGTAGGGTTCATAATCACCATTGTAGGTGATTAATAAGTTGTCGAAACTTGGTAAACACTAAGATCATGATTCTTGTCCTAGTGTAATCTGAGTTTTATGAGGTACTTTCTGAAATTTGGAAGTTAAAACATGTGTAAATGTGACTAATTGAAGTTGATTTAGATGATTATTACAAGTCATGAACTTGGTTTTGATGATGTAAAAATCTGACCCGCTAGGTGTTTGTTAAAATGCCTAAGTGGGGATTAAAATGTTAAAAATCAGATGAAAACGCAGATTTGATTACTATAGAGAATTATGCGTTAATGATTATGAAAAGAGTTCTAAGTTGATTGTGAATTGAACTCTTTAGGCAAAGAATCCGGATCGTCAAGCGAACAAGCCGGAGCGGATACGCGTTTGAAGGGTGTGCTCTAAAGGTACGCGACTTGTCGTCTCGTTACATTTACGTAGATAAGCCTAGTCGTGAATATGTCTAATGTTGTTATAGCGAAAATAGTTACGTTTGGTAAGTCTAAGAAGTGATGGAATTCACTCGACAAACCAAGCGGGTCAAAAGAGATAGTTGAAATAGGTATGATGTCGAAATAGTGAAATTGAAACCCTTTGGTAAGTCTAAGAAGTGATGTAATTCACTAGATGAAGAATGTGTTAAAATAATGGTCGAAATGGTAGTGTTTGGAGTGACTCGAACGTCACTCGTTAAATTGAGTTATAAAAGCAGAAACCGAGGATTAGAAGGGATACACTAAGGTCGACAAGCCCGGGAATGGGTAATTATGATTAGAAAGCAATGTCGACGAATTATGAAGGTATGTAACTTGATTCGTTACATTTGAGTAAATTTTGATATTTAGTATATATGCAATTGATTTGTGAACAAAAGTTGAGTTGGAATTAAGCGATAATGTTCGCTAGTTTGAATAATAGGCCAAGAAATTGGTTAGACCTCATTGGTTGTCATAAAAAATGGAGGATTCCTTAGATGAGCCAAATGGGTCGGATAGTCAAATAATGCGTTGATAACGCATCACAATATGGTTACTTGATCATTGTATTTGATAATAAAGAACCTATTAGAATATGAGTATTCAGTGTGTGGTATGTTAGAAGGAAAACCTGAGTATGGAATGTGGGTAAAACAATCAAAATGGTCAAAACACAAAGTTACAGGGGCTACCGTAAGTTACGGTACCCACCGTAACTTACGGTAGAGATCAGAATGGTTACGGTGAACCTGTACTGTGTTACGGTGACTGCTGGGATTTCATGTCTACCGTAACTTATGGTAGATGCCGTAAGTTACGGTAGAGTGCAGGATCCTTTATTAAAACTTGCATTTATTGATTAAACGAATCCGTTTCTAAGCGTAGATTCGAATAAGAAGAAATTCCAAGAACTTTAATACTAATATTGGATTAAATTTCAGTTTGTAGGTATAGCAAGCATGTGGATGACGATCAAGCATTGTTGAAGAACCGAACACTCACTTTTGAAGCTTCCGCGTAAATTAGTTTTGTTTAGATGGTGTTGTGATGTAACTAAATTTCTAAACAACTTTTTAATGTTTGTTACTTAAGACTCTACTTTTGGAACCTTTGTTTTTTTAAATGGGTCATCTCTTATATAAATCTTATGAATTATTGTTAAATTCGAGTAGATATTAGACGGGTGTTACAAGTTGGTAATCAGAGCTTAAGGTTGTCAACAAAGTGTTCGGTTCAAGCTTGATCGATCGTCCGGTAAGAATTAATTGCTTTAGTAGACTTACTAGAATACTAGAAAAAAAATATTTGAATTGATATGCACGGGAAGTGCATGTTTACACACTAAAACCCGGAAAAGTGCACTGAGCATAAATGGTTTAAGCAAGTGGTGAACTTGGCTAGATCAAAATGAATGACGCATATGTCATAAATGAAATGTCTAACAATTAGTGTAAACATTTCAATTTCAAAGATGACGGAAAGATGGGAGGAGTGTATGAATACGCTCGAACCCGGGAAATACACTAAGTAAGAAAGGTAAGGCAAGATATATACTTGACCAAACCGAAAAGGAATAACACGTTAATTATGATTGAATGAGAGTGATATAAATTTTCGTATGATAAGATGGAAATGAATTAAATAATTATTGATAAATCGTGATGGATGTTTCAGTTAAAGAAATGTCTTAAAGAAATGTCTGGAGTAACCGGAGATGATTCGACATCTCAATTGACTGAACAAATGAAAGCTAAGATTTCCGAGGAGGTCGGAAAAGTTCTAGAAAATAGTCTATCACAGTATATTGATAGATTACAAACCACAATCGTGCCAGTGGTAAACGATATGATGAATGAATTAAAAGATAGCATACTACAAGAAATAGAAGAAAGGAGGGTGTTGGATATGAATCCAAGATCCGTAAAGAAGTCCAAGTCTAATAAAGCTCTCAAGAAGGGAGTTACAAAAAGTGTGTTACATCAGTGTAGATTTTGTGGAAAAAATTCACAAGGGCACATGTGGTAAGCCAAGACATAAAAAGTCTAAATGTCCAGAGAGGCTTGGAACCAAGGACACAACCGATACAAAATCTGATGCCCAGAAATCAATGACAAAGTTGTTTTATATAATAGCCACGGAGGCTAAAGCTGAACCTGAAGTCGTTTCAGGTATACTCTTGTAAATTAAATTTCAGTATGAATTTTTAATTATTACGAGTGCAAATAAATCGTTTGCTTTATATCGAATTATTAAACATTCTACATTAGAGTTAATGAAATTACCAAGGCTTTGAAAAATAAAAATAGGTAATAATAAAAGTTCTAGTGTTTATAAGAGGTGCTGAAACTGTACGTTGAGCATCGAGGTAAAAAAAAATAACCATGATAAATATTGCCTTGGGAAGGGGTGCGCGCACACTCGAACCCGAGAACGTAATGAAAGATAAGCGTCATAATAGGGAGGAATGTAATAACATCCGAACCCTGGGAGTTTACAATAGTAATAGATGACAAGGACATGGTTATAGACTAAGCCAAACTAAATGAAACAGATAGAAACATCGTTTATGTCAACAAACGATGTGGATAAATTCTATACAACAATATGAAACAATAACATGAAATAAATTGATTTTGTTATTATAACAATGGGTTAAAGTCAGAAATCAAGAGATTAAGATTCAGATAGGAATATCCTCGAAAAAGAAACTAAATGGACAATATGTATCAATTGTTGCTGTAAATAATGAAATACTAATAAATTTGGATTTAGAAGCTCGGGTATGGGTAGATACCCAAGTAACATGTTATTAATAAATTCCTCCTGAGGAAAAATGATAGTCACCTTGATGAGGGTGAATATGTAAAAGAATTAGTAAGACAAACATTATGAAAGCGTTATAATAAGAACGAGTAAACCCCAAAGGCCGGATAACAATAACAGTAGTTATCAAATAAGACTTGAGACATGGGCCTTCGGGACACTTGTAAAAGAAATAGACCTAAGGGTCGCTGACAAAAGGAAGGTGGTGTACGGATTGAATAAAGTATAGTAGTTGACATCCCAAGTAAGCGCGACCTGGATAATGAAAGCGTGAAATATTATTGAATCTATGGGATAAGTCATAAAAGAGTATGAAAGTGAAAAACGCAAACCAATGAAACAGGAGTGTAAAATATATATATATATATATATATATATATATATCAAGATCAAGAACCCGGATAACGGGTTGAAAGGAAATAGAGACATAAACCAAATAACGGCATGAGTAAAATAAACCGACACGAAGGACACATAAGAAGTCATAGAGTCGGAAAGATAATCCGAAATAAAATGAGTGTAGGCTTAGACTAAGGTCAAGGTAAAACTAAACATGGCGTGATGTGATCACGGACACAAAAGTAATATAGAATGTAATCACGTTAGAGTGTAAATGACTAGATATGGAAGTATAAACACGCAAAAGGGCCGATGACGGCAATATTGCATACCCGAATGACGAGGTATGAGGTAAAATGGTGACCAATTAGTTTAGGCAATAAAACAAGTTGTAGCCTAAATAACACTGTGACCTAGGTAGAGTGCTTGTTAATATAAAACTAGCGTCAAGTAAGTATGGCTTACACTAGTCCTATATTTTAGAATATTCTCTATCGTATTAGTTACGAATAAGATAAATACATAGTTGAGGTAAGATGTTTCGGCATGTAGATGTGCGGAACAAGATAGTTGAGCATGACAAGAAACCTTGTGGAGGGTTTAAAAGGAGTTAAATCGGTAATTAGATCATTTTATGACAAATGGAAAATGAACTTTTAAATGATTACCTTATTGGGTAAACCGAATGTTTTAAAAGAGGGTCGGGCGTTTCGAAAAGCATAATGACTTTTCAAACAAGATCATAACTCAAAAGAAGAATTATGGGTCAAACATGCTCTCAAAAGACCTTGTAGTAATTGAAAGACTAAAAAGGACCAAAACGCCCTTGTTAGCTAATTCGAACAAACAACCTTTAAAGGTTGTTTGGAAACGAGTTTTATGATAGGTAAATACTTAGAATAAGTATAAAAGCTGAAAGAGCTATTATATTAGTCAAATGGCACTATTGGAGTTTTTGCCGTAAAATAACGATTCGAGAGGTAAAATTTGGTTTATATAGATCACCACATTAAACCCACCGTAAATACAGTTGTGGTGGGAAATTATAGGATAAGAAATGTGGTGATAGAATGCTAGAAGCAATTGCGAAATAAACAAATTGATCAAGTCAAGATCAAGTAGGAGCATAGGGAAGGTTCAGACACTACGTGGGAGTCTGAAGAGGAGATGCGACGTCTCTACCCTACATTATTTGGTACATACTTCGGTTTCGGGGACGAAACCCTTTTAAGGGGGATGGACTTGTAACATCCCGAAAATATGAGTTCATAAAATTTACAATTTATTTGTAAATAAATTAGTAAAATAAACTAACTAGGGGTGACACTAACCTACTTAGATGATGACTTATGTGTGGTTGAAAACATAAAAATAAACAAAAGGAATGTAGAGGGGCCAAACTTGTTAAAACTGAAATTGGATTTAATTAAAACAAATAAATAAACACCAAACACACAAAAATATTGTGTGTTCGGTCGACACAAGCAGGGGGCGACCAGGAGAAGAACTCCAACCCTAGTTCTTGTCTAAATTCACAAATTGAAGGTCAAGATCAGCCCCAAAACGAAAATCGAACATAGATTACTGATCCTCATTGCAAGGGGGTTGTAAGGTATGTAAAATTTTATGAAAATTCTCTGTTTGAAATTCTTATGAATTTGGGAGATTCAAAATTTGATGATGCATGTTTGTGATATGGTTAGATTAGGGATGATATAGTGTCTAGAAGTAAAACCTAGACAACTACATGTGAAATCATGTCCAAATTCAGGAAATTCCATAAACACATTGAAGGTGGGTTATGGGTTTTACAAGATAATGATGAACACTAGGGTTTAGAATGATTATTCTAGTGTAATTTGATCATAGAAAGTGATTTTCAGAAAAAGTGTGATGTTTAGGGATAAACCCTAGATGATTCTTGTCAAAATCTTGCATGATACTTGTAGGGTTCATAATCACCATTGTAGGTGATTAATAAGTTGTAGAAACTTGGTAAACACTAAGATCATGATTCTTGTCCTAGTGTAATCTGAGTTTTATGAGGTACTTTCTGAAATTTGGAAGTTAAAACATGTGTAAATGTGACTAATTGAAGTTGATTTAGATGATTATTACAAGTCATGAACTTGGTTTTAATGATGTAAAAATCTGACCCGCTAGGTGTTTGTTAAAATGCGTGGGAATTAAAATGTTAAAAATCAGATGAAAACGCAGATTTGATTACTATAGAGAATTATGCGTTAATGATTATGAAAAGAGTTCTAAGTTGATTGTGAATTGAACTCTTTAGGCAAAGAATCCGGATCGTCAAGCGAACAAGCCGGAGCGGATACGCGTTTGAAGGGTGTGCTCTAAAGGTACGCGACTTGTCGTCTCGTTACATTTACGTAGATAAGCCTAGTCGTGAATATGTCTAGTGTTGTTATAGCGAAAATAGTTACGTTTGGTAAGTCTAAGAAGTGATGGAATTCACTCGACAAACCAAGCGGGTCAAAAGAGATAGTTGAAATAGGTATGATGTCGAAATAGTGAAATTGAAACCCTTTGGTAAGTCTAAGAAGTGATGTAATTCACTAGATGAAGAATGTGTCAAAATAATGGTCGAAATGGTAGTGTTTGGAGTGACTCGAACGTCACTCGTTAAATTGAGTTATAAAAGCAGAAACCGAGGATTAGAAGGGATACACTAAGGTCGACAAGCCCGGGAATGGGTAATTATGATTAGAAAGCAATGTCGACGAATTATGAAGGTATGTAACTTGATTCGTTACATTTGAGTAAATTTTGATATTTAGTATATATGCAATTGATTTGTGAACAAAAGTTGAGTTGGAATTAAGCGATAATGTTCGCTAGTTTGAATAATAGGCCAAGAAATTGGTTAGACCTCATTGGTTGTCATAAAAAATGGAGGATTCCTTAGATGAGCCAAATGGGTCGGATAGTCAAATAATGCGTTGATAACGCATCACAATATGGTTACTTGATCATTGTATTTGATAATAAAGAACCTATTAGAATATGAGTATTCAGTGTGTGGTATGTTAGAAGGAAAACCTGAGTATGGAATGTGGGTAAAACGATCAAAATGGTCAAAACACAAAGTTACAGGGGCTACCGTAAGTTACGGTACCCACCGTAACTTACGGTAGAGATCAGAATGGTTACGGTGAACCTGTACTGTGTTACGGTGACTGCTGGAATTTCATGTCTACCGTAACTTACGGTAGATGCCGTAAGTTACGGTAGAGTGCAGGATCCTTTATTAAAACTTGCATTTATTGATTAAACGAATCCGTTTCTAAGCGTAGATTCGAATAAGAAGAAATTCCAAGAACTTTAATACTAATATTGGATTAAATTTCAGTTTGTAGGTATAGCAAGCATGTGGATGACGATCAAGCATTGTTGAAGAACCGAACACTCACTTTTGAAGCTTCCGCGTAAATTAGTTTTGTTTAGATGGTGTTGTGATGTAACTAAATTTCTAAACAACTTTTTAATGTTTGTTACTTAAGACTCTACTTTTGGAACCTTTGTTTTTTTAAATGGGTCATCTCTTATATAAATCTTATGAATTATTGTTAAATTCGAGTAGAAATTAGACGGGTGTTACATTGTGAGCTTCATCAAGTAGAAGCTTTTTAACTCCACATGTGTTAGGAACCCAAATTCTATTGAAACGTGTTTTCAAACCGAGGTTGCTTACTTCGAGATCCTTAACTTGGCCAACAATCCTTTCCTTTCTCCAGTTTTCCGTTTTTACTGCTTCATCTTGTGCCTCTCGAATTCGTTCAAGTAAGCCCGAGGTCACAATGAGCTGCAATGACCGTACTCGTATCGGGACATAATATGCCTTTCTGCTTAGGGCATCCGCCACCACGTTTGCCCTTCCGGGATGATAATGTATTTCACAGTCGAAATCTTTCACCGTTTCTAACCATCGCCTTTGTCGCATATTTAACTCCTTCTGATCGAAAAAATATTTTAAGCTCTTGTGATCGGTGAATATGGTGCACTTTACCCCATATAAATAGTGCCTCCATATTTTTAATGCAAATACCACCGCAGCCAACTCGAGATCGTGCGTGGGATATTTCTTCTCGTGTATCTTCAATTGCCTCGAAGCATAAGCTATAACTTTACCCCGTTGCATCAAAACGCATCCGAGCCCCGATAGTGAGGCATCCGAATAAACGACCAAGTCTTCGGTCCCATCCGGCAATGTTAGTACCGGAGCTTGAGTTAACTTCTCTTTTAGCGTTTGAAACGCTCTTTCTTGATCAACACCCCAAATGAACTTTTCTTCCTTCCGGGTTAGTTTTGTTAGTGGTGACGCAATCTTGGAGAAATCTTGAATGAATCTCCTATAGTATCCCGCAAGCCCCAAAAAGCTTCTAATTTCCGAAGGGTTCTTCGGGGGATTCCATTTTGACTTGTAACACCCCAAAAATATGTAATCTAATTATTTTCTCTAAAAATAATTCATGAAATGAAGGTTTGGGCTAAAATAAATAAACGTTAGGAACCGAGGGACTAAACTTGAAAAATTATAAGAAATACTAGTTAAAGTAGATAACACACACACTAGACACTTCTAGTGTGTGCGTGATGTTGTCCAGGAGAAAAGGCAAGAACACCACAAACCCTAGTTCACTAATTCCATCAAATTGAAGGTGATTTCAAGCCGAACGATTGTAGGAACGCAAATCCTTAGTCATCAAGGTGTGAATAACAAAGTGGTAAGTTGAATTTCTTGAAATCATGAACTTTAGGAAATGGGTTTCTACCCAACTATGATTAATGTTGTAATATTTACAAATAGAAGTTAAGATTATGAACTAGAACTCGATTGGTGTTCGGTTTGTGGTGATTTAACTCGGGTAGATGGATGGAACATAGATGAATGATGTAGGATGAGAGAGTCTCATTAACTTGCTTGATTGTTATGAACTTGTAGATTAGTATGTGAAGATACTTGTAATTAAATGCCCTATAAATGCGAAACCCGCCAAGTGTTTGATAAAATGCCTAAAAGAACAAATAATAAGATGTTGTATGATAAAAGTGTGTAAAAGAGTAAAATGGTATTTGGTCGGGCTAAATAAATGCATGTGTTGATGTAGGCGTAAAAGAAGAAGGTTCAAGTGCTAGGAGGTCGGACAGCTCACAGGATCGAGGTATGTTGTTCTATGCATACAAGCTTTATTGTTTAATTGATATTGTTATGTTAGAATCGTAGTTATGATAGTTCGTAGGTGATGGGAATTTGATAGTACAACCCGCTATAACCGGGTCGTAAGGAATGATGGTTTATGGAGAAAGTTAGGTGATGGGAGGTTGGTTTTGAACTAACCGTATACATGGAAAGTTATGTAAGAAAGAAGAAAAGTAGCTAAATCCGTCATGAATGGATTGGGATGATGTATGTGGTATTATGTCTGATCCGAAACCAACGGATTATCTAATGCGATGCATTATCTCTTTCGGAGATAATAAGTAAGTACCCGTTTAATGGATAAATGAAAGTAAGATGGTGATGTGGTTATGTAATGTAAAGAATGGATGTTGGTTTTTATTTTAAATTAAAGTTGTAAGAACTAACTAGTTAAATTGGATTGTGTTGTAGGTAAATCTGTTATATAGGTGGCGTGGCGAGGCTTGGGGCGAACACAAACATGTACACTCGACTATGCGCTTCCGAAGTATTCGCCCTTTTGAAACAATATTTTTGTTAAACTCATACTTCTTGAAAGTAATATTTTGGTCATGTAAATTATGGTTTCTTTTGAAACTTAGTCGTTTGGGAATAGGTACTTTAAACTTGTATTTTGACAGGGTAGTTCGGATTAACACCTATAACTAGACTAGGGGAGGTGTTGATCTCGAACTAGCTACAAGGGTATTTTGGTAAAAATGCAAATATGATGGTTCTAGATGAAAATTTGAAGTTTCCATGTGTTTTGGTCTTTTCGATAATAAGGGCGTAATAAGTTGGTATCAGAGCCATGGTTTGAGAGAATCAAGCACGAGTTGAAGTGCTTGGGCTCAAACTGATAGCTCGCGCAATGGGTGTGTTCGCTTCAACGTCGCAAACAAGGTAAAAGTTTGAGATGCTTTAAATTCTTTAACGGGTCAAAATAATGATATGTGTCGAAATGGTTTACGAGTGCATAGAACCCAAGAATTGAATCTTGTGTAATTGAAAACACTTATGGCATGGCATTGGCAAGAATTGGTATGCAAACGGACAAGTTTGGTTGATAAACCATGAATGGGTTGAAAGTTTATAAGCAAGAAAATGGCCGAAAGCTTAAAAATTTCGAAAATAGTTAATCCGGGTGCCGGATTTTAACTCTATATGAAGGGGGACGGAATTACGATCGTGTAGGAAGAAACGGATCGTAAATCGGATGAAAATTGAGTGAGTTATGATCGTTTATGTGAAAAATGGGATTTTTGAGAAAATGCAGCACCCAGCATCGAAGTTTCTGTGAAAAACGAACCGTCGCGTCGCGCTAGGGGCCGCCGCGTCACGCGAGGCACCCTTAGCGTCGCGCGACCCCCCCTTAACGTGCAAAATCGTTTTTTTTGTGTGTTTTGGCCAATGAACTTGTTAAGAAGGTTATAAATCATGTAAATAGGATTATGGAAGTTATTATGACATTATAGAATAACTTGTAATGAACCGCAAGGGTAGGTGATGTGAATTTATTAAAAACTCTATTGTGTAGATGGCGGACCACGTGGATATGAATGATGACGATGTGGCACGGGAAGATGCATTAAATGAAAATATGGCGCAAATGATGGATAATACTTTTGAAGCCAAACTTCCACAAATGGTTCAAGAGGTGGAGAGTCGCGTGTTGGAAACGATTGATGCAATAATGACAAGTAAAATGGATGAAATAAAGGAGATGATTGGAGAGTCAAAAAGCAAAAGTAAGATACGAAGATGCACGTATAAGGATTTTATGGCGTGTAGTCCTTCTCCGTATGATGGAAAGATAGATCCAATTGTATGCCAAATATGGATTTCTAATATAGAAGCTGTGTTTATCCGGAGTCGGTGTGATAAGGAAGATCAAGTAATGTTTGCTACGGGTCAACTACAATCGCAAGCTAAAGATTGGTGGGATGCTCATTGTAAGGAGATAGGTGAAGATAAACTTCAAGTGATGACGTGGCAGGAATTTAAAGAGCCTTTCCTAAAATATCATTGCCCTCAATCCGCCATCGATAGGATTCAGGAGGAATTCTTACGCCTCCGACAGCACGATGAAACAATCAATGAAATAACAAATATTTTCTTGGATAAGCTGAAGTTTTGCAAGGAGTTCGTGAATTCAGAAAGAATGAAAATCAATCGATACCATGATATGTTGAAAGCGGAGTTTAGGGAGCTTATTACGCCCTCGAAGTGTGAAACTCTTGACGAACTCATAAACTGGGCGCGAGACAGGGAGATTGAACTCAAGAGACAGGTGGAGCGAGGTGAAAAGAGACTGCCAGAGAAGGTGTCTAACCCAACTCCTTTCAAGAAAGGCAAGTTTCAAGATCAAGCTAATAAAGAGAAAGCAAAGAGTGGAATTCCCCGTTGCAAGAATTGTGGAAAGCTTCACTCTGGGGAGTGCCTGTTGGGCAAGAAGGGATGTTATAACTATGGGGAAGAGGGACATCCGCATTACAGGTGCCCTAAGAATACGAAGACATGTTATAATTGTTTCCAAAAGGGTCACATCAAGGCGGAGTGTCCCAAGCTCCAATCGGGAATGAAGAAGGAAGGCAAAAAGGAGGAGAACCCTAAGGCAAGAGCAAGAATGTTTCAAATTACGTCTGAAGAGGCTAAAGCTCATCCGAATGTTGTGTCAGGTATTTTCTTTCTAAATTCCTTGCCGATGTACGTGTTATTCGATACCGGGGCTACTATGTCATTTGTTTCGAGTGATGTAATTAATCACCCTTCATTTAAGATTGAAAGAATGCAAATACCATTAGAGGTAGAGATAGCTGATAGCAAGAATTATTTGTTGCATGAAGTGTGTAGAAACTGTAAGCTCACGATAGAGGATGAGGAGTTTGATATTGATCTCGTACCTATGGTCTTAGGAGAATTCAAGGTAGTAGTAGGTATGGATTGGATGGCCCGACACCATGCGGAGATTAAATGCGAAAGTAAGACAATACGCATGTAATCTCCGAGTGGGAAATGGTTAAGTGTTCAAGGAGAGAGAAATGTAAAAGCAAAGTTATGCAATGTTGTCCAAGCCTTCAAGTACGTGCGTAATGGAAGTAGGGCATTTTTAGCCTATGTAGTTGATGTTCATCAAAACCTTCCCAGGTTCGAAGATGTGGCAGTAGTGAACGAATATCCGGATGTGTTTCCGGAGGAGTTGCCGGGGCTTCCACCCGAACGCGAAATAGAATTTCGTATTGAATTGAATCCGGGTGCGCAACCGGTGGCTAAATCCCCATATAGACTGGCTCCCACCGAAATGAGGGAACTAATGACACAACTGCAAGACTTACTTGATAAGGGCTTTATACGTCCGAGTGTATCACCTTGGGGAGCACCCGTTCTTTTTGTAAAAAAGAAAGATGGGTCGATGCGTATGTGCATAGACTATCGGGAGCTGAATAAACTGACCGTGAAGAACCGTTATCCCTTACCCAGAATTGATGATCTTTTTGATTAGTTGCAAGGGGCGAGTTGGTTTTCAAAGATAGATTTACGTTCGGGCTATCATCAAGTAAGGGTGCGAGAGGAGGACGTTGCAAAAACTGCATTTAGAACTCGGTATGGACATTATGAATTCTTGGTCATGTCCTTTGGGTTGACGAACGCGCCAGCCGCGTTTATGGACCTTATGAACCGAGTGTGTCGACCTATGTTAGACAAATCTGTGATTGTGTTCATAGATGACATTTTGGTTTACTCCCGGAATGAGGCCGATCATGCAAGACACTTACGTGAGGTACTTGAAACCCTCCGTAGAGAAATACTTTATGCGAAGTTCTCAAAGTGTGCCTTTTGGCTCAGGGAAGTGCAGTTTCTAGGTCACGTAATAAATTCAGAAGGTGTCTTAGTAGATCCAGCAAAGATTGAGGCCGTATTAAAGTGGGTCCCTCCGAAAAACCCAACCGAAGTAAGGAGTTTTCTAGGCCTTGCTGGCTATTACAGAAGGTTTATTCAAGATTTCTCAAAGATTGCATTACCACTGACCAAACTGACGAGGAAGGAAGGAAAGAAGGAAGGAAAGTTCGTGTGGGGTAAAGAACAAGAAGAAGCTTTTCAAGTATTAAAAGAGAAATTATCGAGTTCTCCGGTGTTAACGTTACCCGATGGAACGGAAGATTTGGTCGTATATGCAGACGCGTCACATCAAGGCTTGGGGTGTGTTTTAATGCAAAGGGGAAAGGTTATCGCGTATGCTTCAAGACAACTCAGACCACATGAAGTGAATTACCCGACCCATGACCTAGAACTGGCAGCGGTGGTTTTTGCCTTAAAAATTTGGAGGCATTACCTGTATGGGTGACGTGACCGTGTCGTCCCGATCAGTCAAAAACCCAATTAAACCTAGGTAGCTAGGGTAAGTCGGGTATCGAATCCACGAAGAGCAGGTGGTCAGTATTGCATGACCCGTTCGATTAGTTAGACTATTTACAAATAATGTACAAGATGATTATGAAGATTGCTATTTTTATTTATTTGTTTGGTTTTTAAAATAAATCGGAATGAACCGACAAATTGATGTTATCGAAAACAATGATTTATTAACTAAACTTGTAAACTAAACTACTTAATTGAAAACAGGAATGAAGAATACGGATCACACCCGGTTTCGGTAATTGTAAGTCCTAGGGTTCCTACATGTTTTAATTCAACTCAATTGCATACGATTAGCGGATTTAGTGTACCGTGACTTAGGTGCCAATAACTATCAACGTCCCGAAGAACGAACAAGAATGCACTTTGTAATCAACACAAGTAAATCCTAACCACAACAACGCATAACTACACATAACCATTTCGTAAAGTCATAACTTTTAACATCGTTCGACAATTTACGAATAAGAAACAAATGTAAACTATTGTCAATGGTTTCAAAAATCAATACAAGTTGTCACAAAGTCGAATCAAAGAACAAATGCATAAACCCTAGAAAATACAACTACCTACACCGGGGTGAAACCGAAGAGACTAGCCGCTCATGGTTGGGTGGACGCGATCACCGGCTTAAGAGAGTGATGAAGACATGATCGGTACAGTGTTGTGTGGTGTTCGAATTATATGATGAATCCTCCTGAGTTCGATCCCCCCACAAGATGTTATATGGCTCCTCTTGTTTCGTTTTTACGTAACCGTAAGTCTCCTCTCTTTTTGTAACCCCCCTGCCGTAATGATTGATCCTCTATATCATGTGAGTCTCATGTGCGGCCCAACAAAAGAAGTCCACCATCAAAATTGATGATGTCCACTCCATTGTGTGGCGGCCCAATAGAAATCGCCCACCTTCACGTGATGTTAGCTCAAAGTCAAAGATCAATAATGATGTTGAATTGTTTCCTCAAACGCACGTGATATCTGCTTATCTTGGAATTCGTCCCCTCAAAAGTTAGCCTCCAAAGTTGTTTTGTTGACTTTTATTTATGTGATGATCCCCTCTTTCAAGTGCACGTGATGGCTTGGTCCATGTGATTTTGACCCATTAAATGCTCCATATGAAAACACATACATACGCTGCCATTACTTTCCATAAGCCAGCCGTAGCTTACGTTTATAACCGTAGGCTACGGTTTGGACTTTCTGTTAAATTCATGCATGTCATTCCGTAGTCACATTTGATATCCATAAGCTACGTTCAATTGGCTGCTAACACTTTTTTATCCAACATCGATCAACCATATTAGCCATATTCTTCGCACATATATATTTCCATCAATTGACAATTAGTTCCCTGAACTTTATACTTTCACGTTTTTCACACATTCAAGCCATGTCTTGAACCAAACAACTTCGGTTTAATGTGAAGTGTCTTGGTTATCGTCCTTGCTTGTTCTGTTTCATCACTTTGCATTCCAACTTTACCGTTTTACGCGTTTAACCTGAAAAACCATAAAAACCCGTAGTGAACGCATTCAACACGCATAGTCACGTAAACGACAATAAAATACGTAATTTAAACACCTTAACACACGGGTTTCACACTCTCCATCACATCCCCACACTTGTCGTTTGCTTGCCCTCAAGCAAATCTATTTTTCACTTTCACGTGGGTCGAACAAGAAACACACATCTCATTCCCGAGACTAAGGTTAAGGTTTAATGTCATACCCAAGTTCAAACTTTTTACACTTTTCAACATATTTATCATAATTGATTAATTATATAAAAAGTAGTTATCCAAGATTAACCCGCCCGTAAAACTAACAAATTATGCACATCCCTCACAATGTTCTCTCCACTCGGCTTATATATTGGCTAATATTTATAATGTACTAGCACTTCAAAGACTATTCACTCAAAACCGATTAGAACACATACCCGCATAAGCTTGCAACTCAATCATTCTCCACCATTGATCACGAATACTAAGCACAAGTCAAAAGGTCTTTGAAGGGTTGTAATGGGGCTAGGCGAAGGGTAGGAATTAGGATATTTTAAAGTGGCTAAGGTGATGAAAATTCGATTTTATTACAAATAACTATTCTAACAAAACTAACTATAAACACCAAATATGAGGCAACAACATTCGCCTTTTATTCAACAACTATCAACACTTCTTTTTGTGTTTTTCTCAATATATATATATATATTTTTTCATTCTTTCTCTCTTTTTTTTTTTTTGCAACATTTTCTGATTTTTTTTTTCGTAAGCAAACAATTCACAACTATACAAGCTTAACTTCTATAATCGAATTTTCATCACACGGGTTTAAAAGAAAAATGTTTAAGGTTATGGGCTAAAGGGTGGTCAAACGAAAGGGTTAGGCTCAAAATTGGCTACTAGGGGATAATTTTTGGGTAAGGATATAAAAATGGTGTAAAAGGAAAAGGTTTACCTAATGCCTTAATCATTCTCATGCTTGTATTCGGTCTATGGTCTCGAACGTATCAAAAGTTGCAAGTTCTACAATACGCGACTAATGGTCCACTCAAACAAAGAAACATGTAAATGTAAATCTATGATATAAAAGTGGCTCAAAACCTCACGTATAAGGGTATGATATGTGATATGCATAAAATGCTAGTTCCTTAGGCGAATTATTCCCAAATAACCACCCGCTAAATACCCGTCATGCTATTACTTTGAACTTGACCATGACAAAAGACCAAATGGGTTGTGCCATCCGTCGTTGACTTAGTTACTTGTGCTTTTAAGATCGCTTTTGAAACAAGAAATTTTTGAAATTTTCCCCATCGCCACATTTGAGGTAAACATTGTTCTCAATGTGTAGTTCTTAAATGAACGGGTCAAAATCAAAAAACTTTTACTACTCCCCCATCCCCACACTTGAGGTGAACATTGTCCTCAATGTGTAAGAACTAGAGTCTTAAACGCACAAGGGATGTGACACGGCTAACTTCCCAAAAATTCCACCCCGGAAAAAATAACATACAATTACAATCCACTTATTTGCTAACTAAAAATCAAAAGTAAAAAGAAACATATGCACCTGATTTTTGAGCTCATTCTTCGTGTGCTCTTCTTCTCTTCAAGAAAGCGGTCGTCCCATAAACATAATGTACCTACAAATCTTAACCCTTGTGTAGAAGCATGCTTCTCACAACCATTAAAATTTATTAGCTACCTAGTTCTACCACTTTTATGAAAATATTACCAAGTTATACATTAATTCACTTTGATTTATGTGGAAAAATAATTTACAACAATAACAAGCCTAACTCACTTTCGTAGGAATCACGGGTGCATTTAGCGTATGCAACAAGCCCTTTTAAACCTCCCGATAGCTCGGGAGGACGAGTAGGTCTCGTGAGGGTTATATAGGGAACACACCCACAACGTTCATTTAACTACTAAAATAAAATAAAACAAATAATAATACAAACTCTACAACAATCATACCAGATTTACCTCTCATGGTGGTCGAAGTGCACATTTGCCTACCGAGTTTCCAACATACGCTCGGTAATTAGCATGCCGAATCCATACTCTTTTTATTTTACGTGGCATGCGTATTAAACTACTTTGGGGTCGTTTCTTGACGAATTGTCCAATGTCTTGCAAGGCCACCCTTCGAATCCTTATACCCGAACTGTCACACCCCAAATTTCCACGTGTCACCGGTGGGCCCGGTGGGGGAGTATCGTGACGTGGTTGGCAACATAATAGTCAAACAACACAATATTTAAATGCACAGCGGAAGCAAAGTATAGATTTAATTCAACCAAACAATATTGTAATATTAAGTATCACAAGTAGTCGAATATAAATCCACAGGTAGATCAAAATAACAAGAAACAATGTTCAACAGTCTATGACATCCAAGCTTGCGAGACTTATTGTGGATGCTAGGAGAAAATCCAGCCTATTACGCGTAGTACCTGCACTTAACCTTTTTGAGAAAATACGTCAGTTTACACTGGTAAATACAATCAACCGACTCATTTTGAAAAGAGTTTAAGAAAATGCATTTAAGGCAGATGGCACAAATAATATTTTATAACTTGGGATAATTATTTGAATATAATACTCGTAAAAGATTTACATGTTTCTTATGCGTTCAGTAGCCCGGTTCGTGCCGGGTTAAAGATCAATAGACACACCACATTATGTATATGAGACACTGACAGGTGTACGCCTACACCTGTGTGCTAAGGTCGTGGCCATTTCGTAAAATGATGCCAGGGATATCCGGGACATGGTCATCAACCCCCCAAAGGCTTTAAGCAAACAAAACAATTTAAACGGTCATCTCGATAATACTTAATCCCCAAAACGATTAAGGTCGAATGCCCGACCAAGCGGTATTTTATATACCGTACCCCAAGCCCGTATAGGGAAAATAAGTTAAAAGTATTTACCTGAGCAAGTATAAATCAAAATCAGTGAGTGCAAGTATCTTTTACCGGTTCTCCTAATCTGGAACGAAGGTTTATAAAAACCTATTAGAATCCTAACGGGTCTTTAGTTAAGCTTAAGCTTAGACCGGTTAGTTTTAAAGATACGGTTCGTACGCACGATTAAGCGAAGACCGGATAGAATGTGATTTAGACCCAACAAGTTTGAAGACTTTCTTAATATGGGTATATTATACACATTCTGGATTTTGAGATAAAACCGATAAGGTTTGACCCGTTTCGGCTAATTTATGTAAACTAGTTACATAAACCGAACGTGCATGAAGCGTAACGGGTAACCAGAAGAGTCCTAAACAGGTTTCCTATGTTAACATGCCTTAAATATGTTGTGATATCAGTAGGATACCTTCCATTATGCCCAAAACGAGTTTAATCTCATATTAAGCCCCGTAGGGGTATTTTGGTCATTTTAAAGATTATAAAAGGGATCAATTAAGCTTCTGTGATCCGGGTCTGAATAAATCAGTAAAATAGTTTATTTTAACAGGTTATAACATTTGGTTATAAGTCTTATGTGTCAAAATAGTTTTAAACTCAAACTATGCGTATAAGACGCGTATAAAGCCGTTTTAAGCGACGTACGGTTTAAAATAGGATTCTAAGGTTTCTGATCAGTTAAACAGGTTCAAAATACTTCATTTATTATTTAAAATCAGTAGCAATTGGATTGGCGTCAAAAGGATTTGTAAAACTCATTTTATAACCGAAAAGGGTATATTCGGTATTAACCGAATCAAGGCGATAAACCTAGCTTATGATCAGTTTAAAATAATTAAAAATCTTCAAAAATCCCAAAATATTATATTACATCAGTGGGTAAAAGGTTTGGTGTCAAAAATTGGGTTTAGATAGGTTTTACGCTAATGACGTCGTTTAATTACTAAGAATCGTTATAATTACGTCATTAAGCATAACTCCTAATCTAGACCTCCGATTGATGTGAAATTTTAGGGACATGATTAATAATCAGTAACAAAGGTTATTGTCCTTTCACCTTTTCAAAAATCTCGTTTTATGATCATAAGGGCAATATGGTCACTATTTAGGCAATTAACGGAAACGTCGGACAATCGAGGTTTCAAGTGGTATAAACGCAGAGGGTTATACACACATGTAACTAGGCCCTAATGGAACTTTAAGGCATGTTTAAACCTATCAAAACCGGGTCAGAACTGAGGTCAAAGCAAAAGTCAAACTTTTGCGTCTTTCGGTTCCGAATCGGTTCAAAACAGAAAGTTGTCGAATCAAACTAGCTTAGACAAGTTTTTTTTTTATACTTATTACCAAGTTATATAAATGATAAAACAGGTTACACGCCTTCTATAACGCTAATTACACGATTAACAATTCTGTTGACTTTTTCGGACAACGTTTGACTCGACAAACGACCTAGATAGGATTAGAATCAGTGGGTGCCCTTTTAAGGGTTTATTACCCACATAAATACTAACTTATAACAACTTTCATTTCGACAATACCCTGGACCGTTTGCGGTTTATCGATAAGTCAAACCGTAATTACGACGGTTTGACTTCTAGGCTAGAAACTAAGCAAGACTTAATTTAGAAGGGTCAAGAGTACTTACACAAGTCTTATGAACGATTTGGAAGCTTGAGAATGGTCCTTATGCTCCAGAAGTTGATCAGATGATGAATGGAAGAATGTTTGCAACTTATGAACTTTATATAGTGGATGAAATGATTTGTAAACAATGACAAAACACTCTACCAATGTTCATTGATCATCAACAGGTGTCCTAGGGCTAGAAAAACATGTAGGGGGCACTCACAAGTGCAGATAAGACCAACATAAGTCGGTTAACAGCCCAAAACAGCCATCTGTCATGAATCTGGTCGCTGGGCACTGCTTGCGCACCATAACAACATCAGTGTTGCGGTGCGTAAGCATGCTTGCGCACCTCAACATTATCCACGTTGCGGTGCGTAAGCTGGTCATCAGCCTACTTATTTTTGCACTTTTGGTCCTTGGTCCTTCCAAACATCGCTTTCGCACTATCCTTTGCATTATAAGCCTTTATAATTTATATTTAGGGCTTTAATACTTATACCACCTTTGTCAAGTCCTCGGGTAACTTTGTGATCACCCGAAAAACCCTAAATTTCAACGTTGACGATTCTAACCCTCACACACGAATTTCATCACAACTTTCTCATACGTTAACGAAATTTTGTGAAATTTTTATGGTGCATTCTAGTGAGCATAATTAATCGTTACAAGGCTTCGGGTTTGCTAAAAGGTCACTCAGAGGTATATCTTAAACATGTTGACACATTTAACCCCTATAGTTTGTAATCTCTCACATTCTTTCACAATTCGCTTCGTATGATCCATGATCCATTCGTTTAAGGTTATAAACATCATGTAGGGTTATTGCAAAGTATATTTATTCATTGTTGACACTTTGAACCCTTATATTTACATAGTTTCATTGTTTGTCAACTTCAGTCCTTTCAGAACATTCTTTCACACGTTCAAACATTATGACACGTGTCAACACATTATAGGACGTGAATTTTCGAGGTGTTACACGAACCCGCATCCCCAACTTTGTTGGTTGGAGTGATAAGTTTGGGAGAAGGAGAGATATGACTTTGAGCTTCTTTTGACTCTGACCCGTCTTGCGGTGTTACGTCTTCCGCTTGGTTCAAACATTCAATTACTTGCTCCGGAAGTTCCATAACCTCTTCCACCACATCACCATCCACCATTGTACCATTAGCCAAAATATCTTGGTCTCGCCTAAGTTGGGCCATCTCCTCGGTTAATTGACCAACCTGAATAACCAAAGCCTCAAATGATTTGTCCCTCAGCTCGTCTTTCTTTTTCATTTCTATCATCATGTCCATGATTGCATCGAGCTTAGAGTGTAATGAATCTTGAGGCTCCTCGTATGTCGGCTGATGGGAGTCATGATAGTAGTCATCATACTCCTCCTGGTAACTTGGGAAATGTGGCAAGTCGGGTTCATAGTTGTTGTAACCCCGCTCTTGCTCATAATGGTAATCAATCTCTGGATAGTAGTAGTCTTGATAAGTTGGTGGTGGTGGTGGTCTAGCGTATGGATAATGTGAGGATGGACAATTGAAATCTTCATAATCCGCCCTCCTATATTCATACAATCCGCTGAGGTAGTCTTCCCGATCCTTGTTTGCTTGAACTTTTTCGTAGAAAACAGAGCAATCCTCTAAATAATGCTCTCCGCTTCCGCAACACTCACACGGATCATCATCTACCCAATTCATATTGAAAAGTAATTCCTGCAAAACATGTACCTGCACACACAAGCTTAACCACCCAAAGTAAAATCACGAATATACAAGAAAAAAGAAAAAAAAACTAAACTAAAATCGAACAAGCAATGAAATACTAAGCGCACTAGCTCCCCGGCAACGGCGCCATTTTGACGTGACCGTGTCGTCCCGATCAGTCAAAAACCCAATTAAACCTAGGTAGCTAGGGTAAGTCGGGTATCGAATCCACGAAGAGCAGGTGGTCAGTATTGCATGACCCGTTCGATTAGTTAGACTATTTACAAATAATGTACAAGATGATTATGAAGATTGCTATTTTTATTTATTTGTTTGGTTTTTAAAATAAATCGGAATGAACCGACAAATTGATGTTATCGAAAACAATGATTTATTAACTAAACTTGTAAACTAAACTACTTAATTGAAAACAGGAATGAAGAATACAGATCACACCCGGTTTCGGTAATTGTAAGTCCTAGGGTTCCTACATGTTTTAATTCAACTCAATTGCATACGATTAGCGGATTTAGTGTACCGTGACTTAGGTGCCAATAACTATCAACGTCCCGAAGAACGAACAAGAATGCACTTTGTAATCAACACAAGTAAATCCTAACCACAACAACGCATAACTACACATAACCATTTCGCAAAGTCATAACTTTTAACATCGTTCGACAATTTACGAATACGAAACAAATGTAAACTATTGTCAATGGTTTCAAAAATCAATACAAGTTGTCACAAAGTCGAATCAAAGAACAAATGCATAAACCCTAGAAAATACAACTACCTACACCGGGGTGAAACCGAAGAGACTAGCCGCTCATGGTTGGGTGGACGCGATCACCGGCTTAAGAGAGTGATGAAGACATGATCGGTACAGTGTTGTGTGGTGTTCGAATTATATGATGAATCCTCCTGAGTTCGATCCCCCCACAAGATGTTATATGGCTCCTCTTGTTTCGTTTTTACGTAACCGTAAGTCTCCTCTCTTTTTGTAACCCCCCTGCCGTAATGATTGATCCTCTATATCATGTGAGTCTCATGTGCGGCCCAACAAAAGAAGTCCACCATCAAAATTGATGATGTCCACTCCATTGTGTGGCGGCCCAATAGAAATCGCCCACCTTCACGTGATGTTAGCTCAAAGTCAAAGATCAATAATGATGTTGAATTGTTTCCTCAAACGCACGTGATATCTGCTTATCTTGGAATTCGTCCCCTCAAAAGTTAGCCTCCAAAGTTGTTTTGTTGACTTTTATTTATGTGATGATCCCCTCTTTCAAGTGCACGTGATGGCTTGGTCCATGTGATTTTGACCCATTAAATGCTCCATATGAAAACACATACATACGCTGCCATTACTTTCCATAAGCCAGCCGTAGCTTACGTTTATAACCGTAGGCTACGGTTTGGACTTTCTGTTAAATTCATGCATGTCATTCCGTAGTCACATTTGATATCCATAAGCTACGTTCAATTGGCTGCTAACACTTTTTTATCCAACATCGATCAACCATATTAGCCATATTCTTCGCACATATATATTTCCATCAATTGACAATTAGTTCCCTGAACTTTATACTTTCACGTTTTTCACACATTCAAGCCATGTCTTGAACCAAACAACTTCGGTTTAATGTGAAGTGTCTTGGTTATCGTCCTTGCTTGTTCTGTTTCATCACTTTGCATTCCAACTTTACCGTTTTACGCGTTTAACCTGAAAAACCATAAAAACCCGTAGTGAACGCATTCAACACGCATAGTCACGTAAACGACAATAAAATACGTAATTTAAACACCTTAACACACGGGTTTCACACTCTCCATCACATCCCCACACTTGTCGTTTGCTTGCCCTCAAGCAAATCTATTTTTCACTTTCACGTGGGTCGAACAAGAAACACACATCTCATTCCCGAGACTAAGGTTAAGGTTTAATGTCATACCCAAGTTCAAACTTTTTACACTTTTCAACATATTTATCATAATTGATTAATTATATAAAAAGTAGTTATCCAAGATTAACCCGCCCGTAAAACTAACAAATTATGCACATCCCTCACAATGTTCTCTCCACTCGGCTTATATATTGGCTAATATTTATAATGTACTAGCACTTCAAAGACTATTCACTCAAAACCGATTAGAACACATACCCGCATAAGCTTGCAACTCAATCATTCTCCACCATTGATCACGAATACTAAGCACAAGTCAAAAGGTCTTTGAAGGGTTGTAATGGGGCTAGGCGAAGGGTAGGAATTAGGATATTTTAAAGTGGCTAAGGTGATGAAAATTCGATTTTATTACAAATAACTATTCTAACAAAACTAACTATAAACACCAAATATGAGGCAACAACATTCGCCTTTTATTCAACAACTATCAACACTTCTTTTTGTGTTTTTCTCAATATATATATATATATTTTTTCATTCTTTCTCTCTTTTTTTTTTTTTGCAACATTTTCTGATTTTTTTTTTCGTAAGCAAACAATTCACAACTATACAAGCTTAACTTCTATAATCGAATTTTCATCACACGGGTTTAAAAGAAAAATGTTTAAGGTTATGGGCTAAAGGGTGGTCAAACGAAAGGGTTAGGCTCAAAATTGGCTACTAGGGGATAATTTTTGGGTAAGGATATAAAAATGGTGTAAAAGGAAAAGGTTTACCTAATGCCTTAATCATTCTCATGCTTGTATTCGGTCTATGGTCTCGAACGTATCAAAAGTTGCAAGTTCTACAATACGCGACTAATGGTCCACTCAAACAAAGAAACATGTAAATGTAAATCTATGATATAAAAGTGGCTCAAAACCTCACGTATAAGGGTATGATATGTGATATGCATAAAATGCTAGTTCCTTAGGCGAATTATTCCCAAATAACCACCCGCTAAATACCCGTCATGCTATTACTTTGAACTTGACCATGACAAAAGACCAAATGGGTTGTGCCATCCGTCGTTGACTTAGTTACTTGTGCTTTTAAGATCGCTTTTGAAACAAGAAATTTTTGAAATTTTCCCCATCGCCACATTTGAGGTAAACATTGTTCTCAATGTGTAGTTCTTAAATGAACGGGTCAAAATCAAAAAACTTTTACTACTCCCCCATCCCCACACTTGAGGTGAACATTGTCCTCAATGTGTAAGAACTAGAGTCTTAAACGCACAAGGGATGTGACACGGCTAACTTCCCAAAAATTCCACCCCGGAAAAAATAACATACAATTACAATCCACTTATTTGCTAACTAAAAATCAAAAGTAAAAAGAAACGTATGCACCTGATTTCAAAGCTCTAAAATGAAGTTAAAGTATAGGGAACTTAAAATGTGTTCAAAAATATCTCGGATGTTGGTTCGTTTGGCCGTACGAACGCGATGTTCGCTTAATTACGACGGAATGCGCATAAGCGCGAAAAACGATCCAAATGACGCGACGAATGGATTTTTCTTAAGGCGAACACTAAAATATAATGTAGTCATGTTTACATAAATTTTTGGATGTCCAGATGTATTCAGAACGTAAGTTATGCGCGAAAATGCAAACTTGTGCACTTTTTGACGCTTTTAGTCCCTGAATGACACAAAAGTTTATTTTAGCTTACCGAACACCTCAAAGCCTATTTCTAAGCTATGTAAAGGATATTTATGGTATGTTTAACTTATGGTCATGTTCCGGAAGGTCTGTTACAGTTCAAATTGGCATACTTTCGCAGTTTGTCAACTTTAGTCCCTGTAAGCGATTTAACTTGATTTTGTCATACCAAAGCCTTCAAAAACTTATTTCTAAGTTATGTAAAGGTTATTTAAGGTATGTTAAGCCTATGTCACTATTCCGGAATGTTTGTTGCATTAAACTGGTTATATTTACGCATTGGTGCGCGTATAACCTTCCAGAAAGTGATTTAAAGCTTGAAATTGAACAGAAATTGATATGTGCAAATGATACACATATTTTTACAAATCCCAAGTATGAAATATAATATTTCATTGGTTTGGTATTTGTTTGATGGCCGTGAAGGCACAGGTGTTACATAAAGACCCGTTAGGATTCTAATAGGTTATATAAAACCTTCGTTCCAGATTGAGAGCCCCAGTAGAAGTACTTGTGCTTGCTGATTAGAATATACGGCTGAGTATAAATTGCATTGCTAGCTCAGGTAAATACTTTTAACTTATTTCCCCTTATACGGGCTTGGGATACGGTATTATAAAAATACCGCTTGGTCGGGTGTAGAAACCTTTTAATCGGAGATGATTAAATTGCATAATCCCGTTTTAATCTGTATTGATTGATAACAAATAACATTGGGGGTTAATGACCGTGTCCTGGATATCCTTGGCTCATTTTAAAAAGTGAATGGCCACGACGTAAGCACAAGGTGTAGGCAAAACACCTCCTGTTGCATATGTATAACGTATACTCACTCGTAAGGGTATCTTCTTGTGAGATTATATTTGTGGTGTGTCGATTAATCTTGTCCGGCTTGTATTGTATAATCACCGGCCCTAAATGTTGGACAACCATGTAAATCGGATACAAGATTTTTATTAATAAAATTGTCCCAAGTATAAAAGATAAATTTTGCCTCGTGCATTTTAATCAAATTATAAAAGATATTTGTGCCACGTGCATTCAAATCAATTTTCTTAAACTCTTTTCAAAATGAGTCAGTTAATTGTATTTACCAGTGTAAACTGACGTATTTTCCAAAAGGTTAAGTGACAGGTACTATGCGTAATTGGCTGGGAGCTCAGGGCGTCGTTAGGGAATCTTGCAAGTTCTAGATGCCTAAAGTCTGTTGAACAGTTTTCTTTTATTGATCCGCCTGTGGATCCTTTACCTTCCGTTGTAATACTTTGACATTTCTTATATTCGGAATGTAATATATTTATCTTTTGCTTCCGTTGTGCATTTATATATTGTGTTGTTTGACTATGATGATATCAACTACGTCACGATACTCCCCTACCGGGCCCACCGGTGAAACGTGGAAAATTGGGGTGTGACAGCTTATCACCCGCAGACTGACGGTCAATCGGAAAGAACGATTCAGACGCTTATCGATATGTTAAGAGCATGCGCGTTAGATTTTGGGGGAAGTTGGGATGACCATTTACCATTAGTGGAATTCTCTTACAATAATAGTTATCATAGTGGTCTCAAAATGGCACCTTATGAACTGTTATATGGAAGAAAGTGTAGGACTCCCGTATGTTGGGGGGAAGTTGGACAAAGGGAGCTCGCACCGAACGAATTGATAGCAATAACCAACGAAAAGATTGAGGTAATTAGAGCTCGATTAAAGGCGGCTCAGGATAGGCAAAAGGCATATGCGGATAAGAGAAATCGTCCTATCGAATTTCAAGTAGGAGACCATGTTCTATTAAAAGTATCCCCATGGAAAGGTATAATCCGTTTTCGTAAACGGGGTAAATTGGGGCCTCGTTATATTGGGCCATTTAAGATCTTGGCTCGAGTGGGGAAAGTGGCGTATCGTCTAGAATTGCCGTCTTCATTGGATGGGATCCATAACACTTTCCATGTGTCATAATTACGAAAGTGCCTTGCGGATGAATCGGCGATCGTACCTCTTGATGATATTGAAGTGGATGAGAGCTTAAACTATGTTGAAAGACCGATAGCCATTAAAGATGTTAAAGTAAAGAATCTTCGCAATAAGGCCATTAGACAAGTGCTAGTGCAATGGCAACATCGAAAGGGGTCGGAACTTACATGGGAATCGGAAGATGAAATGCGGAAGCATTACCCTTCTTTATTCGGTACGCAAATAATGATTTAGTATGTGTTCAAGTTTCGGGGACGAAACTTTTTCTAAGAGGGGTAGACTTGTAACACCCCAAAAATATGTAATCTAATTATTTTCTCTAAAAATAATTCATGAAATGAAGGTTTGGGCTAAAATAAATAAATGTTAGGAACCGAGGGACTAAACTTGAAAAATTATAAGAAATACTAGTTAAAGTAGATAACACACACACTAGACACTTCTAGTGTGTGCGTGATGTTGTCCAGGAGAAAAGGCAAGAACACCACAAACCCTAGTTCACTAATTCCATCAAATTGAAGGTGATTTCAAGCCGAACGATTGTAGGAACGCAAATCCTTGGTCATCAAGGTGTGAATAACAAAGTGGTAAGTTGAATTTCTTGAAATCATGAACTTTAGGAAATGGGTTTCTACCCAACTATGATTAATGTTGTAATATATACAAATAGAAGTTAAGATTATGAACTAGAACTCGATTGGTGTTCGGTTTGTGGTGATTTAACTCGGGTAGATGGATGGAACATAGATGAATGATGTAGGATGAGAGAGTCTCATTAACTTGCTTGATTGTTATGAACTTGTAGATTAGTATGTGAATATACTTGTAATTAAATGCCCTATAAATGCGAAACCCGCCAAGTGTTTGATAAAATGCCTAAAAGAACAAATAATAAGATGTTGTATGATAAAAGTGTGTAAAAGAGTAAACTGGTATTTGGTCGGGCTAAATAAATGCATGTGTTGATGTAGGCGTAAAAGAAGAAGGTTCAAGTGCTAGGAGGTCGGACAGCTCACAGGATCGAGGTATGTTGTTCTATGCATACAAGCTTTATTGTTTAATTGATATTGTTATGTTAGAATCGTAGTTATGATAGTTCGTAGGTGATGGGAATTTGATAGTACAACCCACTATAACCGGGTCGTAAGGAATGATGGTTTATGGAGAAAGTTAGGTGATGGGAGGTTGGTTTTGAACTAACCGTATACATGGAAAGTTATGTAAGAAAGAAGAAAAGTAGCTAAATCCGTCATGAATGGATTGGGATGATGTATGTGGTATTATGTCTGATCCGAAACCAACGGATTATCTAATGCGATGCATTATCTCTTTCAGAGATAATAAGTAAGTACCCGTTCAATGGATAAATGAAAGTAAGATGGTGATGTGGTTATGTAATGTAAAGAATGGATGTTGGTTTTTATTTTAAATTAAAGTTGTAAGAACTAACTAGTTAAATTGGATTGTGTTGTAGGTAAATCTGTTATATAGGTGGCGTGGCGAGGCTTGGGGCGAACACAAACATGTACACTCGACTATGCGCTTCCGAAGTATTCGCCCTTTTGAAACAATATTTTTGTTAAACTCATACTTCTTGAAAGTAATATTTTGGTCATGTAAATTATGGTTTCTTTTGAAACTTAGTCGTTTGGGAATAGGTACTTTAAACTTGTATTTTGACAGGGTAGTTCGGATTAACACCTATAACTAGACTAGGGGAGGTGTTGATCTCGAACTAGCTACAAGGGTATTTTGGTAAAAATGCAAATATGATGGTTCTAGATGAAAATTTGAAGTTTCCATGTGTTTTGGTCTTTTCGATAATAAGGGCACGGCCTCGATCTTTGACGGTTCTACCAATACTCCATCGGCACTTATGATGTGACCGAGAAATTTCACCTCTCGTAACCAAAAGGCACACTTAGAGAATTTCACATACAACCTTTCTCGTCTAAGTGTTTCTAATACCTCTTGTAAGTGATGTGCGTGCTCAGCTTCACTTTTCGAGTATACCAAAATATCATCGATAAACACGATGACTGACTTATCCAGCATTGGCTTGAAAACCCGGTTCATGAGGTCCATGAAAGCCGCGGGTGCATTTGTCAGCCCAAATGACATCACGAGGAATTCGTAATGTCCGTATCGCGTGCGGAAAGCCGTCTTCGGCACATCTTCCTCTTTGACCTTTAATTGGTGATACCCCGATCTAAGGTCAATTTTCGAAAACCAGTTCACACCTTGTAGTTGGTCGAATAAATCATCTATCCTCGGAAGTGGGTATCGGTTCTTTACCGTGAGTTTGTTTAACTCCCGATAATCGATACACATGCGCATACTTCCGTCTTTCTTTTTCACGAACAGTACCGGTGCACCCCAAGGAGACACACTCGGCCTTATGAATCCTTTGTCAAGCAGGTCTTGAATCTGGGACATCAACTCTTGTAATTCCGACGGTGCGAGTCGGTACGGTGCTTTAGCTACGGGTTTTGCGCCCGGGATCAATTCGATTCCGAACTCTACCTCCCGCTCGGGCGGCATTCCCGGTAAATCATCCAGAAAAACATCTTCAAAGTCACGTACTACTGGCACGTCTCCAATCTTCGGTAATTCTTTCTCGGGCTCGTTCGCATATATCATAAATGCCTTGCATCCTTGCTTCATAAGCTTGTGAGCTTTCAACATCGAGCATATTATGGGGTTGCCTCCTTTTTCGCCATAAATAGTGACGTGTTTCCCGCTCGGAGATATTAGCTTTATCTCCTTGCGAAAACACACGACCTTCGCGTGGTGCTGAGATAGCCAATCCATCCCAACGACTACTTGAAATTCTCCCATTGACATCGGGATTAGATCTATCAGGTATTCTTCATCATCGATGCTTAATTTGCAGCCTCGACAAATATCACAAACTATAAAACTTTTGTTGTCCCCTATTTCAACTTCTAAGGGCATAGATAATTTTGTCAATACAAATGAAGGATGTCGAATAAATCCATGCGAAATGAAGGATTTATTCGCACCCGTATAAAACAATACACGTGCTGGAATTGAGTTAATTATGAATATACTTGAGACCACATCGGGTTCTGTCTTTGCTTCAGCCGCGGTAAGTTGGAAGGACCTGGCCTTCGCTTTGGGAGCTTCTGCTGGAGATTCTTTAACGTCTATCTTTCCGACTAAGTCCGGGCATTCGGACTTTTTGTGGCCGGGTTGATAACATTTATAGCAAACTGAGACTTTACCCGGGCATAGCGACGCCGTGTGCCCCGTCTTACTACATATGGGGCATGGTTTGTCTTTGAACCGACATTCTCCCTTGTGCCCTTTTCCACACACTTTACAACTTGGCGACCCACCTTTAGAATCAACCTTCTTTCCCGATTCTCCAGTTCGAGCTTTCTTTGTAGGGCTTGGATTCACATCCTGTGCCCTTCGTTCACCTCTTTCAACTTGTTTCTTCAGTTCGATTTCCCGTTCCCGAGCAACGTTTATGATCTCGGTAAGGGTCTCGTATTTTGAAGGAGTCATGAACTCCCTATACTCGGCGCTCAACATGTTATAGTAGTAGTATATCTTTTGTTCTTCATTCGTCACCAATTCGTCACAAAACTTCATCTTATCCATAAACATTCCCGTGATCTTGTCTATGGACTCGCCTTTGTGCCTAAGTTGCATGAACTCTTCCTTGATTTTATTGATGACCGCCTTGGGACTATGATGTTTAAGAAACGGCGTCTTAAACTCCTCCCATGTCATGGCCTTAGCCACTTCGCTTCCAATCTCTTTCTTTTTGTTATCCCACCAGTCTTTCGCTTGACCCCTTAATTGACCCGTACCAAAAGCTACGTAGGCATCTTCATTACAATGGGCCCTCTCAAATACCCCTTCGATATCACTTAGCCATCGCTGACATATAATTGGGTCAACTTCCCCATTATAGTGTGACGCCCTAACACGTTTTAACCCTTAACTTGCAGCGGAAAGTACAAACCTAAAATTTCTTACATGAAAATCTTGCTTTAACTTAAATACATCAATCCCTTTTTATAAATTAATCAAAAAAACTAATATACTTATATCAAATTAAGTGACCACATACACCCCCACGTACAACCCATGTCTTGACTCGATCTTCAACCACGTACACTTCTTGATGAACATCCAAAACCCTGTACGGCCTGCAGTCACCACATTCAATCAAATCATTAGCAACAGGTGACATAAATAAAAGTAAATCTTAACACATGCATAGTAAGGCGTCAACGTATCCTGCTTTCTCTTATACCAGCCCCTTCATGCATCCATTCGATCACTAGCATCAGATTGCGGAGTTAACCTTCACTTCCATTGTTAACATGCCTATACTTTACATTAACTCTCATTAGAAACGGTTAGTATCATTAGCTTTCCTTCATATGAACATATTCTCGAATACCCATAACTCATCTTATTCATTCCGCATATAATTAAATACTCACGTAAGCATGTATTCACTTTCTATTTATACATGTACTTACAATTTACATCCTACATGTATACCTTCTTAAATCATCTTTATGCCTAATTCATTATGTAAGTTCCCTTTCTGACCCAAACTTAATCGAATCTCTTTCTTAACCACTCCCAACTCATTTGTACTAAAACTTAACTTAGTAATAACATCGATTCATATCTTCTCACACTACATTCAATAATTACCATACATCATAAATACATTACCAAACAATAGGATAAGTTCGGAGTTCACTTACCTTGTGCGTCCGTAATTGCGTTTGCTTAATTGAGTCTCCTTAGCCCGTTAGCCTTCCACGCTCTCGACCATCTTGACATGATTCCTATACATTCATGTCATTACATTCACATTCTTATTAGCATATATGCTTATACATATGAACAACCATATCAAATTCACATCTCATATATGACCTTCGTTAATCCATTCAAACAAGCATAAAGCATACTCAACATCATCCCTACATAATCTTCACATGAACTATATACGTGTACCCATTACTAGCATACAATTTCACTTATTATTGTCTTTTAGACATTTCATCAAACACTTGGTGTGCGTACTACTTTCTAAGCATGATGTACAAGTATTTCATGATTTTCTTCCTAATTATCACTTTCATTCATCAATACAAGTAATCATCATACAAAGTCTATACCATACTCAATCCATGTACAGGTACACATCACATACTTCACATATTCACAATCAAGTTCATACCATTTCATGGATTAAACACAAACCCACTTAGCTAAGTGTAGTAATTCATCCAAACACCCAAATTATAGCAATTTACTAAGAATCTTCACATAGGGTTTGTTCCTAAATGAGCATACATCACTAATTTGGCCATATCTTCTCTAATCCATACATAATCCGCCATTATGATGATTATTCAAACTTTACAACTTCACGAATCATCAAAATTTTACATACCTTATGATCCCCTAGCTTGGGTGATCATTAATTCACGTTCGGTTGTGAATTTAGACTTCATTTGGCCCTTCAATTTGATGATATTGTTGAAACTAGGGTTTTGGCTCCTTGGGAGCCTTCCCCTGCTCGATCCAGAACACACACGAAGTGTGTGTGTTTGTGTGTGTTATTTTCTTTTAATAAAACAACTTTCAAGTTGTTCACTTTGGTCCCTCATGTTTCGTTTTAATTAAATAAGGCTACAACCCTTCGTTTAATACCCACGATACTAATATTCAACTAGGTTAATCATTTCCTAGTTAATATTCATTTACGGGTTCACTTTTACCCCTAACGGTATTTTTACCCGTTCCTTTATATTAACCGGGTTTAAATTACCAAACCCATTTTTGGGGTGTTACATATAGACTGGCGGTTTACACGCCATGAACTCCTTGTATGTACAAGGTTTTCATCCTCTGGACTTTTCCTTTGCTAAATTGGCATTATCCTCCAATTTCTTGATTCTTTCCTCAACCACTGATAGTATCGTGTTCTGGATCTTATCAATGAAACCAGACAAACTATTTTCGATTGCCTTTCCAACCTCTTCGGCAATCACTTCTCCTGTTTACTCGGTGACTCTCGGCACCGCATCATTGTTACCTTTATCCGCCATCATGAAACTGAAATGTTTACATTAAACATTAAACATTTCACTTATAACGTGGCTTTATTTGCTTTGGTTTAGCCAAGTCCGTAACTTGCTTTAACCGTTCGCCTTTAGTGCACTTTCCGGGTTTGAGTGCGTTAACACGCTCTTCCCATGCACATTGATTTACATCTTGTTTCTCAAATAAGATAGGATCTATTAAAATAATAATTAATTCTTACCGGACGATTGATCAAGCTTGAACCGAACACTTTGTTGACAACCTTAAGCTCTGATTACCAACTTGTAACACCCGTCTTGATTTTTTTTTTTGAATTTAATGTAAATACGTGATTTATATAAAATCTGACCCATTTAAAAACATGAGTTCCAAAAGTAAAGTCTTAAAGTAACAAACAATAGTCAACTACCGACTAATTCAAACATTTAAAGTTGTTTAACAAACTGATTACATCATAACATTGTCTAAACAGAATTAATTGATGCGGAAGCTTCAAAAGTTTGTGTTCGGTTCTTCAAAAGCTTGCTTGACCACCATCCGTAATCCTTGAATACCTAGAAACTGAAATGTTTACATTAAACATTAGTATTAGAGTACTTAGAAATATTACATAATCGAAACTACGCTTAAAATGGATTCGATCTAACGAAGATATGCAAAATTCAACATAAATGTCAAGGCTCTACCGTAACTTACGGTAGTCACCGTAAGTTACGGTAGCTCCTGGGAAACTTTGGTTCCACCGTAACACAGGAGTGAACCACCGTACGCTTTTGGTCCCTACCGTAAATTACGGTGGATACCGTAATTTACGGTAGTCACTGCAATGCTATGTTTTGATTGTTTTGGTTATTTTGCCCAAACCCAATTCTAGGATTTCTCATTCTAACAACCAACACACTGATTTCTAGTATTCTAATATGTCTTTTATGAACAATATCAAAGACCAAGTAATCATACTACAATGCATTAACCACGCATCATTTGATTATTCGACCCGTTTGGCTCATCTATGGAATCCTCCATTATGATGACTACCAACGCGATCTAACCAATTCTTTACTTATTATTCAACATAGCGAACATTATCGCTTTATTTCAACCCGACTTCTATTCTATGATTCAACTACACATATGCTAGTTATCAAATTATCAAATGTAACGAGTTAACCCGCTTGTCCACTTGACGCTCCTGCGTCCTTTCCTATAGAGTTCATTTATAACATGTTTAGAACTCCCTTTAAACCATATATCGTGTAGTAAACCGAAACATTAAAATTATGTGTTTCAACTTTGAATTTCAGTTTTAAGCCTTCTTTGAGGCATTTTCACAAACACTTTAAGGGCAGATTTTTACATGATTATATAGCAAGTCCCTAGCTTATCATTTAGCCCAAATTTCACATCAATCAACCCATTCAATAATTCCTTCTATTTATTTTTTTGTGAATTTATAAAAGTATAAGACTCAAGGACTATAAATACTTAACACTATCTAATCATACAAGAACTTCTAAACTAACACTTATATTAAACAGTTAGAAAACAAATACTTAACACTATCTAATCATACAAGAACTTCTAAACTAACACTTATATTAAACAGTTATGTTAAAAAGTTAAGTTATTAGTCGTCATTCATATGTGTTAATGTTGGATTTTATTAGTTTGAATTGTTTTTTGTACAGGTTTCATACTTAGGGGACCAGGCTGAAACATTTGAGGGATTAAAGGGCAACTTCTGTTAAGGCGGTGCAATTACTCATATCATGAGGGTGCTGGATGTAAGATTTCAAATGGCTGGATATTAAAAAGCTGAGTTAGGGTTTCAAGACTTTCCTTACACACAACTGCAGCCCACTTTGTCTAAAATACAGACTCATATCAAATCGTATTCCCTTCTTCTTGAATCTGGACTCACGTCAGGATCTCGTTACTACTGTTCTTAGTCATCGGGCTGTATAACGTCTTGTTTCTTCATCTCAGCTTGTGAGATTGTTTGTAATAGGTCGTATTATTCCTTGTTTTTCATTTTCTGTTTGTTGTTATAAGATCACTGATTGAAATATCAGTCAATCTAACTGTATTGATCACAAGATCTTACTGTGTGTACGATCAAGGATATTGGTTGGGGTTTTTATGGTTTGGGTCAATAATAAGATTTCGGTCACCGTTTTGTCGCTTCTCTTGTGTTTCGTGTTGTTATTTATGATTTGTATCAAACATTCATACCATTTTGACATGGTATCAGAGCTATTATAAAGCTCTTGAGTCTGATTCTTTAAGTTTCCGCTGTGGTCTTTTTTTGTTCTGTTCATCTGGTTTGTTTTGTTCTCTTCGTTTGTTCTGTTTGATTTGTTTTTTTTAAGTGGTTGCAGGTATAGATCTTGAAAGATCTGTTGGATATTGCAAGAACTGGTTGATGTCTGTTAGGGTTTCTTGCCTTTTGTGTTGATCATCGTTGTACTGTGTAGCTCTGCATCCCTGGGATCTGTGCTTGGGAGATCTGTGAAGACAAACCCTAATCTAGGGTTTGTATTGTGTTGATTGAAGACCTGCGTTAGTCTCTAAAACCCTAGAAGATTCAGGGCAAACTAACCGGGTGTGTTTGATTGTAGACTGTAGCTAATCAAAACTTGTAGTTCTTGAAAACTAAGATCTGATATTATTTGGAGTTTTTTTGCAACCACTGTAAGATCGTTCCTACCCTCTCCTTTTATTTCTGTTGTTGATTAGTTGAAGTCGGGGTAGTGAGGACCGGCATTGTTGATTGTTGGTTATAGTTGATTACGTGACTATTCTGTGTACTTGTTTTTTGTTGCTGTTTGTCATCTGTGTTTTTTGTGGCGTTTCATTTTACTTGGTTATGTGTCTTAGGTTGTGGCTCCTGTATTAAGACCTGTCCAGGCACTATAAGTGATGAACCTGGAATCTGGAAACTGATACAGCTTCGCCTTAGGATTTTACATCTAGTTGTTTTTTTTTTTTTTTTGTCTATTTGTGTTTTTTGCTTCTTGGTTGATTTATTGTTTGGTTCTGTTTGTCTGTGTGATGATAAATATTTGGTATGAATCTTGTGTTTTCGTATTTGTTGTGAAGTTGTAAAAGTGTTTTGCTTTATTCAAATTTGGCTTTGGGTTCTTCACTAGTATATATTTTTTTGGACTTGGTTCTGAATATTTGGAATTGTGTGATTCGTTGTTTTCAGACTTTGTTCTGAGTTATGGTGTCTTTTGTGAATCTCTGTTTATCAGAAATGTTTCTAGAAGAGATCTGATCTTCAATTGTATTCCAAGAGTTATTTTGTTTATCTTAGAATTGAATTTTAAAATCTTAATTGTAATTGTTTTGTGATTGTTGGGGATCTGATTCTGGTTTGCAAGGGTTTCACGTTTGTTGTATTCTGATTGAGTTAGTCAGAATGTTGTATCAATGTATGTATTGTCTTGTTACCTTGCTGGTATCTTTGTGTTGAAGATTGTTTTTGTTTTTTATCTTCTTTGTAGAAGACTGTTTGTGCTATATGTATGTTCCTATATCCATGTGCAACTGATTGTGTGAATCAGCTTCTCATGTGCATGTCTCACGTTTATGGTATGATTTTTGACCTTGTTGTGTTGTCTGTTGTTTGTAGGGTGTTCTCAGTATGTCTTGTTAACAAGTTTCTTAAACTCTAACAATGTTTTCTTTGTTAGTATGAGAAATGCTATATGTTAGGTGCGGTTCAAGTTTCAAGTTGTTTGAAATGTTTAATAAATTTGTTCAAGTTTTCTTGGTTTATTGAACCTCATGTCTATATGTCTTGGTAATGCAATCTTGTATGTTCATTGTATAATTCTGTATTTTCAATCATGATTAATTGTTTGTTTCACATGTAAGTATTTTCAATCATGATTAATTGTTTGTTTCTCATGTAACATCCTATTTTTGTGGTTATATTGTAACACCCGTCTTGATTTTTTTTTTGAATTTAATGTAAATACGTGATTTATATAAAATCTGACCCATTTAAAAACATGAGTTCCAAAAGTAAAGTCTTAAAGTAACAAACATTAGTCAACTACCGACTAATTCAAACATTTAAAGTTGTTTAACAAACTGATTACATCATAACATTGTCTAAACAGAATTAATTGATGCGGAAGCTTCAAAAGTTTGTGTTCGGTTCTTCAAAAGCTTGCTTGACCACCATCCGTAATCCTTGAATACCTAGAAACTGAAATGTTTACATTAAACATTAGTATTAGAGTACTTAGAAATATTACATAATCGAAACTACGCTTAAAACGGATTCGATCTAACGAAGATATGCAAAATTCAACATAAATGTCAAGGCTCTACCGTAACTTACGGTAGTCACCGTAAGTTACGGTAGCTCCTGGGAAACTTTGGTTCCACCGTAACACAAGAGTGAACCACCGTAAGCTTTTGGTCCCTACCGTAAATTACGGTGGATACCGTAATTTACGGTAGTCACTGCAATGCTATGTTTTGATTGTTTTGGTTATTTTGCCCAAACCCAATTCTAGGATTTCTCATTCTAACAACCAACTCACTGATTTCTAGTATTCTAATATGTCTTTTATGAACAATATCAAAGACCAAGTAATCATACTACAATGCATTAACCACGCATCATTTGATTATTCGACCCGTTTGGCTCATCTATGGAATCCTCCATTATGATGATTACCATCGCGATCTAACCAATTCTTTACTTATTATTCAACATAGCGAACATTATCGCTTTATTTCAACTCGACTTCTATTCTATGATTCAACTACACATATGCTAGTTATCAAATTATCAAATGTAACGAGTTAAGTTACATACCTTCAAAGTAAGCCTTTCAAACGCGATTCGCCACCCGCTTGTCCACTTGACGCTCCTGCGTCCTTTCCTATAGAGTTCATTTATAACATGTTTAGAACTCCCTTTAAACCATATATCGTGTAGTAAACCGAAACATAAAAATTATGTGTTTCAACTTTGAATTTCAGTTTTAAGCCTTCTTTGAGGCATTTTCACAAACACTTTAAGGGCAGATTTTTACATGATTATATAGCAAGTCCCTAGCTTATCATTTAGCCCAAATTTCACATCAATCAACCCATTTTACATAATTGTTAGCTTCTAAAATTCTGAAGTCACTTCAAAATTGTCAAATTACACTAGAACAACACCCAATTTCCTAGTGTTTATCAAATTATACATAACCCACTAATCACCTACAATGGTGTTCATAGATTTCACTAAAAATTCACATGATTTCAACTTGTATTTGTCTAGGGTTTGTCCCTAGACACTATATTGTTCCTAATCCATCATAAAACAAACATGCAATCATAAATTTCAGATTTCCCAATTTCATGAGAGTTTCAAATAGAGAATTAACACCAAATTTTACATACCTTGTAACCCCCTTGTGATGAGGATCACTAATCTATGTTCGGACTTTGATTTGGGACAGAAATTAGCCTTCAATTTGGTTGTTTTGTGGAGGTTAGGGTTTTTGGAGAGCTTTGGTCGACCCCCCTGCTTGCCTGGTTCAACCTCAGCACACCAAGTGTGTTTGAGTTGTTTAATTTTTTTTGTTTTATCATTATTAGTTTCAAATTAAACACTTTTGACCCCTCCACTTTCATTCTTTATTTGTTTTAACTACTAACTACTCATAAGTGACCAACTAACTTGGTTAGTGTCATTCCTAGTTAGTTTATTTTACTAGTTTATTTGCAACCAAATTACAAATTTATGAACTTATATTTTTGGGATGTTACATATATGGTCTTGTGCTTTCGTTAACTTTAGACCTGAAAATGTTGTTGATTTGTGTGGTGTGAATCTTTATATTGGATCATGTGATTCAACTCTGGTTTTGGACTGTCTAAGTGTCTCCTGGGCATTGTCCGTATGTCTTATTGTTTTTTGTTGTATGATTAGTCAAACTGTGTGGTTTGAGTGTTCCCTAATCTGTTGTTTTTGCCAAGATTGTTCTTGATGTCTGTGTCTGTCTTGCTATGAGACCTATATGTTGAGAATTTTTGTCTTGAATGTTGTTAAAATTTCTCTGGTTTACAGTCGCTATGTCTGCTTGTCTATAGTCTTGTTTGTATGGTTAGT
The DNA here is from genome assembly GCA_030545235.1 of Helianthus tuberosus. NCBI lineage: Eukaryota > Viridiplantae > Streptophyta > Magnoliopsida > Asterales > Asteraceae > Helianthus > Helianthus tuberosus. Next base: position 157,097,370 of record CM060418.1, on the reverse strand, counting down.
TGAGCTGTGTGGTTCATGTTTAACCGATGTTTTCGACAGGATTAATTTGTATATGTGACAGCCTTGTATGTTTTTCTCTTGTGAGAAATATTGTTCTGGTTACAAATTGTATAATTTTGTTATTAATCAGGATTTGTTTGGCTGTGTCTTATAGGCTTGAGTATGTCTTGTTATTCTCAGTCTTGTTCATTGAATGTATGTGATGTTAGCCTTGTATGTTTTCTCTTGTGTAAGAGATGTGTTTCTGGTTGTAAATTTAGCCAGAGTCTGTATTGGCTATCATTGTTGTCTGGTGTTCTTAGTCATAACAGTTTATCTGTTTTGTTGACTGCCTATTGTTGAGAGTTCTTTGATTTGTTGTTGGTATTTGTGTTTTCTTCAAAGAATCTCCTGTCTTGTCTTGTAATTTGTCTGTATTCTTTGTATGTCTGAGTTAGGGTATTGGTTATAGTATTCCTGTTTTTTTTGTTTATTTCTCTAGCTTGTTGTGTATATGACTGTTACAAGTGGATCAGTTTGTATTTTTTGTTTTGTATAGTTGTTGATAAATACTTGGTGTTAACTGCAATTTACCTGTTAAAGCGTAGTAAAAGTATCATATCAATTTGTATGATTTCTGTTTTCCATATCATGTTGAAATAAATTTGCATTTTTGATAAAGGTAATTTGTGCTTGTATTTTTGAACCTGGATGAAGGGGGCATGTTAAAAATGATATTTTGGGCTGTCATCCAGGTTGCAACATGGTCTTATGTGTGATAAGTTGGGTATTATTAAGATGCATAGTATATGAATGACTGGGCGAAATGTTTATCTACAAGGAAATCAGTTACTGGTTTCTGTGTTTATCTGGGTGGTTCCCTTGTTTCTAGATCAACATGCGAGCCTGAGTATAGAGCTATGTGCTCAGCAGCTTGTGAGATCATGTGGTTATTAAACTTGTTAAGAGAAGAAGTTCAGGTACCGTGTGAGTTACCTGTGAAATTACACTGTGACAGTAAAGCTGCTATATTTATAGCAGCTAATCCCGTCTTTCATGAGCGAACCAAACATTTTGGAGTAGATCTTCTATCTTCATTTTTTAAAGGAAAAAAAATAGCGGCTGGTGTTATTGAAACAGTTAAGGTTGACTCTGAGAGTCAACCGGCTGATGGTTTTACAAAAGGTTTGAGTATTACACAACATGAAGTGTTTTGTAATAGTTTGGGTTTGGTAAACTGGTTTTCACATATGAATGAAGGGGGCATGTTAAAAAGTTAAGTTATTAGTCGTCATTCATATGTGTTAATGTTGGATTTTATTAGTTTGAATTGTTTTTTGTACAGGTTTCATACTTAGGGGACCTGGCTGAAACATTTGAGGGATTAAAGTGCAACTTCTGTTAAGGCGATGCAATTACTCATATCATGAGGGTGCTGGATGTAAGATTTCAAGTGGCTGGATATTAAAAAGCTGAGTTAGGGTTTCAAGACTTTCCTTACACACAACTGCAGCCCACTTTGTCTAAAATCCATACTCATATCAAATCGTATTCCCTTCTTCTTGAATCTGGACTCACGTCAGGATCTCGTTACTACTGTTCTTAGTCATCGGGTTGTATAACGTCTTGTTTCTTCATCTCAGCTTGTGAGATTGTTTGTAATAGGTCGTATTCTTCCTTGTTTTTCATTTTCTGTTTGTTGTTATAAGATCGCTGATTGAAATATCAGTCAATCTAACTGTATTGATCACAAGATCTTACTGTGTGTACGATCAAGGATATTGGTTGGGGTTTTTATGGTTTGGGTCAATAATAAGATTTCGGTCACCGTTTTGTCGCTTCTCTTGTTTCGTTTTGTTATTTATGATTTGTATCAAACATTCATACCATTTTGACAAGTTAGAAAACAAATAAATCTAATACTAGAAGACTTGGGTTTTTCAATGGAGACTCAAGTTCAATTTCCACTTGTGTCATATTGGGGTAGATATTAGGCAATGATGGTGACAAACCCACCGATGGGGGTTCAATCCTGAGCCGCACCTTGGTTTTCATCCGGCTGTTACCTCAGCGGGGCTTCTCGTGTGGAGGCAGTACGGTTTCCGGGGAAACACCGTAACCAAGTCTGACCAACCCAGCGTGGGCCTGGTTAAGATAACGTAGTCTGGACAGATCTTGGCTAGGGCCGCCGTTTAGGCGGTGTGACATTGGGTCACTCAAAAAGAAAGTCACCGTTAAAAAAAAGATAATTCAAATATTAATTAAACACATTTAATTATTATTTAACTCATTTAGTCCTTCGACCTTTAGATCTCCTCTAGGCTACACCTTGAAATCGTCCATACCTCCTAGCTGATGTTGTAATTTTACCACTTGTATCCGTAGAAAAATGAATAAATAATGTCAAAACATTGTAGTTGACGTATTTTTAAAGGAGGATAATTATAAGCTTTGAAAATCTCACAGAACATCGTTTAGAGTAATACAACTTTGGGCTTGTTTGGCTAAGCTTTTCAAAACAGCTTATTTGCTTATTTGCTTTTCTGAAAAGCAAATAAGTCAATAAGCTGTTTTGAAAAGCTTTAAAATGGAGCTTTTCAAAATGACTTATTTGCTTAAATAAGTCATTTTGAAAAGCTCAGCCAAACATCCCCTTTGTTTACAAATAATGGGAAGTCACTATAAACTTTTAGGGTATGTTTGGTACGGGGTAGTGGAATGGACGAGGTAATGGAATGAACAAGGGAACGCAATGGATCATTACCATTTCATGTCTTGTTTGGTTACCATTTGGGAATGGAATGAATTATTATTGTGTATTGTTTGGTAGGCAAGAAAAAACGAAGGAATAAAATCAGCGGTGAGTGGTGGTGGTCGATGGTAGTGATTGTGGGTGGCGGCGTTGGCGAGTGGAGGTGGCCCGTGGCGATGACGGGTGGTGGTGACCGGGGGTGCGTGGAGGCAGAGGTAGCGGTGGGTGGTGGCGGCGGCAGTGGTTGGTTGTGGCGGTGGTGGTGGCGTCGACGGTGGTGGTGGGTGGCGGCGGTGACTGGCGTTGGCGGAGATGGTGGTTGGTGGCGGCGGTGGGTGGCAACGGTGGGTGGCAACGGTGGGTTGCAACGGTGGCGGGTAGCAACGGTGGCAGGTGGGTGGCAGCGGCGGTGGTGGCTGTCGGGGTGGCGGTGGAGGCGTTGACGGGTTGCGGGTGGAGGCGACGATGGCGTCGGTGGTGGTGGGTGGTGGCGAAGGTGGTGAGTTGTGGTGTTGGTGATGAATGGTGCTAGATGGGACGGAATGGAAAAAAAACATGGGGAGTTGATGAAATGATTTTGAGGGAATGGAATGCCTTATGGAATGGGTGACTTCATTCTATTGACCAACCAAACACCCCTTTCTTCATTCACTTGTAATGATCCATTTCATTCCACCTCTCATTCCTGCATACCAAACACTACCTTAATAATTTCATTGACCACCGTTTAGTATAATAGATTCGGTTGCTTAAAAGAAAAACCAGTTTGTTAAAAAATGAAAACTTATACTGATTTTTAAGTTTTGTAAATATAATAAAAACCCGAAATAACTAGGTTCTTTTAGGGGCTGTTTGGCAACATCTGAACCAATAAGTGCTGAATGAATAAGAGGTCTGAATGGGTAAGAGTGTCTGAACCAGTAAGTGCTGAACCAAATAAAACGCTGTTTGGTTGCACATCTGAATGATGTGTAAAATGACATTTTTACCCCTAAACAAAACAAAATACTTAAATACCCAACAAACCAAAGTTTTCTCTGTCTCTCTCACTTCCCCATCAACACAGACATCAACATTCTCACTTCCCCATCACTTCTCTCTCTAAAAACACAGAGCGGAGAAAGAGTAGCGACGGCGGGAAAGAGAGACCGGAGAAGGAGTAGCGAGTCGGAGGGAAAGAGAGACCGGAGAAGGAGAAGAGTCGGAGGGAAAGAGATACCGGAGAAGGAGTAGCGACGGCGGCAGCGACGCCGTGAGCGGCGGTGGTGTTTCGACTCCGATAAGTTATCGTTTCAGGCAACTCGTGTGCTATTTCTTATATCTAGATTTTGACTCAGGTTCGTTTGGTTTGCCGGTGATGAATGACGTTAATAGAGGTGTCGATGATAATGATGAGGATAGGCCGTTGACGTTGATGATGGTGAAGACTCCGGCGGCGACGGCTGTAGGTGTGGAGATGAAGGGGGCAGTGTGGATGAGGGCAAGCTTGTCAAAATTCCATTCAGATCTCAAATTTGTCTGAACCATTCAGATCTGAATGAATCCATTCAGAGGTAAGGTCTTAATGAACCAAACACCGAGCACATCTGACCGATTCAGAGGCATGCCTCTGAATGGCTTCATTCAGACCTAAACAAACAGCCCCTTAGATATATTTAAGCTATTTTGTAAATGTACTAGAACCCGTTTGTTTGGTAAAAATTGGGTACAATTTGTTTGCTTGATGCCAACTTTGATAGAATTTGTACTCCAAGATTTTTATAAGAGTTAACTGCCATTTTCGTCCCTGTGGTTTGGTCACTTTGGCCATTTCAGTCCATTTTTAAAAAATGCGCCATTTTCGTCCCCCACGTTCTGGAAAGGTGCCATTTCAGTCCAAAAATCATAACCCAGTTAAGTCAGTTTGTAAATAAGGACTGATTGTGTAAATTTATAACATAAAGGACTGATTGTGTAAATTTGAAAAATGGACTGAAATGGCAGTTAACACCACCACCACTAGCCCTGCCACCACCCCCACTCCGCTGCCACCACCACCACCACCGCCACCACAGCCCCTGCCACCACCACCACTCCGCTGCCACCACCACCACTCCGCTGCCACCACCACCGCCACCACAGCCACCACTCCGCCACCACAGCCACTGCCAATCGCCGGAACCGGAGCTCCACAAAAATCATCACTGTTCATCGTCAACCGCCATCATCATCGTTTTGAGTTAGAGTTCTTCGTGTTCGAAGTTCTCGAATTTCCCGATCATCATCGTATCAGCAACATCGCTCCTTCAAATAACCATCATCATCACACCTTCAGCCATCTTCACTGTTCCGTTCGTCATCAGTCTCCGGTCACGTTCATCACCTCCGTTTCGGTATCGAGTTCAAGTTCGGGTTTCCGATATTGCACTACCATTAACGATCTCCACTGCCACCATCATTCATCCACACCACCGTACACCGATCATCCCAGAACCTGTAACTGTTTCTCTTTAATTCAGTCATCGTCGTACCATCATCTCCGTCCACCGCCATCACTTATCAATCACCGACTACCGGCCATTATCTTCGTTCTCCGACCACCGCCTTTAAACTTTTATCAAACCATCATCAGGTTGGAGTGTTTTGCGGCTGAGTTTCATATTTTGGTTTGGGTTCGACTGTCGTTGAAACGAAGAAGAAGCTGGGTTTCTTTGTTTTTGTGACACTTTGAAAGCGTCGGGAAACTGTTGTTGAAACGAAGAAGACGACATCTGTTTTGATTTTTAGGCTGAGCTCCGGTTCCGTAAATTTGTAACCCAGTTAAGTCAGTTTGTAAATAAGGACTGTGGTGGCGGTGGTGGCAGTGGCTGTGGTGGCGGAGTGGTGGCTGTGGTGGTGGCAGCGGAGTGGTGGTGGTGGCATCGGAGTGGTGGTGGTGGCAGGGCTGTGGTGGCGGTGGTGGCGGTGGTGGTGGTGGCAGCGGAGTGGTGGTGGTGGCAGCGGAGTGGTGGTGGTGGCAGGGCTAGTGGTGGTGGTGTTAACTGCCATTTCAGTCCATTTTTCAAATTTACACAATCAGTCCTTTATGTTACAAATTTACACAATCAGTCCTTATTTACAAACTGACTTAACTGGGTTATGATTTTTGGACTGAAATGGCACCTTTCCAGAATGTGGGGGACGAAAATGGCGCATTTTTGAAAAATGGACTGAAATGGCCAAAGTGACCAAACCACAGGGACGAAAATGGCAGTTAACTCTTTTTATAAATATGTAAGAATTTGTGAACACGTTAGTGACTTGCACCAAAGTTCCACCCTAAATAAACATACTTAACGACTTTTATACATGGTTACGACATTTTCAAGCTATTAGAAACATAAAATCAAGTAGCATTTATTGAAGAATAGGTGTCTTGATGTTGCTACACCCTTTGAAGCCAGTGGCGAAACTTGAGATTTCCGACCGGGGGTCGAAAACGTATATACCAAAAAAATTCTATAAAACAGGGGGTCGAAAACATATATACCAAAAAATTTCTATACGAAAACTACATACTCTCCACTACTGAGTGAAAAGTTCGGGGGGTTAGATGCCCCCTCCCGCCCCCACTATGCTGCGCCAATGCTTGAAGCCCTTTCAGATTACGCCTAAGCAATTCCAAACACTTTGATTTTATAGAAAACAAAACTATCCTAAAGCTCTATCGTTCTCTCACAAATTCGGTGTGTTTTTAATTTTTATATGCAAGGTCAGGAGGTATTTAGTGTTAAAAGTTGATGTTAAAAAAGTGTAGGAGTAAGCTTGAAATAATGAAAAAAATTGTAAAACAACGGCCTACTAGCGACTAGTATATGAACATAATCAAAGGAACATAGAGATAAAGATAGAATAGAGAATTATTATACATTGAGATATCAACATGCAATACAAAGAACCTATATATATAGTGTTCTTACATTAATATAAAGGACATGAAGAGACGAAAGTTAGAACGTGGATAGTCACCATAATATAGCTTTATTTATAACAAAAATAGTCATTTAGTTTACCATTGCATTTATCTGAATACGATTTATTCTTATTTGGGTTGAGTCAACTTTAGAACTTTAATATTTATAACCAATTAATATAATACTATATGTAGCCATACTTTATAAATATAAACTTATTTATTTAATTATGATATAACAACTTAAAATATTAGATCATATTTTTAAAATGTTATAACTTAGGATTAAAATTACACGAGGTGCTCACACCCTATAAAACATGTAAGGAGTGTTAGGGTGGAGGGTATAACCCTCGGGGACCAGGGGCAGATTTAGAGGGGTTTATCGGGTTTCCAGGAACCCAGTCGATTTGGAAAAAAACGTTTTTTTGTAGTGTAAACCTTATATGATTTGGAAAAGAACGTTTTTTTGTAGTGTAAACCTTGTATGATTTGGAAAAAGGAACCCAGTGAAAAAACTGGTTGGATTCGCCACTGTCGGGGACTTGTGCTGTATGGGTATGTCACTGATCGGTGACCACCCCCACTGATTGAGTTGGGTGTTTGACTTGGAGAGAGGCAACAAAAATCGGTGATTGTTCACCGATGTGAGTGAGAGGAGAGGAGAGAGGAGAGAGAGAGAAGAGACCAATCAAGTTTTTTTTTTAATTGAGAGGTGTTTGACTATACCTAGTGATTGAGTGTAAAATGGGGAGTTGACATGACATAATATTATTGGGTAGGATTTCACTCAAACACGATAGGGTGATTGACTATACCCTCCACCCTTATGGCTATTTTTGCCTTTTGGAGAGAAGACTAAGGTACAAAATCTTGACATGAGTGTAGATTATTTTCCAGAGGATGACAATTACATTAATAACCTCTTAATATAGTTAATCAAGATTAATCTTCTAATTCTTTAATGGTGCGTTTGGTTCGTGGAATGATTTGGAATTGGAATTTGTATAGCAATTAGAATTTGATTCGGAATTTAAACATTCTAATTGGAATTGGAAATTGTTGGAATTGGAATCTCAATTTCATTTTTGTTATGTTTGGTTGTCAAATGAATTTGAATCCATCACCCCGGCGGCACCCACAACCACCAGTTCGGGTCGAAACTGTACGGGTCGAAACAGTTCGTGTCGAAACGGTTCAGTTCGAAACAGTACTGGTCGAAACGGTTCGCGTCGAAACGGTTCGCGTCGAAACGGTTCGATTCGAAACGGTTCGTGTCTAAACGGTACAGCTCGAAACGGTTCGGTTCGAAACGGTACAGGTCGAAACGGTTCGCATCGAAACAGTTCCTTCGAAATGGTTCGGGTCGAAACGGTTCGCGTCGAAACGGTACGCGTCGACGAAAAGGTTCGCGTCGAAACGGTTCGGGTTGAAACGGTACGGGTTGAAACGGTGCGGGTCGAAACAGTCGAAGATTCTAATGAATTTACTTTAATTACTTCGTATATAGGAAGGATTCTGGATTCCTTTAGTTAAAAGAATTTGAAAGAATTCATGCCTAATTCCGATTTCAATTCCAATGTCAACCAAACACATGAATATTGGAATTGGGATTCCAATTCCATCAAACATCTTAAGATGAAATTCAAATTTCAATTCCCTTAAATTTCATTGAATTCCTACGAACCAAACGCCCCCCTAAAATTATTGTGAAACTCGTTGAGAAGTCTTAATCTAGAATTCCAAAGAATGCGACGCCTTAACCAAGCATGGAATCCAGACAAATTTTATTCAAATTTTCCATTTGAAGCCAAAACCCATGTGTCAGTTTCTCCATTTGAAGCCAAAACTCATTTGAGATAGATATGATTGAAAGAGGTGAGGCAAATCGACAAAATAATATTTTGGAAGCTAAATTACATATGATATGCATGCAGAAAAATATACTTTTAGTTTTTTAGAAGTAATATGAAATATGGTAAATAAATGACAATTCATTCGCATTCAATTACGTCTAAAATACCATAAATTTTCATAACACTTGACTTTACTCATCAAATTGATTGGATCATTAGTGAAATTTGGGAAGGAGTTTTGACTTGTACGGATGATCATCGCTATTTTTTTAGAATTAGACTAGACCTGTCGTTTGGATAGGAAATCGTCTTTCTAACTGATTCGGGTAAATACTTTTGAACCATCTTCATTTGACCCAGCTAGTCATGAACCAAACCTGATCCTCAATTTTTATTTTCTCTAAAATTTTATTTACTACAAATCTGATATTTTTTTTAACCTTGTAAATCGAGATAAGATATAGTACAATAATACTTTTAGAATGCCTAATCCACAATGCCATTAAACTAACTCCTAAGTCTACACTAGGACCATACGATGTGGCAGGGCATGAAAAGAAGGCATGAATTGCCAGGTGGAAGCTATATCAGCACGTGTCAGATTGGTGGCGTGGTACAAAAAGGCGGGGTGTGGGATGGGACGTGAAATGGTGGCGTGGTGTGACACGTGGCATACACCCTGTAATTATTTTATATTTAAAAAATAAAACAAAATTCACCATCCAAAAAACAACCGCTACCTCATCATCACCACAACCTCCATGTCGGTGAAGAAGATGCCGCCCCTCTCCCACGCCATACAAGGGATCCACGCCACAACACCGTATAGCCCAAGAGTAAGGTGTTAACCATTGTACATGGTCTTACTACACACCTTGATACCGGACTACCGGAGTGCAACATCTTCTATATGAAAACATTGATTATCATGAAAAAACAGCGGAGCGATTGAGGGGCCAGATTTTAACCGTTGACCAAAAAGGTCTAATTAAATAAAATCAAACACACACTACACACACTCACATGATAGATGCAGTTTTATCTTCACTCCTACTTCCTACACAAACCAAACCCCGTTTATTCGCTCTCTCTCTCTCTCTCTCTCTCTCTCTCTCTCATCAATCGTCAAACACACACATCTCCTTTCGCTTCAACAACGATCAAACACCGTCAATCAACCGTCTTCTCCTCCATTAATCGTAAGTCATTCACACAACTCAATGTTTATTTATCAGTTATCATCATCTAATATCCGTATTTATCTTGATTTAATTCACTTGTTCACTTTCTCTTACACGATACACTTTTTCACCGCTTTTTGTTAGGGTTTTTTCGTCAGTATCACCGTATAATGCTTTGAAGTGATTATAGTTAATGGCAGGGGAAATTGAAGAACCGTTTCGCTTGAATTTTCAGGTAATTATGTTTACTAGATCTGATTTTTCATCATTTGGATTTGATTCAGTTAATTACTAACCGTTTTTATGATTTTTTTTAACTATATTTATTGCAGATCAAATTCAATGAATGTTTAATTGCAGATTTTTGTGTTAGATTTTATAACAATAATACTGTGATATTAATGCTTAATGAATTTTTTTTTTATTTATTAAAGTTACTTTCACTTTATCTGTCTTGCTATTTATATTCAAGTCTTGATATTGTTTGTAGGACATAATTGTCTAATGATTATGCAAACTTTTTATATACAAAAGTCACTTGCTTATTAAAAATAGATCTAATAAATAAAGTGTTGTTTAGAAAGCTGTGTTGTTGAATTGAATGAAAGGGATCAATTATGTTTATTTATATACGCTTTTATATATTATGCTTCAACGGTATGTGAAGATCCTGATATTTTTCTTTTTTTGAATTGGATAGGCGGACCTATTGCGGTCGGGTTCAATCTCCTTTGGAAGATTTGAGTCTGAATCGTTATCTTGGGAAAGAAGATCGGTTTTTTCACATAATAGATATCTTGAGGAGGTTGAAAAGTATTCTAAACCAGGATCGGTTACAGAAAAAAAGGCGTATTTTGAGGCTGAGTTTCGACGGAAAGCGCTTTTGAAGCAGCGTTTGTCTGAATGCCAAGACGGGGGAGAGTTGTGTACAGATGGGAATGGTGACCTACGTGAGTTTGAAGAGTATGGTAATTGTGATGAGAGTCCTTGCAGTAGTTCTAATCCTTCTAAATGCAATACGGAAACCGAAGTTCAACATCATGAAAATGGAGATGTTGCTTGTTTTGATGAAGATACTACTATAAGTCAGCATTCGGAAAGTCAAAGTTATGAATTTCATTGTGTTACAACTCAGGACGAGTTTGGTGAAACACATCAGAGTGAAAATGAGAATGTAGCTGGAAATACTGAACAAAGTATTGGGTTGACCCTCATTGACCATGTAGTGCTGGTGGATGTGTCATCAGAAGCCCGGGGCGATTCATCGGTTGCTTGTCAAATACCTGAGAAGGACCATGATAGCATCAGCTCCGCACCTATTGCCACGACAACAATTTCTCCCAAGGTGAATTCTTGTGTCATTGGGATCGCTTATATTGAATGCAACTATTGCCTTAAAAAAGTGAAGTATGAAAATTAATTGTATTTACTTTTGGTGAAAAAGGGATGATTATATATGTTCTATTTATACTGTATAATGTGCTTACGATGCTTGACTTCTACTGGTAATAGGTAAAGCCTGCAGCAGAAAAGAAACTTACAAGGTCAACATTAAAGACTCAAGTCAATGTTGATCGTTCCCAAAAAAAGGTTCCTAATGGAGCATCCAAAGGTTCAATGAAGCCCCGACCTGCTAGTCCCTCGATTGTAACGAAAGAAAAGAAGTTGCCCCGACCTGCTAGTCCCTCTATTGTAACGAAAGAAAAGAAGTTGCCCCGACCTGCTAGTCCCTCAATTGTGACGAAAACAGAAAAGAAGTTGCCCCGACCTGCTAGTCCCTCGATTGTGACGAAAACAGAAAAGAAGTTGCCCCGACCTGCTAGTCCCTCGATTGTAACGATAACAGAAAAGAAGTTGCCCCGACCTGCTAGTCCCCCGATTGGCTCACGATTGAAAACTTCAAAAGCAGAGGTAAATGCCAGCTGTCTTCAAATTATATTCATTACAGTAACATTTTTGTTAATTATTTAATGTTTGCACAATACTATTTGTACGCTGTATCTTATTTCATTGCATACAATTGTGAAGGATTTAAGATCTGAAAAAGGCAGTCAAAGTCAAAGCTCAGCGTCCATTGTCAGAGAAATCTCTTCCCGGGATACACCCGATCGTTAACAGGTTGGTTACAGAACAGTTCACATGTTTATAATAATTTATTAAAAAATTCTTTAGTGTATTCTCAACGTATTTTCACCCCCTTTATCAGGTCAAAACAGTCTGTTAATCCAAGCAAAACACACATTGTTCAGAGTGCTACTGATTTTAGTTTCAAAACTGATCAGCGAGCGAAAAATAGGAAAGAGGCAAGAATCATTCTTTCTTGTTATTTATTTAGTTTATAAATCACTTGTTCTTATTCTAAATCTGAGTTTTGTTACACGTATCACAGTTCTATACAAAAATCGCGGAGAAAATACATGTTAAAGAGGTGGAAATTAGCCAAGTTAAAGCAAAAACACTGGTACGAAAATGAATTGATGCAAGTGATAACAATATTTCATACCCACAAAAGATCAACAATAACATTTATTCGTGCATTTGCAGGAAAAACAAGCAGCCGAGATGAAACAATTCCGAAAAAGTCTCAACTTTAAAGCAAAACCACTGCCTTCTTTCTACAACGAATCTGCTAGAGCTTCAGATCAACACAAGGTTACTTTAATAACATTTCAAAAACTTTCTATAGTTACATCATATTAGTTTGCAAAAGAAACAATAGCTTGACATATATACAATGCAATTTACAGGCTACACCCATCAGCAAGACACCAAATCAACGACGACCCAGTTCATCAATGGCTACTCGACATGACAAGAATTTATTCAAGTCTTCCGTTCCATTAAACAATAGACCGGGCTCTTCAACTTCGGCAACCAACAGGATCCGTGTTTCAGAAACTGTTGTGAGAAATTACGTACCTGAAAAGAAAGATGAAGAGGGGAAGGGTACCAAACTAAATAAGCCGAAAGATCCAGAACCAAGAGGTAGAGACATGGTGAGAAGAAATGTGAAAGGCAGTCACACGTGGAACGGTCCTAAAGTTGGTGTTGCGTCTTGAAGCAACTTTAGATGTGTTGTAGTAAAGTAGATTAAATATGTGGTTCTGTAACAAGAAATATCGGAATTGAGCTAGAGTGGTCAAATTCAAAGCAATCGTATGATAATGAATCTCCGGTCCGCTAACTCGTGTCTGTAACGTTCTAGATTGCTTTGGGTTTGCCCGTTTTAGTTCAGGCGAACACATGGTCGTGGGTAAGTACAAACAAAATAACAAATCTATTACTTTTGTTTTTTTTTCTGTAACTGAATCAACTAGCGTTCTATATTAGAATACAATCCTGGTAAAATGAGCGGGTCAAGTGGGTTCGTGTAGAAACAGGCCACCTTAAAAAGGTATCAATCTGGTTTAGATCGAGATTTTTGTGACAAGAAAGCCAACACCTAATGTAGCAGTTTGTGTTTGGATCACGGCCAGCATTGATGCTTACAAATTCTGCATGATACGGTATTAGTTGCTCGTGCCGTGACTCATCCGCTAAAGTTTTCTAACAATCAAATTTTCAGCAAATTATCACACCATTCCATCTCTATTGCCTTCGCCTTGTACTCATATGAAAGCTCTGATACTTGTGATAAAGTTTATAAATAGGGGAGTGAATTTATGACATGACATGAACAATGAACCCAATACGGAATTCATGGTTTTGGGTTGAGACTTTTTAGTTTATACGGGTTTGGGTTGAACCCACAGATACGTTGGCTAAAGGGTTGTGTTCCGGTTGACCTGGTGGGTCAGCTGGCTTATCCATTTAACCTTTTTTTTCTCCTTTTCTTTTGTTAAAAGTATGTTTAATGTCACAACTTAAACCGATTGAGTACTTTATCAAATGATTTGTATCCAGAAGAACACTCTTTAATTCAACATGGTAATTGCCCGGAGTGCAAGAGTTGAGTAACATTTCACATACGTTGTTTCATTATACCATGGGAAGTAATCCACCAATAGCCTAATGCACGTAAGAATAGGGGGCGATATCGCTTTAATGACAGAGAGAGCTTGACGCAGTGCGGAAGCAAATAAATAAAGAGAATAGTTTTCAAAGGAATTTGAAATTTTTTGATCGAGGAAATTAGAAATACAATAGGTGCCAATTATAGAGAGTTTCTAAATTTGTTAGGTTTGCTAAAATTTTGAAATTACAAATTGATTGACAATTTTTTAATTTTAACCATTAATAAAGATGTATATTATGCTAATCAGAGAAGATTTACACGTTTTAAGCTATAAAAGAAAAGTTCAAAAGTTTGTAAAATCTAGGGGCAAATCTTGATTGACGAAATCGGAGCCTTGGATCAAGAAATTTGGGTTTGGCACTTGGGCCGTCCCGCCTTAGGTGGCTTGCCACTTGATCTGGCCCGTTGAGACCTTTCTGTCACCAGCTCGTGGACCTCGTAACTCCAATCGTAGCCCAAGTTATGCTCATTTAAAAATTGAGTCATTTCTACCATTTTTCCCTTATCAATCTGGTCCATATAAGAGCTTGTTATTCAAGCTTCACATCAAAGCTCATCTCAAAGTTATAACTTGCAACAAACATATAAACCACTCTCCAATTATTATTTTGTTCACTAGCGTTCCAACAACTAGCTCATTAAACAATTCACAACCACCATTTTGATTTGTATGAATTTCAAAGTTGGAACAAGCTCCCAAAGCGTGTAAGAGAAATTGTAAAAGATTTGAGAGATATAAAGACTAATGAGATGTATGAGAGACCAAAATTTTAGCCATCAATCAAATAATCTCTATTAATTACCAAAAGCACATTTAGCCAAATGGTATCTTGGTGTTGATAGCCAACCCACAAGCTATTTAAATTCCCTAGCCATTGCATTAGACGTTGGATCAGTCGGGTCTTGCGGTGCGGGTCAAAAGTGGTTCAATTACATCAAGTTGGGTCAAGATATCAACCCAGATTGAAAAGCCCATGTCAAGCAATCATGCATGCAGCCCACGTTCCACCCATTTGCATTTCAAGTTACAAGTTTTTTTTAGTTCATTTTCCACATGCAAATTTTATGTTTATTTTATTTTAATTTACCTATATATTAAAAAACGAAGTGAATGAACAATAGTAAATTTACCTATATATTAACACATTTACCTATATAAATGAATAGTATTGGGTATCGGTACCGGTATTAAATTTACCAAACTGAGTGTATTTTCGGTATCCGTTCGGCACCGGTATTCATCGGGTTTTACCCTCAAAGAACAGTAGTAAATTTACCTATATATCAACACATTTACCTATATAAATGAATGGTATTGGGTATCGGTACCGGTATTAAATTTACCAAACTGAGTGTATTTTCGGTATCCGTTCGGCACCGGTATTCATCGGGTTTTACCCTCAAATACCGGTGCCGTACCAGTACCGACCATATCAAGCCGTACTGTATCAGGTATATTCGGTACCGGTACCCACTTTTGGAGATTTCGGTTATTTTCGGTACCGGATGGTACCGAGCTCATCAAATCCTGTAGCAATGCAAGTAATTGCACAGTTTAGATTACTTTTCATACAAACAGTAAGTGTATTTCGTTTGAATGAGGTTTTATATATACAACAACTTATTTTGCTTTATTTTTTGTCTTTTTACGTAATGAATGAATTGTAGCATGTAAAATTAACTTGGATATTTAGATTATTGACGAGCAAATCGTATCAAATGCTGTAATCAAACCGGTATCGTATCGGTACCAAATTTACTATACCAAATCATTTTTTATACCAATTTGGTACCCACCTTTTGGCATTTTCAGAATCGTTACTTTCGATTCGACACCGGTCTAGCACCATACGTATATTTATTGATTTTTACTTTCAAATACCATACCGTATTGTACCGAGCATTTTCGGAGCCGGTACCAAATTTCGACGATTTTCCAGATCGGTACTTTCGGTGCCGTTACTGGTACCGAGCTCATCCATATTTTAACGTGTTAGCACCGTAATAACTGAACTAAAAAAAAAACGAATTTTCAACGTGTAGGACGTGTGGGTCCTATTATTATATATTAGGTTATTTAAAATCGCTTCTTTTAGGACGGATTGACCATCCTTTTCACGACATTTTTATTTATGTTTTGATATTCGGTATTCGGTATCTGCTTGCCGTTACTGAAACACGTTTTGCAGTCATTGGGTCCCCGCCGCAACGCGCGGGTGGAATTTAACTAGTTTATTTAAAATTTGAAGTAGTTTTCAGTTTATCCACTTCCCTAATTGTAGCAACGTGGGGTTGCATTTTGGTTTCCTTTATGTATGTCGACAAGATGAAAAAGAAAAGGCAGTGAGTTTTAGAATGATTTTTTTCTTGTGTTAATTATCTCATGTTTGTGAGTCAATTAATTCGTCTATGCTACCTCAACCGTGACGCGTTGGGTGGTGAACTTAGACACGATTCTCTAACCGTAGTGGTGTATCTGTATCTTCGGTTAGACGTCGCAGCCCTACCGTTTCGTTTGGTGGTGAATCTGTATCCAAACGAGCCGTAGAACTATCTTTTATTTTACCGTTTATTTTACCATTATTACTTGGACCCGTGAGTAGAGTGGTGCCTGTACGTTCGTCCTTCACAACAAAAAAAGAGGAGTGAAACTCAAAGAAAACATCATTATCAAAGCAAAAACGTTGGACAGACAAGAGATTCTTTTTAATATCTGGGACATGAAGTATATTAGAGAGGTTAAAAGTTTTATGTGGTGAGAAAATTTTAGATGAACCAATATGAAAAATAGGTAGAGCTTTACCATCGCCAACATGAAGAGCATCGTTACCATAATAGACTTCGGAGTTATCAAGACTTGCTAAATCCGGGGTGGTGTGGCCGTTTGCTCCTGTATCAGGATGCCATGTTGCACATGATGATGAACCTGTTTCTGAAAAATTTGCATAGTTAGCAGCATAATTAGCCTGATTCTGTCTAGTACTCGAGTGCGGCTGATTTGGGCACTGTGAAGGGATATGACCAATTCCGCATCTGTTACAGTGCCCATACACAGTGTTCTGAGTTGAAGCCCATGCAAATTGTTGAGTGCGGTTTGTTCCACCACTGTCTCGATCCCTGTTGTAGCTGCCACGTGAGTTTCCACGTCCACGTCGGTTGCCACGATTACTAGATGGTGGACGGGCAGCAAAGAATGCCTGAGTTTGAGGGCTGCTAGAGGCAATGGGGCTGATTTGAAGCCCTAATTGAGACATAAGCTATTGTAATTAAGACACAATGGGGCTGGTAGTTGTTAAACCTGGATGGGCAGAAGTGGAACATGAAATAGAGTCTCAAGTTGTTGCAGCAAAGGCTTGAGGAACTGAGGAACCTGTATGGACAGAAGTGTTTTTGTTGATCATAAAATCATGATCGCTAAGGAGGCCGTGTAGTTCATTGAACATAACTGGTGGAGAACGAGCAAGAAGATTTGACTTTAAACCATTATACTCTTCTCTAAGTCCTGAAAGAACAAGCATGACAAGATCCTTATCTTTGAAAGGTTCCCCAATATTTTCCAAATCAGTCGCGTATTCTTGGGCACGACTAAGATAGGCAGTCGGAGTCTCATCGCCCTTCATCTCAATCTTTAAGAGTTTTGTCTTCAATGTGTACTCCCGTGACGAGTTGTTGGGTGCATAGGCCAGTTCCAAAGCGAGCCATAGATCCCTGGAAGTCGTTCCTTGTACGTGTTGAAAAGATGACTCAGAAATAGCGGATATGATGACCATTCTGACGTGGGCGTCGTTGGCAGTCCAGATGGCATAGTTAGGGTTGTCTTTGGTTGTAGATTCTGAGGTAATCGTTTTTTATGGACAAGAAATTGTACCATCTACATACCCAAACAAATTATTTGTGACAAGGAAAGGCTGAATCATGGCTTTCCAGTACCCGAAATTCTTAGGGTTTAGGGTGAAAGGGAATTTGTGAGAGTTGTGGGCATGTTTTTCAGTAGAGTTGATAGCAGCAAGTAGCGCCATTGTTGATTGAAGCCGGAAGTTGAAGGAGGCTGCTAGGGCAGCGCAGATGGCAGGGTAGGGTTAAGGCGGCCTTGGCTCTGATACCAAGCCAGAACGTGAAATATATTATTGTAATTGATTGATTGAATATCACGTACATAGAATCCCTATATATAAACTAGAATATTACAATTGACTACCCTCTAGTTATGATAGATGATCTAATAAGAAGTGTGAGAAGTGTATTATAACACTATATATAACACTATATAACACCATATAAACACCGTATAACACTATGTAACATCATATAACACCATATAACACTATGTAACACTACATAACACTATATAACGATATATAACAGTATACATCTATCATAGACATGCTATCAGACAAAACATAGTGTTATATTTGTTATATAATGTTATATAGTGTTACATAGTGTTATATGGTGTTACATAGTGTTATACGGTGTTTATATGGTGTTATATGTAGTGTTATAATACACTTCTCACACTTCTGGATTAATGTACAAGATCCTCTACCTTTATTAGAATTATTAAAACTAATGTGGTTTTTGTTTTTAAATTATATATAGTATAACAAATCATTTATATTTCTAGTGCGAAAGTACATTTAGATCTCTCCAACCGCTTTAATTTAATACTGAAGTGGTGACTGGTGGTGGAGGTCCAAAACAGACTTCAATATTATTGACCAAAGTCGTTTCGTCCATTTATCACAACAAAAAGGTTTGGAATTTCATCCAACCGAAAGTATGTATATGGGGGACCTTGGAACAACATCATAAAATAGAAAAGGTAGGTTCTTGGCGCAACACGAACATTCCACACCACATATCTTTCCAACATGTTATGGAACTCCCGAAGCAATTACAGTATTCGAAGACTCGCAAAAAGGTGTTATTGGCTATTGTCTCAACAACGGGGTGGTGGTATCTGGAGAGCTCGAAATGACAAAATATTCAACAACAAACACGTGTCAGCGGACAAGAATGATGAGGACACCATTGCTAACTCGTTTTTATAGGTTAAACGTAGAGGAAATTTCAAATCTTTGGATTGGGACAGGTGATGTAATTTTAAATTGTAAACTTCTCAATACTTTAAATTTATACCAATTGTATCCGGTGGTCCCTGGCTTCTTACTAGCCCCTCCTTTTTTTATAATAATAAAAATTTTCTCCGTTCAACAAAATTTTTGTGCTTTAAATAGTAGTGATTAGCCTTGTGAACTATTAAATTGACTTATTATCATAAACAAATTATATCATATAGTTACTGCAAAATTTATGTGCTTTAAATAGTAGTGATTAGCCTTTTGAACAATTAACATGACTTAGACCACCCGTAGTGGGGCGGTTTTTTAAAAAAAAATTCAAAAAAAAAAGCGCCCAAAAACGCCTTGCCCCCATTACATAGGGCGTTTTTTTAAAAAAAAAATTCAAAAAAAGCCCCCTTGGCGTGGTTTTAAGAACGCCTTGCCCCCTTCTCCTTCTCCTTGTCCAATCATCTTTCATCTCCCTTTTGTTATCCAATAAGATTTTTAGGTGTGTTTTCTTTATTTTATTTAATGCCCCATCCCCACTACACCCATTTTAGAAAACGCCCAATAATGTCCCTTTGCTGACTGGACCGCCACATGGTGTAAAATGCCCTAGGGTGGGGGCATTATCTTCCCCTTCCACTACACATGGTCTTATTATCATAAACAAATTATATAATATATTTATTGTAAAAATGTACAAACAACAGTAATTTTTTTAAAAATAAAAAAAACTTTGCACAAGTATATGTTCTGTTTTTGCACTTACATATTAACAATATACTTAAAATATTTATTATTATTATTATTATTATTATTATTATTATTATTATTATTATTATTATTATTATTATTATAAAAATTGTAGTGTTTTATTGTATTTTCTCACGAAAAAGTACTAACATTTACAGTAAAAGAAACAAATAAAATGATGTAAAAGGAAAGATTAACTAAACACTCAAAAGCCACTTTGTACACACATTGTACCTCTGAAGAACAAAAAAAATCTGAGTAAAAAATACAGAACAGAATCATCTGCATTTTCAACAAAAATAATCATATAATTGCTCCCATGTTTTTTATTACCAAATCTGCCCCTTAACAAAACCACCACCATACACCATATGAGATCAAAAGAAAAAATATAACTTCATTGCATGCTACTCCTATCTAATATAGCATCAACTGGACGAACATAACAACATGGACTAAGAAAATCACAGCCGTTGATCCGCTTTTCGCATCAGCCGACGAAGATTTACGGGGGTTACGTGGCGGATCCTTGTAGTAAAAGGGGAACCAAGGGACTATAGGGTCCGGGGCAGATGGTACACCTCCATAAAAGTCAGGGGTTGGAGGGTTATAAGGAAAAACATTAGATGGTGGTGTGTAAATACCTGCCGGCGGGGGATAATTATTCCCTGTTGGTGTAGCGGGTGGCGGCATGGTTGTTGATGGTGGCGTGTTGGTGTTGCCGCCACCCGCGGTTGGTGGTGGGTTGCAAGGGTAGGGGCACTGAGCAGAAACTAGAGTTATGTAGAGGAGGGTCGTTGAGAGAAGTAGTATTGAAGTCATATTTTTTTTTGTTGAAAATGTTAAAGTTAAATGAGTTTGAATAAAATGGAGAAAAATGGTTGAGGGGTCATTTTCTTTACGGTCGATGATTACAATTTTGTTTGTCTTTTTGGTGGTGAAGAGGCCACGCATATTTATCAATTATGGATGAGTGAGTTTTCTAGTATTGGCAACAAACTCAGGGGCTGAGTTCAAGACTCAGTCAAACTCGGCATATTATGATACTTTTAAACTTATAGGTTATAACTAAATGCATTTTTTTCTTTAGTTATGCACTTATGCAACACACGCCTAACTCTAAACCATTTAAATCTACATAAATACTAAGAGTGAGGTTTCAACTCTTACCACTTGATTAAGTGGAATTCACTAATATTATTGAGCCAAAGACCTCTTGCATTTTTTTAGTAAATATGTGGTTATAGAGATTGCTAACCCTAGCTTCATTTTTTCTTCAAATTCAAAACCATGATTGCAAACACCGAGTTCTAAGTTGTTAAAAACCTTTAGTCAACGTGTGGGAATGATGTGAAACGAAATTGATGACATTGGTGCATACGGAAATCGTTCTTGGAAGCTTGATTCAGTAATTGCCAACCTCAAAGTTAGACATAATTGAGTTATGTTTTTTTTAACGGCCAACAAATCAATCCCGAACACTTTCGGGACACCCAAATAATTGAGTTAAATTTTATAAACTTTTAGTTCCCTAGGCAGTTTTCTTTTCGTTTAACGGAATAGGCAAATTCCCAGAAACATTTTACTCCATTAAAACTATGGAGTATGGTCCCCCTTCCCCAGATCTACATAGGTGTTACATCACTCCCCCTTTCACCTCATCATTTCCCCCCAAGGTTCCCCTTCTTCCCCTTCCCCTTCTCCCTTCCAGTTTTTTTATTTTTATTTTTTAATTCCAAAATTCTTAAAAATATAAAAAAAATTCATTAATTAAAAATCACAAGGCATTTGTACGCCTTCTGATTGCATTTGCATAGCATGCTGCTGTTGTTGGTATTGCATTTGCCAATGGTTTTGAGATTGACTAAAACCGGCAAACGAAAACGGTTCCATCGGTATCGTGTTGTATACGAGTGGGGGTTGGGTCGAGGGAGTAGCGGGTGTGTTTGGAAAGCATGGAGGGTGGTTTGGTCGGCTCGGTACATGATTTTTTATGTTGTTGAAAATGGATTTGGGATTGATTTTAAAGATATTCAAAATGGATTGTGATTTTGAAAGATGAAAATGGAGTGAAAGATATGGTTTAATTCCTTGATCCTTTCTCATTCCTCTCAAATACATATATATACTGAATACATGGCCCAATAATATGGGAAGAAAATAATTACAAATCAATTCCTAAATTACATATTTAGGTCTATTCTATTACACCCCCGCAGTCGAAGCGAGAGGTGGCCGAATGTTGAGACTGGACCTGAAATCATCAAATAAAACCTTCGGTAGACCTTTGGTGAAAATGTCAGCAATCTGAAAACGCGTTGGTGTGTGTAAGATACAGACCCTGCCATGTTGCACCTGTTCACGAACAAAATGGATATTAAGTTCAATGTGCTTTGTACGTTGATGTTGAACCGGATTGCCAGAGAGATAAATGGCATTGATGTTGTCACAATAGACTAGAGTGGCGGTCCGTAGCGGGTGACGAAGCTCGAGGAGGAGATTCCGCAGCCAACAAATTTCGGCAACTACATTAGCAACAGCCCTGTACTCTGCTTCGGCACTGGAGCGGGAAACGGTGGACTGCCTTTTTGACGACCAGGAAAGAAGATTAGGACCCATGTAGACGCAATAACCGGAAGTGGAACGTCGCGTGTCAGGGCAACCTGCCCAATCAGCATCAGTATAAGCCCGAAGAGAAACAAGGCTACATGGTGACAGTGTGAGACCGTAGGAGGAAGTGCCTTGTAGATAACGAATCACACGTTTGAGGGCGTTCCAATCATCAACAGTTGGGGCATGCATGTGGACACATATCTGCTGAACTGCATAAGTGATATCGGGTCGCGTAAAGGTGAGGTATTGAAGAGCCCCAGCTAAGCTACGATATAAGGTCGGATTGTCAAATGGAGAACTAGTCGTTGTGCTTAACTTGGGTTTAGTATCAACTGGGGTGGCGACCGAATTACATGATTGCATACCAGCTCTAGCAATAATGTCTCTGGCGTACGATTGTTGTGATAAGAACATGTTGTTGGCGGATCTAGTAACCTGAATGCCCAAGAAATAACTAAGCTGACCAAGATCTTTCATAGCAAACTCGGATGCAAGAGAGATTATGAGCGTTGTACGTAAAGCATCTGAAGAGGTCGTCAAAATGATGTCGTCGACATAAATTAATAAGTATGCGGTATCACCCCCGTGATGATATGTAAACACTGAATTATCACACTTACTCTGCAGAAAACCAATAGAAATCACAAAGTCCGTAAACCGTTGGTACCAAGCTCTGGGTGCCTGCTTGAGACCATAGAGCGATTTTCTAAGACGACAAACGTGATCCGGGAAATCTCTGTGACGAAACCCCATCGGTTGGTACATATAAACCGTCTCATTAAGATTCCCATGAAGAAACGCATTGGTTACATCCAACTGATTAATCGACCAAGACTGAGACAACGCAAGTGCAAAAACCGTGCGAATAGTCCCTGGTTTGACTACTAGGCTAAAAGTCTCACCGCAATCCACACCAACCTCTTGTGTACGACCATCACATACAAGACGTGCCTTGTACCTTTCCAATGTTCCATCTGACCTGTATATGTGCCTAAACAACCACATACTGCGTATAACATGCATGTTTGCCTGCCTCGGAACCAGTTCCCATGTATTATTTTTAATTAAAGCATTAAATTCGTGTGTCATGGCACTTAACCAGTCCATCTTTAGGGTTGTTGGGTATGGGAGAGATGGATGTACTGTGAAGATTAAATATTTGTTTTGGTTTGGTAATTCCTGACATAGCACGCGTGCGCATAGTCCGAGTGGGTGGCAGAGGAGGAATAGGAACGGTAGTGTCAGGTGTGGATGGTGGGCTATTAGGAGATTGGTGAGTGGGCTCGGGTGGAGTGAAGGGATGGCTATTGGGTGAGTGGGAAGTGGGCTCGGGTTGGGTGGAGGGGGGCTGTTGGGGAAGTGATAATTGGGCTCGGTTGGGGTGGAGTTGGATGTTGGTTGGGTTGGGTTCGGAATGGACAGAGGGACGAAGTGGGGTGACGGGTTGGAAGGTGGATATTGGGCTGAGCCGATAGGGATGTGGGCCGGGGATTGGCTGTTGTGGGCAGGTAACGAGGGGTTGGGTTGGGCCGTGGAGGTAGGCGAGTTATGGGATGGTGGATGTCGAAGGAGTGGGAGAAAAGATGGGTGGATAGGGTCGTCCAAAAAATCGTAGTGTTGGAGAGAGGGTAGTGGTTTGGTGGCAAAGGGGAAAATAGTCTCGTCAAATAGCACATGACGGTTAATTTTGATTTTGTGAGTTGAGAGATCGATGCATTTGTATCCGCGATGGTTTGGAGGGTAACCAAGGAAGACACATGGGCTGGAGCGGTATTCAAGTTTGTGTATGGTGGTGTGGGGTATGAGAGGGTAACAAATGCATCCAAAGACACGTAGGTGATCATACGCGGGGTGGATATGATAAAGACGATGGGTAGGTGTTTGAAAGTGGTGGACTTTGGAGGGTATGATGTTTAAAAGATATGTGGCAACTTCAAGGGCATGAGACCAATATGTGTTGGGCATAGAGGATTGGGCCAAAAGGGTTCGCATAATGTTGTTTATGGAGCGTATTTTTCGCTCGGATTTTCCGTTTTGGGAGGAAGTATGGTGACAAGAAAAACGAAAATGCATTCCATTATTTTTGCAAAAGGTTTGAAACTGATTATTGACATACTCACGACCATTATCACATTGAAGTTGTTTTATGTTGCGATTGAATTGAGTTTTAATGAAGTTGGTAAAAATGGTGAACATGGTAAAGACATCAGATTTATTGGCTATGGGGTAAGTCCACAGAAAATTGGTGTAATCGTCTAAAAATAAGACATAATAACGATGTCCCCCATTGCTAATAATGGGATATGTCCAAACATCACTGTGAATAAGATCAAATGGCATTAAAGTACGAGTAAAAGATGTAGCAAAAGGTAGACGAATGTGTTTCCCATAAATACAAGAACGACAAAGTTGATTATTTTTATGAGAACTACATTTTATTGAAGATGAAGTTTTTAAATTTTGTAAAACAACGGGCCCTGGATGACCGAGCCGTTGATGCCAGATGTCTTGGGAAATAGCAGCAAAAGTAGAAGCAGCAGAAAGGTGTGTGATGTTGGACGGGCTGAGAGTGTAGATATCCCCCGAGTTATTGCACCGTAGGATAGGTTTGTTGGTCTGAAGGTCCTTCACAGTAAAACCATAAGGGTCAAATTCAACAGATAATTGGTTATTAGTGGTAAAACGTCGCACATAAATTGAGTTTTTAACAAGGTTTGGTGCATAAATGACGTTTTTAAGCTTAAAGGGCGGGAAGGGTGGTGGTAAGGTTATGTCGCCCTGCCCCAAGACCGGAATTGTTTTGCCATCACCAACAATAATGTTACGAATAATGCTATTAAAAATAGATGAGAACATAGTTTGTTGAGGAGACATAGTACCTGACGCCCCGGCGTCCATTGTCCAGGAGGAGTCATTGTGTTGGAGTGCCAAGTTGTAAAGGGCCTGAGCAATATCCGTAGGTGAATACCCGGTGTTGTACGAGTGAGTCGGGTTGCTGTTGCCGCTGCCAGAAGTAGTAGGTCTTGGGCCGAGAATACCCTGGGCCAGGTTTGGCGTTTGGGGCTGGTGGTTTTGGGCCGAAGGATATGGACATGGTGGTGTTGTAGGCCATTGATTCCAAGATGCATGTGGGTCGGCCCAAGGAGGTGCATGCCATGGAGCCCCATTGTAATAGTTGTCGCTGCTGTTGAACCGACCTCGGTCGTAGGAGCCGCGACCACGGCGACCCCGGCCACGTCCGCGTCCCCGGAGGTCATAGGTATCACTACGACGGTCACGATTGTTATTAGTGGTGCGATTGGAGGTGTCCGGTGTGGTGGTTAGGGCGGTTTTGCGTTCCTCAACTTGGCAAAGACGAGAACGGGTATTGTAAAAATCAGGTAAGGGAACGGTTTGTTGTAGAATGAGAGCAATGTTTTCGTATTGATCGTTTAGACCGGTAAGAATTTGCATGACAAGTTGCTTTTCGGTGGTGGTGGAGCCAAGACTGGTGAGTTGGTCGAACATGAGTTTCATAGCTTGGCAATAGGCGGACATGTTGGGAAATTGGTCAAGACGGGTATTAGCAAATTTGTTTTGAAGATCAATGGTGCGCGATTCTTGGTTGTCAAGAAAGATGTTTTGTAGGGTGGTCCATGCACTGTAAGCGGTGGTATCGTTCTTCATAATGGTGTGTAAAAGATCCTGAGTTATGGTATCGTATATCCATTGCAAGACAATGGCATCGATACGTTCCCATGACTCGGAATAGGTGGGTTTTGGTGGAGTGGGGGCGACTTGTTTATCGGTGGAGGTTGAGGTATCGGTTTTCTTAGGTTGGAGATGATCATAGCACTCATAAGCTTTGCAGTGGTTTTTGAAAAGTTCAGCCCAGGTATTATAGTGATTGGTTTGTTGATCAAGAACCAACGGAATGGAGTTCTTGATATTGTTGACGGTGACAGCAGGATGGATGGATTGAGAAGACATGAGGATCGGTGGGACGAGATGAACAGGAAAAGCAAAAGAGGGCAAAGAGAGGGCGGGTAGGGCGGGCAGCGAAAAATAGCTAGGGTAACCTAGACTCTTGATACCATGAAAAATATGGTTTAATTCCTTGATCCTTTCTCATTCCTCTCAAATACATATATACAGAATACATGGCCCAATAATATGGGAAGAAAATAATTACAAATCAATTCCTAAATTACATATTTAGGTCTATTCTATTATGGAGTTTAAATAGGATTTTAAAATAATAATATTTTTTAACTACCCGATTGTTGCAAACGGTAACAATTCAAACAGTAAAAAATATTAGAAACGGGGAGGACGCGGAAGTTTCCCCGATTGCACCAAAGCTTCGAACGCGGGGGGGGGGGGGGGGGGTTGTTCCCTGACGGGGTCCCCCACCACGTCAGCTCCCAAAAGCCTTTCCCGAGTCCACACCCACAAGTCTTAATAAACTAGTACATAATACATAAGTTTGAGTCTCGTTAAAGGACCGTGGGTGTGTAATGTCTCGTTAAAGGACCGATTCCCCCATTTATTGAGGTTGAGACTGGAGCACGAGAAAAATTCCAAGGTGGCAGACAGGCTCAACAAAGTGGAGGGGTCTTTTTTGTTCTATTGGGAGTGGGGCCGAGAGTTGGGTTCAGCCGTGGAAAAGGATGAATTAACCTGTTGTAATGGTCTGTTGTCTAATGTTATGTTATCGAATAAAAAAGATAGTTGAGAGGCAAAGATGTTGAGTTTTTGGTCGGGGCTATCAAACGATTTCTAGGCAGCGGAGCAGATTATAGAAGTAGTTTTTATTCGAAGGAGCAAGTGGGTGCCAAAGAAATGTAATATCTTTATGTGGCGCGTGGTTATGGACGGAATTCCAACGCTTGTAGCTCTTTAGGATAGAAATTGTTACAATGGTGACACTGGCTGCGTTTTGTGTGATGTTGGTGAAGAGACCGTGGAGCATCTTCTTGCTAGTGTCACATTGTTGTTGCCATCTGGAACCATGAGAGCGTCTGCTGCAAGGTTTGTCCGCTGATTTTATTCTCGATCAAAGACTTAGTACAGGTGCATAATCACCTAGGGTTGGGAAGAAAGGAAAGTTTAGTGTTAAAATACATTATCATGGTAGCATGTTGGTGCTTATAGAAGGCTAGAAACAATAAGAGATTCTCTAACATGGAGGTGAAGATTGATAGTATCATTCAAGATATAAAATCGCTAAGCTTCTTATGTATAGGAATAGCGTGAAAAATAATGTGGTTTCTTGAGATATGTGGCACAAACTAGTAGATGCCCCGCCTGCGTTGCGGGGCGATGGCCGAATAATTCTCAACCAATTAAAAAAAGACTACTATAATTTTGCTAGGAAAAAAAAACAAAAACGATGATAAGACCGTAATTTCAGGCTCAGGGCAAAACTGTAATTTTTCAGGACTAATGAGCCAGTGTTAGGCAGCTACTTGACACGAAAAAAATTAAATTGAGTAAACCAATTAAAACAAAAAAACCTTTATAGTTTTGGTAAAAAAAACTAAAACGATGGGAAAAACGTAATTTTTAACTGAGGGCGAAATCATAATTTTAATTCGGGGATAAATTGTAAACTAAATGGTCCAACGGGGGAGTGCCAGGAAGCTGCTGCATGACAGTAACTTTACATTGGGGGCAAAATTGTAATTTCACCAGGGAAACAAACAAAAACGATGGGCAAAATGTAAATTTAAATTGGGGGTAAAATCGTAACTTGCCTGTGAGAAAAAAAAAATACTAATGGAAAAAGTATAATTTTATACGGGGCAAAGTCGTAATTTTGAACCGAGGGTAAAATTGGAATTATTAGCTGTGAGCAAAGGCGTAAATTTATTTTTAAGTGGGGGGTAAAAACATAACTTAGAACTGATGGCAAAATCGTAATTTTAATGGAAAAAACTAATGGCAAAACTGTAAATTGAAAAGGGAAAAAATCGTAATTTTTAACCGGGGGCAAAATTGAAATATTTAGCTGAGAGCATAAGCGTAAATTTATTTTTAAGCGAGGGCGAAAACATAATTTTTAACTGATAGCAAAATCGTAATTTTAAAGGTGGATAAAATCGTAAATTTGTTGGGCCAATAGGGGAGTGTCAGGCAGCTGCCTGGCACTATTATCCCTGCCGCCCATTTAGCCCAATGAAAGGGCACTACTATTACCGTGTCAGCGGCCGACACTTGGTTTTGTAGTAGTTGGGAATGGGAATTTGTATTGATGTAATTCTGTTTTTGGTGTTGTGTTGGCAGCTTGTTTGAGGTTGTCTTGTGAATAAAATATATCGTAAAAAACATGCGTGTGAGTCAATCTTTGTGTACATTCATTCTCTTTTTGTAAATGGCGACACAATCAATTAAATAAACATTACTTACTATAATGAATTTCTACAACATAATTAGTCGTCAAACCGGGTAGTGTGGTGTTGGTAAAAATAGCGGGAGGGTGGGGGGGGGGGGGGGGGTGGGGGGAATTAGAGGCGGGAGTAACCATCGCGGTGGTTTCTTTATTTCTTCGTAAATTTTACCAAATGATAGATCCGTTAGTATTTCGTCATCAAATTTTTAGTTTAATTCGTCGATGATCTGCCGATAAACGTGACGAATTAGCGACGACATTGTAATCCATCGGTGATTTGTCCCTGATTAGCGGCGACCATTTTTTTAGTTTCTAGCCTTAATTGGACTTAATGGGTTACTTTATGTTTCACAAAGCAATATTGGGTTATAACAAGTTTTTTTAAAGTCGATGATACATGCATGGTAACAACGTTTTTGGGCCTTAATGGATTGGGTTTGTTTACATTACATCAAGCCACATTAGGTCATAGCAGCTCATTTTGAGACTATTATAAATAAGTATGCTTATTTACACTTTTAGGCCTTAATGATCATGACATGTGTTATCGAATTAGTTTAGGTTATAGTAAGACGCATTAGGTTATTACAAGTTCATATGAGCCTACTAATACATACGTATGAATACTTTACATTCTTGGGCACGAATGAGACTGACATGTGTTAGTGGGTTAATTTGGCATACACTAATTGGGTCAAAACATGTCATTAACTACAATAAATTTCCAAATCTTACATATTATATACGTTAAAGTTCCAAATATTACAAGTTATGAGATATGGCAAACCAACCCATTCCCGTGTTTGTTTTCTAGCTCATGCAGTGGGAGACCATCTACACATTACCATAGAGAGTTTTTTATGGAACGGCACACCAAAGCCTCATTTTGTAAATAAACAAATTTTTTGACCGCTACAATTTGTTAACATAGGTGATATAGATAGGGATACCACATACAAAGATGAGGAAATAAGGACCATCACTTCCGGTTTGGTTGGTGTTGGGTTCTCGGTGCTATCTATGGACATTGTTACTAACAGATAATTCATCACGAATGGTCACAAAAGATATTAATTAGAGCATTCAGGATAGAGTCTCTATCCCTATCTCAGTCCTTAAAATTTAAAGAAAAATATAAAACATGGTAAAAAAGAACCACCAACATCCCATTCTCTACAATAGAGGAAAGATATAGAGACTATAGTGAATCTCCAAATATAGAAACTCACTATCCATTTTTATATGCATCTTTATAAATTTTTGTGAGTGGTAGAAAGAGGAAAATAATATAAAAATGATGAAAAACAATTATAAAACAATATGAAGATAGATATGGAGGATAAGATGTGAGGACTTTTTTAAAGGTGAACAAAATTTAAAGATAAGTATGTTTTTTTAGTTAAATTATAAAGATCAAGAAGCAATTGTGAATGCTCATATGATATTCCTTTTTAAAATTCTCGTCTCTGTTTTGTTTATTTGTTATGTCTTAATAATTCAATATATTATCAATGATTTTTTTTTTAACGACCAACTAAATTACCAGATAAGCATTCTGGGATGCCCTTAATCGAACAAATGTATCCCCTCCTCCATAATGGTCAGAGGTGGATGCATACCCGAGCCACCAAGCCACCGGTTCCGAGGAAACCTCCCGCCCGAAGGCTCACTGCGGTAAAACCCGGTCGGACTCGGTTTCGAACTAGCGACCTCCAGATAGGCCTAGTTCTAAACTTCATTGCCACCACTAATCTCCTTCAAAGTAATGTTAGTGAGAGTTGAAGTTGGAACCTTAAGGAAAGAAACCAAGTAACTAATCACTAGACCGACTTATCAATGAATTTGTTTGGCTCTTTTTGTTCTTTAATAATATTCTGATTCTTCCATTAAAAAAAAAGTAACTTGAGTGTGTCAAAAGGGTCATGCTATTTACACACGGAGAAAATTATTTTCACACCCCAAAGCGCCGCGCTATGGCCAAAGCGGGGCGCTTTGGGGTAAAGTCAACCGACAAGAACTGAGCTTGTCAGGCTTTGTCGGTTGACTTTACATCAAAGCGCCGCGCTTTGGCCATAGAGCGGCGCTTTGGTTTTTTTTTTTTTTTTTTTTTTTTGGGGGGGGGGGGGGGGGCAAAACGCCCATCTTAGGTCAAAGCGCAGCGCTTAGGGCCTTTTTTAAATTTTTTAAAATTGTTTTTAATTCACAAACGCGTCGATAATAGTCTAAATTTTACGTTTTTTCCATTATACATCATTTTTTAATATATATGGACTATACTGCAAGTTCCGG
Organism: Helianthus tuberosus; assembly: GCA_030545235.1. Lineage (NCBI taxonomy): Eukaryota > Viridiplantae > Streptophyta > Magnoliopsida > Asterales > Asteraceae > Helianthus > Helianthus tuberosus. The sequence goes on along the minus strand of CM060418.1, from coordinate 157,066,565 downwards.
ATCAAATCGGTTACGTGTGATGTCGTATTCCATTATATCGTATCATTTTGGTTTGAAAGCACAAGTACTCCTATGAGTAGTGTCATGTGTATCAGCCGCCTACCGTACATGTACATGACGTATTTTTTCATTAATTGTAGTATTATGATGTATATTGTCATTTTGGGTCGTACAAGTGCGTATTGAATCATATTTTTTAACCATTTAAACAAGCAACATCCTATGAGTAGTGTTATGTGTATCAGCCGCCCACCGTACATGTACAAGGCACATACTTGACCGGCCAATCACTGGTGAGTTAATGGTATTTGAATGTTAGGTATAATCTATTAGGTTTTCTTTTATAAATATGTAGACATGCATTACTTGTAATAGTGTTATCACGTACCCTATATTTGTTCTGTAAGCTATTATTGACTTTCTCATATGATGTCATCATCTTTATCATCACCACCAGCTGACAGTGATGTGAAAGGTGAATTAATTAGTCAAGTTCTTCTACAATACACCGTACATGTACATGACGTATTTTTTCATTAATTGTAGTATTATGATGTATATTGTCATTTTGGGTCGTACAAGTGCGTATTGAATCTGATTGGGTCGTGTCGGTGACATTCGGTTTTTAACGTGATGTAACGCATATATTGAACAAACACATTCGGTTTTTAAAATTTTCTTGGAATTAAAATCATGCATCGCGCCTTCCGGACCCCAGTGGACTAAAATGACAATGGTGAAACCTTTTCGGACCCACAAACGAAAAATGAAACATTTTGACTAAACTGCCAAAATGGTCCAAACGACAGGGACTACAATGGTATTTAACTCTGCCACTTGACGACCTTTTTTTTTATTTTTTATTTTTCGTTTACACCCTTAAGTTTTCTAATTTACATGTTTAGTCATTCGACTTCAACTTTCCTAATATACATATTTAACCCGTGTACTTTAATAAAGTTCTTATTTTTCTTGCTAACGTGACGAACCAACTTGACTTCCGGTGCAACGCGGTGGTAAAATTACTAGTTATAATTAAGTTTAAATAAAAATATGGCGCCACTCAAAGTTTATTAATAATATAATCAGCTTTTTTATGGTACAAAAGGGTATATATGGTATTTAGTTGGGTAAGGCGCAGGCTGGTTAGCCGCCTCTATGTCATTTAACCATCAAATCCTACCACTGCATAGTGACTACTTCATTTCCTACTCCCAATAGTTTATTACTTTTAATTAAATTGCAAAAAATGATGGGACAATACAAGAGAGAAAAATATGATATTGACCAATGACCTTGACCCATCCCTGTCACAACCATCATCATCATCACAACACCAAACGGCTATGAACCGTAGATCACTTTTCATCAATGGTTTATCAACATTGTAAAATTAAATATTGTAAAATTTGAACTTAAACGTAGACCAGTCACCAGTCAAAAATACGCCCAAAATGTAAAAAAAAAAAAAAAAAAAAAAAAAACCAAAGCGCCGAGCTTAGGCCAAAGCGGGGCGCTTTGGAAAAAAAAAAAACCAAAGCGCCGAGCTTAGGCCAAAGCGGGGCGCTTTGATGTAAAGTCAACAGACAAGGACTGAACCTGTCAGACCTTGTCTGTTGACTTTACACCAAAGCGCCCCGCTTTGGCCATAGCGCGGCGCTTTGGAGTGTTTAAATAGACTAAGGGCGTGTGTGAATAGACCCGGCCGTGTCAAAATGATAAGTTTAAGAAAACAAGGATTGTGGGCCAAAGAGTCGTGGAATTCAAGATTGATTTTATACCCACCGTTCTGACAATAACAACCTCTGACAACTAATCATTTCTATATTTTCCCTTTTCCAGATTTAAGCTAGAGCTCCTTTTCTTCTCTAATAATATTATAATTCTTGCTTTCAAATAAAAAAGTAACTTCATTTTGTAATCTAAACTTTACAATTAATATAAAGAAAATCATGAAAATAGCTAGTTTTATAATTTAATAGATATATTCATGTATTACACGACTAGAATATTTGTATCAATATTTGATGATGGTATAGCAACATACGATAAGCAACTATTGATGAATATTCATAAATTTATTCTCACGTATATGTTTAATCGAGCTTTAATTTGAAACGGACACAAATGCGATTTAGAGCTGCGTTTGATATTAATATTTGTGTACTATATATTGTTCTCCCATTTTGCACCCTAGAAAATTTGTATTGTGTTAAGCGGAGCGATGATATAATCCAAACGCGAGAAAGTGAAAATACTCGATGCTTGAAATGTCGGTAAAAGGTTTACAAAGCTTGGTTGGACCATGGCCAACAATGCATACACTTCCAAAATATTTATACTTAATTCTTTTTGTATTAACAAATAGAAGAATTGTTTATCATCTGACTAACGTCTTTTAACCATGTACACTTTTTTTCTAGTATGATACTCACCTTTATTTTTTATTAATAAAATAAAAGAATTGTGAATATCAAGAGAGTAAAAAAAAACAAAATGAATTGGAAAAGTGATTATAAAAATTTTATAATTTCCTCTCTATAATTTATCAAATTTCTTCATACACACAAATTTACTGTTCAATTTTGTTTCTTTTCATTGGTCACGCGCTCTCTTTCTCTCTGTCTTCCTCTCACTCTCAAGCTTCTCTCTTTCTCTCACTGTCTTTTTTATTCACTCCTGGTTATCTCCTCCAACCACCATGGGCAGAACCTTAATGATTTTTCTCGGTTACCATACTCTCTTCTGATATGTGCCTTTCTTTGGATCATTTGAGATTATGACTTGGTTCGTATCATCTTCCTCTTGCTCTTTGCAAATCTATTAAGGCGGTGATGGTTCTGGGGTTTTCCGAAGATGGTCGCAGACTGGTAGTAAGAGGGTGAGATGAGAGAATGAGTGTGTTTGGTCCGACTCGAAATGTTTACCGTCGTCCTCGATGCTTGAACATGGGGGTTCGTTAATGACATCAGAAACCCAGGAGGTCGAATTGGATGCCGGATCAGGAGGTGTGTGGCAATGATGATATGAAGATGAAGATCTGGTGTGAGAGCATGGATCCGGTTATGTATGTGTAGGATAAAAGGAGGTGGTTGCAGGAATTGGATGAAGTTGAGATAAAATCGTGAATATCAAGAAAAACAAGAAAATACAGATTAAGATGGTGAAGAAAGAGCAAGACCAATCGAAACTCCGGCTGTGGTGGAGATGCCATGGTAGTCGCCGGCGGTGATGGTTTGAGGAGATCTCACGGTGGGGGATGGTGGTGATGTTTTTTTTTCCTATATTTTCTTTGATTTGGAGAATGGTGGCCAGTTGTTTCATTGACCCTACATTTACAGTGGGCTGGTTTTTTTAAAAAGTGGTTTCTGGATATAAAAGCATTTTTAAACGGAGGTTTGGGTTTAAGTAAGTTAGACGTGGTCAACAAGTCCTTACTTTCTAAATGGGATTGGAGGTTCAAGACGAAAGAGAATAACCTATGGAAAAAAGTTATTGTTGCACTTCATGCTAGTAGATTGGGGTGGGAGTTTATTCCTTTTAAAAAAAGTCTCTCCGGTGTCTGGAATAATATAGCTAAGAACTTCATTAAAACAAAGGTGGAAGGTCGTCCGCTCGGGTATTTTATGAGAGGTTCCGTTGGTAACGGAGAGGACGTGGCGTTTTGGCATGACGTATGGCTCTTGGAGGATCCCCTTATGCTAGCTTTTCCAGATCTTTACATCAAAGAAGCAGACAAACGGACGACGGTTGCCAACAGGTTCAAATAAATAGGAATGGGGACCGATATTCTTGGAGTTGGGTCTGTGATCTGTCGGAACCTGGAATAGCAGCTAGTTTTGAGTAGTTAACAGGCCTTCTCGACAATGTTCAGTTATCTGCCGGGAAGGATCGATGGAAGTGGACCCCGGCTTCGGACGGATTATTCTCGGTTAAATCGGTTAAACAGCTTCTGACCGGAAATCAAACGCAGGAAGATTGTTTTGTTTTGGATTGGTGCCCCTGGGTCCCTGCCAAAGTGAATATTCATTCTTGGAGATTGGAGCAAGACAAAGTGGCGACAGCAGCAGCCTTGAGTAGAAGGAACGTGTGGATTGGTGATCTGGCCTGTCCTTTTTGTCTCGATGCGGAGGAAACTGCTGAACATCTCTTTACAACTTGTGTGACCGCCGCTAATGTTTGGAATGGAGTCAGTAATTGGTGTAATATCCCCAACATTTTCGCATTTTCGATCCGTGACTTGTTTACGTATCACATCGACTGCGGGTTATCGAAGAAGAAAAGGGAGGCGGTCCATGGTATCATAATGATTTCCTGCTGGATTATTTGGCGCACCAGGAATAATGTCAAATTTTCAAGCGGTTCGGTTAGCATAAATAGTATCATTAGCGAGATAAAGGCTTTAAGTTTTTTTTGGTTTTCAAAAAGATCTAGATATAAAGATGTAGAGTGGAGGGATTGGTTGTCGTTTGTAAATATGTAAGTTTGTTTTGTGTTGGCGGCCCGACTTGGGTCGTCGTTTTTCTGTGAATGAAGTGTATTTTGTTCAAAGATTAACTTAGCATCTCTCTTTTTATTTCGCACCATATCATTTAATGATAAATGATTACATTGCTATCAACTAATTAGCTAAGAATAAGATATTATAGTCATAAAAAATAATTATTAAAGATATAGTTTATTTGTCTCATTATTTTCAGTGCTAATTTCTTTTATAATTGTAACTACGAATATGTTATTTGTTCGATTTCACACTCCATAATGCATGTGGATAGTTCAATATTTTTATTTATATAGTTTGTTCGATTTAATGGTTCCACACTTTTGTTTGATTTTACGGTTCCGCCGCAAAGCGCGGGTCTTAAAAACTCGTTTAAAAAAAAACAAACACAATGTGTCTCCGTCTCTCTATGTGTGTGCCTCTATCTCTCTATGACCTATTGTTTTCTGTTACGCAACTAATATGGAAAAAGTAGCTTCACAACACTTTGCAACAAAATTCGTATTTATACAAAAATATGTTTCGATAGTTGTAACTTAACAACTCAAATGATAGCTTATGCAAAAATTAAAGAAGAAGGAAAATGAAAGCGAAGCAACTAATTTGAGAAAAAAAAAACATTACTAAAATAACTATTTGAAGGGTTAAACGTCTAATAGAAGACACTTAAAAAAAGGAAAAGACTAGCCTTTGAACTCTTTAATTGTTACACACTATATAGATAGATAGATAGAAAAAAAACCTATAACTATATATAAGGGGTACGATCAAATAAAAAGTTAATTTTTCATAGGTAGGATGAGAAGAAATCTTAACCATTCATTTTTCAAATAAATGGTTAAGATGAAATGGTAGGAGAAAGAATGAGTGGAAGGGTATCTTGGAAAAATCCTATTTATGGACTTTCTCTCTTCACATGCAAGGCACATGCATATTCCACCCTCATTTTTTAAACGTTCATAATTTTTTTATACGACATTATTTTTTCATAAAAATTTCACCGTAAAATCGAGCGTCTTTTTATCTTTAATTTGAGTACTATATTGCTATATAAAATATGAAGACTAAAAAACCCACTTAAATGTGTTGTATTTCTATATTGTATAATATTTTTTTGTGCTGAATTTTTGTACTATATTTTTGTGCTAATTTTTTTGTGTTGAATTTTTTTGTCTTAAATTTTTTTCCTCAATTTTTTGTGCTGGATTTTTTTGTACTACATTTTTTTGCTGAATTTTTTCGTGCTATATTTCTTTTTACTAGATCTTTTTGTTCTATATTTTTTTTACTAGATTTTTTGTACTAGATTTTTTTTTGTATTTTTAAAAAATAAAATGGGTGCGCATGTCATTTTCACTCATATTTATAAAGACCAAAATGCCATTCATTCCTACTTATTTGAAGTGCCACATGTCAACTTAGGCAAAATCCCCCTATATATAATTGGGTTTTATATAAAAAAACGTTGTTCTAAATCACACCTCATCTAACCCTACTGATCTAAATCGCTGTTTTTTTGTTTCTGACGTAGTAGAACATCTTATCTTATTTCTTTTAGTTTTGAAGTTTGAACCAAGGTATTAACCCTCATTGTACGTCATCACGATCTTTACAATATAGAAGTAAAAAAAAAATTATTTAAAAACACAAAAGTAATTGGATTTTGTACAATCATATTATATTATTATGTATTCAATTTCAACCAATGGCGAAGCTTGAAATTTTTTATCGAGGGGTCGAAAACGTATATATCCAAAAAATTATATCGAACCGGGGGGTCGAAAACATATATACCCAAAAAATTCTATAAGAAAACTACATATATAACACTACTTGCCGAAAAGTTCGGGGGGTCGGGCGCCCCTCCCGGCCCCTTCAAAGCATCGCCTCTGATTTCAACATATGTTAGGTTTATGTACACATTACGACGTTTAGATCTGCGAACAATAGAGACTAAAATAATAGTCTCTTTTTCATATTTTTCTCTATTTCATAATTTTTTTTATCAATAATAACTTATAAGATCAATGTAAAAAAGGGTTGCATCAATTTCGTGTCAACTTAACTATTAAAATCGAAAGGATTTGTTGCCTAGTAGTGTCATGATGTGTATTAAATATAAATGTGTTTATCCCTAAGTTGTTGAGGGTTTCAATCCTATAGTATACATTGATATATATGTTTCAAAGTAGATTTAAAGAATACACGAGTTAACCATTCAAAAAAACATTACTCTCAATTAATAAATATAAAGATAAAAATTTGTTATATCATTTGTTGGTGATTTGATTTGTAGACCACTATGTTGACGACCACTTAAGTTGTTGTGAGGTAACGTCAAATCTTTTGCGACACCAAAATCATAGTATTCGAGGGTAAAAGTTGATAAGAACAATAAATAATTGATGAGCAACACCTTTAGTTTTGAAGATAGTTTTTTAAACTAATAAGTTTAGGGGACGGGTCGCCCCGTTATAGGAGCTCCACCACGCGTGAAAGACATAAGAACACCACCGTCACCCAAACTTTTAATGCGTGAACTTTTAAACGCGTAATGGCCATAACGCGTGGAGAACTTGTTTGATTTGATGGGTTGTGAGGGAAATTGTTGGGTGTGGTGAGTGATATGCATTTCCACTAGGGGTGAGCAAAAGGAAAAACCCGACCTGACCCGATAACCGATCAATCATAAAATACAGAACCGATTCACTACCCTAAATATAGGGTCGGTTCCGGTCCATAGGTCCAAGTCGGGTTTCACCATGAAAAGAACCGAGAACCGACCCGACCCAATTTTATATGAAAAAATGGAACCGATTTAAATACCTAGGTACTTGGGTTCGGGTCGGGTTGGGTATATTTTCGGTTCGGTTCTCGGTTATTTTCGGTCCGGACCTAAACTTGCTCATCCCTAATTTCCACTAAAATATATCACTAGTGATGGAATAACGTTTGATAACATGGCGTAACTTGATTGGATGTTATGAGTGATGAGTGAGTGGTGAGTGATGGACGCCCCTTAGAAAATACAGTTCACCTCATAGGAATGAGTCAACTTACCAGTTACCATCCTCCTAATCATTTATTGTCATGTCAACTGTCCTCTTTAAGTCATTTCTTGCCTAAGAACATAAGGGGTGGTCATCACTCTTGGGTATATGTAAACTATTTTTCTAATTTAATAATTATGTATTTAAATAAAATAAATAAAACATAATCAATTAAATAAAGTCATTACATTAAACTAAATTGAAAAAAAGACAATACATAAAATTAAAACTAGTAAAATAAAGAGTTAATTACATCGTTAGTCCATGTGATTAATGCAAAGTAACAAGCTTAGGTACTAATAGTTTAAAGTCACATTCTAAAGTTCTAACATTTATTTTGTAACAACTTGTACTAAGGCTAACAAAAGTTAGTTTTTCTGTTAGCTTTCTATATAATAACCAAAATACCCTTTATAATATCAAGGAATATTGATTTTATTAAAGGGATCATTTGTATGTTGTCATTATCTCAACCTTTGTAATATCAAGGAATATTGATTTTATTAAAGGGATCATTTGTGTACTGTCATCATCTGCAACCACCATATCACCACCCATAACCACCATAACCTCTCTATGAAACACCACCCTGCAAATCGCACTATCGCATCGTCTCCATAAAACACCACCCCTACATTCACCAAAAAAAGTCACCATCGCCGGAGCTACGGTCCAATCCCTTACATTCATTGTTGTTCAATCACTTCACATTTTCGATACATTTTCTTACTGTAATTTGTTTAAGATCTTTCTGTGATTTCTTTTTGTAGTTTGTATCACAATTTCGATTCACTTCACAATTAGGTGTTTACGTTATTTTTTTTTTAGAAATTAGAGAGGAATAGTGTAATTAGGTGTTTGTTAATTTTATGGATGGGTCTATTAAGAGAGAAATAAGAAAAAATGGTAAGGTGGGGGCGGTAACTCCTTCACCGCACGGCTCGCGACTTCACGGAACAGATCCTATTCCTTCCGCAATCTAGTACCAAATTCCTGCAGATCTCGCCAGTAGGTTTCGAAAACTGGCTCCGATTTGGTAGTTAACGTTTTGAAAATGCATAAGAGGTTGGTCATTGTTCAGAGAGAAAGAGGGAAATAGGGCGGTGGTGGTGTGGTCACCAGGATAACATGGTGGCGGCAGTTTGGTTGAAGAATAAAGGGGTGGGGTGGGGTGGTTATTTTGTTTTTTAAGAAGTGGGTCTCACAAATAAATATATCTATTTAATAGTTTAAGTTATTTTGTTTTGTTTTGTAGTAAGGATATTTTTGTCATGTCACACCCACTTAACTGATAAAACTAACTGATGTTTGGTCTAGGGACTATCTGAGAATGAATATGTAAAAATTGAGAACTATAACTGTAATTTTAGAAGTGTAGGAACTATAGGTGAAATATAGGCAAACCACGTAAAATAAGTGAAATAAAGAGACATAAAAATGAATGAAATGAAAGCTTGAAAAGTGTGAGTTGACATGGTGACAATGAGAAGGTCAAAGATGGAAATTCATGTGTGGAATTTCCGTGCCTCACCAGCTCACTTGACGTGTGTCGCAATTTACGGCATGCATCACACCGTCCAAAACACCTAATATATCCATCAATTTTAGTTTTTTTTTACAACAAATCTTAACACTTGGTATTTTTTTTAACAGATAATTTTTCCCCTTAAATATTTATATATACATTTCAAGTATTTATACATTTTAAGAATTGAATCTTGGTCTCCTCTCAAGAGATAATTTCCCTTGACCACTAGGCTATAAGCTAACTGACATCTTAACACTTTGTATTGCAATTAAAATTTTTACAGTTTCTTTCTTATTTTGTTACTATCAGGAACTGCAATAAATATATATTTAATAATCCAATTATACATAGGGTCTAACTTTACAATATTTCAAGTTTAGGATCTACTGATCCGAAATTTACAAATCAATTGTAACATATTTAAGGTATAACGTTAACTTTAAGTAAAAAATGTGTAATTTGTGTAGCATATTTGGAATCACACCAACGAAATTTAAGTAAGACCCCAAAAGTGACATAGCAAACCACGACTATTCACATAATAACTTTAATTAATACACATGTAAAAACTTAAAAAATAATATAAATCCAAACTATATGTTATGATAACTACAAATAATTCACTATTTTATGAAAGCAACCATAATTAAGGTCCAATAATACCACATGACATACATAATAGACAGGGCAAGTGTTGAGACGTGTAACTAACGTCGGCATGGGAAACTCTAGTAGTCAACTTTCTTCAATTTTTGTATTTATTTAACGGTAAATATTATAATACCAACTTTCAATTTAAATAAATATAAAAATTTTCTTCACAAATTAAACATTTTTTATTTCCCTTTTCAAAATATAATTTAATGAACAATCATACATGATACAACTAGCAAACATGAATAACTATGAATTTCATGGAAGAACATGAGTAGAAATTAAGAAGAAAATTTTTTATTTATCAATTTAACTGAAATTAAAAAAAAAAAAAAAAAAAAAAAAGTAAAACACTATAACCGTTTTTGTCCTTTTTATTACAAAAAGATTGCCATTTCCCTTCATAGTATCCGATTCTAACCGACCAGTAACTTTCACTTCCAACCTTTTTTACACAAACCTTGTAATCAATAACCTCAAATTCATCAAAAAGCCAACATACCCAATAATCCAGCCACCACAAGAACCGGCGCCGCCTCCCTTGACCACCGAGGAGCTGCGTTGACCGATTGAACAACTGGATACAAGTCTCCAGGTGGACCAGTTATGTAAATATAATCAGGTGGTGCATGCCCACCCCCACAGCCATCACGACACGGTGGTGGAGGGCAGTTAACCGGAGTTGGAGTCTGCTTCTTCGGCGGTGGTGGCGGCGAAGGCGGAGGTGGTGATGGTTTTGGTGGTGGAGGGCTGCTATAGCAAGTGGTACCACAAGGACAATCTCCACACTTAATTTCATCATTCGGCGACCCGACGGTCGTGTCGTCGAGTTTTCGCATGTTGACCGCGTTGACCCGAGGCGAAACGGAAACCGAAACCGCCATGATAAGGAGGATCATATTCATAACAACCATAATTCGGTAGGATACTGTCATGTTGAGAGAGGCTGCAGCCAGCCACAAGCAGAAAGGTTTAGAAAAATATGTATGGCTAGAAAATGAGAATATTTTTTTTTGGTTTGTGGGGGGTGTGAGAAAGTGAGGTGCAAATTAGTGGTTATTTGGGTAGGGGTGGTTTGTTTAAGTATGATGTGAACCGGCCTTAAAGTCATGGGTGTGTGTCTAAGTTGGTGGGTTGGCTTAATCCAGAAGGCACCCACCCATTTTCGTTGCAAATGCATGTGGGCATTACCTAATGGATGGGGCCCCATAATATGCTCAATCTCAATTATTTTTTTAATAACATTAAATTACCACCCCACTTAGGCCACTAAATCAAGTGTAACATTAATTTATTGGAGAATTTTGAACATAAGGGTTAATTGGTTTTGCCAAATAGACAAAAAATTATGAAACTAAGTAAATTTTCTGAGAGGTTATAAACGTTTTTTTTAACGGTAAACAATACTTTTATTCCACATCAAATTTTACATCAACAATATGTTCAAATAGTTACTAAAAAACTAGCCAACCATATGAAAAATCCTCACTAAAATTATATATAATTAAAACATAAGCAGTCATTTCCTAACCAACTTCAAATTTTAAGCATTTATTCCACTTCAGGTATGATTTTTTTCCCCTGCATTTGATCCATGAGAAGGATGTTGCGTGCATCTCTCCAAATATTGCCTTTAAATTCACCTTTTTTCCGTTGAAAATGAGTTCATTTCTCGCCTTCCAAATGGAGGTTATAAACGTTTTACATGACTATAGAGGTAATATAACATATGACAAGTTGCTAATTTTGTGATTTTCACATTACGGAATCATCTAATGTGTAAGAGATTATATTGTTAAACCAAATTATCTGGTTTTGTCTGTGTAGTCGGTGTGATTGAGCCATTATATGATGTTGGTTTAGTGGTAGTTAAAATCGTCCAATCAACTTTATCATTTTTATAAGTATTTCGCAAAAGGCTACACATGATAATCAGAATATCTAAAATCATACCATATGTAATTAACGATTATTTAAACCCTAATTTTATTCTTTCTCTACAAGGAATTTAAGAACATGATACGGCTAAGATAAATTAAACCAAAATCATGTACACAAAAATTGAATAGTAGTTTTTTTTTTTTATCGTTTTTTAATGATATTTTTTGAAACTTATTGCGTGCACATATGGTCTCAATGATTGTACTTTGATTAGGTAAAATGGGAGGTGGTTTATCCTAAACACCTAGGGTTGTAAACGAACCGAACGTTCAACGAACAGTTCGTGAATCGTTCGGCGGGAAGTCCGTTTATGTCCGTTCGATTAGCTTAACGAACGAACACGAACAAAAAGTTTCGTTCGGTTAGCTTAGCGAACGAACACGAACACATGTATCGTTCGTTCGACTACGTTCGTGAACGTTCGGTAATATGTTCGTTTACGTTCGTTCATGTCCGTTTGATTATATCAAAAAATAATAAATAATAAACCTTTTATCTAAACATATTGAAAACTTGAAACCTTATTTTTTTCTAAGTTAACTAAAAGTTGGACATTCTAAGACATTTTTGGGGATAATTATGTCAAAATTAGTTAAACTTGATTCATCGTTTGGTGGTCTATTAGACTTCTTGTGTTTTGATTTATTATTTGATTGTTATATTTAACTACTTATATCCAATGTTTAAGGATAACAATGTTTTTATTTTCAAGTTAAATGTTCGTTTGCGTTTGTTTTTATTTGCTTGCGTTCGTTTGTGTTCGAGACCAGTGTTCACGAACTGTTCGTGAACAACTGAATTTTCTTAACGAACGAACACGAACATAAACATATGTTCGGTATGCGTTCGTGAACAGTTCACGAACATGTTAATTTTCTTAACGAACAAACACGGACATGACCTTGTTCGTGTTCGTTCGGTTCGTTTACAACCCTATAAACACCTGTTAATTTACAAAGATAAATTTTTCATTTTAACAGCCTGAGTTTGTGTGGAGGCTCCTTGTGCTTCCCACATATCGAGATTGTTAGCCAGATTTGGTTTTGCCGGTATTAGGTGTTTTGGTCAGTGCTGTGGCTCTTCTTTTTTTTTCGTGTCCGTTTGGCTACTCTCCGGGCTTCGATTGCTTAGTCGGTCTGTCATGGGCTGCCGGTGCAATTGAGCTAGATAGTCCAATGTGGATGGTGGTGATCGGCCCGGTGGCGTTGGGAACATCACGAAGTTTTTCATCTCGAATCTGCCGGAAGGTTGTACCCCATGGGAACTCAAGTGTGGGTTGGAAAGTATCGGGGAATTAGCTGGAACGTATGTGGCTAAGAAGAGGGATAAAGGAGGACGTAGGTTCGGTTTTGCTAGTTTCAAAAATGTCAAAGATAAGTCGGAGCTTGAGAGGATGCTGAAGGGAGTTAAGTTGGGTGGATGTAAGTTGTTTTTCAACATCGCCAGGTTTGCCTTGGAGAACAACGAAGGTGGAAAACCAGCCGATTACAGTATTCCCAAACCCAATAACGTTGGCACAGGTAATAGCAGGTCGTTCAACTTCAAAGACTCCAGGTCTTACAGTGATGTTCTGGGCAAAGGGAATACGGATGAAGATGGTAAGGAAAAGACAGTTGTGGTCCCAGATAGGACGGCTGCCTTTAGCGATTTGTGGGGAAGAGCAGTTGTGGGTAGGATGGTGGATCTGGAGACTTTGGTGGATCTCGACCGGCTGCTCAGAATTGCTAGAGTTGGTTATTCCAATATTAAGTATCTGGGGGGCCTTTCGATCTTAATCACATTTGGAGACGAGGCAGCTGCAAGGCAATTCATCGAAGCTCGTGGTATCTGGGAGCCGTGGTTTTCGAAGTTAGCTGCATGGGAAGGTCAGTCTCTGCCGTCTGAGAGAGTGGCATGGCTTAGGTTTCTAGGGGTTCCTTTGCACTTAGTCGATTCGGAGGTTCTAAAGACGGTTGGAGAAAACTTCGGAAAATTTTACACGTCCAGAAATCTCTTGGTGATGATAAGGATTTGTCGGTCGTTAGGGTTGGTGTGCTTGCCTGAGAAGCTGAGAGGATCAAAGAATCTGTTTCTTTAAAATGGAAGAATAGAAGCTACCGGATTTGGGTGGAAGAGGAGTTGGATATTTGGATTCCCGACTGCTTGGGGGCTTGTAACACCCTTATTATATTTTAATGGTTTTCGTATAGATTACGAAAAAAAAACTAGTTATTATGATTACAAATGTGTTGAAAATATGGTTAAATTAAAAATTTTCTCAAAATAAACAATACAACTTATAATGTATGAATTCGCCATCTACAAAGACGACGAAACTATGTGCGGAAGCCTGTATCTTGATCGTGTTCGGTTCTTTGTTGAGCTTGATCGTCCTCCGGTACTGTAAATTATACCTACAATTCATAAAACATGAATTGGATTAGTCATACGTAGTTTAAAACGTGTCTAAACGAGTCCGGGAAGCGAAACTGATTAGAATAATTTTTTTTCGCCAAAACAGTGCTCCGTCGCGCCACGCGCCGGCACCACGTTGCTCCCTCGCGTGGCGCGAGGGAGACCCTTTTTCAGCAGGTCCGTATCTGGGACCTGCATATTCCCAACACATCCAGTTTTTACGGAAACGGCCATAACTTCTTCGTTATTGATCCGTTTTACGCGATTCTTTTTCCTACGCGCTCGTAATTTAATTCTCCATCTTGTGGAGTTAAAATTCAACATTTAAACTAAAGAAATTCTAAATCTTTAAGCACTCGGCTTATTATTCAAAATCAATATTTTGACCCATTTGTATTTAAGACCTCTAAACTTTTTTCTAGTTAATCATAAATCATAAACCAAAGTATTTAACTCAAAATCTCTATCTTGGATTCATAACTTTTGTGAAGTACGCGGCAAACACCCAAGTTACGCGCGTAATTCATTTTGACCCGTTTGGGGATTTTTGTGCATTAAAGCATCAGATCCGCTCTTCTCTTTTTCCACCTCGCGTTCCCATATTTAAATTGCTACTTATATTCCACTACAACTATTTTTGTGGTGAATCTAACATAAGAGACCCATAATCCCAATTTTTCCCTTTGGTTAGTCATTTTACGAAAAAACCCAAACTTAGGCATTTGACCCACAAAAGGCTTATGGCTATAACTTTTATGTCCGTCTATATCTTGCATGATCACATTACATGTACTTAAACAATCCCTAAAGGTTATTTACCCGATTTACCCGCCATAGGCGTTTTGGTCAACTTTAGTCCTTCAATTTACGACGAAGGACTTACACCAAATTTTGAGCAAAATCGCACGTTTAACTATAAATTGTTTATGCATACCTGGTTCGAGTCAACATATGGACCCGTTTTAAGACCTTGTCTCTATAATATGCTAATTCATAGCCTTGCTAATTCATAAACCATACCTCCTGCGAGCATGAGACTCGACATACACTTATTAGTCATTAATTGTCAAATGGTATCAATATTACCATTCGACCCGGTTGATCTAAACTACCAAATATTTTGCGCTTAATATTAAATGGTGTTCATCCACCATTTCATTAAATAACTATCTTTGGATTTCTAACCATTTAGTTATGTCACCCTAACCCATTTCTTACGCGTTTAATCCAACATAATTTATGTTCCTTGGCGTCGTTTAAAGCTTCGACTTTTATCATACATACGTGATTAAAATCACCGGTTTACCCTCTTTACTCTTTTAGGCTTACTTATAAAGTAGCCATTCAAAACTTGTTTTAAATATGTCATTTCAATGACTAATTTACATTTTTCACCCTTTTTACCAATAGTCATGGTTTTTCATCATTTTGGTATGTTCCGACCCGTATCAATTCGCGTCGGGAACCGCACCTTGAATATTATCTTTATCATATAAATAACTTTTGAACAAGCACGTATTCTACAAAAGGGTGTAGGTTTCACTTATTTCGCATCCAAGCTACGTTTTTCCTTTCCTTCTTGATTCGTTTGACCCGCTCCCTCATCAAACTTCCACCTAGCTCGTTAGGCGTCAAACTATTATCATAATTCGTAAGATGGTTAGATTAGTCATTATCAATTATGACTACCCCACCTAACGGGTCTTATGTCGAATTTATTACTCGATCAAATCATTGGTCAGTTTGACTTCCTAAAAGTCAATTTATCTATTAACATATTCAAACGCACATTTGGCTCATTGAACCCACTTAGACATTTTCATCCGAACTCTTAACAAATTCTAGTTTTTACACACCAATTAATAGGTAATATGATTTCTAGCATCCATATTCATGATATAAATTGCTAATTTCACTACAACACTCAAAACCCAATTCGGGTCATGTATAATCAATACTCAAACTTGCAAATTGTTTAAGTATCTAGCTTCAACTATCAATTGTGATGATTCCTGGCACAAGCACATCATTATCTTCATTATTAATCAAAACCCACTTAGCACATTCAAGGGTAATCATCAAATCCCTAGTTGTTAATACTAATTCATCAAGTTTTCAACTAGGGTTTGTTTCTAAACATGAATTCATCCTAGTTTCACCCAAACATCAATCATGCAAGCTTGAATTTCGATTTTCATAAGTTCATCAAGAAATCTCAACTTCATAAATATCAAAAATTTGACATACCTTACGATCCCCACGACTAGGTGATCATTTCTATGTATTCATGCATCGATTTAGGGCTCGAATCAAGCTTCAATTTGATGAATTTGTTGAACTAGGGTTTTTAACCCTTTCTTTCTTCTCCTGGGCGATTCCACGCACACACACACACCAAGTGTGTGTGTTGTGTGTTATTATATATATATTTTTGTTTTAATAACACAAGTTTCCCACTTAGCAATATTAGTCCCTCATGTTTTATTTTGACCAAATGAAGTTATAACTCACCATTAGCCACTTAATCACATGCTACTAACTAGGTTAATTATTCCTAGTTACCTTAATGGGATCAGGAAGTTATAACTCGTTATGATTTAAGTCCCGTTAATTCGGGCATTTTATATACTTTGTTTTCTCAAAGTATTTATCCCCCTTTTTAATTAATATTAGGTTTATTTATTTAAGTCCTAATATTTACCGGGTTAAAATTTTTTACCACTAACGGTGTTTTACCCATTCATTACAATTAACGAGGTTTGATTACCAAACCCGTTTTTGGGGTGTTACAAGTCTACCCTCCTTAAGGAGGTTTCGTCCCCGAAACCTTATTTACGTAGTTCATTGGTTTAATCAAACGAACCCAGTTTCGTTTTTATGATATTCATTCTTTCAGTGTCTTTTATGTGTAAGTCCTCACTGACCGAGGCTTTCACCTCTTATTTCTTATCCTTTGCACCTTTTTAACCCAGTCGTCTGTTGATCACTTAGTCTCTTCAGTTTGTTAACATACTTATCCCGCGCTTGTCTTATATTAACAAGCGCTTTGTATTTGTTAGGACGTTTTTCTTAACTTTGATTAGTTTTACCGGCTAGACTAATTAGTCGCTGTCACTTCAAACCCCGTCATCCGGGTATACTATTTTGCCATCTTCGGCCTTATGTGTGTTTAAGATTTTCTAAATCCCCTCATACTATTTATGTTTGTTAGAACGCTGCTTTTGACTAAAAACTAATTTTTTTTGTTTACGTTTTCTCTGCCTTACGTCTTTCTCTCATATCTAGGAATGTTACTTTCGAGGATTTGTTCCTTTCCATTATCATTTAATGCGGGGAATTTCAACTAGTTCCCACGCTTAACCCAAATAACCCGTAGGTTCTTTCACTTAGTCTCGTAGACTATCTTTTTGGATTTCCACCTTTTTAAGGTGTGACTCAACAATTCGTTTCTTCCTATTTCCGACCCAAGGGTCTTTTTGGTCCTGTAGACCTTAACACTACTTTTAATCATGTAAGTTATGATGATCCCGTAGATCATACTTTATTCGAGGTTTTTTTTTATTATTATTCAAACATGTATATGTTTATATCCCTTTTTATTGTTTAGAATCATTTACTTTTGCTTTTTGGATTTCATTTGACCTTGACCGTAGTCTAAAGCTACATTTGTTTTCTTTCGAATTATCTTTCCGACTTTATGACTTCTAACATCATTTACACGTCGGTTTGTCCTACGCTTACCGTTACCCGGTTCTTACCTATACTTCCTTACGACCCGTTACCCGGGTTCTTTATCTTAGTGTTTTTAACATTCTTGTTTCGCTAGTTTGCGTTTTTCCTATCTATATTCCTTTACGACCCATCACATAGGTTCATTAATATTTCGCGCTTCCATTATTCGGTTTGCGCTTACTTTCACTACCAAGCTTTTATACTTCATTTATCTCGTTTGACTTGTTCGTGTGAAATTTCATCACGTGTGAACGTCAAACTCCATTCTTTATTCGACCCGTTCAACTTTAAAATAGTTGAACGTAGTTATCAAAATTTCTATTTGCAAATTCTCATCGTCTTTTAGTCATGACTCATAATCCGAGTCTTTTGACTTTCTATTTCGCGTTCCCGTCTCTTGTTCTACGCATACTTTCAAAATCATACCCATCTATCGGGTATTTTGCCGAAGTCGCTTCCAAAGCAACCGTCCCGGTATCTATTAAAACTTTGTTTTAATTTTATTTGGTCGTCTTAGCGAAATCCATTGCTTTTATTCAGTTAAGTCTTTAATTCTTTTATTCTACCCCTTTGACTTATCTGTGTGAATTTCATCACTTATGACAGTCAAACTTTATCCCCTATGCCTTAGCATTCACATTAGTTGGTTTGTATTTTCATTTACTTTAATCTTTGTCCCTTCTTTCGGGCTCGTTATTCTAACGTAATACGCTCCCGTCATCCGACTTGCGTTTACGTTTACTATCAAACATCTTACTTGTTTGACTCATCTGGGTACCTTTTTAATTCGTCCCATTCACCCCGTCCTTACTACATTGGACATAAATGCGTCGACTACAAGAAGTTCATGGTATCATATGCCACTACTTACTTGGCCAGAGTAAGCGATTAACACATGACACACATGACCTTTTATAGTTTTCACATCACGCCCTATGTAAGTAACGCCTCTATTTATTTCATATCCCTGATTTCATTTAGTAAAACTTTATTTAATTGCTAAACAACAATCACTGGTTTTACTAGTTTTACATTCGAACATATAAAATGTTTTACTTTCTATCGAACTATTATATAATCACATTCGTTAACATGATTGCTACTTTTCTCAATAGTATTATATTGAGAGTTTTCCACTTGGATAATTACCCCCCGTCCAAGTTTCCATATGAACTTATCCTATTATTTCTTTGTTATTCATCATCGTGAATAACACATGTTTCTATTAAACTTCTCTTGGAAACATCATCCTGAGTAGACATCCTATTCAGTTTTTTTTTCCAGGTTTTATCAAATATATGCAATCGTCATTCCCTATGTGTTTGTTGCATATTACTACTTGTGTGATTAAATTTTAAAAGCGTGCACCTGGTAATGCTTGCCCCGACGGGCATTCCTTGCCATTATTCTTATTCGCGATTGTTACGCGATTTGATCCTTGGTGAGTATGCTCCACTTGTCATACTTCGAACCGTTCCTCTTTCCTATCCGTCACTTGTTACACCCTCGCCATCTTCAGATGCGAGTATCCTTTCATTTAATACATTTACAAAGATTAGTAATGTCAACTTCACTAAACGCCCGTATCATAATACAAGGCTTTTCTTCTATACGTGTCAACGCACGTAATTTTGTTAACTATATCTATCATTTATTGATTTGACTGGTGTAACTCGTATTACACGATAACTCTATGTGTTGTTCACAACACTTTATTCATATTGAACCTTTAATATACATGTACTTACCGGATTTGCGATCAAGCATCGAACCGAACACTTTATTCTTTTAACCTTGAGCTCTGATTACCAACTTGTAACACCCTTATTATATTTTAATGGTTTTCGTATAGATTACGAAAATAAACTAGTTATTATGATTACAAATGTGTTGAAAATACGGTTAAATTAAAAATTTTCTCAAAATAAACAATACAACTTATAATGTATGAATTCGTCATCTACAAAGACGACGAAACTATGTGCGGAAGCCTGTATCTTGATCGTGTTTGGTTCTTCGTTGAGCTTGATCGTCCTCCGGTACTGTAAATTATACCTACAATTCATAAAGATGAATTGGATTAGTCATACGTAGTTTAAAACATGTCTAAACGAGTCCGGAAAGCGAAACTGATTAAAATAAAAAAATTTCGCCAAAACAGTGCTCCGTCGCGCCACGCGCCGGCACCACGTTGCTCCCTCGCGTGGCGCGAGGGAGACCCTTTTTTAGCAGGTCCGTATCTGGGACCTGCATATTCCCAGCACATCCAGTTTTTACAGAAACGGCCATAACTTCTTCGTTACTGACCCGTTTTATGCGATTCTTTTTCCTACGCGCTCGTAATTTAATTCTCCATCTTGTGGAGTTAAAATTCAACATTTAAACTAAAGAAATTCTAAATCTTTAAGCACTCGGCTTATTATTCAAAATCAATATTTTGACCCGTTTGTATTTAAGACCTCTAAACTTGTTTCTAGTTAATTATAAATCATAAACCAAAGTATTTAACTCAAAATCTCTATCTTGGATTCATAACTTTTGTGAAGTACGCGGCAAACACCCAAGTTACGCGCGTAATTCATTTTGACCCGTTTGGAGATTTTTATGCATTAAAGCATCAGATCCGCTCTTCTGTTTTTCCACCTCGCGTTCCCATATTTAAATTGCTACTTATATTCCACCACAACTATTTTTGTGGTGGATCTAACATAAGAGACCCATAATCCCAATTTTTCCCTTTGGTTAGTCATTTTACGGAAAAACCCAAACTTAGGCATTTGACCCACAAAAGGCTTATGGCTATAACTTTTATGTCCGTCTATACCTTGCATGATCACATTACATGTACTTAAACAAACCCTAAAGGTTATTTACCCGATTTACCCGCCATGGGCGTTTTGGTCAACTTTAGTCCTTCAATTTACGACGAAGGACTTACACCAAATTTTGAGCAAAATCGCACGTTTAACTATAAATTATTTATGCGAACCTGGTTCGAGTCAACGTATGGACCCGTTTTAAGACCTTGTCTCTATAATATGCTAATTCATAGCCTTGCTAATTCATAAACCATACCTCATGCGAGCATGAGACTCGACATACACTTATTAGTCATTAATTGTCAAATGGTATCAATATTACCATTCGACCCGGTTGATCTAAACTACCAAATATTTTGCGCTTAATATTAAATGGTGTTTATCCACCATTTCATTAAATAACTATGTTTGGATTTCTAACCATTTAGTTATGTCACCCTAACCCATTTCGTACGCATTTAATCCAACATAGTTTATGTTCATTGGCGTCGTTTAAAGCTTCGACTTTTATCATACATACGTGATTAAAATCACCGGTTTACCCTCTTTACTCTTTTAGGCTTACTTATAAAGTAGCCATTCAAAACTTGTTTTAAATATGCCATTTCAATGACAAATTTGCATTTTTCACCCTTTTTACCAATAGTCATGGTTTTTCATCATTTTGGTATGTTTCGACCCGTATCAATTCGCGTCGGGAACCGCACCTTGAATATTATCTTTATCATATAAATAACTTTTGAACAAGCACGTATTCTACAAAAGGGTGTAAGTTTCACTTACCTCGCATCCAAACTACGCTTTTCCTTTCCTTCTTGATTCGTTTGACCCGCTCCCTCATCAAGCTTCCACCTAGCTCGTTTGGCGTCAAACTATCATCATAATTCGTAAGATGGTTAGATTAGTCATTATCAATTATGACTACCCCACCTAACGGGTCTTATGTCGAATTTATTACTCTATCAAATCATTGGTCAGTTTGACTTCCTAAAAGTCAATTTATCTATTAACATATTCAAACGCACATTTGGCTCATTGAACCCACTTAGACATTTTCATCCGAACTCTTAACAAATTCTAGTTTTTACACACCAATTAATAGGTAATATGATTTCTAGCATCCATATTCATGATATAAATTGCTAATTTCACTACAACACTCAAAACCCAATTCGGGTCATGTATGATCAATACTCAAACTTGCAAATTGTTTAAGTATCTAGCTTCAACTATCAATTGTGATGATTCCTAGCACAAGCACATCATTATCTTCATTATTAATCAAAACCCACTTAGCACATTCAAGGGTAATCATCAAATCTCTAGTTTTTAATACTAATTCATTAAGTTTTCAACTAGGGTTTGTTTCTAAACATGAATTCATCCTAGTTTCACCCAAACATCAATCATGCAAGCTTGAATTTCGATTTTCATAAGTTCATCAAGAAATCTCAACTTCATAAATATCAAAAATTTGACATACCTTACGATCCCCACGACTTGGTGATCGTTTCTATGTATTCATGCATCGATTTAGGGCTCGAATCAAGCTTCAATTTGATGAATTTGTTGAACCAGGGTTTTTAACCCATTCTTTCTTCTCCTGGGCGATTCCACGCACACACACACACCAAGTGTGTGTGTTGTGTGTTATTATATATGTTTTTTGTTTTAATAACACAATTTTCCCACTTAGCAATATTAGTCCCTCATGTTTTATTTTGACCAAATGAAGTTATAACTCACCATTAGCCACTTAATCACATGCTACTAACTAGGTTAATTATTCCTAGTTACCTTAATGGGTTCGGGAAGTTATAACTCGTTATGTTTTAAGCCCCGTTAATTCGGGCCTTTTATATACTTTGTTTTCTCAAAGTATTTATCCCCCTTTTTAATTAATATTAGGTTTGTTTATTTAAGTCCTAGTATTTACCGGGTTAAATTTTTTTACCACTAACGGTGTTTTACCCATTCATTACAATTAACGAGGTTTGATTACCAAACTCGTTTTCGGGGTGTTACAAGGCTGAGGAAGGTATCAATCTGGGGATGTTATCACCGGTGGCGTCATCTCCGGTGGGGAAGTCGTCGGAAATTAGGTACCAAGGAGACGTTTACGTGGAAGACTAGGAGGTTTGCATGGGAGAAGGAAAATCAAGGGTTGTTGATCCGAATCGGTCTTTTTCCAATGATGGCGGCACAGGGGGGTTCCTAAGGAAAAGTGTTTTAACTGGCAGTATTTTTTGGATTATAGTGCAGGGGTTAATCCCAATATTCGTGGGGATGGGAATAAGGATATTTTTTATTTCAAGGCTGGGAGAAAGTCCAAGAGGTTTAGGAAGGGGGGGCCAATAGTTAGTCTAATTCTTTTTTGGGCAGCCTAAATATCTCCCTGGACTCCAACGATAGATGTAGGCCCACGAAGAGGTCTAGGGCCCAATTGGAGGAGGACAGCGACCCCTTTTCTCTGGACAACTTATTTGAGTTAATGAAAAAGAAATCAGACAAAGGTAATTTGGTCCAGTCGTCAGATCCGGTAGTTAACTTGAATCAGCCTCTCAACTCACAAGGCATCCCAATCGATGTCAATATTGAGGTCAATGCCGAGGAATCTTCCCAGGTTCAGGAAGATGAGATCATCGGTACCGGAAATTCCGGTAATAAAGTCGCCGGTGGAGCTTCGAGCAGCATGGGTGTTTTCGTTGACAAGGAGGTTAGACAGACGGTTGATTTAGGAGTTAAGTTGGGTATGGAGTTGGCTAACAGCAAAGATCTGGTCAGAAAGGAGATCCTGGGTAAAGGTATTAATGTCGTTCAAGGATGAATTTTTTATTATATGAGAGGATTGGGGGGGGGGGGATGATAAGGCAAGATGGATTGAAAGGTTGAAAGTGAAATTCGGGGTTTCTTTCGCGGCGTTCGAAGAGTCGAAATGTTCGGTTGTGGAAGACAAGGCCATTTCAAGGCTCTGGGGGAGTAGGGATTTCGGTGTGGATTCGGTGGTTTCTAGTGGTTTGTCGGGTGTTTTGATTAGTGTTTGGGACATGAACCTGTTTGACCACAGTGGCTCAGTCAAGGATAGAAACTTTTTAATCACTGTTGGTAAGTTTAAAGGGAGTGGTCATATTGTTAACATTGCCAACATTTATGCTCCTCGGGACGTTCAAGTGAAAAAAGCGCTATGGGATCGGCTGTTGGGATTTATCGACGGATCTGATGGTATGTGGGTTCTCCTCGGTGACTTCAACGCGGTCCGGACCCCCGACGAAAGACTTAACACTCGCTTTAGTCCGTCGTGTGCTGGTAATCTCAATTCTTTTATTTTTAATGCTCGTTTGTTGGAATATGCTATGAAAGATAGGAAGTTTACTAGATGGGCCGACAATGGAAGGAAATGTAGTAAGATCGACCGTTTTCTTGTTTGTTCGGGTTTCTTCGGGTTGTGGCCTAATGCCTGTCTCAGAGCTCTGCCGAGGCACTTATCCGATCACAGTCCTATCATTCTTATCACTAAGGGGACGAATTTTGGGCCGAAACCATTTAGAGTTTTTAACTCTTGGATTGGTCGGCCGGGGTTCGATTCGGCTGTTAGAGAAGCGGCCCTTTCCTTTGCAGGCGAAGGACCTGCTGATCTTTATTTATTGAAGAAGTTTGAATTTATTAGATCTCGGGTTAAGGTTTGGAGGGACGATTTGATTAAAAAGGAAGGGGAGTTAGAATCTAATGCCAGAAATGAGTTAGAGGTTTTAGAAAAGTTATAGGAGGTTAGAGATTTAATTGAGGAGGAGGAGTGGGCCTTAACGGAAACTATGAAACTCATTAAAGAGATAGAAGAGAATAAGACGAAGGATTTGAAACAGAGATCGCGGGTTAGGTGGGCTAAAGACGGAGACGAGAACTCTAAATTTTTTCACTCCATGATTAACTGTCGGAAAGCAAGTAATACTATCCACGGGTTACATATCAACGGGTCTTGGTTCTCGAAACCTTCTATTATCAAAAAGAAAGTGTTCGAATTCTTTCAGGGCAAGTTCAGAGAGGATGTGGAGGAGTGTCCGAAGATGCATTGTGACTTCCTCAAACGTCTATGTCCAGAGGATGCTGACAATCTGATCTCGAGTTTTAGTGTGGAAGAATTAAAGATTGCGGTTTGGGACTGTGGTAGCAATCGGGCCCCTGGCCTAGACGGATTGAACTTTAAGTTTTTGAAACATTTTTGGGACATTTTCGAGGCTGATTTTGTGAAAGTTTTGAACGAATTCTACACCAGGGGATCGGTGAGTAGAGGATGTGCCTCGACGTTTATCACTCTCATTCCGAAAGCGCGCGATCCTATGGACCTGAATGAGTATCGACCTATTATCTTGGTTGGGGCAATTAATAAAGTGATTTCTAAGGTTCTTGCTAACCGGTTGAAGAAGGTCATCGAGTTTGTCATTTCGGATAACCAATCGGCTTTCCTTAAAAGTAAGTTTATTTTAGACGGACCTCTTATAATTAATGAATCTGTTAATTGGCTCAAAAAGAAGAAAAGGAAGGCGTTCATTTTTAAATTGGACTTCAAGAAAGCCTACTATAATATGAATTGGGGTTTCGTTAGTTCGATTATGTCTCAGATGGGTTTTCCTCAATTGTGGTGCAAATGGGTTCATGGGATTCTGTCTTCAGCTAGAGCGGCGGTCTTGGTTAATGGTTCCCCTACTTTCAATTTTCAATTTCATAAGGGAATGCGACAAGGAGATCCCTTATCTCCTTTCCTTTTCCTCTTGGTGATGGAGGCTCTCACGTGCTGTTTCAAGAAGGCTGTTGAGATCGGAGCGGTCTCTGGGGTTTGTCTTCCGAACAACGGGCCAATTCTGTCTCACCTTCACTTCACGGATGATGCTCTTGTCATTGGGGAATGGTCGAAGGAAAGTATTCTTAATGTGGTAAGTGTGGCGGCCCCCATCCCAGTGTGACCTGGTCCAGGAGCCGCGGGACAGAAACCCGTGGTATTTATTATTTGAGTTGACAGCGGAAGTTTAACAGGATTTTTAAAACTATAAACTGCCCAATTATTTTATTTCATAATTTGGGACAAACCCCAAAATTTACAATAGAGGAATTTCACGAGGAAATTCCCTGCTTTACAAAACATGTTTATTTATTTTACTGAGCCACCACTTCAAGCTTGTTAGTGCTCCGTAGCATGTTTTCCTTGGTTCACAGTAAATCACCTGAAACATGTTTAAAAATATTTTATCAGCGGGGAAATACTGGCGAGTCATTCAGGTTACATAAAATTAGCTATAATTTACAGCATAAGAGCGATTACAATGGCTACTATCTTATTTTTATCTGGCGTCGTGTCACACCCAGGTGACGATGGTCATACCACTATTGGGTCCTTTCACTAAAGTAGTGATGATTATCACTGTTAGGTTGGTGAACCTAACCGTGAGAAATTAGTAATGTGCACAATACCCCACTTGCCAGTGATTCAAGATAACCACGACTTAATCCCTGTAATATATAACTGGAAAACATTTGGGTATTGTAAAACATTTTTGAGAAAAAGAGAATGACTCACATTGCAAGTTTAGACGGGCAGAGTCTAGCCTACTGATTTAGCCTTGTAACCTAGTTTAAATAACAATGCACACGAAACTAGGTCAGTAACTTAATACAACATTTACGATAAGCTCACGAAATCAAAACCCTCACGACGAATGACAAAGTATAGCCCAAATACGGGCAGCACTTAAACATCCATCGGGTCGATTTCAATCAATCGGACATTGTATCGTAGCAGTGATCGAGTTAATACCCTGTATCGTAGCAGTGTCGTGACACTGTAAAACTCGTTTTTTTTGCATAATAGGGACGTTTTGAGAGTGAGATTTCGAACACAGAAGCAAGTCCCATGCACAGGCTACTTGTAGCAACAATTCAAGTTTTACGCGGCCCGCGAGAACCCCTATGCTACGTGTAGGGCTGGTGTGTCACGAGTAGGGTTGCCACATGTGCGACACGTGGCTCGGAACACTTATCCGGTCAACTTTAAGTTGACGCGGCCCGTGTAAACCTTACCTTATGTCTTACGCGGCCCGCGTGAGAACCAAATCCCTAAATTTCTTGGTTTTTCATGTGTATTAGGGTTTCAGGGGTCCGGGTTTTCACTTACGGGTCGATTTTTGGACAATTTTGCAGGTCCTTACATCCTCCCTACCTTATTTAAAATCTCGTCCTCGAGATTTACTGAAATAAGTGAGGATATTTTCGCTTCATCTCCGATTCCAGCTCCCAGGTGTATTCGGGTCCTCTTCTTGAATCCCATTTGACTTTGACCAGTACCAATCTTTTGTGTTTGAGAAACTTAATATTTCTGTCTTCTATTTGAAGCGGTTTCTCCACGAACTTCAATTTTTCATTCAACTGTATGTCTTGAAGAGGGACTACCAGGGATTCGTCAGATAAACATTTCTTGAGGTTGGATACATGAAATAAGTCATGTACCCCGGCTAACTCTTCTAGTAGTTGTAAGCGATAGGCAACCGGTCCTATGCGTTGGATTACGGGGAAGGGTCCTACGTATCTTGGACTTAGCTTTCCTTTCTTACCGAACCGCACTACTCCTTTCCAAGGAGAAACTTTTAAGAGTACCTTGTCTCCAACTTGAAATTCTAGCGGCTTGCGTCTATTATCTGCATAACTCTTCTGGAGTTCTACACTTATGTCCGTACAGTGCTTCGAACGGGGCAGCTTCGATGCTTGAATGGTAACTATTGTTATAGGAGAATTCAATTAAAGGTAAATGGTTGTCCCAGTTTCCTCCAAAATCTATTACACATGCCCTGAGCATGTCTTCCAGGGTTTGGATCGTCCTTTCACTTTGTCCGTCTGTTTGGGGATGATATGCAGTACTTAAATTTAGTCGGGTTCCCATTGTTTCTTGGAAACTTGTCCAGAAATGTGAAGTGAAACGTCTATCCCTGTCCGATACAATGGAGAGTGGGACTCCATGTAAGGATACTACCTCGTCTACATACAATTTTGCTAATCTTTCCATGCTAAAGGTTTCCTTCATGGGTAGAAAATGAGCTGATTTGGTTAATCTATCCACAATTACTCAAATTGCGTCATTACCCTTTCTGGTTTTGGGCAACTTAGTAACAAAGTCCATGGTTATTAGTTCTCATTTCCATACAGGCATTTCTAATTGTTGTAGTAGACCTGAGGGTTTCTGGTGTTCTGCCTTAACTTGTGAACAAGTTAGACACTTAGATACATATCTAGCTATGTCCTTTTTCATTCCTATCCACCAGAAGTTATTTCTTAAATCTTGGTACATCTTATTATTACCAGGATGCATGGTATACCTAGATTTATGGGCTTCTTCTAAAATTTTATCTCTTAAGTTTCCTTGCTTAGGTACCCAAATTCTTTTCTTGTGGAATCTCCAAATTCCATCATTTCCTTGTTCTAATTCTTTTATTCTTCCCTTCATTCCTTCAGCATCATCCTTGATTGTTGTTTCTTGAATGTGTTTCAATTGTCTCATTAAATCTAACTGTAGATTTAATCTAAGAGCACGAACTCGCTTTTGCTTTTCATGATACTTACGACTTAGGGCATCTGCGACTACATTTGCTTTTCCTTCGTGATATTGAATATCACAGTCGTAATCACTTAGAATTTCCATCCATCTTCTTTGCCTCATATTTAATTCCTTTTGCCCAAATATGTATCTTAAACTCTTATGATCTGTATAGACGGTAAACTTACTGCCATACAGATAGTGTCTCCAAATCTTAAGGGCAAAAATTATGGCTCCTAATTCTAAGTGGTGCGTCGTATAATTTTCTTCATGCTTTTTCAATTGCCTTGAGGCATACGCAATTACCTTTTTGCGTTGCATTAGCACACATCCTAATCCTAGCTTAGAAGCATCACAATAAATTTCAAAATCTTCTATCCCTTCTGGTAAGGCAAGAATTGGGGCGTTTGTTAATTTTTGCTTTTAAATCTTAAAAGCCTCTTCTTGTCTATATCCCCATTCAAACTTCATTGCTTTACAGGTTAGCTTAGTTAACGGTACAACTATTTTGGAAAAATCCTTAATAAATCGTCTATAGTATCCGGTTAACCCTAGGAAACTTCTAACTTCCATAGCTGATTGTGGGACCTTCCATTTGGTGATCGATTCTATTTTGGAGGGATCTACGTGAATACCTTCGTGATTCACCATGTGTCCTAAAAATTGTACCTCCTATAGCCAAAATTCACATTTCGAGAATTTGGCGTAAAGCTTCTCTTTTCTTAACAAAGTTAAGAGTGTATGTAGGTGTTCACAATGCTCGTCCTGATTTTTGGAATAAATGAGTATATCGTCGATAAAGACAATTACAAATTTATCCAGGTACGGTTTACATATCCTATTCATCATGTCCATGAATGTTGCAGGAGCATTGGTTAACCCAAAGGGCAAGACTGTAAACTCGTAATGACCATACCTAGTTCTGAAAGCAGTTTTAGGTATGTCTTCTTCTTGTACTTTCAACTGATGGTATCCAGAGCGTAAATCTATCTTAGAAAAATATCTAGCTCCCTGAAGTTGATCGAAAAGATCATCAATCCTAGGTAATGGGTATCGATTCTTAATTGTAACCTTGTTCAATTCCCTGTAATCGATACACATTCGCATCGAACCATCTTTCTTCTTCACAAACAACACTGGGGCTCCCCAAGGGGATGAACTAGGTTGTATAAATCCTTTACTGAGCAATTCATCTAACTATTTTTTTCAATTCTAACATTTCAGTGGGTGCTAACCGATAAGGTGCCTTGGCTATCGGTGTAGTTCCAGGAATTAGATGAATTCTAAATTGTACTTCCCTATCATGTGGTAATCCAGGTAGTTCTTCTGGGAATACATCTGAGTATTCTGATACTACTGGAATTTCCTTAAGTTCCTTACCTTTAGTGTTAATGATTACCGAAATCATATACACTATTCCTTGTTTTCTTGAATAACTAGTAACTTTCATTACAGAAATGAACTTCATTGGCTTACGTGGCTTATCTCCTGTAATCATTACTACTTCTCCTGTGGGTGCATGAATTTCTATGGAATTCTTATCACAGAGAATTCGAGCATGGTTGGCTACTAACCAATCCATTCCTAACACAACATCGAATCCGGCCAAATTCATAGGTAACAGGTTTGCAGAAAATTTATGGCCTAAGAGTTTTATCTTTTCTTCTTGCAATACCTTATCTATGTTAACAGAATTTCCATCTGCCGTTTCTACAGTAAAAACTTGTCGAAGTTTGTTTAAGGGTAGTTTAAGAGCTTGGCAGAATGAAGTATTTATAAAACTTTGGTTTGCACCAGAGTCAAATAATACTTTTGCATATACGTCGTGAACTAGGAACGTACCAGCTATTACATCTGGGATGAGTTCTGCTTCTTGGGTACTCAACTGGAATGCTCTTGCATTCTTTTTGGTAGTTCCTTCTGCAGGTTTGGCTTTGTTGTCAGCTGGTTTGACCAATTTGGGGCAGTCTGGTCTAAAATGTCCAGCTTCTCCACAGTTGAAGCAGATTGTTGATTTCTTCCTTCTGCAATCTTCTTCTTGATGCCCTGGAATTTTGCAGAAATTGCAATACCCTTTGCATCTTCCAAAATGCTTTCTTTTACAAGTACTGCAAAATGGAGCAGTGGAAGATTGCCCGGTTCCCTTTTTCTTGAAATTACTACTATTACCCATACGGAATCCTTGGGTAATCTTTTGGGCCACTTCCTTTTTCCGGTTTTCTTCTCTTGTGCGTACCAGTCCGTCGATCAAGGTGTTGGCTAATTCTACTGCATCGTCAATTGTGCGGGGTCTCGCAGCTTTGACAATATCACGAATCTCGCTAATTAAACCCCACATATAGCGAGAAATAAGTACCGGTTCTGGCGAAGCCAGGGTAGGTACAATTCTAGCATACTCGAAGAATGTCGAAGTATACCCTCGACAATCAACATCCACCATCCGGTGGTTCAGGAATTTATTTGTCATTTGTTCCTTTTCATATTCGGGACAGAATTTTCTTTCTACTAGTCTCTTAATTTTCTTTCATGGCATAAGCCACATCGCTTCCCTTGGCTTGTAGTACCGTATTCCACCATTCTAGTGCCCCTTCTTTAAAAAGATGTAACGCGTACATGACCTTGTCTTCCTCGGCACATTTACTTATTTTAATTACTGCTTTGGTTTTCTCTAACCAACGCAGTGTAGCAGTTGCCCCTTCATTGCCTGCAAATTCGATTGGTTTACAGGCAAGAAATTCCTTGTAAGTGCAACCAGGCGTTGCAACTTTCATTTTCTTAAGAAATGGGGCTTGCATCATATCATTATCATTATTATTAATATTGCCGCCTCCATTTACACTATTACTAAAATTGTCGCCGCGAGTACGTTTGCTGGGAGTAGTTGGTTTAGGTTCAACTGGATTTCGGGCAGCAGCAAGGATTGCTGGAATAACATTTGCTATTCCCTGGGCAATGATGTTTTCTATATCTTGCCTATTAAGAAAGTGATCCTCATTGTTTTACTCAGATTGGTTAACTTCGTTAACTGGCTCATTGACGGCGGGTTCCATCTGATAATTTTCAATATACAAATATATAAATTATTTATAACAATCCTCAATAAAACCGACACCCTCGATTATTTTTCGACACCCTAATATATTTTAAAATATTCCAATATGTCCGTAAAAACACCCCATACGTGAAAACGGGGCCTGAATACCCTAAATATTATCAAAAATAATAAGAAAGTGAATTTTTGGGTTTAGGCGGGCCGCGTAAGCCACCCCTTAAGCTTACGCGGGCCGCGTGAACTTAAAGATACGGCGAAGCCCGGAGCGGCCACGTGGCAGCCACACGTCGACCCTACATAGTGACCCGGACAAGCTACCCTGTTGACCAGGGTTGACGAGGGCCGCGTAGGCTCTTGCCTACATTTACGCGGGCCGCGTAAAAGCTGAAAATCAGCCCTATATAAAGGAGCCATCGGGTTCAACCAGAAATCATTCAAAAATCATTTCTCAATCTCAAATTCTGAATATTAGGCATAATACGCGCGTATTATACCCCCCTAATTAGCGAAGTTCTGCTCCGTTGTAAGTATTATAACCCCTGGATACGTATTAGATACGCTGCCCGATTGATCTAGGGTTCCGTAATGGCTGTCGTGGAGCTGCCCGACGTAGTCATTGGAATGCCGTCTCGGGGAGGGTATTGCTAATGTTAAAATGGGTTATTAATACTAACGCGTGTACATTTGTGTAAATTTTAGATTATCACCCGGAAACCCTTACGGAAAATCTAAGACAGCAATGTGAGTTGATCCACTTTTTGTAAACATTTTTGTTAATTGTTTTTACAAAACCTTAAATACTTTTCCATGCGAATAACAGTTATTGAGTATTTGTAAGAATACAATTATGATGAGTATGTTGGGGTTTTGTATACAAAGTTTGTTACCACTTGGTCAAGGAGTAACATGTCCACAAGTCGGGTTCGACAGTACCATGGATGTTAATTGTGATGTCTTATAAACAAATATAATTGCGGGATCGCCCTCAATACTGTACAATGGGATTTTTATTTAAGCTTGATTAAACTGGGATTCACTAACCAGTATTTCCCACTGACAAATATTTTTAAAACGCGTTTCAGGTAACAAACTGTGAAAGCTAAATAGAAGCCGGTTGGACAGCACTGAAGGCTTGGAAAAGTGGCAATAAAGTTACCAAAATATAAAATAGATGTTTTCATTAAATAAATTAGGATTTATTCCTATGAAAACGTGTGTACTATGAACTTGGGTTTTAACCCATTTGTTTAATGTTATGAAAATGTGGTATTTTACTCTGATAAACATTTCCTAACTACTGTCCTGATGAAAAAATTCCGCTGCCAAATTAGACAACACACGATACCACCGAAACTGCCTCGCGGCCGCCCGTTCCCCGGGAACCTGGGATCGGGGGTTGCGACAGGAGGTGGTATCAGAGCTACGCCACTGATTCAGCCACAGAGGTGTTCTGCTGACATCAAAATGTAAAGTGTTAGGAAATAAATTACGGAAATACGTGCATAACTGTATTTATTTGTTATGTGTTATTTGACTATCTGTTAGTTTACAGTATGAGCGACCAAGGACCATCTGACGCGTACCGTCAATTGTCTGGTTCGCCTAGAAGCGAAGGCGCATCCTCTTCTCAGCCTGCCCTCTCAGGGTACTCTGCTGATACGGAAGAAGTAATCTTTGTGTTTAAGGCTCAGTCAGAAGAGCCATTTCCTCATAAAAAGAGGGGATGATTCAGTATAGGGGCACACGAGCGTAGGAAGCGTATGAAAAAGTTACAAGACTAGAGGGTACTAGGCGCAGCTAAGAGAGAGACAAATGCCTATGCCCAGGATATGATAAATAGGGGTATAGCCAACATCCGCATATTAGCAACCACTGCAGCTGACCCAAATTTGGAGCAAATAATAGCACCCCAACCCCAACCACCAATCCCTGACCAACCCATGGAGATAGAAAACCCTGAATACCAAGTGGAGATGCATGACTTCAATCCGGAAGAAATACCTCGGGTACCAGCACCAAACCCCCTAGACCCAAATTACGACCCCTGGTGGGACGACGTTAAGGACTATGTGCAACGTTACCCAATCCATGAAGACACACCTATGCAAAACATAGGAGCCTATCCAGATATGGACCCTTTAGATCCCTATTACCATGATGAATACATTAGGGAGATCTTAGAAGATCCTTACCGATTTCAGGCACTTTCACCCCCATATCAGGAACCCGCACCCCAGATTCCAAACCCAGTCCTAGAACCTGCACCCCCAATGAGTGCAGAAAACGTACAAGAACTTAGGACATTTGGTGAGGAAATTTTAGAAAGCAGTGAGAGAATGCGACAGGTGGGAGAGCGACTCGTATGGAAATACGATGAACGCAATATGGATTTTTGGATGAATCCATATCCGTGAATGTGATGGTGAAACGGTAGTAGTAGTAATAATATAATAATAATAATAATAATAAAATAAAAATAAAATAAAATATGTGTGTACGGATGCCTATTACTATTAGTGTAATTCTATTTCAGTTGGTATTGTAATTTTTTATTTCAGTACTGGTATGTAATAGATGCATAATAGTATATGAATAGAGTAAAGTCGCAATGATCGACGCTTTTGGCAAAAATGCGTGTCATGTGATTGACTATATTAAATATTATTTTGTGATATTAATACGGGGTAAATGTTTAAAATTCAGATGGCCGATGAAGGAAATCAAGGAAATCTGAATAACGATAACCAGAGTAACATTAACGTGGTTAATGAGAATCCGAGCATCAATAACAATGGAAACCAAATGGATAATAGTGTCGTTCAACACATAGTGGCACAAGGAATTATAGATGCAATGCCATTTATTATTCAAACGATTCAAGAAGCGAATAATAAAAGTAAACATAGCAGTAAGCGACCAATTGAACCAGAACACAGTGTGAACAATGGCCCTTTACTTCAAGTGCCCATTCCCAAAAGAAGAAGAACCGTGTCTTACGGTTGTTCTTACAAGGAATTCTGGTCCTGCAAACCAATAGAATTCTCGGTCAATGAAGGACCCATTACAGCTCTACGCTGGATAGAGAAAACTGAGGTTGTTTTAAAAATAAGCAAGTGTGCTGAAGAAGACAAAATAATGTTTGCTTCTAATCTGTTTAAGAATTCAGCCTTAGAATGGTGGAACACTATCCTCCAGTCAAGAGGAAGTGATAGGGTATACAACATGGAATGAGAGGAATTTAAGAATATGGTAGAAAGGAAATTCTGCCCTCCTAATGAAAAGGAACAGATAGCTAATAAGTTCCTAAACTTAAGAATGACCAGGGTAAATAGTAAGGGTTATACTACCACATTCTTTGAATATGCTAGAATAGTGCCAAACCTTGCATCACCTGAACCGGTATTAATCTCTCGTTACATCTGGGGATTAATTGGAGAGATTAGACATGTAGTCAAGGCAGCTAGACCTCAAACTATAGAAGAAGCTATAGAACTAGCAAATACCTTGATAGATGAGTTGATTCGTACTAGAGAAGAAGACCAGAAGAGAAACCTAACCCAAAGGCTTACTAAAGAATTCCGTTCTGGGAATTACAACCGTAGGAATATGGGTTCTACCTCGGCACCTTTTTGCAAGGTCTTCAAGAAAAAGCATTCGGGAAAATGCTCCACTCTTTGCAATTTCTGCAAGATGCCAAGACACAAGGAAGAAGATTGCAGGAGAAAATCCAGTAATGGACTGTGCTACAACTATGGAGAAAAATGGCACATTAAGACAAACTGTTCGAAATTGGCTCCAGCTGTGAACAACAGGAACACTAAAAATGCCAGAGCATCTGTTCTGACTGCAGATGAAGCCAAGATGATTCCAGTTTTATATCAAAATTTTATGGTAAACCTTTACCCAATAAATCTGACGGGATTTGATGTTGTATTTGGAATGGATTGGTTAATAGCTGTCACACCCCGATATTTCCACGTATTACCGGTGGGCACGGTGGGGAGTATCGTGATGTGGTTGGTAACATTACAGTCAAACAACACAATATTTAAATGCACAGCGGAAGCAAAAGATAGATATATTTCAACCAAACAAATTGTAATATCGAGTATCACAAGATAGTTGAAAATAATCCACAGGTGGATCAAAATAAAATGGAAACATTGTTCAACAGTTTTGACATCCAAGCTTACGAGACTTGTTGTGGACGCTAGGAGAAAGCCAGCCTAGTTCGCGTAGTACCTGCACTTAACCTTTTTGGGAAAATACGTCAGTTTACACTGGTAAATACAATCAACTGACTCAGTTGAAAAGGTTTAATAAAATTGATTTGAATGCACGTGGCACAAACTTTTTATAACTTGGGAT
Source organism: Helianthus tuberosus (assembly GCA_030545235.1). Classification (NCBI taxonomy): domain Eukaryota; kingdom Viridiplantae; phylum Streptophyta; class Magnoliopsida; order Asterales; family Asteraceae; genus Helianthus; species Helianthus tuberosus. Next base: position 157,030,947 of record CM060418.1, on the reverse strand, counting down.
AATTATTTGAATATAATCTTGTAAAAGAATTACATGCTCCTTATGCGTTCAGTATCCCGATCCGTAGACCGGGTTAAAGATCAATAGACACACCACATTATTATTTATTTTGGCACTGACGGGTGTACGCCTACACCCCGTGCTTAGGTCGTGGCCATTTCGTAAAATGATGCCAAGGATATCCGGGACATGATCGTTAACCCCCCAAAGGCATTAAGCAAACAAAACATTTCAAAATGCAGCATATCAATGATTTAACCTCTATTCGATTAAAGATTCAACGTCCGACCAAGCGGTATTTTATATACCATACCCCAAGCCCGTATAGGGAAAATAAGTTAAAAGTATTTACCTTTGCAAGTATCAATCACAAATAGCAAGTGCGTGTAGCTTTTACCGGGTTTCCTATTCTGGAACGAAGGTTTATAATAACCTATTAGAATCCTAACGGGTCTTTAATTAAGCCTAAACTTAGACCGGTTAGTTTTTAAAGAAAGAAACGGTTCAAACGCACGATTAAGGGAAGACCGGAATAGAATGTGTTTTAGTCCCGACAAGTTTGAAGACTTGTCTAATATGGGTAAACTAAACACCTTCTGGATTTTGAGATAAAAAATGATAAGGTTCGACCCGTTTCGGCTAATTTATGCAAACTAGTTACATAAACCGAACCGAACGCGAATAACGCATGACGGGTAATCTAAAGAGTCATGAACAGGTTTCCTAAGTTAATATGCTTTAAATATGTTGTGATATCAGTAGGATACCTTCCATTATGCCCAAAACGAGTTTAATCTCAATTTAAGCACCGTAGGGGTATTTTGGTCATTTTAAAGACTATAAAAGAGATTAAATGAAATTCTGAGATTCGGGTCTGAATAAATCAGTAAAATAATTTAATTTATCAGGTTATATCAGTTGGTGATAAGTCTTATGTGACAAAATGGTTTTAAACCCATACTAGGTGTTTAATACGCGTAAAAAGCCATTTTAAGGGATTTCCGGGTTATACAGGAAATCTGAGTTTTCTGATCAGGTTATAAAGTTCAAAATACTACATTCATTATATAAAATCAGTAGCAATTGGATTGGTGTCAAAATACTATGTAAAACTCATTTTATACACAAAAAGGGTATAATCGGTATTTACCGAATCAACGCCATAACCTTAGGTTATGAGCAGGTTAAAAACAATTAAAAATATTCAAAAATCCCAAAATATTATATTACATCAGTGGGTAAAAGTTTTGGTGTCAAAAATTGGGTTTAGATAGGCTTTATGCTAATTGCGCCCTTTAATTAACAATAAGCTTTTTAAGTGCGCTATTAAGCATAACTCCTAATCTAGACCTCTAACTGATATGAAATTTTAGGGACAAGTTTATAATTCAGCAACAAAGATTATTGTCCTCTCACATATCCAAAATTCTCGTTTTATGGTCATAAGGGCATATTGGTCAACATTAGGCAATTAACGGAAATATGTAAACGAATCGGACAAACAACGAACCAACCACAGAGGGTTATACCAACATGTAACCTGGTCCTAAGGAAGTCCTAAGGCATTTCTAAACTCTACTAAAACGGGTCAGAACTGAAGTCAAAGCAAAAGTCAAAGTTTTGTGACTTTCGGTTCCGAACCGGGTCTAAACAGAAAATTGTCGGGTCGAACATGCTTAGACATGTTCTTACATTTATTACTAAGTTATGTGAGTGATAAAATAGGTTATAGGCCTCCTACATTGCTAATTACACGTTAATTCGCAAAATAAGTTTCTGTTGACTTTTTATAAACAACTTTGACCCGACATTTGATCTAGTTAGAGCAGGAATCAGAGGGTACCCTTTTAAGGGTTTAATGCCCACATAATTACCAACTTATAACTACCTTCAATTCGACTAATCACTGGACCATTAATGATTAATCGCTAAGTCAAACGTTAATTACGATGGTTTGACTTTTAAGCTAATAACTAAGCTAAACTCAATTAAGGAAGGTCAAGGGTACTTACCAAAGTCTAATGCACGACCAGAGATGCTTAGGGAAAAGCCTTGAGCTCCAGAAATGATCAGAAGATGAGTTGTGAGTGAATGATCAAAGTGTGCAACAAAGTGGGTCTTATATAGTGCTTTTGATCCATCAAGATCATGCCAAGCAATGCTATACATGTTCCCTGATCAATAACAAGTGTTCCTAGTGCCTAAGAACAATTAGGGGTCGCCTATGGAAGTGAAAATATCTTTCTAAGTCGGTTACATGCTCAAAACAGCCAACTGTCAACATTCTAGTCGCTGTGCATGCCTTACGGACTGTAAGCGGAGGGTCTTGCGGTCCGTAAGAGCCTCTTACGGACCGTAAGACCAGGTCCTTGCGGTCCGTAAGCCTTTACCAGAAGGCAAAATTTTTTTAACCTTTTAAGCTTTGAAAGGGCAACTTGTGTATTACGATTTTGGGCCATTATTTTCAGTATGGGGCCTCTTGATTGGGTCATGAACAGTTTACACCACCTTGATATGATTTAAAGTTTCCTTGGATCCTTTTGAAAGTGCCGTAAATGAAGGTTGTCGTGCATATCCTCGTAGGATCCCATTCTTGTGTAATTTGAATCAATTACTGTTAGCATTTACCGGATTTGAGTATATCAGATGTTTATAATATATATTAGGGTCTTGGAATTCAAAATGAGGTCGTTCAGAGGTATAAATTAACATGTCGACACGTTTAAAATCCTGCCATACATCTTTAACTAGATCCGGGTTTATAACATTTTTGTCTTACATGACATGTGTTGTTATTTCATTGAACACAAATTTTCGAGGTGTTACATCCTCACCCCCTTAAAAGAAATCTCGACCTCGAGATTTACTGAAATAAATGTGGGTACTTTTCTTTCATTGTGGACTCAACCTGCCATGTGTACTCGGGACCTCTACGGGCGTCCCATTTAACCTTTACTATTGGCACATGCTTCATTCGAAGCTTCTTAACCTGTCGATCCTCGATCGACACAGGTTTTTCAACAAACTTCAAGCTCTCTTCTATGTGCACATCTGTATGTGGTATGACTAGTGATTCATCAGCGAAACACTTCTTCAGATTGCAGATGTGGAATACATTGTGAATACTACTGAGCTCTTCAGGTAATTTTAACTTGTAAGCAACTGATCCGACACATTCGATGACCTCGAATGGTCCTATGTATCTCGGGCTTAACTTACCTTTCTTACCAAATCGCATCACTCCCTTCCAGGGTGATACTTTAAGTAACACTTTATCACCTACCTCGAATTTCAGAGGTTTACGCTTTAGATCTGCGTAGCTTTTCTGCCTATCCCTGGCAGCTTTCAGGCGGTCCCGAATCTGGACAATCTTGTCCGTTGTTTCAAAGACTATTTCAGGTCCTGTCAATTGGACATCTCCAACTTCCGCCCAACAAACGGGCGTTCTGCACTTTCTACCGTACAAGGCTTCGAAAGGCGCGGCCTTGATGCTTGTATGGTAGCTATTATTATACGAGAACTCGATTAATGGCAGGTGGTTATCCCAACTACCACCTAAGTCAATCACACATGCACGAAGCATGTCTTCCAAAGTTTGGATAGTACGCTCACTCTGGCCGTCCGTCTGAGGATGGTAAGCCGTACAAAAATTTAAGCGCGTGCCCAAAGATTGTTGGAAACTTTTCCAAAAATGTGACGTGTATCTAGTATCTCTGTCAGAGATAATAGACACCGATACGTCATGTAGAGATACAATCTTATCTACGTACAATTGGGCTAACATGTCGGAGCTATAGGTCTCCTTAATGGGTAGGAAATGTGCTGACTTAGTCAGTCTATCTACTATTACCCATATCGTATCATTTCATTTCCTTGTCTTTGGCAACTTGGTGATGAAATCCATCATCACCATTTCCCACTTCCACGTGGGAAGTTCAGGCTGTTGTAGCAAACCTGACAGCTTCTGATGTTCAGCTTTGACTTGTGCACACGTCAAACATTTAGCTACATAGGTAGCTATAGACTTCTTCAAGCCTATCCACCAAAAATTTGCTTTCAAATCCTGGTACATCTTATCAGCTCCAGGATGAACGGAATATTTAGAATTGTGGGATTCCTGGAGGATACATCTCGAAGTCCTCCATATACTGGAACCCATATTCATCCATTCAATCTCAGAATTCCGTCCTTGCCAAGAGATAACTGCTCCTCAGTCACCCCTAGCTTTTCATTAGGATAGTTAGCTTCCAACACAGCTTCCTTCTGTGCAGCTAACAACCTTTCATTCAAACTATTCTTTATCTCAATGCTCTTGGCATTGATTCGGATGGGCTTCACCCTTTCCTTTCGACTCAAGGCATCGGCGACTACATTCGCCTTGCCAGGATGGTATCTTATCTCACAATCATAATCATTCAAAGTTTCCATCCAACGTCGTTGCCTCATGTTCAATTCCTTTTGGTTAAACAGGTGCTGGAGGCTCTTGTGATCAGAATAGATCACACACTTGATACCATATAAATAGTTCCTCCATAGCTTCAGTGCAAATACAACGACACCCAACTCTAAGTCATGGGTGGTGTAATTCTTTTCATGCACCTTTAACTGGCGTGAAGCATAGGCAATAACCTTGCCTTTCTACATAAGCACACACCCCATGCCAGTGTGTGATGCGTCGCAGTAAACCACAAATTCTTCAGTACCTAATGTCAATACAGGTGCATTGCTCAACTTTTGCTTAAGGATATCAAAGGATTCTTGTTGCTTGGGTCCCCAGTTGAACTTAATATCCTTCCTAGTCAAAGAAGTTAGGGGTGCAGCAATCCTTGAAAAATTTTCAATAAAGCGCCTGTAGTATCCTGCCAATCCCAAGAAACTGCAAATTTCTGTGAGCGTCTTCGGTTCTTGCCAATTCATGACAGCTTCAACCTTAGCGGGATCTACTTGGATTCCGCGTTCACTAACCACATGTCCAAGGAATTGGACTTCTCGAAGCCAAAATTCACACTTAGAGAATTTGGCTTAGAGTTTCTCCAGCTGAAGTAGTGAAAGAATACATCGAAGATGTTTCTCATGGTCAGCTTGATTCTTTGAATAAATCAGAATTTCGTCAATGAAGACGATAACAAATTTGTCCATGTATGGTTTGCAGACACGGTTCATGAGATCCATGAATGCCGCTGGTGCATTAGTGAGCCCAAAAGGCATCACTAGGAACTCGTAATGACCATAACGAGTCCTAAATGCAGTCTTGTGTACGTCTTCATCTCTAACCTTTAGTTGATGATAGCCTGACCTTAAGTCAATCTTAGAGAAGTAACTTGCCCCTTGAAGTTGATCGAACAGATCGTCGATCCTGGTCAATGGATACCTATTCTTGATAGTGACCTTGTTAAGCTCACGGTAATCGATGCACAGACGCATCGATCCATCCTTCTTCTTGACAAATAAGATTGGTGCTCCCCAAGGAGACGAACTAGGTCTAATGAAACCTTTGGCTAGCAATTCATCCAGTTGTGTTCTCAATTCCTTCATCTCTGTTGGTGCCAACCTATAAGGCGCCCTTGCTACTGGTGCTGCTCCAGGGATGATGTCAATTCTGAATCCCACTTGCCTATCTGGTGGTAAACTAGGTAGTTCTTCAGGAAAAACTTCAGGGTATTCAGAAATGACAGGGATATCCTCAATCTTAGGCTTCGGCTCATCAATGGTCACTTGAGCCATGTAGATGACACAACCCTTCTTTAAACACCTAGAGGCCTTGAGCATAGTCACTTGCTCAGGTAGTCCATACTGGGTATCTCCCTGAATGGTAAGTGATTCACCAGATGGAGTCTTGATCACCACTTGCTTCTTATTGCAGATAATCTGGGCCTGGTTATGAGATAACCAGTCCATGCCTAGAACGATGTCAAAACCGGCTAACTTCAAAGGAAGTAGGGACAAAGGAAAAGAGTGGTTCTTAATGGATATGAAACATCCATATAATATGGTTGAGGCGGTTTCTAAGGTGCCATCTGCTAACTCCACCTCATATTTCACACTTAAAGTTTTAACAGGTAAATTCAGCAATTTGCAAAATTTATTATCTACAAATGATTTATCAGCTCCTGAATCAAATAGAACTCTTGCATAAACATCATTTATAAGGAAGGTACCTGTGATCACATTGTCGTCCTGGACAACTTCCTTTGCATCCATCCTGAAGACCCTAGCATTGGTCTTCTTTCCTTCATCAGCTTTCTTTGCATATTTTGGGCAATTTGTCTTAATGTGCCCTTTTTCGTTGCAACTGTAGCACGTTGCGTCCTTCAGTTTCTTGCACTCTAGGGTCTTATGTTCTGAAGATTTGCAAATCCCACAAGGCCTTGGCTGAGATTGGGATTTTGAGTCAAGTCTGCACCTCCCAAAGTGGTGCTTCTGACAAATCTTACACTTGGGCTTATCTCCAGATTGATGCCCATTCTTCTTAGAACCAGACCCCTTCTTGTGGTCATTGTTTCCCCGGTGCTTCTTATATGACCTTCGTGAATTGTCATCTTCACGCTTCCTTTTCTCGGTATCCGTGTTCCTCAGCGATCTCTGTCTAACCGCGTCCAGTGTGAGGGACCAAGATATATCAGCTACAGATCTGAAAGTAGCTGGCCGAGAGGCTTTTACACTTGCCTTGATCTCTGGGGCTAAACCCCCAATGAAACGAGCTATTCTTTTGGGTTCCGGGGTTACCAGATAAGGAACCAACCTTGACATTGTATTAAAGCTCGTAAGGTAAGCTTGGCAATCCAGGTTCTTCATAACCAAGAATAAGAAATCAGATTCAATCTTTTCTACCTCATGCTGAGGGCAGTAGTTCTCCCTGATGAGGGTAACAAATTGTTCCCATGTCATATTGTACAGTGGAATCTTCCCAGTAGCTTGAATCAACGATCTCCACCAGGCTAAGGCCTCACCTTTGAACGATTGAGACACAAACTTTACTACATCCTTATCAGCGCACCCGCTAATATCAACCACGGTGTCCATCTCATCTAACCATGTAATGCAGTCTATAGCTCCTTTCTCCCCAGTGAAATCCCTGGGTTTGCAGGAAACAAAATATTTGTAGGAGCAACCCTTATCACGGGGTCCTTGATTCAGTACGATCCTTTGAGATGGGACACTTTGTTGATTTGATGACTGACGATCGTCATCAACTTTCTTTGGTTCTTCCTTCTTGGAGGGAGGCTTGCTGTGAGCCTCAGATTGAGTCTTAGGCTTGGAATGCGGTGCGGATAGGGTCCTACACCGAGTCCCGCTATATTCCTGATACTGCCGTTCTATTGCCTTTGTAACAGCATTGTCTATCAATGCTTGTAGTTCTTCACCCGCGATGTTAATTCGGGTATTACCATGGTCCTCCCTAGGGTGACTGTTGATCTCATCCGAGTCAGCCATTTTGGTTTGAACTGTTACATAAGATATTGACAATAATTTATTTGGGAGTTTATTATGGAATTGCCTTTTATGGCAGTTCATTAACCAAGGTAAATACAGACCATATTTGGTTAATTTGTTACTCACATTTATTTAGGATTTCTATTATAATCAATCCTAATTATAAAACAATAACAGTATTATTAGTGGCACATAAGGCCTAGTCACAGGGATATTTTAAATCATAAGCCATGATTTCAGAGAATCAAAGCATGAAGGTTTGAACATAGTTCTTTACCTTTTTCTGGCAGGGAGTCGTAGACTACTACTGTCTTTTGTCTCATAGGACAATGAGTATGGCCCGTAGGCACTATATTACCAATGTATGGTCAACATATGATCATCTTAATTGATGATTTAAACCCATGATTTATAGATTATTAAGTTAGGTTAGGAATCTTTTGAAGAATCCTATTATAAGAATGACGTGTGTGATTTTAGCGAATCATGTCTGTCAGGAGCGTTAACATGTTTTCAGATGTTAACAGGGATTTGAATCTTTTTAAACAGGTCTTACCATCTTGGCCAGGTCTTATAATGACATGCAGGCTAGGTTATACCTTTAAGATTCTTATTTAATTTATTTAATAGGCAGATTATTTTAAAAAGGAATGATTTTGATCTATTTATTTCATGTATAATATATTTAAGCATATAATGACAAAATGAAATTTATAAACTTAACATTCCATTAATTATTAAAAAGATTACACATTGCCCTAAACGGGACTTTTAACAGAAACAATTTACCCACGCAGGGGCTAAAAGGCAAGTCCACGCAGGGACTAAATACACAGATAAATGTCCACGCAGGGACTTGATTAAAATAGGAAATACAACAATACATATAGGGATTTAATGATCCCTCTTCTTCTTCCCCTTCATCAAGCTTGCTAGGCCCTTGAGGAATCCCCTGTTTTTCCTGCGTTCTTCTTGGAATTCATCTTAGTCTTTGGAGGATTTCCTCCTGTTCCGGTGGGGAAAATAGTGGTGGCTGCGACTGCTGTCGAATCGGAGGTCGTGCAGGTACTTGATACCCATGAGTTGGATATCCCATTCCCCAAGGGGCTCCATATGGTCCTTCAGGATGAAGGGCGAGGTAGTTTGATGCCACTTGGTAAGGGTCTTCAGCATAGTTATAATGCACGTGAGCCGGTTGCTCAAACGGATTGTACGCCGTTGACCCGGCGTATGCAGGAATCGGGTTATCAAAACCCAATGGTGGCGGCGGTGGCGCAACTGGTGCAGAATTCACCTCGGGATTTGGGTTTGAGGGTCCACCCATTGGTGGGTCTTCATGCAGTGGCGGGTAGTGACTGCCACTGGAGTGTCGAGGGGTGCTAAAGTGGAATTCCCCTCCTCGCGCGGATATTCTTGCGCCTGTTCTCCTACGCCTTGGCGGTTCTGGAGGTGCTTGATGAACTGGCGGCGGTGGAGGTGGTGGCGTGACAGCCACGAAACGTGAATCCCCAGAGGGATCCTGCTGCTGCTGCTGCTGGTGAGGTGATGAATGGTGAGAAGATGTGAAGTACCATTCATGCTGGTTAAACCTTGCTTAGTAACTGTCCGGACCACCGTAGGGTGATCCGGGGAAGGATGAACCATCAGAGACCTCGATAGGGTGTGTGGGGGTTCCAGTCGGTGGTTCCATAGGGTCGGTGTCCTCATCCATATCCATGGCGTTATCGTCGGAAAAGTGATCCTCCGGTCCCAATGGGTTAAAACCCACTGGTTCTTGAATATATAGTTTGCCGGGTTAAACCGGCTCTGAAAGACAGGAGTGGGGTTGCCAAAGGAATTGTGCGAAAGGGATCGCTGGAGAGGTATATATGAAGGTTGTGGGGTATCGGGCTCGTTTTCGGAATGAGGTCCAAAGGAGTGACGATAGGGAGGTGTTGAGCTGTGCGAGACAGACCGTCTAGCGGGCTCTATATAGGTCCTCAAGGCTCCTTGCGGATCGGCACTCGCAGTAGTAGAAGGAGCTCGCCGGTGCGAAGGCCCGGCTTCGTGGTCGTTGGGGGCGGTGATTGGCCCCTTGCCTCGTCCTCCTCTTCTGAATCTTGGCGGCATTGTAAAACCTGTCAATATAAACAAGGATGATAACAAGAATATATATATATATAACAAAAGAAAAATAAAACAAAACAGAATTTGTCCTATGTTATATGTCTAGACTCGAAAATTTAGGAATGTGCGATTGTGTCATTGAGATTAAACACAAAAGGCTAGTCTTTAATTCACTCAATGTTGGCTCTGATACCAACCTGTCACACCCCGATATTTCCACGTATTACCGGTGGGCCCGGTGGGGAGTATCGTGACGTGGTTGGTAACATTACAGTCAAACAACACAATATTTAAATGCACAGCGGAAGCAAAAGATAGATATATTTCAACCAAACAAATTGTAATATCGAGTATCACAAGATAGTTGAAAATAATCCACAGGTGGATCAAAATAAAATGGAAACATTGTTCAACAGTTTTGACATCCAAGCTTACGAGACTTATTGTGGACGCTAGGAGAAAGCCAGCCTAGTTCGCGTAGTACCTGCACTTACCTTTTTGGGAAAATACGTCAGTTTACACTGTTAAATACAATCAACTGACTCAGTTGAAAAGGTTTAATAAAATTGATTTGAATGCACGTGGCACAAACTTTTTATAACTTGGGATAATTATTTGAATATAATCTTGTAAAAGAATTACATGTTCCTTATGCATTCAGTAGCCCGATCCGTAGACCGGGTTAAAGATCAATAGACACACCACATTATTATTTATTTTGGCACTGACGGGTGTACGCCTACACCCCGTGCTTAGGTCGTGTCCATTTCGTAAAATTATACCAAGGATATCCGGGACATGGTCATTAACCCCCCAAAGGCTTTAAGCAAACAAAACATTTCAAAACGGAGCATATCAATGATTTAACCTCTATTCGATTAAAGATTCAACGTCCGACCAAGCGGTATTTTATATACCATACCCCAAGCCCGTATAGGGAAAATAAGTTAAAAGTATTTACCTTTGCAAGTATCAATCACAAATAGCAAGTGTGTGTAGCTTTTACCGGGTCTCCTATTCTGGAACGAAGGTTTATAATAACCTATTAGAATCCTAACGGGTCTTTAATTAAGCCTAAACTTAGACCGGTTAGTTTTTAAAGAAAGATACGGTTCAAACGCACGATTAAGCGAAGACCGGAATAGAATGTGTTTTAGTCCCGAAAAGTTTGAAGACTTGTATAATATGGGTAAACTAAACACCTTCTGGATTTTGAGATAAAAATGATAAGGTTCGACCCGTTTCGGCTAATTTATGCAAACTAGTTACATAAACCGAACCGAACGCGAATAACGCATGACGGGTAACCTAAAGAGTCACGAATAGGTTTCCTAAGTTAATATGCTTTAAATATGTTGTGATATCAGTAGGATACCTTCCATTATGCCCAAAACGAGTTTAATCTCAATTTAAGCCCCGTAGGGGTATTTTGGTCATTTTAAAGATTATAAAAGAGATTAAATGAAATTCTGAGATTCGGGTCTGAATAAATCAGTAAAATAATTTAATTTATCAGGTTATATCAGTTGGTGATAAGTCTTATGTGACAAAATGGTTTTAAACCGATACTATGTGTTTAATACGCGTAAAAAGTCATTTTAAGCGATTTCCGGGTTATACAGGAAATCTGAGTTTTCTGATCAGGTTATAAAGTTCAAAATACTACATTCATTATATAAAATCAGTAGCAATTGGATTGGTGTCAAAATACTATGTAAAACTCATTTTATACACAAAAATGGTATAATCGGGAATCAACGCCATAACCTTAAGTTATGAGCAGATTAAAAACAATTAAAAATCTTCAAAAATCCCAAAATATTATATTACATCAGTGGGTAAAAGTTTTGGTTTCAAAAATTGGGTTTAGATAGGCTTTATGCTAATTCCGCCCTTTAATTAACAATAAGCTTTTTAAGTGCGCTATTGAGCATAACTCCTAATCTAGACCTCTAACTGATATGAAATTTTAGGGACAAGTTTATAATTCAGCAACAAAGATTATTGTCCTCTCACATATCCAAAATTCTCGTTTTATGGTCATAAGGGCATATTGGTCAACATTAGGCAATTAACGGAAATATGTAAACGAATCAGACAAACAACGAACCAACCACAGAGGGTTATACCAACATGTAACCTGGTCCTAAGGAAGTCCTAAGACATTTCTAAACTCTACTAAAACGGGTCAGAACTGAAGTCAAAGCAAAAGTCAAAGTTTTGTGACTTTCGGTTCCGAACCGGGTCTAAAGAGAAAATTGTCGGGTCGAACATGCTTAGACATGTTCTTACATTTATTACTAAGTTATGTGAGTGATAAAATAGGTTATACGCCTCCTACATTGCTAATTACACGTTAATTCACAAAATAAGTTTCTGTTGACTTTTTATAAACAACTTTGACCCGACATTTGATCTAGTTAGAGCGGGAATCAGAGGGTGCCCTTTTAAGGGTTTAATGCCCACATAATTACCAACTTATAACTACCTTCAATTCGACTAATCACTGGACCATTAATGATTAATCGCTAAGTCAAATGTTAATTACGACGGTTTGACTTTAAAGCTAATAACTAAGCTAAACTCAATTAAGGAAGGTCAAGGGTACTTACCAAAGTCTAATGCACGACCAGAGATGCTTAGGGAAAAGCCTTGAGCTCCAGAAATGATCAGAAGATGAGTTGTGAGTGAATGATCAAAGTGTGCAACAAAGTGGGTCTTATATAGTGCTTTTGATCCATCAAGATCATGCCAAGCAATGCTATACATGTTCCCTGATCAATAACAAGTGTTCCTAGTGCCTAAGAACAATTAGGGGTCGCCCATGGAAGTGAAAATATCTTTCTAAGTCGGTTACATACTCAAAACAGCCAACTGTCAACATTCTGGTCGCTGTGCATGCCTTACGGACCGTAAGCGGAGGGTCTTGCGGTCCGTAAGAGCCTCTTACAGACCGTAAGACCAGGTCCTTGCGGTCCGTAAGCCTTTACCACAAGTCAAAAAATTTTAACCTTTTAAGCTTTGAAAGGGCAACTTGTGTATTACGATTTTGGGCCATTATTTTCAGTATGGGGCCTCTTGATTGGGTCATGAACAGTTTACACCACCTTGATATGATTTCAAGTTTCCTTGGATCCTTTTGAAAGTGCCGTAAATGAAGGTTGTCGTGCATATCCTCGTAGGATCCCATTCTTGTGTAATTCGAATCAATTATTGTTAGCATTTACCGGATTTGAGTATATCAGATGTTTATAATATATATTAGGGTCTTGGAATTCATAATGAGGTCGTTCAGAGGTATAAATTAATATGTCGACACGTTTAAAATCCTGCCATACATCTTTAACTAGATCCGGGTTTATAACACTTTTGTCTTACATGACATGTGTTGTTATTTCATTGAACACAAATTTTCGAGGTGTTACAATAGCCAATAAAGCCAGTATATTATGTGATCAAAAGTCTATTCAAGTAAATTCCTCAAAAGGTAAAATGATCACAATTAAAGGAGATAGACCATCTAGATCCACGAAATTCATCTCTCTGATGAAAACTGCAAGTTATATAAGAATAGGTTCTATAGTGTATTTGATTTCCATAATCACTAACACTAAAGGACAAGAACTAAAAGACATTCCAGTAGTGTCACAATTTTCAGATGTATTTCCAGAAGAATTACCAGGACTACCACCGGACAGAGAAGTTGAATTCAGAATTCACCTGCTACCAGGAACAGCGCCAATTTCCAAAGCACCTTATCGTTTGGCACCAGCCGAAATGCAGGAACTAAAGAAACAATTAGATGAATTGCTGGAAAAATGATTCATACAACCAAGTTCATCACCTTGGGGAGCACCGATACTGTTCGTTAAAAAGGACGGATCAATGCGTATGTGCATTGACTACCGTGAATTGAACAAAGTTACGATTAAGAATCGGTACCCATTATCGAGAATCGATGATCTGTTCGGTCAACTGCAAGGAGCTCGATTTTTCTCTAAAATCGATTTAAGGTCAGGATATCATCAATTAAAGGTACAGGAATGGGACATTCCTAAGACCACATTCAGAACAAGGTATGGTCATTATGAATTTACTGTCATGCCATTTGGTTTAACCAATGCCCCAGCTGCATTTATGGACATGATGAACCAAATATGTAAGCCATATTTGGATAAATTCATAATTGTCTTCATAGATGATATTCTAATTTATTCTAAGAGTAAAGAGGAACATATAAAGCATTTGCACGCACTTTTAAGTCTATTAAGAAAAGAAAAGCTTTATGCTAAATTTTCAAAGTGCGAGTTTTGGTTAGAACAGGTACAGTTTCTTGGACATTTAGTTAATCATGAAGGAATTCATGTGGATCCAACAAAAATCGAGGCGATTACCAAATGGAAAACCCCTGAGTCACCAACCGAGGTTAGAAGTTTCCTAGGATTGGCCGGTTATTATAGAAGATTTATTCGAGATTTTTCTAAAATAGCCATTCCTTTAACTAAGTTAACCTGTAAATCTATTAAGTTTGAATGGGGACCAAAACAAGAAGAAGCTTTTAGAATTCTTAAGCAAAGATTAACTAATACACCCATACTAGCGTTACCAGAAGGAACTGAAGACTTTGTAGTCTATTCTGACGCTTCTAAGTTAGGTTATGGATGTGTATTAATGCAACGCCAAAAGGTTATAGCATATGCATCTAGACAACTTAAGAATCATGAAGAAAATTATTCAACCCATGATCTAGAATTAGGAGCTATAATTTTTGCCCTTAAGATTTGGAGACATTACCTTTATAGAAGTAAGTTTACCATATTCATCGATCATAAGAGTTTAAGGTATGTTTTCAAGCAAAAAGAGTTGAATATGAGACAAAGACGATGGATGGAGATGCTTAGTGATTATGACTGTGATATCCAGTATCATGAAGGAAAAGCAAATGTAGTGGCAGATGCTTTAAGTCGAAAGTATCATGAAAAGCCAAAAAGGGTACGTTCTCTTAAGTTAAATCTACAAGTAGATTTAAATGATCAGATAAGAGAAGCACAAGAATCAGTAATCAAGGATGATGCTGAAAAACTAAAAGGTATGATTAAAGAATTAGAACAAGGAACAGATGGAATTTGAAGATTCCATAAAAAGAGAATGTGGATACCTAAATTAGGAAACCTACGTCATCGTATATTAGAAGAAGCCCATAAGTCTAAGTATATGATGCACCCAAGGAATGATAAAATGTACCAGGATTTAAGGAAAAATTTCTGGTGGATAGGAATGAAGAAGGACATAGCAGCCTATGTTTCTAAATGTTTAACTTGTTCACAAGTTAAAGCTGAACACCAGAAACCGTCAGGTTTGTTAGAAATGCCAGTGTGGAAATGGGAATTGATAACAATGGATTTTGTTACTAAATTACCCAAAACAAAGAAAGGTAATGATACAATCTGGGTGATTGTAGATAGGCTAACCAAGTCAGCTCATTTCCTACCAATGAAAGAAACTTTCAGTATGGAACAGTTAGCTAAATTATATGTAAATGAAATCGTTTCATTACATGGAATACCTTTATCAATTGTTTCTGATAGGGATAGTCGATTTACCTCTCATTTTTGGTCAAGTTTCCAAAAAGCCATGGGAACCAAGTTAAATCTGAGCACAACTTATCATCCTCAAACAAACGGACAAAGCGAAAGAACAATTCAGACAATGGAAGACATGCTTAGAGCTTGTGTAATTGATTTCGGAGGTAATTTGGACGATCACTTACCTTTAATAGAATTTTCTTATAATAATAGTTATCACACAAGTATCAATGCTGCACCATTCGAAGCACTTTATGGACGAAAGTGCCGAACCCCAGTCAGTTGGGCAGAAATTGGGGAAAAGCAACTATCTGGACCTGAGATAGTACAAGAAACAACTGACAAAATCATTCAAGTCAAGGAACGACTGAAAGCAGCACGTGATCGCCAGAAGAGCTATGCCGACAACCGACGCAAACCATTGGAATTTCAAATAGGAGATAAAGTTTTGTTAAAAGTATCTCCTTGGAAAGGAGTGGTAAGATTCATCAAACGAGGGAAGCTAAGTCCCATGTATATTGGACCTTTTGAGATTATTAGAAGAATAGGACTTGTAGCCTATCAACTACAACTGCAAGAGGAAATGGCAGGAATACATGATGTGTTTCATGTATCTAATCTCAAGAAATGCTTAGCTGATGAATCGTTAATAGTACCTCTTAAGGATATGGAGGTAAATGAACAACTTAAGTTTATAGAAAGGCCTCTACAGATTGAAGACAGGAAGGTCAAGAATCTCAAACACAAGAGATTAGTTCTAGTCAAAGTGAAGTGGGACTCCAAAAGAGGACCTGAGTACACATGGGAGCTTGAATCTGAAATGCATAGGAAATATCCACACTTGTTCCAGTAGATCTCGAGGATGAGCTCTAAAACAAGGTGGGGAGGACATAACAATCCTCAATAAAACCGACACCCTCGATTATTTTCCGACACCCTAATATATTTTAAAATATTCCAATATGTCCCTAAAAACACCCCATACGTGAAAACGGGGCCCGAATACCCTAAATATTATCAAAAATAATAAAAAGTGAACTTTTGGGGTTTAGGCGGGCCGCGTAAGCCACCCCTTAAGCTTACGCGGGCCGCATGAACTTAAAGATACGGCGAAGCCTGGAGCGGCCACGTGGCAGCCACACGTCGACCCTACATAGTGACCCGGACAAACTACCCTGTTGACCAGGATTGACGCAGGCCGCGTAGGATCTTGCCTACATTTATGCGGGCCGCGTAAAAGCTGAAAATCAGCCCTATATAAGGAGCCATCGGGTTCAACCATAAATCGTTCAAAAATCATTTCTCAATCTCAAATTCTGAATATTAGGCATAATATGTGGGTATTATACCCCCCTAATTAGCGAAGTTGTGCTCCGTTGTAAGTATTATAACCCCTGGATACGTATTAGATACGCTGCCCGATTGATCTAGGGTTCTGTAATGGCTGTCGTGGTTCTACCCGACGTAGTCATTGGAATGCCGTCTCGGGGAGGGTATTGCTAATGTTAAAATGGGTTATTAATACTAACGCGTGTACATTTGTGTAAATTTTAGATTATCACCCGGAAACCCTTACGGAAAATCTAAGACAACAATGTGAGTTGATCCACTTTTTGTAAACCTTTTTGTTAATTGTTTTTACAAAACCTTAAATACTTTTCCATGCGAATAACAGTTATTGAGTATTTGTAAGAATACAATTATGATGAGTATATGTTGGGGTTTTGTATACAAAATTTGTTACCACCTGGTCAAGGAGTAACATATCCACAAGTCGGGTTCGACAGTACCATGGATGTTAATTGTGATGTCTTGTAAACAAATATAATTGCGGGATCGCCCTCAATACTGTACAATGGGATTTTTATTTAAACTTGATTAAACTGGGATTCACTCACCAGTATTTCCCACTGACAAATATTTTTAAAACGCGTTTCAGGTAACAAACTGTGAAAGCCAAATAGAAGCCAGCTGGACAGCATTGAAGACTTGGAAAAGTGGCAATAAAGTTACCAAAATATAAAATAGATGTTTTCATTAAATAAATTAGGATTTATTCCTATGAAAACATATGTACTATGAACTTGGGTTTTAACCCATTTGTTTAATGTTATGAAAATGTGGTATTTTACTCTGATAAACATTTCCTAACTACGGTCCTGATGAAAAAATTCCGTTGCCAAATTAGACAACACACGATACCACCGAAACTGGCTCGCGGCCGCCCGTTCCCCGGGAACCTGGGATCGGGGGTTGCGGCATTATTGGCATAAAATAGAATAATTAATAATCAGTCACAATAAAATAATCACACATGATCATGTCAACACGTATAGCCAGAATTGTCGACTTTGCGACTTTCATATTTTATATATTTTAGTATACATTCGTACACACCAGATATGTTACAAAAGTTTTATTTTTAGTTATTTTACATGATTATATTTTTATTAATATTTATTATTATCTTATTATTATTAAACATGTAACCGCACAACCACATACGATCCCTGTTAGCTGACACTTTAGAAACGACGTTCCCTCTCGTCGTATTTCCATGATATCCTCTCCCCCACTTCTCGGATTCTGTTTCCTGCGTCCACCAGCTCCTCGCCATAGTGGCGGAGTTCAGCCAAGTTTTCAGTGCTCATAGGTGGGTTTGGTGCAGGCTCTGGGTCAAACTGGGGGAAGAAGGTGTTAGGGTTATTCAAGAGATTCTGAAATTGCCAATCACTTGTCCACCATTCCTCCAGCTCTCCGGGCAGAAGTTGGTGGTTGACAATGGGATCTGGGATAGCAGGTTCTAAGTTAACTGGAAGTTGTGATTCAGCGGGGTAATTGAAGAGGTCTTCATTGGCAGGTCCAATGAGGTCACAATTTGCCAGTTTGCGGTCCAACTCCTCCCACGGTGGCATTTCCTGGGCTTGCCTTGAACTTTCCCAGATCTCTTTTCCTTTTCCTTTATTATTTGGATCCTCGGTCTTTTTAACCCTCTGTGCGGCTGGCTTCTTCCTCCGTGTGCGTCTCCAGCCTACGATTCTCCTTCTCTTTTTCGACTTGGGTTTCTCCTGAGGTTGGGCTTGGAATTCCATAGGTTTCTCAGTATCGGCCCAATAACCGGAAAAGCCCTCAGAAACTTCCACGTCAGTAGGATAGATAGTGAGATTCCGAAGAGCTTTAGACAACTCATTCATGCTGTTAACACACATGAAGAAACATACACACAGTTTTAAGTTAAAATTTCATTTATCAACTTAAATTCACAGAATGGCAATCAGAAAATTAAGTATTTCTAAATACTTAATTGGCCTAAATCAGTGGCTCTGATACCACCTTTTTCTGTCACGGCCCCCGTCCCGGTGTGACCTGGTCCAGGAGCCGCGGGACAGAAACCCGTGGTATTTATTATTTGAGTTGACAGTGGAAGTTTAATAGGATCTTTTAAAACTTAAAACTGCCCAATTATTTTATTTCATAATTTGGGACAAACCCCGAAATTTACAATAGAGAAATTTCACGAGGAAATTCCCTGCTTTACAAAACATGTTTATTTATTTTACTGAGCCACCACTTCAAGCTTGTTAGTGCTCCGTAGCACGTTTTCCTTGGTTCACAGTAAATCACCTGAAACATGTTTAAAAATATTTTATCAGCGGGGAAATACTGGCGAGTCATTCAGGTTACATAAAATGACACCTTAGTTATAATTTACAGCATAAGAGCGATTACAATGGCTACTATCTTATTTTTATCTGGCACCGTGTCACACCCTGGTAACGATGGTCATACCACTATTGGGTCCTTTCACCCAAGTAGTTATGATTATCACTGTTAGGTTGGTGAACCTAACCGTGAGAAATTAGTAATGTGCACAATACCCCACTTGCCAGTGATTCAAGATAACCACGACTTAATCCCTGTAATATATAACTGGAAAACATTTGGGTATTGTAAAACATTTTTGAGAAAAAGAGAATGACTCACATTGCAAGTTTAGATGGGCAGAGTCTAGCCTACTGATTTAGCCTTGTAACCTAGTTTAAATAACAATGCACACGAAACTAGGTCAGTAACTTAATACAACATTTATGATAAGCTCACGAAATCAAAACCCTCACGACGAATGACAAAGTATAGCCTAAATACGGGCAGCACTTAAACATCCATCGGATCGGTTTCAATCAATCAGACATTGTATCGTAGCATTAATCGAGTTAATACCCTGTATCGTAGGTGCGTCGTGACACTGTAAAACTCGTTTTTTTGCAGAATAGGGACGTTTTGAGAGTGAGATTTCGAACACAGAAGTAAGTCCCATGCACAGGCTACTTATAGCAACATTTCAAGTTTTACGCGGCCCGCGTAAGCCTTAACATGGCTTTTACGCGGCCCGCGAGAACCCCTATCCTACGTGTAGGGCTGGTGTGTCACGAGTAGGGTTGCCACGTGTGCGACACGTGGCTCGGAACACTTATCCGGTCAACTTTAAGCTGATGCGGCCCACGTAAACCTTACCTTATGTCTTACGCGGCCCGCGTGAAAACCAAATCCCTAAATTTCTTGGTTTTTCATGTGTATTAGGGTTTCAGGGGTCCGGGTTTTCACTTACGGGTCGAGTTTTGGACAATTTTGCAGGTCCTTACAGTAAGGATCCTCCGATGTTTTCACATCTGCTCGGGGCTCCGTATTAATTTGAATAAGTCGAGTATTATTGGCATTGGGATATCTGATTCGGAGCTGGCCTCTTTGGCTTTGGAGATCGGTTGTAAGTCTGAACAATTGCCTTTTAAGTATCTTGGGTTACCGGTGGGAGCAAATATGAATCGTATCTCCAATTGGAGATCGGTGATCGAGACGTTCGAGTCTAGGCTTTCGCTTTGGAAAGCCTCAATTTTGTCGATCGGATGTAGAGTCACTCTCATTAAATCGGTGTTGCAAAGCCTTCCAATATATTATTTTTCTTTGTTTAAAGTGCCTGTTGGGGTTGTTAACCCACTGGAGGCTATTATGTGGAAGTTCCTGTGGGGTTGTTCAGGTTTGGATAGAAAAATGAGTTAGGTTTTGTGGGATTGTGTGGCGTCTCCTATAGACAAGGGTGGCCTGGGAATCCGCAAACTCGGTCTCGTAAACACTTCTCTCCTTTTGAAGTGGGCATAGAGATTCAAAACTGATGGAAACTCTTTGTGGGCGAAAGTCATTTCGGCGATTCACTCACATCGTCGATCATGGGATTTTCTTCCTGCTAGTGCTTCTTTGGGTGGTACGTGGGGTAATATTTTCAAGGCTGTGGATAGACCGATGCGGGGTCAGGACCGGTTTCGTCATTTCATGAGAGGGGTTGTGGGGGATGGTTTGAACATCGCCTTCTGGTTGGATCCCTGGCTTTGTAAGGACCCGTTAAAATTTTGTTTCCCGAACCTCTTCGAGTTGGAGCTTGATAAAAATGATGTATCCGTGATCGGATCGTCAGACCCATCTCTAACCCTTCCGCTTCTTGGCGTTGGAAAAGACCCCCTGATAAGAATGTCGAGTTGGCCGAATGGTCTTCCCTCTGCTCCCTTTTTCGAGATGTTTTTCTGTCGGAATGCGTTGATAGATGGTGTTGGGCGTGTGACGATTCCGGAGTCTTCTCGGTGAAGTCTGCTTTTGATCTCATGGGTCCGGTGGTTGACGATGACAATAGGTTTAAATGGGATTGGTGTAGATGGACCCCTTTAAAATGTAATGTGTTTGCTTGGAGGGCGTTGTTGGAAAGATTACCTACTAGGGTGGAACTTTGCAAACGAAACATTCAGGTTCCGGATGTCGTTTGCCCGATGTGTGAGACAGGGGACGAGACGGCGACCCATTTGTTCACGGCTTGTTGCTTCGCTACGACTATTTGGTCGAAGGTTAGCTCATGGTGCAACGTCCCGTTTCTTGTAGCGCTTTCCTTCAAAGATGTGTTGGCCGCCCATCGGTACTGTGGTTTGAAAGGGAAGAGTCAAATGGCGTATCAAGGTATTTTGATTATCGCTTGTTGGATGATATGGAAAGCTAAGAACGAGTTCGTGTTCAACGATAAAATTCCGAAGGCGGAGGAGGTTTTTTGCTCAATCAGAACGCTCGGGTATCTTTGGTTTAAGAATAGATCTAAATGTATAGATGTTTCATGGGAAGATTGGTGTAAATTTGTATAGTTGATTGTGTTGTTTGGCCGCCCGTTTTTTGCCGGGTTGGTTGGTTCTTATTGAAGTTTTCCTTTCAATTTTTTTTTTTCATTTTAAGTATATGATTAACATTTGGTATCATTCTAACGTGTTTGCTAATCAAGTTAATTAAATATCTCTGTAACTAAAAGTTAAGCATTGTTTGCAAAGATATATATATCTGAAAATATCAAACAACGCAAGGACCTCGTAGTTGTTTCATTTACCTTCAGATTAAAAGAAACTTATCTGATTAAAACGTTATAGACAGATTCTTTCGACAAGCTTACTAAAACTTCTACTATTGCGCAAATTCACTTCTAATTGTAATCGAATGAACCGACAAGCTTACTACAACTTCTACTATTGGGTATATTCCCTTCTAAGCGTAAACGAATGAACCATCACCTCGATACACACATCATAATGTTAGCTAAAAGCTAAATGAATACACAATATTTTATATTATATTACATTACATACAGTAATAATAATACACTAAACTTTAAAAATAAACATTTTTCTTAAAAAAAAAGAGTAAACTGCCATTTTGGTCCCTGTGGTTTGGCCAGTTTTGTCACTTTAGGCCAAATCTCAAACTTATTACATCTGGATCCCTGTGGTTTGCATTTTGTTGCCATTTTAGTCCAAAATCCAAAAACCCTCCATTTTGACTGTTGAAAACTGGTTATTTTGTCCTTTAGTGCAGGGGCATTTTGGTCCATATTAATTTATTATAACATTTTAATAATTAATAACATCATCTTCAAAACATTATCAAACATCATCATCAAAACCCATAAAATCCAGAAAATCAAGAACATCTTCAAGAAAATAAAGAACCCAGAAAATCATCATCTTCAAGAACATCATCAAAACCCAGACATCGTTCATCTTCAAACATCATCATCAAAACCCAGAAAAATTACAAAAATCAACAAACGATTTCTGAACAATTTGCTTGTTGAATCCATTGCTAATCGAGTCATCATCAAAACCCAGCAAATTTATTGTTTTCTCACACATATGAACACTATTAAACCATACCCAGAAAAATTACAAAAATCAACAAACGATTACAAATCCGATTTCTAAACATCCATTGTATTTGTGAACATCATCAAAACCCAGAGATGCAGATTCAAGTAACCACCAGATTCAAGTAACAAAAACCAATCCAAAAACACAAGATAAATTACCTAATGTAACTTGAATCCGATTCGATTTCTGAACAATAACACTCTTTATCTTCAAACCAGGGGCGGATTTAGAGGGGTTTACCGGGTTCACAGGAACCCAGTCGATTTGGAAAAAAAACGTTTTTTTGTAGTGTAAACCTTGTATGATTTGGAAAAGAACGTTTTTTTGTAGTGTAAACCTTGTATGATTTGGAAAAAGGAACCCAGTCAAAAAACTGGCTGGATCCGCCACTTCTTCAAACCCAGTACCCTCATCACCATCTCGCCAAGCACCACCACCTGCCACCACCACCACCCCCCTCTCGCCGCCAAGCACCACCACCACCGCCGCCGTTCTTGGCGTTGTCGGAGACGGCACCTTCGTCTGCCGCCGCTGTCGTGCCCATCTCTCTCCTCCGATTACTCTCTCTCTCCTCTCTCTCCTCCCCTGATTTCGTTACTGCCCCCATCTACCACCACCGCCCCCAGAAACCATCATCATCAACCATCAAACACCACCCCACTCCACTGACCACCATCTTCGCAATACACCAACCTCCGGTAACCTGCAACATCTCCGGCGACCACCACCTCCATCAGTATACCAAAATCACTGACCAACCTAGAGGATCACACACACACTCACACTGTCACACACACAGTGCAGCAAAGAAACAAAAATGAGCAAGAAAATGGTACTGTTGTCACCACCCACCAACAAAACGACGTCGTCATCATCACCACCACCACCGGCGGCGGCGGTGGTGGCAGAACAACAGTGGCGGAGTTGGGAGCAACTATTTAGGGTTTTGATGTAATTGGGATATGGGGTATTTGATCTGGGTTGGGTTTTAATAAGAGAGAGAGAGAGAGAGAGCTGATTATATATATATATATATATATTAATTTTTGAATTAAGAAAATGTTAAATGAAAAATTAAATGACCAAAATGCCCCTGCACTACAGGACAAAATAAGAGGTTGCAACAGTCAAAAAAATAGGGTTTTTGGATTTTGGACTAAAATGACAACAAAATGCAAACCACAGGGACCCAGATGTAATAAGTTGGAGATTTGGACTAAAGTGACAAAACTGGCCAAACCACAGGGACCAAAATGGCAGTTTACTCTAAAAAAAATAACAAAAGGAGCATGGTTGACTGACCGTCAATAATGTTTCACTATCCCATTACAGGACGAATGGTATAAAAAACATGTGTCGTTGATTGTTTTTCAATCATGTTGGATATTTGATTGAGAATCGTGTTAGACACTGGTCCACTAAAATTGATTTCGCACCTCTTCTCAAAGCCAACGCGTATGTTTTCAATATACAACAGCCGAAGCAATAATTTACTATCTGATATGGCTCTCAAGCACGAGATTATCGGGTAAAATGGTGTTTTTGATTTATGTGGATAAAATAAAAGATGAAGTTGGCGATGGTTTCATTTTTTTATTATTTATCATTTCTCTTCTCTATTTCACTTTTCTCTCTTGTATAGAAAACTAGTTGATGCCCCGCCCGCGTTGCGGGGCGATGGCCGAATAATTATCAATCAATTAAAAAAACACTATTATAGTTTTGTTAGGAAAAAAAACTAAAACGATGACAAGACCGTAGTTCTGAGCTCAGGGCAAAAGTGTAGTTTGTCAGGATTAATGAGCGAGTGTTAGGCAGCTTCTTGACATAGAAAAAAATTAAATTCAGTCAACCAATTAAAAAAACACTTTTATAGTTTTGCTCAAAAAAACTAAAACGATAGCAATACTGTAATTTGAACTCAGGGCAAAGTTGTATTTGTTGACTTGGGTAAAATCGTAATTTGCCAAAAGTTAAAGTGATGTCAAAACTATAAATTTGAACTATAGACAAAATCGTAATATAATTATGCACTAAAGATAAAATCGTAATTTTAAGATGGGGACAAAACTATATTTTTAATTTGAACTCGGGCAAAATCAAAATTTTGAAATGAGGGCAAAATCGTAATTTGAATTGGGGGCAAAAGCATACCTTTATTTTGAACCAGGCAAAAACATAATTTTAAACTTAAGGCGAAATCATAATTTTTGAAAGGGGCGAAAATGCGAAATCGTCATTTTTAGTTTGGGGCAAAAGAAAAAATTTATTTTGAACAGGTGCCAAAATTGTAATTGTAATATGGGGATAAAATCATAATTTTGAACCGATGGCAAAATCGTAATTTGAGTTAAGGACAAAAACGTAAATTTATTTTGAAGTGGGGGCGAAAACGTAATTTTATTTTAAATTAAGGACGAAACCGTAATTTTAAAACGAATATAAAATAATAAAACTGGTGGTCAAATAGGGAAGTGTCACACAGCTGTGTGACACTATTCCCCTAACTTCCTTTTGTAATCATAATTTTTGAAAGGGGCGAAAATGAGAAATCGTCATTTTTAGTTTGGGGCAAAAGCAAAAATTTATTTTGAACTGGTGCCAAAATTGTAACTGTAATCTGGGGATAAAAGCATAATTTTGAACCGATGGCAAAATCGTAATTTTGAGCGAGGGACAAAAACGTAAATTTATTTTGAAGTGGAGGCGAAAACGTAATTTTATTTTAAATTAAGGACGAAACCAAAATTTTAAAACGAATATAAAATAATAAAACTGGTGGTCAAATAGGGAAGTGGCACACATCTGTGTGGCTAACTTCCTTTTTTGTATATGTAGGAAATTGAATCATGAAGTTTCTTTTATTCGTCTCAAAAGTCTATATAGTTAATTTATTTATTTAAACATAATAAATAGTTCATGAGTCAAAAAATATTTATTTTAGGACATGTTTTGTCAAGATTAAAATTTTTTTTTCACGGCAAGGAACGACGTGTCAATTACCGTGACACCGGACGCTGTAGTCAAGGTCGACTATTCGACTGCCGCCAGGGGCGAAGCTTAATGGGGGCGGGGGGGGGGACGTCCGCCCCCCGGGATTTTTCGCTCAGTAGTGTTATATATGTAGTTTTCGTATAGAAATTTGTGGGTATATACGTTTTCACCCCCCGGTTCTATAGAAATTTTTGGGTATATATGTTTTCACCCCCCCGCCCGAAAAATCCAAGCTTCGCCACTGACTGCCGCCAGCCCCTTTTATTACAGATAAAAATTTATACTAGTCACCAAAGTTTAGAAATATTCACTTTAACCACTCAACTTCGGGAATTGATATTTCATTCATCTTAGCTCATATTTGAATATGGTTTGGTTCGTTTGTGAAACTCTCACATCATATAACACAAACTCATATATAATTATCTATATAAGTCGTATATAAATACAATAATTTATCGTTCAAAATTGATGAAAAAACATTTTCACTAATATTTTTCCAATATTAAGTTCTAAATTCACCCAAACTTGTTTGAGTATTATTATTTGTGTATTGATTTTATTCAAACTAAATGACTATCCTCACTTGCACATCACTTGCACAATTCAAATTCAATGCTATTTAAGCTCGTAATCATGTTGTTTTAATATTTGAATTGCCTCGTTATTCAAGTCCAGACATATACTTTCAAACAATAATATTTAAGCGTGAATAAATTTCTTTGAGAACCTTAGCCAATCTTAACCCACAATTTAATGTAAATACATATTTTGGTTCTTAAGTGAAATTTTTATTCTCGACCTTTTCATAAAAATAGGTTGAAGTAACTTTCTAGTTTTATATCATTGAGTTGCTTATTATTTTTCTAATCAGTTTCTTTTAGTAAGTTTATAAATTCTTATCGTATCTTTATTATTTTTCTAATCAGTTTCTTTTAATAAGTTTATAAATTCGTATTGTATCTTGTTGACTAAAACAAATATAAACTTAAAGAAAACCAGTATTCCATGATCCATCGTACATTACATTGATGAGGGACAAAAGTACCGTTAAATAAAATGTCAATCACTTTAACAGGATGTGATCCGTGGTCTCATCATACAAACCACAAGATGCACAACTCACCGACTGTACTCTGCTCGCAAGTGTCATTGCCAATGGAATTTCCCACTCCAAAGAAACTTGTTAACCTTCAGTGTGACGAGATCGGCGAGCTAAAGGTATCGGGTGCGTGGAAGAAAGTAAAACATGCTATTTCCTCACAAATACTATGGAGTATATGGAATGCAAGAAACGGAAAGATTTTCAAAGGTGTCGAAATGAATGCATTCAAGATGGTAGAAGAAATATAAGAAAGATCATGTGAATTGATTTCGATGAGATACAAAATTACGGGCATAATATAGAGCTAGTTTACAATGTTAATTTTATTATGTAATGCTTGGTAACTTGAGTTGTAATCGGTACAAAGTAACACCTTGTTGCTATGGGGTTTGTTTGTGTTGAAATAAAGTGTGCTCCATTTTGTCTGTCAAAAAATATAAAATAAAATGTCAATAAAACATGCTCTTTAGCACACCTTTGAAATGAAAGGGGTATCGTCAAATAAATTATATTGAAAGAGACTCCCAAGTCCCAACCTAAACTTTGCAACTAATTTTTAAAGTATTTAAAAGCTAATGGGGCTTTTAAATATATTAGACCAAAAGTTCTTGTTTCTTTAGAAGACTATAAGGTCAACCTTCACATACAGTTATTTGGTGGTAATTTATTCACAAACTAGTAATTATACTCGTGTGTTGATTTGGGAGTCAGATTAGTTATCACGTTAGCAAGAAAAAAACACTGAAAGGCGGAATATTGAACTAAATAAAACCAGAATGACTAAACATGTATATTACCAATGTTAAAGTAGAGAGACTAAATATATATTTAAACAAAGTTAAAGTAATAAGAAGAAAACTTTATTAAAGTAGAGAGTAAACATGCATATTAAGACCAAGCGTAGTGGGCATGATTCACCCTTGGGCGTTTTGCGCCATGTGGCAGCCCAGTCAGCAATGGGACATTATTGGGCGTTTTCTAAAATGGGTGTAGTGGGGATGTGTACATTGTGGGGCATTATCTTTGTAATAAAATTAAATAAAAAAAACATCAAAAAAATTGATTGGTTTTACAAAAATGGAAATGAATCTTATTGGTCAAACCATTGCCCCTTTAGCGTTTTTTAAAACACGCCACAGCAAACAAATAGGCCAAACACGCCTAACTTAGCGGAGGGGAGGGCGGTTTCCGGCGTTTCCGGGCGGTATTTGGGGGCAAAAACGCCCCAGTACAGTCGGTCTAAGACCATGTGTAGTGGGGCGTTTTTTTTTAAAAAAATTCAAAAAAAACGCCCGAAACGCCCATGCCCCATTACATAGGGCGTTATTTAAAAAAAAAAAAAATCAAAAAAAGCCCATTTGGCGTTGTTTTAAAAACGCATTCCCCCACTTTCATCTTCCAATCATCTTTCATCTTTCACCTCCTTGTCCAATAAGAATTTTAGGTTTTTTTTTCTTTATTTTATTTAATGCCCCAATAATGCCCCATCCCCACTACACCCATTTTAGAAAACGCTCAATAACGCCCCTTTGCTGACTGGACCGCCACATGGCATAAAATACCCTAGGGTGGGGGCATTATTTTCCCCTTCCACTACACATGGTCTAATAAAGTTAAGGGTTTAAAAATAAAATACAAATTGGAAGCTGCCACATGGCAGACCCTGAATGGCTACGATGAATAATAAGAGCAACCAGGTTGCTTTCTAATATATATATACACACACACAATGTTCTAAAACATGGTCTCCGAGGCTGAGTACTCTCCAAGTAATTGCTACAAGTTAGTCTCTCGATGCGACTTTCTTCAACTACGCCTACTTACTTGGAATCGAATCGATCAAACGTGGTTAACCTTGGCCAGAATCAGATCTAGTAGGTCAACTCGTGCCAGGTTTGACTTAAAAAAAATAAAACATAATTATCATGTTAAAGAATGAATTTAATTTTTAAAGAAATGAATTTCAGTATATGATATTTGACATATATATAATTTTTCGAAAACTAATTTCTTTATAAATTAACATGTCCGAGTACCCCCTCCCCTCCGCCTAGGTCGAGTACTCTCAACTTCTTAGCCGACCGACTAGAAAGCGCTTAACGACTTTTGCAACCATGTATATTATATATATATGAGTTATAGAGAAAACGCCCTAAAGTGTGAAAACAGTGAGAACAGATCTTAGAGCGACACGTGGCGTAGGCGCTAAATAATGGGGGGGGGGGATGGTCGTCATTTCCACCTTATATTTTCAAACATTCCCTTTTTATCAGGGCGTTTATTCCTTTTGAAACAAACTCCAATTTCTTCGTATTAACTTTTACCTCCTCTCTAAATTTCCCGTTGCGTCTGATATGGATTGCGAGTTACAAAGTAATAATGTTCATTTCTAAATATCTTTTATCTTTATTAGATAGTCATTCGAACAATTCATGTTAATGATATGGCCTTTACTAGTTATCTGTGTTATAATGGCGTTTATTTTGTTATTTCATCATATTATTATCATCAGTGTTAGTTTGGCATTTGTTTTTTTACCCATCATTTGATATGTTTAATGGTGTTTTCAATTAATATAGTATCTGAACGTACTTTCATTCTGCATTGGGTATTGTTTTAATGAATGGCGTTTTGTTTTATACATATGAAACATTGAATTGTATTCTTTTGCGTTTTAATATATTTTTATCATGGCGTGTATTATTCAATGCTGATGTTTTTTTTTTTCGAATAATGGCATGTCTTTATCTGATGGTATGGTTTTTTTCATTCGTGATTTTTGTTTTACTTTTTATGTATCAGTTATCATTGTTATGGCATTTTTTTTATTAGGTGAGCTCGTCGCGTCCAATGAAAGGATTTGTCCAAAAATTGGGTTTACTTTATACATTCTCGACGATAAATAAGATCTAAAGCCTAAGATATGAATGATTTTTAAAAAGCCTTGATGATTCTTATGCTCTTTATCTTAAATACGTGGCGGTTGATGGTTTTGCTGTCAGGAAAGAGACTGAAAAGATAAACGCCAAAGGAGAAAAGCATACAAAGTATTATATGTGTACGAAATCTGGCTTATGCAGCAATAAGAAGGTTGATACATTGGACCCGAAGCAGAAGGAAAATAGTGTGAGATCCAATTTTTCTAAGAGGACTGGTTGTGAAGCATAAATTTGTCTTGAGTTTGAGACTGGATTTTAGAAGGTGTATAAGTTTGTTGAACAACATAACCTTGAATTTGTTGATCAGCCTGATAAGCATTTCCTACCGTTAGAACGACACCTCACTCAACTTCAGAAGCATGTTATATATAGCATGTCTAAGTTGAATTTGGGCCCTGTGAAGGCGTTTAATGTTATGAAGACTGTTTTTTGACGGTTTTGAAGATGTGGGTGCAAGTAAGGTTGATGTTAAAATTTACGAGAGACAAATTAATCTGTTCATTGGGGAATACGATGCAAACATGGTTGTGAATCACCTGCATGAAAAGAAACAGCCTCAGCCTAATTTTTCGCGTTATTACTTCACAGATGATGGCAATCGGTTAAAGGGGCTGTTTTGGTGTGATGATCAATATAAATGTAATTATCATGTGTTTGCCGATGTGATTTCATTTGAAGCCACCTACCGATCTAACAAGTATGAACTGGAATATATTATATCTATTTGGCGTTTTACTTTTTTCTTTCATTGGTGTTTCCCGGTTTTCATTTTATTGGTGTTTTCAATCTATTTTTGTGTTGTTTATTTTTGCAGATACTCTATAGTCTTTGTATATTTTATTGATATAGATAACCACCCCAGAAATGTCACATTCGGTGCTGCATTATTTGCGTTCGAAACGACCGATACGTATATATGGTTGTTGAGAGTGTTTTTTTTTAAGTTTTCGGTGATCAACCAAAAGTTGTTGTCACAGACCAAGATCTAGTAATGAAAAAGGCTATTTCTGTTGTATTTATTGATACCAGGAACTGGTTATGTATGTGGCACATGATGCACAAACTTTCAATAAAGGTGTGTAATGTTTTTTGGCGTTATAAACTATTTGGCGTTTTACAGCCATAATATTTTTTTTATCAGTGTGTTTTATTATCTTGCATTTTTATGTGGTGTTTTCGTGTTATGTAGGTGTGTAAAAGGCTATGTAATGCGACCAACTTTGAGGAAAGTATATGCATTGTTGTATGAACCGATGCACTTACATGCATTGTTACTAAAGAGTTCAATCTAGTTCATAACGACTAGTTATCCGATATTTTTACTCTTAGGGAATCATGGATCCCTCCATTCTATATATTTTCGCTCTTAGAGAATCATACTATAACTCATAATCCCTACATATATATTAACAAAGTTTTCAAAATACCAAAACATCAAAAACCATCACCCGAATCAACGAAATCAACCAACGATCTCATGACCCGCTTCTTCCCCAGTTGTTTCCCCACCCCCTGTGTACATCCACTCCAATGTCAAGTTATTCAATCATGGAAACACCAAACAGAGGTGGATAATTCTCCATTCGTCATGATTAAAGAAATGAAACTCAACTACATTAAAAACAACTGTTATCATTTTGATTTAACCCTAATGAACAAAAGATCTAAACAATGAACAAGAAAAATTGCCTATCACATTTTCACCCCCAACACTTCCTCTGACTACAATTGACATTTTCCCTTAGAACGGTGGTCGTGGTGGTCTCGCGGTGGGTGTGCAGGTGGTCGTGGTGGTCTCGCGTATCACACCCCAACCGGTGGAGGAAACATTGGGGAGCGGCACTAGGCGAACCAGATTGCTCAAGAGATCCATAACAACTATTTGTTACCAATATTTTAAAGGTTAATTGTCCCATACCAATCAACAAATATTCAACAAGTAATTATTACAGATAACGAGTTTCTCTTGAACAAAACAAGTCCAACAACCTAGATTTCTATTAGTGTAGTTTCTAGACTGCCTATCTCGATTCATCACAGCATAGCATAGCATCCTATCAACCTGTCACATATGTTAAAATAAAGTCAATACATAAAATGTAAAGGTGAGTACACAAGTTTGCACAGCATATAGTAGAGAAAGCGTTTACGCATAACCAGCATGTATCACGTAACGGGCGAAGTAAGTAACTATCAAAACTATGTTCACACTTAACCACGAGACTGCGTTGTAGAGTGTGCGCGACACATGTTCAACGAACACATGAAGTAAGAGATGTGATCCCTAGCAACCCCTGTCCACGACAGGTGCTGAGTCCAAACTATAGTACTATCGTTGCTAGAGGCGGTATAGTGTAACACTGTATAAACATAGTAACAAGCATTCATAGATCACGTATAACATGCGGGAGCGGTTAGCGTTCAAAGTGTTTGTGTTGTGTGTTGTTAGGTCTTGATATAGAACGTATGTAACACCCAAAAATGCGTTAAAAGAAAATGGGTTCGAGTATACTCACAGTAGGTGTTTAACTATCATGGTCCCCGTCCACACCCTGGATGGAAGCCGCAAGCCGTCAAGTGGTACCGATGGTTATTTTAAAAACATTGCAGCGGAAATGTTCATCAGGACCGTGAGTTAGGAAAAATATCAGAGTTTAGAAAACACCGGATTTTATTTATTAAATAGACGGGATAAAACCAATGTTTTACAAAGGTAGCTTCAATAAGGGATAAACCCGAATATATGAAACCATGTTTGCTTAATTTAATTCAATTGATAAAATAAGCCACTTCTTTAAGCCTTTCGGTGCCGTATCATCACTCTTATTCCAATCTACTGTAATTACCTGAAACGCGTTTTAAAAAGATTTGGTCAGCAGGAAATACTGGTGAGTTCATTCATTTTTGTACAAAATGACACATTGTTATAAATTACAGGACTAAGAGCGATTACAATTGCCACTATCTTATAATTATCTGGTCCAGTGACACCCCCTGGTGACGATGGTCATACCACTATTGAGTCCTTTCACCCAATAATGATGATTATCTATGTTTAGGTTCGTCCACCTAAACGAGATAGAATAATAGTAATGTGCACAATACCCCACTTACTGCCAGTAATTTAAGATAACAAAGACTTACCCCCTGTAAACTATAACTGGAAAATAATTTGAAGTATTGTAAAATACTTTTGATAAAAAGAGAATGACTCACCTTGTTAGCATATAGTCTTGATTAAACAAACATCTTGATTCTAAACATCTACTTTATAGTTCTGAATCTTCTGATGATTGAGCATCTATTTTGATTGTAAGTGTATAGTGCAGAGTTTCGGGTAGTTAACGATGGTCACGAGATCAGAACCTTAACAAAATTCACAAAGTATAGTCTTGTTTAGACAGCACTTTGGCATTCGTTTCAGAACCTTAACGAAATTCACAAAGTATAGTCTTGTTTAGACAGTACTTTGGCATTCGTTAGTTGGTTCCCGAATCGATCGGACAGAATATCACATCGGTGATTATTGGTTAGAACACCAACGTATAGAGAGAAGAATAGAAGGAATGAGCAAAGAAAAATTAATCCTAAGCTTCCTATTTATAGGTAGGAAATATGAAATTTCTAGGAAGTTTCCTATGTATTTTCTAGGAAATTACATATAGCTTTTCTAGGAAGTTACCTATACATTTTCTAGGAAGCTTCCTACCCACATATATATCCTCTTATATCTTTCTTGCACCTTCCTTTGGTGGAGAGTTCAAATAAGAAGAATTAAAAATTAAGAATAAAAAGAATAAAGGATACAAAGGTAATTTTAACAAATCATTTAATGAGTTTATTATTTATTTTTGTTATTCAAATTAATAAACTCTAATCATTTAATGAGCCTATCTAATAAAATAGTTGTGCACCTTACACAATAAAAACAATCATGCGCATGATCTTAATTTTCAACGTTTCCTACACCATTAAAACAATATTTTGGTGTAGGATACAGAATGTGTAGGACTCAAACACTTTTAAATAATTTTGCGACTCATAATAAAATATGTGTAGGACACAAAATTTTTAAATAATTTTGTCACCTCTAATAAAATTTGTGTAGGAGCCAATACATTAATGATGGTGAAGGAGAAATTTATGGTTGCATTAATAAGAATTGAGTAACTCTTTAAAATATTTATTAATATTCTACATAAAAATGTCTATACTACCCTTAGTAATTAAAGCATTAATTAAAAGTTGACAAAAATGATATATTGATTCACAACCATTGATCAAAAAAATATATGGTCTAGATTAATTCATTTTTTTCTTCTTTTAAGAAGATTCTTCTCAAATGAACATCCCCCCCTTCCTTTGATATTATCTATCTTATATATATATATATATATATATATATATTTATTTTCATGTATATCTATTTAGGTGTTTAATTAATCTTGCTTAGCTTAATTAATATTGCTTAGCTTAATTAAACTGATTAATTAATCATACTTAACTTAATTAATCTTACTTAACTGATTAATTTTTCATAACGATTTAATCAAGTAATTTACTTAACCGATTAATTAAATAACGTAATTAGCTGATTAATTAACTTACTTAGCTTGCTTAACTGTTAAGTTTCCTTAGCTATTAAGTTTTCTTAACCGCTAAGTTTTCTTAATTGGTAAGTGTTACATAACCATTAAGTTTACTTAACCATTAAGTTTACTTAATTACTAAGTTTACTTAATTACTGGTAAGTTATTTTAACTATGTTTACTTAATTGCTAAGTATTCTGGTTTAACAGCTCCCTAGTTACGAATTCTAATTTCTAGATACAATGGAACTCGTATTAGTGTATTAACTCATTTCAACTTTAACGATAATCATGAGATCGAAACCTTCACAACGAATGACAAAGTATAGCCAGATATTGGCAGCACTTAAACATCCATTGGATCAGTTTTAATCGATCGGATACAGTATCGTGTCAGTGATTAGAGTTATTACCCTGATAACGAGCAGAGTTTAGAAGTTCTGACATTTAGAATGACAGAACAAGAGAAAGAAAAGAATTGAACGATTTGAAATGAAACTGAAAGCCTCAATATATAGGCTGACATTAGGGCGCGTCGCGGCCCGCGAAGCCCATCGGCTTCTCCTTCGCGGCCCGCGAGGGAGTCTGGGTCGGACTGAAGGTTACTGAGTCATGGTGTGGTCGTGACACGTGGACGACACGTGTCCCTCAAGCTTATCCGGAAAATACAGAGCTGTCGCGCCCCGCGTAAGCTTTGGTTAACTCTAACGCGACCCGCGAGAGATGGATAAAATTGGATTTTCTTGATTTTCACAAAGATTTGGGTTTTAGGGGTCTGGGTTTCCACTTGCATAGTGTTATGGGACATTTTTGCAGGTCCTTACATTAACAAGTAAACATAACTTGATTGGAGTAAAGGGAGCGCGTGGGAGTTAGCCTGATTATAGAACAGTAGCGTAAGCGTTGAACAAAGTGTAACAAAGTGTCGAATGGTGAGTCGATCGGATGAGTATCCATTCGAGCGGATAGTCATCCGGACGGATGGTCATCCAAGCAGATAGCCATTCGAATGAGTGTGTGTTGTTTTGGAAGATTGTTTAAGTTTGAAGTTTGGTCAAATCGTTTTGAACAAGGATTAGTTTGTGGGACAGGTCACCTGGTCGAATGGTCATTCGATCGGATGGTCATCCGATCGGATGGCCACTCGAGTGGGCGATCTTGTTGTTTGAAAACTTGTAAAATTTTCTAAGTAAAAAATTTGAAATTTTAACGGAGTTAACAGAGATGGCGTGATGACGTGTCAAACAACGGAAACACACCAAGGTTCAGCTCATTCGATCGGATGGGAATCACCCCATTCGAGCAGACTCATCGTTCTTGACGAAGTTTCATGTCTGACCCGTTAATCGGTCATCTCTCTGGTGGAAATCCGTTTTCAAGTCGGCTCACAACTAGAAAATGAGTAGAGAGTCTGAATGAGTCCAGATTCCATCGGTTTTGAGTAGAAAAGTGAAGAAAAGTTGAAAACAGTTGAAAAATGTTGAGTTCTTGTTGAGATTTAAATTAAAATGAGTGGAAATCCTTTAGATCTGAACCAATCTTGATGAGATGATGTCACACAACAGCTTGCATAAGCAACCAAGTGAGAACCACCTTCAAGAAGTCCAAATCAGGCGATTTCGAGAAGAAAATGTGTGATTTTGATGGAGAAGATGATGTAGAAGTGATTGGTGATGATGATTGTACAAGATTTGAGGAGAAATACTTACAAAATAGCCTTGAATCTTGATAAAAAGTGACTGAGAGTGACTTGAGTGCAGGTGGTCGGATGGAGATGTCAAATCAGTGAAAGGACGTGTACGGGTACTATTTATAGTGTGAGAGGGGAGTTAAGTCGGTGGAAGATGCGAGGTATGCTTGGTCGGATGGCCTTTCGGTCGGATGGCCATCCGGTTGAATGGTCATCCGAGCGGATGTCCATTCGATCGGCTGTCCATTCGATCGGCCGAGTTGTGCGAGTTAGTTTTCCAATTTTCGTTTCGTGTGTTAAGCGTTGCGTTTAATCGAGTTGCGAGTGAGCGTATAAGCGTTGCATTGAGATAACCACATAACATTTAACAAGTAATCACACAAATAACACACATAATAACTAAGATGCATAAAAATAAATCTGCGTTTCGAGTTTGCGTTGAGTTTGCGTTACGATAGCGTTTAGTCTAAACAAGCGATGCGTTAAATAGTAAGCGTTGTAAACTGTGTTAAATGCGATAACTGCGTTTTGAATAAGCGTTGTAATAAGCGTTTAAAATGCATGTTGAAAAACATAGTTTAAAATAGTTAACCCACAGCGATAATCGATATCTCGAGAGTACAAGCAATTAAGCAAGAAATGACAGATACAAGTAATGACCCGGAAAGTCGGGTTGTTACATCGCGTAGGTTATGCAGGTGGTCGTGGTGGGTGGTCTCGTGGTCGTGGTGGTGCAGGGGATCGGAGGTGGTATCTATCATACTTCAACGGTTCAACCGATGGCGAAAACATTGAGGAGAAATATAATAGATTGCTCAAAGACAACATAACACTAAATTTGCGATAATAGATTAAAATTCAAAATTTCACTTTCATACCATCAAAACAAACGTTACATTTTTCAAAGAAAAGGAATACAACAATTGCAAGTTACAAGACTA
The DNA here is from genome assembly GCA_030545235.1 of Helianthus tuberosus. Taxonomy (NCBI): domain Eukaryota; kingdom Viridiplantae; phylum Streptophyta; class Magnoliopsida; order Asterales; family Asteraceae; genus Helianthus; species Helianthus tuberosus. The sequence continues at coordinate 156,994,335 of CM060418.1, read as the reverse complement.
AAACATCAAAATACATAAATAAAATTTGGTGTATTTTTAAATCCACCCTAAGTAGATTTCTCGTGATAGTATTATCAAACATTTCCTGCAACATGTATAAAATATCCGTCAACACAAATTATATCAGTGCGCATACTGGTTTGTCTACATAGAATATATAAGAATTAGTCTCAAATCCACACTTTTAAAGTATACTATATCATGTAACATACTAGCATGCATTACCCTAAATATCAATCCAAAGTTTGGCACTAGTGTAATCTTATCACCAAAGCAAAAACACCGTAAAGAATAACTTAACAATGACCCACAAAACGGGATGTGTGCTAATCCTATAGCATTATACATGTTAAGGGAGGCTTGCAAGGTTAATGATAATTAGCTAAGCATAAGATTAATCTAGCATGAAATCACAAATAGCATAACATATAAGCATGTATACGGATTGAGTGTTTCAATAAGTTTGCATGTATGTGGGTGTATGTACATTTTAGTATGGATACATATTGCAACCCAAATAGTGTTTAAAGCGTAAAAGTATCAAGTATTAACTCACGGTTTGTGAAGAATTTTCGCAAATGCGAGTGAGCGGTTTGAAGGATGGAATCACCAAAGTTACCCTAAAAAGGTAAACAAAGGTGTACGAGGATGAGGATTTGGAGGTTGTAATATAAACGAAATTTAGGAGTATGAAATTACATAAAACATATATTGTTTTAGACACTACTTTTAGTTTGTGTTTTTCATGAGTGTTAACCACTCATTAGAAGCCCAAAATAAGTAAATCTAAGATCAAGATATTCCTCAGCTTACCATATCACATTCAACCATGGATTGGTTGATATCATGGTTTGGTTTTCGGAGTAAGTATTATATATATATATATATATATATATATTAATACGTATGTAGTAAAGCATAGTTAAGCATTGCCAAGCATTAGAGGTAGGATAAATCCATTAACCTCAAGGATTCACCATTACACAAAATCACCAACATGGTTGATGATCGGATGGTCATGAATATAAGTAGTGAAATGCATAATTAACCTATCTATTTTGCTAAGTAACCAAGTGAGGTGTAACCAAGACGAGCGCTTCCAACATTGCGTGGTCGGAGACTTGGTGTGGTATCAGTCACATTATTTTTTGTGGGTTACTTAGAGGTTTATAAGTACTTAAAAGGGAGGCATATGGACCTTATGTTTTTGGAATTAAACCTTAACTCAATTCATTCAACATGGAAGTTTATTGATGACTTGAAGGTTTTCCAAAAACAAAGTTTAGAAAACAAGTATGAAAAGTTTACTAAAAATCCTAACTTGGACCTCAAAAATGGTGGTTTACCATCTTTGTTTACCTTGGTAATATGTGGTAATACTCCTAGAGGTGTTCCAAGAAAGGAGAAGAAGAAAAACAAGAAGAAAAGTGCAAGAAATTGACTAAAACTCACTGTTTTGGACTTACAACTTTCTACCTAAACTTGAAGATCTTGGAGATTAAAGAGTGTTTGAAAGTGATTTGGAAGTGGTGAAAGTTTTAGGAGGTGTGGAAGTGTCGTATTTATAATGGGGATAAGTGGTTGGGTGTTAAATGAAGGTGGTTCGGAGTTAGGAGGAGGGAAAATGGTTCAAAACACTAAATTTAATGTTTTCTTTCTTCAGAGGGGTCCCTTGCGGACCGCGAGGAGGGCTTTACGGTCCGCAAGGACCCTCTGAAATTCCAAAATTTTCCATTTTGGTCCTTGGGTTTAGTTTGCTTGTTATTTGGTGCTATAAACGTATTGCTTTGCATATTTTGAGCATTTTAAGGTGTACGTAAGCATGTATATGATGATAACTCGTATGAATAATATTCCAAAGAAAATACAATCTCGATGTATGGCTAGGTTTTGAATTAAAACGTGTAATTGTGAATGTTTACGCATTATGCAAGTATAATTAGGCAAAAATAATATAAAAAGTTGCTTCCATTATGATCAAGTCTCAAATTACAAAGGATTGAAATGAAAATACGAATTACATTAAAAATGGAAAAGAATGAAATGTTACGGTATCGACAGGGGTAGTAACGAAGGTGGATCATCGGAGAGGGTTTTGGGGAAAGTAGAGTGTTGTGGTTTGATAGGTAGGTGAAAAGTGGGGGCTTATAAAGGAAGATAGGTTATGTTTCAAGTGAAAGGACGAGAATACCCCTCTGGTCATGACTAACATAATAGTCAACTTACTAGTCAAATAACATAAGATTTTATATTGTAGCTCTTTTTAAACGTAAAAATTGTAAACAAAAAGTTTCTTAAAAGGGTTTGAGTTAATTTTGACCCTAAACTAAGGTTATAGATTGAGGTTTACCCTATGATTAATTAACACATATAATATGGATATTCGTATCACAATACCGAGCTACTTGAAGTGTTTTACAATCATATTTCTTTCAATATATCACGAACTTCAAAATTATATTTTTAAGCTCAAACAATAATACATACAATTTATTTTATTTCATTATTTTTTTTTTTACAAAAAGTGGTTCTCTTCTATCAAATTTTGTTTTCAAGTTCAACAATGTTCCCAAATTTTCACTCGCTTCTTGCATTCTTGCTTCTTCTCACCGTTACCTTTCATAAACACACCATCACATGAACTAAATTCACATTCTAAGGGGTAGGGGTGGTCATCACTCACCACTTACTCATCACTCACAACATCCAATCAATTTCCGCCATGTTATCGAGCTTTATTCCATCACTAGTGATGATTTTTAGTGAAAATGTCCATCACTCACCACACACTATCAAAATAATTAAAAAACAAAACAAACCTGAATTCAAAACAAATTGTTCACGCGTGGTATGGTTCGCGGGTTATAAATTTCACCCGTGATGGAGTATGGTGACGGTGGTGTGCGTGATACTTTCACGAGTGATGGCACATCCATCACTGACCACCCCGGGTTGCCTAAGGGCGCAAAGAATACCCGTTTAATTATTGATATATAACTTTGATCTTTGTTTGTTGACTTTCATTGAGTAAATTATGAAATTCTTAAGATTTTTCATAAATTAAGCTTTAATATTTAACATAAGATTTTTCTAGTCTTCACAATGAAAAATGGGATTTTGCATATATATGGTACTTGTTTCATGTTTACACAACAAATTTTAAACTTTAACTTTTGAAAAAATATTGCCACCTTTATTTGACTCGAACACGTCTAATGAAATAAATAATTCGTATTGATTGATAGTGTACCTAAAGAAGGGCATGTGATGTGATTATATGATAATATGAATAAGGGCATCCCAACCTTAAAGATAGGCTTGATGACATTATTGTCTTGTATTTTAGGGAATTGGACCATGTTCAATGGCCTCAAATAATTGAGCAACAAAAAAAAATGAATTTTATTAGTTGACGTTGATTTGGAAAATAGATATCATGATAAGAGTAAGATGTTTACGTGTCTTTAATTTATTTATATCGAAATAAAACGAAACATTGATGTGACATTAACGTCACCAATGTAGTTAGTATTCCATGGATTTATGCAGGATTGTAGGTTACGTAAAAGAAGAAAAAGATCCGTTGGAGAGGAAAAGAAATCATCAAGTTGAATTTAAATCAATATTATTATGTTTAATTGTTTATAAATCCATCAATTATTTATTTAAAAATCATAGCATTCATAACACTATCTTACAATACAAATTCTTGACACGTTATCCACAGTCCACGGGACACAGAAATTCCGGATTTGTCTAGAATAGAAAATTAAATTATAATTTAATAACGGAAGCATTTGAGAAAATGATGATACGGTTAAATTTTTTATATATATAAAGTGACTCTCAAGCCGGCCAAACCGATATGAAACCAAACCGACCCCAAACCGGTTTGGCCCCAAATCTATTTAAAACCAGAAAAAGAAAACGAAATTGGCCACCTCTAGATGGAACGTCAACAATCAATTACTTCATGAAGAATTGAAACATTCGGGAAATTTATAGGCCCCTACACTATATGTAATCATATTTTGTTCAATGATGTGACTTGCTTTACGTGTTGGACACGTCTTGAGTTGATTTGTAATTGACTATATTTTCACTATGGAATGTTTTCTTAAACAAATGTACATAATGAAAAGATTAAGAATACTTACAACTCTAAATTCATGTGTATATTGTTAAGTTAGTTCTAAATAAATTATTTGTTTGATTTTAGCTAAGAAATACCAATAACAAAAAATCAGATAGCACTGGCTCAAGGTGATTATACGTGTTTACATAATTGAGTGTGTATGTTGTAGAAATCGGAATTCCTGGGAGGTCCAGACTGGCGACCAGAGACTAACAATAAATATTGATAATCAATTAAAAAAGAAATTAAACCAATAATTATCATATATGTATGTGTCGTGATATGAAAAGTGGAATTATATATAGCGAAATAACATAACCACTGAATGCACCAACGAAAAGTTAAAGTTGGTGGTCATAGTCTCTTATCTATCACATAATTGGACACGTTTAATCCCTATCTTTTCTTAAGATGTACTTTTAAAGTATAAAATTATTATTAAAAGGAAAAGATGATTGCATATTTGTTAGCATAAAAAAAATATGTGACAACTGAACGGAATTTATACTCTTTTATAGTTTTCCCTCATGTATAAACAGAACTGATTCAACATGTGGTATCAGAGCATATGTTGATTAGTCAGTTCTGTTTTCGTATCCATCAATTCTGGGATAGAAATCTGGAAAACGGAATTTTGATAACTTATTAAACTAACAGCCAATTTTCGAGTCATAAAGGACGACTCGAGACCACTGTTTTCATAAAACATCAATTATATGTTCGTTCGAAATCAACTGGGTAATATTATAACCGAAATCTGTTTAAGAAAAGTCTTAAAAGTTTCAGGTTTCGGGTTCCAGAATTTTATTTTTATGTTTAGGGTTCATCGCATGTTCTTAGAAAATTCGAAAATTCTGTTATGATTTGGAATATGATTCGGATTATTAAGTGTTTTTTCCTGTTTTGATCTGATTTTGTCCTCTAAAATTTTCGAAAACTGTTATTAGATAAACAGATTATGATTTTCGAAATATTTGGTAAAATTAGATCAGCACTGAAATAGGAAACATTATCACATAATCCCTTAGATTTCGAATTTTCAGTTATGTTTCCACATTCACAGCTGTTGACAGGAAGTTTCGAGACCATCAGATTACGACTCGAGACCATCAGTCTCGACTCGAGACAACAAGGTCTCGACTCGAAATCATCAGGCCATTAAACCTTTTCAACTCAGACAGAGGTCTCGACTCGAGACCATTAGATCTCGACTCGAGACCATAACGTGTCAACCTCAGACAGAGGTCTCGACTCGAGACCATTAGATCTCGACTCGAGACCATAACGTGTCAACTCGAGACAAAGGTCTCGACTCGAGACAACAAGGCTGTGACTCGAAACCTCATTATTTTAAGCTGTTTAATGTGAACTAAAAATTTTTGCTATTAAATAATTGGTTTTTGTAAATATTTAGTTAATTAATAAGGATCAAATAATGTTTTACAAAACCAAAATAGCTTAACTTGAATGAGCTTTTGATATATCATTTCTGGCCAAAGCTGACTTGATACATCTACTTATCGTTCAAGTATCACGAAAGCTATGTTAAGTATGCATCATAAGCATGATTGTCTTAATTTCTGGCCAAAGCTGATTTAATTCATTCATAGATGGCATACTTAACGAGTGCATAACTAAAGTGATTGTCTCAATTTCTGGCCAAAGCTGATTTGTTACAACCACTTTGCACATATGCTTAAATGATTACACTTCTGGCCAAAGCTGTTTTGTCTTCGTTTAAGTAGAATTTTTTAGCTAAGTCTATTATTTTGATGTTAGTAATAGACATATCACAACATCTTCACACAATGATCCTTATATTAATGATCCTTAATTAATTTTTTTATGATCATTTCGTCTGCCTTATTCTTAGTACCCATAATTTTTTACTCACTGTAATTTTCTTCTATAAATCTATATCTCATCCACTATAATTCCTAAATCTAATATGTTTTGCTTAAAGTTTCTAGAAGAATTAGCTCTTAAATTAAATCCTTGATTATCTCTTAAGGCACGATAATCCTATTGCTCTCTTCTGATAAAGCACTACAGAAGAAAAGTAGAGCATGATGATTAGGATAAATCGAACATGATGTCTCTTATGATAATCACGAATAAGTGCTGTCACTAAAAGGTTATTCCAGATTAAGTCTTTCCTAAGACTAATCTATAATTGTGGAATAATCACTAGAACTCCTAAGATGCATGCCTTCGTTTAAAATTATAAATTATAAAGTTAAGTGGTATATGTGAATACATTATAATGTACAAAACCATGACACATAAAGTTAAGGGCTTACGCATGGAAATAAGTACATTTTTCCAGTACATTACATAATAAGATTTTCACTAGTACAATGTGATGCCTTATAGATCAACTATAACACTCAAAAGTACCAAAGTATAACGAGTGTGTTGATAAGCAACATATGTACAAAGAAATAAATGTTTGAAGCTGGAAAATAAGTTGGTACTCACCTTAGAACCACTTAAACTTTAAAAGAGGATTGTTCTAAGGTCCATAGACAAAAATACAAGTACAAAATCCCAACTCTAAGGTTCTTCAAGGGAAAATCTCACTGCATAATTATGTCATTAGACTAGGCATAAGCAACGAGACTATCCTTTATTTCAAAGAACAGTTGGATAAGTTAATTAGGTAGTCACTTACTAATGATATTTAAGTCTGATAATTTTAATATTCCATTTAACACATGATTAGTTGACTCTAGTTCCATACGTTTCCTTACCAGAACTCGACAAATAACTAACATGAGAGTTAGTGACAAAATTAAAAGTCAAGGCTATAAGAACCATAATAAGCAGTCTTCTAACAACGCTTTTCGATACCTTATATATTCTGAAGATTAATCAGCATATAGTATCATAATTAAGCAAAGTTATGAACACTGTACGGTTTGCATAGTCAACATAAAGTCACACTTACCTTAAACTCTCATCTTATTTGTTCTAAATATCTGGATTGAAACATTACTAAGATGGAACTAGATGATACCTTACTTTTTCACAACTTTTGTCATCATGCACATGAGAATTTGACAAAAGGAAAATGAGACTTACAAATTTCATCCATTATAACCAAAATTCATGAGAAATCATGACATGGTTAATGAGGATGATTTTTATCTAATCTCATTCTAAGTGATTTTAAATCATGATGTTATAGCCCTAAATATTACTTGGCTTAAGGAATAAGTATGGGTCCATCATAAGTCATTCATTGACATTCGTGGAACTTATTCTAAATGGAATATTCAGACATAATTCATTTATCATTTAAAAGACTATCAACTTGTATCTAAATTTTGTCGCATATGGCTCATAGTCTTAGAAGAAATCTATTCATGTATGTACTTAATAAGATTTCTATTAAATATGTCCCTAAAGTTTTTTTTATGATATATGGACATTAAAGAAATCAAATAAAGTCTAACGTATATATGATAGGTTCCTACGTCACGTAGCTCATTGAAACTTCTCTTGTAGCATTCTAGAGATATTTAAGATCAGTGGGAGCATTAAGTGTCTTAATAATAACTTGCAATAGTTGCAAGAGGTGGGGGAGTGAAATCTTTATATTACTTCAATTTACACCTCTTGTACAAGACACCGCTCCATCACGACACTGTTTCATCAATACTTGTCTCCTTAAAATCTAATGCTACCCTTACAAAAGTTTCATTGTTGCTTAATTATGGGCACATTTAGATTTCTTACCTAAACTAACATAATCCTCAACAAGAGAAATCACGACTAACGTCATTAACTTGTTTTCTCTATTAGAATTTGTTGGTCGTTACATATTGACCCTAAGCATGCTGAGTTCCTAAAGTTTTCTAAGGTCAGTAGGAGCAGTCAAGGTCCTTATCATGAGTTGCAAGGAATACAAGAGGCGGGGGGAAGAGTGTCATTAAATTTCACTCTGAATTTAACTCCGATTACACCTCTTGTACACTATACTGCACCAACTCTTATAAACTTAGAATGAAAATGATAGCAACCTAACCAAAAGCTAATCCATAAAACTGAAACTTCTAATGAACCCAATAATCAACTCAGGAGGTCATCTAGGTTTAAAAGCCTACTAACTTTGATGATTACATAACCTCCCTAATGAAGTTGAAATGGACTTTGGAAAAGTTTACCGATCCTATCTCTTCAAATTAAGCCATTAGTGTCAATCAATCTTCTAAATGGAATAAAACAGTTTTCTAGTAAAACTGATTTTATGTGTTCGAATAACGTTTGGGGTTTGATTGAATTACCTAAGAGTGTTCATAACTAAACCAAATCCTAATATAAGTGTTAAGACACTCAAAAGCATGATTGATTGTCAAAGGTTGTACTTAGGAAGAGATAAATTATTAAAGAATCTTTATTACATATCTAACAAGAGATTTCTTTGAGGATCATCATTGTTCTAGTAGCTTATAATAGTTTAAGGCTACATTAGATGAACATTAAAAGAATTTTCCCTAACAAATGGCTGACACATTTACATGTTCATTAGATAACAACCTAAAGTTTCAAACTGAAGGTTAAAGAACACTTTATTTGTAAGCCAATAATATCCATGTATGGGTTAATGCAAACATCATAATGTGATGAAAAGCTAACGTAATTATTTTCATCAAGAATCAAGTGGATTAATGTACCTACCTCAAAATGAGTGGGAGCAACTAAGATAAACTTGTCTATATAGATGATATTCTTTTGACAAGTATATGTTACATAAGTCAAAGTATTGTTAACACAAACTTTGATATAATAGATCTCAGAGATATCTCTTATGTAATAGATATCATAACATACTGAGATAGACCCAATGGGATATTAGTTCAGTAAATGGGTCCTTACGTATGTAACAAACAATACTGCTCTTCCTTTAGAGGATAATAGGATAAATGAGATTATTTCGTACGCTTCATTAATTGGAAGCCTTATGTAAGTTTAAGTCTACACTCGTCTAGATATTACTCATATTGCAACACACTAGATATGTCTAGATTAATGTGAAGCATCTAATGGAGTATTACAATATCTTTAAAGAAACGAGAGACTATAATTTAAGGAAGAAGTGAGAATTAAAACCGGTTTATTACTCTAACTTTGAGATATTCAAAGATGACAAAATGTAATTTCGGGTATATCTTTATGTCAGCAGACAAAATCTATTTCATGGAGGAGTCATAATGCACTGATATTAACAACTTAAGTTATAACGACATAATACAGTCACTAAATGTTGTTGAAAATTTATCAGTGGACTCATAAGTTTATTAACTCCATATAATTAATGTTTTGAAGACTTAGTGTGATAAAGTCAGCTACCATAACTCCTTGAACAATAACAGTTCAAGAGGTGCTGCATTAAGTTTCGATACGCAATTAATTATTCGTTTATGTAACGAATTGAGGAAACTAAGTTTTGTATCGAACACATTCATGATATGCTTAAGGATCCTATAACTGAAGGGCTATTACCCATAAGTCTTATTAAGAGAGCTCAGAGACGGGTATTAATTGATGGCCATGCGCAACTGCATATCGTACTATGAATGACTAAGTATTAGTTAATTTTCCTCATCAGTTTGATTTTGTATGTCTCTTAGAATATGTTCAACCGGTATAATGGCATATAGACAAATAAAGTTACAAGTCAAACAAAGGGCTTATGCGTATTTTGATCATAACGATTAGGTTTTAAATTAAGGCTATAGTATGATTAATGGGGGTCCTGAGTCGCATAATGATTCAACGGCTGTATTTCTCTGCTATAGTACTTGTTTAAGGCTAAAATGAGTGTTAACTCCTGATCAGGCTTATCTAATACTCATAGTAAATGATTACTCGGCTAAGTGGGAGAATGTGGAGAATGTAAGATTAAATATATTATGTAACAATATTTAATCTATAGCCATTATAATCATTTACATAATATAGATCAAAATATATAATAACCTATTAAATAATTAGTTGGTAATTGTTGATGGACCATATTACCCTTATTAACTAATTAGGTTTCCTCCTGGGTGCTTATATAAGGAGAATTATGTGGAGGTTAAAGGGTTACTCAGTTACACATTAGACACAACCCATTAGCCATAACATCAATAATTCGACCTCCTCTCCTAATCGAATCCCCTATTCGATTTCTAAGTCCCCATCATCAGTCAGCACCCTAAGGAGGAACCAGATCAAGATGACAAGCATGTCAGACTCCATTACTGGATTCTCCACTGCACTATCTGCTGTAACAGGTATGTTTTTTATTGTTTTCCCTCATGTATAAACAGAACTGATTCAACAATATACCCGCCCGGTGGCCGGGTAGTTTAATGTCATAAACCCAAACTATCTTTCTTTGCATTCTAAACCAAAATATTATCCATTTAAGATAAAAGCACAACTCTTTCGACTTATGAGTAAAAAAATAACCGACTTGACTTCATTAAAAAAAACACAAGCAATGATAATCATTCGTGTGAGCGTCTATAATTAATATCTTCAAAAGATATTTCATATGTACTTAACATTCCATCTTGATGGATTCTACTTTCATAAGCAGAGGCATGAAGCATGAGCACCTTGTGAGGCTGCACATGCAACATTCAAAGGTAATACAAACTTAAATGTTTAATATCTTTTACAAAAATAAAATATAATAAGTATGATATACCATCTTGCTAGTCATAGTAATCTCTTGTATTAATAGTGGTGTAAAGACCACTCAATAATTCGCATTTACACTGTAAAGGTCATTACCACATACATCCAGTTGGTGTCAACCCATTGATTTGTTCTGTAAGTAGTACTATTACTATAGCACAAAAAAATGCAGGATAAAAAGAACACCTTCACTACAATATCAGATTTTGCTTTTGCAAGTGAATCCCTTAAATTTTGAGCTTGAGCAGGACCTGAATAGAAAATAATAATGATTTATTTCAAATGGGTCAGACAGGTAAAGTTTAAATATTGACTAAACGTAAATGGGTCAAATGAGGCAAAACTCGCCCAAGGACGTTGCGATGCTTGCAACTTTCCAAATCCGTGTATTAAAAGGATAATGTTATTCAGGTATGCACTATGTATAACATTTCTATCCTCATTAAGAAAATTTAAAGTCGGTCCAAAACAAAACAAATCAAGTCAAAAGTAATTCAGGGATGTAGGGCCTTACATGAACATTACCGTGCACAGTTACGACTAAATCACTTATGACTTCAGGCCACAAGCAGTGAGCATTCAAGATTAGCAAGGATGTCCTACAAAAAGCGTCCACATATAATCACTCATGACAATCTTTATAAAATTAACAGGTATAAAGATTAGGGATAAAAGTGTCACTTTGATGAAGATAATGTCATTTATAAGATTAAAAGGATAAAAATACCTTTTTTTTAATTTAACAAAATCTTTTATGCAAGTTATTGTTAGACCCCAAAAATGTTACAAAATGTAAACTACATATCTCAAACATGTAATCTTTCAAAGTTAGACTCCAGAGGTTTACGTTTGACAAATACTACAAAATTACGTCTTAGCTCATTTTCAACTTCTTTTAGGGGTGGTCACTAGTGATAGAATTCTATCACTCCCAATATCCAATCAACTCATGCCATGTCATCACCCACTATTCTATCACTAGTAATAGAAATGTAGTGGGGGTGGTCACTAGTGATAGAAAATAGCTATTTAAAAATAGCTAACAAAAGTTGAGGGGTTAGTTTGCACTTTTCATCAAAGTTCTATTAATTCAATTACATAAAGGACAAAACAATCTCTGCAAAACATTCCATTTTCAACGCGTTATGTGTTCAACGCGTGATAGATGTCGAGGCGGCGGTGTTCGTGATACCATCACTCGTGGCCGGGCGTCCATCACGGACCGCCCCGCCTGGCCTTATCCAGTAAACCTCAATCGTTCTCTATTTTAACCAACTTCATTTTTTACACATTTGACCCATTAGAAGCCAATCTGACCTGACCAGCTCATTTAGTCATAAATGTCATATTTTACCCATTTGAGTTTTGACCCGTTAGAAGCCAATCCGACCTAATCAACTCATTTATTCATAAATGTCATTTTTTTTACCCATTTGACCCGTTAGAAGCCAACCCGACCCCACCAACTCATTTACTCATAAATGTCATATTTTACCCATTTGAATTTTGACCCGTTAGAAACCAATCCGACCCAACCAACTCATTTACTCATAAATGTCATTTTATTTTACCCATTTGACCCGTTAGAAGCCAATCCGACCCCACCAACGCATTTACTCATAAACGGGTCGAATAGTATATAATGACTAGTGAGAAAGTCATATATATACCTAATGGAAAGAGGAATTCAACCCAATATTAGCATATGAGTCGGTTTTGCAAGAATTTCTTTTTTCCTTCAGCTTGATACAAAGATCATACGAAGTTGCAGGGAATAAAGACTTGCGAATTAGCTCCACCACATTAAATTATCCTTTTCCCTTAATTTCCATCACACTTTCTCGAAATTCTTGTTGAGGTTTTGCTAATAATCGCCTAAACTCCTCTCCCATTTCAACAGATCTGGATAGGATCACAAACACATGTTTGATTAAAAAGAATTACACTGTTTTGCGTGTGTGTTTTGGAAACTGGAAGTGATTATGTGATATTTAACAATTAGAATCAAATAATCAGCTGTATAAAACATAATATAGTAGATACCATATAGTGTTTGAATGTGATTTTACTATTTAAAGTTGTAATATATATAAATGAGTTGTTTGCGTGTGTGAAAAATTCTGATTATTTAAGCTAGTAATATATAATATGACCAAAAGTGAGATAAAATATTTAGAAGGTCAGGGCGAAATTAGAGCAAAATCAACTTACTGATGCAAACCTTTCATTCTCTTAGGGTTAATTTTATAAGGAGGAAGATCCATCACCACCTAACATCAAATTGGATATAGTTATGAATACACAACATGTTATAGTTAGTTTAAACAAAAGATATGGTGAATAATAGGCAGATATACCCGTGCTATATGCATTCTGCAAGTACAATAGCAAGATTTATGCCTAATTGACTGTATATGTAATTAAATTGTACCTTAAAGTCGCTAATTCTTGAAGAGTTGGCTCTCGTTCTTGCTATTTCTCTTCTGTTTTTATGGCGGTAGTGGGGTTATAACACTACAACTGCTCTAACCTCTTGGAACCGTCCTTAACCTCCCCTTCTAGAAGGTTTATAACAATCAAGATCCTGAAACTGTTTTAACATCAGAGTAATAAAATTTAAAACCTCATAACATATTCTCAAAAAATAAACCAAAATCCAGACTAAGATGTGTCTGACCCCATCATCATAGTCAAATTCAAACTCATAGGAAAACTTTTTCATCACCACAGCCTGAACAAACCCATATCCAGTCACATTTGAACTCTCTCATATAACCTAAACAGAAAAAATAAAAAAGAATTCCACATGTAGGCCGAAGCTTAAGAGAACATCATTGCTTCCACTGTGGCACACGAACGCAAATTCCGCGTCGATCGGTGTACACACAAAAGCTAATCAGGGGCAATGCAAGAATCACTAGCGAAATACAGAGAGAAGTCGCCGACTACTTCAAAGTAGAGACACAAACCTTCAAAAAAAACTATTAGGGTTATATGTTTGTGAATTGCAAGTTGCAAACTTACTCTGGTGAAAATTGCCGACGTTGTTGGATTTGAGTGGGAGGGGGTAGACGGTTAGAGGTTGTTTTTGTTGACTGCAGCGTATCAGTAGGAATGTGGGGTGAGAAGTCAAAATAACCCTAAAAAAACCTCCCCTTCTTTTTCTGATTTTAAAGGGTCAGGATTTAACCTCATATTCATCTAATGGTTTAAATTGCATGATGTTCCCATTAACTTTAATGGTAACATAAGAATATATAATAAGTCTTAAGCAAAAATATGAATATAATAATAATAATAATAAATAATGGGCATATCTCATATACAGTTATTCTAAACTTTTTTAAGCTCTTGAACACTTTGCTTATTTTGTTATTGTCACGACTAGTTTAAAAACTTTTTCTTGTGGATCAGTTCTGTTTAGACATAATGGAAAACATGAAAACATACCTTTGATTGCATCAGTACAGGCCATCAGAGAATCCAGATGGAGACGCAGCAACAGTGTTTGACATGATTATCAGCTTGATCCGGTTCCTCCTTAGGGTGCAATCTAATTATGGTGATGAAGAAACCGAATAGGGTGTTCGGTTATGGAGAGGAGGTCGATTGATGTTATGAGAGTAATTAGGTTATGTATCTAAGTGTGTAACCTTTTAACCTCCATATAAGTCTCCTTATATAAGCACCCAAGAGGAAACCCTAATTAGTTAATAAGGGTAATTAGGCCCATCAACAATTGCCAACTAATTGTTTAATAGGTTGTTATATATTTTGATCTATATATAATGTAAATGATTATAATGGCTACTAGATTAAATATAAAATAATATATATTTAATCTTACATTCTCCCACTTAGCCGAGTAATCATTTACTATGAGTATTAGATAAGCCTGATCAGGAGTTAACACTCATTTTAGCCTTAAACAAGAACTATAGCAGAGAAATACAGCCGTTGAATCATTATGCGACTCAGGACCCCCATTAGTCATACTATAGCCTTAATTTAAAACCTAATCGTTATGATCAAAATACGCATAAGCCCTTTGTTTGATTTGTAACTTTATTTGTCTATATGCCATTATGTCGGCTTGACATATTCTTAGAGACATACAAAATCAAACTGATGAGGAAAATTAACTAATACTTATTCATTCATAGTACGATATGCAGTTGCGCACGACCATCAACTAATACCCATCTATGAGCTCTCTTAATAAGACTTATGGGTAATAGCCCTTCATTTATAGGATCCTTAAGCATATCATGAATGTATTCGATACAAAGACTTAGTTTCCTTAATTCGTTCATAAACGAATAATTAATTGTGTATCGAAACTTAATGCAGCACCTCTCGAACTGTTATTGTTCAAGGAGTCATGGTAGCTGACTTTATCACACTAAGTCTTCAAAATATTAATTATATGGAGTTAATAAACTTATGAGTCCACTGATAAATTTCCAACAACATTTAGTGACTATATTATGTCGTTATAACTTAGGTTGTTGATATCAGTCCATTATGACTCCTCCATGAGATAGGTTTTGTCTGCTGACATAAAGATATACCCGAAATATCATTTTGTCATCTTTGAATATTACAAAGTTAGAGTAATCAGCCGGTTTTAGTTCTCACTTCTTCTTCAAATTATAGCCTCTCGTTTCTTTTAAAGATATTGTAATACTCCATTAATGCTTCACATTAATCTAGACATATCTAGTGTGTTGCAATGTGAGTAATATCTAAACGAGTATAGACTTGAACTTACATAAGGCTTCTAATTAATGAAGCGTAAGGAAATAATCTCATTTATCATATTATCCTCTAAAGGAGAGCAGTATTGTTTGTTACATATGTAAGGACCCATTTAAGGTTAAACTTATGGAACGAAACTAATATCCCATTGAGTCTATCTCGGTATGTTATGATATCTATCATGTTAGAGATATCTCTGAGATCTATTATACCTTTGTGTTAACAATGCTTTGACTTATGTAACATATACTTGTCAAAAGAATATAATCTATATAGACAAGTTTATCTTAGTTTCTCCCACTCATTTTGAGGTAGGTACATTAATCCACTTGGTTCTTGATGAAAATAATTACTCTAAGTTTTCATCGCATTATGATGTTTGCATTAACCCGTACATGTATTTTATTGGCTTATAGACAAACAGTTCTTTAACCTTAAGTTTAGAACTTTCAGGTTGCTTTATGAACATGTAAATGTGTCATCCAATTGTTAGGGAAAATTGTTTTTAATGTTCATCTAATGTAGCTTTAAACTATTATAAGCTACTAGAACAGTGATGATCCTCAAAAAATCTTTTGTTAGATATGTAATAAAGATTCTTTAATAATTTATCTCTTCCTGAGTACAACCTTTGACAATCAATCATGCTTCTTCGTGTCTTAACGCTTATATTAGGATTTGGTTTAGTTATGAACACTCTTAGGTAATTCAATCAAATCCCAAACGTTATACAAACACATAAAATCAGTTTTACTAGAAAATTGTTTTATTCCATTTAGAAGATTGATTGACACTAATGACTTAATTTGAAGAGATAGGATCAGTAAACTTTTCCAAAATCCCTTTCAACTTCAGTTAGGGAGGTTATGTAATCATCAAAGTTAGTAGGTTTTTAAACCTAGATGACCTCCTGATTTGATTATTGGGTTTTAAAAGTTTCAGTTTTATGGATTAGCTCTTGGTTAGGTTGCTATCATTTTCAGGATTCTAAATTTGTAAGAGTTGGTGCAGTATGGTGTACAAGAGGTGTAATCGGAGTTAAATTCGGAGTGAAATTTAATGACACTCTTCCCCCCGCCTCTTGTATTCCTTGCAAGTCATGATAAGGACTCTGACTGCTCCCACTGACCTTAGAAATTTTAAGGAACTCAGCATGCTTAGGGTCAATATTTAACGACCAACAAATTCTAATAGAGAAAACAAATTAATGACATTAGTCTTTGTAGTTTCTCTTGTTGAGGAGTATGTTAGTTTAGGTAAGAAATCTAAGTGTGCCCACAATTAAGCAACAATGAAACTTTTGTAAGAGTAGCATTAGATTTTAAGGAGACAAGTTTTGATGGAACAGTGTCGTGATGGAGCGGTGTCTTGCACAAGAGGTGTAAATTTAGGTAATGTAAAATTTTCACTCCCCCACCTCTTGCAACTATCGCAAGTTATTATTAAGACACTTAATGCTCCCACTGATCTTTAATATCTCTAGAATGCTACAAGAGAAGTTTCAATGAGCTACATGACGTGGGAACCTGTCATATATATGTTAGACTTTATTTGATTTCTTTAATGTCCATATATCATAAGAAACTTTAGAGACATATTTAATAGAAATCTTATTAAGTACATACATGAATAGATTTCTTCTAAGAACGTGTGCCATATGCGACAAAATTTAGATACAAGTTAATAGTCTTTTAAATGATAAATGAATTATGTCTGAATATTCTATTTGGAATAAGTTCCACGAATTATGATGGACCCATACTTATTCCTTAAGCCAAGTAATATTTAGGGCTTTAACGTCATGATTTAAAATCACTTAGAATGAGATTAGATGAATAATCATCCTCATTAACCATGTCATGATTTCTCATGAATTTCGGTTATAATGGATGAAATTTACAGGTCTCATTTTCCTTTTGTCAAATTCTCATTTGCATGATAACAAAAGTTGTGAAAGTGTAAGGATCGTCTAGTTTTATCTTAGTAATGTTTCTACCCAGATATTTAGAACAAATAAAATGAGAATTTAAGGTAAGTGTGACTTTATGTTGGCTATGCAAACCTCCCAACCTTCATAACATTGTGTAATTATGATACTATATTCTGACTAATCTTCAGAATATATATATATATATATATATATAAGGTATCGAAAAACGTTGTTAGAAGACTGCTTATTATGGTTCTTATAGCCTTAACATTTTATTTTGTCACTAACTCTCATGTTAGTTATTTGTTGACTTCTGGTAAGGAAACGTTTAAAACTAGAGTCAACTAATCATGTGTTAATTGGAATATTAAAATTAGCAGACTTAAATATCTTTAGTAAGTGACTACCTAATTAACGTATCCAACTGATCTTCTGAATAATGGATAGTCTCGTTGTTTATGCCTAGTCTAATGGCATAATTATGATGTGAGATTCTCCCTTGAAGAACCTTAGAGTTGGAATTTTGTACTTGTATTTTGACTATGGACCTTAGAACAATCCTCTTTTAAAGTTTAAGTGGTTGTAAGGTGAATAACAACTTATTTTCCAGCTTCAAACATTTATTTCTTTGTACATATGTTGCTTATCAACACACTCATTATACTTTGGTACTTTTGAGTGTTATAGTTGATTTATAAGGCATCAAATTGTACAAGTGAAAATCTTAGTATGTAATGTACTGGAAAAATGTACTTATTTCCATGCGTAAACCCTTAACTTTATGGGTCATGGTATTGTACATTATAATGTATTCACATATACCACTTTTTATAGTTTAGAATTTTAAATGAAGGCCTGCATCTTAGGAATTCTTGTGATTATTCCACAATTATAGATTAGTCTTAGGAAAGACTTAATCTGGAATAACCTTCTAGTGACAACACTTATGTTAGAGAGTTCTTGATTATCATAAGAGACATCATATTTGATTTACCCTAATCATCATGCTCTACTTTTTTTTCTATAGTAATCATTATCAGAAGAGAGTAGTAGGATTATCGTGTCTTAATGGATAATCAAGGATTCAAATTTAAGAGCTAATTCTTATAGAAACTTTAAGTAAAGCAAAACATATTTGATTTAGGAATTAGAGTGGATGAGATATAGATTTATAGAAGAAAATTACAGTGAGTAAAATTATGGGTACTAAAAGATAAGGCAGACGGAATTATCATAAAAATTAACTAAGGATCATTAATATAAGGATCATTATGTGAAGAGGTTGTGATATGTCTATTACTAACATCAAAATAATAGACTATTTAAAGTTCTACTTAAACGAAGACAAATCAGCTTTGGCCAGAAGTGTAATCATTTAAGCATGTGTGCAAAGTATTTGTGACAAATCAGCTTTGGCCAGAATTGAAACAATCACTTTAGTTATGCACTCGTTAAGTATGCCATCTATGAAGGAATTAAATTAGCTTTGGCCAGATATTAAGACATTCATGTTTATGATGCACACTTAACATAGCTTTCGTAATACTTGAACGATAAGTAGATGTATCAAATCAGCTTTGGCCAGAAGTGATACATCAGAAGCTCATTCAAGTAAAGCCAAATTTGGTTTGTAAAACATTATTTGATCCTTATTAATTAACTAAGTATTTACAAAACCAATCATTTAATAGCAAACCACCTGTTAGCACGGGGTTCGGGGCGGAGCCCCGAGCTAAGTATTAGTTCACATTAAACAGCCTAAATTAATGAGGTTTCGAGTGAGATCTTGACTCAGTTATGAGGTCTCGAGTCAAGTCTCGACTCATCTTGCAACATTATGAGGTCTCGACTCATTAATGGTCTCGAGTCGCAACCTCAGTGTCTCGCGTCGTAATCATGGTCTCGACTACTGTGTTTTATGAGATCTCGAATCCATAATGAGGTCTCGAGTCGCAACCATGGTCTCGAGTTATGAAGATTGAAGCCCTTAATCGAAACCTCAGTGGTCTCGAGTCGAAACCTTATGGTCTCGAGTCGAAATCGTTGTCTCGAGTTGTAAGGATTTGAGAACACTTATGATTTCGAGTCGAGTTCTTGTGGTCTCGGATGGTTAAAATTTATCTCGAAAATCCTGTTACAGCTGTTAATGTAAAAGCATAACTGAAAATTCGAATTCTTAGGGATTTTGAGATATAATTTCCTATTTTAGTGCTGATCTAATTTTATCAAATATTTCGAAAAATTTTATCTGTTAATCTAACAATAGTTTTCGAAAACTTCTAAGAGTTAAAACAGATCAAAACATGAAAAAACACTCAATAATCCAAATCATATTCCAAAACATAAAGGAATTTTCGAATTTTCCTAAGAACATATGATGAACCCTAAAAATAAAACATAATTCTGGAACCCGAAACCTGAATTTTAAGGCTTTTTATAAACAGATTTCGGACTTGATTTTAACCATTCTGATTTCGAGTCATTTATATAACATTCTTTTTCCGAAAAAAGTGATTTTGGCACAGCAGACTCGAAACCGGCTGATTGTGATCATGAAGTTGTTCAAAATTTCTGTTATCATGATTTCCGAAACACTGACTCGAAACAGTAACTCGAGAACAGAGTTTCGAATTTTATTAAACTTTGAAAATTTTTGTTTTCCAGATTTCAATCCTAGAATAATGGATAGAATCAGAACTGATTTATCAACATATGCTCTGATACCACATGTGGATCAGTTCTGTTTAGACATAATGGAAAACATGAAAACATACATTTGATTGCATCAGTACAGGCCAGCAGAGAATCCAGATGGAGACGCAGCAACGGTGTTTGACATGATTGTCAGCTGGATCTGGTTCCTCCTTATGGTGTAATCTAATGATGGTGATGAAAAAACCGAATAGGGTGTTCGGTTATGGAGAGGAGGTCGATTGATGTTATGAGAGTAATTAGGTTATGTGTCTAAGTGTGTAACCTTTTAACCTCCACATAAGTCTCCTTATATAAGCACCCAAGAGGAAACCCTAATTAGTTAATAAGGGTAATTAGGCCCATCAACAATTATCAACTAATTATTTAATAGGTTGTTATATATTTTGATCTATATATAATGTAAATGATTATAATGCCTACTAGATTAAAAATAAAATAATATATATTTAATCTTACATTTCTTTCTTGAACACTTTGCTTATTTGGTTATTGTTACGACCAGTGTGATAAATGGAAGAAATTTAATTCAAGTACATTTACAAATATTCCAACAATATTATACAAGATCAGCAGTTTTTTTTAATCGTTTTAGTTTTAGATACACGAGTTCAACCATAATTTCGAACCGTGATAACATCACCTTTCAAAAAAAAAAAAAAAAACAAATCGAATTTCCAACAATATCAATATGAGTTGACTACGTTCAATATCCAGCCCAATCCTTTGATCTTGGGTCTCACTTGTCTTTCTCCATAGGCTGATGGGCTCAAATGACAGAAGTCCTTGTCATAGGTCTCTGACCATTTTTCTCTCTGGATAGCCCCGAATCTCGATTGATGACTTTAGAAATCAAATCCAAATTAATTTGAAAACTAGCTTAAACATACACATTATTATTTTATAAGATGATTGGTGATAGGTGTTTTTAAAACGTATGATAGAGGTTAGTGACTTTTAGGGAGACCTATTGATTTGTTTTAGCTTGTCTTGATGACCTATTTTGTCTTACCTTTCTGTTTTATCTTTGCTTACGTTTCTTATTAGGTGTCACGGCTAGGTACTCTTTTAGGTGTTGTGGATCTTTGGCAACAACCTCTCTTATCTCATGAGAATATTAGATAAATGTAATGTATGTTCTCATCTCACCCTCCTCAGACCCTACTTTACAAATGTAATATTATTGTATACATTTGTTTGTTTGTTACTATAATAATATAAATTTCTAAAAATTTATGTGGAATTCCCCTAAAAACAATACTCTCAGTTTAGCCCAACACATGCTTTTAGAGAAAGGGAAAACATGTTTAAACACAACCCTCTGTTCCTCTAACCCGTCCATTTTGCCACTTCGACGGTCTATAAAGTACCCGACCCCATTTCACTGTATCAACTTCAAGACATATAAATGTTGCATTTTTAAATCTGTGTAAACTAAGTCTTACCAAAAGACACTTTATACCTGAAGTAATTAATGCATGTTATGAGAGGAAAACCAAATTTTCACCAGAACCTCAACAACTTAAAGTTGGCCTGCATAAAACCACCTTTTAGTAGTTGCTTTTATGCTACAAATAATGTTCAAATCCACTCTAGTCCAGTCAGCACTAGAGTACATGAATAACACATTCAAACTAAAACAATTGCATATAACAAGAGCTTTTGGAGACGAACATCACGGGAATATCGCGGCTTCCACTGCAATTTTCTTATCATTATGTATACTGGGAAGTGGCGGTTCTGATGGGACCGGGGTTTTTTCCTCCGGGGCTGATGGAACGGAGGTTTTTTCCTCCGCAGCTGATGTGGCAGGAGGAGAAACTTCTTTATCTTCAATTGGTGATTCGATTTTTTCACTTTCCTCTGCTTCTGGCTTTGATAACCCAACCTTTTCTCTCAGTAACTTGAGTTTTTCCAATATCATCTTCTTCATTTCAGCTTTAGTGATGCGGGCTGCAGCGGGTTTGGGTGTTGATAGAGTGACAGCGCTGAATGATGCAGCGGTTAAAAACAATGCTAGATCTCTTCGCGAGATGTTAGTTGATTTCTTTTCAGATGTTTCCAACTTTTGTTGTTCTTTGATTTTTACCTGCATCATCAAATAAAAATACAGATTTGGAATTATCTGCCTTGCGAAAAACTATCATGGAATATGATCAAATTTAAAGACTTATAACCTATCTTTAAATGATCATTTTTAAAACCATATATCAATCGGGTCAAGTTATTCTACAAAGGCTCCTAATTGTAAGAAGGATTTATAGAGTGACAAGTGTCCAATAACCTAAAATTAAACCCACTACATCACCACCCAAAACCTATAAAAAAACTAAACACCCAACCCCCACCCTCACCACCACCCAAAAACTTAAACCCCCACCCCCCACCCCCTAGGCAAAAAAAAAAAGAAAATATATATATATATATATATATATATATATATATATATAGGTAAAGAGTACTGTACAAATCTCCTTATCGTACATTACGTACGCTACAATCTCAGCCGCCCGATCATCTTCCCGCATTGAATTCGCATGTTGTTTTTTGTACCACATGCGAAATTGTTACAAAAAAACAACATGCTATTTCATCAAAATTAACACATGCGAAATTGGTACAAAAAACATGCGAATTCATAAAAAATTATCACATGCGAAATTGTTATAAAAAAAAAACATGCTATTTCATCAAAATTATCACATGCGAAATTGGTACAAAAAAAACATGCGAATTCATAAAAAATTATCACATGCGAAATTGTTATAAAAAAAACAACATGCGATTTTAAAATGCGGAAGATGATCTGACGGCTGAGATTGTAGCGTACGTAATGTACGATAAGGGCATTTGTATGATAACCGGCCTCTATATATATATATATATTTTGGGGTGGGTGATGGGGGAGGGGGTGGGTGGGGTTTAGGTTTTTGGGTGGTGGTGGATGTTTAATTTTTTTTTTTTTTTTTTGTATACTAGATTTTTTTTTAGGACCCTTTGTACCCTTCTTACAACTAGGATCCTTTGTATTTGATCCTAACCAAACATAGATTATATTGACAGGCTTTTGTTTGACCGAAAAACTAGGGAATTCTAAAATCAGGATCCTTTCGTACATTTTTTTTGGTTAGGATCCACACTCGGAATATGATGACACGGATTTTTTGTATACAATTTCTAAAAAGCACAAAATCACACGATTGCAACCAAGGGCGGACCCAAGCCCACCCCAAGGTGGGCGGGCGCACCCCCGGGGGAAAAAAAATTAGGGCTAAATTCCGTCAAAAATCCCGTCTGCACCCCTTGGAATTTTTCGTCCGCACCCCTTGGAATTTTCGACCGCACCCTTTGAAATTTTTCGTCCGCACCCTTAGGTAAAAAGTGTTATCAATTTATATTTTAATTTTTTTTAGTAAACTCTTATTTTTTTTAAAAATATACTACCTAAATTATATAACTTTAAATACCTAACCAACTAAACCCAAATACCCATACATTTACCCACTTATAATTCCTAACTAGCTAGCCCAAGTCTTAGCCCATTAATCAAACCCAACAATATTTCAAACTATAATAAAATAATTAAAGCCCAAAACCTTAAGAAATGCTATTCCGCTCTCTCTCTCTCTCTTGCGTCCCTGCACTGCCAACGAACAACATCACCAAGCGACAACAGTCCAGCAGCCGGCGACCACCGTAATCAGCCACCATACCACCGTCGTTTGACACCAAATCTAACCGGAATCCGAACGCGGGTAAGTTTCTTTGTTATTTTGATGATTTTGGTTGATATTATAGGAGAAAAAAGGGTAATAAAGTTGTTAAATAGGTTTGAAATTTTGTGTGTTTTGACGTTGTTTATGGTTGTTTAGATGATTTTTAGGGTGATTATGTTGTTTATATATTTTTAGGGTGATTACAACTTACGTTATGATTTCTAGGGCTTGAATAGTTGAAAATTAAAATTGAAACATTATGTTATGGAGCGATGATCTTATGTTATATAGAGAAAGAATTGCTTAAGAAATTAGCTTTAGATGATGTTTTGGATAGATTTCAAAAAATGAAAACCCATAGGGCGTCGACGTTTTAATTATGTTTGTAACAAGGTTTGACATGTTTTTGATGATTATATAAATTTAGTTTGATGTTCGTTTGTTTTACATGACCAGACCCGACCCGATACGAACCGATTTTTTTACTTATATACCTAGAGGCCTAAAATTTTTAAAAATGTTCCGCACCCCATGGAAAAATTCCTGGGTCCGCCACTGATTGCAACCAGAAAATTCGAACTGAATGCGAAACGAACATAGTCAAGCTCTAGAAAAAATCAGGGCCCCAAAGTCAGCTTTTATTTAATTTTTTTTATATTTTTTACAGTTGAGCAGCCCCTATCCAAATGGGTCCGTTAGAGTTTCATCTGTATTTATTCAGCACTGTCATTTGTATGACATACATAAATATTCAAAACTATGTACACAATATTCATGATCAACTTATGACTAACATATCGAATCAAGATAACACGTAGAGCATTTAGGAATCAAGATAACAGTAAGAACAAACAAAGTACATAAGTGAATAATAATTAAGTGAATAATAAACCAAATTAAATAAACGAAACTAGTTCACATATAGTAACGTGTAGATCATTATGATTGAATGAACCTGAAGAGGAAGTTTGGAAGTAGCAGCAGCTGGGTGTTTGGCATTAGATCCGATGGATCCTGTCACCGGAGGTGGAGACCCGGCCATCATTTTAACGGTGAAGGAAGTCATTTTAGTTGCCGGAGACGAAAGCTGTAGTTAAGATTGATTGGGTTGATGAGTGTGAAGTTGAAGTGAGTAAGAGTGATTTGAGTTGGGATTCGGAAAGTCGGATCGAAAGCAGAAGTTGGTGGTAGGTAGAGCTAAACTAAACAAGTTCTGTTTTGCTACTTGGACCTTTTAACTTCATCTATTGATGTTGATGGTCCTTTCAAGTTATTAGTGTTAATAATCACATATGGTAAAATCTTATTTTAACATTGTGTATACGGGGTCGTATAAAGTTATACGGCCCTTATAGAATAAGATAAACTGAAAAAGCCTGTGGGCAAGGGCGTAGCTTTGTGGGGGCGGGAGGGGGCGGTCGGCTCCCCGAACTTTTCGCTCAGTAGTGGAGGGTATGTAGTTTTTGTATAGAAATTTTTGGGTATATACGTTTTTAACCCCCCGGTTTTATAGAAATTTTTAGTATATACGTTTTCGACCCCCCGGTCGAAAATCTCAAGCTTCGCCACTGCCTGTGGGCGCAGTCTTTGTCAATTTATTTTATTCTATACGGATCGTATAACCTTATACGGCTCGTATACACCATGTTAAAACAAACATTGGTCGTATACAACGTATATTTTATATACGACCCGTATAGATAGGATTTTTTTTGAGTTAATATTCACACATTAGGGTTTTGATCTGGCAGTCTATATAGTGTTCAGAACCATCAAATCAAACGGCTTCTGCTATCAAGGAAAATGGGTTTCAGTTTTCTTTTTACTTTGAAACAAATCCCATTTCATCAAAGAGAAAGTAAACTCAGACAAACGACCAGTTGATTAACATAAAGCAAGCATTGAAAACTTTTAACTATCAAGGAAAACGGGTTTCAGTTTTCTTTTTACTTTGAAACAAATCCCATTTCATCAAAGAGAAAGAAAACTCAGACAAACGACCAGTTGATTAACATAAAACAAGCATTAAAAACTTTTAACTATTAACGAAAACGGGTTTCAGTTTTCTTTTTACTTTGAAACAAATCTCATTTCATCAAAGAGAAGTGTTAGGATTCAAGGGTTTAGGCGCCATGTCACAGGAAGATGGGTACAGAAACCACCAAGGGGGTAATGGCTATTATATAAATACCAAAAGCTTCAGCCATGACGGTATGTTTTCCGGCACAAGATTGTTGATGGTTCAGTGGAAGAAGGTGAAGAGTGTGGGTGAAATGGTGTGTGTGGATGGATTCGAAGAATCTCGTTCCGTATTTTCTCCTTTTCTAGCTCTCGTAGAATCTCGTTCTGTATTTTCCCCTTTTCTAGTTCTCGAAGAATCGCGTTCCGTATTTTCTCCTTTTCTAGTTCTCGTAGAATCTTGTTCTGTATTTTCCCCTTTTCTAGTTCTCGAAGAATCTCGTTCGGTATTTTCTTCTTTT
Source organism: Helianthus tuberosus (assembly GCA_030545235.1). Taxonomy (NCBI): domain Eukaryota; kingdom Viridiplantae; phylum Streptophyta; class Magnoliopsida; order Asterales; family Asteraceae; genus Helianthus; species Helianthus tuberosus. Next base: position 156,967,914 of record CM060418.1, on the reverse strand, counting down.
CTAGTTCTCGAAGAATCTCCTTCCGTATTCTCCCCTTTTCTAGTTCTCGTAGAATCCAGTTCCGTATATGGATGTCAATGATAGATGTCAATCAAAGTTACACAAGGCAATTAAACCTTACAAAAACCATCTAAAAACTTATATAATATGCTTCATATATTAAACATAAAATAATTAAAATATATTCCTCCATTCATTGCTTCACTTGACCTGAAAGATGATAACTTTTGTCACACCCCAACCGATGGCGAAAACATCGGGGCATGGCACTGAGCGAAACAGATTGTCCAGAAGTTTCCATAACAATTATCATTACCAATTAATTTAAAGTAACATGTCCCATACCATGTCTTAAAAGGCAAACAAATTATTACAGACAAATCTAGTCAAGTAGTTCTGTTCCGACAACTCAGATTTATACATAGATAGTTTATTTATTGGTTTCTAGGACCTCTTTTCCTAGCTTCGATTTCATTACAGCATAGAGAGCATCCTAGACCTTTCCTAGCCTCAAGTTCACATCAAGCTAAGCATGTAAACTTCTTATGCACCTGTCACATACGTTAAAGTAACATTCAATACACATAGTGTAAAGGTGAGCATACAAGTTTGATAATAGCATATAGAGTTCGAAAGCGTTACGCATAACCAGCACGTACACAGAGTGAAATGAGGCATGTTAGTTATCGACATGAACCTATAGATACCAATGACTGCGGGTTGACTGCCCAAGGCAGTTCGCGATACATTCTTACCACTGTGAGCGATGTAGGTAATTGTCCTTAACAACCCCCGAGTGAACGGGTGCTGAGTCCAAACTAATAGTACTACCGTTGCTAAGGCAGGTAGACAACATTCCATGTGTAAACATAACAAACAAGCATTCATTTAGTCACGTATAACATGCGGTAACGATCAGCGTTTAAAGTATTGCGTAGTGTGTTCGATGTGATTTAGTATAAGTAACGTATGTAACACCCAAAAGTGCATAAAGCAAAAAGGGATCGAGTATACTCACAGCGATTGATGGATTGTAGGGAGCGCTAGAGAGTAGGGTTAGCCTGAATAGATTGATAGCATAACGATAAGTGACGCGCAAAATGATGCAAAGTACAAGTGGTTCGGACAGCCAGTCGTGCGGGTGGTTGTCCGTTCGGACGGTCGTCCGGTCGGATGACTGTTCGAGTGGATTGTTTCTTCCTTTGGGAAGGATGTGTTTGTGTATGATGGCTTGACTTTTGAAGTTTTCGTTGTAGTATTTTGAAAACATTGAAGTACCTCTAGCTTTCAGGTCGGTCGATCGAACGGTCATTCGATCGGATGGCAACCCGTTCGGTTGGGCACTTCAGCGAGAACAAATTCACAGCAGGGTGTCACTCGCTCGGGCGGTTGTTCGATCGGCTGGCATCCTTTGTGCATTGAACATGTTGAAAATTGTTTAAGTGTTGAAGTTTAAATGTCTCATGGTTCGATTGGCAGTTCGATCGGATGGTAGTCCGATCGGACAACAATTCGTTCAACATTCAGACTTCAAGTGTTGGCAGAAATGATTAAGTGTGGGACCAAGGTGCAAGTTGTACGGGCGGCCAGTCGTGCGGTTTGGCTGTCCGTTTGAAAAGCAGTCCGTTCGGATGGCACTCTGTCCTGGTTGACCTGTTCGTCTTATACTTGGTTGTGTTTGGTAGTTTGTTGTTTTATCGAGATGCGTTGATATCGTGCTAACCAACAGAACTCTATCCCAAGCTCTAGTGATCCGATCGAACAGGAACCACCCAAATTCGGTCAGTCCACCGGTTTTAAGATGATAGTTCTTGGTTAACCCGGAATCGATAATCTCGTGGATAGAATACGGATCTTGAACTAACACAACCACAAGATTGAGTAGTGAGTCGGCACAAGCTCCGATTCTACCAGTTTTGAATGCATTGAGTGTAAAAGAGTTGAAAGAAAGTTGGAAAACCTCCTTTCAATCCTTTTCACCATTAATATGTCTAGATCTTATGAAAGATCTTTGTTAGTTTATGTGGAAATCGGTTAGATCTAAGTTGTTCTTGGTGGATTGAGGCCAAAACATGAAGTTCTTCAAGAACACATGATGATGTCATCCTAGAACACCTTAAATCTCGATGATTTCATGGTTAAAATGTAACACCTCGAAAATTCACGTCCTATAATGTGTTGACACGTGTCATAAGTTTGAACGTGTGAAAGAATACTCTAGAGGGACTAAAGTTGACAAACATGAAAAGTATATGAATATACGGGTTCAAAATGTCAACAGTGAATAAATATACTTTACAGTAACCCTACATGATGCTCATACCTTCAAACGAATAAATCATGGATCATACGAAGCTAAATATGAAAGAAAGTGAGAGATTACAAACTACAGGGGTTAAATGTGTCAACATGTTTAAAGTATACCTCTGAGTGACCTTTTAGCAAACCCGAAGCTTTGTAACGGTTAATTATGCTCACTAGAATGCACGATATAAATTTCATAAAGTTTCGTTATCGTATGAGAAAGTTATGATCAAATTCGTATACAAGGGGTTAAAGCGTCAACGTTGAAAATTATGACTTTTCGGGTAAACATGAAGTGACCAAGGACTCAATAAAGCGGGTATAAGTCTTGAAGCCCTTGTAAGTAAATGTGAAGGGGTCAAATTGCAAGAAATAAGTTTGGTTGACCCTTCGAAAGGCCAAGAGACAAATATGCAACAACTTGAAAATGTGAAATCTGAATACGAGGCTCAGGCGGGCCGCGTAAGATGTTAACATGTCTTACGCGGGCCGCGTACGACGCCCAGTTAAAGAAAAGTTGGACATCAGCCTGGTTTCATGCATTAACCGACTTTAAACAGATATTTTCACTACATGGGCGACCCCTAAACAGTCCTAGGCACTTAGGGACATCTGTTGATGATCCATGGCCATTGCTAGCATGATTTGTCAATGATCTAAGGTGATTAAAGCACTATATAAAGGCCTTGTGTTGCAACTTTGTAACCACACCTTCCATCTGCATTTCTGATCATTTCTGGAGCTCCAAAGCAGACTCAAGTGATCACAAATCGTGCATAGGACTTCAGTAAGTATGCTTAACCTTTCTTAGTTGAGTTTTTACTTAGTTTTAGCTTAAAAGTCAAACCGTCGTAATTACCGTTTGACTTAGCGATTAATCATTGTTGGTCCAGTGATTACTCGAATTGAAAGTAGTTATAGGTTGGTAATTATGTGGTCAATAAACCCTTAAAAGGGCACCCTCTGATTCCCACTCTAACTAGATCAAATGTCGGGTCAAACTTGTTATTAAAAAGTCAACAGAATGCTTAATTTCCAATTTATGCATAATTAGCAATGTAGAACCCATACAACCTTTTTGATCATTAATATAACTTGGTAATGAATATAAGAACATGTCTAAACATGTTCAACCCGACAATTTTCAGTAGAGACCCGGTTCGGAACCGAAAGTCGCAAAAATTGACTTTTGCTTTGACTTTCAGTTCTGACCCGTTTAAGCATGTTTTAGAAATGCCTTAGAGCTCTAATTGGACCAGGTTACATGCTAGTATAACCCTCTGTGATTATACACCATGGTTCATTAGTTATCCAATTAATATGCATAATTCCGTTAATTGCCTATATGTTGACCATTATGCCCTTTTCACCATAAAACGTGATTTTTGAAAATATAAAAGAGTAGAAACCTTAGTTACTGATTTATAAACTTTCATCCAAAATTTGACATCAGTTTGAGGTGTAGATTTAGAGTTATGCTCATTAGCGTAATTAGAAAGCTTCTTTAGCGATTAAACCGCATAATTAGCATATAGCCTATTTAAAACCACTTTTTGATATCAAACTATTTACCCATTGATGTAATATAATATTTTGGTATTTTTGAAGATTTTTAAATAATTTTAGGCTGAGCATAACTTAGAGTTATAAGCTTAATTCGGTAATTGTCGGTTTTGCCCTTTTGGGCTATAAAATGAGATTTACATATCTTTTTGACCCCAAACCTTTTGCTACTGATTTCATATGATAAATAAATTATTTTAAGCCTTCTGGAATAATAAAAATATCAACCTTCTATATATAACCCGGAAACGGCTTCTAATCGCCTTTTTAAGCGTTTTTAACGCATAGTATGTACTAAAACTATTTTAAACATACACGGGTTGATACCTTCTGATATTTTAGGTAAATTATAATATCTTAACAGTAAGAAAAAGTTGTTTAACTCAGACTTCAGTTTTGAGCTTTTCGGCTTATGTGAAATTACCAAAATGCCCCTACGGTGCATAGTTTGGTTATAATTGATAAATTTCACATATATACTTTACCCTACTGTTATAACTTATTAATTTGAGTATTTTTGCTGATTACATCAGACCTGTAACCCAGGATAATACTTAAACTCTTTTATAACCTCGTAATTGACCAAAATACCCCTACGGGGCGTAGTTCGAGTTTAAATTCGTTTCGGGCATAATAAAAGATATCTTACCGATGTCACAACATATTTAAGGCATATTAACTTAGGAAACCTGTATATGGCTCTCATGATTACCCGTTACGCCTCTTGCGCGTTCGGTTCAGTTTATGTAACTAGTTTGCATAAATTGGCCGAAACGGGTCAAACCTTATCGGTTTTATCTCAAAATCCAGAATGTGTATAATATACCCATATTAAGCAAGTCTTCAAACTTTTTGGGTCTAAATCACATTCTATCCCGGTCTTCACTTAATCGTGCGTACGAACCGTATCTTTAAAACTAACCGGTCTAAGTTTAGGCTTAATTAAAGACCCGTTAGGATTCTAATAGGTTATTATAAACCTTCGTTCCAGAATAGGAGGACCAGTAAAAGCTACTTGCATTTGCTGTTTGTGAATTATACTTGCAAAGGTAAATACTTTTAACTTATTTTCCCTTATACGGGCTTGGGGTACGGTATATAAAATACCGCTTGGTCGGGCATTCGACCTTAACCGATTGGTGGTTAAGTATTATCGAGATGACCCGTTTAAATATGTTTTGTTTGCTTAACGCCTTTGGGGGGGGGTTAATGACCATGTCCCGGATATCCTCGGCATCATTTTACGAAATGGCCATGACCTAAGCGCGGGGTGTAGGCGTACACCCGTCAGTGCATAAATAAATAATGTGGTGTGTCTATTGATCTTTAACCCGGCACGAACCGGGCTACTGAACGCATAAGGAACATGTAATTCTTTTACAAGTTTATATATTTAAATAATTATCCCAAGTTATAAAATGTTTGTGCCACGTGCATCCAAATCAATTTTTAATCATTTTTAAAATGAGTCGGTTAATTGTATTTACTAGTGTAAACTGACGTATTTTTCCCAAAAAGATTAAGTGCAGGTACTACTCGTAATAGGCTGGATTTCTCCTTAGCATCAATAAAGAGTCTCGCAAGCTTAAGATGCCTAACGTCTGTTGAACTACTGTTTCCTATTTATTTTTTTATCCTTCTGTGGATTATTTTTCAACTGTTTGTGATACATGATATTACAATTATATTCGGTTGAAATTTATCTTTCATTTGCTTCCGCTGTGCATTTAAATATTGTGTTGTTTGATTGTAACGTTGCCAACCACGTCACGATACTCCCCACCGGGCCCACCGGTGATACGTGGAAAGTCGGGGTGTGACATAAAAGTTAAGATTCAAAAGATAGAAAGGTGTAGGAGTGCGTGTAGATTAAGGAAGTACAAGATTTAGGACGAGATCTTACCGGAATCGTGAGAAATCTGAAGAAAAGTGAGGAAAGCGAGTTGGTCGGACGTCTCTTGCCAAAAGTAGAAAGTTTAAAAGTGACAAGGGGTATTTATAGAGTTACCCAAAGTGGAAAGGGGCCGGTCGAACGGCTAGGCAGCCCGTGCGGACAGCCTGTCCGATCGGACGGCGGTCCGAGCGATCGGCTGGTCGAACAGCTGGTCGCCTGGTCAATCAGTCACCTCGTTCGAGTGTTCGGCGCGACGAGTTTTGATGTTTCATTTTCGATTGCGAGCGTTGTGATGCGATTGAGTTTCCTAGTCAAATTACTTTTAATCTCAACTACTCATACCTCACACTATCTCTTCTCCACCAATTATCATACCATTTTGATTGCGATTGAGTTCGATTGCGTTTCGATTGATTACCACAACATAACATAAATAAACATGCACAAGTCACATAAGGCACACACACGTATATCAGTAACCAAAATGCGTAATTCGAGTTGCGAGTGCGATTGCGATAACGATAAGGCGATTAAACATGTGATAAATAGCGATTACTATGCGATTATTAATAGATACTCCACATAATACAACTAAAACGAAAATAAAATAGACTAATTACAAGTCAAAGAAGTTAAAACAGGAATTGAGCAAGGAGAGACAGATCGCAATTAGCAATCTTGTCTTCCTTTGACTTCAATCTTGACTTTGACTTTCGAAACACGGGGTGTTACAGCCTCCCCTAGTTGAGGGAATTTCGTCCCGAAATTAAGCCGAAGCCGTAACAAACAACTGCGGGTACTTCGCCTTCATGTCGCTTTCGAGTTCCCAAGTGAACTCTGCGCCTCGTTTGCCTTCCCATTGGACTTTCACAATAGGAATTCGCGAGCGTCTGAGCTGCTTGGTTTGGCGATCCATGATTTCGACAGGCTTCTCCACGAAGTGCAGTGTTTCCTTTACTTGTAGGTCATCGAGAGGTACAATTAAATCATGCTCAGCCAGGCACTTTTGGAGGTTTGACACATGGAAAGTCGGGTGGACGTTACTAAGTTCCTCCGGTAGTTCGAGTCTGTAGGCGACTTTTCCGATCCTTTCCAGAATCTTAAAAGGTCCAACAAATCGAGGCGCTAGTTTCCCTTTCTTGCCGAATCTGACCACACCCTTCCAAGGTGATACCTTTAGGAGTACGTAGTCGCCAACGTCAAATTCAAGGGGCTTGCGTCATCTATCGGCGTAACTTTTCTGTCGACTTCGAGCTTTCAATAGGTTGTCTCGAATTTGGAGGACTTTGTCAGTCGTTTCTTGCAATAGCTCAGGACCGGTTCATTGCGAGTGACCGATCTCGTGCCACACAGTAGGCGATCGACATTTTCTTCCCTATAAAGCCTCGAATGGTGCCATTTGAATGTTGGAGTGATAACTGTTGTACGAGAATTCGACTAACGGCAGGTAAGCATCCCAATTACCACCGAAATCTATGACACACGAACGGAGCATGTCTTCAAGAGTACAAATTGTTCTTTCAGTCTGACCATTGGTTTTAGGGTGGAATGCGGTACTTAGATTAAGCGATGTACCGAGAGCCGTTTGAAACGTTTCCCACAGTCGCGAGGTAAACCGAGCATCACGGTCAGAGATGATGTCGCGAGGCGTCCCATGATTACAAATGATCTCGTTGGTGTAGATTCGGGCTAATCGTTCTACCTTGTAGTCTTCCCGTATTGGCAAAAAGTGAGCTGATTTGGTCAACCGGTCAACAACAACCCATATGCTGTCGTGACCTGATGACGTTTGCAGAAGTTTTCTTATGTATTCCATAGCGATACTCTCCCACTTCCACATAGGGATTGGCGGTTGTTCGAGTAAGCCAGAGGGTCTTTGGTGTTCGCCTTGACTCTTGCACATGTCAGGCACTTTCCAACGTAGAGAGCAATATCCCTTTTCATGCCAGGCCACCAGTACTTGTAGCGAAGATCCTGGTACATTTTATCGGCACCGGGATGAATAGAATACCGGGATTTGTGGGCTTCGTCCATCAGAATCTATCGCAAATCGGTCCGTTTAGGGATCCAAATTCGGTCCAGATAATGGAATATCCCATTCGGCTTATTCACAAGTTGGGCTCCATCGTGATAGATTCGTTCCTTTTTCAGAGTGCGTTCATTAAAACATTCATGCTGAGCTTCGTGGATGAGGGTTTCGAGATCGTATTGGGCTTGGACATTACGAATGCTGAGCAAATAGCTCCGTCTGCTGAGAGCGTCGACAACAACATTTGCTTTGCATGGGTGATAACGAATCTCACAGTCGTAATCGTTGAGAAGTTCTACCCATCGGCGTTGACGCATATTAAGTTGTTTCTGATCAAAGATATGTTGTAGGCTCCTATGATCGGTGAAGATCGTACACTTTGTACCATACAGGTAGTGTCGCCAAATCTTTAACGCAAAAACAACTACGCCTGGCTCGAGATCATGGGTTGTATAGTTATTCTCGTGAATTTTGAGCTGACGAGATGCGTAAGCTATAACCTTGTCCCGCTGCATAAGGACACAACCAAGACCAAAGTTGGAAGCATCACAATAGACAATGAAGTCGTCGTTTCCGTCGGGCAATGTGAGAACAGGAGCATTGCAAAGCACGTGCTTGAGGGTTTGAAAAACAGACTCTTGTTCAGTTCCCCAAACAAAAGGCTTGTCTTTATATGTGAGAGCGGTAAGCGGCACAGCGATCTTCGAGAATCCTTCGATAAATCGTCGATAATAGCCCGCTAGTCCGAGAAAAGAACGGACTTCAGATGGGTTCTTAGGTGTAATCCAACTCTTAACTGCTTCAATCTTCACTGGATCGACGTGGATACCTTGACAATTTACAATGTGACCCAGAAACTGAACCTCCTCCAGCCAAAATTCACACTTGGAGAACTTGGCATAGATTCGATTCCCCTAGAGTAGCTCGAGAACCAAATGTAGATGTTGCGCGTGTTCGGCTTTCGACTTGGAATAGATCAAGACGTTGTTGATGAACACGATGACGAAACGGTCGAGATAAGGTTTACACACGCGATTCATCAGATCCATGAAAACCGCGGGTGCATTGGTTAGACCAAAAGGCATAACAATGAACTCATAATGGCCATATCGAGTGCGAAAAGCGGTTTTGGGTATATCCTCCTCTTGAATGCGTAGCTGGTGATAGCCTGAGCATAGATCGATCTTCGAGAAACACGTAGCACCTTGTAGCTGATCAAACAAATCGTCAATGCGAGGCAGGGGATAGCGGTTCTTGATAGTCAACTTATTCAATTCCCGATAGTCGATGCACATCCTGAACGACCCATCCTTCTTTTTGACGAAAAGGACTGGCGCGCCCCAAGGAGAGGTGCTCGGGCGAATGAAGCCTTTATCAAGTAATTCCTGGAGTTGGTTTGAGAGTTCACGCATTTCAGACGGTGCAAGTCGGTAAGGAGCTTTGGCAACAGGGTTGGCTCCAGGAATGAGGTCGATACGAAATTCGATATCACGACTTGGCGGAAGTCCGAGTAGATCGTCAGGGAACACATTAGGAAATTCACGAACCACAGGAACATCTTTCACTTCTGTCTTTCCTTTCTTTTCCTTCTCCGCTACTACAATGTTAGCCAAGAAAGCTTTGTATTCCTTGCGGATATACTTGCTAGCTTGGACACACGACATGAGTTTGAGACCTTTTGAAGCAGTTTCACCATAAACACACAATAAATCACCATTCGCGAGCGGGAATCGAATCATTTTATCGAAGCACACAACTTCAGCATGGTTTTTGCGAAGGAAGTCCATGCCTACTAGGACGTCAAAACTTCCAAGTTGCATCGGAATAAGATCGATTGGGAAGATGTGATTGTTGAGCTCAAGAGTACAATCACGAAGAACAGAATTAACGGTGACAGTTCTTCCAGTGGCGACTTCAACATCGAACGTCGAGGGGAGATGGGAGCGTTTACGACTAAGAAGCTTCTCGAATTCGAACGACACAAAGCAGTTATCGGCTCCAGTATCAAACAAACATGATGCATAAATACCATTCACAAGGAACGTACCATTGACCACGTTGTTGTCGGCCTGGGCTTGGCGCACGTTGATGTTGAAAGTTCTGGCGCGTGCGGCTTGTTGCTGTTGCTGGTGAGGCTGCTGCTGCTGGTGTTGTTGCTGCTGGTGCTGGGGCTCTTGTTTCACAACCCTGTTCGGGCACATGTTCGCAAAGTGGTTGGGATCACCACATGCGAAGCAGACTCGGGCGTTGATTGCGGGTGCCTGAGCCGCTTGTCGGCGTTGTGGGGCTGGGAGCAGAGCTTGATGAGCAGTGGTTTGAGCTAGGGCTTGATGAGGACCAGTACGGCAGTTTGCAGTGAAGTGACCGTACATATTGCAGTGAGCGCAGAAACGACAGGCAAGACCAACCGGGTGATGATAAGAGCATGTTGGGCAATCCGGGTGGGGGCCTGTGTATGCACGCTTTGCAGGCGGTGCATAAGTAGCTGGTGCTGGTCGGTGATGAAACTGCTGCTGAGCCGGTACGGCTTGAAGTGGAGCAGCAGTGGTAGTGACAGCACAGTTCTTGTTGCTAGAGCTGCTGTTGTTGTTCTTCTTCTTTCGGCATGAGGACTTTGACGGTTGAGCGGCGGCGGTTTCGGTGGTCGGTGCGGTGGTGACTTGATGCAGATTCTTCGAAGTTTTATCCCAAAAACCAGCTTTTACCCACTTGTCGTTGATTTCGGTGGCAAGCAAGTAAGTTTCTTCGATTGTCGCAGTCTTTGCGGCATGCACAAAATCCGCAACACAGTCGGGTAGGGCTCGGATGTACTTCTTGATTGCCATGTCAGACGTCTTCACTTGATCGGGGCAGATGATGCTGAGCTGCTTAAAGCGAGCAGTCAGGGCAGCGTTGTCACCTTCCTTCTGCTTAATGTTCCAGAATTCCTCCTCTAGCTTTTGGCGTTCATGAGGAGGGCAGAATTCGTCCATCATGATGGCCTTCAACTCTTCCCATGTCAGCTCATAAGCTGCATCATTCCCTCGTTTGTTTCTCTCGGCCGTCCACCAATCTAATGCGCGGGACTGGAAGACGCCGGTAGCGTTTAGAGTGCGGAGATTTTCCGGACATCCACTCTGGCGCAGAGTGACTTCGATGGAATCGAACCATTGAAACATAGCTGTCGGGCCATCTTCTCCAGTGAATTCCTTCGGACCATATGCCTTGAACTGCTTGAAGTTAAAAGCAGTCTTGGTAGCAACTTTAGGAGCTTTGGTTCTCGACTCCTCAGATGATTTGCTAACATTCTCGTAAATATCACTCACGGTCTGAGGCACAACCTTGGCCACTTGTTTCGCGAGGATGGCAGCAAGGCGGTTGTCCCTCTGTTCTTGACGAGAGAGTCATGGGTGACGGGGTCCTGATGACGGTCCAGTTGACATTTTCTGCAACAGACATCGTCATAGGTCTCAGACACATCATAATCGAATCTCACCTCACACGTCTAATACTTACTAAAGCTCAGGAACACAATAAAACACATATCATATAAACACATAGGCACATAATCACAGATTCACGTAAACACAGGAGCATATAAGCACGTAGGGCACAGAATCACAGAAACACATAAATCACAGAAGCATTTAAGCACAAGGGGTGGTCAGAATACAGAAACCTATCATTCACAGTTCGCTAGTGTTCGAATATAGCGATCGCGTTTAGTATATCGAGTAGTGTAGTATAAGCGTATATCATAGCATAATGTCGTCCACAATTTAGCGATTTGTCAGCGTTTTGAGATAGAAATGCAGTGCGAGTCGTGCGTATCGATCGATGTGAAAGCAAAAATCGAATAAATCTCCAAAATTTAAACACATAAACAGGTAAATTCACATAGAACACATAAAATCAATGAATCATCAGATTCAGCAGTTGCGGGCTCAGAATTGAAACACATAAAAATCGGAAGATGGGTTGTCTGCGGCTGTTCAGACATCGGCTTACCAAAGTGATTCGACTATTCTCAAGGACCTGTTGTACAGATTTTGACCTTCAGGACTGTGCTTTTTGCCTCGATTCTTGGGTATTTGGCACACATCCGGTTGGTCATACCGTGACTTCAGGTCGTTGGAGTCCGTCGAGACTTTGGTGAGAATTTTTGTAAAACCAAGTAATAGCCGGAACAAGTCATCAAGGTTAGGGTTTCACCCCTGGCTTAACAACTTCGTTCCTATTTTGATAAAATAAAGGAGAATTAAGCGTCAAAGTATGGATTTCACTCCTATTTCAACGCAATTTCTCGTGTTCATAAATAAAAATATAGGTTGATAAACCAATCTAGTCGAGAGTTTGCGGTTTTCACACCTAATCTCGTCTAAATCGCTCATTCATGATCTGAAAATTCGAGTGCGGTGATAGTGTAGCATAGGCGAGAATAGCGAGAAATAGCAGTAAGCTCATACGTAATCCCTAATGGATATGCACGAGTCGGTCTTTTGGTTCCTAACTATAAACTAGGTTTCTAAGACATCGACCCGGACTAGGTCGAGTCTTGCCTAATTCCCTATAGTTATGGCTCTGATACCAATCTGTCATACCCCAACCGATGGCGAAAACATCGGGGCATGGCACTGAGCGAAACAGATTGTCCAGAAGTTTCCATAACAATTATCATTACCAATTAATTTAAAGTAACATGTCCCATACCATGTCTTAAAAGGCAAACAAATTATTACAGACAAATCTAGTCAAGTAGTTCTGTTCTGACAACTTAGATTTATGCATAGATAGTTTATTTATTGGTTTCTAGGACCTCTTTTCCTAGCTTCGATTTCATCACAGCACAGAGAGCATCCTAAACCTTTCCTAGCCTCAAGTTCTCAGCAAGCTAAACATGTAAACTTCTTAAGCACCTGTCACATATGTTAAAGTAACAGTCAATACACATAGTGTAAAGGTGAGCATACAAGTTTGATAATAGCATATAGATTTCGAAAGCGTTACGCATAACCAGCACGTACACAGAGTGAAATGAGGCATGTTAGTTATCGACATAAACCTATCGATACCAATGACTGCGGGTTGACTGTCCAAGGCAGTTCGCGATACATTCTCACCACTGTGAGCCATGTAGGTAATTGTCCTTAACAACCCCGAGCGAACGGGTGCTGAGTCCAAACTAATAGTACTACCGTTGCTAAGGCAGGTAGACAACATTCCATGTGTAAACATAACAAACAAGCATTCATTTAGTCACGTATAACATGCGGTAACGGTTAGCGTTTAAAGTATTGCGTAGTGTGTTCTATGTGATTTAGTATAAGTAACGTATGTAACACCCAAAAGTGCATAAAGCAAAAAGGGATCGAGTATACTCACAGCGATTGATGGATTGAAGGGAGCGCTAGAGAGTAGGGTTAGCCTGAATAGATTGATAGCATAACGATAAGTGACGCGCAAAACGATGCAAAGTACAAGTGGTTCGGACGGCAGTCCGTTCGGATGGTAGTCCGATCGGACAGCCAGTCGTGCGGGTGGCTGTCCATTCGAACGGTCGTCCATTCAGATGACTGTTCGAGTGGATTGTTTCTTCCTTTGGGAAGGATGTGTTTGTGTATGATGGCTTGACTTTTGAAGTTTTCGTTGTAGTATTTTGAAAACATTGAAGTACCTCTACCTTTCAGGTCGGTCGATCGGATGGTCGTTCGATCGGACGGCAACCCGTTCGGTTGGGCACTTCAGTGAGAACAAATTCACAGCAGGGTGTCACTCGCTCGGGAGGTTGTTCGATCGGGTGGCATCCTTTGTGCATTGAAAATGTTGAAAATTGTTTAAGTGTTGAAGTTTAAATGTCTCATGGTTCGATTGGCAGTTCGATCGGATGGTAGTCCGATCGGACAGCAATTCGCTCAACTTTCAGACTTCAAGTGTTGGCAGAAATGATTAAGTGTGGGACCAAGGTGCAAGTCGTACGGGCGGCCAGTCGTGCGGTTTGGCTGTCCATTCGGACAGCAGTCCGTTCGGACGGCACTCCGTCCTGGTTGACCTGTTCGTCTTATACTTGGTTGTTTTGGTTGTTTGTTGTTTTATCGAGATGCGTTGATATCGTGCTAACTAACAGAACTCTATCCCAAGCTCTAGTGATCCGATCGAACAGGAACCACCCAAATTCGGTCAGTTCACCGGTTTTAAGATGATAGTTCTTGGTTAACCCGGAATCGATAATCTCGTGGATAGAATACGGATCTTGAACTCACACAACCACAAGATTGAGTAGTGAGTCGGCACAAGCTCCGATTCTACCGGTTTTGAATGCATTGAGTGTAAAAGAGTTGAAAGAAAGTTGGAAAACCTCCTCTCAATCCTTATGAAAGATCTTTGTTAGTTTATGTGGAAATCGGTTAGATCTAAGTTGTTCTTGGTGGATTGAGGCCAAAACATGAAGTTCTTCAAGAACACATGATGATGTCATCCTAGAACACCTTAAATCTCGATGATTTCACGGTTAAAAGTTAAGATTCAAAAGATAGAAAGGTGTAGGAGTGCGTGTAGATTAAGGAAGTACAAGATTTAGGACGAGATCTTACCGGAATCGTGAGAAATCTGAAGAAAAGTGAGGAAAGCGAGCTGGTCGGACGTCACTTGCCAAAAGTAGAAAGTTTGAAAATGACAAGGGGTATTTATAGGGTCACCCAAAATGGAAAGGGGTCGGTCGAACGGCTAGGCAGCCCGTGCGGATAGCCTATCCGATCGGAGGGCAGTCCGAGCAGTCGGCTGGTCGAACGGCTGGTCGCCTGGTCGATCAGTCACCTCATTCGAGTGTTCGGCGCGACGAGTTTTGATGTTTCGATTTTGATTGCGAGCGTTGCGATGCGATTGAGTGTCCTAGTCAAATTACTTTTAATCCCAACTACTCATATCTCGCATTATCTCTTCTCCACCAGTTATCATTCCATTTCGATTGCGATTGAGCTCGATTGTGTTTCGATTGATTACCACAACATAACATAAATAAACATGCACAAGTAACACATAAGGCACACACACGTATATCAGTAACCAAAATGCGTAATTCAGATTGCGATTGCGATTGGGATAGCGATAAGGCGATTAAACATGCGATAAATAGCGATTACTATGCGATTATTAATAGATACTCCACATAATACAACTAAAGCGAAAATAAAATAGACTAATTACAAGTCAAAGAAGTTAAAACAGGAATTGAGCAAGGAGAGACAGATCGCAATTAGCAATCTTGTCTTCCTTTGACTTCAATCTTGACTTTGACTTTCGAAACACGGGGTGTTACAACTTTCACGAAGGTGTTTATAATAAAACTTCAAGCCTTCTGAACCCTAGCTACAAATAACCCAACAAACCCTAGCTAGAAACGGTTCCCATAAACCAACTTATACGCGATGAATCCTCTGTTAATCAACTTATTCTCACCGATTTCCGCTCTTTTAGCACGTCTAATTCCGACGTAAAGTTCACCGTTATCTGCTCCATGTAGTGAATAGTTGATATGATTAGACCACGAAAGTACTCCATCTGGTAGTTAACAGACGAACATCGGCAGGGTTCTGGCGACAACCCACACGGCATACATCGGTAGTGAGCTGGGAAAACTTTTACAAGGAAGGTATAACTCGATATTAGAACATCCATGATTAACACAAGATGCATGAATTCGTGGATTTTGGTTGGCTATGATCTATATTCGGTCATCTTTCCAAACTACAACACACGAATATGTGGTTCCCAATTTGTAAGATATCATCACAAAGCCATTGTGTTTAAACGTAATGTACAGTGTTCTAATATCACAAATATTCAAGCATTCTGAACCCTAGCTACAAACAACCCAACAAACTCCGGATACTAAAAACCTTCAGCATCCATACTCTCAGTACTCTCACACACCCACTGCCGTCGCCACCCAACAAACTCCCGATACTGAAAACGCTATCTAAAGAATTACTAAAATTTATTAAACGGTTGTTCGGTTTTACACAAAAAAATAAAAAAAACTTATATACGGGTTGTTTAGCATTATATGGCCCGTATATAGATCTTAAAAACCCAAAAATCTGATCAAATCTCACAAAAATAAACACATTTGGCCGTATAACCAGGGGCGATGCTTTGATGGGGCCGGGGGGCGCCCGACCTCCCGAACTTTTCGACCATTAGTGTTATACATGTAGTTTTCGTATAGAAATTTTTGGGTATATACATTTTCGACCCCCCGGTTCTATAGAAAATTTTGGGTATATACGTTTTCGAACCCCCCCCCCCCCCCCCGTAAAAAAAGTCAAGGTTCGCCATAACGTATAACATTATATTGTTCCTATACAATAGTATACGACTCGTATAATGTTATACGGCCCGTATACATGTAAAACAAAAAAAAAAAGATTCCACTGCATTTATTTCTATGCAAAATCATTCTATATGGGTCGTATAACCTTGTACGTCCCTTATACACTAGGGATGTGAAAATTAGATTATAGGATTGTGTGTATAGAAGGGGACTTCAAGTTATGCTTGTTGTGTAACATGTTTTTTAACAGCTAACGAAAAACCTTGTTCATATTAGCAAGATACTACACCAGACATACAAAACACAGCCAAACATGGCCATCCAAAACCAGCCAAAAGACAAAAAAAAAAAAGCAACAGATGCAAACTAGCGAAAATCCTCAAATTGCCTCCACGCATCTTTTGAACGGTTCTTTACCCACATGTTTGTTGTTGTTAATGGAATAACGGGTAGTGTTTCTGGGTTAGTTAAACCTAAGGGTGTACGAGGTGGGTTAGGCAAAGGCAGCGGCAAAAGCATATGTCGCACGACATATCCACCGCCATCAAGGAGTTGCCAATCGGTAATAGGATTTGTGGGGAAACCATGCCGCATGCGGCAAAAATGAGGAGAGGGGTAAGTGGTGGGGCTAGTATCTTCTCAACCAATCACATATTTTGTTTTTTTTAAATGGTTTGGTGGAAACCACCCCTTGTGTTTTTAGGCAAGAAGGGAGAATGAGAGGGGAAATGACATGGCACAATATGATTGCACAATATGATTGGGTGTGTGGAAAGTTTGCCCCATCTCATTAGGCATGCACCCCTAACACCCTAAGAGGGGAAAAGGTGTTTGCCAAAGTTACCTTGGAACCCTTCATTCCAAGTGTCACCTTAGTCACTCCATTTACTACCCTAAAACATCTTATTATATGACAACGCTACCCTAAATCATAGGTCCCACACTTGTACATTACTCTCCCTCTATACACTCTATGTCTCTCTCTCTCTCTCTCTCTCCCTCTGTACACTCTATGTCTCTCTCTCACTCTTTCATCATTATCACACTACCTTACCTGGAAAACAACACCGGCGACTGCTACCCAATTTGTGTACCCAAATAGGTGGCTGTGGTGTAACTGATTCGGGTACCCTACCTGAGAACCCCCCCCCCCCCCTAAATACGAACATGAAAATTGTGCTAAATTCATGAAGGTGAAAACAACATGATCCGTTTAACCATGGGGCTTTAACAAGTATCTTTTTAAAAACGAACATGAAAATTGTGCTAGATTCATGAAGGTGAAAACAACATGATCCGTTTAACCATGGGGCTTTAACAAGTATCTTTTTAAAAAATGGGTATTGATTAACTAATATCAGTTCCTTGATTTAAAATATAGATGATAAAAATGTTGGAGCTTTTTATATAACTCATATATTAAAAACCAAAAATTAAACAATTAAAAAATATTTATAGTAACTTAGGTGTCATGTTATTATTTTCCTATTGAGGTAAATATTTAACAAAGTTAAAAAAAACAAAAGATATGATAACTGGGTTGTAAATGAACTAAACGTTCGGTGAATAGTTTGTGAACTATTCGGTGGGAAGTTCATTTATGTTCGGTTGTTTAATAAATGAACAAAAACGAACAAAAAATATCGTTCGATAAGTTAAACAAACGAACATGAACAAATGTTGTGTTCGTTTGTTTATGTTCGTGAACATTCAGTATATGTTCATTTTTGTTCGTTCATTTAAAAGTTTTTTTATGTTATATTATTATTTTCTTGGTTTTAGTTTTTAAAAATTTGAAACCATACTGATGTATTGCAAAATACATCTATTTATCATGTATACTTTGTATGGCTTTCGTATTCATTTTTGTCGATTTTTAGGTAGATATAGTTTCTTTTGATAATTTTTATGTTTACAGGTCTCGGTTGCTGAAAAGGGAGAAAAACGCTTAAAATTTGCTTGAAAAATGTTAGCAGCGAGAATCGGGTCGAGTTGTAGCTGAATGGGAACGAAAATCGAAGAGATCTGGAAAAAGTGGACCTTCGCGCTACGCGACGGTTAGAGAGAATATTATTGTTTCCTCGACGGATTTTCAGGTTACTTTCAAATCCCCATTCCACACGAGGATCAAGAGAAAACAACCTTCACATCTCCTTATGGCACTTACGCACAAAAAAACTATCTAAAGAATTACTAAAACTTATTAACGGTTGTTCGGTTTTACACACACAAAAAAACTTATATATTGGTCGTATAACATTATACGACTCATATACAGATTTTAAAAACCAAAAACCTCACAAAAATAAACGCATTTGGCCGTATAACATTATATTGCTTGTATACAATTGTATACGGCTCGTATAATGTTATACGGCCCGTATACATGTAATACAAAAAAAAACGTTCCCCTACATTTATTTTTGTGCAAAAACATTCTATACGGGCCGTATAAGGTTATATGGCCCGTATACATTAGGGATGTGAAAATAAGATTATAGAGATGTGTGTATAGAACTAGCCTTTCAAATTAAGTCATCAAGATATAGATATTTTAAGAAATTAGTGGTAGTATAAAACATTGAAAATAATACATATTCTTGTAATCACGATATTCACATGTGCTGGCATTAATATGAGCAGTCATGATCATGTTCCCAAACAAAAGATTTAAACTATATTTACCTTTTTTTGACTAAACATATCGTGTCATTGTTGAAGACTTGGAAGTCCAATACTTCATTAAGCTACGGCCCACTTGAAGGCCGTCACCTATTTTGGTCTTTTTCTTTTTTACTTTGAAACAAATCCCATTTCATCAAAGAGAAGCGTTAGGATTCAAGGGTTTAGGCGCCATGTCACAGGAATATGGGTACAGAAACCACCAAGGGGGTAATGGCTATTATATAAATACCAAAAGCTTCAGCCATGACGGTCTGTTTTCCGAAAGAAGATTGTTGATGGTTCAGTGGAAGAAGGTGAAGAGTGTGGGTGAAATGGTGTGTGTGGATGGATTCGAAGAATCTCGTTCCGTATTTTCTCCTTTTCTAGTTCTCGTAGAATCTCGTTCTGTATTTTCCCCTTTTCTAGTTCTCGAAGAATCGCGTTCCGTATTTTCTCATTTTCTAGTTCTCGTAGAATCTTGTTCTGTATTTTCTCATTTTCTAGTTCTCGTAGAATCTTGTTCTGTATTTTCCCCTTTTCTAGTTCTCGAAGAATCTCGTTCCGTATTTTCTCCTTTTCTAGTTCTCGAAGAATCTCCTTCCGTATTCTTCCCTTTTCTAGTTCTCGTAGAATCCAGTTCCGTATATGGATGTCAATGATAGATGTTAATGATTGATGTCAATGATAGATGTCAATCAAAGTTACACAAGGCAATTAAACCTTACAAACACCATCTAAAAACTTATATAATATGCTTCATATATTAAACATAAAATAAGTAAAATATATTCCTCCATTCATTGCTTCACTTGACCTAAAAGATGATAACTTTCACGAAGGTGTTTATAATAAAACTTCAAGCATTCTGAACCCTAGCTACAAACAACCCAACAAACCCTAGCTATAAACGGTTCCCATAAACCAACTTATACGCGATGAATCCTCTGTTAATCAACTTATTCCCACCGATTTCCGCTCTTTTAGCACGTCTAATTCCGACGTAAAGTTCACCGTTATCTGCTCCATGTAGTGAATAGTTGATATGATTAGACCACGAAAGTACTCCATCCGGTAGTTAACAGACGAACATCGACAGGGTTCTGGCGACAACCCACACGGTATACATCGGTAGCGAGCTGGGAAAACTTTTACAAGGAAGGTATAACTCGATATTAGAACATCCATGATTAATACAAGACGCATGAATTCGTGGATTTTGGTTGGCTATGATCTATATTCGGTCATCTTTCCAAACTGCAACACACGAATATGTGGTTCCCAATTTGTAAGATATCATCACAAAGCCATTGTGTTTAAACGTAATGTACAGTGCTCTAATATCACAAATATTCAAGCATTCTGAACCCTAGCTACAAACAACCCAACAAACTCCGGATCCTGAAAACCTTCAGCATCCATACTCTCAGTACTCTCACACACCCACCGTCGTCGCCACCCAACAAACTCCGGATACTGAAAACGCTATCTAAAGAATTACTAAAATTTATTAAACGGTTGTTCGGTTTTATACAAAAAAATAAAAAAAACTTATATACGGGTTGTTTAGCATTATATGGCCCGTATATAGATCTTAAAAACCCAAAAATCTGATCAAATCTCACAAAAATAAACACATTTGGCCGTATAACCAGGGGCGATGCTTTGAAGGGGTCAGGAGGGGCGCCCAACCCGCCGAACTTTTCGACCAGTAGTGTTATACATGTAGTTTTCGTATAGAATTTTTTGGGTATATACGTTTTCGCCCCCCCCCCCCCCCCCGGTTCTATAGAAATTTTTGGGTATATATGTTTTCGACTCCCCCGTAAAAAAATTCAAGCTTCGCCACTACGTATAACATTATATTGCTCCTATACAATTGTATACGACTCGTATAATGTTATACGCCCCGTATACATGTAAAACAAAAAAAAATATTCCACTGCATTTATTTCTATGCAAAATCATTCTATATGGGTCGTATCACCTTGTACGGCCCTTATACACTAGGGATGTGAAAATTAGATTATAGGGGTGTGTGTATAGAGGGGGACTTCAAGTTATGCTTGTTGTTTAACATGTTTGTTTAACAGCTAATGAAAAACTTTATTCATATTAGCAAGATACTACACCAGACATACAAAACACAGCCAAACATGGCCATCCAAAACCAGCCAAAAGACAAAAAAAAAAAAAAAAAAAACAGATGCAAACTAGCCAAAATCCTCAAATTGCCTCCACGCATCTTTTGAACGGTTCTTTACCCACATGTTTGTTGTTGTTAATGGAATAACGGGTAGTGTTTCTGGGTTGGTTGGTTAAACCTAAGGGGTACAGGCAAAGGCAGCGGCAAAACCATATGTCGCACGACATATCCACCGCCATCAAGGAGTTGCCAATCGGTAATAGGATTTGTGGGGAAACCATGCCGTATGCGGCAAAAATGAGGAGAGGGGTAAGTGGTGGGGCTAGTATCTGTTGGAATTTGGGTATGTGTGAATGGTAGTCTCATATGGTAAAACACTTGTCCCACATTGGTGTGGAGACAAAGAAAAAGGGTATTTATAAGGTAAAACATTTACCTTACAAATATCTCTTTATGACATGTTTTACCACAAGTCCCTCGCGCGTGCGCGCAGGGGGGGGGGTGCAAAAAATGGAACCGGATTTAGTTGAACTCGTGTGCGCCCGCACGTCCTGCGGACACGAATGCAGCTCCAAAAACCCAGACCCGCGCGAGGCGAGTTTTTGCACTCAAGACTGTAACCGTTTTTTTAATGAGTTTTAAAACTGAAATTAAGATGATTATTATCATTGATGATAATCATTATTTGGTCTTCGGTTTTGAATATCAGTTTCGAAACTGACTCAATGATGACCATTATTCAGTTTTTATTCATGCAATAATGGGTCAGATTTCGGTTATAGTTTAGTGACTATAAAACCAGATGTAATCTGCTCAGTTTAGATAGACGAGAAAACATCTTCTCTCGATCTCTCTACAGCATTCTCTTTTTCTTTTCAGGCAAGTGATCAAGTCCGGCAGTGCGCGGTGCTGCTTCGAACCGGCGTACCCTGGGAACAGACGACGAATCTGTTTAAGGGAATTGTGTTAAACACAAGCCCGGTTCAAACGTTTACTATTTCTTTTCTTCATCTTATTGCAGCTTTTTCTAACCACTGTTCTAATCAGTGGGTTCTGTTCAAACGTGCCACTGTTTGAACAGACTTAAACTGATCAGTGGTTCAGTTAAACTGATCAGTGGTTTTCCAGATTATCAGTGCTTTGATCAGTGGTTTGGTTAAACTGATCAGTGGTTGTTACACTGGTCAGTGGTTTGTTCAGATCAGTGGTTTGGTTTAAACTGATCAGTGGTTTGGTTTAAACTGATCAGTGGTTTGGTTTAAACTGATCAGTGGATCTGATCAGCGGTTAATTTTCCTAACAAACTTAAACAGATTTCGTGAGATTGTTGCTACAATTTTAACACCTTATTTATAAGGATTTTGGGTTCACAAAAGGATTTATAATAAAAAATATATTTTAAAGATTATGATCTTGTAAATATTTTCTTTTGGGAAATATGTATGTGGTACAACTTGTTGTGTTTGGATTTCTTGAGATTGAGATACAATCTTAAATCCTATACCGTGGTACAAAACGAATGGTTTTGGTTCAACCGTTTGGTTTTTGAAACGATTTTGGGAATCGTTAATTTTTCTAACTTTTGTGTTAGATGGGGTTTATTAGTGTAAACCATACGTTTTTTGTAAACGTTAAATTCTCTTATGTAGAGTTTTTATGGCCTTAAATAAGAGTTTTATGTCACTTGATTAGAGTTTTATGTCTCTAATTAAGTCTCTATTTAATGTAGACTCTTCATCCACCCATGGATTGATATGAACAAATAAGTCTTATAATGATTTTTATAATCATTTGTCTTCTAACATGTGTGTTAGAAATGTTCATGAAACGCGTTAGTTTGGAAGCAATTTTTAATTGTTTAGTTTCTAATGACTTATTTGAACCATATATGTGATTTTAGCAAGTCGAATTAACATTTTGTGAAAATGTTAATATTTCTAACGTGCGCGTTAGAATTTCTTAAATTTTAACATGATTGTTAAAAATGGTTAAAATACAAATGCTTTGAAATGTTTTATGTAGACATTTTATATAAGCAATTTGTTGTAGCATTGTTTTAATGCTTTGTATGATTTAGAAATAAAATGTCATACATTGAAGTTGATGTTTGATTGGCTTCAAGGAATTAAATCACCATAAAGTGATGGTGTGGTATTTATATGAATTTAATGAAATTAAAATCATTTACTAGACTCTTCATATGGAAGATAAACTCTTAAGGAGAGTTTCATGTCAATTTATTAGAGATTATGTCTCTAATAAAATCCTTAATTAAGTGACTTTTAAGGAGAGTTTCAAGTCAATTTATTAGTTTTTATTAGAGTTTATATCTCTAATAAAATCTTTAATTGAGTGAGACTTATCTCCACCCCATGTCTCTTGTATTAAAAGTAGGCTATGTGCCTAACTTGATGAGAGTGAAAAAACAAATACAAGAGTAAGTATACAAGAATTAAATCACCATAAAGTGATGGTGTAGTTGTGTGTGATTTTATCACCAACTTTAATTTGTGATTTGTCATGTTTTATATAAAATGACTTAAATTTTCTAACACGTATGTTAGAAAATGTGTATCACGAATACGAGGTTAGAGATTGTTCATAATGAACAGAAATGTTTTATGTAAACATTTAATTGCCTATAAATGCATTAAAAAATAATGAGAAATGGTTTATTTTATAAACTATATCTTTGGAAAACGTTTTATGTAAACGTTCGATTCTATAATGTGCTTGTTATGACATTTTTTTTTCTAACATGCGTGTTAGAAAATGTTTAGTACATGTGTAGTAAGACTAAACAATATAAAACCATTTGATAATTTGGGTTTGATCTATGTTTTCATAACCCTAATTGATATTATTAGTATTGTATATTGCAAAACTAAGAAACTGTTTTGAATTATTTTTAAAACAAAGTTTTGCATAACATTAATAATTCAAATGGTTCGCTACTCTTACTAGAAGTAGCATATGGTGAACAAAGTAACAGCCTGGTGGATGTTATTTGGTGAAAAACAACTTGTTGTTGTTGTGAACAAATTTAATTGTTCAAGTTTACTACTTAAATGTAGTATTTATAACAACTTGGTGTTGTTTTGAGCAAAATTGTCAAAGTTTAAAGTTTCAAGATGAAATGGGGAACTTGTACTTACAAGTGCATGGAGTCTTATTGAGGGAGTACCTCAAGACATGCCATGGGACAATATTGTTGAGAAGATGTTGATCAGATTATAAAGTGTTGAAGATAAAAGCACTTTGCTATTTGATGTCTACATAGTGTCTATGCTTCCGTTTAAATTTCAAAAGTGATTGGCACTTATGATTTAGTTTTCAATGTATTTTATTGTTTGGTGTTCAATATCTTCGGATAACACATTCAATTTTTTTTTACAAAGAAATAAATCACTAATGGTTGTGACGTATAAATTATTTTGTGGAAAATAATTATAACGTCGGTTATACATTGCTTAAAAGAATATGGTTTTAAACGGATGATACATGAAAATACTTGGATACAAACAACTTGAGAGTTGTTACATTGACTAAAAGTCAAAGACGAAACATCAAATGTATAACCACATCATGAGTGAGTAATGAAAGAACGTAGTGAGTGTATTGAGATGAAATACACTAACGACATTCATGTCGACATACTTCATTAGAAGTCATTGAAAATTCACAAGTATGAATTCTAACATATGAAAGTAAAAGTACTATATGTTATTGTATACCTTTAATAAATCTTGCGAGATTTATAAGTAGATGCGTCTACCACTTTATTATTGTTAGATCTATATGGAGATTTTACCTTCATTTGGGAGAGCATCCTAAATATACATATCTCCTAATGAATAACAATAGATGGGTGCAAATCACTTATGGCAAAATTATGAATGCCATGTTGTTGAGTGTCGATCTAGTTGACTCTATCTCACACATAATAGTGATTGTAGACGAGAAACATTCATCTTGTTGGTGATGAATGTGTTCACCAAGTGACTTGGATTAAGACTTATGTTTAAGTACTTATGAGTCAATGGTAGATCGTTGGAAATCAAAAGTAAACAAGTTATGTTCCTTAAATGAATGATGAAATTTAGCTTTGTGCTATATATAATAATTTGTGAGACCTTCCTAAATATTGATGTTTTAGGATTATGAATAAGTCTCATTATTTTGTCTTAACAAGGGATGAATGTTGCAGAGTGATATTATGATATCCTTAGGGCTGTGAAGAATCAGAATGATGCATCTTCTGTTCACATGCTAAAGTATTGTAGTCTAAAGCATGCTAGACTAGTACTTGGTTAATTATGGGTCTTGATGGAGACTAATTAACTCTAAACATTCAAATGTGTATAAACACAAAAAGAATTTGTGTATGGACAAAGTTGAGAGTGAATTTTCATTCATTATAAGGAAATGACATGTAACTTTTAAAAGTTTGTTCGAAAAGCTAATGAGGAGAACTCATTGTCTAAGCTTATTCTAGATGTTAAATTAGAATTATTCTAAGTTGGTGACAAACTTATGACAATGGCATGTGTTGCTTTGGTCAGCTCGGAAGCTTGTGTAAGCTAATGCAATATGAGTTGAATTCACTGATACAATAAGGTTGGTCTTGTTCAATCATATGTGTATAAATGTCGCCATAAGTGGTGTTACGGAAATGTTGATCAAATGGCAAGAAATGTGGGGGAGGAACCATTTAAGAAACAACCCTATAAGGGTATGTCGAAATGGTTCTCATTAACACATCTAAATGTTATCCAATAACACTTAAATGTGGGGGGTGTCTTGCTTTTGTTTTTAGCAATAAGGATTTTGTAATCCAATCTAACATTGCAAATAGACGACTAAGTGGAGGACACAAAGGTCGTAGTGCATAATGGAGATGTGTTTGCCTTAAATGATACACGTATCTTACGAAGACATATGTTATAACCAGATTCAGATGGCCACTGAGGTTATAGTCTTAGAAGTTGACAATAGGCAAAATTAACTTACGAGTTAAGAACACATCATGACAACTGATCTCAAATACGCAAAGTTATTTGCTAATGTTATGGATCCAACAACCTGAGGGTTTATTAGAGATCAAGTTGTGGAATGGGACTGAAGCCCTTGGAAAATGAAGTTCATATGATGGAAACCTAACTCAGTAGACTGGAGATCCCAAGAATTGAGTTCAATAGGAAAACCTAATTGTATGAATAAGCGAGGTCACTGTGGGGGAATAACCCTACGCGTTTAATAAGGTAGTTTATTATAAAGATTTATAAACTTCCTAGTCCATTCCTAAAAGTGACAAGTGTGAGGCTAAGCCTATGGCTTTTAATGATTCGACTAAAGTAAACATACATAGTGAATCACCTATGTGAGAGAGAAGTGGGGTCGCTTCGAAGGGTATTGTTGGGGCACAATACCTAATGGCTCTCGCAGAACCAGGCATCATGTTCATGACCATAACGAACATAACTATGAGGACTTGACTTTGTCAGGGAGAGTCTTGTGTGAAGTGCATTGTCGTCTACACAAACGGCAGACGAGTTCAAAGACATCGAGTTCTACTCAGAGCTAGTGGGCTAAGTGCATTTCATGAGCGAAGGTTCAAAGGGTAACACCTACCTATCGTATGCAAAACTCAACTGCTGAAATCTAATGGGAACAATGTTGTTCTGAGATCGACCTCCATTCATGTGGGGGATTGTTGGAATTTGGGTATGTGTGAATGGTAGTCTCATATGGTAAAACACTTGTCCCACATTGGTGTGGAGACAAAGAAAAAGGGTATTTATAAGGTAAAACATTTACCTTACAAATATCTCTTTATGACATGTTTTACCACAAGTCCCTCGCGCGTGCGCGCAGGGGGGGTGCAAAAAATGGAACCGGATTTAGTTGAACTCGTGTGCGCCCGCACGTCCTGCGGACACGAATGCAGCTCCAAAAACCCGGACCCGCGCGAGGCGAGTTTTTGCACTCAAGACTGTAACCGTTTTTTTAATGAGTTTTAAAACTGAAATTAAGATGATTATTATCATTGATGATAATCATTATTTGGTCTTCGGTTTTGAATATCAGTTTCGAAACTGACTCAATGATGACCATTATTCAGTTTTTATTCATGCAATAATGGGTCAGATTTCGGTTATAGTTTAGTGACTATAAAACCAGATGTAATCTACTCAGTTTAGATAGACCAGAAAACATCTTCTCTCGATCTCTCTACAGCATTCTCTTTTTCTTTTCAGGCAAGTGATCAAGTCCGGCAGTGCGCGGTGCTGCTTCGAACCGGCGTACCCTGGGAACAGACGACGAATCTGTTTAAGGGAATTGTGTTAAACACAAGCCCGGTTCAAACGTTTACTATTTCTTTTCTTCATCTTATTGCAGCTTTTTCTAACCACTGTTCTAATCAGTGGGTTCTGTTCAAACGTGCCACTGTTTGAACAGACTTAAACTGATCAGTGGTTCAGTTAAACTGATCAGTGGTTTTCCAGATTATCAGTGCTTTGATCAGTGGTTTGGTTAAACTGATCAGTGGTTGTTACACTGGTCAGTGGTTTGTTCAGATCAGTGGTTTGGTTTAAACTGATCAGTGGTTTGGTTTAAACTGATCAGTGGTTAATTTTCCTAACAGTATCTTCTCAACCAATCACATATTTTGTTTTTTTAAATGGTTTGGTGGAAACCACCCCTTGTGTTTTTAGGCAAGAAGGGAAAATGAGAGGGGAAATGACATGGCACAATATGATTGCACAATATGATTGGATGTGTGGAAAGTTTGCCCCATCTCATTAGGCATGCACCCCTTACACCCTAAGAGGGGAAAAGGTGTTTGCCAAAGTTACCTTGGAACCCTTCATTCCAAGTGTCACCTTACTCACTCCATTTACTACCCTAAAACATCTTATTATATGACAACGCTACCCTAAATCATAGGTCCCACACTTTTACATTACTCTCCCTCTGTACACTCTATGTCTCTCTCTCACTCTTTCATCATTATCACACTACCTTACCTGGAAAACAACACCCGCAACTGCCACCCGATTTGTGTACCCAAATAGGTGGCTGTGGTGTAACTGATTCGGGTACCCTACCTGAGAAACATCCCCCCCCCCCATAATACGAACATGAAAATTGTGCTAGATTCATGAAGGTGAAAACAACATGATCCGTTTAACCATGGGGCTTTAACAAGTATCTTTTTAAAAACGAACATGAAAATTGTGCTAGATTCATGAAGGTGAAAACAACATGATCCGTTTAACCATGGGGCTTTAACAAGTAGGATTAGGTTCAAACGTGAACAATGTCTCCAAAGTGAACTGCGCGAACTGCTCTGGGCCGTTGATTGTTATGATCTTGAGATTTAAATGAGTGGCATGATTGTAATTATTTGGTTAATTTTTTCATTTAATTAAATACAAAAAGGGTATAACCGTAATTACGCAATCAAAATAATTCAAAAAAGAAACCTAAATTCTTTCCATTATATTAAAATCTAATCACACAAATATCCAAACACACAAACAAACACATTGTGCAGATCTAGAGAGAGGGTCGTAGGGAGAGAGAAAGAGAGGACCGTCGGCCATGGTGGTGGTCGACAACGGCCATAGCGGCGCGTGGCAGTCAACAGCGGCAACAACAACGACGCACCAGGGAACGACGACCAGAGGTCTCTCCGGCGACGGTTGAGTTAGGTCGTGGCACCGGCTAAGTGGAGATCGGTGATGATAACGCCGGAGATGACAATGAAGGTGGCGGTTATGAACCACGGCAGCCGTGGTTCGGAGTTCTTTCCCGGTAATCGTCTCTGTCCTTCCCTCTTCTTCATCTTTCAGATCTGTTCATCTCTAAATGACTAATCTATAAGTTTTTATCTAATGCGTTAAATATGTTAAAATAGGACTCATCAATGAGGAAGTCTGCAAGTGTGGGTGACTGGATATACGATTCAAATAAAATGGTTTTTATAATTGTATCCCATTCAACTTCCTCTTCATATAACTTCATAAAGTTTTTTTTATTCTAATTTCCTTTTTTTTTCTTTCCGTTTACGGTTAACCAGCCTATCCCTAGGGAGAACAATAGCAGTTCTGTACATGGCAATTTACTTGCATCATTCCTAATGCCACACCTTCAAAACCTTTTTCAACAGACATCACTTTAGTAGGTAATTAATTACACCGTATTTAATTCTAATACAATATTACAAACATGATTACATTACACCGTATTTACTTCTAATACAATATTACTGATTGTTTATTTTAATCGATGATATGGATTTGTTAATGTTATGGTTATTAATTTGATTGAATAATGTTTGTAACAGGGCTGATCTGTTTTCCAAGAAGGATTGGTACGATATCAAGGCTCCATCGCTGTTTAACACTAGAAATGTTGGAAAAACACTTGTTACCTGTACTCAGGGTATGAAGGTAAAGTTTAATCTGTAATTCTGTATTTGAAAAGTATTAGTTGCTGAGTTTTTTTGTTCAATTTTTTGATTTTGATCTGTTTTTATTGCGAAGTACACATGTGTATTCTGTTTTTGCTCTATTTTTAATGTGATGTACACATGTGTACAATGTTTTTTTTGTTTGTTATGTTCTGTTTTAAGGCGGGTGTACACATGTGTATTCCGTTTTTGCTCTGTTTTTAATTCGATGTACACATGTGTATAGCGTCTGTTTTTGTGATATCTCAGATTTTTTTGTGTATTGAATGTGTAAAGTTGTTAATGTACACTTGTGAATTATGCAAAGTATTAGTTGCAGAGTTTTTTTGTTCTATTATAGGAGATGTCGTTAACGAGAAAAGTGGAGATGGAAGGTCGATAAGGATGATTCACGTATGAGGTCGATAAGGATGATTCACGTATGAGGTCGATAAGGATTATTCACATATGTTTGTTTGCTTGGTCGATAAGGATGATTCAGCATACAACGTGGCGAATAGTTGTAAAAGATTATGTTTTTTTTTCCGATTATGTTGGGTTTATTGTTTTTACGAAACTCGAACTTGTAATTATATGTTTTTTTGTTTGGTTTGGAAAACATTATGGAACTTTTAATTTGTTAAATATAAAATAGTTTTACAGGTATTGTTTCTATGTATGTATTATGTAGCTAATTACACATATGTACGATGCTGAGTACACATGTGTACTGTTCTATTTATATCCAAGTACACATGTGTATACCGTTGAAATATGAAGGTTACGTGGATCTTAAAAATCAAAATTTGAATTCTGGTGATGAAATCTGAAATAAAAATAAAAATTGAAATCTGGTGATTTGTTGTTTGTTTTGATAATTATCTTATTAATAAATAAAACATAATGTGGATAATGAATTTAAAAGAGGAAAGATGTAACTTAATTCAATTATTAAAATAATGATTTAAATCTAATTTTTTATATAATTACAATCATACCCTTAACAACTAAAAAGGAAAACAAGGGTCCAGATCTGTTCACGCAGTTCACTCTTGGGAGGTTGTTCACGCTGGAACCCTACCCTTAACAAGTATATTTTAAAAAAAAGGGTATTGATTAACTAATATCAGTTCCTTGATTTAAAATAGAGATGATAAAAATGTTGGAGCTTTTTATATAACTCATATATTAAAAAGCAAAAATTAAACAATTAAAAAATATTGAGTAAACTGCAATTTTACACCCTGAGGTTAGGGGTCATTGGCATGTCTACCCCCCTAAGGAAATAATTGCAATTTTACCCCCCACTGTTTGACCTTATGTCGCACTTTTACCCCCCGGCGTCAAAATGGGTAACCAGTCAACATAATAACCTGACGGTCAAAGGGTATAAATGTCATTTTGCTCTTATGTCAAGCTTATTTGATACAACACCCCCTATAAGAATCATACCACCGCATAATTACCCCCCCCCCCCAACCTTCCCACCATCGACCTTACCTTCTTCTCCGGCGATCCGTGTCCCTCCGGCGACGGCGACATCTCCTCTTCCGAACATTCTGCTCCTCGTCCGATCGTTCTTCTCCTCGTCGGATCACAACAACCACAGCCGCTAGCTTCATTCTCAGTGGAAATGCCGGTCTTTTGGATAATCCGCTATATCATCCGCCACACCAAATGTATAATCGGCCAATGTTAGTTAATCAGTGTCAGATTTAGTCATTATCATGTTATAAAACAGGGTTTAGGGTCTGATTTGGTTCACTGTTGGTTTTTCTACAGTTGACCTGACGATGAGCTTATCAAGCTCATCTTTGGTGCTCCACCTGGTGGTCTCCGTGTTTGGGAGGCCTGTCCTCAACTTCCATCTACCACCGGAGAGTTGAGCGGATGGATGTTATTTAGCTTATGTGTAATATGTAGGTTAACTTAACTTAATCGAACCTTTTGTGTAATATGTAGGTTAACCTAACTTAACTTATTTAGCTTGTTTGATTGTGTGCATTTGCAACCTGTTTTGATTGTATGATTGTATGCATTTGCAGTTGAACAGAGTTTGGGCATAAGTTGATTGTATGCATTTGCAGGATGTGCTTAATCATTTGCAGCTTGTTTGATTGTATGATTGTATGCATTTGCAGTTGAACAGATGGATGCATTAGCACATCAGCTTCTGGTAAACCCATGGATGCATTAGCACATCAGCTTATGTGTAATATGCATTTGCAGTTGAACAGAGTTTGGTACAATTTTTATACATGATCAACCAGAGTTTGGGCATAAGTTGATTGTATGCATTTGCATGGTGTTCTATGCAGTTGAACAGACCTGGTTGATCATGTATACACTCATTATGTTGACCTAGTTGATCATGTATAGATGTATACACTCATTATGTTGACCTGGTTGATCATGTATACACTCATTATGTTGGTTCATCATGTATACACTCATTATGTTGACCTGGTTGATCATGTATACACTCATTATGTTGACCTGGTTGATCATGTATACACTCATTATGTACTGCAATTATGATTCTGGATGTGCTGCACTTATGTGCATACACTTATGGTCACAGTTTGGGCATAATCACGTGCATACACTTATGGTCACATTAGCAGCACACTTATGTGCTGCAAATTGTGCAGCACACTAAACAGTGGCTTAATCAGATTCTGGATGTATACACTTATGTACTGCAATTATGATTCTGGATGTATACACTCATTATGTTGACATTGCAGGTATGATTGTTTTGTTCTCACTGGTTGAACAGGTATTTGCTTGTTGGTTTGAACACCTTATAGAAATAACTGATTGTTACGTTTCAGATTACGTGTTCAAAGAACAGGTATTTGCTTGTTAG
Source organism: Helianthus tuberosus (assembly GCA_030545235.1). Taxonomy (NCBI): domain Eukaryota; kingdom Viridiplantae; phylum Streptophyta; class Magnoliopsida; order Asterales; family Asteraceae; genus Helianthus; species Helianthus tuberosus. The sequence goes on along the minus strand of CM060418.1, from coordinate 156,935,685 downwards.
GTTTTAGATCAAAGAACAGGTATTTGATTTTGGCAGGAAGGGTTTTGTAAATTTCAGGGGGTAATGTTGTGTGTTAGCACAAAGTACAGAGGGTAATAGAAAAGGACAAATTAGTAATTTACCAGTGGGGGGTAATTGTGCGACTTTACAGGAATGTTGGGGGGTAAAATGTAAGGGTAATATAGTCATTTCAACTTAGACTTAACAGTTATGTTACCCATTTTGACGCCGGGGGGTAAAAGTGCGACATAAGGTCAAACAGTGGGGGGTAAAATTGCAATTATTTCCTTAGGGGGGGTAGACATGCCAATGACCCCTAACCTCAGGGTGTAAAATTGCAGTTTACTCAAAAATATTTATAGTAACTTAGGTGTCATGTTATTATTTTCCTATTGGGGTAAATATTTAACAAAGTTAAAAAAAAACAAAAGATATGATAACTGGGGTTGTAAATGAACTAAACGTTCGGTGAATAATTTGTGAACTATTCGGTGGGAAGTTTGTTTATGTTCGGTCGTTTAATAAATGAACAAACACGAACAAAAAATCTCGTTCGATAAGTTAAACAAACGAACATGAACAAATGTTGCGTTCGTTTGTTTATGTTCGTGAACATTCAGTATATGTTCATTTTTGTTCGTTCATTTAAATGTTTTTTTATGTTATTATTATTTTCTTGGTTTTAGTTTTTAAAAATTTGAAACCATACTGATGTATTGCAAAATACATATATTTATCATGTATAGTTTGTATAGTTTTTGTATTTGTTTGTGTCGATTTTTAGGTAGATATAGTTTCTTTTGATATTTTTTATGTTTACAGGTCTCGGTTGCTGAAAAGGGAGAAAAACTCTTAAAATCTGCTGGAAAAATGTTAGCAGCGAGAATCGGGTCGAGTTGTAGCTGAATGGGAACGAAAATCGAAGAAATCTGGAAAAAGTGGACCTTCGCGCTACGCGACGGTTAGAGAGAATATTATTGTTTCCTCGACGGATTTTCAGGTTACTTTCAAATCCCCATTGCACATGAGGATCAAGAGAAGAGAACCTTCACATGTCCTTATGGCACTTACGCACAAAAAAACTATCTAAAGAATTACTAAAACTTATTAACGGTTGTTCGGTTTTACACAAAAAAAAAACTTATATACGGGTCGTATAACATTATACGAACGACTCGTATACAGATCTTAAAAACCAAAAACCTCACAAAAATAAACGCATTTGGCCGTATAACATTATATTGCTTGTATACAATTGTATACGACTCGTATAATGTTATACAGCCCGTATATATGTAAAACAAAAAAAAAACATTCCCCTGCATATATTTCTGTGCAAAAACATTCTATACGGGCCCGTATAAGGTTATATGGTCCGTATACATTAGGGATGTGAAAATAAGATTATAGAGGTGTGTGTATAGAACGAGCCTTTCAAATTAAGTCATCAAGATACAAATATTTTAAGAAATTAGTGGTCGTATAAAACATTGAAAATAATACATATTCTTGTAATCACGATATTCACATGTGCTGGCATTAATATGAGCAGTCATGATCTTGTTCCCAAACAAAAGATTTAAACTATATTTACCTTTTTTTGACTAAACATATCGTGTCATTGTTGAAGACTTGGAAGTCCAATACTTCATTAAGCTACGGCCCACTTGAAGGCCCTCACCTATTTTGGTCTTTTTCTTTCGTTGTTTCATTCGTTTCCCATATTCATTTCATCCACAACTTGCATTTTATCTTTAGTTAAAAATGATTATCAAAAACTCTTTTAACACCTTCACGTTGCTTAATATATAAATATATATGTTTAGATGTTGGTATACACTCCAAAACATAAGGCTTTTAGTGACGGACTCATCCGTCAGAGTTCCTTTGTAATGGGGTACTCATCAGAAAAAAATGGCATGGGTATAAAATTTACCAATGGGTATCATTACCGACGGAACTTGCTATCGTCACATGTCAAAAAGGCGTGTGTAATGTATTTGAAAAATAGAGTGTCTACGGGATTTGGTTTCCATTTCTAGTAACTTTTTACTACGCATTCAGGTCGGCAAATGATTCCCACAAACAAACAACTTAAACTCTAGAATAAAATTTGATATGAAATGTTTGATAGTTTGCTAAAATGCTCAATGATTTCATTACGTATGAACATCCAATATATACAGAGATTGTAACAACCTAATCTTAATTTACGGAGCTAACTATGGAAAATAATAAATACAAATATTACACAATAATCTACAGAATATATGGGTTGACTAACCCGCCCCCTCAGTCTTGGTGGTAGGATCACGGACGCAAAGGCTGACTTTAAATCTGTTGAAGAGAGGACGAGGTAACCCTTTTGTGAAGATATATGCGCATTGATAATCTGCCGGAACGTGCAAAACGCGGATGTTTCCTATCCGGACTTTGTATCGAACAAAGTGGATATCAATTTCAACGTGCTTAGTTCGTTGGTGCTGTACCGGGTTCTCGGAGAGATAAACAGCGGATAAGTTGTCACAATAGACAATAGTAGCCTGACGAGTAGGGACATGAAGTTCAAGGAGAAGATTACGTAACCAACTCGTTTCAGCAACCGTGTTTGCAACCCCATGGTACTCCGCTTCAGCACTTGATCTCGAGATAGTAGCTTGACGATTGGACGACCATGAGACCAAGTTTGATCCTAAGAAGATGCAATACCCGGACGTAGACCTGCGAGAGTCCGGGCATCCGCCCCAATCCGCGTCCGAGTAAGCAGTGAGTGAAGAGGACTTGGACGGAGTAATATGTAGGCCGTGAGTGGTGGTGCCTCGTATGTAACGAAGTACGCGTTTGAGAAAATGAAAGTGTGGCTCCCGTGGGGCGTGCATAAAGAGGCAAATTTGTTGGACCGCATATGCAATGTCGGGTCTAGTGAATGTGAGATATTGGAAAGCTCCCGCGAGGCTCCGGTAGAGAGTGGGATCCGAGAATGGTGGCCCGGAGTTTGCACTGAGTTTAGATGAAGGCTCAACTGGGGTAATTGCAGGTTTGCAATTAGTCATGTTAGCACGTGCCAATATATCCTCCGCATAAGACTGTTACGATAAGAATAGGCCCCCATGTTGATGGTTGACTGATATGCCTAAGAAGTGATGAAGGGTGCCCAGATCAGACATTGCAAATTCTTTCGATAAGGCGGAGATGATGCTTTGTAGTAATGTGGGATTAGAGGCTGTGAGGATAATATCATACACGTAAAGCAACATGTAAGCAAGTTGGTCGCCCCGTTTGTAGATAAATAATGATGTATCCGAAATTGCTCTCTTAAACCCACATTTGAGGATGTAAGTTGCAAACCGTTGAAACCATGCTCGTGGTGCTTGTTTTAGGCCATAAAGGGATTTCTCAAGTTTGCAAACATGACCCGGTTTGTTTGGGTCCTTGAAACCCGGTGGTTGATACATGTAAACCGTTTCCTTGAGGTCGCCATGAAGGAAAGCATTCTTTACATCAAGTTGGTGAATCGGCCAAGATTTCGAAACGGCGAGACTCAACACGGTACGTATTGTAGTGGGTTTAACCACAGGACTAAAGGTTTCATCGCAATCCACGCCAACCTGTTGAGATTTGCCATTGACAACAAGTCGTGCCTTGTACCGTTGCAGTTTACCATCAGCATTGAACTTGTGTCGGAATAACCACATACACCGAATGCCATGAGCATCCGGCGGACGAGGAACTAAAACCCAAGTGTTATTATTCAATAAAGCACTATACTCATCATCCATAGCACGTTTCCAATTTAGATCGTATAGGGCAACAAGGTGTGAGTGTGGTATAGGCGAAATGGTACTAGTGTGAAGATTGAACTGGACTTTGGGTTTGGTGATGCCAGCTCGAAGGCGGGTGGTCATGGGGTGGGCAGGTTGAGTTGCGTTGAATGTAGGTGAGGATGGAGGTGCATTAGAAGATGAGGCAGGGGAGGTGGGCTGGTCCGCTGATGGAGGGACAGTTGTTGGGCTTGGCGGCCTAGGAGGATGGGTTGTTTGGTATTGGGCTAGATTGCATGAAGGTGAGAGGGTATGAGGCCCATGCTGAAAGGAGGTGGAAGCAAGAGTGTGAACCTGCTGGGCTGTGATAGGAACAACGTTTGTGAGCCGAACGGAGTTGGGTTGAGTGGGGACGGGTCGGTTAGAAGTAAACGGTTGGGCTGGGTGATGGATTAGCGGCGAAGGGGCATCGGTGTCCAAAAAAGAATAGTTTCTCGGACCAGCGGTTGGAAGGTGCCGGAAGGGAAATTTTGTTTCGTCAAAGTCGACATGACGAGATAAAATGACTTTGCCGGTAGCTAATTCCAAGCATTGATATCCGCGAAAATTGGCGGGGTACCCGAGAAACACGCATAAAAAAGAGCGTTGGCTGAGCTTATTCGGGCAGGTGGCGGAGGTATTGGGATAGCATGCACATCCGCGGGTAATCCAGTGACATCGTACTCAGCGGGTAATCTGCGAACCATTTGAAGGACTAACCGTTGTTCATCGATCTTGGAATCAAGGTCATTGAGTTGGGTGCCAAGATCTTTGAGGCGTTGACAGTAGTCGGCGATAGAGGTGGTGTCACGGAGCTTAAGGTTGACAAACTGTTGCTCAAGGGCAGCAACACGCGGGCCCTTGTTATTGTGGAAGATCTGTTTTATGCGGTTCCAGGCTTCTTGAGCCGTGGATGGAGATTCTAGCACACGAACGAGAAGATCATCAACAAGGGTACCATAGATCCATTGTAGAACAATGGAGTCGATTTTCTTCCAGTCAGCGTAAGATGGGTCTTCTTTAGATGGAGGGTCCGTACCGTTGATGTGAGAGAGAACTTCGTAGCCTTCGGCGTGTAACTGGAAGAGTTTCACCGATGAGGAGTATGAAACTTTCTTGCCATCCAACACACGAACTTTGTGTTGGATGTTAGTGACAGTGTATGCAGGGTGTAAGGGTTGGGTTTTTGCAGGGTTTTCACTCTTGTCAGTCATGTTGAACTGAACAAATGTAACAGAGAAGTGACAAGGAAGAAAATGAAAATAGTAGTGGCCGGACCGAAGTCAGGAGGACGGATCAGAGAGTTTTGTTAGGCTCTTGATACCATGATAGTTTGCTAAAATGCTCAATGATTTCATTACGTATGAACATCCAATATATACAGAGATTGTAACAACCTAATCTTAATTTACGAAGCTAACTATGGAAAATAATAAATACAAATATTACACAATAATCTACAGAATATATGGGTTGACTAACAATGTTATCACTGACGGATTGCAAGGGGACATTCGTCGGAAAACCTCCCCACCGAAAAATGTCTGAAAAGTTTGGGTGGGAATTTTATCCGAAGTTTTATCTTTAGCATTTCCGATAATTTACCAAATGATAATCCGTTGGGAATTAGTTCCCACTGACAACAACCAAATTTGGACCTATTAGTCAATGTGAATTGAATAAAACATAAAAAATTATTACATGTTCTTGTTGAAATCACGAAATTAGCCCGCTTCACATATATCTGGCTGGCAATCTGGCATTATTCATGATCGTGTTCTTATAATAATCTTTAGCAAACTTTTTACTCCCTTTTGACTAAATATATGGATTGTCCCAATGTTAAAGTCCATTAAGCTGCGGCCCACGTGATGGCCCTCACCTGATTACTATATTTAGTCCTTTTCTTCATTTTATTTTATCTCTCTGTCCTACAAGTTAAGGGTCTAAAAGCAAACTAGACACATTTTTAACCAAACGAAAACAATTCATACAACTGGCATTTTATCTTTAATTCATGATTTTCAAACACACATGTTCCATCATATGCCAAGAGGCATTTAGAGTTTAGCTCAACAGTAATTTAGTAATTTAGTATTACTCATCAATGTAAAAAGCAAGTATGGTACCCGACCTAAAAAAACCCAAAACCGCATAATAAAAAAGCCGGGTATGGCAAACCTGGTTCCATACCTAACCCTACATGCCAGCTGCCAGTGACATATCATTTTCACACCCTATGATTTGAAACTAGTTCAAACCCGGTTTACCCGATCCAAACAAGTCAAAAGCTGAAAAAATCCCAAAACCGAAACCGAAAAAAAAAAAACTATCACTTCCTCTCCAGAAACCCGATTCAAGACTCAACAGGTTATTGTCATACCCAATATTTAATCTTCTTGACCAGACTATTACTTGGAACCGGGTATGACGTAATACCAGACTTGTGCACCATGATAAGTGTATATAGTTTGGGCCGGTCCATGTTCAATGGACTCAAATCTCTACTTGGATAACTGGCTACGGGCTAGAATACATCTCTTGAGCCCCATCCGAATTCCGAACATTGTTTTAGAACATCACGTGTATACAACTATCCACATACGTGGCCTAGTGGTAGGAGGCTTAGATTCTCGGTTGAGACCCAAGTTCAATCCCCACTTGTGTCACTATTGGTGGATTAATGTGATGAAGGATTTGAGCTAGGCCTTGCCACCGTATGTTACGCCATAGAGTTCCGCTGTTGTGGTGGAACAACAGCTGTCAAGTGGCGGCGGCATTGTTTCCTAGGAGAACGCCCAAGTCAAACTCTGAAGGTAGCGTGAGACTGGTTAAGATAACAGCCTAACCGAAGTAGAGCAATAGAGGTCTCCAATTTGAAGAGTACGGTTGTCAAACACACGAAAGTTGTCGTTAAAAAAAACTATACAAGTAATGAGTGTTTGGAAGGACGACTCGTATCATGGTATCCTGTTGGACCTAATCCCACAACAAAATGGCACACGATATTTGACCAAGTGTGAGTTAAGATATCTAAGATAGAATTTAAAAATTATTTAGCATTCCTTAATATAAAATGCAAGTTTATATGTCTATAAACATTCTCTTCATAACCTTCTCAACAGATATTTCACAAAATGATAATATGTAATGAACTACTCTTCATAACCTTCTCAACAGATATTTCACAAAATGATAATATGTAATGAACTATAGAAGTATCTAACATTATCAAAAGTAAAATTACCCAGTCTTATATATAACTATGTAATTAAGATTAGTACTATAAAAATGTAGAGTTAAGTTAACGTACAAAGTGTCTTATCGTATAAAACGTACGAAAAACATGAAAAAAAAAAACGCGGTGACATTTTCATAGGGTAATTTTGTAAAATGTGCTTATAGGGTAATTTTGATAATTACGAAAATGCCACCGCGTTTTTTCAGCAAAACCTTCAACTAGTACGTTTTATACGTTAAAGGTATTTGTATTTGATGTTTAGTCTAGAAAAGGTAATATATTGTCTTTGAGCGTGTGACGTCATATGTTTATTTATGTGTAAATTTACAGTTAATTGAAAGATAATAGGGTTATTTTTTGGTTAACATTCTTAATAATAAATACGCGTAAGCGTATTCAACTAAAATTAAATGTCTACATTATCATATTTGACCTTTAAAAAAACTTGGTTGAGGAAAATTTTATGTAAAAATATAAAAGGTATTACCAGTATACCATTGATATATGCATCTAATTATTTTGAAAATATTATGTTTTAAACTCGGTAATATATACCAATTGCCACTATCATATTATTCTGCCAAGTCATTTCAGAAAATGACACTTCTCACTACTTAACTTCCTATTATATTTATTCAACAAAACATCACTACTTTTTCCATTTTATTATATTTAAAAATATATATATAATTTATGCAACCATGCTCTTAACACATTCAATTTTAAATAGCTTTTATTATTTAAATCTTACCCGCTAAATTAGAACAACTATTTAGAAAAAAAAAATAAAAAACATTTAATGTCGCCTGGAGGCCAATTTTGATTTTAGTCCTAATTAATAGTACATGAACATGATCAAGAACTATTAAATAAAATGATAAAACTAGAAAAAAAAATCAGTTTATTTACAAAATTGATAGTATGTTTGAAGCTAGTTGTACCTGAATATCAAAACAAAATTAACTCGAAATTATGAGTTCTTGACTTAGAGAAGAAAAAAAATGAAAATTTTCACATGAATAATAGTAACAAAAGAAGTTGCACAAACCCTAAATGGCAATATTCTTATGGACAATAGCTTTGATCTTGAGTAGATGCAAACTCTGATTGTCTGTAGAGACCAAGAGCGTTATGACATAGAGATGGACCCGAAGGTGGCACCGGTCCTCGTGGGAGTCTACTGTTCATTAAGCGTTCGTACTTGTCGTACCAATTATCTTGTTTGAGAATCCTAGTGGCATCCAAAGTTGATGATGAAGCCAAAATCGATATTATGATCACGATAACGAGTAGAAAAGGCTTTAGATGCCTAAAAACCATTCTTCTAGTTCTTCCTCTTCTTCTCCACGCGATATGGATCGACTGAGGATCTTGATTATATCATGCCGCCCGTATGACCTCTCTCTCTTCTCCTTGTGTGTGTACTATATAGAAACAATATACAGGTGGTAGTTGATTTGAGAGCTTATGCGGTATGCCTCTTTTTATGTGTGTCTCCAATTGTGAGAGTGGTTGGTTGAACTCAAAAGCTTTTTATATATATAATATATGTGTGTGTGTGTGTTATAACATAAGTTGAATTTGAACGCCGGTTGAATTGGCCTTGTGAAAATATTGTGGTATGACTTTGAATATGTTGTGAGTTATAATTACCTTTGAAATTTAAGATGGTGAATTGACTTTTTGTTGGTAGCAAGCCAAATTGGACAAAGAGAATGACAAAATTTAACCGGCTGTACATTTTCTATAGAGAAAAATGCCCGGATAGTCTATGTGGTTTCGCATTTTTTCACCTATAGTCCCAAACTTTCTAAAATTACCTGAATAGTCCCCAACTTTTCAATTTTCGTTCCCGGATAGTCCCTGACATGGATGAGGGTTAATTTTTTTTGTTAAGTGGGTGTGAAATGACTATAATGCCCTTATTAGTTAAAAAAAGGGATCCACCTTTGTTCTACCCCTACCCCACCCCACCCCCTCTCCCTCACTCCTTTCTCTCTTCCTCTTTCTCTTTCTTTTATATGTCTGCAACTAGGGGTGTTCAAAAAAATCCGGATCCGAAACCGAATCCGAACTATCCGAAATTCCGAATCCGAATTATCCGAAAATTCGGATTCGGATTCGGATAGCAATATTGAAAATTTTCGGATAATTCGGATATCCGATATCCGAAATATTAAATAATATTATTTTTTATTTATTAGATAATAAATATATAACCAACAAGTGAAAACCCTAGCCTCTTTCCATCTTATCTTTTCCACCCTTTTTCTCTCTAGATCTGATATCTTCAACCTCTTCTTCATCTTATCTTTTCCACCCTTTGATCTGTTCTTCGTGACTTCATCATCGTTCAATCTGCTTGAGGTTTGAACTGTTTGACAGTGCTTCATTCCACCACTAATTAATTTTTGGAGATGCCAAACCAAATACTCCAAATACTAGATGCTCGTGGATTCTTGTGCTTTTTCTTTAATATATTTTGATTATAATGAGTAGTTTTTTTTTTCATGTGTACTTTTAATTTCTTTGATTTTGTATTTAGGTAGCTTTCATTTTTTGATTTTGTATTTGGGTAGCTTGAGCTTCTGCCGATGATAAAAGTAGAATGCTCTTCAAGTTTGAATTTTTATCTTGAAAGTGGAAATAATGTTTGATTTTTTGAATATTTTATCTTGAAAGTAGAGATAATGTTTGATTTTTTAGATTTTCGGATATCCGTTTCACTATCCGAATCCGTATCCGAATTTTCGGATATCCGAAATTCGGGTATCCGAAATTTCGGATACGGATTCGGATAGCGAAATGAACTATCCGAATTTATCGGATATCCGAAATTCGGATATCCGAATTTTCGGATATCCGGTTTTGAACACCCCTATCTGCAACCATTAGATCAACTTCATCCGAAACATCTCCACTTCACCACCACCACTACTTCATATGCCCTACCCTCCACCACCCTTCACCACCATCTCCACATTTCACCACCACCACCACCACCACCATCCGAAACAACTCGTAAATCAACACGATAGGCATCTGGAACGGTCTCAGATCTGTCGCCGGCCGGTGCATCAAGATCTGGAACGAAAACCAGTTGTCGAGTTGTGGAATCCGGTTTGCAGAGAGATGATAAGTCGTGTTCTTACTGGTTTCGTCAAGATTGCTGTTGATTCTGTTTTTTATGATCCAAAACTTTAACAGAATCAAACCCACAGGAGACTCGAGTTCAAGTCGGATACAGGTCCGATACTAGTTTCGTCAAGATTGTTGTTGAGCTTTGACTGATATATGCTTCACGGATGAGCGAATCACAGGACCGGAGTCGAGGTACAGGTCCGATACAGGCCCGGTTTGTCTTGATTTTGCAGGTTTCTGTTTCGGTTTGGCCCGATTTTGCACCGATACAGGTCCCATTTGGCCCGATTTTGATGATTGGATCTTGAAAGTCTGTCTTTTTTATTGTTTTTCTGTAGTTTAATTGGTGAATTGGAATTGGGGTGATAGTAGGTAATGTTTGGTGGTGTTATGTGTCGTGTTATGTGAGATTGATTTTGGTTGCCTCTGATCGGTGGTGGCAGTTATCTGGTTGTTGCAGGTTAAGGAGAGAATGGGGAAGAAGACATAGGCTGGGGGTGGGCTGGGTAGGTGGGGCCCACATGTATTTTTTTTATTCTTTTAATGTTTTATTTGTTGTTTTTTAATAGTAAGGGCATTATAGTCATTTTACACCAACTTAACTGAGAAAAGTAACATCTATCCACGCCAGGGACTATCCGGGAACGAAAATTGAAAAGTTGGGGACTATATGTGAAAAAAGGCGAAACCACAGGGACTATCCGGGCATTTTTTTATTTTCTATAATATACAAATATATGCTTGTTGTTGTAACTAATCTTCTGTTTATAACTTTTGTTTAAATGACTAAAATTAATTAAATTGTTACAACAAAAAGACTATAGATACCCAACTAATTAATTATTAAGGTTTGGTTTGATGACATTTGTGAAAATTTATAGTTAGTAATAAGCAGTATTTAGGTTACAAGATAGGGTGTTTATTAGATCAAAATAAGTTGTAAGTCTTCTGAACTAGCTGTCATTAGACTAGGGTTGTTCAAATTGTTCGATGCTCGCTCAAAAAATGTTCAGAATTTACTCGTTCGGTTCAGCTTAATTGAAAAAGATGCTCGGTTCGGATCGGTTCAGTTTGTAAACGAACCAGCACGAGCAAATGTCCGCTCGATTCGGCTCGACTCGGGCAGCTCGTTTTATATTTTAATATATATAATTTTTAATAAAATAACTAGAGATCCGCATCAATAATCTTTGGTCCAAGATTTAAATATAGCTCATTTAAGTAATTAGAATTGAATTCCAATACCAATAGTTCATTGTCCAATACTCCAATGTCCATTTGAGTAATAGAGTCAAAATGTCAAATACTGATATGTGAAGCGTCGCTCAATACTCAAGTCTTAACCCATCATTCGATTCACAAGTACATAATCCTAATCAAAACCCCCCATCGGCCATCATTATTCGATTTCTCCATCGCCAACTCCCCAGGGTTTTGCTTCACGGTTCATTCGATTTCAAACTTCTGATAGAACAAGGGTCTGCTTCAATCACTCGACAATTCAACTTCCACTAAGTTAATCTCTCGATAGAACCAGTTTAGTTTTTTTTTATAATTCTTTGTTATTTGTTAAATTTATCCTTGTTATTTGTTAATTTACACTTGTGTTCTAATTGGACTAAACCTCAGGGACGGAAACTGCAATTTACTTTAAAAACTAACGCCCCCATTTTCATTTTCTTTTTTTGTTCTACGACGCTCGGTACTCGCTTGGCGTTCGATCGAAGCATGATCGGATTGAAAGATACTCGTTCGACTTTGGCCTGGTTGAGTAAGCGCTCGGTTCAGTTCGATTCGATTCGGTTTGTAAACGAACCGAGTACGAGCAAAGCTCCGATCAGTTCGATTCGGCTAGTGAAGAGCCCTACATTAGACGAGCCAAACCTATTTGTTTGTGTCGCAGCCCCCGACCCCTGGCCCAGGAGGCGGCGGCCGCGGACGATCGCACAGATCGGGTGGTATCGGTGTTTTATTAATTTGGCAGCGGAAATGAGACATCAGGACCGTAGTTAGGAAATATTTCATCAGAGTTAAAACACCAAACTTTTTATAATAAATAAATGGGATAAAACCCAAGTTTCCATTACAATACATTTATAGGGATATACCCTAGTTTATTGAAAACAAAACTCCTTTTTTATTTACGTAACTTTTATAGCCACTTTTCCAAGCCTTCAGTGCTCTCCAGCTGGCTTCTATTAATTTCACATTAAGTTACCTGAAACGCATTTTAAAAAGGTTTTATCAGCAAGAAATACTGGCGAGTGCATCCCAGTTTAATCGGAACAGTTTTGTAACTTCACAATATTGAGAGTGATTACAATGTTTGTATATACACAGTTATTCATTCAGTACTGTCAATCCTGACTTGTGGGTAATGTTACTTATTGGCTAACTCTTTGTCCAACAGTAACGGATTACAATAATGTATACAAAACCCCAACATACCGGCAGTAATTGTAGAATACATAGACTCAATCACTGTTAAGTATAATTGAAAACATTTGAGGTTTTAGTAAAAAGGTTTACACAAAGATAATGTACTCACATTGTTTACTTAGGTAAAACTAAAGCTTCCTGGTGAATCTCCTGGTTATTATCTATTAAAAATTAACAATGCACACGTGTTGGTAAGATAACTGAAATTACATTAACCATACAACTCGAGACAGAACTCCAATGACTGAGTCAGGCAGAGCCTTGACATGCATTACGGAGTCCTAGATCAATCGGGTGTAACACGAGACAGAACTCCAACGACTGAGTCAGGCAGAGCCTTGACATGCCTTACGGATCCCTAAATCGATCAGGTAGGGTAACAGATATGTGATCGGGAGTTATAATACTTACAACGAGGCAGAGCTTCGCTATTTAGGGGTATTATTTCCCGAGAGTTTTGACTAGCAGAAGTTGAGAGAGAATTCAGAAATTGAACTAATGTAAACTGAGGCTCTTGACCCTTTTTATAGGGCTGATCGAAGGGCGGCACGCGCCCCGAGAACGCCCCTTTGTTCCTCTCTCGCGGCCCGCGAGGAACTGCCCCCTCGTTTGTTGCGGGCCGCGACCAAGGTCGCGTAACGCGACGATGAATCTGGATGTGTGTCGCGTGACGTGACGCCCCATTTTTAATAGAATGTTTGGTTCTGTGTTGCTGCATTTGCCCAGCTCCAGCTTTTTCTAAAACTCTAACTTTAAAACCTCATATCTTTAGTTCTACTAATCCGTTCTACGAAATTCTTTTTCCTACGTATCCGTAATTTAAATGCGGACCCGTTTAGCATCGTCATTCACCTTAAATTCGGTTTACGAGCAAATAACTATAAGTCCCTTTCCATTTCTAACTATAAGCAAAATTCAAATTTACAATTTACTTACTTGCATAGCGCTTCGGAACGAACACACCTTCATACGAGCTTTTGGTTTGAGTTCAAGCATTTTAACTCTAATATTTGAATCCGTCAAACCTCGGATCCAATACCAACTTGTAAGCCCCACTTCTTTTCATTCATAAGTAAAAGTAATTTCATACTATTTTTAACAAAAAAATGGGCATGACCCGTTGGTAATAAAAGCGATTCCTTGCTTTGTACAATAAAACATCCCAACAATTTCATAAACAAGTTTAAGATACAAAGTCTACCCGAGTAGCTAAGTTTTTGCCAAAGTACAAAAAAAAAGGACTACAAATTGTTTACACATGAAAAACACATATGACAAAAACTAGGACCATACAAAAAATAGACATATTCGGAAGCACGAAGTGAGCGTGATTTGAGTGTGTTCGTTCCAAGTCGCCAAGCCCTTAGGTTGAGGATTTACCTACATCAAACAATAAACTAGTAAAATTAATTCCGTCATCTATATTACTCTTTATTCAATAAACCCATTCATCCATTCATGACCTTACATCATTCTTGCACTAACTACCCATTGAAAACGGGTCAAACATACCTATCTCAAGATAGAGATAAAACATATCATTCATTCCTTACCCGTTAGAAACGGGTAATTACATTCGCAACATAATTTCCATTCGATCCGTTTACCATGAACGAATACATTCCTTTCATTATTGCATTCACATCAACTCTAACCCGTATATAACGAATTGAGTATTTTCCTTTCTTTCATACTTAACTTTCCATTATACGATTCACCCAAGATGAACCGATCATAATACCATTTTCTTCATAAACTTTCGTTTCATATGACCCGTTCGTGACGGGTCATACTACCTACTACACAACTAGTACAAAATACCATGATTATGATTTTAGCATAAAAACGACAAATTACAAAATAAGTTTGTATGCATAAAACAACGTACCTCGATCTTGTGAATATTCCGTTTTCCTAGTATTTGAACCTTCTTTATTCACGCCTACATCAACATATTCGTTCATTCATTTAGTCCGACCAATTCCATTCCATCATTTTCCAAATTGCACATATATTATTCTCTTTAGCATTTCATAAAACACTTGGTGGGCATCGTATTCAAAGCATAATGTACAAGCATACAAAGCATGACTTTACTAGTTTATCTCACATATTATCAATAATCATTCAAGTTTACATAATTCTTTTTATTCTACACCAATTTACTTAACATTCATGTATTACAAACACGATCATACATCAAGATTTCACATATATATTCCTACTTGACCATCCTACTCATGCTAACTTTTCATCAAATGGGTTTTTGCTACAAATCAATCAAAATGCTAAAATCAAACATTATTCCTTTCCTATTTTGTAATCAACTAATCATAACTTCCAATCACACAAATTTTTGCAAAATTTCATGATTAGGTGAAAAACCCAATTCCTATAATTCATCAAATCAATGAATTCGACTTACCACTTTACTGAACAAGGTTAGATGTTTGCAAATTGAGGTTCATGCACTCGATTTTCCTTGACATTCCTACTGAATTTGATGAAATTGGTGAAACTAGGGTTTCACCTTGCCCTCTGCTTTTGTTCGATCGACCAGACACACACACACACACACTGTGTGTGTTTTAATTTTTCATTCTTTTATTCTTTTAAGTTTTGACACTTTACATCTTTGGCCCTTCAAGTTTGTTCACTTGTTTAATTTAAACACTACCCATTTATTACTAGTAGTTGTAATATCTTCCATTAACTAAGTTAAATTTTTAATTACTTTAACTTATGTCTAATATCCCTTTTTGGGGTGTTACATCTTGGCATTCAACCCCTAGCTGTCGTTTTCAAATATCCACCAAGGAAATAAGCACTCAGAAACCACCTAGATTAAATTTCCATTACAGAGATCAAGGAAATAAGACTTGATCCCTTACGGTCCGTAAGGGACCAACATATGGCAGAATGTGTGCTGGCCAAGGCAGTCTGTCCTCCTGCCCCATTTCTTGCATTCTGCCACCCTTCATCAGTTCCTAACACGTAAAGGGGCACGTGGAGACATCCTAGAACATGTTCTAAAACCTGGATCAATCTTACACTTCATCTCCAAGTATAAATAAGACCCTTGGTGTCACGGCCCTTGGCCCCGGTTTGACCCGGCCCAGAGCCGCGAGGCAGGAAATCCGATGGTATCTAATTAAGTGACAGCGGAAGTCTTTTTAAACAGGATCGATTAATATTAAAACTGCTCGTTTATATATATATATAATATAATATAGGGATAAATCCCATAATTTACAATAAAGTGATTTCACTGGGAAATCTTTATTCCTTAAAACATGTTTCTTTATTTATTTACATTGAGCCACTTTTCTAAGCTTGTAGTGCTCCACGGCACTTTTCCTGTGCTCACAACAGATCACCTGAAACATGTTTGAAAAAGGTTTTGTCAGCAGGGAAATACTGAGTGAATCATTCAGTTTTACTAAAACGACTCGTTTGTTATAATTCACAGTATTAAGAGAGATTACAATGTTTCTGATATCAAACCAACTACCCACAGTATTTGTCACTCGACTCATTTCGGTGACTGTGGTCATATCACCATTGGTTTCCCCAATGAATGACGAATATCACTAATTAGGTTCGCCCACCTAAAGTGATAACAACAGTAGTAGTGTGCACAATACCCCACATACCGGCTGTAATTTGGTGATTACATAAACTTAATTACTGTAATTATAACCTTTGGAAATAAACATGATTTTGAAAATAATTTGATAAAAAGAGAATGACTCACATTGTAGATTTAACGAGCAGAGTATAAGCCTACTGATTAGCCTTGATTAACCTAATTTAAGTAACAATGCACACACAACAGGTTAGTAACTAATACAGCAGTTACGACAATTCACGAGATTAAACCCTCACAACGATTTACAAGTGCAATACTTAACAATTCAGCGGATTCACAACGAATGACAGAGTATAGTCCGATTTCGAACAACACTCAAACATTCAAGTCGAAATCACGATGAATAACAAAGTATAAACTCAATTTGAGCGGCACTTAAACAATCGTTGGATAGTTATAATCGATCGGACGTTGAATCGTAATAGCGATCGAGTTATTACCCTGATTGTGGCAGCACTTCGTGATCAGTGTGTGTTTTGTGGACTGTTTCTGTTATAACTCAGCCTACGTAAAGCGAATTCACGTCGTTCCAAAGACATAATTCAAGTCCCAATGCCCTGTATTTATACTTGAATTTGACATCTCCCGCGTGTCGCGGAAGATGTTATGGATGCTGTCGCGACTCGCCTGGGAATCCAACATAGACTAGGGTAGGCTTGTCACTAGTATAGGGTTGCTGAGTTGACAGTTCGTTAATTTGAAATCTAGACAACGCATTTTAGAGATAATCGTCAACTTAGGGTTTACCCCCCTTTAGTTTTAGGGGCCCTGATTCTAATTTCAACTATTCTGAAAATTTTAGGGTTTGTTCAGAATTACTTGGGTTTCTCAATTAGGGTTTCCTGTTGTCCAAATTAAAATAATAATTAGGACTTTTGATGAGAGTTGTTACACTTGGTTGAACTTGTCATTTGCTCATTTCATCTTTCTCCTTTCTATCTGCTACTTGAAGGTTCCTTATCAAAAAGGGAGCTTCCTTTGAGTTCTAAGTTTCTCTTGGATCACTAGTAAGTGTTCCATCCTTGCTCATTTCGTTTTATAGGCTAGTATTTAGTCGAAAGTCAAGCAAATTGACTTTTGCTTTGACTTTCAGTTTAGACCATTATGGTCCAGTCATTGTTCGAATTGAACATGGCTACGTGATCGTAATAAGGCAGGTTTAATCCCTCAAAAGGGCACTTTCTGGAAATCATGTTAAGTTGGTCAAATGACGGGTCAAAGTTATGTTTAATAAAAAGTCAAAACGCAGATTTTCAGAAAACTTATAAACTGAACTTGTAAAGGTTTAAACTCACATTTTTTACATTATATCAGTTGGTAAATAATGTTAGAACATGTCTAAACATGTTCAGCCCGTCATTTCCAGATTTTGTGTCGGTTCGCAACCGGAAGTCAAGCAGTTTGACTTCTGCTTTGACTTTTAATTCTGACCCGAATTCGCAACCTTAGCTACTGATTACCTAGATTTATGAGCTTCCTCTAAAATCTTATTTCTTAATTCTCCTTGCTTAGGTACCCAAATTCGTTTCTTGTGGAATCTCCAAATTCCATCATTTCCTTGCTCTAGTTCATTTATATAACCTTTCATTCCTTCAGCATCGTCCTTGATTGCTGTTTCCTGAACTTTCTTTAATTGTTCCATTAAATCTACTTGTAGATTTAATCTAAGAGCACGGACTCGCTTTTGTTTTTCCTGATACTTACGACTTAAGGCATCTGCAACTACGTTTGCCTTTCCTTCGTGATATTTAATATCACAGTCGTAATCGCTTAGAACTTCCATCCATCTTCTTTGCCTCATATTTAACTCTTTCTGCCCAAATATATACTTTAAACTTTTATGATCTGTATAAACAATAAACTTACTTCCATACAGATAATGTCTCCAGATTTTAAGGGCAAAAATTATGGCTCCTAATTCTAAGTCATGAGTTGTATAATTCTCCTCGTGCTTTTTCAACTGCCGGGAGGCATATGCAATTACCTTCTTGCGTTGCATCAACACACATCCGAATCCTAATTTTGAAGCATCACAATATACTTCAAAATCTTCTGTTCCTTCGGGCAATGCTAAAATTGGAGCATTCGTCAATCGGTGCTTTAAAATCTTAAAAGCTTCTTCTTGCCTATGTCCCCATTCAAACTTAGCGGCTTTACAGGTTAACTTAGTCAAAGGTACAGCTATCTTAGAGAAATCCTTAATAAATCGTCTATAGTATCCAGCTAAGCCTAGAAAACTTCTAATTTCCATAGCTGTTTGTGGGACCTTCCATTTGGTGATTGCTTCTATTTTAGCAGGATCTACGTGAATTCCTTCGTGATTCACCATGTGACCTAAAAATTGTACTTCTTGCAGCCAGAATTCACACTTCGAGAATTTGGCATAAAGTTTTTCCTTTCTTAACAAAGTTAAGAGTGCATGCAAGTGTTTGCAATGTTCTTCCTGACTTTTGGAATAAATAAGTATATCGTCGATGAATACGATTACAAATTTATCCAAGTATGGCTTACAGATCCGATTCATCATGTCCATAAATGCTGTTGGGGCATTTGTTAGTCCAAAGGGCATGACTGTAAACTCATAATGGCCATACCTAGTTCTGAAAGCAGTTTTAGGTATGTCTTCTTCTTGTACTTTTAACTGGTGATATCCGGATCTTAAGTCTATCTTAGAAAAATACCTAGCGCCTTGAAGTTGATCAAAAAGATCGTCAATCCTAGGTAATGGGTATCGATTCTTAATTGTAACTTTATTTAGTTCTCTATAATCGATACACATTCTCATCGATCCATCTTTCTTTTTCACAAACAACACTGGTGCTCCCCAAGGGGATGAACTAGGTTGTATAAATCCTTTGCTTAATAATTCATCTAACTACTTTTTCAATTCAAGCATTTCGGTGGGTGCTAATCGATAAGGTGCCTTGGCTATTGGTGTAGTACCCGAAATTAGATGGATTCTAAACTCTACTTCTCTATCAGGTGGTAACCCAGGTAATTCTTCTGGAAAGATGTCTGGGTTTTCTGAAACTATAGGGATGTCTGAGAGTTTCTTACTTTTAGTGTTAATGATTACCGAAATCATATACACCATTTCTTGTTTTCTTGAATAACTAGCCAACTTGATTACTGAAATGAATTTCAGTGGCTTTCGTGGTTTATCTCCTGTAATTAAAATTACCTCTCCTGTGGGAGTACGGATTTCTACGGAATTCTTATCACAAAGGATTCGAGCATAGTTGGCTATCAACCAATCCATTCCTAACACTACATCGAATCCGGCTAACTTCATAGGTAACAGGTTTGCAGAAAACTTATGGCCTAACAGTTCTATCTTTCCTTCTTTCAAAACCTTATTTATGTTAACAGAATTCCCGTCTGCCGTTTCGACTGTAAAAATTTGCCTAAGGGTGGTTAAGGGTAAGTTAAGGGCTTGGCAAAATGAAGTATTGATAAAACTTTGGTTTGCACCAGAGTCAAATAATACTTTTGCATAAACGTCGTGGACCAAGAACGTACCAGCTATGACGTCAGGGATTAGTTCAGCTTCCTGAGTGGTTAGCTGGAATGCTCGGGCATTCTTCTTTGTTGTTCCATCAGCTGGTTTGCCTTTATTGTCTGTGGTTTTAGTCAATTTAGGACATTCTGTTTTGTAATGTCCTGTTTCTCCACAGTTATAGCAGACTATGGTTTTCTTTTTGCAATTTTCTTCACGATGTCCTGCCATTTTGCAGAAATTGCAAATTACATTGCATTTTCCAAAATGATTCTTTTTGCAATTTCTGCAAAAAGGCGGTTGTGCAGATTGTCTCCTTCCTCTTTTCTTGAACCTATTATTATCATTACCCACACGAAATCCTTGGGTAATCTTTTGAGCCAATTCCTTCTTTCGATCTTCTTCTCTTGTGCGCACTAGCTCATCAGTTAGGGTATTAGCTAGTTCCACAGCATCGTCAATAGTGCGAGGTCTCACAGCTTTAACGATGTTACGAATTTCACTAATTAATCCCCAAATGTAACGGGAAATGAGTACCGGTTCTGGCGAAGCCAGTGTTGGTACCACTCTAGCATATTCAAAGAATGTCGAAGTATAACCGCGACACTCTACGCCTATCATACGATGATTTAGGAACTTATTTGCCATTTGTTCCTTTTCATATTCAGGACAATATTTTCTTTCTACAAGAATTTTAAATTCTTCCCAGTCTATAGCATAAGCTATCCTTCTTCCTTTTGCTTGTAATACGGTGTTCCACCATTCTAGTGCCCCTTCTTTGAATAAATTTGACGCATACATAACCTGATCTTCTTCGGAACACTTACTTATTGCAATTACTGCTTCGGTTTTCTCTAACCAACGCAGTACTGCAGTTGCTCCTTCGTTGCCTGAAAATTCAGCAGGTTTGCAAGCAAGAAATTCTTTGAAAGTGCAACCGGGCGTTGCGACTTTCATTTTCTTAGGAGGTGGAGCCTGTCGTGGATTATTATCGTCATGATTGCCGCCTCCATTTATACTATGACTAAAATTGTCTTCTTGAGTACGTTTACTAGGAATGATTTGTTGTGGTTCAACAGGTTTCTGAGCAGCAGCCATGATTACTGGAATAGCATTAGCTATCCCTTGAGTGATGATGTTTTCAATATCTTGTCTAGTCATATACTGGTTTTCCTGATTTTGTTCAGATTGATTCCCTTCATTAATTGGTTCATTACTAGCGTTTTCCATCTGATAATTATTATAAATATAACTATTAGTATCAAATGATTGTAAATAAAACAATTACACAGAAGCACATAAAATCTTACAACACAGATATATATCCAAAATCGTCGATGTTTCGACTTCTATTTTGTTTTATATATTATATAGGCATCCATACACACTGTTTATCTTACAATGTTTTATTTCCCATTTTACAGAATTATATTTGACTATTATTATTATTATTATTATTATTATTATTATTATACAGACATTCTTCCCAACCCCACTATTCTTTGGTCAACTGCAGTTTAGTAGCGACGCTCCCTTTCGTCGTACTTCCAGGAAATTTGTTCCCCCATTTCCCGGATCCTATTCCCTGTACCTATCAGCTCTTCACCGAACTGACGGAGTTCAGATAAGTTTTCGTTACTCAATGGAGGATTGGGGATAGGTTCTGGATCAAACTGTGGAAGGAAAGAATAAGGACTGTTGATGATATTTTCGAATTGCCAGTCATTTGTCCACCATTCTTCCATTTGACCTAAAGGTCGAGTGTGGATTAGTGGGTCTGGAATAGCTGGTTCCAGATTTACAAGAAGTTGGGTTTCGGCTAGGTAAGGATATAGATTATTATGGATAGGGCTAATGACATCACAATTTGCCAGTAGACGGTCTATTTCGTCTTGAAATGTGATTTCTTCAGGTAGTCTAGAACTCTCTCCAATTTCTATTCCTTTTTGTTTAGAATCTTTCCTGATTTCTATCTCTGCTGGTTTAGAACTTTCTCCGATTTCGATTCCTTTTCCTTTGTCTATAGGGTTTTCTATTTTGGGGAGTTTCCTAGTAACTGGTTTTCTCCTGCGCACTTTCCTCCATCCTACATATCTTCTTCTCTTTTTAAGTTTTGCTTTTTCCAGCGGTGGAGCTTGGAATTCCAGGGGTTCCTCTATGTCAGCAATATAACCAGTAAAGTCGTGGGAGACTTCAATTGGTACTGGGTAGAGGTTGAGATTCTGAAATGCTTCCGATGTCTCACTCATGCTGGATAGCATATATGCAAAATGCACAAAAATGCTAAGTTAAAACTTTGGAACAAAGTTTTACAAATAAACATTAAAGTTTTATTGCATACTGATTTGTACAAAAGACCATAGGAAAGAGAACACACTATAATTTATTTATTTACTGGGGATTAATTTTCTACTAGACCAGGCTTATTGATATTTTAGAGGTTTGCATTTTCTGCTACTGTAGCTAGCATATAAAAATTTACCCATTTTTCATCTAATGTGTCTTCCCAAGGTGACCTATTGCCTAATTCCTGGATTTCTGGATTAAACCTCACTTTCTTGACTTGGGGTTTCTTTATTTTCTCCTGTCCCTTTCTAAGAATCGAATTTCTTTTATCTTGGGTGAGAGGATTTTCATAGTTTGCTTTACGGACAAAAATCCCTTCTTCCAGATCTGCTGGGTGTTTGGAGGAAGAGGTTCCTTTTTCTGTGGGTGCAGTATTTAATTTGTGGTAGATAGCAGAAATCTTTTGTTTACCCATATTGTAACTCAACAATTAATCAGTTAATAAAACATGTTTTCACAAAATAGCAATTAAATTTCCTAAGTATCTCTCAATTATTTTAATAGGCTAAAATCAATAGTAAGCTTAAATCAGTGGCTCTGATACCACATTTTCCTGTCACAGCCCTTGGCCCCGGTTTGATCCGGTCCAGAGCCGCGAGGCAGGAAATCCGATGGTATCTAATTAAGTGACAGCGGAAGTCTTTTTAAACAGGATCGATTAATATTAAAACTGCTCGTTTATATATATATAATATATAATATAGGGATAAATCCCATAATTTACAATAAAGTGATTTCACTGGGAAATCTTTATTCCTTAAAACATGTTTCTTTATTTATTTACATTGAGCCACTTTTCTAAGCTTGTAGTGCTCCACGACACTTTTCCTGTGCTCACAACAGATCACCTGAAACATGTTTGAAAAAGGTTTTGTCAGCAGGGAAATACTGAGTGAATCATTCAGTTTTACTAAAACGACTCGTTTGTTATAATTCACAGTATTAAGAGAGATTACAATGTTTCTGATATCAAACCAACTACCCACAGTATTTGTCACTCGACTTATTTCGGTGACTGTGGTCATATCACCATTGGCTGCCCCAATGAATGACGAATATCACTAATTAGGTTCGCCCACCTAAAGTGATAACAACAGTAGTAATGTGCATAATACCCCACATACGGCTGTAATTTGGTGATTACATAAACTTAATCACTGTAATTATAACCTTTGAAAATAAACATGATTTTGAAAATAATTTGATAAAAAGAGAATGACTCACATTGTAGATTTAACGAGCAGAGTATAAGCCTACTGATTAGCCTTGATTAACCTAATTTAAGTAACAATGCACACACAACAGGTTAGTAACTAATACAGCAGTTACGACAATTCACGAGATTAAACCCTCACAACGATTTACAAGTGCAATACTTAACAATTCAGCGGATTCACAACGAATGACAGAGTATAGTCCGATTTTGAACAACACTCAAACATTCAAGTCGAAATCACAATGAATAACAAAGTATAAACTCAATTTGAGCGGCACTTAAACAATCGTTGGATAGTTATAATCGATCGGACGTTGAATCGTAATAGCGATCGAGTTATTACCCTGATTGTGGCAGCACTTCGTGATCAGTGTGTGTTTTGTGGACTGTTTCTGTTATAACTCAGCCTACGTAAAGCGAATTTATGTCGTTCCAAAGACAGAATTCAAGTCCCAATGCCCTGTATTTATACTTGAATTTGACATCTCCCGCGTGTCGCGGAAGATGTTATGGATGCTGTCGCGACTCGCCTGGGAATCCAACATAGACTAGGGTAGGCTTGTCACTAGTATAGGGTTGCTGAGTTGACAGTTCGTTAATTTGAAATCTAGACAACGCATTTTAGAGATAATCGTCAACTTAGGGTTTACCCCCCTTTAGTTTTAGGGACCCTGATTCTAATTTCAACTATTCTGAAAATTTTAGGGTTTGTTCAGAATTACTTGGGTTTCTCAATTAGGGTTTCCTGTTGTCCAAATTAAAATAATAATTAGGACTTTTGATGAGAGTTGTTACACTTGGTTGAACTTGTCATTTGCTCATTTCATCTTTCTCCTTTCTATCTGCTACTTGAAGGTTCCTTATCAAAAAGGGAGCTTCCTTTGAGTTCTAAGTTTCTCTTGGATCACTAGTAAGTGTTCCATCCTTGCTCATTTCGTTTTATAGGCTAGTATTTAGTCGAAAGTCAAGCAAATTGACTTTTGCTTTGACTTTCAGTTTAGACCATTATGGTCCAGCCATTGTTCGAATTGAACATGGCTACGTGATCGTAATAAGGCAGGTTTAATCCCTCAAAAGGGCACTTTCTGGAAATCATGTTAAGTTGGTCAAATGACGGGTCAAAGTTATGTTTAATAAAAAGTCAAAACGCAGATTTTCAGAAAACTTATAAACTGAACTTGTAAAGGTTTAAACTCACATTTTTTACATTATATCAGTTGGTAAATAATGTTAGAACATGTCTAAACATGTTCAGCCCGTTATTTCCAGATTTTGTGTCGGTTCGCAACCGGAAGTCAAGCAGTTTGACTTCTGCTTTGACTTTTAATTCTGACCCGAATTCGCAACCTTAGCTACTGATTACCTAGATTTATGAGCTTCCTCTAAAATCTTATTTCTTAATTCTCCTTGCTTAGGTACCCAAATTCGTTTCTTGTGGAATCTCCAAATTCCATCATTTCCTTGCTCTAGTTCATTTATATAACCTTTCATTCCTTCAGCATCGTCCTTGATTGCTGTTTCCTGAACTTTCTTTAATTGTTTCATTAAATCTACTTGTAGATTTAATCTAAGAGCACGGACTCGCTTTTGTTTTTCCTGATACTTACGACTTAAGGCATCTGCAACTACGTTTGCCTTTCCTTCGTGATATTTAATATCACAGCCATAATCGCTTAAAACTTCCATCCATCTTCTTTGCCTCATATTTAACTCTTTCTGCCCAAATATATACTTTAAACTTTTATGATCTGTATAAACAATAAACTTACTTCCATACAGATAATGTCTTCAGATTTTAAGGGCAAAAATTATGGCTCCTAATTCTAAGTCATGAGTTGTATAATTCTCCTCGTGCTTTTTCAACTGCCGGGAGGCATATGCAATTACCTTCTTGCGTTGCATCAACACACATCCGAATCCTAATTTTGAAGCATCACAATATACTTCAAAATCTTCTGTTCCTTCGGGCAATGCTAAAATTGGAGCATTCGTCAATCGGTGCTTTAAAATCTTAAAAGCTTCTTCTTGCCTATGTCCCCATTCAAACTTAGCGGCTTTACAGGTTAACTTAGTCAAAGGTACAGCTATCTTAGAGAAATCCTTAATAAATCGTCTATAGTATCCAGCTAAGCCTAGAAAACTTCTAATTTCCATAGCTGTTTGTGGGACCTTCCATTTGGTGATTGCTTCTATTTTAGCAGGATCTACGTGAATTCCTTCGTGATTCACCATGTGACCTAAAAATTGTACTTCTTGCAGCCAGAATTCACACTTCGAGAATTTGGCATAAAGTTTTTCCTTTCTTAACAAAGTTAAGAGTGCATGCAAGTGTTTGCAATGTTCTTCCTGACTTTTGGAATAAATAAGTATATCGTCGATGAATACGATTACAAATTTATCCAAGTATGGCTTACAGATCTGATTCATCATGTCCATAAATGCTGCTGGGGCATTTGTTAGTCCAAAGGGCATGACTGTAAACTCATAATGGCCATACCTAGTTCTGAAAGCAGTTTTAGGTATGTCTTCTTCTTGTACTTTTAACTGGTGATATCCGGATCTTAAGTCTATCTTAGAAAAATACCTAGCGCCTTGAAGTTGATCAAAAAGATCGTCAATCCTAGGTAATGGGTATCGATTCTTAATTGTAACTTTATTTAGTTCTCTATAATCGATACACATTCTCATCGATCCATCTTTCTTTTTCACAAACAACACTGGTGCTCCCCAAGGGGATGAACTAGGTTGTATAAATCTTTTGCTTAATAATTCATCTAACTACTTTTTCAATTCTAGCATTTCGGTGGGTGCTAATCGATAAGGTGCCTTGGCTATTGGTGTAGTACCCGGAATTAGATGGATTCTAAACTCTACTTCTCTATCAGGTGGTAACCCAGGTAATTCTTCTGGAAAGATGTCTGGGTATTCTGAAACTATAGGGATGTCTGAGAGTTTCTTACTTTTAGTGTTAATGATTACCGAAATCATATACACCATTTCTTGTTTTCTTGAATAACTAGCCAACTTGATTACTGAAATGAATTTCAGTGGCTTTCGTGGTTTATCTCCTGTAATTAAAATTACCTCTCCTGTGGGAGTACGGAATTCTTATCACAAAGGATTCGAGCATAGTTGGCTATCAACCAATCCATTCCTAACACTACATCGAATCCGGCTAACTTCATAGGTAACAGGTTTGCAGAAAACTTATGGCCTAACAGTTCTATCTTTCCTTCTTTCAAAACCTTATTTATGTTAACAGAATTCCCGTCTGCCGTTTCGACTGTAAAAATTTGCCTAAGGGTGGTTAAGGGTAAGTTAAGGGCTTGGCAAAATGAAGTATTGATAAAACTTTGGTTTGCACCAGAGTCAAATAATACTTTTGCATAAACGTCGTGGACCAAGAACGTACCAGCTATGACGTCAGGGATTAGTTCAGCTTCCTGAGTGGTTAGCTGGAATGCTCGGGCATTCTTCTTTGTTGTTCCATCAGCTGGTTTGCCTTTATTGTCTGTGGTTTTAGTCAATTTAGGACATTCTGTTTTGTAATGTCCCGTTTCTCCACAGTTATAGTACTTGTGAGGGTTTAAACAACATTCTATCCGGTCACTGCTTAATCTAGCGTACCGTACCGTTTTCATTATTATAAGGTAACCGGTCCAAGTCTATGACTTGAATAGGACCCGTTAACATTCTAATTGGTTATTATACCATTCATTCCGGACTAGGGTGTCCAGTAGATTGCAACCGTGCTAAGTTAATTGTTATATCGGTTGTGCTTATTATTATATCTTGACTATAAGATATTAAGCCAGGTAAATACTCTTAACCTATTTCCCTATATGGGCTTGGGATACGGTAAATTATTACCGCTTGGTCTGGTATGGGATCGTATGTCGGATTGTGACTAGAAAATCCTCATAACCCGTTTTAATTATCACACCCCAACCGATGACGAAAACATCGGGGCGCGGCACTGAGCGAAACAGATTGTCCAGGAGTTTCCATAACAACTACGATTACCAATTATTTAAGCATCACGTCCCATACCATGACATAACAAGTAGCATAGTTATTACATACAATTCAAAGACAAATAGTTCTGTTTCGACTACTCAAATACAAATAGTTTGTTTGTTTCTAGACTCTCTCCTACTTGATTCCACAAAAGCAAGAGCACAGCATCCTAAGAATTTCAAACACCTGTCACATACATTAAAATATCGGTCAATACACATAGTGTAAAGGTGAGCATACAAGTTTAATATAGCCTAATAGAGTTCGAAATCGTATACGCATAACCAGCAAGTACAAAGTATAATGTGAAGCATGTAAGTTATCGACAAAGATCCTATCAATACCAATGACTGCGATTTGACTGCGAGTAGCGAGTGCACATCACATGTTCACCAGTGCGAACATGTGAAATATTGTCCTTAACAACCCCTGAGTGAACAGGTGCTGAGTCCAAACTATAGTACTATCGTTGCTAAGGCAGGTTAAGCAAACTTTACAACGTTACAAAGAACTTCAAGATATTATAGCCATTCTTGGATTAGATGAATTATCTGAAGAAGATCGTTTAACCGTAGCAAGAGCGCGAAAAATTGAGTGTTTGTTATCACAACCTTTTTTCATAGCAGAAGTATTTACGGGTTCTCCGGGAAAATATGTTGGTTTAGAAGAAACAATTAGAGGATTTCAATTAATCCTTTCTGGAGAATTAGATGGTCTTCCCGAACAGGCCTTTTATTTAGTAGGTAACATCGATGAAGCTACGGCGAACGCTATGAACTTAGAAATGGAGAGCAATTCGAAGAAATGACCTTAAATCTTTGTGTACTGACCCCTAATCGAATAGTTTGGAATTCAAAAGTGAAAGAAATCATTTTATCTACTAATAGTGGACAAATTGGCGTATTACCAAATCACGCTCCTATTGCCACAGCAGTAGATATAGGTATTTTTAGAATACGCCTTAACGACCAATGGCTAACGATGGCTCTGATGGGCGGTTTTGCAAGAATAGGTAATAATGAAATCACTGTTTTAGTAAATGATTCAGAGAAAAGTAGTGACATTGATCCACGAGAAGCTCAGCAAACTCTTGAAATAGCAGAAGCTGCTGTGAGAAAGGCTGAAGGAAAGAGACAAACAATCGAGGCAAATCTAGCTCTCCGACGGGCTAGGACACTAGTAGAGGCTATCAATGCCATTTCATAACCATGGCAGGACACTTAGTGAGAACAAGTTCACAGTAGGATTGTCACTCGATCGGATGGCAATCCAATCGGATAGCAATCCGTTGGAACTACTGTTCTTTGAAATTGATCAAGTACCAAAGTCCCAAACGTCACACGATCGGATGGTCGTTCGATCAGATGGCAATCCGATCGGATGGCAATCCATTCGACGTCCAGTCCCTTGAAACTTGGAAAAAAATGTTTAAGTGTTTGGGAGTTCAAATGCAATCCGATCGGATGGCTGGTCAATCGGATGGCAATCCGATCGGACGGCAATCCGTCCCGACACATCTGATCGTCTTGAACTTGGTTATTTTTGAAAGTTTGTGGTTTGTTCGAGACGGTTTGACGACGTATTAAACAACAGAAACCCCGTCTTGACCCAAGTGATCCGGTCGAACAGGAACCACCCTAGTCTGACCAGTTCCCTGTTCGAGACGGTTCGTTTGTGTTTAACCCAAAATCGGTTGTCTCTTTGGATAGAATTCAGATCTTAAACTAACAGATCACTAAGAAATAGTAGAAGATCAGAACGAGTTCCGATTCTATCGGTTTTGAGTGCATTGAGTGTAAAAGAGTTGAAAGAAAGTTGAAAACCTTCTTTCAATCCATTTAACCATGAATGTGTGTATATCTATGCGAAAACATTGATTATTCATGTGGAAATCCTTCAGTTCTAAGTTGTTCTTTGTGGAATGAAGCCAAACTTTGAAGTTCATAAGAACCCCATGATGACATTACCCTAGAACACCTCAAATCCGGTGATTTCACGGTTAAAAGTTAAGATTTAAAGATGAAAATGATGAAGAAGTGTGTGTAGATCATAGAATTACAAGATTTAGGTTGGAAACTTACAAGAATCGCGAAAAATCGAGAGAAATGAGAGCTTGAGTGCGGTTGGTCGAACAAGGAGCTGTCATGATGTGACAGGAGGGTATGTATAGGGTTTCCATAAAGGGAAAGTGTCAAAGTGTCGGATTGGTCACCGATCGGGTGGTAATCCGATCGGATGGCAGTCCGATCGGGTGGCAACTCGATCGGATGGCCACTCGATCGGTTGGCCATTCAATCCTGGTGTCCGGCGCGATGAGTTTTGTCATTTCGTTTCGCGCGTTGAGCGTTGCGATGCAATTCGAGTGAGCGATGCGATAGTATTACCCATTAGTCACACAAATAACTTAACCACTATATCTAACATACAATCACTATAAATAACTTGCGTTTAGCGTTTGCGATTTAGATTGCGATGCGATAGAATTGCGATTGTGATTATCACCTCAACATAAACATAACATGCACAAGTAACACATAATTAGCACACACACTTAAAACTATATCCAGAACACATAATTCGAGTTGCGAATGCGATAGCGATTAGCCATAGGTCGATTAGCGATTAATATGCGATTAAACCTCGATTATTAATAGATACTCCACATAATAAAACTAAAGCAAAGTAAATAATAGATTCGATTACAAGTCAAAGAAGTCAAAACAGTAGTTGAGCAAGGAGTGACAGATCGCAATTAGCAATCTTTTCTTCCTTTAACTTCAATCTTGACTTTGACTTTCGAAACACGGGGTGTTACATTAATCTGTTTTGCTTGATAACTTAAACATTTCCCTGTTAATGCGACAGTGTTCGGGATACCCTCGGCTCATTTAATTGCAAATGATTACGACTTAAGCACGAGGTGTAGGCATATACCCGATTGATGCTAATCCTATTGATGTGTGCGAGTGTGTATAGTTTTTAATGTATATTTTAAGCCCTTTTTAACACTTTTAACCAAGTTTTAAATTTATAAAACACGATATTTACTAACACTAAACACACATATGGGCAAGTGCACCCATCGTGAGCGTAGTATAGTGTTGGTAAGATACCGAGGTCGTCCAAGGACACACGAGCTTTTAGTACCGGTTTATCCTCAACGTCTAATCAAATCAAAAGTTTAGAAAAAGGTTTTTAAACAAGAAAAATAAAACTAACTAAAATGCTGAAAAATAAAAATAAAAAAAAACAGATAGACAAGATGAATCACTTGGATCCGACTCGTATTTAGTGTAACCTTTGATTATTTCCGCACTTTTGCACTTTTTAAGAGATTATCTTAGTTATTGTAGTAGGCCCCTCTTTTGAAGGTGACGTTACCCTCAACCCAGAAGTTTGAGTCAGCAAGGATACAAACCTAAAGGGTTGGATTATTGAAAGATAATTAATTAAGTTATTAATTCTTAATGTGGTAGGCCCCTCTTTTGAAGGTGACGTTACCCTCGGCTAAGTAGTCCGAGTCAGCAGGGATACAGTCCTAAGTAGTCGGGTTAATATATTAATAGTAGTTTACATATGAGGGGATCAAGGAGTTCGGACCCCCGCCATCCAATACCAGTGGGTATTGAAGGAGGTCCTACTAAAGTTGACCCATGTCCTTGCAGGATCTATACACTGAACAAGGCAAGACTCTTACCAAACCGTTCCCTTAACCCCCGACCAGGTAGCCAACATATCTCCATATAGACCATGGAGATATGAATGGTGAAAATCTTTTATTTTATATAGACACTAAAATAATGCCAAGACACCACGGACAAACGATAAGGAAGACTCACCTTCAACATAAGAAACTAGTTATTAAAGTCATTAATACTTAACCAAATAAAAAGTGCGAAAAGATTAAAAATAAAAAGTATTACACTAAACACTTGTCTTCACCAAGTGATGTAAGAGACTTAGGCAAGCATGGCCTTTGATTGTCAAAAACTCTTACGATCAATCTTGGATCCCGAGACTACTCACACACTCTATGATGGATGATGGTGGTGGATGTGGGTTGTGATGGTGGTGGTGGGTGGGTGAAGTGTGAGAGATGTGGTTTGCAAATGAGCCAAGCACCCCTATTTATAGCCTGCACAGAAGCCTGGACACGGCCCCGTGTCCATTGGGCACGGCCCCGTGTCCACCCATCTTCTATTTCTTCATTAAATGCAGTTTGTCTGCATTAGTTGACCACCCCGTGTCCGCTGGGCACGACCCCTTGTGCAGAAGCGTATCTGTACTATCAAGATTTTCCTAGATTCTGCGAATCTTAGAGTTGACCACGGCCCCGTGTCCGCTAGACACGCCCCCATGGTGGGTGATAGAAGCTTCTACAACTTTGTCTTTTCTGCAGACACTTGGGCACGCCCCCGTGCTCATTGAGCACAGGGCGTGTTCAGCCTTCTGTTATCTTGTTTTTTCTTGGGGAGATGCTGTTGAGGGGTCGGGCATGCTACATTTATTCCTTTTCTTGTATTATTGCTGGATTTGGCTGCATTTTTGCTTCTTTTGTTCATTTAAGCTCTTTTAACCCTGAAAATACAAAAGGAAGACAAAAGCACACTTTTTCCAACATTAGTACTAAAAAATGGTTAGTTTTATGCCTCATTTGATGTAATTTATATGTTGCATTTTGCACACATCTAATACCCCCACACTTGAATCTTTGCTTGTCCTCAAGTAAAACTCTTTATTTTGTGGCTTACACACCCAAATGGAATAGGTAGAAGAGAATGTTTGGGCTTGTCATAGAGTGTCGGGATTCCAAGATTCTTTATTAGGTTTTATTTTTATTTTATTTACAATCCTATTCGTCATGATTTATTTTAAACATTACATAAGAGAAATTATTTATTAGGGCATAGCATGCCTCTTTAAAAATCCATTTATATACAAGTTCACATACCTCACGGGGGATCACTCAACACTCGGCCGAAGATGTATTTTTGTGAAACACTCGAGAGCGGCATGGAACTTATTCCTACCATAAGCTTAAGTAATCAATCCTCAAGAGGACTTTTGCGGAAGGGTTAGGCTTAGGTTAAAGGTAGGTGGTTGGGTTAGTGGTTAGTAGAAAAGGGCGAAAGGCGTAAAAAGCGTCAGCTTTCGTGACGTTTTATTTTAATAACTTTTTATTTCAATGAAGCATTTTTTTCAAACAAAGTTCTTTTTGATAACCTTGTTTGTTTATTTCTTTCTTTTGGCTTCATTATCATCATTTTTTTAAGGAAGTCATAAGAAAAAACGGGCTTTGTTACTAAAATAAAGGGTTTAAAATGAAAAAGGGTTTTGGTGGGTAAAAGGGTGTTTGATTTGGGTTAAGAAATGAAAAGGTTTAGGCTTAAAGGGGTTAACAAGGGGGATTTTGGGTAGGTGGTAAAAAAGAAAAAATAATGGTGTTGAAATAAAAAGGGTTAGTCCTAATGCCTCCATCATTTACTTACTTGGGTTTAAGTTGGTAAGTACCGGGAATGTATTTTCGTGGCAAGTTCTAGAGTCGTAAGAACCAAGCGGCTATTCACACAAGAAACGAAAAATGAGCATTTAGTTTAAAGATGTGTATTTGTATGCTCAATAAAGGCTTAAAACTCACTTTTTGTGGGAATGGATTTTTATGTGATCAAGTATATATAATCAAATTTTAACTAGATTTGTCATGTCGTTTCATAATTTTCTTATGTTGGTTCTTTTTATCACGACGTTAGCGGTTCCAATAGAGTTTTGTGTAAGGCTTGTAATTAGGACTTGCAAAATTCAAGGTTTTAGCATCCCCCCCCCCCCACACTTAAATTACACATTGTCTTCAATGTGTCCCAAAAATAAGTTTTTAGGTTGATTGAATGTGTAAAAAGATGTGAAAAAGCAAAAATTTATGTTACTGGGCGTCTGGACACGTCCCCGTGGTGTCCGGGCACGGCCCCGTGTTCAGATCGCCAGTAACAGAAAATAAAATAAAGTAACAGAAGGCTAGACACGGGGGCTTGTTCAGTGAGCACGCCCCATGTCCAGATACCTGAACTGGGCATTTTTCTGCAGATGGTTGAGCACGGGGCGTGTTGGATGAGCATGGCCCCGTGCTGAACTTGCTGTAATGAAGAAAAATCATCGGGTGGCCCTGTTTTTGTGCATGGGGTGTTGGTTCAAGTTTCCCTTGGTATCCTTCACCATCCCGAGTGTGTTTTTATTCCTGAAAATTAAAGCTAAACTAGAAAGCATAAAAATATTAATCTAAACTAAACTAAGGATAGTTCCGCGGAATGCCTCTGTGGTGCGCCACGTTTATAAGGGTCCTTGGCTAGACCCAAAGCCAGTCATATGCATCCCAAGCGGGATGTTTTGCATCCCATGTTGCACCGTCGGAGAGCATAATCCAAACTTGAGTCTATGACTTGCATGTACTTGACCGGATCATCGTCTTCTACTCTTTTACCAACTCCAAACTTCATTTCCTTGTCCCCAACCCTCAATGTTAGTGTTCCGCCATTCATGTCCACCATTGTGTGGGCCGTGGCTAAGAATGGCCTTCCCAAGATGAGTGGTACCTCAGTATCTTCCTCCATATCTAGTATGACAAAGTCAGCTGGGAAGACAATTCCCCGACTTTGACTAGTAGATTTTCAGTGACACCTTGCGGGAATTTTACTGACATGTCGGCGAGTTGTATGCTCATTTTTGTATGGCTTGTTTTTCCTAGGACGAGTCGGTCGAACATTGATGCGGGCATGAGGTTAATGCTATCCCCGAGGTCAGCTAGTGCGTTACGAATGGGCGACTCCCCGATTGAATAAGGGATGGTGAAGCTTCCGGGATCGATCTTCTTTTGTGGGAGTTTGTTGAGTAGTAAGGCAGAGCATTCTTCACTTAAATTAACTAATTGCAATGATTCAATTTTCCGTTTGTGAGTGAGGAAGTCCCTCATAAATTTTGAATATTTAGGCATTTGTGTTAGGACGTCAACAAACGGAATATTTACATGTAATTGTTTAAGTAAATTTACTAATTTTGAGAATTGCTCATCAGTCTTTTGGCGAATTAACCGACCGGGGTATGGTACCGGAGGATTCTTGGTGGGCACTTGATTTTGTGAAGGAGCCGTCTCTTGTTGGGGTGTTGGTGGAGATGGTGATTGGCTAGATCGGCTCTTTTCAGTTGGAGGGGACGGAGCCTCCTCGGGACCCACGGTACGGTTTCTCAATGTGATGAGATGTACTTGCGCCTTTGGGTTGGTTTCGGTATTGCTTGGTAACGCGCCTTGAGGTCTCTCGGAGAAATTTTGAGCTAGTTGATTTACTTGTTTTTCAATGATTTGGATACTAGCTTGTTGATTTCTAAAGTTCGATTCCAGTTGTTGAAATCGATCCGATTTTTTCTTTTCGGAGTCAGAGATGAGGCGAGATACAGTATCTTCAAGCCTCTCTCGTCCCCCTTGTTGTTGTTGAGAGAAATTTTGTGGCTCGTTTCTTGGTTGTTGAAAGTTTGTTCGTTGGTTTAGATTTTGTTGGTTACTACTATTGCCAGGTTCTCTCCAACCAAGGTTAGGGTGGTTACGCCATCCTTGGTTGTAGGTACCCGTTGGAGGACCTGACGGCCTAGGTCTATTATCAATGTAGTTTACCGATTCTGTTTGATTATCCATTTCTTTCATACAACTCCAATTTTCATGCGGCCCACCACACCCCTCGCAAGCCATAACTTAGGTCGTTTTTGCCATTTCTAATTTTTGAGTTTTGAAGAAAGGGCCTCAATTTGGGCTTGCAAGGAGGTGCTTTCATCAACCTTATGGGTGCCCGGGGCAATGGATTTGTTGCCTCGGGGAGTGTGCCACTGAAAATTGGTTTGAGCAATTTCCTCAATTTGATTATAGATTTCATTTGGGCGACGATTACCTAAAAGTCCCCGGAAGCTAGAGTCAAGTTTTTGTCTTGTGTGTGGCAATAATCCATTGTAGAAAGTGGAAAATTGTTGCCATACTGCAAGACCATGATGAGGACACTTTCTCAGTAGCTCCTTAAACCTTTCCCAAGTTTCATATAAGGATTCCCTGTCCTCTTGTGAGTATGTATTAATTTCAGTCATTAATTTAGCCATTTTAGCATGAGGGAAGTACTTATATAGAAACTTTTGGGCCAGTTCATCCCAAGTGTTTACCGAGCCAACTTGGAGGGTATTAAGCCAAGCCTTAGCTCAGTCTTTTAATGAGAATGGGAACATTCAAAGGCGGATGGCGTTGTTTGATGCTCCATTGATCCGAAGCGTATCACATATTTCTAGGAAGTTAGTGATATGCAAATGGGGATCTTCGTCCGCAAGCCATGGAAGGTTGCGGAGTTTTAGAGCATTTGTATCAAATGCGGTCGAAGTTCGAAGTTGTTGGCCTCGACATTTCGTGCATTGATAGCGGCGCCAAGATTACCCACTGTGGGTCGTAGGTAATCCATGAGGGTACGTCGATCCGCCATTGGAAGTGGGTCCCCCGAAACTTTCTCTTGGTTTTTAGCTTTAAGACTTTTTCGGAGAAAGCATTCGGGTTCTTCTAGAGGTTCTTTTATGTCTCTACTAGAACTGGAGCTCATACACTACGTAGAAAGTTCAGATGTGGCGCCTGGGTTCCAAGTCATGCAATAAAAACAGAAAAGAATGTTGGTCAGAAAGTTCACCACGGCCCCGTGCTCAGGTAAGCACGGCCCGTGGTCGGAGATACAGTAGTTGTTTTCCAGATCCCTGTTACTGGGGAGCTCGACACTACCCCGTGCTGCACCGACACGGCCCCTTGCTCAACTCCCTGTAACTCGGAAAATAAAAACTGCCAGTAACAATGCTGAACACGGCCCCGTGTCCGACCAGGCACGGCCCGTGCCGAGCTCTGCAGAAACTGAAAATTTAAGAAAAATCCTAAAAAATAGAAAAGTAAGAAAAAATGATTAGGCCGTTGATTCCTAACTTTCTTAAAATCCTTGTGTCCCCGGCAACGGCGCCAAAAACTTGATGTGTGCGAGTGTGTATAGTTTTTAATGTATATTTTAAGCCCTTTTTAACACTTTTAACCAAGTTTTAAATTTATAAAACATGATATTTACTAACACTAAACACGCATATGGGCAAGTGCACCCATCGTGAGCGTAATATAGTGCTGGTAAGATACCAAGGTCGTCCAAGGACACAAGAGCTTTTAGTACCGGTTTATCCTCAACGTCTAATCAAATCAAAAGTTTAGAAAAAGGTTTTTAAACAAGAAAAATAAAACTAACTAAGATGCTGAAAAATAAAAATAAAAATAAAAATAAAAACAGATAGACAAGATGAATCACTTGGATCCGACTCGTATTTAGTGTAACCTTTGATTATTTCCGCACTTTTGCACTTTTTAAGAGATTATCTTAGTTATTGTAGTAGGCCCCTCTTTTGAAGGTGACGTTACCCTCAACCCAGTAGTTTGAGTCAGCAAGGATACAATCCTAAAGGGTTGGATTATTGAAAGATATTTAATTAAGTTATTAATACGTAATGTGGTAGGCCCCTCTTTTGAAGGTGACGTTACCCTCGGCTAAGTAGTCTGAGTCAGCAGGGATACAGTCCTAAGTAGCCGGGTTAATATATTAATAGTAGTTTACATATGAGGGGATCAAGGAGTTCGGACCCCCATCATCCAATACCAGTGGGTATTGAAGGAGATCCTACTAAAGTTGACCCAGGTCCTTGCAGGATCTATACACTGAACAAGGCAAGACTCTTACCAAACCGTTCCCTTAACCCCCGACTAGGTAGCCAACATATCTCCATATAGACCGTGGAGATATGAATGGTGAAAATCTTTTATTTTATATAGACAGTAAAATAATGCCAAGACACCACGGACAAACGATAAGGAAGACTCACCTTCAACATAAGAAACTAGTTATTAAAGTCATTAATACTTAACCAAATAAAAAGTGCGAAAAGATTAAAAATAAAAAGTATTACACTAAACACTTGTCTTCACCAAGTGATGTAAGAGACTTAGGCAAACATGGCCTTTGATTGTCAAGAACTCTTACGATCAATCTTGGTTCCCGAGACTACTCACACACTCTATGATGGATGATGGATGATGGTGGTGGATGTGGGTTGTGATGGTGGTGGTGGGTGGGTGAAGTGTGAGAGAGGTGGTTTGCCAAGGGATGGTTTGCAAATGAGCCAAGCACCCCTATTTATAGCCTGCACAGAAGCCCGGACACGGCCCCGTGTCCACCCATCTTCTATTTCTTCATTAAATGCAGTTTGTCTGCATTAGTTGACCACGCCCCCGTGTCCGCTGGGCACGACCCCGTGTGCAGAAGCGTATCTGTACTATCAAGATTTTCCTAGATTCTGCGAATCTTAGAGTTGACCACGGCCCCGTGTCCGCTGGACACGCCCCCGTGGTGGGTGATAGAAGCTTCTACAACTTTGTCTTTTCTGCAGACACTTGAGCATGCCCCCGTGCTCAGTGAGCATGGGGCGTGTTCGGCCTTCTGTTCTCTTGTTTTTGCTTGGGGAGATGCTGTCGAGGGGTCGGGCATGCTACGTTTATTCCTTTTCTTGTATTATTGCTGAATTTGGCTGCATTTTTGCTTCTTTTGTTCATTTAAGCTCTTTTAACCCTGAAAATACAAAAGGAAGACAAAAGCACACTTTTTCCAACATTAGTACTAAAAAAGGGTTAGTTTTATGCTTCATTTGATGTAAGTTATATGTTGCATTTTGCACACATCAGCTATTATAAAATATTTTTTCTACCCATATTGGGGATACCCTTTATGGGTTAAAGTGGTGTGTCGGTTAATTATGTTATCGATGTTTAGTACATGGCCCCATATTTATTGACAAGCATGTAAATCTGTATACAAAATATTTAATATATTTTCGCAAGTTATTTATGAAAATACATGTGCTTAGTGCACTTAAAACAATTTTGAAATATTTTCAAAATGGGTGGTTATATGTATTTACCAGTGAAAACTGACGTATCTTCAAAAGACTAAGCGTAGGTTGCAAGGTTACGTAATAGGCTGGAAGTTTCCGGGTAAAAGCTTAAGAGGAATTTACAACTCCTTGCATTGAAGCCTAGTAGTCTGCTTATGTATTCATTTTGTTATTTTCGATCCGCCCGTGGATCTTTAGAATACTTTCGTCTGTATAATTATTTTTGAATATTCGGACACTTTAATTTGTAATAGTATCTTAATTCCCAAGACTTCCGCTGTGCTATTTGTGTATCTGTATCAATCTAGTCATGTACCCCAAGTCTGGGCCTACCGGGAAATACAGGGTGTGACAGTAAAATACTAGTGTATTATTACTAGTTATAAATAACCGAGTGGAAAAAACATTGTGAGGGATGTGCATGGTATGCTAGTTTTAAGGATGGGTTAATCCTGGGTAACCATTTCATGTGTTAAAAATTGAAAAATTTATTTACCTATTGAATTACTTTTGAAATGTGAAAATTGTGAACCAGGTATGACATTAGACCTTAACTTGAACATTGAGAATGGGAAGTGTGTTGATTTGTTTGACCCATGTGAAAGTGAAAAACAGATTTTCTTGAGGGCAAACAAAAGATAAGTGTGGGGATGTGATATGCGGTTGAAAACCCGCTGCTTTACCGTATTAAGTTTGTGTCCTTACATGAATTTTCGTTTTGAATGGCCTACTTTGATAGAATTTGTGTTTTACAGGTCTAACGGAGTTGAAGGTGCTATTCGGGAGCTTTACAGAGTATCAAGATGCGAGCGGGATCAACCGGGTGCAAGAAACAAACAAACAAGAAGTTGGAGTTGCACATGGCATCACCGACGGCCTTTTGGTGCGTCGCCAACGCGTCCCGTCGCTCAAGAATACCCATATCCAGTAGCGGAGAGCGTCAGAAGAAAATTAGCAAAGCATGTTATGTCATCGACGCCTGGTTTGGCTGTCATTGATGTGTTGTCCAATGTGGCAACGCGGATTTTGTTTGTTTGACCGAGTTTTGGGTTTATGTAGGGATAGTTACGGATTTTGAACTCTCTAACTTGTTCTTGGAGCCTTTTTGGGAGAGGACCTTCATCCATAATCATTCTCAATCACCACCATCATCATATTCCATCACAGTCATCATCAATCATCTAAACCTAATCAATCATCATCACCATTCCATTATCATCCACCACCATACTTATCACCAAACCCTTACCATGATCTTCATCATTGCTTCAAGAATCAAGGTCATGAATAGTTGCTCGCGTTCATCATCCGGTGATTTCGTTCAATAAATCATGAGCTGCTAATCTCCTCGGTTTAATACCGGTGTAGATTTTTGTAAGATTTTCTAGGGATTAAACATTTGTGTTTGATTTGATTTTGTGACAAGTTGTGTTTAATCATTTGAAACCTTTGATAATTGTCTTGCATTTGTTTCAAATTCGTAAATTGTCAAGTGAATATTAAATTTGACTTTTCGAAATGGTGATGTGTAATTATGCATTGTCTTATATTAGGATTTACATGTTCTTGGTAAAGAAATGCACTGCGGTCCGTTCTTGTAACGTTGATAGCTTTTGGCACCTAAGCAACGTGACACTAAATTCGTTAATAAATTAATTCAAATGTGTAGAAACCCTAGGTCTTGCGATTATCAAACCGGGTGTGAACCTAGTTCCAAATTTTTGTTTTAATCAAGTTTCGCATAATTCTAAGTAATCACGGTTAAGTAGTTAACATCAAATTGTCGATACACTCCGACATATTTTCAAACCAATAAACAAACAAGAAAAAACTTAAATTGCAAGCTTCATAAGTGTGACAACTTCATAATCGACCAAGTCCCGATACAAACCACAAGCTCTTCGTGGTTCAACCTTTTACTACCGCTAAGTCATAGTTCCAGGTAATTTGGGCATATAAATATTATCTTTGACTGGGGCACAAGACTCCGATCAGTAGTAACCTCTATTCACGAACACTTAGGTGGTGTTTGTTTTTCTAAAAAAGATATGCGCAGTCTCTTCTGTCTGCGCCGCGAAGACCATGCGCAGACATTGTTATCTGCGGACTGTTTGTTTTTCCGAAGGCGTTTCATTAAAAAACTTATGCGCGAGCTCATTATGGTGCAGACTTGGCCCAACCACTTCTAAGAACTTCTAAGGTCTGCAGAGGGTTAAACACCACCACCCACCACCACAATCCACCACTACCACCGTCCACCACCCACCACCATCCACCACCCACCACCACCATCTACCGCCACCGTCCACCACCACTACCCACCGTCCACGTCCACCACCACCACCGTTCAACAGCAGCACCACCACCCACCACCATCGTCCGTACACCACCACCAGTTTATTTTAGAAGTCTACATACGTTAAAAAAATAATCTTCTTCTTGCAGACTGTAGAGGTTTGGTCAACCTCTTCTTATACAGATATTTGCAGATGTGGTCCATAGACTACACATATTTTATCTCTTAAAAAACAAACAACGCGTTAGAATTATTACCCTTTCAACAGAAATGTTGTGGTTCCAACAATCAATTGTTGGGCAAAAAAAGTAAGAAGGAAGCCAGATAGCAATTTAGAGAGAAACCAAACAATTTAATTCATAATCTTTATACATGTTCCTTACTTGAAAACAAGAGTACATATAGGAAATGACGATAACCCACTAACTGAAACATAGAAACTAACATGTGGAATAAAGGAGTCAACTAAGCCACTACAATTGAAACCCACTACTAAAACATAAAATAATAAATAAAACATAACTCTAAATGAGATTAAATAATACCCAAGTCTTTATGAATGGATGCATTTAGAAGAACCTCACGTCTTCATGTAATTATGCCAGATTTCAATTACATGAGGTTCACAATACTTGAGTGCAAACATTAAGTAATTGAAATCTGACGTCTTATAGAAATTTCCAATTCAATACTAACACCGGCACAAACCAATATTTCTGCAACGGTAAATACCATCGATAGTAATTACGTATGTTTTGTATGATCGATTCTTAAGATTAATTCCTGACAAATTTTATTATAAATTTGCTATGTATATTTCTATATGTTGATATTGAAGGAATCAATATTCAACTGTGCCTTTCTCATTCATTAACAATCGTATAAATAGATACAAACAGAATCTCCTATTTTAGGGGAGATATTTACATAATCAATTACAATTATACAAATAATCTATTAAACCCCGCAGTCGAAGAGAAGGGTGGACGAATACTGAGACTGGAGCGAAAATCATCAAACAATACCCTCGGAAGTCCCTTGGTGAAAATATCAGCAATCTGATGACGCGATGGAACATGAAGCACACGAACGGAGCCTCTTTGAACTTGTTCCCGAACAAAGTGAATGTCGAGTTCAATGTGTTTCGTGCGTTGATGTTGAATAGGATTGCCAGACAAATAGATAGCACTTACATTATCACAGTAGACAAGAGAGGCACGTGTGATAAGAAGATGAAGTTCTAATAGAAGATTGCGAATCCAACAGAGCTCAGCTACCACATTTGCAACACCGCGATACTCTGCTTCAGCACTGGAATGAGAAATAGTAGATTGTCGTTTTGAAGACCAAGAAATGAGATTATCGCCCAAGTAAACACAGTAGCCAGAAGTGGAATGGCGGGTGTCGGTGTTGGTGCACTAATGTCTGTTAACTTTGTCTTTATCGAGTCTTATGTCTAGATAGGATAAATTAGCACACAGCAGGATCAAAATTAGGGTTTTTATGTGTGAAAGTGTGTAATTTCGCTTGAAAGTGTCACTGACAATTTCAAACGAAATTAACCATAGTGATTCCGTTTGAATTGGTCCATGTCACTTTCAAGCGGAATTAGCACTAGTATAAATAGGTGTGTTGCTAGTTCATTTGTACCTTTTCCGATTCTGAGCCGAGGTGCTGCCAATTTGTCAAACGATCTGTAAAAGCTTTGGAATCAATAAAAAGAAGATATTTAAGGAAAATCAAGCTGTTACACGTCTATATCACTGATTCCGCCTTTGATATGGATTGTAAACTCTTCTAATTGACTCGTTAGGGTCATACATCGATCCAACAAGTGGTATCAGAGCTCAGGACGAAGAGTTTATACCAATTCAGCTTGTTTTCATCACTTCTACACCTTCTTTTCTGAATTAAACAAGATTTAACGGATAAATTGAACTGAATTTCACATATATCATGTAAAACACTGTTTTAAAGAATCCTTGAAAGAATTGGACCAAAATTCGAACAAAATCTGGATCAATTTGACAAAATGGTGGCCGACAGGATGATGTCATCCTAATTCCGCTCGAAATTGCCTTGTCATTTCACACGAAATTAGCCTTTGTGGTTAATTCCGATTGAGATTGTTGTTTGTTTCACACGGAATCATTAATTCCGCTTGAAACTGCTTTGATTTCACACGGAATCACTTATTCCGTTTGAAATTTCACACGGAATCACTAATTTCGTTTGAAAGTGTTGTCTGATTTCGCACGAAATCAGATTTCGTTTGAAAGTTCACACGAAATCACTAATTTCGCTTCAAAGTGACTTGATTCCGTTTGAGTTGCTATTCCGTGTGAGAGGAGTAATTTCGTGTGAAGCAGTATTCCGTGTGAAAAGCTTATTCCGCTTGAAAAGCTGATTTCGCTTGAAGCTTATTCCGTTTGAAAGTTGGTATTTCGTGTGAAAGTGTCAATTCACGTCAAATTAGATTGTTTTAAAATTTGGTCAAGATGTTTGATGAAAAGGAGAATGTTAAACTTGAAAGATTAAATAATTGGTATACAGGGTATTGGGATAGTAGTTATAATAATGTGAAAAAGGAAGGTTGGGTTGAAAGATTTGAATGTTTCTTGTGTAAGAAAAATGAAACAGTTAATAGGTTGGAAAACGGTTTGAAAGTTTAATTGACATTTTGAAAAATCATAAGATAAGAATGTCAAATGATGAATAGATATCAATATTAGCAGATGACCTGTAGAGTGGAATGATTTTTTGATTAAACTGAAAAATGATTCTAAATTTTTGGATTTGAGTCCAAGAGATTTTTTCAGTAAGGTAAAAACGTTCAAGTACGAAAATGATAAGAAAAAGCAGGAATTGATGAATGAAATAGAAAAGAATTTAGAAAATATAAGTTTGGAGGTGATGTTTGAAATAAGAAAAAGAGCCAATATGTGTCTTGAAGTAAAAAATGCTATGAAATACGATATTAAGAGGGGTTGTTATATAGATGAAAAGATGAATCCTCTTGATTTTGTTAAAATTTTTTGTACAGGCACATACAAGACGGAGACAGAGGGAATGTCAAAGAAAGAAGAATCTGAGATAATTGAAACTTCAAAATGTGAAGTTGTGTGCTCAAAATGTGATAAATCTGAAGCAGACAATGTCAAACTCTTGAAAGATGTGGAGAGTTTGACATTGGAAAACAAAAATTTTAAAGAAAATGAAAAAGATTTTCAAAATAAAATAACAGTTTTTGAAAATGAAAAATTAAAAAGTGAAAAAGATTTTCAAAATCAAATAAAAATTTTAGAAAATGAAAAATCTGTTTTGGTAAAAATAAGAGTAAACTGCCATTTTGGTCCCTGTGGTTTGGCCAGTTTTGCCACTTTAGTCCAAATCTCAAACTTATTACATCTGGGTCCCTGTGGTTTTCATTTTGTTGCCATTTTAGTCCAAAATCCAAAAAACCCCCTTTTTGACTGTTGAGAGCTGCCTATTTTGTCCTTTAGTGCAGGGGCATTTTGGTCATTTTTTAATTGAAAGCTGATTATTATTTTTTTAGCTCTCTCTCTTATTAAAACCTATATTATCAACTCTCTCTCTCATTAAAACCCAGAACAAATAATCAGCTCTCTCTCTTCTCTCTCTCTCTATAACACCACCACCACCG
The DNA here is from genome assembly GCA_030545235.1 of Helianthus tuberosus. NCBI lineage: Eukaryota > Viridiplantae > Streptophyta > Magnoliopsida > Asterales > Asteraceae > Helianthus > Helianthus tuberosus. The sequence goes on along the minus strand of CM060418.1, from coordinate 156,891,394 downwards.
CCACGGCACCACCTCCTCCCTCTCTCTCTCTCTAGAAAGAAACTCAGCAGCACACTGATTTGGGGAAGGAACTCCGATGAAGGATCTGAGATTTGGGGAAGAAAGACGGTGCTGGAGTACGACGACGACGCTGCTGCCGGCGACTGGATCTGGGGGAAGAAAGACGGTGGTGGCTTACCGGAGACGGCGACTGGATCTTGGTAGTGACGACCGACGGCGGCGGATGGTGGAGACGATGGCGGTGGTGGATCTTAATGGTGGAGATGGTTGTGGATTTGACTAAGTTGCAGTAACTTGGTGAGGGTATTAAGAATATCAGGGGTTTCAAGTTTTGTTGCTAAATGATTTGATTTCTTTGATTGAGTAATCGATGTGTTGATTTATGTAATCGATATGTTGATTTGCGTGTTCAGTTTTACAATTTGACTGTGAATTAATGAGTGTTTTGTTGCTAATTGATTATGATTTGTTTGATTATTCGCCAAATTTTGAAGTTTTTCTTATTGATTGTTGATTCCATATGTTGATAAATCAGAGTGATGACCAGAGAGAGAGAAGAGAGAGAGGGGTAATCAGCGGTGAACATGATCAACCGGAATCAACAGTGGTAAATCAGGGGGGTAGGGTGCGTAGAGAGAGAAGAGAGAGAGAGGGAGGAGGGGGCGGTGGTGATGGTGGTGCTATAGAGAGAGAGAAGAGAGAGAGAGCTGATTATTTTAATCTGGGTTTTATTGCTAAAAAAATGAAATTTAAAAAATGACCAAAATGCCCTTGCACTAAAGGACAAAATAGGCAGCTCTCAACAGTCAAAAAGGGGGTTTTTTGGATTTTGGACTAAAATGGCAACAAAATGAAAACCACAGGGACCCAGATGTAATAAGTTTGAGATTTGGACTAAAGTGACAAAAATGGCCAAACCACAGGGACCAAAATGACAGTTTACTCTAAAAATAATATTGAAAAGCAAATAGCAATAAATTCTCATCTTGAGAATATCATTCGACTTGAAAAGGAAGTTGAATGTGATAAAAATAAAATTGAAGAGTTAGAAAATAAATTGAAAGGTTTTGAGACTTTGTCATCAATACCAGATTTTGTATGTCCAAAACCGATCAATGCAGTTCCAATAAGTGACAATGTCACAAATTATGACAAAGTCATAATTGAAGATTGTGATGATAAAACTGATGATGAAAAAGAGAAAAAGAGAAAAAGAAAATATTTTTGGAATTAAAAGAAAAATTTAAAGATACTGTTTTACATTCTACTGAAATAGGTGAATGTTCAAAGCAAAAACCTGTTAAGAAGAATGTAGAACAAAAACAAAATGTTAAAAATTCAGAAAATTTTCAAAAAGAAAATAAAAGATCATCAGTTCAATCATCCAATCATTATAAAAATCACAAAAAATTGAAAATCAAAAGTCACAAAAAGTTGGTAATAAGTGGTGCAGGTTTGACCACAGTGCTCAAAAGTCAAATCAAGGATACAAGAGGAGACATGACTACCACAAAGTAAATCAATGTTACGATCTGAGTGTGTGGTTTGAAAGAGGAGAATGGTATGATAACAGAGTGTGTTACAAATGTGGTTTTCAAGGAAACATTACTGTTAACTGCCAGAATCAGAGTTTTGAGACAAGAAGATGCTATGACTGTCAAATCAAAGGCCATATTGCCAAAGATTGCCCAATGAGATCAAGAAGAGGATTGAGGGCTGAATCTTAGAAAATGGTGAAGAACTCAGTCAAAATTGAAGAAAAGCCCATAAGACAGAAAGTGAAAAAACAAAAAGTGAAGTTATCACAAGGGCAGAAAGACAGACTGAGAAAGAAAAGGAAGAAAGCGAGGGAGTATCTCGAAAAGATTGTGTCCTCGGGTACAACTGGTAATTCAGATAAAAGTTCTGATGAATCGATTTGTTCAACAAAGAATGGTAAATCTAGCAAAACGAATTCATCAGATACAAATCTGAGGACAAAAGAGAAGATAAAGAAAGAAAAATTAACTGACCAAATTGGTAACAAATCAAAGAAGGTTAATTTTTCAGATGAAGTCTTTATAAAAGTTTTTATGTATAAAGAGGACTGTGAAAGGTTTTTCACGTCACAGGTTAATGAATTTGGAAAGCCTAAATTTTGGGTAGATTGGGTTCAAATAAAGAATGACGATGAATTTGTTTCTGCAAAAACAAATGAGTCATCTTCTGGCAATGATTGTGTTTCTTCAGAAACAAATAAGCCATGTGTTGGCGATGAATCTGACTCGTTAAAGTCAGAAGAGCCATGTTCGGGCAACGAATCTGATTCATTAAAATCAGATGAGCCATCTGTTGAGGTAAAAAGTGAGAACTCTGTTCTAACAATGGATGATGCAAATTGTTCACCATTGTTAAACGGAAACTCAAAAGCACCCAAGGACCGTCAGGCTTGGGTGGATCTCTTCAAATAAAAACCTGACTTACCGGAGCTTCCAGGTTGGTAAGTGTGGAGCAGGAATCGGCATCATTCTTGACAAGGTTTAATCAAGGACATTAATTTGTACTTGATTTAACTTTCATATAAAGTTGATTTAGTTCTGAAAATGTCAAATATATGTCTTTACAAGTGATTGAAGAAAAACAATGTGATGAAAAGAACCCCGAATTTGTGAAATGACACACAAAGCTTATTTTCCAGAAAAACCATTTTGATTAAAACAAACTTAAGTGTTTTGAAATCACAATGGAAAAATAGTTTGTTGTCAGGGAGAGTTCTGATTGTTTAAGCCAAGTGAATGGAGAATTGAAGTAATTTTCATCATGTTGTCACTTTCCTTGTACAGTTTGTTTTCAAATTTTCCCAGAAAATCAAAATTGAAACATATTTTGATTTTAGGGGGAGAAAAGTTAAAAAAAAATAGAAAATTTGAAAATGCCAAAAACATTGAAAAAGCAAAGATGAGTTTTGTTGTGAATAAGAGGAAATGATAGTAAATCAGTGGACTATCACAGCATGCTAAATAAATGAAATGTCAAATGTGATAAACGGTTTCACTATGGATGTGACGATAGGCTCAGCTAGACTAGTAGATTTGCGATAACGATACAAACTTAAATGAAAAAGCCTAGTTCTAGTGGGAAACATGGTTGAAAGCATAGTACTTAGTTTTGTCCTTCGTGATTGTGTGCCTACTCAGTAATCGTTGAATGCTAAAAGAGCATAAAAACCGGTTAAGTCTGTGAACTTTCACAACTTGCTGAAAAAGTCTAAGAGGGAGTCTGAAGACAAGCTCAATGCAAGGGGGAGCGTGTATTCAAGGAGCCAGGTAACTATTCTGGAGGAGCATGTATAGGGAAAACCAGGTGTCGATCCCAAAAGCACGGAAGCTTAACGAAAGGGGGAGCCTGAAGAAAAGGAGTCTGATCGAAAGGAAGAGCAATGGAAGCCTGAAGACATATCCACAGGGATTCTGTTCGAGAAAGATAAAGATAAGTCGCTACGAGTTTGACTACGGACTGACTGCGGCAATATCCAATGGGGAGTCTGTTGGTGCACTAATGTTTGTTAACTTCGTCTTTATCGAGTCTTATGTCTAGATAGGATAAACTAGCACACAGCAGGATCAAAATTAGGGTTTTTATGTGTGAAAGTGTGTAATTTCGCTTGAAAGTGTCACTGACAATTTCAAACGAAATTAACCATAGTGATTCCGTTTGAATTGGTCCATGTCACTTTCAAGCGGAATTAGCACTAGTATAAATAGGTGTGTTGCTAGTTCATTTGTAACTTTTCCGATTCAGAGCCGAGGTGCTGCCAATTTGTCAAACGATCTGTAAAAGCTTTGGAATCAATAAAAAGAAGATATTTAGGGAAAATCAAGCTGTTACACGTCTATATCACTGATTCCGCCTTTGATATGGATTGTAAACTCTTCTGATTGACTCGTTAGGGTCATACATCGATCCAACAGTCGGGACATCCTGCCCAATCAGCATCAGTGTAGGCAACAAGAGAAAGATTCTGTGCTGGCATGAGATGAAGACCAAATTCCGAGGTACCCTGAATATACCGAATGAGCAACCCTGGGAGCATGCATGTACATACAGACTTGTTGCACAACATAAGAGATATCTGGTCTGGTGAAGGTCAAATACTGAAGAGCACCTGCCAGGCTGCGGTAAGTGGAAGGATCATCATGTAAAGGACCTGAATCGGCATAGAGCTTAGATTGAGTGTCAAAAGGGGTCGCAGCTGGTTTGCATGAATCCATGGCAGCACGACTAATGATGTCCCGAGCATAAGAGTGTTGGGACAGAAACATGGTGTCCCTGGAGCGTGTACCCTGTATGCCCAAAAAGAATGAAAGAGGTCCCAAATCTTTCATGGCAAACTCAGCTGCAATTGTATGTACTATACGCTGACGAAGAGCATCCGTGGAGGTAGTAAGAATGATGTCATCAACGTATATGAGTAGGTATGCGATATCATGACCATTGTGGTAGACAAACAAAGAATTGTCTTACTTGCTTTGGCGAAAACCCTGTAAGGTGACAAAATCTGTGAACCGCCGGTACCAGGCGCGTGGTGCCTGTTTGAGACCATATGGAGACTTCTTGAGTAGGCAAACGTGGTCAGGATAGTCTTGATGACGAAAACCCATTGGTTGATGCATATAGACAGTTTCTTCCAAGTTCCAATGAAGAAACGCATTTGTGACATCCAGTTGATGAATTTTCCAAGATTTTGTCAACGCCAAAGAGAGTACCAGAAGAATAGTGGCCGGTTTCATGACCGGGCTAAAAGTTTCCCCACAATCAATACCAGGTTCCTGTCTACGACCATCACAAACCAACCGAGCTTTGTAGCGCTCCAAACTACCATCAGACCTGTACTTATGTTTAAACAACCACATCCAACGAATAATATTCATGTCAGGGGTGCGAGGTACAAGCTCCCAGGTCTTGTTTTTAATAAGGGCACTAAATTCATTAGCCATGGCGTTGTACCACTCTGGGATAGCTAAGGCAACCTGGGGATTTTTTGGTACGGGTATGACAGTGGAAGTGTGGAGATTAAAATGCTGCTTTGGTTTGACAATGCCGCTCATAGAGCGAGTCCGAATGGTGCGTACAGGTGGTGGTGGAGGTGGTGGAGGTGTGGGTATCGAAGACGAGATGGGTGAGGAGGAAAATATGGGCTCGGATGTGGAAGTAGCTTCGGTTTGGTTTTGAGGGGGTGGCCGGTGAGCTGAGAGGTGGATGGGGGATGAGGTTGGGCCGAGTGATATTGAGGGGGTGGGTCGGAATGGGTAGTAAGGTCGTTTCGGGTTTGAGGGGGTGGGCCGGTGAGGTGAGAAGTGGATAGAGGATGTGGTTAGGCCGAGTGGTATTGAGGTGAAACGGGTGGGTTTGGGCTGGCTAGTGGTGAGACAGAAGGGAGTGGGCCGAGAGACGTTGAAGGAGGTGGTGGGCTGGACGGTTGGGCTAATTGACTGGAGGGTGGTGTTGTGTTGATAAGGTTATCCCAGACAAGAGGATGGATAGAAGGATTTAGAAAATCATAGGATGGTTGTTTTGTTGGAGATTGGATTGTGTAAGGAAAAATAGTTTCTTCAAAGTGAACGTGTCGAGAAAGGATTAACTGGTGAGAGGTAAGATCGAGGCATTTATATCCTCGATGATTAGGAGGATATCCCAAAAACACACATGGGTTTAAACGATAGTTAAGTTTGTGGATGTTTGTGGAAGGGGCTAGAGGATAATAAAGACACCCAAATACTCGGAGGTGTTCGTATTCGGGAGTAACTTTGTAAAGAAGAGAGGTGGGTGAACGAAACTGTTGAGTTTTGCTAGGTAAAATATTTAGTAAGTAGGTGACGGTTTCAAGGGTGTGATGCAAAAAACTGGGTGGTAGGGAAGCTTGGGCCAAAAGAGTGCGAATCATGTTGTTTATGGTTCGAATTTTTCGTTCAGCTTTTCCGTTTTGGGAAGACATGTAGGGGCATGAAAACCGGAAGTGCATGCCATTTTGGTGACAAAAATTGTAAAAATTTTGGTTCGCATATTCTATACCATTGTCACACTTATATTGCTTAATTTTACGTTCAAATTGAGTGTGTATTAGGTTGTGGAATTGGGTAAAGATATGAAATACTTGGGATTTAGTTGCAATGGGAAAGGTCCACAAGAAGTTGGTGAAATCATCCAAGAAGAGGATGTAATACTTGTGGCCACCCGTACTAATGACGGGTGAGGTCCAAAGGTCACTGTGTACAATATCAAAAGGCAAGTGGGTAGAATAAAATGAATCATAAAACGGTAATCGAACACTTTTACCAAAAACACAAGATTGACAAAGAGTTTTATTAAGTTTTCCATAATCAATAAAAGAAGACAGTTTTAATGATTGTAGTAAATTGTTTCCAAGGTGACCCAGTCTTTGATGCCAGCGATCTTGGGAAATAGTAGCGACGGCTTGAGGTTGGCAAAGATTGAGAGGAAGAGGCTCAGTGAGAGGATAAAGATCGCTCGTGCTATTGCATCGAAGGAGCGGAGCCCGAGTTTTGAGATCCTTCACAAGAAAACCAAATGGGTCAAAATTCAACAGAAACCAAATTATCAGTTGTAAGGCGACGAACCGAAATTAGGTTTTTAATAATATGAGGTGCAAATATGACGTTATTAAGTTTAAGAGGGGGGAAAGGTGGTGGTAAAACTTGGTTGCCTTGAGCTAACATAGGGATAGTCATACCATTACCAACAATGATGTTTTTATTAGTGCACGAATTAAAATTAGACGGGGAGTATATACCTTGCTGGTTGGCCGAGTGTGAGGTGGCCCCTGTGTCCATCAGACCGTGATCATGTGGGTTCAGCGACATGGTGTAAAGTGCCTGCTCTATGTCAGTGGGTGTGTAACCGGTAAAATGGGCTTGATCAGGTCGAGCACCGAGAATCCCTTGAGAATTGGTGTTGGGCCTTGAGGGATATAGACAAGGAGGTTGACTTTGTGGAGGGGCCCATGGCTGTGAAGACCCATGTAAAAGTCCTGCCCATTGAGATTGAGTCCAATTTTGAGGAAACACAATATATGGATACTGTTGAGATGGCTGACCATAACCACTGGAGCCACGACCACCACGACCATTGGCCGAGCGACCGTGACCCCTTCCCCTCCGGTTGCGTCCTCTGCCGCGATCAATAGCGGAGTAGGAGGAGCCGTCACGATGGGGTTGTGGAGCCGATGAGACAGTCGCGGCTAGCGCGGTGGCGGAGACCTGTGAAGCCCGAGTCGCTTGCCGTTTCTTTTTATTTTCTTCCAGGTTCAGCTTGGATCTAACCTCATTAAACGGTGGAAGTGGGTCTTGGTTTTGCAAAACGGTGGAGATGCCATCGTATTGTTCCATGAGTCCCGTCAAGATCTTGATTACGAGCATATGGTCAGCGACGAGAGCACCAACACTTTTCAACTGATCAGCAAGATTTTTAGCATTGTCACGGTATTCGGACATAGAAGAGAAATTATCGAGGGACAGATTTGCAAACTCTTGGCCGAGGAAGATGGCTCGAGTGTTCTTGTTGTCATTAAATTCGCTTTCAACGGCGGTCCAAGCATCGTGAGCGGTCTGACCTGGTTGTAAGATGATGTGAAGAAGAGGTGCGGAGATGGTGGCGTATATCCACTGGAGAACCAAAGCGTCTAGTTGGGTCCATAGGGTGTCAGACGCAGCTTTGGCGGCAGCCGCTGTATCGGATGTGTCCGCAGCAGGTTTGGTATTGGGTTGTTTGGGAGACAAGTGGTCGAGCACTTCATAGATTTGACAGTGTGCACTTTGAATAGAGTTTTCTAGGTGGTGTAGTGGGTGGAGTCTTTCTCCATGATGATGGGGATGTGGGTTTTGATATTAGAGACAGTGAGAGCGGGGTGAGGTTTGGACTCCATAGGTAGAGAAGAGAGGAGAAAAGGAGGCGGCAGGGAGATGAAAAAAAAAACGCCGGCAGCGGCGGTGATAGGGTTAGGGGATCGAAGAAGGCTTGATACCATGAAGGAATCAATATTCAACCGTGCCTTTCTCATTCATTAACAATCGTATAAATAGATACAAACATAATCTCCTATTTTAGGGGAGATATTTACATAATCAATTACAATTATACAAATAATCTATTAGATAGGTCAGATAGTGGTAAAATAGATGATATGATAGAAATAAAGTGGAGCTTTTATGGATTATAATATATACTTGTAGTACATGTTTTATATGACATATATATTTAAAACTAAAGTTTTAAGTTGTGCTATAGCTCAAACTAAAATGTGTGTATTACTTAACTTGTTAGCAAACATGTACATATGAATGTTATGTGTGCCCTTAGGTAAATCAAAAACAAAGCCATCGTTTGTTGTAGAAGAACGGTGATAGTGGGAACTTTTCTAGAATGCTCAATGTAGCTTGACATGTAGTGTACTTTCAAATGATATATATATTGCCATCCACGTTTCTATTAAAAGTGTTATCTTATGTCTTTTTTATTTGAATTTCCAAATGTATCGATTTGGACAAAGGAATGGTGGGCTTTCCGTAAATATTGATTCGAAAAATATGATGGTGATGGGTTATGTTACCAATGACTAGAAGATGGATGTTGACGGCTAGGGAGATAAAGGTTAGTGAGGTGACCCACAACAAAAAAACACATAAAATAACATTATTCGAATTGATTTTAACTGCTTAACATGACTTTATAATCCAAATCGCAAGTCAAATAAGAAACATTTATGCCCCAATCCACATAAGAGCATAATGCCACGATCGACTTGTCTTGAGAGGCCCCATACGGCACCCTAAGGGGCTGTTTGACAACTTTTGAATAGTAAGTGTTGAACCAGTAAGACGTCTCAACAAGTGCTGCACCAGTAAGAGATTTGAACCATTAAGAGCCAGCATAATGTTTAACCGTTCAGAGACAAATGTCTGACCAATTCAGATAAGAGGTTCGGTATTTAATTATACAACTATTTAATTAGATTTTGTTCTTACCCAAACTCATTTTGCTCATAACCCAATTTGGCCAGAACCGTTTTGATCCGAACTAGGTTGACATAGAGCATGTTAACCTGACCCAACCGCCCATTTTACGAGTCTATTATTGATAATCAGATGTCCAACTACTTATTGAAAAATTTTATGTGCACTAATATGATTGTCTTATAATGGTTTCTTATTGAATAAAAAGGTAAAAATTTGTGCATTAGTATGATTGTCTTATAATGGTTTCTTACTGCATAAAAAGGGTAAAAATCATTTTATAAAAATGTGTTCTCCATCAGAGGATCATCGGCATCTGTCGGATTGTTAGAATGTAACTTTTAAATGGAGCTTGTTTGCAATGAGGGTAATATTATATTGGAAAATGATATCTCTGTGTTATATAGGAGTTCATGTGGGTTTCATGGGATAATAAATTAGTCTTTTATAGCAAAGCAGGCGTGTAATACTACTAAATTTTGCCTTCTGCTCGATCTCATCCATTTTTTTATGTCAACAAGTGCACATAACGTGAAAAGGATTTAATCTTACCCATATTACGAAATTTGTTACAAATTCAAAATATATTTTTGATAGACAAAAATATAATTTGAACCGATATATATGGTATTATCAATGATTAATAGGGTTAAGTTGTTGTACAAATTAGTTCTTTTTTTTAACTAACATACAAAATACTCTTAATGTAAGAAGTGAAGTAGGGATTTTTTTTTTTTTTGAAAAATTTTCCCATCTTATTAAGTATGCGTATTTTAGTCTCATAATTAAAAAAAAATATGATTTTACACTAGTAGCGTAATTATAATTACCCTATAATAATTACCCTACTATGTACAATCATGATTTTTTTTTACATTTGGCAATTAAACATCATTATTAAGTAGTAGGGAATAAAATTAAAAAAAATTCCCTTCTTCACTTATGTTAAGGGTATTTTGTGTATTAAACTCATTTATATTTGATCTTTAGACATGATTTATAACTATTAATTTTTTAATAGGTAAATAGATAATTAAGAAGATTCTGAAATCTAAAACATTAAGAATAGAAAAAAAAGTATGAGATCTATTCTTGTATAAAATGCAGAGCTGTTTGTCAACTTCTGAATGGTTAAGTGTTGAATTAGTTAGAGGTCTAAACCATTAAGAACCAATATAATGTTTAAGTGTTCAGAGGCAAATGTCTGACCAGTTCCGATTATAGATCTTAACCATTCAAACTTTGTATAATTTTTTTTAACAATGAAATAGTAATTTTCACTAAAATGACAAAGTAACAATGAAATAGTAATGTTTAACCATTCAGATGCAAATGTCTGAACCATTCAGACATCTGCTCGCGAAACAAACAGTCTGAACCATTAAGTGTTGAACTAGTAAGAGGTTTGAACCAAATTTATAGCCTAGTGACATCTTGGTGGTGGGATAAGGCTTTGGGACCAATAGGTCCTGGGTTCGATTCCCACAAGGGGGTTTTTTCCCATATTTATTGGGTTTCCTCCTGAATTGGTGTATAGGCATTATGCCTAGTGGAGATGGATATGATGAGGTGGTTCCGCTGGTGGCACAATGATACTCCAGTAGTCCGTCAGTGATCCAAATTTGTCGTTCAAAAAAAAGTAAAAGGTCTGAACTATTAATAGCTCAATTAAGAGGTAAACAAACAGACTCAAAGGTTATTATAATATTATAACCTTATGATACATATAATAGAAAAAGGTAATAAGACTATATATCCACTCTTCTTAATAATTAAGTAGCATTACTAGAAAATAGGTGTTGTAAAAGAGAATGTCGTGAACTTGTGATGGCTTTTGAATCCGATCTAGATGTTGTAAAAGAGAATGCTGTGAACTTGTGATGGCTTTTGAATCCGATCAAATATAAGTAATTATTCCAACTTCAAAAAACGACACTATTAATTCTATTCTTCACCAATTTTGTAATGACAATGTCAATCATAAAGGCATTTTGTTTTTTTCGTGCTGTAAAAGCAGCCTTATTTCATTTCTTAAAAAGAAAAGAAAGAAAAAGTTGGAAGGTTCTTTTATAATGTTTTTAAGTTATTTTTTTTCTTTCTAAAAACATATATAACTTATACATTTTAAAATTCTACTAGTCATTAGCCCCAAGTGTTCCAGGATGTTGTGTAATACCATCCTATCAGTGTTACGGAGGGGGGGTATAAAACAACTCTAAGAATATAATATAAAAACACAAATTCTAACACCAAGTGACTCACGTAACATGACACATAGACAAAGTCGAATTTATATGACATATATTAGAAAGTCGAGAGGGTAAAAAACTGACGGATCAAATGTGACCACTAAACACCGTACAAAGTAGCCATCGAACGACGATCATGTCCGAGAAAAAGCTTAAAACAAAAACTAATAAAAAACATTAAACTCGTTTTAACTTTTGTGGAAAAGTTATAAACAAATCTAAAGTGTTATAATAATAATAATAATGAAAAACATTAAATAAGTGTAATGTCACGTGATTATGTATCACTACGTAATTATGTTATTATAATTTTTTATTGTATAATGATTTTTTACTAATGTTATATTTGTGTGATTATACATTCAATATAATGAAAACTTAATTGTTTTTATAATATTACGTGATTGTATCTGTAATATAAGTTGTTATGTGATTATAGATGTAGTGTTATATTTTGATCATTTATTAATCCTTGGACACATGGTACGTGATTATTACATTGAGTATTTTTACTGATTTTACACATATAATACGTGATTCTAGATTTAGGTATACATTAAGTATGTGGTACATGATTTAGGTATTCACTGATCATTTGGTACGTGATTATTGATGTAGTGTTACATTGAGAATTTGCTACTGCTTGCACATATGGTATGTGGTTTATGTATTCATTAATTATGTTCCAGTACGTAATTATGTACTAGAGCATAATCATGTAACACACAATCACGTAACTTCATAGCTTGTAAAACAAAAAATGTTAAAAATTAAGAAAACTATAGCAATAGTATACTCAAATTAAAGAGAATGAAATGTTCGTTAGTTAATAAAGTGTAATGTCTTTTAAAAAATATTATCATATAAAAAAATTACATTCATTTGAAAGTCATGGGGATGTGGGTTTATTAGCTAACGATATTGGATTTTCCTATTTTGCCATTTTTCTCCACTTGTTTCCCTTGTTTATAGTTACATGAATTCTAAATTTGGGACCAATTAATCTCAACCATTGATCTTGAAAATCAACGGTCTAAATTGTCTCTTCTACGTTTTGGACGCTAAGATTGTCTTGTACAATAATCTTCCCTACAAGTGTGATGATTATTAACAAAAAATTAATTGATCAGTAATTTCGTTTTCCTTCACAAGTTTCATTCACGTTTTCTTATTAACACTTTTATACATTTAAGTATACACTAGTTTTTTTACGCTGCGCGTTGCGACGAAACCGAGCAAATGATAATGTAAAACAAACGTGATTTGAAAATAAAACATGTTATTTAGAAAGCCAAACCATTAGAGCGGTTTAGTTTATCATCGTATCGTTTTATGATACCAAATATATACTTTATTTTGAGTACAACTTCGTTTTTAACAAAACTTATAGTGGAATGTCATGGAAAAAATCAAGCAAAACTACGTGTATAAGTTTTTAGAAAAAAAGTTATAAACATAAATTATTAATGAAGTATCAATTTAATCGATAAATTAATATATGTTTTAAAAAAGAAAAAAAATATATTAAAGAAAATGGCAAAGGAAATATCTGGTTTTAAAAAAGGAAAAAAAATAAAAGTATGTTATTAAAAGTACATCTATCTCTATTATTAAAGCAAAATAATTCTGACTATTTGACTATGATGTGGCATTGCTACTTAGGCTGATAATTGAGTTTTGAGCGGCAAAATGTTTTTTCCTCCTTTCTCCTCATTTGTGAAACCGCCTAATGAAGAATCTTCATATGGAAACCCAATCAATTATCAATCAATTGAAATTCTTCTACAAAATTATGAATGTGTTTCCATTATTATCGCTTATAATCAAAACCATCTTTCTCTCGCACCCACTTCAGAAACCCTAATACACATAGCGATCTCATACCTACTTCGGAAATCGCTAGATCTCAAACACAAGAACTCTCACAAGGTATGTTTTCTTCGATGTCTAATGATGTAATCCGATAATCCTTTAATTTTTTTCTCTTTAATCAGTGTTTAATATGTTAATCATTGATATATTTTATAGAAGCCGTGGAATCGTTTTTCAGTTTTGTTGTTCAATCGCCATTAATCCGCAACCAAGTCTCATTTTTAGGGTTTGTGGGTGTTTGAATCGGGGCTAGAGTTTAGATTCTCAATTTCTCAGATCTGGTAGGGTTTCGTAATTATTGGATGTTTATCTTCAATCGTTTTCTTTCATTGCCTGCTTGAATGCATGTTTGTGATCTTAAGTTTTTTTCATTGAAATTCGATTTGATTTTGAATCTCTCTTGCATATTAAGTTGGAAGGAAGCAAATTGGGGATGATGGGTCAGATAGTGGTTTCTCCAACATTATATATGATCAAAATAAAATATAATGTTTTAACTAATTGTATTTTTGGATGTTGGTAGGTCATGCAAGACTTATGTGGGACAATGAAAGAAAACGCGCTCTAGGGGATTTGGATTTGTTTCATTTTGGGAACCAACAAGTAAGCGAAATACATGTTGGACTGAAGGGTCCTTTATACCCACCCCTCCTTTTGAGATAGTAAATAGAATTCGTTTTTCTATATCTCTAACAATATTCCCAAAGTGTAATTAGTGTATGTGAATGATTAGACATTAGATTTTTCTTCTTTATTAGAGATTTTTTATTTTATTACTTCTTTTATTAAGATGAATATATTGGATTTTCATGTTTTGTAATTTGGTTTGAGGTTTTTTTTTTAAAGGGTTACCCCGGTGATTCTAATTTAGTTTGAGTTTATATTGTAGGAAATTGGATCGGAAGTAGGAAAATTTAATGCTCGTCTGTTGAACTGGTTTTTTTTGTGGATGTTTGGGGACATAGATCTATGACGTGTGAGTGGGTTTTTCGCTTTTTCTTTATCTTGATCTTCATCTTTATAATCAACCCACCCTTCAGTGTCATTGATATCTTCTCCTCATCCAAACCTTCTTCAGGAACAAAAAATACAAAATGCCATATGCCTGGCATCAGTATCTTTTTCTTGAATTTTTGTCCATCTTATGCAGCAAAATCTTTCTGAGTTACTCCCATCTGATAAGAATTCATTCAGTGAAACTTCACGAAGAACAATTCTGAATATCCAAGAAAGCATATTAGTCATCTTTGATTTTTTATTTATTTTTTGGCGTTTTACAGTGAGTGGTATTTAGTAGTATTGGCATTTGTTTTTTTGGTTTGATCAAATGGAAGTTGCTGAGACGTATCATTTTATAGGTTGTCTTTTTGGCGCCTAAGTTAGGCGGTGCGTTATTATAATAAAGTATTAGTCTTTTCAGTTACTGTTTGTAATTATTGTTTTTGACAAGCTTTATCTCTGAAGTCTGTAACACGTCTCATCTTTCAAGTTTAGCGTTTTATATTCTAATATAATAAATTTTCCCAATCTTCAGTATTACCGATTTGTATTTACTGTTTCTAGTTACATTTTCAAGTTTGCTTTTTGTTTTTTTTTTTTTGGGTTTTTTTATAATACTTTTTCAAAGTACTTTTATTATAGTTTGGATGTTTTGGGGGGCATTTTACGGGATGATAGCGTGTAAACAAGCATTTTGGCTGTTTTGGCGTTTTTATTATATAACAATCAACTGAAAAGGAAAATAAAAAAAAATACATAAACAATTGATCTTTCAAATCTTCACTGTCACCAGTCTCTTTCTTCTTTTTTGAATCATGTTAACTGGCTGGTTCGACTTTCGTATGATTCATTTTGTTTTTTTTTTCCAAGTAGTTTTTTGTGTGGCTGTTTGGAAGCACACAGTCTGACATCATCATCTTTTTCTTGAAGATTTGTCCATCTCATGCAGCAAAATGTTATTGAGTTTAGACCCTTCAGCCAACAATCTTGAATTTTACAATGAATGATGTTTGATTTTTTTTTAACTTTTTTGGCGTTTTACCGATAAAAAGAACGCCACGAATTAAGAGCACCTTAAACCTTAAAATTTGATCATGCTAAAATCAATAATGTTTTGTTGTATGAGATAGACAACATTGTTAATCCTCGGTTAAGAAAGATAACTGACAATGTTGTCCACCACATACAACTAAACTTTATTGACAACAAAGCTCAATAATGTTTTTGTATGTTTTGGCGTTATAAATTGGATGGAAGTTGAGGATTAGTCAATAAAATTTTACTCAATGAAATGGACAACATCCTCACTTAAGGATTTTGTCCATTTCATTTAGCGAAATCTTACAGACAACCAAACTGAATTTCAAAAAACGTTTTTGGGTTAGAAGATATTTGATGTTCGGGTTTTTGGCGTTTCTAAGGCGAATGGGTTATATCAAATATGGCGTTTGGGTTTTTGTGTGTGTTTTTAATTGAAGGTCTGAGATGTTGTATATATAGGATTTTTTGGTTGTTTTGCAGGCGGGATTTTACTATAATTAAGTTTGGCGTTTTATATCTAATGGCGTTTTTACTTAGTATGGTCTGTGATTTTTGTTTTTGCCGTTTTATTTCATGAGATGGCGTTTTGTGTGGAGAAGTCAAAAAACCATTTTACCCTTAATGAAGCACGTCCACGTAATAAAATTAATGTTATTTACGAAAAAGCCACCGCGCCAATCTAGTCCATAGATTGTTTTGATCGGACGATCGATAAGCGTTCTCACCGTTTTCTCACACTTTCTACCGTTTTCTCTAAATCCCGACCCTATATATATATATATATATATATATATATATATAAGTGCCCGCTAAAATGAGAACCACCTCGAGTTGTAAGAACCGTGAGAACTACTTGATCCGGGGCGAGGTGGACCAATTTTTTTTTTTCATAAACGTAGATGCGTGTATTATAACAACATTTGTAAAAAAAAAAATTTAAAAATGTCGTGTGTGTAGTTTTGAGCACCACAAGTTTGTGTTTACGAGTACCGTAAATTTTCCGGTTAAATTTACGGTACCCGTAAACACAAACTTGTGGTGCTCAAAACTACACACATGACATTTTTTTACAAATGTTGTTATAATACACGCATCTACGTTTACGAAAAAAAATTGGTCCACCTCGCCCCGTACGGTGTAGTTCTCATGGTTCTTACAACTCGAGGTGGTTCTCATTTTAGCGGTCCCCTATATATAGGGAGCCGCTAAAATAGGAACCACCCTCAGTTGTAAGAACCGCGAGAACCACTCTCAACCAATTAGATTATGCTAACATAAAGGGTATTTTGGTCATTTACCCCAAATGTCAAATCCCCAACCTCTCTTCATTTAATGCCACCAGAGATTTTAAAATCTCTCGCCTTTCTCTCTCTTCAAAATAACCTCATATATCTCTGCCATTTAATTACGCATCATCTTCTCATCCTCTCTCTCCTTTTTTTGAATCTGCAACCACCATCATCCCTCATCATATCTCTCCTGATTTTTGAATCTGCAATCATCATCATCATCTTAGTCGGTGGTGGGGAGGTGTTGGTGGGGAAGACGTTGGTGGGAGGTGGCGGAAGACGGTGATGGGGGTGGGGTGTTTGGAAGGCGGTGGTGGGGCAGGTGGTTGGTGGGGAGACGGTGCAGGTTGTCGGAGAGTTATGGTAACTGGAGAAAAGATAAAGAAGATGGTAGATGCAGGTTGCAGGTGGGTCGGGGACGGAGATTGAGAGTGATTCACGGTGGTTGAAGGCGGGTCGGAGAATGACGGTGGTCGGCGAAGACGAAAGGTCGATGGAAATATGGTTGCAATTTATTGAACGAAGAACAGGTTGTAGAACAGAGATGGCATTCCAATAGTGGATGACGGTGCGTGACGAAGATGAACGATGATACTGAGTTAAACAATGATATAGAGTTAAACGATGATATTGAGTCTCCACCGGCTGCCGTCCCCACCGTCAGCGCCACTGGCTCTGAACGCGGCCCTGCCTTCGGCCATCTTCACCGGCTTCTGAACCCGACCCTTCTGAACCCCATCTTCACCCGACCCTTCTCTAGGTTTTTGAGAAGTGGGTTTTGCAAGAGAGGTGGTTGTTTGATCTTTGAATCTGGTCGGTTTTTTTAAAACGATTTTGTATTTGTGGTTTTTGATTCGGTTGGTTTTGTGTTTGCATAAAGTGACCCTGTTTTGCATAAGGTGATTCTGGTGGGATTCTCCGGTGATTGATTTGTGTTTTTGATATTGGGGGTTGAGTTGGCAGTGATAGTTCGAACCAATTTTTCCGAGAATTGATGAAGATGGCGCGACGAGGATGGTGGAGGGTAGATTTTTGAACCTGCAACCCCACTTTGCAGCCTTGATTATTGGAAAGTTTGAGCCAAAATCCCGTTTTTTTCAAGATCCGCACATTGTTTTGAATTTTTGTTGTTGGTTTTTTATTTTTTTCCCCCAGTCGATGATGATAACAATCTATCTGAGACACCTACCTAGTTTTCGATTTCTGGGTGCGTTCGTTTTGTGTAAAAAAGCTTTTTGTAAAAAAAAGTTAAAACTGTAAACTTTTTAACGTAAAATGTAAACTTTTTAACGTAAAACGTAAAGTTTTTAACGTAAGACGTAAATTTTTTTAATGTAAAACGTAAAACGTAAATTTTTTAACGTAAAATGTAAACTTTGTAACGTAAAACGTAAATTTTTTAACGTAAAACGCAAACTTTTAACGTAAAACATAAACTTTTTAACGTAAAATTAAAACGTAAAACGTAAACTTTTTAACGTAAAATTAAAACCTAAAACGTAAACTTTTTAGCGCAAAAATGTAAACATTTATGTAAAAACTTTTTAACGTAAAACGTAAAAAACGACGCGTAAAAAATCGGTCGAAAAAACGACGCGAAAAAACGGGATGCGAGTATTCAAGTAAATCCTCTGATCAGGGCCGGCCCTGAGAATTCAGGTGCCCTGTCCGAGTTCAAAAAAATGTGCCCACTAGGCCAACAAAATATATATAACGAAATATATGTTGGGAAAATTTGTGAATGGATATTTAGTTAATTTATAATTTAGTGAAATTATAATTACTAATTAAACTTCTTCATATGGTGAAACTCTTGAGTAGAGTTTTATATCACTTGATTAGCTTTTATTAGAGTTTTTATGGCTCTAATTAAATCACTAATTAAGTGAAACTTTTATTAGAGTTTTATGTCTCTAATAAAATCACCACTTAAGAGGAACCTCTTCATAAGACACAACTCTTGTAATAAAAAAATGGAGGCCATGTGACTCATTGGAATTATGAGGAAACTACAAGAGAAAGATAATATGTATGAAGAATTCTTGGAGAAGTGGGTGAAGACTTGAACATCCATATGTTGGGAATTATAGAGAGATAAGTTTTCTCTACTCAATTCCATCACCTATATATCATTATTTTCCACAAGTTCAAACACTATAATTCTATTCGGTGTAACCTCGGGCGTGTGGCCATTTCCGGCAGTACAGACTGCTTCGGCTGTTGTACCCTGGGAGACAGACGCGTCGTCTTTAGTAGAGGCGCGAAATCTGTTTTAAGGGAAGCGTGTTGAACACGTGCCTCAACCAAAATCGTCAACATTTTAGTGTTCTTTTGTTGCAGTCAAGGAGTATTTTTCAAGACTCAAGATGATGAATACTCGAGTCTAGGATGCTATCAAGTGCGCGTGAAGGACCCACCAGAGATGCGGCTTGAATCAAGATTAGTATATATAATTATATTATATATTCTTTTTATTTAGGGGCTGTTTGGTAGCCTCTGAATGGTCATTAAGAGGCTACCTCTTAATGGAACCATTAAGAATTTTATCAATGAGAAGGTAGAAGAATGTGACATGTGATGATTTACCATTCAGAGGTTACCTCTTAACCATTCAGACTTGAGGTTACCTCTTATTCATTCAGAGGTTTTAAACCATTAAGAGGTAGCATCTGAATGGTCATTAAGAGGCTACCAAACAGCCCCTTAGTTATTGCAACCGATATTGTACTATGATATTTCCTACGAATAACGAGAGTCTCGTTATTATATATTTTGTAATTATATTTTACAAAAGGTGAACCTAATTCCTACAAACTTAAAACAGATTTCGTGAGATTGTTGGTACAATCTTAAAACCTTATTTATAAGGATTTTGGGTTTATGAAAGGATTTATAATAGAATAAAAAAAAATATTTTAGAGATTATGATCTTATAAATATATTTTTTTGGGAAATATGAATATAGTACAACTTGTTGTGTTTGGATTTTTGAGATTAAGATACAATCTTAAATCCTATACCTTGGTACAAAACGAATAGTTTTGGTTCCAACATTTGGTTTTGAAACGATTTTGAAAATCGTTAATTTTTCTAACTTTTGTGTTAGATCAGGTTTATTAGTGTAAACCATACGTTTTTTGTAAACGTTAAATTCTCTAACATGTGTGTTAGACTGGAATTATTGGTGTAAACCATACGTTTTTTTGTAAACGTTAAATTCTTTTAAGTAGAGTTTTTTATGTCTTTAAATAAGAGTTTTATGTTACTTGATTAGAGTTTTATGTATCTAATCAAGTCTCTATTTAAAGTAGACTTTTCATCCACCGATGGATTGATATGAACAAATAAGTCTTATAATGATTTTTGTAATCATTTGTCTTCTAACATGTGTGTTAGAAACGTTCATGAAACGCGTTAGTTTGGAAGCAATTTTAATTGTTTAGTTTCTAACGTGTGTATTAGAAATGACTTATTTATTTGAACCATATATGTGCTTTTAGGAAGTCAAATTAACATTTTGTGAAAATGTTAATATTTCTAACGTGCGCGTTAGAATTTCTTTCATTTTAACATAACTGTTAAAAATGGTTAAAATACAAATGCTTTGAAATGTTTTATGTAAACATTTTATATAAGTAATTTGTTGTAGCATTGATTTTAATGCTTTGTATGATTTAGAAATAAAAGGTCATACATTGAAGTTGATGTTTGATTGGCTTCAAGAATTAAATCACAATAAAGTGCTAGTGTAGTTGTGTGGGTTCATCACCAACTTTAATTTGTGATTTCTAAATTAATTTGAGTGAAATTTACTCAAATTTGTGAAACTCTTGAGTAGGGTTTTAATGGTGACATTTGATGAGTTTTATTAGAGTTTAAATATATAGTTATTGAGACTCTTAACTCTTCATATGTGAAACTCTTGAGTAGAGTTTTAATGGTGACATTTGATGAGTTTTATTAGAGTTTAAATATATAGTTATTGAGACTCTTAACTCTTCATATGTGAAACTCTTGAGTAGAGTTTTAATGGTGACATTTGATGAGTTTTATTAGAGTTTAAATATATAGTTATTGAGACTCTTAACTCTTCATATGTGAAACTCTTGAGTAGAGTTTTAATGGTGACATTTGATGAGTTTTATTAGAGTTTAAATATATAGTTATTGAGACTCTTAACTCTTCATATGTGAAACTCTTGAGTAGAGTTTTAATGGTGACATTTGATGAGTTTTATTAGAGTTTCAATATATAATTATTGAGACTCTTAACTCTTCATATGTGAAACTCTTGAGTAGAGTTTTAATGGTGACATTTGATGAGTTTTATTAGAGTTTAAATATATAATTAGTAAGACTCTTAACTCTTCATATGTGAAACTCTTGAGTAGAGTTTTAATGATGACATTTGATGAGTTTTATTGATGACATTTAATGTTCTAATTTGGTCATGTTTTGTATATATAAAATGACTTAAATTTTCTAACACGTGTGTTAGAAAATGTGTATCACGAATACGAGGTTAGAGATTGTTCATAATGAACAGAAATGTTTTATGTAAACATTTAATTGCTTATGTGTGCATTAAAGATGATGAGAAATGGTTTATTTTATAAACTATATCTTAGAAAAACGTTTTATGTAAACGTTCGATTCTATAGTGTGCTTGTTATAACATTTTTTTTATAACATGCGTGTTAGAAAATGTTATTTGGTGAAAAACAACTTGGTGTTGTTGTGAACAAATTTAATTGTTCAAGTTTACTACTTAAACATAGTATTTGTAACAACGTGGTGTTGTTTTGAGCATAATTGTCCTAGTTTAAAGTTTAAAGATGAAATGGGAACTTGTACTTACAAGTGCATGGAGTCTTATTGAGGGAGTACCTCAAGACATGCTATGGGACGATATTGTTGAGAAGATTTCGGTCAGATTATAAAGTGTTGAAGATAAAAACACTTTGCTATTTGATGTCTACATATTGTCTATGTTTCCGTTTAAATTTCAAAAGTGATTGACACTTATGATTTAGTTTCTAATGTATTTTATTGTTTTGTGTTTAATATCTTCGGATAACACATACAGTTTTTTACAAAGAAATAAATCAATAATGGTTGTGACGTATAAATTATTTTTGTGGAAAATAATTATAACGTCGGTTATACATTGTTTAAAAAAATATGGTTTTAAACGGATAGTACATGAAAATACTTGGGCATAAACAACTTGAGAGTTGTTACATTGACTAAAAGTAGAAAAAAAAAAACGAAACATCAAATGTATAACCACATCATGAGTGAGTAATGAAAGAACGTAGTGAGTGTATTGAGATGAAATACACTAACGACATTCATGTCGACATACTTCATTAGAAGTCATTGGAAAATTCACAAGTGTGAATTCTAACATATGAAAGTAAAAGTACTATCTGTTATTGTATACCTTTAATAAATCTTGCGAGATTTATAAGTAGATGCGTCTGCCACTTGATTATTGTTAGATCTATATGGAGATTTTACCTTCATTTGGGAGAGCATCCTAAATATACATGTCTCCTAATGAATACCAATAGATGTGTGCAAATCACTTATGGAAAAATTATGAATGCCATGTTGTTGAGTGTCAATCTAGTTGACTCTATCTCACACATAATAGTGATTGTAGATGAGAAACATTCATCTTGTTGGTGATGAATGTGTTCACCAAGTGACTTGGATTAAGGCTTATGGTTAAGTACTTATGAGTCAATGGTAGATCGTTGGAGATCAAAGGTAAACAAGTTATGTTCCTTAAATGAATGATGAAATTTAGCTTTGTGCTATATACAATAATTTGTGAGACCTTCCTAAATATTGATGTTTTAGGATTATGAATAAGTCTCATTATTTTGTCTTAACAAGGGATGAATGTTGCAAAGTGATATTATGATATCCTTAGGGCTGTGAAGAATCAGAATGATGCATCTTCTGTTCACAAGCTAAAGTATTGTAGTCTAAAGCATGCTAGACTAGTACTTGGTTAATTATGGGTCTTGACGGAGACTAATTAACTCTAAACATTCAAATTTGTATGAACACAAAAAGAATTTGTGTATGGACAAAGTTGAGAGAGAATTTTCATTCATTATAAGGAAATGACATGTAACTTTTAAAAGTTTGTTTGAAAAGCTAATGAGGAGAACTCATTGTCTAAGCTTATTCTAGATGTTAAATTAGAATTATTCTAAGTTGGAGACAAACTTATGACAATGGCATGTGTTGCTTTGGTCAGCTCGGAAGCTTGTGTAAGCTAATGCAATATGAGTTGAATTCACTGATACAATAAGGTTGGTCTTGTTCAATCATATGTGTATAAATGTCACCATAAGTGGTGTTACGAAAATGTTGATCAAATGGCAAGAAATGTGGGGGAGGAACCATTTAAGAAACAACCCTATAAGGGTATGTAGAAATGGTTCTCATTAACACATCTAAATGTTATCCAATAACACTTAAATGTGGGGGGTGTCTTGCATTTGTTTTTAGCAATAAGGATTTTGTAATCCAATCTAACATTGCAAATAGACGACTAAGTGGAGGACACAAAGGTCGTAGTGCATAATGGAGATGTGTTTGCCTTAAATGATACACGTATCTTACGAAGACATATGTTATAACCAGATTCAGATGGCCACTGAGGTTATAGTCTTAGAAGTTGACAATAGGCAAAATTAACTTACGAGTTAAGAACACATCATGACAACTGATCTCAAATACGCAAAGTTATTTGCTAATGTTATGGATCCAACAACCTAAGGGTTTATTAGAGATCAAGTTGTGGAATGGGACTGAAGCCCTTGAAAAATGAAGTTCATATGATGGAAACCTAACTCAGTAGACTGGAGATCCCAAGAATTGAGTTCAATAGGAAAACCTAATTGTATGAATAAGCGAGGTCACTGTGGGGAAATAACCCTACGCATTTAATAAGGTAGTTTATTATAAAGATTAATAAACTTCCTAGTCCATTCCTAAAAGTGACAAGTATGAGGCTAAGCATAATATGTGGTAAATGATTTGGATAGATCACGATAACCACAATGCTTTTAATGATCTAAGGAGAATCACCTATGTTAGAGAGAAGTGGGGTCGCTTCGAATGGAATTGAGGGTACAATTCCTAGAGCTCTCGCAGAACCAGGAAAGTGTTCCACGACCATTATTGGACACGACTATGAGGAGATGACCCGGCTAGGGAGAGTCTTGTGTGAAGTGTATTGTCGTCTACACAAACGGCAGACGAGTTCAAAGACATCGAGATCTACTCAAAGCTAGTGGGCTAAGTGCATTTCATGAGCGAAGGTTTAAAGGGTAACACCTACCTATCGTATGCAAAACTCAACTGTCGAGGTTCCATTGGAAATTTTATGTGTTTTGAACAATCTCCATTCATGTGGGGGATTGTTGGGAAAATTTGTGAATGGATATTTAGTTAATTTATAATTTAGTGAAATTATAATTACTAATTAAACTTCTTCATATGGTGAAACTCTTGAGTAGAGTTTTATATCACTTGATTAGCTTTTATTAGAGTTTTTATGGCTATAATTAAATCACTAATTAAGTGAAACTTTTATTAGAGTTTTATGTCTCTAATAAAATCACCACTTAAGAGAAACTCTTCATAAGACACAACTCTTGTAATAAAAAAAAATGGAGGCCATGTGACTCATTGGAATTATGAGGAAACTACAAGAGAAAGATAATATGTATGAAGAATTCTTGGAGAAGTGGTGAAGACTTGAACATCCATATGTTGGGAATTATAGAGAGATAAGTTTTCTCTACTCGATTCCATCACCTATATATCATTATTTTCCACAAGTTCAAACACTATAATTCTATTCGGTGTAACCTCGGGCGTGTGGCCATTTCCGGCAGTACAGACTGCTTCGGCTGTTGTACCCTGGGAGACAGACGCGTCGTCTTTAGTAGAGGCGCGAAATCTGTTTTAAGGGAAGCGTGTTGAACACGTGCCTCAACCAAAATCGTCAACATTTTAGTGTTCTTTTTGTTGCAGTCAAGGAATATTTTTCAAGACTCAAGATGATGAATACTCGAGTCTAGGATGCTATTAAGTGCGCGTGAAGGACCCACCAGAGATGCGGCTTGAATCAAGATTGGTATATATAATTATATTATATATTCTTTTTATTTAGTTATTGCAACCGATATTGTACTATGATATTTCCTACGAATAACGAGAGTCTCGTTATTATATATTTTGTAATTATATTTTACAAAAGGTGAACCTAATTCCTACAATATATACAATACAAACCAAACCCGTTTTGTGTTATTTCTATATAAGAGTTAGAACATATTTTAAATGAAGACTTGATACTTTGTATGTTCACTAATACACATCTCTAGGTGATTAAACTGTTTTCAAATCATATATTTTTACATTTTTAAATATAACAAAATATCAATTCAAATAATAACAATCAAATAAAATGGTAGAGTACAATAATAAGAAATCTAACTAAATTAAATTTCAATTTCTTATAACCTTAGAATTAGAATGGAGCCATCTTTAGTAATGTTTCTGAACAAATCCAGTAAATAACATATAAAAATAATAAACTAAACACATTAAGTATGGGTCAAACTTTCAGAAAAGGCCCAAAACAACAAAAGCAAAACACGTGTAAGGTTCTGTTTTTTTTTTTGCTTATAATGTCTGTAAAGAGCTTATGTCTGTGGGCAGGCAGACATAAGCCCTTGAAGACTGTTTGTTAAAAAAAAAAGATCTTGAAAAAGCTTTTAATAGCTTCAAAAAAAAAGCTATGTATAATAGCTTCAAAAAAAAAGAAGATCTTCACACAGCCATCTTCTTCCTCTTCTCCCCTGCCACCACCTCTCCTCCCACATCACCTCCACTTCCCCTGCCGACACCACCTCCGCCACCACCACCTCCACCTGCCACCACATCTCCGCCACCACCTCCTACCTCTCAGCCACCACCTCCACCACCACCATCGTCAAAACCGGATCGTAGAGAGAGAGAGAGAGAGATCGTAGAGAGAGAGATCGTAGAGAGAGAGAGACCGTAGAGAGAGAGACCGTAGAGAGAGAGATCTGTGAGAGAGATAGAGATCCGTGAGAGAGAGACCGTAGAGAGAGAGACCGTAGAGAGAGAGAGATCTGAGAGAGAGATCTGTGAGAGAGAGAGATCGTAGAGAGAGAGATCGTAGAGAGAGAGACCGTAGAGAGAGAGATCTGAGAGAGAGAGAGACCGTAGAGAGAGAAGAGAGCGAGAGAGATCTATGAGAGAGAGATCTGTGATGGCGGTGGTGTGATGGCGGAGGTGGTGCGGTGGTGGTGGCGGAGGTGGTGCGGTGGTGGTGGTGGTGCGGTGGTGGTGGTTGTAGAGAGAGAGAGAACATACCTGTTTTGTGTGTGTGTGTTGTGTGTGAAGTTGTTTTTGAAGGAAAAAAAAAAAACAAACCCTCTTCTCCTTGCAGACTGCAGACATTTGGTCCACATATTCTCTTGCAGATGCCTGCAGATGTGGTTCGCAGACTACAGACATTTTACCTCTGAAAAAACAAACAGCACCTAAGTTGTGTACGTCTTCTTCTTCTTTCCTATCTGAAAAACTAACCACCGGTGACCTACAGTCCAGCACTTCGTATTGCAGTCACCGGTTGTCGATTTTTTTTCCCAAATCGTTCTTTCTTCACCTTTTTATTCATTTAAACGAATTTTAGGAGAGTCAAACCGTTAAACGGCGACTACAACAGATACCCTGTAAACATAAGATGTGCCCTTCGGAATCACGGGCCCTGGCCGGTGGTCCTCCCCGCACACCCCCAGGGCCGCCCCTGCCTCTGATTACTGCAAGTATTAAAGACTTAACAAGACCACAAGACTACGGGCGGTGCGTTATCCTACAGCGCTATATATGTTAAGGAGAGGCTCGTAGGAAGTTAATGACAAGTTTATCACATAAGAATGTTCCGGAAACACGAATCAAGTATAACATATTAGCATGCATGTATTAGATTGTTTGTGCGTTTGTATAAAAGTCTAAGTGTAACTGTATATGTTTATAAGTAAAGATATTGCACCCAAAGTGTAAAATAGAAAAAAAGGGCGTTCGAGTATACTCACGGTTTTGCTAATCTTCGTTAGTTAAATCCCGCGAGAGTTGAGCTATTGACGAAGCGTTGGAACACCGAGATTACCCTACAGGTGGGTAAACGAAGGTGTGAGTGTTGGAGTTGAACGGAGGATTTTGGATTCGGAATTAAAGTACATAGTATATAGTATAAAGGTATAACTTAAACAGAAAATATATTCTGTCCAGACACTTGTTAAGACACTGAGTTTCTGTGATTTCACGGGTCCTGATTTGCCCGTCAGAATCAGTAACGACGAACTCGAAAATAGAATAAACGGAAAACGAAACAACACAAACTGTTCGGGCGACTGTACAGTTCGCACGACTGGGAACCATTCGCATGAAAAGGGGGTCTCCTTTCATGCGACTGAGACTTGTTTGGTGCGAACCGAACTTCGTTTCGAACGTTTTAACCATCGGTTATGTTTGTGAGTCCTGTTGTGTTGTATGTTATAGTTATAGTATAGTAATAGTCCAGAATGTCAAAGAGTTCATAGAAGTCATGCATGGAGGTGATAACCTCGTTATAGTTCACCAAAGCACAAGTTAGTTAACTTAGTTAGCTAACCGGTTGGTCATGAATACATAATGTAAAAGACAGAATATAATAACCAAACAACCGAACCAGAACAACCCGGGTGTGCCGTCTCAACATGGAAGGAATGAACCAAGTGTTGGAGGCTGGACGGGGTTAACTTATTCTAGGTCTAGGAGATTGTTTGGGTGTTCGTTTTACAAGCTTAAGTGAGCCTTGGCTTCCACGGTTCACACACTGTTTTCTCATAATCGTTCATATTGAGAATGAACATCTGATTAACATTCAACACTTAGAAAATGTTGAAACAAGGTGAAACATCACCTTTCGTGCAAATGGTGGGTGCTGTCGCACGAAAGGGATATGTTTGTAAACGATAGCCAAGATGCTCGTGAGCTATCTGAGATTGCCTAACTTAAATGACCCTGAGGAAGAGCTCTAGCATTACTTACTGATTTTAAACTGACTTGAGAGCCTAAACGAGCTTGTTGGTTTGAACCTCAAACTTTCTCGATATCTTTACCAAGTAGGCTACCCCACGTTAGCTTACGTGAATAAGATACTACTCGAGTAGTTATGAGCCGAACTCGAGATTTAGCAACTACTCGCTAGCCGAACTTTAGGTTTAAAAAAGAGTAAATTACAAGTTTTGTCCTTTATGTTTGCATCAAATTTCAGGCGCTGTCCTTTACCTTTAAAACTGTCAGGCGGTGTCCTTTACGTTTCAAAATCTTGCAAGTTTTGTCCTTTAACCCAAACCAGGTTAGAATTTTCAGTTAAAATACCTCATGTGCAAGGCACATGAGGGTAAAATAGTCATTCCCTCTTAAATCATTTAATTCCTCATTTATATAAAAACTATTTCTTTCTCTCTCTTTCATATAAACCTGCATCTCTCTCTCTCTCTTCTCTCTCTCCCCACTCTCATCTGCACATTAGGACTCTTCTAATCTGTTTCACTAACAGATTATGAACTAAACAGTAGACACCCCCAAAATTATGAACACACCCATCATAACCAAAAAACCCAAATCAACACCCCCAAAACAGATCCGACCAACCTATTTTCGTCCGGTACAGTTTCAGTTTGCCGGAATTCAAGAAACACCCACCAAATCATACCTCATCGATATAACGCGAAACGTAAGCTCTAATAAAAAAACACCCACCAAATCTTATCCTTTCTGTCTCTAAACTCTCTCTCTCTCACAAACCCCTCTCTCAGCACCATCATCGTTATTACCACCACCTTCCTCCGGTCAACACCACCGAGTACTTGGGATCAAACTCATTCAAGGCATTCAAAGTCAATCAAAACTTCTTATTCCTAACACAAAATGATAATTTTCATTTCAATATCCTACCATTAATAACCATTAATAACTAAGCTACTATTATCAATTAAGTGAAGTGGATGACACAACTTCTTTCCACACAGACGACCATTAGTGGAGTGTGG
Source organism: Helianthus tuberosus (assembly GCA_030545235.1). Taxonomy (NCBI): domain Eukaryota; kingdom Viridiplantae; phylum Streptophyta; class Magnoliopsida; order Asterales; family Asteraceae; genus Helianthus; species Helianthus tuberosus. Next base: position 156,862,779 of record CM060418.1, on the reverse strand, counting down.
AAGAAACAAGGTGGCTGCAATTTATAACCCATTATAAACTTCCATAAAACTCACATCTAACCACCAAATTAGTGTCATTGTCAAGCTTCCACTGCCTGTACCGACCACCATCTCTAAAACCAGATCTAGTTTGTTCATCATCTTCATCTCCCCTCTCTCTAGCTTCAACCAACCTTCACCGCCACCTGTGACCACCACCACTGACCACTATCTTCATCGCACTACCACCTGTACTGTCACCATCTCTAAATCATATCTGATTCGTTAATTGCAGATCTAAAAACACAGGTTCATCAACGACCACCATCTTCATCGGCGACCCTACACCACCTTGATCCTAAATCGGCGATCCCACTCTTCTGCTGTAATGACTGCATCACCTTGAATCTCCGAGTCTCCAACTAAGACAAATTCAGTGGGATCCTCAATGCGCCGCCATCGTCCAGCCAGACTTCATCGGAGAAAACCCATATTCTCCACATGATTGTAGAATGCTGATGGATTGTGGTGGTGGCAGAGAAGAGAAGGGGAAATGATTTAGGTCTGGGTTCTTTATTTTGGGGAAAAATTGGAGAGGGTAGTGGAAAAGACAGATTTACCCTCATGTGACATGCACATGATCCTATTTAACCAAAAGAATTAACTGAGTTTGGGTTAAAGGACAAAACTTGCAAGATTTTGAAACGTAAAGGACACCGCCTGACAGTTTTAAAGGTAAAGGACAGCGCCTGAAATTTGATGCAAACATAAAGGACAAAACTTGTAATTTACTCTTTAAAAAGGGGGTCAAAAACGAGCAGAGCTCGGTAGTGGAGCAACACCACCAATCCTAAAAGATTGTATTCGCACAAACAGAATAAGATACTAAAAGCTGCTCAAATTGCAATTATGCTTTTGGGGGTTCTTCATCATCCAGGTAATCGCTACACAGCTCCTTATCACCTAAGCAGTTGCATTATTTAGATACGAAATTCACGAATTTTGCCACTAATTTAGTAAGCAATAATTCATTTTGCAAGTTTATTTCGTTTGTTAATTGATTTTAGAAGATCTTTCACTTGCAGGAAATTAAGTTAAGGGCATATTACAATTTCAATAGATGTTTGGAATTTCTTTTTCTCAATTAGTTGCACCCACTAGTCCCCTTATATCTTCTTCAAGGTTTGATTAATATCATTTATTCATATATGTAGTAGATACAATATGATGTTTTATGTGTAAGTGTATGAAACTAGGGTTTGTTTTGTATGATATAATAGGTGTTGCTCAAGAAACAAACTGGTAGTTAAAATGACAGCAGTTACAAATGTGAAGCATGAAAAATTAATCGAGTCGGTTGTTGTAAAGCCGCCTGTTCACCCGACTTATGATTTAAAGGGTGTTATTCAACTAGCCCTTTCTGAAGATGCTGGAGATAAAGGTTTGATTTTTATTCTTTTTTTTGTAGATTTTCGAAAAATTGTCAAGAATATGGTTAAGTAACATATTTTGTTGATATGTTGGGCGAATTAATGTAGGGGATGTGACTTGTTTGGCCACAATACCGACTGAGATGGAAGTCGAGGCGTATTTTCTGGCGAAGGATGATGGAATTGTTGCGGGGATTGCGCTTGCTGAGATGATATTTAATGAAGTTGATCCTACTTTGAAGGTATTGACAAACTATACACCGTACCAAAATAAAAAATTAAAACTTGTGTTAGTTTACCGAATGTTAGTAGATTTTTGATGTTCGAAATGGTGTCAGGTGGAATGGTTTAGAAAAGATGGAGATAATGTTGTTAGAGGACTAAAGTTTGGCAAAGTGCATGGTAAGCAATAGACATGATGAGCTATGGAGATTTTTGAAATTCATATATTGATTGGCTAAAATTGTTTTGTGTTTCGTATGTAAACCTATTAGGAAGGGCGTACAGTATCGTTGTGGCCGAAAGAGTTGTGCTCAACTTTATGCAGAGGATGAGTGGCATAGCCACACTCACAAAGGTGTGAATGTTTACATATTTATTTTAATGTGCAGGACTCTAGAGTTTTGAGTGGCCTGTACGCCTGTATGTATAAATCAGTTAGATACGTTGATTTTCTGTGATTTGTTGACCATTATCTATTTGTGGACTAATTCTATCTTTATAATATACTAGGTTAGAAACCCGTGTATTACACTGGTTGATAAAAGAAATATTAAATAGTTTTTTTTTTTTTTGAAATTTGACTTTCATTAAACCACCAAACCAAGGCCAACTATTTCCAAGACGGAAAAAGCAGGCCGAAAACCACAAAAAAATATAATTACATCAGATCGAAAGAACACCACCGATCCCAATCAACTACACCTCCTTTAAACCTATGTTTATACCACAAAAATATTAAATAGTTAGTAATGAAGATTTAGAAAAAATAAAACACTAGTTTGAGATAAGATATATTTACAAAAAATAAGAGATAAAATACAAAGGGGTAAAATAAGAGAAGCGAGAAAAATAATCTTGGACTCACGGAATTGTGACACGTAGCACAACCAGTTACTTATTTCTTAGGCTTAAATATGTGATTTGTTAGAAAGGTTTTTTTTTGTAATTGGTTGATTTTGTTACAGGCCATGGCAGACGCTGCTCATCCGGCGTGCATTTTGGAAACAAGAAAGACTGCTCCGGCATTGCGTTTGGTGGATAAGTGGGCGGTGTAGTTCCCTTATTCCTATTTTATTTGACTCTCACAAACCCTAAGATTTTTCTGCACATTTTTTTCTTAATAATGTGTGTGTGTGTGTGTGTGTTTTTCTGTTAACAGGTACTCATAGGTGGAGGGCAGAATCACAGGATGGGTTTATTCGATATGGTGATGATAAAAGACAATCATATTTCCATAGCTGGAGGCGTTTCAAATGCGCTCAAATCAGTTGACGTTTATTTAAAGAAAAATAATCTCCAGATGGGTGTTGAGGTAACTAACTTCTAAAATCATCTTTAAAATCTCAATGAACTTCGTCAGTAATTGTTTAAATTGGATTAATTTTGCTTCTATGAACAGGTGGAGACTAGGACATTTGAAGAAATACACGAGGTCCTTAATTATGCTTCCCAAAACGATACTTTGTTAAGCCGAATTATGTTGGATAATATGGTTGTGCCTCAACCTGACGGAGACATTGATGTATCCATGCTTAAACAAGCTGTAGAGCTTATTAATGGCAAGTTCGAGACCGAGGTAAAGTCTTAAAACATCACTTTTTTTATTTGTTTTACTTTTTAGTTGTTTATAACCGAATTATCGTCAGGCGTCTGGAAATGTTACCCTGGAAACGGTGCACAAGATTGGGCAAACTGGAGTGACATACATATCCAGGTAATAATGTGTTTAAAAGAACCTTAAAAAATCTTTGTTACCGTTTATTTATCAAGTACTAGTTCAACTATAATATACAGAATTATGTGATTCTATAAAAAAGCGTTCTGAGTTATTGTGTGTGATTTGTTCTTGAATGCAGCGGGGCGCTAACACACTCAGTGAAAGCGCTTGACATATCCCTGAAAATCGATACCGAGCTGGCGCTTGAAGTTGGAAGGCGCACAAAACGGGCATAGACATTGTTAATACGAGAGTCGGTTTGTTTCCCTTCTGCAAGTGTTTTGTTTCATAATTATGATATAATTTCTCTACTTTGGTTGTAGACAAATTCAAGGAATAAGGTCATAAAGCATGACCTGTTAAATTAAAAAAAAAAGAATATGTTGAACATTCTTTTTTAATATTTGTATTTAACTAACATATATCTATAGACATGTAATTCTTTATTTTAGAACACACTTTTGGATAAATTGGGCTCCTAGTCTGTGGGCTTTGAGATGCAGTAACAATTGGGCTTTGGGCTTAGTGTTGCTTTTTTGTTCATTATAAAAATATGGCCTTTGTCCATTGATATACAAATATTTTAATAATTATTTTTTAGTTTATTAGCTGTGCAAATGATTAGTTGATTCTTAAGATTTTTTGTGCAATGATTAGTTAGGTTAATGATTAGATTCTTGAAAGGGTTATCAAGTGATGCTAATGCATATCAGATTAAACAAACAAAGAGAATCGTTTAGGAGTTCTAAACGGGCCGTGTTTGTCAGTTGGCAGGTCGAACCAAACATGTCACAAACCCGAAAACCGTGGAGGGAAACTTGAATCTAGACACAATATGAATATTTGCATGTTGATATAAACACGACCTTTTTAATCTATTTTTTTCTTCATTACCTCTAAAATAAGTTGAGAAACATGTATAAAAAAATTACATTTGAATTATAAACCTGATGTCAATCTCTTTAAATTTTGACACAAAATACACAACCATTTTATATTACGGTGTAAAAACACATTTCAGTAAATGACTGGTTTAACGTGTCTATCCGAGTCCTTATTTATTTATCTAAACATGTCTACGGGCTTGATCCGAAACCATTTAGACTAAACCTAAGGATGTGAATTTCGTTAATGATTCGTGTTTTGTAAAAACAAAAAAAAAAACTAGACAAGTCACAAGATACAAGACACATAATCACGCCAATCAAGGGTATAGAATATAAATTTTGGTATAAATATATCTTCAAAGATTCACAAATGTTATCTCAGATGTCAAACAAACAATAACAAAATCAAATCAAATGAATTTGCAGTGACCAATATGAAAACACAAAGAAAGCACAAGAAGTTGCTTCAGCTCTTTGTTCTTCTTCACGAACCGAAAAAAATCATGTATAAATAAAATCAAGTATAAATATCAACCAATCACCATGAAAAGTTAGCCATCAACATGTTGAAGTTGTTGTTGAGACCTTTGAAGATGCCCCAGTAACAATACAGCCTTTCGTTTAGCCCGTTCTGTGCCATTGTTAGCAAGCTCCATTAACGGCCTCAACACCCCAAGCCTGCTTATAACTCCAAGATTCTCATCGTCTCTTTTACACAACGATAGCAAAATCGAAATCGCATTTTCTTGATTCCTTGAATTTGCAGCCGCCACATGTTCAATCAAATTCGGAATGATGCAAGCTCTTAACATAGCAGCTTTAGCTTCTTGATGACTCGCAAGAATCGAAAGTATAGTCAAAGCTTCATCAACCATGGAACCATTTGACTCGGTCAACATTTTGACTAATACCGCAATGATTCCGGCCCTAACCGCCCTCCCTTTGTTTCCTTGATATATACACAAGTTGAATAAAGCCGTTGCAGCATCGTTTTTCCCTCGTTTGCTTCCATTTTCAAGAAGATGAACCAATAGTGGAATCGCACCAGACGCACCGATTATTATCTTGTTTTCATCAGCAAGCGATAAGCTAAAAAGCGTAGCGGCTGCATTTTCTCTCGTTTCCATGGCGCCTGTTCTAAGGACTTGTACGATTGAAGGTACCGCGTTTGCAAGCATTATGAGTTCTCGATTATCTTCGTATATCGAGAGGTTGAGAATTGAAGTAACCGCATGCTGTTGCGTAATATCATCTTCAGATAGTATTAAATTAACAAGAACCGGAATCGCTCCTGCTTCAGCGATGAGTATCCGGTTGTCTGTGCTTCTTTTCGATAAAGATCTTACTTCGGAGACGGCTGCTCTTTGTTCTTCATAAGACTGGCTTGAGAGATTCCGAACAATTGCTTCAATCATATCGAGAAATGATTTATCGATATTTTTCAATCGCGAGTTTGTTAGTAAAGATGGGTGCTCAACGTTGTGAAGCGTACACCATTGAGTGATTAAACTTCTCAAGACATAGTTGGGAGTAAGTATGAGGTTTTGAAGTTTTTGTCGAGTTTTCGGGCATGTTGTATTCCCGCAATTTATCCATCTTTGTATGTATGATCTCTCATAAGTCTGCAAAATAATATAAACATTATAATACATAAACATGTTTCTGATGTTTTGGATATACAACTTCTGTTAACAAACGGTTTCGACATACCTGTCCTGTGGACACAATAACAGGATCTCGGATGAGCTCGAGTGAAATCGGGCAAAGAAAATCATCTGGAATCACAGGCTTCTTGTTCTCCTCAATGTTGTTTACAGCATCATCAGCAGGTTTTAACATACAAGATGCTTCAGATGACGCAGTAGCAGACTCGTATATCATCTCATCTACATCATTTACAACGCTTTCGTTCGAAACATTTCCCACTTTCGATTCAACTTCATGATGATCATGGCTAATTCCATGAACAATATCAGACTCTTTCACCAGTGATTCAGATAAGCCACTTGATAAAATGGTCAGATCTTGTGATCCACCGTATCGTTCAGCGGCTCTTTTTAACTGAACTCTCACTAAATCAACCTATGAAACAAGATACATTGAACATAAAAACTCCTAGAAGATAAGCATACATAAATACAAATATACATCATGTTTGTATGTCTTACTTGCTCTTTCACTTCCTCTGATATGTCAAAATGATCATACGGCAAGCCGGCTAATGCCTTTTCCAATTTCGACGTAACGCATTGGAATTGAAACACAATTTGTTGTGCCGTTCCGTCCTTTAGTTGATTAAGACATAAAGAATGAGTTAGGATCGAATCGCAAACACACACACAAACAAACTACGGAATATACCGGTTCAGTCTAAGCTGACCTACGTCCACAGGCTGCAACCAGTATATAATATTATACTAAATTAAAGCTAAGTTAGGGTTTCAACTAATTAAAACAAATAGACCAAGCCTGCCACATTTAAGTTTGTTAAGACAATAACAGACAATAACTGAATTACCGTTGAAACATTACAATCAAAGCTTCCAGCAAACAAAACCAGTCTTTTAACCGCCTTAATCGCCTCGGCAACCTCACACAACACACTCGAATTCGACGAAGAAGAAGACGACAAATCCAACGGCCTCAAATCACCTTCATAATCTCTTATCTCCTCCAACAAATGCGCCAATAACGCAACTCTTCTACACATGTCAGAACAGTCCTTCTTGAAGGCTCCTGCGAACCCGGTGGCAGATCTCCGGGCCACATCTCGGACTAGCCGGAGTAACGACTGAATTTCCGGCACAACCGCGGTGGAGTGGTCACCAGCCATGGTGGAATTGTGGTGAATTGTGGTGAATTGGGGGTTTATAATTTATAAAAATGGATGTGAATGAATCAAAGAGAAATGTGGGTGTAGTCAATGATTGAAAGTTGAAGCGTGTTTTGGTGAAAGGGGAGAAGACAGTTGTATTATGAAGGGGAATATAAGTTTGTTTGTTGGTTGGTTGTTATTATCGCATAGAACATGTTTTTTTTTAATAATTTACCCGCGCTTTTTTATTTAATAAAGTTGATGTTATCTAAAAGTATCGGCTTGGTTATGGTTATTGAACTTTTTTTTTTTGTAAAGTTGGTAGGGGACTAGGGGGAACTTGGGATCAATTTTCATTGAATAACAAGATTATGATTTAATTGCGTGAATATGATAAGTGCAAATAATAGATATACAATTATACGGATTAAATATAAGAGTGACACTTCAGGGGTTGTATATGTAGAGTTCGGGTCAAATGAAAGGTGGGTTTTGTATGAAAAGCGTAAATAGTAATTTGGATCGTAGATTTTGAAAAGCTTTAAATAGTAATTTGGATCATGGTTAAGATTGAAAGTTTGAAAAAGGTTTAAAAGCATGAAACACATATGTTATTTATTTTTGAGTAAGTTGCCATTTTAGTCTCATCCAAATTGTCATTTTAGTTAAATAGTTTTTTTTTCTCCTCTGGGTCCCTGACTTTTCCATTTTCTTGCCATTTGATCACATTGCCTAACTCAGTCTAAAAATATGGTTATAACCAGGGGTATTTTTGGCATAACTGTTGTGTAGTGATAACCAGGGGTAGTTTACAACATAATTTATAAACCTTATAATAATTTAATGCCAAAAATACCCCTGATTATAACCTGATTTTTAGACTAAATTAGATAATGTGATCAAAATGGTAAGAAAAAGGAAAAGTCAGGGACTCAGAGGAGAAAAAAAACTATTTGGACTAAAATGACAATTTAAACAAAAACTCAAGGACTAAAATGGCAATTTACTCTTTATTTTTTGAAAAAGTTTGAGCAACTTGATCCTCATCGTTTAGGGCAAGTTGGCAGATTGCAACATGAGGACGAAACGGTCATCTTCATCTGTTTTCCGCATCAATATCTATTTTTATTAGTGATAAGTCTATCTTTAACCACAGCTTTATCTGTACTTTTGAATATGATTTTTATAAATTGAATACAAAAAATAGAAGTTAAGGAAAAAATACGAGATAAAAAGAATTAAAAGAGAATAATCATATACCTGAATTCTCACAAGGAACAAAAAAGAATGATGACCCAAAAAGGAAATTCTCTAAGGGTATAGGGAGTAGTTAAATATTTGGATCAGGTAAACTTCTAAATCAACCAATCAAACAGTGCCACATCATTTTACCTATTTTGTTTACCTATTGCTTAAAAAAGTTGGCGGTGATTAGACACTTGGATTAGGTAAACTATTATTTAAAAAAAAAAACATAATAAATCAAAAGCTGACAACTTCATCTCTCAAATAACTTCACCCCGTATCAGTAAACCTTTACCGCTCAAACAACTTCTCCGATCGGTAAAAACCATCGGCGGCGGTGTTACCGATCGGTAAACGCCTTACCGATGGTGTTTACCGCACCACACCGTATAACCTAAAGTAGGTTAGAACTTAGAAATTTGTACTTTTAAGCTGACTGAGTCATCTAACTTGTAGAAGGGAGGGACATTCAAAGGTAGTATTCTTCTCCCAACTAATCAACCAGCGTCATGTCAGATTCATTACAAACTACCCTTACACTACAAAACACATGTGACGCCCTACAAAACGCTACCCTTTTAATTAAACTCTACATTCTCCCACCGACAAAAGAATCCAAACCCGATGATTCCAAGCTGCGATTCTTCCAGCCATAGAAACCTAACGTGCGACGATCGGGAATTTTGCCTAAACTTTATAGTAATGTTTTTATTTATTTTTAATTTTTTTTGGGGGGTGGGGCAATTTGTAGTCTAGGTTTGCCACTAGGCAAGTGTGGAACCAACAATTTGATTAATTTAGATGAATGTAATATTGGAGATAAAGAGTTTACATATGCAAGCATGTACATAATTTATGGTTAAGAGTCATGAAAATTAAAAGCTTTAAATTTGTTTTCATGTGAAGCTACTGTAAATTTCAGGGAGAAGAACAGAAGGAACCAGCCAAGCAATTGGATGAGGATACATAGTGATGTTTTTGTTTCCTTTCAAAAAAGTGTAGCCCACAATAAAAGTGTAGCCCACAATAAACTTTAGACCACCTCACATATATATGTAGTGGTTTAATAAAAGAAGTCCATGAAACAATTATAGAGTTTTGTTGGGCAGTAGTGTAGTTAACGATTTTTAAAGGAAACAACATAATAATTTCTTTATTTTTATTATTATTAATGAATTTGAGTTAAAAGATCAAATATATGTGTTAATAACATGATTATACTCGTGAGTCAACTAAATGATTCAGTTATCATGAATTAAAGTTGGTATTATTTAACTTATTTGAGAGTGACAAACGTGTATAAATAAAAAATAATTGTACTGTAATTACTATATGGTATGTCTAGAGATGTATCCCAAACCGTAGAATGAATCAAGTGTGTATATATAATAGTGGATTATGATCAAATACAAAGATACAAAGGCTCCTTATGGTAAGAAGGGTACAAAGGCTTTTAAAGAACACTCACTACATAAAAAAAATAATAATAATAAACCAAACACCCACCACCACCCAAAAACTTAAACCCCACAACCCCCCCCACCCCTCACCCAACCCAATTTTTTTTATTTTTTTATTTTTTGTCGAGAGGGGGTGTGTGGGTGGGTGGGGGGGGGGGGGGGGGGGGGGTTGGTTAGGTTTTTGGGTGGTGGGGTGGGTGTTTAGGTTTTGTGTGGTGGTGTAGTAAGTTTAAGTTATAGGTTATTGGACACTTGTCACTCTATAAATCTTTCTTACACTTCTTACAACTAGGAGTATTTGTAGAATAACTTAACCCAAATAATAGTATGATTTATGATAGTATCCTAACCAAAAGTGTACGATACCATTAAATAGTGGAAAATCGAAATATAAGGCTTTCTAAATATTAAATTATGGTTTAGATGGTTGATAAATAGTTGAAAACTCAATCAAAATACTAGATTTCTATGTAGGTAACACGAGTGCTTTCTATAGAAGTCGATGTGAAATACGACAACTTTCTTTTACTATTTTAGACCGGAATTCATAAAATATTATGTTATAAGAGTATAGTTTTTCTTATATGTCTTAAGTAATTATAAAGCTACTTATATACTAAAATCATCGGGTAAAATAATATGGACTTCTCGTGAGATAGAAAAGCCTTTGGGAAAAATGGCATGGACCTCTTTGTATAAGTGATAATATTTTTACGTGTTTTTAATATGGCAAGTCCTTTGGAAGAAATGAATGTTTTCTATGTTATTAAAACTTTATACTTATCAATGTAAGTTGATCCATTTTAGCATATATCTTAAAAGAGTTGAAGCGTTAGGGTGTCCGAAGTGGGCGGCAGACCCACTCGGCAAAGCGGTAACCCCACGCGGTAACACCGCCGCCGGTGGGTTTTGTCTCTCGGTAAAGATGGAGAATCGGTAAGGGTTTGCCGAAGCGGGGAGAGGGAGGGAAGGAGAGAGAGAGAGAGAGAGAGGTTGTGTGTGGTGGGGTCCATGCCATCTCAACCAATCACACCTTTTTTTTTCTTCTTTTTTTAGATAGTTTACCAATTCATGAATTGTTTAAAAATTGCCAACACTTTTGAGCATAGTTTAAACAATTAAGGTTGAATGACATGGCACACTCTCATTGGTTGATTTTGAAGTTTACAACTTTCAAGTGTCTAACCACTGATCGATGTCGTAAGGTCGGTCAAAAATAAAGTAATAGTGTCCTATTCACCTTTTACTTGTAAAGGGCAAGTAGGGTGTCGAATCCACGGGGAATCAGTGGAAAGTGTAAAAGTTCGTTGTTCCAATTATCATCTACGTCTAAACTAATTGCTTTTTGCAGTTTGAGAATGATTTTGAAAACAAATGTAAATTATGGTTGTAAACAATGATGAGAAAATGGACCAATCTCCGGGTTTTCAGGTTATGCAGAAAATCAGGTTACTTAGTTACCACTATTTGGAAATCAAATAGACATGATTTGATAAACTTGTTTTGATAAATAATTAACGGACAATATATTTGATTGCAATGATCCACGATCGAAACCGAAAGATTGATGCAAATGAATAGTAATCCAATTAATTACCAATTTCAGATTTCATAAACATAGTCAAGTTCAATGATTAAAGGTTTAAAACAATGACATCCTAGAATTTAATCCCGGTTGTTGATGAACAAACCAAATAATTGATGAACTCAAATGATTACGATAATCAAATATTGTTTAATCGAAACAGAAACAATAAGAATAACTAACCGAACGATTAATAAATTCTCAATCCAGAACAATCGTAACAATAAGTAACCAATGTTTCGTACACAAACCCTAGTCCCGGAGACGGTCACGGGAGAACTAGCCGCTCATGACGTTCGAACAACCTTCAAAAGCTTGATAAGAGATTGAACTCATGATTGGTTCGGATGTTGATGATGAATAATGATGTTGCTCCGATGATTTTTGAACTTCTCCAAGTTGTTATGCGGCTGCTGCCTAATAGTTGTCGAGATGGTCATCCAAGCCCCAATATGTCGGCCCAATAAGTCCAACAAGCAGCCCTTGGGTTACCTTTGAATCCGTAAGTCCCAACAACAAAACGTAAACCTCATATGCATGTTCTTGTTGATTTTTGTGAATACCTCCACTAAAACTCCAAAGTCACGTCCAATCCTTCAAGTCTCCATTTAATGATGATGTTGTTGAATGATCTTCTAATAATGCCCCCCACATGTATTTTGCTTCTCCAAAGTCAGCCGCCAACATGCCCCTTAATTAGTTCACGTGATGTGATGATGAGATTATGTTGTTGACTTCAATATTTCGGCCAACATATTATAATAACGATGATGTGGCTGCCTTTAATGTTTAAGATTAAGAAAAATACTCCTCTCCACATGATGTTTCCTTGTATGCGATGATGTGATGTCAGTTGCTTTTATATGCACATGAATTAGGACTACCCCTTTTAATAACTTTCAACAATAATATATGGCCATTGCATTTTATACCAATAACAAAGTGACCATTGCCCTACACATGTGGATTCTACGGTTCTACACTCCGTAAACCTCATGTGTATGTTGTTGAATTCGTTATTCTTGGACCATACTTAAACCGTAAGTCTCGGTTTTCTGACCGTAAGTGACAGCGCATTCTCCATCTCTTTTTTTCTCCTCACAAAACAACTTTCACTTACTGACACAATGGCCACTCAACTTCAGTATTCTTCGTTCCTTTTGTATTTTCACTATATGCATCTTCCAATTGATGACCGATTGGCCCTTGTGCTTCATCATTTCGTATCGCTTGCATATCCAAACCATCAATTCGACTCGAAACGTATCCGAACCCGTCCGTTTGCTACATTCGCCACCATCGCACATTCCACATCAACTCTAAACGTGTTAACTTCCTCGAATTAAGCAATTAACCTGCACAAACCACAATTTCTCGTAGTTATCTTATTTGAAGCGTATAATCACGTAAAACCAAATGAAACACACAAAATAGACACTTTATAGCTCGGGTTTCAACTCCTAGATCAACCACTCCCTACACCCTTAGGCTATAGGATGTGGTTGGAGCTAGGGATGAGCAAAGCGGTATCCGATACCGCCTAATACCGATCCCCAATTTCACCCAAACTAGGTACCGATACCGAAACATGTCGGTTCGGTATCGGTAAGGTACAGTATCGGTATTTTGGGGGTCGGTATCGGTATTATACCGATACCGTACCGTACCGATACCGAAAACGCCAAAAAGTGGATACCGTATGGGACACCGAAAAAATTCGGTATCGGTATTTCGGGATCGGGATCGGTATGGGATCGGTATTCGGTGGCATATGCTCATTGTCACGGCCCCCGACCTGGTTTGACCCGTTTCAGGAGCCGCGGGACAGAAAATCCCGTGGTATTTATTTAATTGAGTTTAACAGCGGAAGTTTATCATCAGGATCTTTTTAAAGCTAAAATTTTCCCGATTATTTTATTTCACAACTCGGGATAAAATCCCGGTAATTTACAATCATATGATTTCACGGAGAAATCTTTATTTTTACAAAACACATTTCTTTATTTTATTATGAGCCACTTTCTTAAGCTTGCAGTGCTCCACGACACTTTTCCTGAATCACAACAGATCACCTGAAACATGTTTAAAAAAGGTTTTGTCAGCGGGAAATACTGGTGAATCATTCTATTTATTAAAACGACACGTTTGTTATAATTTACAGTATTAAGAGAGATTACAATGTTTCTGATATCAACCAACTACCCACATTATTTGTCACTCGACCGGATCTGTGACTATGGTCATATCCCCCATTGGCTGCCCCAATGGTGACGATTATAAAGTAATGTATACAAAACCCCACATACTGGCTGTAAATTGGTGATTACATATACTTAATCACTGTAATTATAACTTTGAAATTATTTAAGAATTGAGTAAAATGCACGGATAGTCCCTGTGTTTTTGCAAAATAACACCTATAGTCCCCAACTTTTGGAAATTACACCGGTGCTCCATGTGGTTTGACAGTTTGTTACTCGGATAGTCCCTGGAGTGGATGACGGTTAGTTTTCTCCGTTAAGTGGAAGTGAAATGACAAATTTACCCTTCAACATCGATCGTATCACCCGTCGCAATCACCTTCAACACCGAAACCGCACACCGATCGATCACCGTCGCAATCACCTTCAACATCATCGTATCATCATCTCCATTGAATCGCCGTACCACTTCGACATCGTATCATCTTCAACCTGCAAATCATCACGTTCATCATCATTATCGGACATCACCGTTTGTTCATATCGTCAGTTCTGGTAACCGTATCGTCAATACATATCATCGTCACCGGAATTGCACCACCGTATCGTCGAGCTCTGGTAACCATCGTCAGTTCATATCGTCATCATAAGAACATCATCGTCAATCAACTCACCATCTCCGGCCACCACACTTATCGTCGACCACCACCTTACCTGTAACTCCGTCATAGTCCTTAACTCCGATCATCTTCTCCGACGTGCAACACCGTACAACCTCAATCAACATCGTCCAATTCATCACTGAACAAACCCCATCTCAGTTCCAACGTATCATCACCATCGTCTCACTGTTCACCTTCAGTTCATCATCTCCACGTTCAGATTATAGTTTCATATCAGTCTCAACATCATCTTCGTCACCATATCTTCTCTGTTACCTTCGATTACCTCCGGAAATCCACCATCGTCATCATCATCGTCCATCACCGTGCATCATCGTTTCGAATCATCATTACCATTACAGAAGGTTTATCGAAGAAACACTTGAAGTGTGCAACTTGACGGAGTGGAGAAGATGAAAGGCAAATTTGTCATTTCACATCCACTTAACGGAGAAAACTAACCGTCATCCACTCCAGGGACTATCCGAGTAACAAACTGTCAAACCACAGGGAGCACCGGTGTAATTTCCAAATGTTGGGGACTATAGGTGTTATTTTGCAAAACCACAGGGACTATCCGTGCATTTTACTCTTAAGAATTTATAAAGCACTTTGATAAAAAGAGAATGACTCACATTGCAGATTAAATTTGAGCAGAGCCTAGCCTACTGATTAGCCTTTTAACCTAAATTAACAACATGCACACGAACTCGGTTAGTAACTAATACAACATTTACGATAACTCACGAGATTAAAACCTTCACAACGAATGACAAAGTGCGATACTTAAACATCCATTGAATTAACAACGAATGACAAAGCATAAACCCTAATGTGGGCAGCACTTAAACATCCATTGGATAGTTTAATCGATCGGACATTGAATCGTAGCAGCGATCGAGTTAATACCGGGTATCGGAGCAGCGCCTCGCTATTATATGTGAATTTTCGACTTCAGAGTATTATAACTTCGTTTTTATAAGTTTGATTCGACACAGAATGAAAGTCCCTAATGCAAGCTATTTATAGGTGAAATTAAGGGTTTACGCGGCCCGCGTAACCCATCTCTTATATCTTACGCGGCCCGCGTGGCCGCCCAATCTACGACTAGCCTTGACCAGTCATAAGTAGATTAGCCAGGTGGTCGTTACGTGGCTCCGGAACACTTATCCGGTCAACACAAGTTTGACGCGGCCCGCGTAAGATAAGTTTGTCTCTTACACGGCCCGCCTGAAACTTATAAGTTTGGTTTTTTCTTATTTTTGATGTAGGGTAAGGTTTCAGGGTCCGGGTTTATACTTACGGGTATTTTTAGGATAATTTTGAGAGTCCTTACACTCATCCCTAGTTGGAGCCCCCAAGGGGCTTTATCAGTCCACCTCAACTCCACGTCAACGCCATGTCACCCTTGGGGCTTTATCACACCCCTATTTAACTTGCATGGTGTGGATGGAGCCCCCTATTAATAAAAATTAAAAAAAAAGATTTCATTGGGTGAATTTACATGGGCCCCACTTGATAAAGCCCTTCGAGCTCGTTACCATGGTGGCGAGAGTTCAATGGCGCCCCTCCATGGCGCCTGGGGTGTGGTGTTATAGCGCCGGGGGGGCGCTATAGATGCCCAGCTGGTGAGGGTGGCGCCCCCACACCCTCCAGCCTTATACAGATCAGCTAACTAATCTAAAGAATATATCTTAAAAGAGTTGAAGCGTTAGACTATTTCCAATGGGTCCTTAGAGATCAAGTGTTTGGATGCCCTTACTATTGGAGCTCATCCACCCTTAGAGGCCCTTAGGTGAGATGTCTTTGCACAAGGCCACAAGCGCATATGTTTTGTCTTGGTTCATGTGACAGTGGCGGATCTATAAAAAACGTTAAAGGGTAACATTTCAAAAAGAAGGGGTAACATTTCAAAAAGAAGGGGTAACATTTAAAAAAAAGGGTAACGAAATCGAAAAAACGTCAAATTTTTCCAAAATTTATACTACCGTCAAAGCGTTAAGGGGTAGCGGGGGCTACTCCAATTCAAAGGCTATATCCGCCCCTGTCATGTGATGAGGTGGACCCAAAATAAAAAAAAAAAGAAAAGTTTTTTTGAAATATCGTGTGTAATATGTAGTTGATGAGGTGAAAATTAAGATGGGTAAAAATATTTGTAGTGTTGAAGATGAAATTGAGGTTTTTAAAGATTTGTAAGGACATTATGTGGCAGATGTCGTGCCAGCCAAGGCCGCCTAAGGACGCCTTTAATATTGGAGATAGTTATAGGCTAACTAATCTAAAGAGAACGTTTGTCAGTAATTTATAGTTAAAACTTTATGTAGATTACGCGATCAAAGTTAACAATTATGTAAATCCAATTAAATTCACACATTAGAAGACCGGGCATGACACAACTTTCTTAATTATCAACATTATATATTTCTTATTTTCTTTGTCACCCACATTTTGTCTAACTTCTACATATCATTTGTATTCTTTATAGCTCCAAGACTATTAATTTCCACTCATTTCACAAGCTTCAAAGGCCTCATCATCACATTATCTTCATGATCCAATATCTGCAGAAAAGAAAACAAATATGATCACAAATAATATGAAACAAAACCAATCACCATCAAACGAACAACGCACTTACATGACAATGGTAGACATATCCCGGCTCCGCGGTTGCATCGAACGCATACGACGCATTCGTATGTATATACGCAAACTTCACAATGATCTTCGTCACGTATCCGGGATGCATCTTGTACACATTCTTCCATCCTTTCTCATACGGTTCCACACTCAACTTTTCACCACGTGCGTATTTTTCAATATGACATTTTTCCGGATTATTCAACTTATTCATACATTCTCTAAATTCATCTATATTTGTTATATTCGTTTGATCCAAAACTCTAAACAACCCAAGATGAATATGCAACGGGTGATTATCCTCCGTCAGATTAATCACATTCCATATCTCCGTGGACCCCACCTTCGGTTCCTCGGTTACCGGATCATCATACGACATTGCGTTAATATACAAATGAATCGGCTCATCAATCGGACTAGTGTACTCGTACATAGCAATGTAACGCGTCTTGGACACATCTGACAACCTCGGTGTAGGGTACTTTAACAACTTTTTTGGGACCCGTGAGGAGTCAAACTCGCGGTGACGGTTAATTATAAACTTCATGACTTTACCGTTACTCTCGTTGACCGGGTCCCCACCGGGGTACGGGTACGCGGCCCCATTATGTAAAATAACCGAACCTGACTTTGACTTTGAAAAGTCAACGACCACGTCAGCTATTTCAGACGGGCCCAAAAGTATATCCTTCACCAATACTGCCTCCTCGCTATAAACCGAGTCAGATCCTACGTGGATAAACCTTAACCCGTTACTAAAAAAGAATTTAAAAAACCGGGCGTTACTAGCATTAATAATCCGGAACCGGTATTTTCTCCGACGGACCGCCATATATGGCCACGCTTTCCCGTTAACGACAATAACATCACCGAAATACTCCGGTTGCCATTGTGGGTGTATATTCGGGTTGTTCCCGGTCGGGTCCATATAAATCGACCCGTTGACCCGAAAACTCCGGTCAAACACGACCAAGGGCCGGTCAAACTCATCACCAGAAGGGAGTCCAAGTGGGGCCTCCACGTCATGATGACGAATAATGTAGGCCCCAAACAAACCAGCAAGAAGGTTGACTCTAGTCAACCCCATTGCATGATCATGATAATATAAGTTACCAGGTTGTTGTTGGTTGTGGTAATGGTATGTTTTTTTTGGTCCAATGGGGCCCACGTTGACGGAATCCGTTAGTGAACCATGAGTGTGAGTTACCGTCGCTTTGGGGTTCGTCGATTCCGCCGTGAAGGTGGACGACGGTTGGAACGCCTTGATTGTTAGTTGGGATGGCGGTTGGGATGGTGGGGTCCCATGGGAGGATGTGTTTTGAAGGGAGCTGATTTTGCCACGTCACCCGTGTGCTGACACCGTGGACGGCTTCGATTGTTGGACCGGGGACTGTTGCGGTGTGCTTTGTTTCACCGTATGCGAATACCTTGGTTGGTGGAAGATCCTTGTGGAATTTCTGTAAATAAAGTTTGTCAAAGATTTAATTAATATTGTTATAATGTACAAATAAACTATAAACTTTTGATAATGAAGAGACATTGACAATGGAGTAGCTTTGGGCCCCTGAACTTTTTGTTCGTTAGTGGAGAGTATGTAGTTTTCGTATAAAATATTTGGGTATATACGTTTTTAACCCCCGGTCAAAAATCTCAAGCTTTACCACTGTACATTGATATAAGATTATATTTAGGATTGTTTATGGGTTGGTCCATGTTACATACTTTTTGCCTGAGGTTATCTTGTAAGATAACCACAAAATACTGACTATTTGAAATATAGAAGAAAAAGAATCTCAAAAGACTAATATATTATTATTATATTAAAAAATAAAGAAGGATACATGAACTATTGAAAACGAATTTATCTAACTATAAAACTATATCTGGTACTTTAATGCCTATGATATAAAAGTGTTGTTAATAAAAGTCATGCATGGATATATTATTTTTAATTAGTTTTTTTTTATCAGGGAAAGTTATTAAGTATGAGTAAGCTTATGCTAAGAATCAACATGTTTTCATTTTCTTTGCTTTTGAAACATTTGGATCCCTTGCCTTGCCCGCTGTTGATTTCTTGAAGAGAATGAAGAGAGTCGTGGACAACAATTTCTTGAAGCCGAAGAACCAGAGCTTTGTTTTCACTAATATTGGTTTTGCAATTCAAAATAGGGTTATGGCGCAACTTGTTGCCCGTTTACCTGCCACTATTATGTAATTTATTTTCGAAACATAATTTAAATAATAAGTTTTTAAGTTGTAATAAATTTATTTTAGAATATTGTGAATTTCATTTACTTGGAGAGGAAAAGAACAAAAAAAAGCCATAAGGGTGTAGGAACCCACTTTTTGATACACAATATTTTAGTATTTTACTCTTTGAAAAACCTAAATTAAAAAAAAATATTGTATAGGTTTATTTTAAAAAAGAAAAGTTAAAAAAAAAACTATTCTTAGCAAATGCAATAAATTTTTTGTTATCTACAAGGCTATAATACCAATAGGGTGGTGGTCCATTGGCAAAGGCAAAGCCTTTAAAACACTTTGGGTTGGGGAGGTCGTGGGTTCAAGTCCCACAGACAGCAAGGGAATAATAAGAAATTTACCTTTCAAAAAAAAATCTACAAGGCTATAATTAGAAGTTTTGACTATGATCCACTATTGCTTCGTCATCATTATGTTATTAAGCAAGCATGCTAAAAAATAATCCGGTATATTTCTTTAACAAAATTTTGTAGATAAATACATTACACTCACACATTATGTTTTGAACTCTCAACCATTTTATTGTCGAGTACACCATTCCACCAGGATGACGACCCATATGTTTTGATATACATGATATATACAGGCTAGAATTATCATATAATAATTAATGGGTGAACAAAAGAAGAAATTTAAATTGTTCGTTTACCTTTTTTAGTTGTTCATTCTTTCTAAAAAAATATTATGTTTTTGTATCCAAATATGTAGGTTATACAAATTTGTTTGTATATATATTTTTAAAATCATTACAGAGAGGAATAAGAAACAACAACTGTTTCATTTAGATACTTTTTATTTTAAGTTTTGTAAGATTATAATATAATATAATGGTAAATGTTTAATTTTTGTTTCTTTAATTCTCAAAGTCTAGATCCTCCACCAATACATACTTATTCAAACATTATATCATGATGATAATGAAAGATATCTTTGTTGAATGAGCAAATATGACTGAAATAGTCACATCACCTTTAGAAATTGCATATGTGCATTTATATATGGTTTATTTAAACAATCAAGTTACAATGGTTTATTTAAACAATCAAGTTATAATTTATACTTCTGTGTTAAATGTTCTTTTATATTTGGACGAAACTATATTAACCAATATGTATACTGACTAAGCATACAGTATAACCTAGCGTCTAAAAAGGTATCAATATTGAAATTTTGGATTATTTTTTATAATCAATTTACTTTTGGAAAATATTTTATTATCGAATGATGTAGTGTTGGATTAATTTGAGTTGAAATTGTATTTTATGGATTTATAAGGTTAATGATGTAGTTTTGGATTATTTTGAGTTGAAATTGTATTTTATGGATTTATAGGGTTAATTAGTCAACTCAGTTGAACCGCCCAGTATAACCCGGTTCAGCTGGTTGAACTATTTATGAGTCTAAACCGGTACGATTGAAAAACTGGTTTTTAAACCATTGGTTCAAATTATTCATGTTAATACTTATTAGTATGTTCATGTCAAAAAAAATTATAAAAAAGTCCATAAATAATGAATAGATCTTTGTGTTTGTTTGGTAATGAATGAATAAAGAATCACATGAATGGCTTAAGTTTTGAATAAAGGGGCATGAAAGGACAAAAAATGGGACCAAGTAAACGGAAACTGTCTAGGTCTTTGAGAGAGAAATGAGTTGTATCTCGACAAGAAAAAGGTGAGCATTTAAGGTCGTGAATTTTCCACATTTTACAAAAACTTCATATCAAATACTAATGGCTTTGGGTTAATATCATATCAAACTCATAAAAATATTTACTTAAATGGGTCGTTTTGAATTAACCTAGTGGTTTTATATGTTGATCCGGTTATATTTTAGTTAAACGAGTTATGTTCATATCAACTAATTAATACACAAGCCATATGGTACATAGTATTGTCAATGTAGAACTCATATCAAAAGTATTTTATAATTATAATTAAGCTTTAAAAATCACATGCTTTGTACATCAATTGTCAGGCCAGGGGGTGTGGCTTAACGCCACCCCGCCACCTAAGCCACCATAGCGTCTCGGGGCGCCATCGACCACACCGCCGCGAGTAAAGGGGGGCGTCATTGTCCTTCCGCCAGCACGTTAACGAGCAAATTTGGCATTTTCGAAGTTGATGGTCTTTAAAGGGGGGCGCTATAGTGTAAAAGGGGGCTTTATACCACACCCTGCAAGTTAAAGGAATGGGCTTTAAAGCCCCGACGTGGCGTCGAGATGATTTGATAAAGCCCTAGGAGCTTTATACCACACCCTCCAGCCTCATGAAAATTGATGAACACAATAACTTTTTAAATTAACTTTATTGCTGCCGGACAAGTAACATTGGAATAAACTACATAAAAGTTTCACTTGCTTTAAAATCTACGATAATCATAGGTAAACTTTTTAAATTCAACAGTTTTATTTTTTTTTAACAAAAAATATTACTTTTTTACACTAATAATTCTAAATTATTCACTTTTGTCCCGATTTAAACTAGAGACCTCCCTTTTGCATTCAACGAATTCATGAAAAGTATTTCAATATATTATTATAATATAGCTTGTAACGTTGTTGGAAAAGAATAAACATTTAAATATGAGGCATCTTAGAAAGCTGTTGCAGACTTTTGAGTTTCCAACACAACAAGGTAGTACAAAAAATGAAGCAACATGTACACAAACAAACACATAACAATAATAATATAACGATAATAATAAAACAATAATAATATAACAATGATAATAATAATATTATAAAGAAAGAAAGACATACCCAGTACTTCTGAAACATGGAGATTTCGAGTCTCTTGGAAACAGGAACCTCATGAACAACATCATAGCCTTTGATCCGGGGCATATCTGGAATTTCATCCACAAACATTTCCAACTTAGATGGACTTACAAGCCCTCCATCACCGCAAACAACAGCAAACAGACCCAAAATATGAACTAGAAAGAGGGCATAATTCATTTTTAATTCCATTTCTACCCTTTTCTGCAATATGCATGTATGTATGTACACACTAAGTAAGTGTATTTGTGTGTAAGAAAGATTGAGAGAGGGAGGAAATGAAGGTTTTGTGTGCAATTATTAATGGAATTAGATTCATATATATTGTGTGTGAGTGCGATAATGATTGGGTGGTGTGTGTAATGTGAAGAGGGGGTCTTGTGTTTCTGTGTAAACAAAAAAATAAAGTAATTTTCTTAAATGTGATATGCTAACTTTTCTATTTTTCTTTTCTTTTTTGTGATAAGTTGTTTAATTTGTTGTAAATCTGATTTAACTTTTTTTCATATTGGTAACCATGACTTTAAAAGTTCTTATTTTTAAGTTTTTAGCTTTATTGCCAAATAATGTAAAGTTTAAACAATTTTGAAAATCCATATACTATTTTTGCCTTAAAGTAACAATATTATCATTTTGAGATTTTTCAGAGAATTTTTGTTTTTGGGAACGTTGATGCTAATATGTTGTGATTTATAAGTAAAAATAAAAAATATAAAAATAAAAGAACTTTTATATATAATAACTCAAAAGGCGTGTTTTTTATTGAATTCTTTTTTAAAAGGTAAATATACTAAAATATTAGTTAAATTGTAACTGATCAATAAACATTGATACATTAGCTTTAAGACCGTGGGGTATGGTGGGCTTGGGTTGGGGCATGGGTTGGGGCATTAGTTGACACGTGCATGTTGAATATTCCCCCAACCCACGCCAAGTTTAAGGGGTATGGTCGGGCTTGGGTTGGGCGTGGGTTGGCTGGCGTGGCCAAGCCACATCAACATTTTTTTTTAAATATATATATATTTATATTTATAACTACATAAATAATAAAAATACATATTTTTTTAAACTACATAATAATTATCAAAATAAAAAACAATCATTCTTCGTCGTCTTCATTGTCTTCGTCGTCTTCGTCTTCGTCGTCTGTTTCGAACCCAGGAATCGTTGAAACATGATCCACCAAATCAGATCGAAGGTTGTGATGTATATCCCTTGACTTGATCAAAAATTCATTTGCCGCTTTATCTTCGTCTGTTACGTTACCTGGTTGGGGGTCATCGTCATCATAGTAGGTAACGACCGCTCTACCTTCATCCTCCAAAATCATGTTGTGAAGAATGATACACGTGTACATCACGTTTCCAATCTGATCCTTGTCCCATAGTCGACAAGGCATTGCCAATATTCGCCACCTTTTCTTCAAAACACCAAATGCTCGCTTGACGTCTTTACGTGCAGCCATCTGGACCCTGTTAAACTTTAATCTCTTTGGATCTGTGGTACCGTATTTTGTGAACGATTTTACGAAAACCCCCCACTCTGGGTAAATCCCATCAACTAGGTAGTACCCATACACGTACTCAACCCCGTTTACAAAGAAAGTTCCTTTGGGTCATATACCATTTACCCGATCATTGAAAAGGGGTGAGTGGTTTATGATGGTAATATCATTATGTGAACCTGGCATACCGAAGAATGCATGCCATATCCAAAGATCTTGGGACGCAACCGCTTCAAGCATGATGGCTGGACTTCCGTGAAATCCACTCGTGTGAGCGCCTTGCCATTGGGTAGGACAAAGTTCCCAAGCCCATTTCATACAATCTAAACTACCTAGCATCCCGGGTAACCCATGATAATCTGCGTGATGTTCCAATAATTGTTGCATGTCACTGAACGAGGGCTTTCTCAAATATCTTTTCCTATAAAGTTCTAGAATACATGAACAAAAGTTGTGAAGACTTTCTCTAGCTACACGTGCAGACATTTTTAAATAGTCATCCATAATGTCCGAACTATTGCCGTACGCTAATTGCCTAAGTGCGATCGTGACCTTTTGCCACGTACTAAATCCTAATTGCCCGGTTACATCCGGTTTTTGTTGGAAGTAAACACACTTCTCCTCAAGATCTCTAGATATCCTTAAAAATAAGTTTCTACTCATACGAAAACGACGCCTAAACATTTTTTCATCATACTTTGGTTCCGCTGAGAAGTAATCGCTTACCAACAAATCGTTAGCGGTGAGCCGTTCACGAGCGATGTACCTTCTCCTGCGTTTAGGCTGTTGAGTCTCTTCCTCCTCCTCTTCGTTTTCCATGATAGCTTTCACCACCGCCACGATTGTTTGTAGAAATATTTCCGCACCATCGTCAGATGATGATGACGATTCAGTAGAACTTGAAGAACTCATGGCAAGATTGTGTTTTATGTGTTTGATATTGTGTGAGAAAAATGATAAATATGGTAAGGTATTTATAAAGGAAAAATTAATTTTTTTTTCAAAATAGCGCCCAACGGCTAGTTTGGTTTGGCCATTCACAGCCCGCCAGGTCACCTTGCTAGACCCGCCCCACGCCCGGCTTGAAACCCAAGCCCCAAGGGCCACGCCCCAACCCGGGATGGTGGCTTGGGCGTTTTCCCCCAACCCACGCCCAAACCCCCGCCCCATACCCCACGGTCTAAATGATACATTTTATTGAATTCTTTTTAAAAGGTAAATATACTAAAATATTAGTTAAATTGTAATTGATCGATAAACATTAATACATTAGCTTTAAATGATATATTTGTTAAATTAAAAGTTAATGTTTTGCAGTAAGACCATGCGTAGTCGTTAGGCTGGAGGGTGGGGGGGGGGGGGGGCACCTCCGTCACCTCACCATGTATAGCGCCCATATGGGCTCCATCACCACACCCTTCAAGTGAAGAGTGAGGCGCCATGGCTTGGGCTCCATGGTGGTAACGCCAAAGTTGAAGCATTCAGGTGGGGCTCATTAGTTTTAAACCAATCAAATGTTTTTTTTTAAATTTTGTTTAATATGGGCTCCATCCACATCATGTAAATTAAAGGGGCCTCCATAGGTGAGGTGGATCCTAGATGGAGCTTAGGTGGACTTAATAAAGCCACATGGGGCTCCAACCACACCCTATAGCCTTAGCCCAAAAATGCCCCCACCATGGGGCGTTTTCTGCCATGTGGCAGTCCAGTCAGCATGGAGGCATTATTGGGCGTTATTGCAAAAGTGCCGTCGTGGGAATAATGCTCAATAACGCCCATGCAATCATTACACAATTATTTATTTTTTAAAATTTAAAACTAAAAATACTTCATTAATTTTAAAAAAATTACAATACTAGAAATAAAAAAAAAACTGAATAAAAAAACGGAAATAAAAAAATAAAGTTAAAAAAAAAGATGATGATCTAGAGTCCGTATTTTTCCCGAATTTTTTGGCGATGCATTTGCGTAAGGATCAAACGGCTTTGGAGGTGGTCGATCGGTTTGGACAAAAACTCAATGTCCTTTCCATTTGCCTCGCCGCTTGCATCTCGTTAAACTTTTTGTTTTCGGCAATGCGTTCTTTCATAGTCTCCAAACGTTGGTGGCCGAGGTCTCGAATGTCTTGGAGACGACGGTTCATCTCCTCGAAATCTTCCTTCAAGTCGAGATCGGAAGACGACTCCACCGGTTTTTTCCCGGTTCGCTTATCTTTTCTTCTACCGGGCGGTCGGGCCAACTCTTCTTCAATTTGCTCGACAACGTCCACAACAACATTTAGATCGACATTGCGGGCATCGGAAGTTGGTGTTTCAGGGTCAACGGAGGATGATGTTTTTGATCGTTTAGCTCGACGTCTACTACTCGACGTCATGGTCAATACGCCCGCCCACTTTGGACTTCTTCGTAGTAGTTCCCAACACTTATAGTACGGGAAAACGCTTTTCGTTCTCTCGTACTCTTCCATAGCCCTCCTTAAAACCCTGACGTCACCTTCTCCGCTCGGGCGATTATCGTAGTTACGTTGATAAACTTCTTGGAAGGAGTGACGCTTGTTGTTGATGTCGGTCCATTTGCTAGAAATGGAATCTTTGTCACGTTGTTCACCCTTACCCCACGTGCTATAAAAGAGTGCACGAATCCTATTCCAAAAATTGGGGCCCGTTTGAAAGTTTGCTACAAATAGAAAAATAAAGTTGTACGTTAAAAATAAAATAAAATCGATGTGTAGGAAAAAAATATAAAACTTACCAATATCGGGGTCCTCCGAAACATCGACCCACGCCCAAACCAACGTGTATTCCTCCTCTTTCGTCCAACTAACGTAAGAATGATTACGTCGAGGTTCATTCGGTTCCTTCTTCTTATGCGACCTTTTTGCCGCGTTTCGATGTCTCTCGCTCCGGTTCGGGTTGCGTCTCCGGCACAATATCCACATCGGGTTCGGGTTGTTGTTGTGATGGTTGCGAGCCGCCGCCTTGGCCAAAGCCGAAAGTGGGTTGCACGAATGGAGTAGCGCCACTCAAGAAAGCCGCATATGACAACATGTTCGGGTCCATGTCTTGAAGGTTAAAAGTTTGTTGCGGTTGGGTTGTGTTCGGGTTCCCGGGTCTTGAGGGGACACCAAATGGGGATCGGAATGGGTTCATATTTTTATAAATTATAGAAGTAGTAGAGAGAAAGTTTGATGGTGTGTGAGTTTTTTATATAAAAGTGTAGACTAGTGGGTATTTTATAGTGTTTATTGGATTTAAAAAAA
This sequence comes from Helianthus tuberosus, assembly GCA_030545235.1. Taxonomy (NCBI): domain Eukaryota; kingdom Viridiplantae; phylum Streptophyta; class Magnoliopsida; order Asterales; family Asteraceae; genus Helianthus; species Helianthus tuberosus. The sequence goes on along the minus strand of CM060418.1, from coordinate 156,836,132 downwards.
ATAATAATAATTAAGAAAGTTACCATTTGCAACGGTCATCTCGTCCCCCAAAGCAACAATTAGGCGTGTTTCAAAAAACGCCAGGCGGTTTTTTTTGTCGAATAACGCCACAAAACGCCCAAGGGGGCGGCACCCGGGCGTGATCCGGCGTGTTTTGTCAATTTTTTTTTTTAAATAACGCTCGACTACGGGTTGTCTAAATATGAACATATGATAAGTCAAGAAATAATTACTCACCACACAAAATTGGGTATAAAATCGGATGAATCTAGAAACTAAATGAACCAAAAATTTCAAAAGAAATAAGCAAGTAATTGACTACACGTATTCTAGCAAAAGTTACTGATCTCAAATCTCAACTAGTTTAATACCCGTCCGGTGGACGGGTTACGCTCACAACGTAACAAACAAAAATAATGTATATTGATGGTGTTTCGGTTTGCTTCTCCTTTTCTTCTTTTCCATCTCCTATTTGAAAAAGTTACAACCATCTAACTTTTCCTTTTTTTCTTTTCAAATCACTAAAACTCATTCTCAAAACACATTATCCAAACACTACAAAAATGAGCTATTAACTTTTAAGAAGTCAAAAACTTAAAAAGAGCTTAAAACAAGCAATCCCAAACACCCACATTAAGTGGACACAAGTATAAACAACATTATAAACAAAAGCACCATTTTTAATTTATAAAAGGAAAACGAACGTGAACAGTGTACAACCACACAACAATATAAAACAAAAGTGATAGAGTGACAAAACATGAAATAGTGTCATTTTAATGCAAAAGTAAACGGTAGGCAACACTGGAATGCACGTCCATTATCAATTAGACCTACAACTCTAATGTTATATGACAAAACAAAAATTGAATGCGTTGTTAGAAAAGAGGTTTAAATATTGCTATTTTTAAGCAATTAAGCTAACTTTGTGACAACTGTCAAAATTTCATGTATCCGTACATTGATTAAACAGTAATTTATGACTTAATGACTGTGCTGATTTAAATTAATAACATGAATGCTTTCTGATTATTGTCATAATACATACATGTGCATCACATATTGCATGATGTCATATCATTATTGCATGCAACACTTTATGATTCAAATGATGCACGAAACAAAGTTAGCACAGTTATCAGAAAAATCAGAAATGCTGACGGGAGTTCAGTACTTAGACAGACACGATATTAAGGCACAGAATGAGCCAGAAACCAAGAGTTACACTAGTATAGTGTGTAGGAAAGTAAGGATCATAAAACTGCCTTCCTAGTGATAGTTTAAGTGCCGAAAAGTGCCTAAAACTCACATAAACTGCAAAATTCAGCAAAAATCAGCATTTAAACAACTTAGGGGCTGTTTGGTAGCCTCTGAATGGTCATTAAGAGGCTACCTCTTAATAGAACCATTAAGAATTTTACCAATGAGAAGGTAGAAGAATGTGACATGTGATGATTTACCATTCAGAGGTTACCTCTTAACCATTCAGACTTGAGGTTACCTCTTATTCATTCAGAGGTTTTAAACCATTAACAGGTAGCATCTGAATGGTCATTAAGAGGCTACCAAACAGCCCCTTAATGTTATGCAGAATTATGGTTTAATGGTCCAGAATACATTCCTAGGTGTCGGGAATCAAAACTATCACAAAAGGTAACATAAAGCACACTAAACTGCATAGTTTAGCACCTTAACGAACCAGTAACCAACTGTCACGGCCCCAGCCCCGGTTTGACCCGGTCAGGAGCCGCGGGACAGGAACCCGTGGTATTTATTAATTGATGCGACAGCGGAAGATTTTCAACAGGATCTTTTAAAACTTGAAATGCCCGATTATTTTATTTCATAATTCGGGATAAACCCCATAATTTACAATAGATGAATTTTACAAGAAAATTCCCTGATTTATAAAACATGTTTATTCATTTTACTGAGCCACCTCTTCAAGCTGTTAGTGCTCCGTAGCACGTTTTCCTTGGTTTACAGCAGGTTGCTTGAAACATGTTTTTAAAAATATTTTATCAGCGGGGAAATGCTGGCGAGTTGTTCAAATTTAATAAAACGACACATGGTTATAAATTACAGCATAAGAGCGGTTACAATGGCTTCTATCTTATTTTTATCTGGCGCCGTGTCACCTAGTGACGATGGTCATACCACTATTGGGTCTTTCCCCAAGTAGTGATGATTATCACTGTTAGGATTTATTAGCCTAACCCGTGAGAAATCAGTAATGTGCACAATACCCCACTAGCCAGTGATTCAAGATAACCACGACTTAATCCCTGTAATTATAACTTTTGAAAATGGAGTATTGTAAAATACTTTTGATAAAAAGAGAATAACTCACATTGTAGATTTATACGGACAGAGCTTAGCCCACTGATTAGCCTTGTAACCTATTTTAAATAACAATGCATACGAACTAGGTCAGTAACTAATACAGCATTTACGATAACTCACGAGATTAAAACTGTCACACCCCAACCGATGGCGGAATCATCGGGGTATGGCACTGAGCGAAACAGATTGTCCAGAAGTTTCCATAACAACTATCATTACCATTCGATTAAATAATACGTCCCATACCGTACCTCAAATAGTTAAAACAATTATTACAGACAAACATCAAGACAAATATTCTGTTCCGACAACTCAGATTTAAACATAGCTAATTTATTGGTTGGTTTCTAGGACTCCTTCCCTAGCCTCAATTTCATCACCAGCAAGCTAAGCACAGAAACAACCTAAGCACCTGTCACATACGTTAAAATAAAGTCAATACATATAATGTAAAGGTGAGCATACAAGTTTGATAATAGCATATAGAGTTCGAATTCGTTTACGCATAACCAGCACGTACACATAGTGAAATGAAGCACGTTAGTTATCGACATAGATCCATCGATACCAATGACTGCGGGTTGACTGCCCGAGGCAGTTCTTAATACATGATTACCACCGTAATCCATGCAAGTAAAAGATCCTTAACAACCCCCGTATGAACGGGTGCTGAGTCCAAACTATAGAACTATCGTTGCTAAGGCAGGTAGACAGCATTCCATGTGTAAACATAACAAACAAGCATTCATAAGCCACGTATAACATGCATTAACGGTTAGCGTTCAAATAGTTTGAGTAGTGTGATAGATGTAGTTTGAATATTCGTAACGTATGTAACACCCAAAAGTGCTAAAAGCAAAAGGGGATCGAGTAAACTCACAGCGATTATGGATTGAAGGGAGCGCTTTTCAGCGAGTACGGTTAGCCTGAATAGATTCGATAACGTAACGATAAGTGGTGCGTAAAACAGTACAAAGTAGGAGTGGGCAGGAGGACTGATCGTGCGGATTAGTCGTCCGTGCGAACTAGTTATCCGTGCCGATTGGTCATCCATGCGGATTAGCAATCCGTGCGGATGGTGGTCCATCCGGATAAGTCATCCGTGCGGATGGTAATCCGTGCGGATTAGTTACTCGTGCGGATAACTCACTCGTGCGGATAACTTACTCGTGCGGATAACTTTTCCGTGTGGATAACTATTCGAGTGGATTGTTTCTTCCTAAGCTAAGGATGTGTTTGTGTATGATGGCTTGTGCTTTGAAGTTTTCGTTGTAGCATTTAGAAAACATTTAAGTTTCTCTATCCTTCAAGGCGGTCGCGCGGACGACAATCCGTCCGGATGGTAATCCGTGCGGACACAACCTTAATCCGTGCGGATGGTGACAGTCCGTCCGGATGGTAATCCGTGCGGACAGCGACAATCCGTCCGGATGGTAATCCATGCGGATGGACGATGGAAATTGCTTAAGGCCTTAGTATCTCATGATCCGAAGAGTAATCCATTCAGAGGGTCGTCCGTACGGATTATTCATTCGTCGATACTCAAACCTTGGTTGATTGTGGGTTCCAAGCGTAGTTCGTCCGGATGACAACCCGTCCGGATAGCCTGTCCGTGCGGACAGCTTGTCCGTGCGGACAACTTACTCGTTCTGGTTGTTCCGTTCGGCTACCCTTGGTTACCTTTATCGTTCTATCGAGACGTTCTGATTTCGTGGCAACCATTTGGAATTGCATTCTTACTCGAATGACTAAGCCGGCCAGGAATCACCCTAACTCGGCCTGTCGGCGGTTTAGAACGGTCATTCCGGTCTAACCCGAAGTCAGGTGTCTTGCGGGTAGAATCCAGATCTAGGACTAGTGCCTCCCTAATATCGAGTAGAAGACTAGAACTGATCCGATTCGTACCGTTTTTTAGGGTAAAAGAAGGAGAAAACTTGTTTATTTCTTTCAACTCTTTTATCCTTTAGAAAAGTTTAGATTTAGGTGAAGTTGTTGTGAAATATTGTGGAAATCGTTCAGATCTGAGTTGAACTTCATGATGACGTCACCCGAGAATACCTCAAATCTTGATGATTTCACGGTTAAAAGTTGAGATTTGAAAGATAGAAAGGTGTAGATATGTGTATAGATCAAGAATGTACAAGATTTAGGGCGAGATCTTACCTGGATTGAGAGAAATCAAAGAAAAGGTGAAGAAAGTGTGCTGGTCGGACGTCACTTGCCAAAAGTGGAAAGTTTGGAGAGTGACCCGCGTATTTATAGGATGCCAAAAGGGGAAAGGGTGATCCGTGCGGATTGCAGGTCACCCGGATTGCTTATCCGTGCGGATTGGCAATCCGTGCGGATTGGCAATCCGTGCGGATTGGCAATCCGTGCGGATGGACCAGCCGTCCGGATGTCGACTGAATGGTGCGTTCGGTGCGATGACGCTTCGGTTTCGATTGCGAGCGATTCGATAGGGTTTCCTAGTCAAATTACTTTTAGTCCCAACTACTTCGTATATAACATGGTTCGTTCGGGATTCGGGTTCGAGTTCGATTGCATTCGAGTTAGATTTCGAGTTTCGATTGGGTTCGCTTGATTTCCACAACATAACATAAATAAACATGCACAGGTAACACGTAAGGCACACACACACACGTATAAACGACAAGTAAAATACATAGTTCGAGTTGCGATTCGATGTCGATTCGATTAGTAAAGCTTGGTTATTAGTTGATTAACTTTATCGCATTGTTACTTCCTATAGTTCACAGTCGTAGCTTGATTGAAATATGTTTAACACGATTCGATTATTGCAATGAACGACACTTACTCCACATAATACAAATAAAATAAAAACATTTCTACGAGTCAAGTCGCGCGAAAATCGGTCGTTGACTTTGACCTTGACTTTGACTTTCACTTATGAAAACACGGGGTGTTACAAAAACCCTCACAACGAATGACAAAGTATGGCCCTAATGTGGGCAGCACTTAAACATCCATTGGATAGTTTCAATAGATCGGACATTGAATCGTAGCAGCGATCGAGTTAATACCCTGTATCGTAGCAGCGTTGCACTACTCTGAATTGTAATTTCGACTTTTGGACAGTATACTTCGTGATTTTGATTGAAATTTCGACACAGATGAACTGCTCGTAACCTGTCCTATTTATAGGTGAAATTTGGAGTTCACGCGGCCCGCGTGACCCTTCGCTTGATCCTTACGCGGCCCGCGAGAGGGTCTAGTCTACGTGTAGGCTTGCTGGGTCACGAGTAGGTGTGCCAGGTGGACAACGCGTGGCCCAGATGCTTATCCGGTCAAACTTGAGGTTGACGCGGCCCGCGTAAGGGTTTGCCTATCCTTTACGCGGCTCGCCTGAAGACCAAATTTCTTGTTTTCTTGGTTTTTCATGTACAGTAGGGTTTCAGGGGTCCGGGTTTTCACTTACGGGTAGTTTTAGGACAATTTTGAAGGTCCTTACATCCTCCCCACCTTATTTAAAATCTCGTCCTCGAGATTTATTGAAATAAGAGAGGATACTTTCGCTTCATCTCCGATTCCAATTCCCAAGTATATTCGGGTCCTCTTTTCGAATCCCATTTGAATTTAACCAGCACTAGTCGTTTGTGCTTGAGAAACTTGATCTTTCTATCTTCTATTTGTAATGGCTTCTCAACAAATTTTAACTTTTCATTCACCTCTACATCTTGAAGAGGTACTACCAAAGATTCGTCAGATAGACATTTCTTGAGGTTGGATACATGAAATACATCATGTACTCCAGTTAACTCCTCTGGTAGTTGTAAGCGATAGGCAACTGGTCCTATTCGTTGGATGACTGGAAATGGTCCTACGTACCTTGGACTCAGTTTTCCCTTCTTCCCAAATCGAACCACTCCTTTCCAAGGAGAAACTTTCAACAGTACCTTATCTCCGACTTGAAACTCTAGTGGCTTGCGTCGATTATCCGCATAACTTTTCTGGCGATCTTGAGCCGTTTTTAGTCTTTCCTTGATTTGAGTGATCTTTTCAGTAGTTTCTTGTACTATTTCGGGACCTGATAATTGACTTTCTCCTATTTCTGCCCAACAAACTGGAGTTCTACACTTTCGTCCATACAGTGCTTCGAATGGGGCAGCTTCTATGCTTGAATGATAGATATTGTTATAGGAGAATTCAATTAAAGGTAGGTGGTCATCCCAATTTCCACCAAAATCTATCACACATGCCCTAAGCATGTCTTCCAGGGTTTGGATCGTCCTTTCACTTTGTCCGTCTGTCTGAGGATGATATGCAGTGCTTAGGTTTAGTCGAGTTCCCATTGCTTCCTGGAAACTTGTCCAGAAGTGGGAAGTGAAACGACTATCTCTATCCGATACAATGGAGAGTGGAACTCCATGTAAGGATACGACTTCATCTACATACAACTTGGCTAACCTTTCCATGCTAAAGGTTTCTTTCATAGGTAGAAAATGAGCTGATTTAGTTAATCGATCCACAATTACCCAAATCGCATCATTACCTTTTCTTGTTTTGGGTAACTTAGTAACAAAGTCCATTGTTATGAGTTCCCATTTCCATACCGGTATTTCTAATGGTTGTAGTAGACCTGAAGGTTTCTGGTGCTCTGCCTTAACTTGTGAACAAGTAAGACATTTAGAAACATATCTAGCTATGTCCTTTTTCATTCCTATCCACCAGAAATTATTTCTTAAATTTTGGTACATTATATTGTTACCAGGATGCATGGTATACCTAGATTTATGAGCTTCTTCTAAAATTTTATTTCTTAATTCTCCCTGCTTAGGTACCCAAATTCTTTTCTTGTGGAATTTCCAAATTCCATCACTTCCCTGTTCTAATTCTTTTATTCTTCCTTTTATCCCTTCAGCATCATCTTTGATTGTTGTTCCTTGAATGTTCTTCAGTTGTTCCATTAAATCTAACTGTAGATTTAATCTGAGAGCACGAACTCGTCGTTGTTTCTCATGGTACTTACGACTTAAGGTATCTGCCACTACATTTGCTTTTCCTTCGTGATATTGAATATCACAGTCATAGTCACTTAGGATCTCCATCCAACTTCTTTGCTTCATGTTTAATTCTTTTTGCCTAAATATGTATCTTAAACTCTTATGATCTGTATAGACAGTAAACTTACTTCCATACAGATAATGCCTCCAAATCTTAAGGGCAAAAATTATGGCTCCTAATTCTAGGTCATGAGTTGTATGGTTTTCTTCGTGCTTTTTCAATTGTCTAGAGGCATACGCAATTACCTTCTTGCGTTGCATTAACACACATCCTAATCCTAGCTTAGAAGCATCACAGTATACTTCAAAATCATTTGTTCCTTCTGGCAAGGCTAGAATTGGGGTAACCTATTTTAAATAACAATGCATACGAACTAGGTCAGTAACTAATACAGCATTTACGATAACTCACGAGATTAAAACCCTCACAACGAATGACAAAGTGCTATACTTAAACATCCGTCGAATTCACGACTAATGACAAAGTATGGCCCTAATGTGGGCAGCACTTAAACATCCATTGGATAGTTTCAATCGATCGGACATTGAATCGTAGCAGCGATCGAGTTAATACCCTGTATCATAGCAGCGTTGCACTACTGTGAATTGTAATTTCGACTTTTGGATAGTATACTTCGTGATTTTGATTGAAATTTCGACACAGATGAACTGCTCGTAACCTGTCCTATTTATAGGTGAAATTTGGGGTTCACGCGGCCCGCGTGACCCTTCGCTTGATCCTTACGCGGCCCGCGAAAGGGTCTAGTCTACGTGTAGGCTTTCTGGGTCACGAGTAGGTGTGCCAGGTGGACAACGCGTGGCCCGGATTCTTATCCGGTCAAACTTGAGGTTGACGCGGCCCGCGTAAGGGTTTGCCTATCCTTTACGCGGCCCGCCTGAAGACCAAATTTCTTGTTTTCTTGGTTTTTCATGTACAGTAGGGTTTCAGTGGTCCGGGTTTTCACTTACGGGTAGTTTTAGGACAATTTTGAAGGTCCTTACACCAACCAAACAACCGGACACTACCTGAAACACCAAATTTTCACTAGAAGCATTGTTTTATCATTTCCGAGCTAGTTATGGTCCCCGAACATCATAATACCTCATAATAACAACATAACAACTAAAACACTAACTTAAACACTTATAACCTAACTAGAATCCTTAACCATCCATTACATGCTAACCATGACCCCCCCCCCAATTGGCGACGGTTCAAGGGTGGCCCCCACCCTTGATTTTCTTTGCATTATTTATTTGATCTTGTTATCACTTTAGAAGCATGTTATACATTGGATACATAGATGTTGGATACAAGTTTAAATAAACCATTAATCCTTCTTAACACTTCTCATTTCTCATTTCTCACATAACACCACTTAACTCTCTCTCTCTCTTCCTTACTTACGACAGTGAGCCACCACCCCCATCACCATCATCTTCACCTCATCTTCATCCATTCTCTAGTTATACAAAGGTGTAAGGAGCTAGGATAAGAAGCTTGTTGCCATTGGAAGGTGAAGGACCTCTCTCAAGTGCTTTTAACCACCAAGAATATCATCATCTTCATCTTGAATCTCTTCCCTACCCTTGTGCTGGTAGTAAGACCCTCCTAATCTCATTTTACTTCTCGTTATGTTGGTTAAAAGTATATGTAAATCACTAATCATGAAGAACATCAAAGATCAAGAACATAATCTCTAACATAAAGCTCTAAATCATGATAATCTATGTTGTTTAAGTGTATGTATGCTTCTTGATTGTTGATTATTTGAGTTTATGATATTAAACATCATATGAAACTTTCTAGATTGTGATTAAACACATGATCTAGCAAGTGAGTGGGTGATCTTGTGAAAAACCAAGATGATCATACTTTATGTAAACATGGACTTGAAATATAGAGATGTTTTTATGAATGATGATGATCTAAACATAGTATAAATCTTGTGGACGGATGATTTCAAACTAATTTACTCAAGAAACCAAGTTAAACTACAAGATTTACTTAACCATGCGTTTTAAAGAAACTAATCATATTTTTAGTAATTAATCAAGTGTAGAAACATGTTAATGGCAAGAAAAAATCAAGAAGAAATATTTTTAGAAAATCAATTTACGAGTTGTGAAAGATTAACTTTCTCAAGAATGATATTTTTAAACAAATAACCACACTTTAAAGGGTAACTAAGTCTACTGATTAACATGGTAAATTACTACAAGTTTTTACAAAAAGTTCAAGTTCATAAAGTAGTGTAAATGGCATGATTTTGGCTTATGGTAAGTGTTGTTTGATTTGTTGATGAATTGTGATGATTTTAAAAGAAAAAGATATGATTTGAAAGCATTGAAACCTCCATTTTTAAGGGAAAGTATGGCAAAATTTTTCTAGAATTTAAACACTTAGAAAAATATTTTTAAACAAGTGTTTATGAGTAAATCTTAAACATGGTTTTTCATATAAAATATGCCATAATTTTTTTTACAAAAATTACAAGTATTGGAGGTTGGTTTATGATAAATAAAAGTGACTAAATATATATTTAGGAAAATATATATATTTAGATATCAAAATGTGTGTGATTACTTGTATACTATGTGTATTATTTATATTATTTTAGGACTTGAAATAATATAACTCACCAAAATACCAAGAATTATAATACAAAATATTACCAAAATTCCAAGAAAATAAATATATAATTTATACCCAAAAATTGAACAAACCGAACTAAGAATATAAACTACAAAATATTCCGGAATTAAATTCATAAGTATATTTTGATAAACGGTATTTTGGAAACCAAGAGAACGAAAATATGATTTCTACAAGTGTTACAAAAATATATCATATTTTTTACAAGAAGAAAATATATTATTTTTTAGTAAAGAAAAATATATATGTTTTCTTGAATTACTAGAAAATATATTATTTTTGGGGTGAAAAATGGATTTATAATTATTTTCTAACTTAAACTTGAAAATATATTATTTTTGAGGTTTATATGAAAATACAAATATTTTTGCCAAGGAAGAATTACAAATAATTTTCTATACAATTTTTCTTAAAATATTTATATATTTTAAGAATATATATATTGGTGAATTTTTAATTGAAATAATATTCCGGAAAGTATAAATACAAAAACTAAGTATAGGAATACTTAATAAATACAATAAAATATGTATTCTCGTACGTATAAATACACACCGGAATACGCCACAAATACTTGGCAAAATACACAAGATTAAGAATACATGTATAAGTATACCCATCCTTGGGGAAAATATCCCTTGAAGGATTTCAAACATATAAGTTGAAATATATTATTTTAACTAATGTTCAAATAATTATATACTTTGGAATAATATTAGGACACCAAGAAATGTAACTCAAAGAAACTAATTAAGGTTAAAAGTCAAGGCACGACCCACCCGTCTAACAAACCGTAGCACATATGTAGGTAGTCGTGCGACCAAGTAAGAGCTTTGAGTTACTGGATCGAAGAACGTAAGACTGTGAGTTTATGTCCCCCTTTTCTTTTAACTGTTTTCAGTTTTATAACTTCGGGGGTGAAGTACATGTTACAAGTTGTTTACAAACGTTTACATATGGTATGGTTAGCTAAGGAATGAACTGTTAGATCATGTGAGTGGTGGGTACAATGCTTAAGACCATTAATACTCGTATAAGGACCGAGGGACTCGAGTGATAGATCTATTTGGGTGTTGCGAGCCCCACCCATGGGACCGGGATTTGGCCCATGTGGTGACTATGTCTTCCAGCCGGAAGCCTGGTACAAAATCTGCTAGGGTTGAGCCTTCCTGCATCACTGCACACATATTAATGACCTTGCAAATCATTAATTGATCTGTTTCCTTGTTGCTTTCATACCGGGGTTTTCAAATACATACTATGGTTACAAAGTTTATTACGAGCTCACATGAAAACACATGAACTCGCTCAACTTTTGTTGATGTTTTCAAACTACATGTATTTCAGGAAATTGATTATGGATCAGGTGGGCGTACGAAGATTTCCAATTCGTGTCTTCAATAAATGATATCATCCTGCATTGAAGGGTTTGAATCATGTATTTTATCTTTGATTGGATACATGGGTCAAAGCCTTGTTTTACTAGTGTCTTTTGTGAAGTCCAATATGGAACTTAAAACAATTGGATGGTTTGTATTATGAATTTGGAGTCTTGGATTTCTGTTAAACAGTGTAGGTTGTAATGTTTTGAAACTTAATTATGGATGAACATCATGGATTCTATCATATAGTTGTTTGTTATGGTTGAATGCAATGATATTAAGCAAGTCACACGTAATCACGCTTCCGCAAAAGTCAGGGTGTGACAAACTTCACCTAATTTGAAAGTAGTTCCCATATAATAGTTTAAGAGTATATCTCAAATGATAGAAAAACATAAGACAACAAACTGAAAGATTATATATACATTTGTTTCAACCTTCAAACCGTGTAATACACGGGTTTGTAATATCTATAAACTAAAATAATATTGAATCTAATTTTTTCCGATATTTAACCCGTGGAATACCCGACCTTCAACCCATGTAATACATGGGTTTGTAAGATTGTATAACATAAAATTATAACATAATGTACTGCTATAACCGTGTATTATATAAAATATATATATTTTTAAATGAGTTGTGCTATAACATGTTATTATCAAATTGATTGGATGGATAGTAATTTTGATTAAAAAACATGATATAATCTGTTTAAGAATATTATAATTATAGTACTCCTTTGATTTGAAAATTTCAAAATAATATGAATTCAACATGCATTATCACGTTCTATTTCTTTGAAGTTCAGTTCAAGTTTAATTCGTTAACATATTATTTTATTATAAAAAAACATAATTTAATCCCTTTAAGATACATAATTTAATCCCTTTAAGAATTATATTTATGGTGGCATTTGGGCTGCTATACATTATTCAAATTAAGATGAATTGGGCTCATAATTCTTTTTAAAAACAAATAAGTTGGGGTGTTATAGTGGCCTTTGGGCTGTTATACATATGTTAGACGTGCCAGAAACCCTAAGAAGTTTTTACCCCCTCTTTTTCTATCAAATCTCATCCAAATTTTGCCCTAGTTCAAGATGCGCACACCTTCAATAGACCTCATAAGCCTCCGCCTAATCAGAACTCCGAACATCTAACCGGAAATCAAATCGTCATCTTCTCGGTCAGTCATTCAGATCTAGGATTTATGGTTCTAGGGTATACGCATATGCATCGAGACTCCGTGATAGGTTTCGGTGAAGCAAATTTAGCAATAATGGAGGAACCAAAATCGCCTATCGAAGAAAAACGACCTTTTCGAACATGATGAGTTTCTTAAAAGTTCTAAAACGATGTAAGGTAATTTATCATCTATTCTTTTGGTTCTCTGTCATAACATCAATGATTTTACTTATATATTTAAGCATTTTTTTCGTTCGAGACTTGTTTAATCCAGAAGTTCTTGTGAATATTTCTTTTTGTGTGTCAGTAGATTGGATCCAAGTGCACGATTGTTACGGATAATGTTGGTGCATATGTCTGTCGACTTCGTCTTGTATCGAGTCTTGTTTGTGTTTAGATAGATCAGGGCACGATATTCGAGAATATGAGAAATATGTATTGTAGGGGTATTTCGCACGAAATAGCCATTTCGTGTGAAGTTGATTTTGCATGAACTGTTTCGTACGAAATAGGCTGCCCTATAAATACTTGATGTGCCATCTCATTTGTAACTTTCCGGTTTCAGTGCCGAATTGCTGCCGAAGTGTCTACTCGCTGTAAAACATTGTTATATCAATCAAAAAGACATTCAAAGTGAATTTCAATCTGAATCTGAATCAACTTGATACGTCTGTTTCCGCCTTTCGTATTGAGCAAAAACCATTCTGAACGACTCGTTAAGGCCGCACGACGATCCTACAAGTGGTATCAGAGCTCAGGAGGAAGAGTTCTTACCGATTCAGTTCAAAAATCTGATTTCTACACCTTCTTTTCAGAATTAAACAACTTTTTACAGTCAAAATGGTCTAATTTTCTCACATTATATGCTAAACTGTGTTTTTACAAAGCCTTGAAAGAATTGGACCTAAAATCAGACTAAAACTTGATCAATTTGATAAAAACTGGCCGAGATGATGACATCAGCAGCATTTCGCACGAATTGAGGATTTGATTTCGCACGAAATCACTCAGATTCATCTATTTCGTACGAAATCACATATTCATTTCGCACGAAATAGCTTGTCTTGTTTTGTTTTCGCACGAAAACGTTATTTCGTTTGAATCTGCATCAAAAGTTCATTTCATACGAAACAACTTTCTCATTTCGTTTGAAAGTTCTGGTATTTCGTACGAAATCAGTTATTTCGCACGAAACCACTTCATTTCGCATCAAGTTGGTATTTCGTTTGAAATTTGACAATCAGATAGTCATTCCGTATGATATAGCACTTTATTTCGTACCAAATCATCATTCCGCACCAAAACTCATTTCGTTTGAAGTTGTTTTGCAGGTTATTTCGTTTGAACAGGGTATTTTGTTTGAAAGTCAAAAGTTTGTGAAAATTGTTTAAAACCGAATCATGGAAGAAGAGTTTTACAACGCGTTTGCTACTCCGATTACTATTGCTCAGAACACAATGTTAGAAAATGAAACGGGCACCATGCAAAAACCGCCAAAGCTCATGAACATTGAAGAGTATAAGGGATGGGAAGAAAGATTTGAAAATTGGGTTCAAGCAAATTACTTGGATGCTTGGGAATGTGTTGAAACAAAATATGTTAGACCAGTGAATGATGATGAAGAGGTAATTGCAATTAAAGATTTAAGTGCTGAAGAGAAAAAGAAATACAAAGATGAAAAAATAATGACAAATCTATTGCATCAAGCTGTGAAAGAAGATATCTTGGTTTTATTGCAACACAATGGAACTGCATATTCAATCTGGAAAGCATTAAAATCAAAGTTTGTTGGAAGTAAAGAGATGATCATTAACAAAAAGTCACTTTTAAAAAAGGAGTTTGATCTATTTCGTGGTTTGAGAACTGAAAGCACTAAGCAGATCATCGAAAGATATTGCAATCTGTTAGTTAACATGAAAAGGGTGAGCATCACAAAAGATAATGAGGAATTGATTGAAAAGCTGGCTGTTGCGTTGCCACATGAAACTTGGGGCACGTATCTTATGATGTTGAGAAATAAGAAAGATTTTGGGAATCTAACACTGGGAAAGTTCATTGAAAAACTTGAAGCTCAAGAGATGAAACAAAGGAAGATCTCCAGAATGAAGGATTTTGACGGTGAACAAGATATTGGGCTTTATTACAAAGGAGGTATCAATGATAAGACCAACTTGTCACCAAAGATCGAAACTGCATTCAATGCTAAAAATTCCTCTGGGGGGTCATCTAAAGGATCAAACAGCAAAATGAATTTTTCTTCATATCCATCATTTGATCTAAATTTTTCAGCAACCAAGAGTGGCAAAGTTCTTCAATGCAACATTGCACTAAATCTTGAGAATGACCAAAACAACTCGGAAGAAGTTGCAAAAAGTCACATGTCTTTGTTGGTGACTGTGTTAGAGTCGTATGGGAGTTTAGTAGCAGGAAGGATCGGGAATCCGATGTTAACTAAAGAGGATTACGATCAGATTGATGCTGAAGAGATGGAGTTGATGGAATGGTGAGTGTGTTGAGAAGAGCTGAGAAGTTTAAACAAATTACGGGAAGAGATGATTTTCGTGATGCAAATGTTTCTACTTTAGGATTTGATAAATCTAAAGTTACTTGTTTTCGTTGCAGGGAAAAAGGACATTTCAAGAGAGAATGCACTAACGGAAGCAAGTGGAGCTCAAAATCCGTTCAATAACAATGATTACTATCGGAAAGTGATCTATCATCAAGTTGCTCAACAACCACCTCAACAACAACCACAAACTGCTCATGCTAGGAAGGAGATTGAAGAATCAAAGAAAGCTTATATGGTGAATCAAGATGATAAAAGTTCGTCTAAAGGAGTCAGTTGGAATAAATATATTTCAGCATAGAGTGAAGCATATCTGACAAACAAAATGATAAATCAAGATGATGAAAGGATTCCAAAAGGTTTTAGTTGGGATTACTATAATCCTAACAAAACTCCAGATCATAAAGCTTTTGTTGCTCGAGTTGCTGAAGACAGTGAAAATGATAATGATTATTATGCAAACAGAATGAAAGAGCACTTAAGGATGCTAGAAGAGAGTGATAGTGATGATGGAAAAGTTCGAAAGAAAAAGAAGAAAGTTAAGAAACATGTCAGTAGTGATGATGAAGAAGTTCCTGTGATAAAGAAAAAGGTAAAAGAAGTTCCAGCTTTCATGGTTGAAGCAGAAGCTGATGCACAAAAGATTCCTGTGAAATGTGAAAACTGTGAAGCAGTGAAAAAGCAAAACAGTACTTTGATTCATAACATGAATAGATTGAAAGAATCCTACGATGTTCTGAACAAAGCCATGAATCAATACAATCAATCAAGCAGTCAACAGGCAACAGCTATGAAAACACTTCAAGGAGCATTCATGACAAAGCAGAAAATTGTAAACAATTACATTGAGAAGTGGGCTGTGCTGGAACAGAAACTGGAAACCCAGAGGATAGAAACAGAGAGAGTTAATAGATTGTTAAAAAGTTACTTGATATTCGTTAATTTACACATATTTTAGTCCCCCGTTTTACCCCTATTTTATGCGTTTTTGGCCGTAAAACCGTCATTCGGATACTTAATTATCTACACTTTTGTTTACAGGCCTAAAACAGCATACCAGATAAGATGATAGCGAAAACGAGGACTTTCTGGACAAAACGGTGAAGCTGCGGACATTCTGTTAAGGAAACTGACCTGGGCCTGTGGAACGGTCGTGCGACCTGATGCACGACCGTGCATCTCCGACAGTTGTTGATTAGTCCGGCAATGAACGAGCAGTGCGACTAGGCGTGCAAGGAAAACAAGGCCAGCCCGGTGATGCACGGACGTGCCATTTGACGAACGACCGTGCGACTCCGAAGATCAGCCAAACTCTCGGAACTGAACGCCCGGTGCAGCAGCTCGTGCAACAAGAACCCGGAACTGAACGACCGTTCCATCCGAAGAACGGTCGTGCGATATCGTATCTGGTCAAAGATCTGATGACGTATGCAGTATGGTGCCCCATTCCCAATAATTGCTTAAAGTGCACGGTCGTGCCATCTGAAGAACGACCGTGCGACAGCGAAAAAATATAAAAACAGAACAGAAACATTCTGTTCGAAATTCTGGAATTTTGGGAGCTTCATAGGTGAATTTACAGGCTCCGGAGGCTTTGCTTTTGACCCGGATTCAAGCCACATTGTGCCGTTTAGCTGCATTACTATCCGGATTCTTAGTCTAGTGCTTGTTTATGGTTTGGTTTTCTAATCTTTCCATGATTTTGTTAATCTTTCAAGTACTTAGATTAATCTTTATGTATTATTGTAGCCTTTGGGCAAAAACACAACAATCCCTTGCTTGATTATAGCCATTAGTGTGTTAAGCTTTGTTTGTAATGACACTTGAAGTATTTTCTATGTTAATATTTGATGATTAGTTTGCAACCTTGTTATTGATATTGATTTCTTGATTATAAGTAATTATGTTGGATGATTGATGCTCGGTTAGTTAAGATAGTTGAGAAATGAAGCTTAATTAATCTTGTATTAGTAAACTTTGAATTTGGTTAACTAGTTTAGCTTGGTTTAAATGTATGCATCATGATACTAGAAATGGTTAGTGATTTAATAAAATGTAATTATTGTTAATCAAGAGAGCTTGCCGTCACATAAGGACCTTAACGGGTTAGATGGTGTCGTTATAAATTCTTGCCATGATTTGTTAGCTTAGTTAGTAGTTTAGGCCAAAATTGCTATCTTGGTGAATTATTGTGCAAGATTTGTAAAATGAACTCGGTTGTGCTTTAATCTAGTTTATGCTTGACAGTTGGTGGTTGCATTGTGTTTATCGATGTCGCTTTCCTTGTTAAGTGCGGTTAGAAAACTCCTAACGGATGACTAACTTATTTTTAAGAGATTTTCATAGACATTTATCAATTGCACGTTAATGAACAATTTTAGGTGGTTAAAGTGTGTTTATCGTTTTAACTTTCCGAATGATTGTCATGTTAGGATTCCCGAAAGGGATACTAATTGTCTTGAATTGGAAAATTGACCGAATGCTTCGAGTGCCAAAACTGACTTAGTTGACATGCTGTGGTTGTGTATTAAGCAAGGCTTTTTATCTATTTTCTATTATGTTTTTATTATGTATTTGTTTACGCTTACTTTAGTTTAATTTAAAAACCACAAAACTTATCTTTTTACCGGTAATTTAGTGACAAAGGTCTAGTATTATTTCTCCGCCCATTTCCTTGGATCGATACTTGGTTCTTACCTATACTTTACTACATATATGACGGGGTACACTTGCCTCTTTCGTGTGTGTTTTGATGTTAAAGTAATAATCACTTTTATAAATTTAAAACCAAATCGTGTGTTAATTCATTGCAAAATTATGTATATATACGCACACGTCAAGTTTTTGGCGCCGTTGCCGGGGAAATGGAGAGTTTTAGGAACGACCCGAGTCATTGTGTTATCGGCGTATATACTTGTTAATATTTGTGAATACTTTCATGATTATTTATTTGTTTATTTATTTGTGAGTATTTCTAGTTTTAATTCGATTTATTCGTTTTCGTGTATAATTTTGTTCCATTCATCTTTTTGATCCAGATTTATTTATTCACTTATTCTTTGGGTTTTCGGCACCCTAAAGCCATTTTTGTATTAGCCGATTCATTTATTTTATTGTGTTGAATTTTTATAAAATTTCGGGCCCATTTTCGGATTTTTTATAAAATTTTCAGCCCATTTATAATAATTTTCTGCTTCTATTCAGCTGAAAAAAAAACAGCATTATTTTATTAATAAAATATTCATTGTGTCCATTTTTCGTTTGCAGGTTAATGTTCTCAACACCCCCTCCCAATCTTGTTGAGCCGTCAGACGAGCCCGAGCGTGATCTGAGGAGGCGTCTTCGTGCGAAAGGGCGTGCGGTTGGGCTACTACTCGCATCTGGCGAGCCGGAGCCGGTGGTACCCGTTGAAGCCGAGAGCTCAGGAGCAGCAGGGAACGCAATTATGGCAGACGACGAACGACCTTTGAATGAGTCCAATCAGCCTGGAGCGACAGGCCTGGAGCCGAGTATCCTTAGACCTACTATTGATGCACCTGTTTTTGAAATTAAATTTAGTATAATTAATATGGTGCAGAATTCGGTGCAGTTCGACGGGCGCGAACATGAGGATCCCGGACGACATATAGCGGCTTTTCTCGAAGTTTGTTCCACGTTTAAGATGAGGGATGTTTCAGAGGATGCCGTTCGGTTGAGGTTGTTTCCTTTCTCACTGCGTGACAAAGCCAGAGCGTGGCTTATGTCACTGCCAGCTGGGTCCATCAGGACCTGGAATGGGTTGGCGGAGCTATTTATGAAAAAGTACTTTCCACCCGAGAAGACAACCAAGTTGAGAAACCGAGTGGTGACCTTTCGTCAGGATGAGGGGGAGTCGTTGCATGCAGCTTGGGAGAGATTCAAGGATCTGTTACTTGATATGCCACATCATGGCTTCACCAAGAGACAGCTAGTCTTGACATTCTATCAGGGGCTTAGCTACAATACGCAGGAGCGATTAGATATGAATTCAGGAGGCGATTTGGGGACAAAGACGCCCAATGAGGCTTACGATATCATTGAAAAGGCTGCGTTGAAGTCTAGCTCTCGCCGCGAAGGAGATAGAAGTCGGGCTACATCATCATCATCAGGATCCCGCGCAGGAGTTCATGCTGTAGACGACTATACGGCCATTACTGCACAAATCTCGGCTCTCGCATCGAGATTCGACAGGTCCCAGATGATTGCGCATGCGGGCTCGGGATGTGACCAGTGTGGAGTGTCACACGAGCCTGGGGCATGTTTTCAGGGAGTCGAATACGAGGGCCACGAAGAGGTAGATTTCGTGAGTAATCAAACTAGGCCTCAGAACAACCCTTACAGCAACACATATAATCCCGGTTGGAGAAATCACCCAAATTTTGGGTGGCGTGCAAACACAGGTAATCAAAATCCTTTGGGATTTACTCCGCGCGCTCCAGCGCAACCGCAGGGTCAGGGTCAGCAGTTCCAGCAATACAACCAACCGTACCAGCAGCAGGCCCCTCAGGCTAGTTCCAAGCTGGAGGACATGATGGCTCAGCTTCTTACTAGCTCCTCGAGCGCGAATCAGTTAGCCGAAAAACGCTATCAGCAGAGCGAGGATCGTTTTCTCTCTCATGAGGGGGAAATGAGGAGTCATAAAGCCTCGATTCAGAACATCGAGAATCAGGTTGGTCAGCTGGCACAGATGATGTCGAAGAGACCCCAGGGTGGTCTCCCGGGCAATACTGAGACAAACCCGAGCGGGCAAAGGGATGTGAACGCTGTGATGACCAGGAGTGGAAAACCTACCGGACCCGTCATATCGGACTCACCACCGATCACTGAAGCGGTCCCGACTAGCACACCGGACGAGGTGCATGCCAGGCTACGCCCAGCAAGTACAGCACAAGTCCAGGAGCCGGTCAAAGATTACACTCCTCCGGTACCTTATCCAGGCAGGCTGAAGAAGCAGAAGACTGAAGAACAAAACGGTAAGTTTCTTGAGATGTTTAGGCAATTGCTTATAAACATACCGTTTCTTGAAGCCTTAGCTCAGATGCCGAAATATGCCAAGTTTCTGAAAGACATCCTCTCAAACAAACAAAAACTCGAGGACATGTCTTGTGTGGTTATGAATGAAAGCTGCTCTGCTGTTCTCCAGAATCGCCTGCCTACAAAAATGGGAGATCCTGGCAGTTTCACGCTTCCTTGCCTCATTGGCAATATGTCCGTCAGTCATGCGTTAGCAGATCTAGGAGCGAGTATAAACCTTATGCCCTATAAGGTTTTTACAAAGTTGGATCTAGGTGAGCCGTCACCTACGAGGATGAGTATTCGACTTGCGGATCGTTCTATCAAGTATCCACGTGGGTTTGTAGAGAATATGCTTGTTAAGATTGACAAGTTTGTGTTTCCCGTGGATTTTGTTATCCTGGACATGGATGAGGACTCGAGAGTGCCTCTGATACTCGGACGCCTGTTTCTGAATACCGCCCGGACGATTGTGGACGTGGCGGCGGGCCAGATCACACTCCGAGTAAATGATGAGCATGTGACGTTTGACATTAAACGTTCTATGCAGCATCCTCAGAGTCAAGACGACGCGCTCTATTATGTCGACATCGTCGACACTTATGTGAGCTCGCATTTCCATGGTACGATCGAGGAGATAGATTCGGACACACATCTGTTGTGTGGGGACCTAAATGGCATTTCGCAGGAGGGCCACGACTTAGAGCAGCCAGTCTTTCAGATTGGTGACGATGGTCCCCAGAGTCCGGATCGATTCGCAGAATTTGATCGCGAAAGTGAAGTGAAGTCGAAGCCTTCAGTGGAAGATCCTCCCACCTTGGAGCTTAAAGAGCTCCCACCGCACCTGGAGTACGCATTTCTGGATGAGGAGCGTCATTTGCCGGTCATTATTTCATCTGGTTTGGCAAAAGAAGAAAAGAGCAGGCTGATGAATGTGTTGAAACTTCATAAGAAAGCTATCGCTTGGAAAATCATGGACATTAAAGGAATAAATCCCTCCTTCTGTACACATAAAATTCTAATGGAGGATCAGTTCAAGCCGAGTGCGCAGCACCAGAGGCGGCTGAACCCAAACATGCAAGAGGTCGTTAAAAAGGAAGTGATTAAGTTATTAGATGCTGGTATGATCTATCCCATTTCCGACTCTGTTTGGGTCAGTCCTGTGCAGGTAGTGCCCAAAAAGGGGGGCATGACTGTGGTAGCGAACGATAGGAATGAGCTCATTCCAACCAGGACGGTCACTGGATGGCGGGTTTGCATCGATTATCGCAAACTCAATGACGCCACTCGCAAGGACCACTTCCCGCTTCCATTCATTGATCAAATGTTGGAGCGTTTGTCAGGGAAGTTATATTATTGTTTTCTGGATGGGTTCTCTGGTTACTTTCAAATCCCTATCGCTCCTGAGGACCAGGAGAAGACCACATTTACATGTCCTTTCGGTACATTCGCCTACCGGCGTTTGCCATTTGGGCTGTGTAATGCGCCGGCCACTTTCCAGCGATGTATGGTTGCAATTTTCCACGACATGATTGAGGATTCCATGGAGGTGTTCATGGACGACTTTTCGGTTTTTGGGGACTCCTTTGATCAATGTCTGGAAAATTTGAAAAGGATGCTTAAGAGGTGTGAGGAGACGAATCTAGTCCTGAACTGGGAGAAATGCCACTTCATGGTGAAGGAGGGCATAGTTCCGCCCCTACCTCTGTTAGAGCTATACGGAGCTTTCTCGGTCATGCCGGGTTCTATCGGTGATTCATCAAAGATTTTTCAAAAATCTCCAGACCCATGACCCGTTTGTTGGAGAAAGATACTCCGTTTGTGTTTGGAGATGATTGCTTGAGGGTGTTTGACCTCCTCAAGCAGAAGTTGATTGAGGCCCCCATTTTAGTCGCGCCTGACTGGAGTCTGCCATTTGAAATTATGTGCGACACCAGCGACTATGCAATAGGGGCCGTTCTGGGTCAAAAGAAGGAAAAGCACTTCCATCCGATCTATTATGCGAGCAAAACTCTTCACGATGCTCAAGAGCATTACACCACGACTGAAAAAGAGCTCTTGGCGGTCGTTTTCGCATTCGATAAATTTAGATCGTATTTAGTTCTTTCGAAAACCGTTGTATACACTGATCATGCAGCCATTAGATACCTCTTCAGCAAACAGGACGCTAAACCGCGTCTAATCAGATGGATCCTGTTGCTGCAAGAGTTTGATATAGAAATCCAAGATAAAAAGGGTGCTTTGAATGTAGCGGCTGACCATCTATCTCGGTTAGAACACGGAGACATCGAGGACTCGCGTTGGGATTCAATAAATGACAATTTCCCACACGAGTCTTTGATGGGTGTAGAGATATGCGATGAGTCGCCTTGGTTCGCCGACTTTGCGAACTACCTTGCTTGTAGAATTCTGATTAAAGGGTTGACTCACCAGCAAAAGAGGAAATTCTTTTCAGATGTCAGGCATTACATTTGGGACGACCCTTTTCTATTCAAGGTGGGTGCTGATCAGGTGATCAGAAGATGTGTATCAGGGACTGAGGCGACCGATATTCTGCGCCAGTGTCATGAGGGACCTACCGGAGGCCACCACGGAGCCAACTTCACCGCGAAGAAGGTGTTGGATTCCGGGTTTTACTGGCCGACCATTTTCCGTGACGCGCAGAGTTGGGTGAGAGCGTGCGATGCTTGTCAGAGGGCGACGAACATATCGGCACGCGAGGAAATGCCCCAGAACTGGATACAGGTTTGTGAAGTCTTTGATGTTTGGGGGATAGACTTCATGGGACCATTCCCCCCCTCATGTGGAAACAAATACATACTCGTGGCTGTTGATTACGTATCAAAGTGGGCGGAGGCGCAAGCCTTACCCACTAATGACGCCAGAGTAGTTGTGAGGTTTCTTAAAAGTTTGTTCGCCCGATTTGGCGCTCCAAAAGCACTCATTAGTGACCGAGGGACTCATTTCTGTAACACACAGCTTGAAAAGGCTTTGTCCCGATACGGTGTGCATCACCGTTTATCCACGCCCTATCATCCGCAGACAAGCGGGCAGGTGGAAGTCACGAACCGTGGGCTTAAGCGCATCCTTGAGCGGTCTGTTGGTGCTAACCGCATGGAGTGGTCGGACAAGCTTGATGAGGCATTATGGGCATTCCGTACAGCTTATAAGACCCCTATAGGGACCACCCCCATTAGGTTGGTATACGGAAAGGCATGCCATTTACCGGTCGAGTTGGAGCACAAGGCTATGTGGGCTTTGAAAACCGCGAATTTGGACCTTAAAACCGGAGGTGAAGCCCGGTTTCTCCAAATTCATGAATTGGAAGAATTGCGGCACCAAGCCTATGAAAGCTCCGTACTCTACAAAGAGCGCACGAAGAAACGTCACGACAAACGCTTGAAGGACCACAAAGAATTCCAAGCGGGTGATCTTGTTCTTCTATACAATTCAAGGCTGCGCTTATTTCCTGGGAAGCTTCATTCACGCTGGACAGGACCATACACGGTTAAGGAAGTGTTTCCGTATGGTACTGTTGCAGTAGAGAACGCGGATGGCGTTACTTTCAAGGTAAATGGTCACCGGTTGAAGTTGTACATTGCCGGGCCGATAGAGTCGGCGGTGGAGGTAATTGAACTCCAAACCCCGCACACATCATAAGTGTGGGGAGGAGAGAGTCTACGCTACTGACTCGCGGATCAAAAATGTAGCAAGAGCGTATTTTGCGCTTTAGGGGTAGTATCATCTCTTTAGTAGTTTTTCTAGTTTTAGCTTTGAGTATTGCTATCGACTCGCCGACAAAAATTTAGCATGAGTCTACGCTACTGACTCGCCGACAAAAATGTAGCAGGAGCGTCTTTGGCGCTATAAAGGTAAAATAGTCTTTTTTTGTATTTTTGTAGTTTTAGCGTAATTTAGGTAAGTTAGGTAGTTTACGTTAGTTTGTTTAGTTTTCGTACGTGCCGAGCGAAGGTTCTGTATTGCAATATTGTTAGAACAGTTGGTGTGTTGAAAAAACGGCGAAAAACGGCCGAAACAGTTGCTGGAAATAGCTTCTGCAGATATTTCTGATCTGCACCTGATGCACGACCGTTCCTCGGGTCGCACGACCGTGCGTTTCCGAGGGCCGGCACGGTGGATCGCACCACCGGTGCATTTCCGAGCAAAGTTGCTAGGGTTTGGGAGTTGTCGATGACGCACGACCGTGCCACACGGAGAACGACCGTGCGTCAGGCTGAGGGCAGTTTTGTCATTTGGCACTATAAATACCCTCATCTGCAGCCCCCATTCATAACTCGCGAAACCCTAGTCGCTGCAGGCCGTTCCAGAGCGATTCTTCATCATTTTCGCACGGTTTTTCGCACGATCTCACAACCTTCTTCGCACGGTACGTTCCTAGTTGTAGATTTCTTGTTTTCTTGCTTTCTAGGTTAGATTTCCTCCGATTCTTCAAGAGATTTATTAGGGTTCTCTTCATAAACATATCGAAACCCTAACCCTTGTTGAATCGAAGTATCGTGAACATCTGGTGCATTTTCTGACCCTCGTTTGTATAAAAACTTGATGATTTGTGAAAAAAATCGGGCTACTTAGGGCCTGGGTCAGAATCTGCAGATAACGCAGTCGCACGGACGTTCTTCCCAAGGAACGATCGTGCCTTGCCGGATGTTTTCGATAGTTTGCTGATTGTTCGGAGTTGCACGGTGGTGCCGTTGGTCGCACGCCGTGCAGTTCCGACTGATTTGGGCAGATGATGATTGTCATCGGCGACGCACGACCGTGCCGATCGACGCATGACCATGCCATACGCCCAGATCAGAATTCACAGAATCTTCATAAGTGGCTGCTCGGCTGTTTTTGATTCGAATTTTTCCTGTTTTCCATCTTTCTAATGTTTTTCCTCATGCAGATGGACCATCCCTTCCTTCATTTCGATCCCAACATTGAAAAAGAGGCTTTGTGCATCCCGAAACGAGACGCATTGTGGGCGAGACGGGGGCAGTTTGGAGTCCCCCGATGGTTAGATTGGGAGGTTATGAGGGAACTCAATCAATATGACCGGCTTGACGAGATGATGAGTCGCCCGCTTTCCAATCTGGTCGGTTGCAACCGACCCGTTTACCTTGAGTTGACCATTGAGTTCTTCGCATCTTATGCTTATGAGAAGCCGGTTGCTCATCAGAAACCCAAATTCCGCCACAAGAACCGGGTGACTTTCAGGTTATGTGGGCAATGGAATACATGGTCGGTTGGTCGTTTGGGAAGGAGACTAGGGATTTATACTAGGGACGATATGGATGATACCGAGGTCTTCACAGATCGATTCACCTTCCCTTCTGATGCAGATCGGGATGCATTTTGGGCTGAGAACGCTATTGGGGATCCCTACAACCCAAGGATGTCGAAGGCTTCTCGACTGAGAGACCCTCTGGTGCGAGTGATGCACCATGTATTTAGCCATACGATATGCGGTCGCATGGACAGTCTAGGTAACTGTCCAACCCCTGATTTGCTTTTTCTATATGCGTTGGTTGATGGAGCACCTATCAACCTGGCCGCACGCATGGCTGAGTACTTCGTGAAGAGCTCGGGCCGAACTCCGAACAGCGAGATACATGGCGGTCAGTATGTGACCGAAATAGCGTACAACGAGCGCTTGATGACTGAGGAGGTGGTTGAGGGTCTCACTTTGATTACTGAGGGGGTTCATGTCGACATTCGGTCTCTGAAGGCCATGGGTTTGATTGTTGAGCTACCGCATGGGGATAGGTTGAAGGGGTTGAACAACGAGGTCTGGGACCCATTGCCTCCAGCTGAGGGGGAAGATGAGGATGTTGAGATGGGAGAGCAGCACCAGCACCAGCCACAGACACCACCACACTCGCCGCCGCACCATGCATTCCACGAGCATCAGCAGTGGCCCGAGTTCTACCAGCAGTTCCAGGATATGCGAGTGACGCAGGAGCAGCATGGTACTTACATTGATCAGATCCGGTCTAGACAGGACGAGATTCGGGCCGATCAGGCTCAGCTCCGGGCCACACAGGACCAGCTTCGGCAGAGCCAGGATACTTTATATCAGGGGGTCAGTGCGGGATTCTCATATCTTTTCGGGGAGATGCATCACGCATATCCCAACTATTTTCAGCATCCCCCGGAGTTCCCACCGTGGAACCCCCCTGGTTATGGCGATGATGGTGACGAGTAGGAGGCATTGGTGATAGCAGTTGGTGGTTGTTTTCTTTATTTCAGTACTTTATTTGGGTGTTTATTTTGACTGTTATTTCAAACACCTCGGTTATGTATTTCAGACATTTTACTTTATGTTTTGTATTGGGATTTCTAGTATTTCTACTTATGTATATTATGGTTTTTGTGATTTTTCTGTTTCTGTTATGTTTTGGGTGCACATGTGACATACTTACAGGTTTTAGCTATCGGATCTTGGACCGGAGCACGTACCAGATACAACTTCGGAAGTCTCGTGGCATCAACTTCATCTTGAGGGGAGTATTTTTATCCCTTTCTCTATATTTCGGGTCTCGCATTGGGGACAATGCGAAGTTCAAGTATGGGGAGGGGGTTAACTTCGTTAACTTTGTTTGTCCTCATTTGTTTAAAAAAAAAAAAAAAAAACCAAAAAACAGAAAACCAGAAAAATCATTCAAAAATACATGTGTTTTGTATATATTTTAGTAAATAAACCGGTGGGTTGTGTTTTAGAAAGCTTCAGACTTGATAAAAACTCGACAAGCAAAATATTTTTGAAAAAGGAAACCGGAAAGCGTGACAAACAAAGAAAGACTTACATGATAGTTTTCACACTTTTACCCATTCCTTCCGTTACATGAGCATATTTGAGCCTATTGTTATATATTTGTTCATTTTGGATATAGGAGTGAGCCGGATGTTTTGTGCAATTTAGAACTTGTCACTAGTATGCTTGTTAAGACCATGAACGTGCAGATTTATGTAAAAGTGATAGAGGCACTTAGTTTACCCCTTTGTTGTGTACTTGTTCTTTGTGTTGTGCTTCCCATTCACCTTATGTTACCCTTTAGGATTAACCATGTCGAGCCTTCCCGTTCACCTTTGTTTACCCACATTATTACCCACTTAGCCAAATTTAGCCTTTATATGTTTTGAACCTTTTTTGTGTTGAAACTCGGTCAAAATAATCGTTTAACTAGCGCTTGTTGTTGTTTTTATTTCATTGTATAGTTTGTTAAAAAAAAAAACAGAAAATAAAACACCCTAAAATAGGGTGAAGTTGATAGAAATCGAGCAATTTTGAATGCTTAAATGTTAAAATTTCGTTGATAAGTTCGATTGCGCTTTTGTCGCCTTTTTAAGGCGTTTGTTTGTATGTTGTATTATTTCGTGCTAGTTAAACACTACTACCAAGTTTTAACCATTTTCGCCACTTTAAATGTCCACTTCCATACCCTTCGCCCAAGCCTAATGTTACAACCCGTAAAGACCTCTTGATTTACACTTATTTGCATGTTAGTTGGTGGAGACGAGATCTTATGACAAGCTTATGATATTGCACATTTCATTGACTAGGCGTTGAGTGTTTACACATACACATTTTATGTATGTTTCATAAATAAAACCGAGTGTGTGTGAGCATTGTGAGTCGTGTGAAGATTAACATGTGAGTCAATTAAATGTGATGTCACGACTTTTTGGTTGTCGCTTTATAATTGCTTATGCTTGTTGGGTTTGAGTCTTTTGATGTTGTCTTTCGACAAACCGGCTAACCGTTTATAGTAGTTTTCAATAAAATAGTGTGTAAATTATCGTTCGTGTTTGTTTATGTCTTTTATTGCTTTTTAGTTCAACTTGCTTGAGGACAAGCAAGGTTCAAGTGTGGGGAGATTTGATATTCGTTAATTTACACATATTTTAGTCCCCCGTTTTACCCCTATTTTATGCTTTTTTGGCCGTAAAACCGTCATTCGGATACTTAATTATCTACACTTTTGTTTACAGGCCTAAAACAGCATACCAGACAAGATGATAGCGAAAACGAGGACTTTCCGGACAAAACGGTGAAGCTGCGGACATTCTGTTAAGGAAACTGACCTGGGCCTGTGGAACGGTCGTGCGACCTGATGCACGACCGTGCATCTCCGACAGTTGTTGATTAGTCCGGCAATGAACGAGCAGTGCGACTAGGCGTGCAAGGAAAACAAGGCCAGCCCGGTGATGCACGGACGTGCCATTTGACGAACGACCGTGCGACTCCGAAGATCAGCCAAACTCTCGGAACTGAACGCCCGGTGCAGCAGCTCGTGCAACAAGAACCCGGAACTGAATGACCGTTCCATCCGAAGAATGGTCGTGCGATATCGTATCTGGTCAAAGATCTGATGACGTATGCAGTATGGTGCCCCATTCCCAATAATTGCTTAAAGTGCACGGTCGTGCCATCTGAAGAACGACCGTGCGACAGCGAAAAAATATAAAAACAGAACAGAAACACTCTGTTCGAAATTCTGGAATTTTGGGAGCTTCATAGGCGAATTTACAGGCTCCAGAGGCTTTGCTTTTGACCCGGATTCAAGCCACATTGTGCCGTTTAGCTCCATTACTATCCGGATTCTTAGTCTAGTGCTTGTTTATGGTTTGGTTTTCTAATCTTTCCATGATTTTGTTAATCTTTCAAGTACTTAGATTAATCTTTATGTATTATTGTAGCCTTTGGGCAAAAACACAACAATCCCTTGCTTGATTATAGCCATTAGTGTGTTAAGCTTTGTTTGTAATGACACTTGAAGTATTTTCTATGTTAATCTTTGATGATTAGTTTGCAACCTTGTTATTGATATTGATTTCTTGATTATAAGTAATTATGTTGGATGATTGATGCTCGGTTAGTTAAGATAGTTGAGAAATGAAGCTTAATTAATCTTGTATTAGTAAACTTTGAATTTGGTTAACTAGTTTAGCTTGGTTTAAATGTATGCATCATGATACTAGAAATGGTTAGTGATTTAATAAAATGTAATTATTGTTAATCAAGAGAGCTTGCCGTCACGTAAGGACCTTAATGGGTTAGATGGTGTCGTTATAAATTCTTGCCATGATTTGTTAGCTTAGTTAGTAGTTTAGGCCAAAATTGCTATCTTGGTGAATTATTGTGCAAGATTTGTAAAATGAACTCGGTTGTGCTTTAATCTAGTTTATGCTTGACAGTTGGTGGTTGCATTGTGTTTATCGATGTCGCTTTCCTTGTTAAGTGCGGTTAGAAAACTCCTAACGGATGACTAACTTATTTTTAAGAGATTTTCATAGACATTTATCAATTGCACGTTAATGAACAATTTTAGGTGGTTAAAGTGTGTTTATCGTTTTAACTTTCCGAATGATTGTCATGTTAGGATTCCCGAAAGGGATACTAATTGTCTTGAATTGGAAAATTGACCGAATGCTTCGAGTGCCAAAACTGACTTAGTTGACATGCTGTGGTTGTGTATTAAGCAAGGCTTTTTATCTATTTTCTATTATGTTTTTATTATGTATTTGTTTACGCTTACTTTAGTTTAATTTAAAAACCACAAAACTTATCTTTTTACCGGTAATTTAGTGACAAAGGTCTAGTATTATTTCTCCGCCCATTTCCTTGGATCGATACTTGGTTCTTACCTATACTTTACTACATATATGACGGGGTACACTTGCCTCTTTCGTGTGTGTTTTGATGTTAAAGTAATAATCACTTTTATAAATTTAAAACCAAATCGTGTGTTAATTCATTTCAAAATTATGTATATATACGCACACGTCATTACTCATGTACTTCTTATGTTATTGACAGGATTTATCCAACTGTTGAAGGCATGAAGGCGTTTGAAGAAGAGGAAGCATCTGAAGAAAATAATTCTAAGAAGAGGAAAGATACTGAAGTGAAGATTTCTGGTAAGAAACAAGGTGTCAGTTATAACAAGTGTCCACCCCCGCTTGAAAATGGATATTCTCCACGAAATCCAAATTCAGAAAGAGTCTTAAAGGCAACCAATTTACAGTGGGAATCTGAATCTTCAGATAATTTGCCAGACAACATTGATGTTACTTTCACTTCATCCGATACTGATCATGAGTCTGAGTTAATAAAGAAAGTGGTCGATCAGGTGTTGGATAAAGATGAGGTCGAGGAGTCAAAGTCGGAGTCAAACTCAGAGTCAAAGTCTGAAACGTCAAGTCAAATAGTCAAAAAGGACAAACAGGTTTACAATAAAGAATTTATGTTATTAAAATCTAATTTGAATGATGAAACATTTAAAGTAGCATATACTTTGAATGATTCTGAAAAGTTATATTATGATGAAGAATTCCAATAAGAGGTGTTAAACCTGAAATGATAAAAAAGGTTTTCAAACTAACAGAAATTAATATTTCTGAAATAAAAGATGTAAATTTTTCTGAAAAACCTAAACCTTACACCTCAAGAGTTCAACAACGTTTAAACAAGAAAAAGGGTTACAGTTCTGGTTCAGATTATCAAAAGAAACCAAACCATAACGGTAATTTCAAAAGGAAAGGTCTTGGATTTATTCCACCAAAAAATCATAAAAATGATAAAACTTATAATATAAAACTGTTTTTGTTACAGGAACATCATCTGAAGAAGAAAAAGAGCAATTGTTCAGAAAGCAGACAAACAAAGAATTCCTTGCTAAAAAGCAAGAAGAAATTAAGAAAGAAGTTGCTCAGAAAAAAGAAACGAGAACCTGTTTTCAATGCAGAACAGTTGGTCATATTGCCAGGAATTGTCCAAAGGCAATCCAAACAAAACAGGGAGTTTCTCTTAAACTGAAAGAAAAGATGGTCGAAAATGAATCACCAATCAAACAATTTAAAGTTTTCAAAAATTCTAAGTTTGAAGTTGGTGAGTGTTCAAAAAGTTTTTACAGAAGAAAAGTGAATCTTGACAACCACAAGTGGGTTGTTAAGAAATCTGAGGATAGTTCTAGCAATGATTCCGATTCACCAAAATCAGAGGAGCTATCTTCTGGCAATGAATTTGATTTCACAAAGTCAGAGGAGCCACAGGTTGAGTTAAAAGATGTAAAGTCAGTTCCACCAATGGATGATGAAAATTTTCCACCATTGAGGGCTGAGAATTTTAAACAAAAAGTTGGTAAAGGTGAGATTTCGAATCAATTCTTTTCAGAAAAAAAGAATTTGATGTTGAAAAAGCTTTTAACCCCAAAGTGAAACATATTTTTGGAAAAATGATTGATGGGAAAGTTAAAGGGGTGAAAGAATTTTATGACAAAAAGATGAAAGGAAAGAAACCGAGTGTTGATGACTCGGAATCTCCCAAGGACTGTCAGGCTTGGGAGAATCTCTTGAACTGAAAAACCTGACTTGCCAGAGCTCCCAGGTTGGTAAGTGTGGAGTAGGTATCGGCATCATTCTTGGTAAAATGTATTTGTAAAGTTTTGGTGATTATTGGTTATTCCTACAAGTGGTTCATCAAGGTCATTAAGTTGAACTTGATGTAATCTTCATACAAGTGGTATTTTTGAAAAACAACGTGATGAATGAATCCCCTAACCTACAAATGGTTTGTGAAAATCAACAAAACTAATTTTCCGGAAAAACCATTTTGATTAAAATAAACTTAAGTGTTTTGAAATCATAATGGGAAAATAGTTTGTTGTAAGGGGGAGTTCTGATTGTTTATGCCAAGTGGATGACGAATTGAAGCGATTTGATATCAGTCTGTCATTTTTTGTGTACAGTTTCTTTTCAAATTTCCTTTAAATGATTTTGAATTTTAGGGGGAGTAAGAAATTTCAGAAAATCCAAAAACATTAGAAAATTAAAAAAAAAAAAGCCAAAAACATGATAAAATCAAAAATGAGTTTTGTTGTAAAAAGAGGAAATGATAGTACATCAGTGGATTATCACAGCACGCTAAAGAATTGGAAAGTAAAAATGTGATAAACAGTCTCACTGATGATATGCCAGTAGGTTTTTACACATTTAGTAGATTGTTTTCGAGATATAAATCTTAATTTCAAACTTACTTATCTCGTGGGGAACATCTCTTGGATATATGGGTAACCCCCGAAATCTTGTTTGAAAGACCCCTCTTTCTGAGATACTAGGTCTTTATGCTTAGTGATATCTGGGGTATTATCCCGGGACTTCTGATTTTGCGGAAGCAATGGCCTAGTCCCCGTATAATACTTTTCGCTTGCTTGAAATATAGCACCACCCTCAGCATAAAAATGATGAAACATTGCAAAATGCTAATCATGTGCTGTTGAAGAAAAGATTCTCTAAAGGGAACACACCTAAAAGTCGAAGCCATCATCTCTCTGATTTTGCAGAAGCAATAGCCTGAGCTCTCATGGCCCTCGCATTTAACCCTTTACAGATATCATCTAGGTATACTCACCTGTAAGACTGAATATTGGGATCTGGATACGGGAGTATATTCTGAGGTGGGACATGCGTATAAGTTTAAGTCTCTAAAACATTAATCTCGTATCTCGAAACAGTTGAACTTTGTGTGAAAATTTAAGTGGATCAGTATACTGACAATCTAAGTGAATCGTTTAGAACTTAAAATGATTAAAGCTTAACGGTGTTAGTGATTTGTCTCAGAAACTGATATGATCCTCTTACACAAACTCACAAAAAATATTGTCTGTAAATATTTCTTTATTGCATTTCTTTAAAAACAAAAATCCAAAAAGATTTTCAGTGTGTTTTAGCATAAAATTTTGAAAAATTCAAAAAGATTTTCGACAACTGATGTTGAAGAGCTAATTTTCAAAATCCCGGGTGCTAAACATGATGAACAGGTTTGGGAGAGTGTGTATGAAGAAATTCTTACAAGTGGTTTTCGGAGTATAAATAATTTTTGAATGATACCTGCATGAGATTTATAAATTTGTCAAATTGTAAATTTGTGAAATTTATTGTGAGGTAGAGAATGTGCAGGAATGAAATTTGAGAAGAATCAGGTTACGATCATAGAGCCTGTGAAAGAGATAAGAGCCAGGTGTTCGATCCAAATCCTGTGAGAGGATTATTCCAGACTGCGATCCCAGCTTATCGAAAGGGGGAGTCTGAAGACAGCCAAGAATGAGTTTGAATGGTAAATAGCCAGATTCGAGTCATGGGGTTCACGCAATCTGTCGATGCTGATGAACTTAAGGAATCAAGAGATCTAATCAAGAGAATTAGAAAGATCAAGATTCAGTTTCAAAGACTGTGAAGATGATACATCAACATCCAAGGGGGAGATTAGTTGATAGAGAGAAGAGAGAGGATTGAGGATGCTTTACAATGTTAGATACTTCGGAGAGACCGAGAAGACTGATAAAGACTGAAGATTGAAGACTCGACACTGAAGACTTCGTCAACATCCAAGGGGGAGTCTGTTGGTGCATATGTCTGTCGACTTCGTCTTGTATCGAGTCTTGTTTGTGTTTAGATAGATCAGGGCACGGTATTCAAGAATATGAGAAATATGTATTGTAGGGGTATTTCGCACGAAATGACAAACTGTCATTTCGCACGAAATCAACTGGGTATTTCGCACGAAATAGCCATTTCGTGTGAAGTTGATTTCGCATGAACTGTTTCGTACGAAATAGGCTGCCCTATAAATACTTGATGTGCCATCTCATTTGTAACTTTCCGGTTTCAGTGCCGAACTGCTGCCAAAGTGTCTACTCGCTGTAAAACATTGTTATATCAATCAAAAAGACATTCAAAGTGAATTTCAATCTGAATCAACTCGATACGTCTGTTTCTGCCTTTCGTATTGAGCAAAAACTTTTCTGAACGACTCGTTAAGGTCGCACGACGAGCCTACAGATAATTACTGCGAGGATGCGTACGATCTATTTCAAAACGCCATTTTGAAGAAAATCATGGTAAATAACATAGTGTTTTTGGACATCTCTTTCTAATTCAGTAGTTGACCGATTATTAAAAAAATTATAGTTTACAATGTTTAAAAAAAGTCATTATTATAGTTTACAATGTTTAAAAAAAGGCATTATTATTATAACAGTTCAAAAGGATGAATAGCTGTTTTTTTATGATTTATGTATGTGATAATGATGAAATACTCTTCAAATATGATCCAACTTAATGATTTTCAGAAGGTAAATGTATTTCAAACTTAACGAAGTTTTGTTCAGGTCCATTATATAGCATTCAACTGATGTTTTATTATGTTTTTCAGTCTATGGTGGAAGGACTAAAGCATCTGTTTTCAAAGAGTTGGATGGAATGATACCGATTGATGATCTGTCAATGGTTGCAATTCCGGTGCTAGGAGTCAATTTTCATGGTGACCTCTTAGATTTGCTAGTTAGGCATGCAAGATGGTAATATCCCATTTTCACAATATTAATAAGTTGATTAATAACATTACTTTATATATTACTTCTGTTTCACAAATTGATTGTTATTGGACTTCCAACGATGAGAAACGTACATTTACTCTTTAACAGAGACAAAAAGATGGTTCGGTTGGTTAGGCGGTTAAAATAAGTTTTCAATACCTGTCGTATGTATATAAACTGAAACACTTGCCCAAAATTTTCATTTTTTTATCAATAATTAGTTTGTCTGATATGATTATAAAAACTGCATTAGTTATATTCTAAATTACTAAAATAATCAAAACTTTTGAATAAAATGATTTAGGAGGTTTTATGAGGTTTTGTGTATGGTTGATGCTTTGATTGCCTTAGCCACATTTATTGTTATCTATATACTATTCCACATGTAAATAAATCTTTTGGAGCCGGGGGTCTTAGTAAATTTACTGGGTACATTTGTTTGTTAGGTTTGCTTCATTTGAAAATTTAGAATCTTGCGAAAGAATAGAGTGATCTATCATGTTAGATTAAGCTTGGATCA
Organism: Helianthus tuberosus; assembly: GCA_030545235.1. Classification (NCBI taxonomy): domain Eukaryota; kingdom Viridiplantae; phylum Streptophyta; class Magnoliopsida; order Asterales; family Asteraceae; genus Helianthus; species Helianthus tuberosus. The sequence goes on along the minus strand of CM060418.1, from coordinate 156,801,045 downwards.
TATGGTTGTTTTAGTTGAATGAATTTTTGTTGAAACTTGTTTATGCTATTACTGATTTGTGGCTGTAAACTTGTAATCTGGCGGATCTTCTTTTCACTTATGGAAATGAGAAGAATCTTGAAGATCAGCTCACATTCCGAAACGATGCGACTGCCTTCTTGTGTCTGCTACCTCAAGGTAACTAACTGAGTTGCCCGTAACTTTAAGGCTACATATCCTAGAGGTATCCAATTTGGCTCATTTTTTTAAACTTTATAATTTTTTCCTAAATATAATATGATATGCTTAAAAGACGTGATCCGTGTTCAGGGATTCAACGCTGGGCTCTTTTATATAAACATAAAAGAACCTAAGCAAGAAATAAAACACTTATGTATTTAAAACGCATAATCAATAAAACAAAGAAGATTTAAATATCTATGTATCTAAAACACATCAATTAACATTAAAAAAGAGAAGCTTTACCTGCATTTAAAGAGAACGTAGGAAGAATGTAGGAATCTTTATATACGTGTAATCCTGAATTAAAGTCAGCATTAGAAATGTCAATGTATCTAAAACAAATAAACAATAAAAATTAGAAGCTTTACTAACCGTGGATTTATGATCTGAGAAGTGCATGAATGTAAAAGTGAAAGATAACATTGAAGCTATATTTAAAGTCTTCAATCAGAGCAGTTACTTTTACTTACAAGAGTAGTTATAGTAAGATTTTTTTTTACTAAAATCAGACGTGGGTAGGCCACAAGTTATGTCTGGTTTTTTCCATCTTTCTGAACTTGACCTAGACATATCTATAAAATGTTGTTAATATTTTCTTATAAAAATGAAATCTTGATAATATATTAATAATTAATAATAATAACATTAAATTACTAATAATAACATTAAAACAGTTAATAATATTAATAAAACTACGACTATATATAATGATAATAACTATATGAATAATTAGTGTACCTCACTCTTCCACTCTCCCACTTCCTAAAATTTAGGTTTAAAAAACGTTGGATATTTTAATACGATTTTTGGTTTTTTCCTTCTTTCTGAACTTGACTTAGACATATCTATAATAAATTTTTATTCATAACAGAAATGTTTATATTATGTATATAAATATACAGTAATAATATCATAATTAGGTAATTACTAATATCAATAATTATTAATATATTCATTTGTATGATTCTATGTTATATAATTTAGACAGTAATAATAATAACATGATACATGATATGTAGTTATTTTTTAATATGAATATCGAACTAATATTATTAATTATTATATTAGTATTATTACTATTATAATAAGGCAAATTATATGAATCAGAGATATAAAATTTAAGTCATCTGGATTAATTCAAAACTCACTAAACGTGGTTTGAAGTAAAGCTAAAAAAACATAGCAAATAGTTATCAAAACTAAAGCTTTAGACGGAATCGACTCGAACAACTCGTTCGCGGGAACGTATTTCAACTCGTGGAATTTTAGATTTCTTCCAAAAACTCTCGATTGAATCTGTAGTATCAGCCATCTCATCATCGGACTGTGGATCATCTTCGGAAGCTCCATGACCGCTGCTGATGTCGATAACTTCTTCCCAATTCCAGGTGGCAAGAGACGCCAACCTTTTGTTTAGCTTGTCACACTTCCGTTTCTAAGATGACAACAATTTAAAAAAAAATGTGGACATAAGAAATAAAACATATAACACTACTGTAATTCAGATTTACCTGCTCACTGCTTTCACGTAGAATTTCTGAAGCGGTTGGACTTGACTCTCCATCACAATTTATTATCTCAACACTTTTTACAGGTTTCTACAAAATCAATGTGCATTATTAGATATCACTTTTACAGGCTTTTACAAAATAATTATGAATTTTGAATATGCTTACTTACATGTGATTCGAGGTGTTGCTGCTCTTCGACTTCTTCGGTTTTGGGATCATACTTTTCAACTCGGTAAGTCGGCTCCGTCTTAAATAGAAAAGATAAAAAAGGTTATAAAGTAGAAATGGTAGGTAAATGTGTAGAGCTGAAAAAAATTTACATTCAAATATAGTTTACGTACAGGTAATTCAAGGTGTTGATGCTCCTTCTCTTCGGTTTTAGGATCATATTTTTCAACTCGGTAAGTCAGCTCCATCTTAAAATACAAAAGGTAAAAATATTGTAAGGTATAAAGGATTAAATGGTAGTAGGTAAATGTGCAGAAATGACTTACGTTTGGCTGGATTTCTTTTTTGATAATAAGCTTCATTCAAAGAGCAATTTTGAGAGAAAGAATGGTTAGTTTTTAAGCTAGCTGCATCTTTATATAGATGCTTTTAGGGACAGGTTTAAAATAACTTCTACCCATGATCTACAAAATAACTTCTACCCATGTTTTTGTGTTTTTTGGAAGTTTTAAAACTAATATAGACAATTTGAAGGGAGCAAAAATTTTGAAACTGGTTTCAGTTAAGACTTTAAATAGTTTTCTAAATGTTATTTAATCTTTCACGAGGCTGATTTTTTTGCAGGTATCATTTCATGTTGTAAAAAAAAGGTAAAAGCTTTTGTTGTGATATAACGCAGAACCTTTTATTGTAAATTAGAACGTGGGGTGTTGGCTGTGATGATTACCAAGTCAAATGCAAAATTGGAACCCCAAACATATAAATCGTCTGTAACCTCCACTTCTAGAAGGAATATAGTAAATTATAAGGATTTTTTATTTAGTTTTGTTAAGTTATTGAAATCAGATCATGGCCTGAATTTCAGTTCAAAAACAAAATGGGATTTAAAAAAGTCAACTTTCAATCTTAATAACTGCTCCTTCTGGAAGGAATTTTGGAGATAATGAGTCTAAAAATAAGGAGAAAACTTGCAAGAGGAGTGGAGATCATGGGCCTAAATTTCTGGAGCAAAACCACCAGCAGAAAACTGCAAATAACCTTCATTAGAGAGGTTATTTTTGCTAGTTTAAACGGCCAAGATTTCATCTCAGCATGATCCAACGGTAGATATTGACTTGGATGGTGGTTAGACTTAATGGGTTCCATAGATATATATAATTGAACTTTTGTGAAATTCTAATGATTTTTTTTTTCCAACGGAAATTAGGGTATGTTTGGTATGTGGTAATGGTATGGACGAGCGAATAGAATGGACGAGAGAATGCAATGGATCATTAGTATTCGATATCTTATTTTATTACCATGTGGAAATGAAATAAATTATTATTATGTATCGTTTGGTAGCCAAGAAAAATTAAGCAATAAAATCAACAGTGAGTGGTGGGGGTCAGTGGTAGTGATTGTGGGTTGTTATAGGTGGTGGCGGAGGTGGAGATGGGAGGTGGTGGCGGCGGCGGCAAGTAGCGGTGGAGGCGGTAATGGGGGTGGCGGCGGCGACGGTCGTCGGTGGTGGTTGGTGGCTGCGAGGTGGCGGTGGGTGGCAGCGGCGGGGTAGTTGTGGCGTCGATGGAGGGTGGATGGAATTATTTGAGAGAATGAAATGTCTTATTGAATGAGTGATTCCATTCCATTGACCAACTAAACACCCTTTTCTTCGTTCTCTTTTAATAATCCATTCCATTCCGTCTCTCATTCCTGCATACCAAACACTACCTTAATGATATTCCCACACCCTTTTCACTCTCTCTCTATATATATATATATATATATATATATATATATATATATATATATATATATATATATACATATAAATACATATATGAGTGGGGATCCTGTGGAAAGTGTGTTTTCCCTAGAAAGTGTAGGAAGCGATCTGGGCCATTAGATGAGTGTGTTTAATGGCTTAGATCAAATGGATGGCATTTTCGTAATATCTGTGTTATATAATTAGAGACTTTTAATATAGTGAGGATATTTTGATAATTGGACGTGTTTTAAATCAGTCAAGAAACTGCCATATCAATAACCAATCCCTAAATTCATGCGATTCCCCCCCCCCCCCTCTCTAAACCCACCTCCAAAAACCTCAAGATTTCCCCTCTCTCTCTAATATTAATATACCGGCGACTGTTTCTGATCGTGTAATTAGTTCCGGTGACGGAGAGTCTGCGTAGGTAACGAGTGTTAGTCATGTGGTTAGTTTGGACGGTGGTGATGCGACTGTGGTTGAAGAAGTTGATCGGACGGTGACTGATTAGTCGGCGAACGCACCGCCGGTGACTGAATCCCCGACGAAAGTAACGTCGGTGATGCAGAGGAGACGGAGGGAGATGAAGGTTCCGTCTACTCCGTTCTCCAGAACGATTGGGTGAGTTGTTTGATTTTAAGTTTATAAACCCTAGTTTTCTGTTTTATTTGAAAATCTATACAATAGGAATATTATGCATAATTGTATTCACCATTAGAGTTGTTTTTAGTTGTTAACGTTGATGATGACAGTATGTTTTAAAATGACACCAGAATATGTTGATGATGACAGTGTGTTTTAAGGTTGATGTGTTTTACCATTTTAAGGTTGATTCTGACAGTGTGTTTTAAAATGACACCTGAATATGTTGATGATGACGGTGTGTTTTAAGGTTGATGTGTTTTACCATTTTAAGGTTGATGTGTTTTACCATTTTAAGGTTGATGATGACAGTGCGTTGAAGACGAAGACACTGGGTTGTGTTGAACACGAAGACATTGATTGGTGTGGTTGTTATTTTTTTATTTTTCTCTGGACGTTATGTTAAAAGTAGTGTGTTTTATGTTATATTTCTTTGTTTGCATTCCTTTTTTATGGTTGTTGGGCAAACCGAGTATGAATTTTAATATAAATGATCTAAATTGTTTGTTTGAAATGGATACAAATATGTTAAATAGTAGATGTAAAACACAATGTCAAGAAATCCTCCAGAAATCAAACAAAAAATCAAGTTTAATACTCAAAGGTATTAGTCTGTTTACTGGTAAAACACAATGTCAAGAATTCTTCCAGCAAATCAACAAAAAAACAAGTTTAATACTCAATGATATTAGTCTGTTTGCTGGTAAAACACAATGTCAAGAAATCAAGAAATCCTCCAGCAAAAATCATTGTATGGATTGTATGATTTCAATGAAAACTATTAAAACACAATGGTATTAGTGTGTTTGCTGGTAAAACACAATGTCAAGAATTGCTCCAGAAAATCAAACAAAATCAAGTTAATACTCAATGGTATTAGTCTGTTTGCTGTTAAAACACAATGTCAAGAAATCCTCCAGCAAACCAAACAAAAAACAAGTTTAATACTCAATGGTATTAGTCTGTTTGCTGGTAAAAAACAATGTCAAGAATTCTTCCAGTAAATCAAACAAAAAATCAAGTTTAATACTCAATGGGATTAGTCTGTTTGCTGGTAAAACACTATGTCAAGAAAACAAGAAATCCTCCATAAAAAATCATTACTGGTAAAGATGTTGTGAAAGACCAGATTTACGAATTCCTGTGAATATGTTGTATGGATTGTATGATTTAAATTGAAACTATTAATTTGAATTAAATGGGATATTTAGTTTCCATAATTTTCTGGTTAGTTAGTTATCCTAATAATATAATCCATAATTAAAATAATATTCAAATTACACAATTGTCCTTTTAGTTAAAATCCTTCAATGCCACATGTCGCGTTCTTATTGCTTCCTAGACTTTATAGGAAAAACACACTTTCTACCAAACTCCCACTCACACACATATATATATATATATGGGAAGGTTCAAATAAAACTACTTTTAACGTAAAAACTCGAAAACTAACTAAAAAAAGCCTAAAAAACACGCCAATTTTTTTTTCAATTTTTTATAGAAATCGCATGTTTTTTTATATAAAAAAAAATTTCAAAAAAAAATTGTAGTACACATACACATGTGCACTACAAATATTTTTTTTGAAAATTTATATATATATAGAATGGCGAAAATTGGTATGCAAAAAAATTTTTTGGTATGTTTTTTGGCTTTTTTAATTAGTTTTCGAGTTTTCACAATAACTAGTGGTTTTCATTTGAACCTTCTCCTACATATATATATATATATAGGGAGAAGATCATGCGAGAACCACCTCTTATTGCGAGAACCGCGAGAACCAATGTGAACACAACCAAAAATGCCTAAAAATAGCTAAAAATCACACAAAAAGTTTTTTTTTTAATATTTTTTATAAAAAAATCGCTACTTTTCGAAGCAAAAAAAAAAAAATTAAAATTTTTTTTAGCTTCTAAAAGTAGCGATTTTAACATAAAAAATATTAAAAAAAAATTTAGATTTTTTTTTTATTTTTTTAGGTTTTTTGGGGGTTTAGTTTTTAGCATTTTAGCTTGGGGGGGGGGGTTTAGGTTTTTTTTTGGGGGGGGGGGTGGGGGAGGGGGTTTAGGTTTTGGGGGGGGGGGGGGGGGTTAGGTTTTTTTTTTTTGGGGGGGGGGGGTGGGGGTTAGGTGTTTTTAGCTATTTTAGGTTGTGTTCACATTGGTTCTCGCGGTTCTCACAATAAGGGTGGTTCTCGCATGAGCTCCTCCCTATATATATATATATGTATATATATATAGGGTCAGGATTTAGAGAGAACGGTGAAAAGTGTGAGAACGGTGAGAACGATTTTGGTGGATATACATATATATATATATATATATATATATATATATATATATATATATATATAGGGTCAAGATTTAGAGAGAACGGTGAAAAGTGTGATAACGGTGAGAACGATTTTGGTGGTGACATGTGGCATTGATGTTAAATTACACTAAGGGGTAATATTGTCAAAAAAACCCACTCACATGAACTGGGTGTTCAAAATAAAATGCCATAAAAACACCCAATTTAGAAAAACGCCAAACACTCAAAAGCTATATTTTTAAGCTATAATACAACAGCTAAAAAAAAAACCATTTTTTTGAACGCCATAAAACACTCAAAAGCTATTTTTTGAGCTATAATTTACAACAGCTCAAAAAAAACCATTTTTTTGAGCCAGCTCCTAGTTAAAACGTTATAACAAAAAAAACTATATTTTCAGGGTCCAAAGTGTAACTTATAGTGTGAACAAGTGTAAACAAGTGTGAACACAAGTATTTAATTAAAACGCCATAACAAAAAACCCATTTTTTGAGCCATCCGCCTAAATTAATATTTTTTGAGCTCAAAAAAATCATAATTTGTACTGTAAAAACACCGTAAAACACGCAGTTCAGAAAAACGCCATGAAAAGCTCAGTTGAAAACGCCATAAAACACTCAATTCAGAAAAACGCCATGAAAATACCTAGTTAAAACGCAATAAAAACACATAGTTCAGAAAAACGCCATGAAAATACCTAGTCTAAAACGCCATAAAACACCCAGTTCAGAAAAACGCCATAAAACCCAGTTAATTTTTTTTCAAAAAGTATATCAATAGTATACTCATTGGAAAGATAAAAAAACGCTGAGTTTTATGGTGTAATTTTTTTAGAAAAATAATCACGTATAAAAAAGTTATTGTCGTTTAAATATGATGGGGGAAAATGGCATGTGATTAGCATGTGCACATTTGATTGGATCTTCCTATTTTACCCCTCCTGGTAGTTCCAAGACCCTTATTATTTACAAAAATGTCACCGCATCAATCTCAGCCACAAACCACTAAGATCTTGTGGCTGAGAATCGTTCTCACACTTTGAGGCGTTCTCTCCTGATCATGTTCCTATATATATATATATATATATATATATATATATATATATATATATAGGGGAGCGCTAAAATGAAAACCACCTCCAGTTGTAAGAATCGAGAGAACCACTTTCTAATCACTAGATTTTCAAGATGGATGGCTGAGATTAAAAGTAATAAAAACTATTATAAAATTCTTTTTGTCTTACTATATTTTTAATATTTTATTGTTAAAGGGTATTAAAGTAAATTTGATTTTTTTTGTCATATTGTATATATCATTTTTTATTACATTTTTGTCCTATTGCATTAATTATTTTTTATTATAAATCAATTTTTTTTATTAAAGAATTTTTTAAAATCAGATTCTTTGATAATTTTTTTTTCAAGATTTGTTTAAAAAACATTTTTAAAAGCCGTTTTTTACGCCCCGTTTTTTACGCGTTGTTTTTTTACGTTTTACGTTAAAAGTTTTTACATAAAAGTTTACGTTTTAAATTTTTGCGCTAAAAAGTTTACATTTTACGTTTTAATTTTTACGTTTTAGGTTAAAAGTTTAAAAAGTTTACGTTTTATGTTTTGCGTTAAAAAAGTTTACGTTTTACGTTAAAAAGTTTACGGTCTTAACTTTTTTTTTACAAAAACTTTTTTACACAAAACGAACGCACTCAGAAATCGCAACTCGGTAAGTGTCTCAGATAGATTGTTATCATCATCGACTGTTGGGGAAAATATAAAAAACCAACACACAAAAATCAAAACAAATGAGTGGATTCTTGAAAAAAACTGGGTTTGGCTCAGATTTTTCGATAATCAGAGGCTGCAAAGAGGGGTTGTACGTTCAAAAACTACCCTCCACTATCCTTTGCCGCGCCATCGTCATCAAAATATGCGTTTTTTTTTTTGTATCATCATCACCCCAATCCAAGAACACAAATCAAACCCCCAAAAAAGATTGAAACTTATCATTGACTACAAAAAAAGCACACTTTCCCAGAAAACCCCATAACCCCACCTGCAACAAACCCACCTTGCAAAATCTAAACCATCCACCTTTAAAATTGAAACACACCTTACCATAACTAAGCGTTTTTGTAACAATAAGTCACCCTGATGTATAATTGATGACTAATTTTTGTTAAAAAAAAGTTGCTAAAGATTTAGACCGACAAACTGTCTAATCAGTCACCAAAGCATGAGTAGTTGTTCACCCTTAAATTGGCACACTAACTGCATGTTGCCCTCCATATGTCCCATCTCTTTACCCTCTCCCTCTCTCTAACCATCTTCAATGGAGTCAAGCACTCACCAATGATTCACTTTCACCTGACCACCACAAACCGCACCACCAACCGCCCTTCATTCCGGTCGTCTCCGAACAGTTGCAGCCACCATCACTTTTGCAGATCTGAGATAGGCTGCAGATTGGAGGGGTTTGGAGGAGATGAGAGATGGATTGCAGATCTGAGGTCGCTGGAGAAACGAGGTGTGTGTGGGTGGCAGATTGGTAGTGATGAACTGGTGGCGGTGATGGTTTTCTCCGGCGGTGATGGTTTTCTCCGGCCGTTAGGTTTTGAAGAGGGCGGCGGTGATGGTTTTCTCCGGCCGTTAGGTTTTCACCGGCAAGTTCGTCTCTGGTTTTTGAAGAGATGAGAGAGAGATGAAGAACAGAGAGATCCTATAATATTTTCAAAATTTGAAATGAAGAGAGAGAGAGAGAGAGAGAGAGGAAAGTGATGATATATGAGAGATGACAAGAAGGTCATATGACTTTTAATGAAGAGAGAGAGAGAGATTGGACATTTGAAGGAAATGACCAAATTACCATTTATTAAATGACCAAATTACCATTTATTCTGATTGGTTGATAGTGGTTCTCATGGTTCTTACAACTGGGGATGGTTTCTATTTTAGCGGCTTCATATATATATATATATATAGGGGAAGGGTCATTAGGGAACACTAAAAAAGTGGGGAACAGCGGGGAACCGGCTCAAGCGAACTCCGATTGGACTCATTCCAGCGGTGTTGGAACCGGCTCGTAGAACCCTAACTAAGATCTCTTAACCCTAAACTCTAAATCCTAACTCCTAAACTCTAAACCCTAAAGCTAAAAATAAGGCTAAAACCTAAGCTAAACCGTAAAATCTAAACTATAAACCCTAAAAGCTAAACCCTAAAGGCTAAACCTAAAGCTAAACCCTATAGCTAAACACTAAAGCTAAACTCTAAACCCTAAGGCTAAACCCTAAGGCTAAACCCTAAAGCTAAACCCTAAAAGCCAAACCCTAAAAGCCAAACCCTAATATATTTAGGGTTTAGGGGTTATGATTTATGGTTTAGGGTTAAGAGATCCTAGTTAGGGTTCGACGAGACGGTTCCAACGCCGCTGGAATGAGTCCAATCGGAGTTCGTCTGAGTCGGTTCCCCACTGTTCCCCACTTTTTTAGTGTTCCCCAATGAACCTCACACTATATATATATATATATATATATATATATATATATAAACTGTTTTTAAACAATTTTTTTGTATTTTTTAGTTTTTGATTTTTTTTTATTAAAAATGTTTCTACATGTACTTATAAAGAAAAACGTCGAAAAAATTTAGAAAAAAAATGATTTTTAACATGTTAAGTTGAATTTTAAGAGTGTTACCCGTTTTCCCACTTTTTAGTGTGGATAAATATATATATATATATATATATATATATATATATATATATATATATTGTGAGATTCATTGGGGAACACTAAAAAAGTGGGGAACAGTGGGGAACTGGCTCAAACGAACTCCGATTTGACTCATTCCAACGGCGTTGGAACCGGCTCGTCAAACCCTAACTAGGATCTCTTATCCCTAAACCCTAAATCATAACCCATAAACCTTAAATAAATTAGGGTTTGACTTTTAGGGTTTAACTTTAGGGTTTAGGGTTTAGCTTTAGGGTTTAGGGTTTAGCTCTAGGGTTTAGCTTTAGGTTTAGCCTTTAGGGTTTAGCTTTTAGGGTGTATAGTTTAGATTTGACGGTTTAGCTTAGGTTTTAGCCTTATTTTTTTTAGCTTTATGGTTTAGAGTTTAGGAGTTAGGATTTAGGGTTTAGGGTTAAGAGATCTTAGTTAGGGTTCGACGAGCCAGTTCCAACGCCGCTGGAATGAGTTCAATCGGATTTCGTCTGAGTCGGTTCCCCGTTGTTCCCCACTTTTTTAGTGTTCCCCAATGAACATTCCCTTATATATATATATATATATATATATATATATAGGTAAAGGTTCCTGTAAAAAAGACCAAAAGTGTGAGAATGATAAGAAAGAATCTACACCATTAGATCTTTGATCTAATGGTTTAGATTAATAGGGACCAAATTGTAAAATTTATTTTATTTTTTTGGACTGAATTGAAAATTATAGGGGTAATAAAGTCTTTATATCCATTCAAAATAGGAAACTGTAATCAAAATCCCTACAATTTCGATCTCTCTCTCCAATCGCACGACCAGAGCTCTCTCTCTCTACAATTTCGATCTATCTCTCTACATCGCAGTGGAGCGGCGGCGGCGAGCGGCAGCGGCAGTGGTGGTGCCGGATCGGCAGTGGTGGTGCGGCGGTGGTGGTGCCGGATCGGCAGTGGTGGTGCGGCAGTGGCGATCTCTCTCTCTACATCGCACGACCAGATGATCTCTCTCTCTCTACACGACAGCAGCGGCGGAGCGGCAGTGGTGGTGCCGGAAGTGGAGAAGATGATACAGAGGTTTAATGATTATTGAATGGTGTTATATATGTGCTGAATGGTGTTATTTTCTTTATTGAATGGTGTTATATGTGCTGAATGGTGTTATATTCTTTACTGAATTGTGTTATATTCTTTATTGAATGGTGTTATATTCTTTACTGAATGGTGTTATATACGTGCTGAATGGTGTTATATTCTTTACTGAATGGTGTTATATTCTTTACAGAGGTGTAATGATTATTGAATGGTGTTATATATGTGCTGAATGGTGTTATATTCTTTACTGAATGGTGTTATATTCTTTACTAAATGGTGTTATATTCTTCACTGAATTGTGTTATATACTTTCTGAATGGTGTTATATACTTGCTGAATGGTGTTATATACTTGCTGAATTGTGTTATATAATTATTGAATGGTGTCATATATATATATATGCTGAATGGTGGTTGCAGTGTTATTCGTAGTGTTTTTTTAGAGATCTTTTAAAAAAATCATGTTCCTCTAATTAAGGTGGCGGTTATGGTAAGTTTTGAATTAATTGAATTAATTATAAAATTACTTGTTTACCCTTTTGAATTAATTTAGATGGAGGACACATGTCATCTCCACAATATTTCTCACCTTTCTCACACTTTTAACCTTTTTTTTACAATAACCTTACCCTATATATATATACATATATATAGGGGAAGGTTCATTGGGGAACACTAAAAAAGTGGGGAACAGCGGGGAACCGACTCAAACGAACTCCGATTGGACTCATTCCAGCGGCGTTGAAACCGGCTCGTCGAACTCTAATTAGGATCTCTTAACCCTAAACCCTAATTCATAACACCTAAATCCTAAACCCTAAAGCTAAAAAATAAGGTTAAACCTAAGCTAAACGGTAAAATCTAAACTATAAACCCTAAAAGCTAAACCCTAAAGGCTAAACCTAAAGCTAAACCCTAAAAATAAACCTTAAAGCTAAACCCTAAAGCTAAACCCTAAAGTTAAACCCTAAAAGCCAAAACCTAATATATTTAGGGTTTAGGGGTTATGATTTAGGGTTTAGGGCTAAGAGATCCTAGTTAGGGTTCGACGAGCCGTTTCCAACACCGCTGGAATGAGTCCAATCGGAGTTCGTTTGGGTCGGTTCCTCACTGTTCCCCACTTTTTTGGTGTTCACCAATGAACCTCACACTATATATATATATATATATATATATATATATGGTAAGGTTATTGTAAAAAAATGTTAAAAGTGTGAGAAGTGTAAGAAATATTGTGAATGTGACATGTGTCCTAAATCTAAATTAATTTAAAAGGATAAACAAGTAATTTTATCATTGATTTAATTAATTGATAACCTTTCATAACCGCCACCCTTATTTATAGGAACATGATTTTTTTTAAAGATCTCTATAAAAACACTACGAATAACACTGCAACCACCATTCAGCACATATATAACACCATTCAATAATTATATAACATCATTCAATAAGTATATAACACCATTCAATAAGTATATAACACCATTTTAAAGATCTCTATAAAAACACTGCGAATAACACTGCAACCACCATTCAACATATATAACACCATTCAATAATTATATAACACCATTCAATAAGTGTATAACACCATTCAATAATTATATAACACCATTCAATAAGTATATAACACAATTCAATAACTATATAACACCATACACCACATATATAACAGCATTCAATAAAGTATATAACACCATTCAACACATATATAACACCATTCAATAAAATATATAACACCATTCAGCACATATATAACACTATTCAATAATCATTACATCTCCGTATCATCTTCTTCTCCACTGCCGGCACCACCACTGCCGCTCCGCCGCCTCCATCGTGTAGAGGTGGCCAACCACCCTACACCACCTTGCTGGATGTCTTTCTCTCGCTTGAACCAAACCACCGGAAACCACCTTGCCGGAACCCCTGCCCCTTCGGACACCCAAACCACCGCCGGAACGACACAGCCGCCGCAGTCATCGGAAAAACGAGAAGGGGGCGCTGTTCCGTCATTCAGATTCACCATCGAAAAAACTGGAGAAGAAGATGATACAGAGTGAAAACACGATTTTGTAGCTCGAACCAAACCACCCAAAACCACCATGCCGGAAACCCTTCTCCTTCGGCCGGATCTTTACTGAATCGGAGAAGAAGATGAGAGAGATTGAAATCACGATCTTGTACGTTTTTTGATAACTGCTGTGATTAAGAAGATACAGTTTCCTTTTTCAAAAATGATATAAAGACTTTATTACCCTTACATATTACAAATCAGTCCAAAATAATAAAACAGATTTTACAATTTGATCCCTATTAATCTCAACCATTAGATCAAATATTTAATAGTGTAGATTCTTTCTTACCATTCTCACAAAACCCTCTTTTTTACAGGAACTTCTACACATATATATATATAGGGGATGGATCATGAGAAAACTAGTTTAAATGGGAAAACCAAAAAAGCCTAAAAACATACCAATTTTTTTTTTTTTTTACAATTTTTTATAGAAAAATCGCTACTTTTTATGTATGGAAAAAAAAAAAATTTGTTGTTGTACTGCACATGTGCACTAATACATAAAGCTTAAACCACTTAACCCACCCCCCACCGACACCCCCCAAAAACCTAAACCCCTCACCCCCACCCCCCAAAAACCTAAATTCACCCTCCCACCAAAAGCCTAACCCCCCCCCCCCCAAAACCTAAACCCCCCACCCCCCACCCTCCCGAAAACCTAAAACTAAACCCTAAACATAAACCCGTAAAAAACCTAAACCCCCCACCCCCACCCCCCAAAAACCTAAACCCCCCTCCCCCCACACCCAAAAACCTAATCCTAATCCTAAACCTAAACCTCCAAAAAAACTAACACTAAAAGCTAAACTAGACTCAAAAAGCTAATTTTAAGCATGTAATGCAATTGTAGTACATGTTATATTGCACATGTGCACTACTATAATAATAGTATTGAAAACAAGACGACACCATAAATCTTTTTTTATGGCATAAAAAATATGCTCGAATATACTTGAATGAAAGATACAAAAATTTGTGATCTTATGGTGCCATTTTTGTTTTAAAATGATAACGTATGGAGAAATGGGAAATGTTTGAAAAGTTATATATTTTTTTTTTCAATTTTACCCCTCCTTCATTAAAAGTCCTCCCCTCCTTCATTAAAAGTCTCCCCCCCTCCTTTTTAGTGGTTTTTAGTTAGTTTTCTCATTTATATCTAGTTTTCTCATGATCATCTCCCTATATATATATTGTGTGAGGTTCATTGGGGAACACTAAAAAAGTGGGGAACAGTGGGGAACTGACTCAAACGAACTCCGATTGGACTCATTCCAGTGACGTTGGAACCGCCTCGTCGAACCCTAACTAGGATCTCTTAACCCTAAACCCTAAATCATAACCCCTAAACCCTAAATATATTAGGGTTTGGCTTTTAGGATTTAGCTTTAGGGTTTAGCATTAGGGCTTAGCTTTAGGGTTTAGCTTTAGATTTTAGGGTTTAGTTTTAGGGTTTAGGGTTTTGCCCTTAGGGTTTAGCTTTTAGGGTTTATAGTTTAGATTTTACAATTTAGCTTAGGTTTTAGCCTTATTTTTTAGCTTTATGGTTTAGAGTCTAGGAGTTAGGATTTAGGGTTTAGGGTTAAGAGATTTTAGTTAGGGTTCGACGAGCCGGTTCCAACGCCGCTGGAATGAGTCCGATCGGAGTTCGTCTGAGTTGGTTCCTCGCTGTTCCCCAGTTTTTTAGTGTTTCCCAATGAACCTTCCGCTATATATATATATATAGAGGCCGGTTATCATACAAATGCCCTTATCGTACATTACGTACGCTACAATCTCAGCCGTCCGATCATCTTCCCGCATTGAATTGTTACAAAAAACAACATGCTATTTCATCAAAATTATCACATGCGAAATTGGTACAAAAAACAACATGCGAATTCATAAAAAATTATCACATGCGAAATTGTTATAAAAAAAACAACATGCTATTTCATCAAAATTATCACATGCGAAATTGGTACAAAAAAACATGTGAATTCATCAAAAATTATCACATGCGAAATTGTTATAAAAAAAACAACATGCGATTTTAAAATGCGGGAAGATGATCTGACGGCTGAGATTGAAGCGTACGTAATGTACGATAAGCAATATTGTACAGTACTCTTTACCTATATATATATAATTAATTAACTTAACATGTTAAAAATCATTTTTTTAAGATTTTTTTAGGGCTTTTCTTTATAAAAATGGGTACAAACTATTCCAATAAAAATCATTCTTGTAAAAAAAAATCAAGCCTTGTTTTAACTGTTTTTTTATATTTTTAGTTTTTTATTTTTTTATTAAAGTTGCTTCTACAAGTATTTATAAGGAAAATCACTGAGTTTTTTTTTTAAAATTGATTTTTATCATGTAAAGTTGAATTTTTAAGAGTGTTCCTCGGTTCCCCACATTTTTAGTGTTACTCAATGAAACTCACACTATATATATATAAGAACGAAAACCCACTTGAGTTGTGTAAACTCAAGAAACCATTGTAAAAAACCAATGTAACATTTTTTATTTTTTCTAAAAAACTAAGAAATGTAACATATATATATTTGAACATTTTTTTTAAAAGAAAACCAAAAAAACACCAAGTAGTTTTTTTTTTAAATGTTAAAAATTTCTTGTTACATAATATATATGTCCAAAAAAATGTAACATACAAATTTTGAACATTTAAAAAAAACTAGTAGGCGTTTTTTTTTATTTTTTCATAAAAATGTTCAAGTACATTTATATTACATTTCCTGTTTTTTTTTAGAAAAAATAAAAATGTTACATATGGTTTATTTGGGTTTTCTCAACTTAAGGTGGTTTTCGATTTATCTTTCACCTATATATATATATATATATATATATATTAAGAGAGAGAGGATGTGTGAATATTAACTTTTTTTTAAATTGTTTGTTTTTATAGTTTTATTTATATGCTGGTAATATTAATATAGTGGAGGAATGATATAAAAAGAAAGTCTTATAAGAATATAAATAATAAATTTTAAATCAATAAAAATCTTTTATTTGATATGTGTAATTAATGTTATTTTAAAAGCATATATGTAATTTTACAATTTTAATTAATTAATTGTATGCCTCTAAATTAGATAACTAGTTAAACGTGTAACTCGTTTTTAAAATTATTTTTTTAAGACAACCTAATTTACGGTGAATGACAATTTTTTGTTTATGTGTCAGATAAAGAATAGAATAAATTTCGATATGTGTAGGATAAGGTCAGGGGCGGACCTAGGTAGAGCCCTGGATAATCGGGCGCACCTCTTGAAAAAAATTAGTCTATTTATAGGGCAAAATCCCGATCGCACCCTTTGAAAATTTGGTTAAACCTCTCGTTCGCACCCTTTAAAATATTTTTTGAGTCCGCCACCGGATAAGATGCAAGATAAATTTCTATAGGAAAAATTACACGTTGGTCCTTGTGGTTTCTGCCAAATTTTAATATCGGGTTAATATTTTTTTGTTGCAAAATCAGGTATTAACGTTTTAATTTTTTACAATGTTGAGTACTAAATAAGAGACATTTTAAAGTTGATCGAACTTAAGGTAATATATATTTGTGTGTATATATAAAAGAGTATATAAAGAAAAATGAACTGTAAGTGTCGTCAAAAGAAATGAAATTATATAAATTTGATGGTAATTAAAAATTAAAAATGAATACTATAATAAGCATAGAAAGTTTTGTAAATCTTTACCAAAAAAAAAAAAAGTTTTGTAAATGAGTAGAATAGAATACTAGGGTTTCTTAAATATGAATTGATCATTCTTTGACACGTGGAGGTAATACATGAAAGAATGATTTTTTTAACGGTAAACATAATCAATTTCCAGCATTCTTAGGGCACCTACTGGATAAATGAAGTACTCCGAGAGTAACCTGATTCCACCACTAATTTTAGAGAAAACCCGGTAACCCACCCGCCCGTAGACACGACAGTAAAATTATCGGTAAAACTCGTTTGGCTCGAGTATCCAACCCAGATTTCCCTGGGTCTCCTATCATTGCCCACTAGTGCCTCACTCTACACCAAATGAGAGTTGAACCTGCATCTCTTCCCTTTGATTTAGAGATCAAATATGAAAGATGGATCGAGTCATAGAATTAAAGGTTACCATTTGTCAACCAATTATATACATATTAAACACAAAGGTCGGTGGCATATGCCATCGACAAAACAACCACTAACTTTCCAGAAATTACAATATTGCCATGCATGCTTCTTTTGTCTTCTCTGATAATGATCTTTAGCTGCCCCTCAAAATTATAATATATGCCTCCTTCTCTCCTCATTAATGATTGTTATACATATTTAGCCTTCTCCCTTTTAATATAGCCCAATGGTGTTGGTGAGTTAGATAAGGTGTAGAATAGGAGAAGGTCATGGGTTCAATCCTCATGACATGCAAGTTTAGCCATTCAAAAAAAAAAATATATATATATATATACAGGCTCGGCCCAATCAAGGAAAATAGCAGCAATTTTAATTCGGTCCCTAGTGGTTTACTCTACTCAACTAGCTAGATATTTCTTTATTACTCTTTTTCGCTCCATTTGCACCATGAGCCATCAAACCCCAATATAATATAAAATGACACTAAAACTAAATAAAAACAAATAAAACCTATACATAAATTATATACTTCACACGGGACAAATATGTATATTTTACCACACATCAAATATCACCACACTTAACATTTTTTCGTCCCTGAAAAAGACTTATGTAAACGGAATCATAATCAGAAACATTCAGGTTCAAAATATAGATTATATTTATATAATATTAAAGATAAAGGTCTCTACTTAGCCCCTATACATTTATCTTCTTTTAATTTTCATATATTATAATTCTAATCCCTATTCTTTTATTTTTAACCCCTATACTTTTAGTTCTTTCATTTTACACTCTCAAACTAGGTAACTTAAGCATTCATTTTTAACTTTTAGTAATTGACAACTTTGATCTGCCGACTTTTTCTACTTAATAACTTAACGTCTCATTTTATTTGAATTGCTTTTAAAACTTTAGAACATAGCGTCACACATTAATATACTTTTTTTTATCTATGTCCAACCATATTAATGTCTAAATTACTTTTACGATTTTACACGGTTGTCTAAAATATTGTTACAACTTTACAATGCAATGAGCGAGCCATATATATATATATATAATGACGTTAATTTCACGAACGTACCGTGTGTAACAAAGTCAAAAAACGTGTAATTCATGTGCGGGCATCACATGTTAATTTCATCATTGTAACCACAATCCTTATATAGGTTACACTGAGTTTGATCGGATACGTCAAACACGTGTTTTATGTGGTTAACGCATCACATAATGTGTCGTCAGCTATAAACAACTAAGGTGCTGCCGACTTAACGCGCTGTGTATCGCAATTTTAATGTACGTGTCGTTTTAAAATTCACGTTTCAACGTAAATAACTCACTTTTTGACATAAACTTTTTTCTCAAGCGAGTCTGGTAAAAAATAATACGTTTTATACTTATTTTGTGTACGTTCGTAAACTGTATTTGAAAGCAAGTCAGGTCAAATATAATACGTTTTCATTCGATGGCGATGTATTTTTTTTAAGTAAAGAGTCGGGTCAAATATACAGTATAAATACGAGTTACTTTAACTTTTGACGCCGCCGCAACGCGCGGCGGGTCAAAATCCTAGTATACCTTGTTTACGAAGAAATCAAGTATAAAATTGAGATTTTACCCTTAACTCTATACACTCTCAAACCCTATTTTGCTATGTCGACATTCCCTCTATTTTTTTCCTACTATTAAAAATAAATATATGTCGAATATCCGAATATCTGTATTCAGGAAAACGATGAAGGTACTTTACATGTTTTATTTTTAGTTCATCCATTTATTATTGAGCAAATTACAAAAATCGTCCATTAATTAGAGATTAAAGTTATATTCATTATCTTGTTTATTACAGGATTAATGTTTTAGTTATGACAATATTAATGTCTTGTTTATTACTAGTTTTAATGAGGTTAAAACTATGGGTGTATATATATGAACTTGATGGTTCATACTAAAACACAAGAAAAATTTGTACACTCTTTAATCTCTAAATTTCCGTAAATTTGAGAGGGGTACTCTCAAATAGAGACAACTTCATATTTCTATCAACAATTCTAAATACCATTATACCCGGTACTATCTCGGGCATGAGAGTAATCTCCGACAGTACATGTCACACCCCAACCGATGACGGAAACATCGGGGCGTGGCACTGAGCGAAACAGATTGTCCATGAGTATGCATAACAACTATTCATTACCAGATAATTAAACGTCATGTCCCATACCACAACATATCCAAATAAAAACAGTTATTACACATAATTGTCTCAAAAACAAGTACTGTTCCGACGACTCAAATTAAGCGTGACATAACTAGACGCCTAGCTTGATTCACCAAGGCACAACAATTCCCTAGCATCTTAAGCACCTGTCACATACGTTAAAATAAAGGTCAATACACATCGTGTAAAGGTGAGCATACAAGTTTAATAGATATAATAGAGTTCGAAATCGTTTACGCATAACCAGCATGTAACATGTATAGTGCGAAGCTAGTAAGTTATCGACAATGAAATATGCACAGACTAGACTGCGAGTTGTAGAATGCGCAACACATATCACCACTGTGACACGTGAAGAGGTAACCTTAACAACCCCCGTCCATGACAGGTGCTGAGTCCAAACAAATAGTACTATCGTTGCTAAGGCGTCAGGCAACAATCACTGTGTTAACATAACATACAAGCATTCATCGAGTAATAAGTAACATGCAATAACGGTCAGCGTATAAATAGTGTTTGCGTTGTGTGATCGATGTGATTTAGAATAAGTAACGTATGTAACACCCAAAAGTGCATAAAGCAAAAAGGGATCTAGTATACTCACAGCGATGGTAATGGATTGAAGGGAGCGCTAGAGTGATTAGCCTGAACAGTTGACGGTAGCATAATGATGAGCGGTGCGTAAAACGGTGTAAAGGTGAGCATACAAGTTTGATAATAACATATAGAGTTCGAAAGCGTTACGCATAACCAGCACGTACACAGAGTGAAATGAGGCATGTTAGTTATCGACATGAACCTATCGATACCAATGTTTGCGGGTTGACTGCCCAAGGCAGTTCGTAATACATGATCACCACTGTAATCCATGCAAATAATTGTCTTTAACAACCACCGAGTGAACGGGTGCTGAGTCCAAACTATAGTACTATCGTTGCTAAGGCAGGTAGACAGCATTCCATGTGTTAACATAACAAACAAGCATTCATTAAGTCACGTAATACATGCGGTAACGGTTAGCGTTTAAAGTATTGCGTAGTGTGTTCGATGTGATTTTGTGATGCGTGTGAAGTGTGTATATAAGTTTAAGTATATTTTAAGCCCTTTTACACTTTTTAGCCAAGTTTTAAATTTATAAAACACGATATTTACTAACACTAAACACACATATGGGCAAGTGCACCCATCGTGAGCGTAGTATAGTGTTGGTAAGATACCGAGTTCGTCCAAGGACACAAGAGATTTTAGTACCGGTTTATCCTCAACGTCTAATCAAATCAAAAGTTTAGGAAAAAGGTTTTAAACTAGAAAAATAAAAGCTAACTAAAATGCTGAAAAATAAAATAAAAGTAAAAAACAGATAGACAAGATGAATCACTTGGCTCCGACTCGTGTATAGTGTAACCTTTGATTATTTCCGCACTTTTGCACTATTTAAGAGATTATCTTAGTTATTGTAGTAGGCCCCTCTTTTGAAGGTGACGTTACCCTCAACCCAGTAGTTTGAGTCAGCAAGGATGCAATCCTAAAGGGTCGGATTATTGAAAGATAATTAATTAAGTTATTAATGCGTATTGTGGTAGGCCCCTCTTTTGAAGGTGACGTTACCCTCGGCTAAGTAGCCTGAGTCAGCAAGGATACAGTTCTAAGTAGCCGGGTTAAAGTATTAATAGTAGCTTACATATGAGGGGATCAAAGAGTTTGGACCCCCGCCATCCAATACCGGTGGGTATTGAAGGAGGTCCTACTAAATTTGACCCAGGTCCTTGCAGGATCTATACACTGAACAAGGCAAGACTCTTACCAAACCGTTCCCTTAACCCCCGACCAGGTAGCCAACATACCTCCATATAGACCGTGGAGATATGAATGGTGAAAATCTTTTATTTTATATAGACAGTAAAATAATGCCAAGACACCACAGACAAACGATAAGGAAGAATCACCTTCAACATAAGAAACTAGTTATTAAAGTCATTAATACATAACCAAGTAAAAAGTGCGAAAAGATTAAAAATACAAAGTATTACACTAGACACTTGTCTTCACCAAGTGATGTAAGAGACTTAGGCAAACATGGCCTTTGATTGTCAAGAACTCTTACGATCAATCTTGGATCCCGAGACGACTCACACACTCTATGATGGACAATGGATGATGGTGGTGGATGGTGGTGTTGTGATGGTGGTGGGTGGTGGGTGAAGTGTGAGAGAGGTGGTGTGCCAAGGGATGGTTTGCAAATGAGCCAAGCACCCCTATTTATAGCCTGAACAGTAGCTCGGGCACGGTCCCGTGTCCATCCTCTTCTCTGTCTTCATTAATTGCAGTTTGTCTGCATTAGTTGACCACGCCCACGTGTCCGCTGGGCACGCCCCCGTGTGCAGAAGCGTATCTGTACTATCAAGATTTTCCTGGATTCTGCGAATCTTATAGTTGACCACGGCCCCGTGTCCGCTGAGCACGACTCTGTGGTGGGCGATAGAAGCTTCTATAGCTTTGTCTTTTATGCTGGCACTTGGGTACGCCCCCGTGTTCACTGAGCACTGGGCGTGTTCAGCCTTCTGTTCTCTTGTTTTGCTTGGGAAGATGCTATCGGGGAGGTCGGGCATGCCACGTTTGTTCCTTTTCTTGTATTTATGTTAGATTTAGCTGCATTTTTGCTTCTTTTGTTAATTTGAGCTCATTTAATCCTGAAAATACAAAAGGAAGACAAAAGCACACTTTTTCCAACATTAGTACTAAAAATGGGTTAGTTTTATGCCACAATTGATGTAATTTATATGTTGCATTTTGCACACATCAAATACCCCCACACTTGAATCTTTGCCTGTCCTCAAGCAAAACTCTTTATAATGTGGCTTTACACTCCCAAATGGAATGGGTAGAAGAGAAGGTTTTTGGGCTTGTCATAGAGTGTCGGGATTTCCAAGATTCTTTATTAAGTTTTTATTTTTATTTATTTACAATCCTATTCGTCATGATTTATTTAAAACTTTTCATAAGATAAATTACTTATTAGGGCATAACATGCCTTTTTAAAATTCCATTTATATACAAGTTCACACACCTCACGGGGGATCACTCAACACTCGGCCAAAGATGTATTTTAGTGAATCACTCGAGAGCGGCATGGAACTTACTCCTACCATAGGCTTGCCAAACAATCAATCCTCCTCCTTTTTTAACTATAAACCTTTATAAATATCAAGAGGACTTTTGGGTGAAGCGTTAGGCTTGGGTTAAAGGTAGGTGGTTGGGTTAGTGGTTAGTAGAAAAGGGTGAAAAAGTGTAAAAAGCGTCGGTTTTCGTAAGACTTTATTTTTACAAATTTTTATTTGGATGAAGCTATTATTCAAACAAAGTTATTTTTGATAAACTTGCTTGTTTATTTCTTTTGCTTCATCATCAACATATTTTTTTTTCAAAAGTCATATGGAAAACCGAGCTTGTTACTAAAACAAAGGGTTAAAAATAAAAAAAAGGTTTTGGTGGGTGAAAGGGTGTTTGGTTTGGGTTAAGAAATGAAAAGGTTTAGGCTCAAAGGGGTTAACTAGGGGGATTTTGGGTAGGTGGTAAAAAAAAAAAGAAAAATAATGGAGTAGAAATAAAAAGGGTTAGTCCTAATGCCTCCATCATTTACTTACTCGGGTTTAAGTTGGTAAGGATCGGGAATGTATCGTCGTGGCAAGTTCTAGAGTCGTAAGAACCAAGCGGCTATTCACACTAGAAACGAAAAATGAGCATTTAGTTTAAAGATATGTATTTGTATGCTCAATAAAGGCTCAAAACTCACTTTTGTTGGAATGGGTTTTTATGTGATCAAGTATATATAATCAAATTTTAACTAAACTTGTCATGCCTTTTCATAATTTTCTTATGTTGGTTCTTTTTATCACGACGCTATCGGTTGTAAATTTGTAAAAATATAACCTTTTTAGAACTTGAAATTCCCAAGTTAAACCTAGACAAGTAAAAAAAATGAATTTTTTTTTTTGAAAAAATTTGGGGTGATTAGCGGTTCCAATAGAGTTTTGTGTAAGGCTTGTGATTAGGACTTGCAAGATTCAAGGTTTTAGCATCCCCCCACACTTAAATTACACATTGTCCTCAATGTGTCCCAAAAATAAGTTTTTAGGTTGATTGAATGTGTAAAAAGGTGTGAAAAAAGCAAAATTTTATGTTACTGGGCGTCTGGACACGGCCCCGTGTCCGATAGACACGACCCCGTGTTCAGGTGCCAGTAACGAAAACTTACAGAAGGTAGGCACGGGGGCGTGTCCACTGGGCACGACCCCGTGTGTGGCAAAAGTCTGCAGATTTTAAACAAACAGCAGGTCTGGGGAAATGGGCACGGTGTTGGTGCAGTTGTCTGTCGACTTCATCTTCGTTCGAGTCTCAGATTGTGAAAGAGCTCGAAGACCGGTAAAGACTGAAGAATGAGAAGACTCGTTACTTCAGACTCGTCAACATTCGAGGGG
Organism: Helianthus tuberosus; assembly: GCA_030545235.1. Lineage (NCBI taxonomy): Eukaryota > Viridiplantae > Streptophyta > Magnoliopsida > Asterales > Asteraceae > Helianthus > Helianthus tuberosus. Next base: position 156,776,735 of record CM060418.1, on the reverse strand, counting down.
GAATCTGTCAGTGCATGCGTCTGTCGACTTCGTCTTGTATCGAGTCGTAGATTAGTATTAAAGATCAGGGCACGTAGTACGAGTAACATGTCAAAAATAGGTTGGGAGGTAATTCCACACGAAATTTCAAGTGTAATTCCGCATGGAATTACAAAGTGTAATTCCGCATGGAATTACAAATTGTAATTCCACACGAAATTACCCTCTCCTATAAATAGGTGTTGTGCCATTTCATTTGTAACGTTCTTGTTTCCGACGCCGAGGTGCTGTCGAAGTGTCACCGTGCTATAAATCGTTTCAAGATCAATAAACAAGACAATTAATAGTGAATACAAGCTAAACAAAGACAGAATCAATGAATTCTGCCTCTGATTCTGTCTGAGCACTCTTCTGATCGACTCGTTTGGTCGTTTCACGATCCTACATGTGGTGTCAGAGCACAGGAAGAAGAGTTCTTACTGTTTAGTTCGTTTTCGCTGGAAAATTCTGACTTCTACACCTTCTTTTACAAATTTATCAGGATTTAACGGTTGAAATGGACTGATTTTCACATATTTTGTGCAAAACACTGTTTTAACAAAGCCTTTAGAAAATTGGACCTTAATTCAATCAGAAACTTACAAAATTTTTAATTCCACATGAAATTTTGTTCGAAATTGATGACATTAGCTAATTTCGTTTGAAATTGTTCCTTAATTTCGCACAGAATTATAACTGTCAACTAATTTCGTTTGAAAATCTTGTTAATTCCGCACGGAATTAGTAATTTCGTTTCAAGTCTTTTAATTTAGTGTGAAATTATATAATTCCGCACGGAATTACATAATCTCGTTTGAAAGTTTTAATTCTGTTTGAAGTTTGTGTGCAGGTTAATTTCACTTGAAGAAATATCGTTTGAAAGAGGTATTTTCGTTTGAAAGCTGAGTTTGTGAATCTTTGAAAATCAAAACATGGATCTTGAAGAATTATTGGCGTATATGCATTATGAATCTCAGCAGTATATTCCGATAAAGCATGAAGAAGAAATAGTCTCAGCAAAAGAAGCTTTGGAAAAAGTTCCGGGTTTTTATCACTCGTCTGATGAAGAGAGTGACAATTATGAAGAGGAAATCCGAGAACTTGAATATCTTAACCAACAACTTTCACCTGTAAATCATACTGGAAAGTTATTTTATGAAGGTAAAATTGAAAAGTTAAAAGAAAAACAACCTGCAAAAAGGAAGAATCAAAAGGCAGCAACTGTTAAACAAAAGATCAAAGCTGAGAAAGAAGAAAAAATAGAAACAGCTGAAGAACAAATCAAACCTAGTGTGAAAAAGCAGGTTGAACAAATTACAGCTGTCAAGATTGAGAAAGAAGAATCTGAAAAGCCTGTATCTGTGAATCCTGAACCATTGTTAAAGAAAGAGGTTGCAGAAGACGCATCTATCTTTGATCATTCATCAGAAGAAAAGAGTAAGGATGAAAGTGTTCATGAAGAGAAGAAACAGGTTGAAAACATTTCAGTTTTGAAGGTTAAGACGAAAGCTGATGATAAACAGATTCTTGAGATGTGCTTAACTTGTTGAGAGTTTGTCATTAGAAAACGAAAATCTTAAAAAATCAGAAAATGTTTTAAAAAATCAAGTAAAAAATTTAGAAAATTAAAAAGTGAAAAATATTTTCTTAGTCAAATAAAGATTTTGGAAGATGAGAAAACTATTTTTGGTAAAAACAACATTGAAAAACAAATTGAAATAAATTCTCATCTTCAGAAAATCATTCGACTTGAGCATGAAGCTGTAAATGCTCAAAATAAAATCAAGGAGTGGGAAGAAAAATTGAAAGTATTTGTGAATACTTCATCAATTCCCTGTCCAAAACCAATAAATTCAGCTCCAATAAGTGACAATGTCACAAACTTTGACAAAGTCATAGTTGAAGATTGTGATGAGAAATCTGATGATGAAACTGAAAAAATTGAGAAAAAGAAATTATTTTTGAAATTAAAAGAAAAGTTTCAAGAAACTGTTCCGCAAACAACTGAAAAAGGAGAATGCTCTATGCAAAAACCTTTGAAGAAGAAAGTGGAACAAAAACAAAAGGAGAAAAATTTGAAAAATGATAAAAAAGAAAATAAAAGCTCATCAGATCAATCATCCAATCGCAATCAAAAATCACAAAAATTGAAAAATCAAAACTAAAAAATTGTTGGTAATAAGTGGTGCAGGTTTAACCACAGTGCTCAAAAGCCAAATCCAGCAAACAAGAGGAGAAATGATTATCACCAAGCCAAACAGTGCTATGATCTGAATGTTTGGACTGAAAGTGGTGATTGGTACGATAACCGAGTGTGTTACACTTGTGGTGTGAGAGGACACATTGCTGTTAACTGCCAAAGTTGGAGTTATGAGACGAGAAGATGCTATAACTGCAATATCAAAGGTCACATTGCCAGAGATTGCCCAATGAGATCAAAGGAAAGATCGAGGACTGAATCTCAGAAAATGGCAAAGAAACCAGTCAATGTTAAAGGAAAGCCCAAAGAACAGAAAGTTCAAGAACCTAAAGTTCAAGAACAGAAAGTTCAAGAAAAGAAAGTAAAGCTTTCTCAAGGGCAAAAAGACAGACTGAGGAAGAAAAGAAAGAAAGCGAGAGAGTATCTCGAAAGGATTTTGTCCTCGGATATAGCTGAAAAAGCAAATAACAGTTCTGGTAAATCGTTTTGTTCTCCGAAGACAGATCAATCAAACAAAACGGATTCATCAGATACAAATCTGAGGACGAAAGGGAAGAAAAAGAAAGTGGAGAATTCACTTCCTGGTGATGAATTTGTTTCTCCGGAAACAAAGGAGCCAGTTGTTGGTGATGAATCTGGCTCTTCAAAGTCAGACAAGCCATGTTCAGGCAATGAATCTGGTGTGGTAAAGCCAGAAGAGCCGTGTGATGAGGTAAAAGTTGAGAATTCTAGTCTAACAAGAATTCAAAAATCACCCAAGGACAGTCAGGCTTGGGTGAATTTGTTTAAATGAAAAACCTGACTTGCTGGAGCTCCCAGGTTGGTAAGTGTGGAGCAGGTATCGGCATCTTTCTTGAGAAATTCACAGGTCGATAACTGTGATATTTCGATTTAAAAGTGGTAAATCAGGGACATTAAGTTGTACTTGATTTTCTACAAATGATGTTTGTAGATTGATCTTAAAAATGTTAGTTTTTACAAGTGGTTGAAGAAAACAAGGTGATGAATGATCCCCATGTTTGAGAAATGACTCACAAAACTTATTTTCTGGAAAAACCATTTTGATTAATACAAACTTAAGTGTTTTGAAATCACCATGGGAAAATGTTTTGTTGCCAGGGGAAGTTCTGATTGTTCAAGCCAAGTGAATGGAGAATTGAAGTAATTCTCATCATGTTGTCAGTTTATCTTTGTACATTTCATTTTCAAATTTTCCCAGAAAATCAAAATTGAAACATATTTTGATTTTAGGGGGAGTAAAAATTTTTTAAAAAATAGAAAATTTGAAAATTACAAAAACATTGAAAAATGCAAAAATTAGTTTTGTTGTATAAAAGAGGAAATGATAATAGATCATTTGGACTGTCACAGCATGCTAAAGAAATGTAAAGTCTAATGTGATAAACGGTCTCACTAAAGATGTGACGGTAGGCTCAGCTAGACTAGTAGATTTGCGATAACGATACAAACCTAAAATGAAAAAGCCTAGTTCTAGTGGGAAACATGGTTGAAAGCATAGTACTTAGTTTTGTCCTTCTTGATTGTGTGCCTACTCGGTAATCGCTGATTGTCGAAAGACATAAAACTGGTTAAGTTTGTGAACTTTCACAACTTTGCTAAAAAGTCGCTGTGATTGTGCATTTTATTTTGCGAAGATTTAAACTTGTTTTATTTATTTATTTTGTTTAAGCATTGGACATCCTCTGCGTATACGTGAGTATCGACCTGGATGTTATTGCCTAAACATTCTGCGTTATTTTCTTTGGTGTTTCGTTTAAGCTTTGGATCACCTCTGCGTATACGTGAGTATCGAACTGGTGGTTAAAGCCTAAACAATTTCAACTTGTTTTATTTTTCTTATTTTGTTTAAACATTGGACTTTCTTTGCGTATACGGAAGTGTCGACCTGATTGTTAATGTTTAAACATTCTGCTTTGTTTTCGCACAAATCACAGTTAATAAAAGTTTAAAGGCATTACTTGAGTCAGTGTATTGCATGATGAGGGGATATGCTGAGATCGTGGGGTCCATAAGAATTTAGTGCAAAATTAATATACCTTAACGTATCGGTAAGCATTTCGAAAGTTTTTAGATTGAGTTTAAGTGGACATCAATATCGCCAATCAACGTGAATCGTTTAGAACTGAAAATGTTTAAAGCTTAACGGTGCTAGTGATTTGTCTCGAAAACTGATATGATTCTCTTACGCAGACTCACAAAAATATTGTTTGTAAATATTTCATTTCTGCATTTAAATTCTGTTCTTGCATTTATGTTTTATAATTTTGAAAAATACAAAAAGATTTTCGACAACTGATGTTGAAGAGCTGATTTTCAAAATTCCAAGTGCTGAACATGATGAACAGGGTTGGTAGTGTGTGCTTAAATGAAGAAATTTGTTTTGAGAAAGAAAGTTATATTAGTTAATCAGGGTCATTAATTTGAACTTGATGTAACTATTAATAGTAAGTTTTTCTTATTGATTTAAGTAAAAACTTATGTTTTGATGATAAAATGTGTGTAAGAGATGAGCTGAACAGAACTAAAAGCCAAGGTTTGATTTCAAGGTGATAGCTAATTCCAGACAGCGATCCCATCATGATGAAAGGGGGAGTCTGACGAGGTTAGAGCCAAAGAGAAGATCCTGGTACATGTTAAGAAAGAAAGGAGATCGATCAAGATTGAAGAGTCGTCATGATGAAGACTCTCACTGAAGATTTCGTCAACATCCAAGGGGGAGTCTGTTGGTGCAGTTGTCTGTCGACTTCATCTTCGTTCGAGTCTCAGATTGTGAAAGAGCCCGAAGACCGGTAAAGACTGAAGAATGAGAAGACTCGTTACTTCAGACTCGTCAACATTCGAGGGGGAGTCTGTTAGTGCATGCGTCTGTCGACTTCGTCTTGTATCGAGTCGTAGATTAGTATTGAAAGATCAGGGCACGTAGTACGAGTAACATGTCAAAAATAGGTTGGGAGGTAATTCCACACGAAATTACCCTCTCCTATAAATAGGTGTTGTGCCATTTCATTTGTAACGTTCTTGTTTTCGACGCCAAGGTGCTGTCGAAGTGTCACCGTGCTATAAATCGTTTCAAGATCAATAAACAAGACAATTAATAGTGAATACAAGCTAAACAAAGACAGAATCAATGAATTTCGCCTCTGATTCTGTCTGAGCACTCTTCTGATCGACTCGTTAGGTCGTTTCCCGATCCTACACACGGGGGCGTGTCGGCTGGACACGACCCCGTGTAGACAATCTGCAAAGTCAAAAAACAGGTTTCTGGCTCCGGTTTTCCTGTCCCGGCTTTAGTAGCACTTATGTTTTGTGCTCTAAGCCTCGTATATACCTATTTTATCAATAAACACTACACCAAACCATAGCAAACCTCCTAAATTACCAAGTTCAACATCCACATCACAAAGTTAAAAAGAAAAACAAATGCAGAAAGTAAAAAAGAGTTAAAGGAAAGTAAGTTGTTCAACACACGGCACCCAGGCCGGAAATTGTTCAAGATAAATGGGGGTTAACCTGTGGGATCACCAACCAATCGCTTTTGCCTTCGCTCCTCCAGCCTAGTCCATGTCCTCGTCCTCATCATCATCATCTCCTCCACCATGCCCCGCAATGTACTCCCGGATATTCCCAATATCATCTTGGATATCGGATATGTTTCTCTCTATTGCTCCAACCCGGGCATACGTGTTGCTCGCCATGTTATAGGTGTTCCTGGTGCACATGAGGTTTTCCTGCAATAAATCATGTAAACTTTGGAAGTTAGGAAAACCGCCTCCTTGTGAGGAGGACTGGCCCGGATCACCGTGGGGCTGATACTGGTATTGATGATGTTGTGGAGCGTGAAGGACAAGTGCCTCTTGCGGGTTCCATGCATGCCCCTGCATCCTTTGGAAGCTAACTGTTCCGTCTTCAGCCTCATAAATCAAGCTCATGGAGCGGCAGATGTGTATGTCCACCCTTCCCGACCATGGACTCCTCTCGAAGGACCTAGGTATGTTCACGAAGTGCTTGAAGAGACGGTATATCCACCCCCCGAAGAAGATAGCGGTTGGTGAAGTAGCAAGCCGGTTCAGATGCATGTTACGGAGCAGGAGGTACGGAACATCTAGGTGTCTGCGGGTATGAATGCAATGAAGGACCACCAAATCTCTCAACCCAACAACGCCACTGCTATCATGCCTTTGGCTAAGAGAGTAAGCGAGGACCCTATGGATGTAACGGTAAAGTGGGTCCCTCAACTTAGTGCTCTTAGTGCTGCTCGGGTTGTAGTGCCCTTCTCCAATTTGAGCCCAAGCAACTTGGCACTCATTTTCATCCAAATCTCGCACCCCTCAGGTGTTTTCTTCATTACCCGCATCTTCCTCCTCATACAGCCCGACTATTGACCCAAATTGTGCCATTGAAATCGAGTACCTAGTTCCACCACATCGGAATGCTACCCCATCATTGTCAAATGGGTCGCACCTTGAATTGAACGTTAAGGTGCTATAGAATTCCATAGTGCACTCGTGGACTGAGCGAAGTCGAGTGGTTAGGGCGACTCTTAGTGGGCCGGTAACGAGGTTGTTAAACCGGTCAAGTTGGTTCACCATTGCTAACAAATCCATGCATGCTTGTCTTGGGTATTCTTCCGGTCTTGTTTGAAGTACTTCGTATCTTGCCCTAGCATCGAGCTCATTTGCATTGAACCTCGTGAATTTCCTCGACATCTGAAAGAATACACCAAAAGTTAGCATGAAATAGTGGAATTTTCGGACAAAACTGCAAACAGCGAGCTGGACACGGCCCCGTGTTCAGCGGACACAACCCCGTGTCCAGGCATCTGTTACTCAAAAATTTCATTTTTCGACCCGGTTTCGAAAACTTGAAAATTCTTGGTTCACTAGGTGCGGTTTCCCCCAAAACTGAAACCCCAAGTGCCGTTTTTCCCAAAACAAACCGTTTACCCATTCAATTTTATCTTTTTCGATTCAAAAACAAGGGTTTGAGGTTTTTGTGAGAAATCGGGCGAATATTTGAACAATACAAGTGGATTTACTCCCTATAACATTAATCTAACTAAATGCTAACAGATTAAAGCAAAAATTTGAGGTTCGATCCGGATGAAGTTCAAGAACCCTAGATTTTCCCCAAATTTTTGAAGTTTTAACTACATGCAAATGCTTATTCTAACTACTAATGATGATAGAATCATACCTTGATGTTGTTAGAAGTAGGGGAGACGTCGAAAATCTGCGGAAAATCGCCTTGAACCAGAGCGTTTTTGGGGAAACGAGGTGTGTGGAATGGTGTAACAGTTATGAAAAAGGGGATTTATCTCGACAGTCACGCGGACACGGCCCCGTGTCCAGCGGACACGGCCTCGTGCCGAGCAATGTTGGGAAATTTTTTTTAAGTGCTCGTGTGAGTGCCCTTGTTTTCCCAAAACTTGGTTAGAAGACTTACCGATTAAGATGTCATCCCGTTGATTCGTAACTTACCAGGTATGATGTTGTTGCTTTTATTCTTCGACCATTTGAAGCGAGATTTCTTCCTCTTCATCCTCAATAAATCATTGATAGAGTTTCAGCCGTTGGCCATTGACTTTGAATGGAATTCCATTCCGAGATTTAATTTCTACTGCACCGTGTGGGAAAATATGGGTGATGGAAAAAGGTCCTGACCACCTAGACTTTAATTTACCAGGAAACAATCGAAGTCGTGAATTAAACAAAAGAACTTGGTCTCCAACTCGAAATTCATTTGGTTTAATATGTTTGTCATGAAAGTTTTTCATTCTTTCCTTATAAATTTCGGAGTTTGAGTATGCATAATTCCTAAGTTCGTCTAATTCATTTAACTGACAAAATCGATTTCTACCTGCAAATTCTAAATCTAAGTATAAATTTTTAATTGCCCAGTAGGCTTTGTGTGCAATTTCTACTGGTAAATGATAGCTTTTTCCATAGACTAGCTTATATGGGGTTGTACCTATTGTTGTTTTATAAGCAGTTCGAAAAGCCCATAAAGCATCATCTAATTTATCTGCCCATTCTTTTCTATTTAACCCTACGATTTTTTCAAGTAATCGTTTTAAACCTCTATTAGTCACTTCGGCTTGTCCGTTTGTTTGAGGGTGATATGCTGTTGAGACCCGGTGATAGACCCCATATCTTGTTAAAAAAATTTCGAGTTGATGGTTGCAAAAATGGGTCCCTCTATCATTTATTAACGCTTTAGGTGTTCCAAAACGAGAGAATAATTTTTTCAGAAATCTTACCACGACTCTTCCATCGTTTGTTGGAAGTGCCTCGGCCCATTTAGACAAGTAATCTACTGCCACAAGTATATTTGTTTCCTTTTGACGGTGGGAAAGGTCCCATAAAGTCGAGTCCCCACACATCAAAAATTTCACAAACAAGAATACCATTTTGTGGCATTTCGTTTTTGGAAGAAATATTACCTGTTCTTTGGCAAGCATCACATGTCTTGACAAGACTTTGGGCGTCTTTGTAAATGGTTGGCCAATAAAACCCTGAATCAAATACCTTTCGTGCGGTACTAGCGGCACCATGATGTCCTCCGTATGGACTTTCATGACAATGGCGGAGAATTCTTCGTGCTTCGCTACCATGTACGCATCGTCGGATGAGTTGGTTGGCACACATTTTGAAAAGATAAGGGTCTTCCCAAAAGTAATGCTTCAAATTAGCAAAGAATTTTTTTCTTTGATGATGTCGCCAACCTTTTGTGACTATACCGCTAGCTAAGTGGTTAGCATAGTCGGCGTATCATGGTTCTTCTTTGTATTCCACCATTTCTAGGGACTCCGTCGGAAATTTTTTGTTGATTTGCTCGTCCCTGGTTGCCTCCAAAGCTGGGTCTTCTAAGCGTGAAAGATGATCTGCTGCGGTGTTTTCTGGTCCTCTTTTGTCTTTGATTTCAATATCAAATTCTTGGAGGAGTAAAATCCACCGAATCAAACGTGGTTTTGCATCCTGCTTTTTGAAGAGATATCGAATGGCTGCATGATATGTATAGACTATAGTTTTAGAAAGAACAAGATAAGAACGAAATTTATCAAAAGCAAATACCACGGCTAGTAATTCTTTTTCAGTTGTTGTGTAATTTTCTTGTGCATCGTTAAGTGTTTTACTAGCATAATAAATTGCGTGAAAATGCTTTTCTTTTCTTTGTCCCAAGACAGCTCCAACTGCAAAGTCACTTGCATCACACATGATTTCGAAAGAAAATTTCCAATCAGGCGCTATCATGATAGGTGCATTGACTAACATTTCCTTTAAGGTTAGAAATGCTTGATCGCAATCCTTGTCAAAGATGAAAGGAGCATCTTTTTCAAGTAATTTTGTTAGAGGTCTTGAAATTTTAGAAAAGTCTTTGATAAATCGCTTATAAAATCCGGCATGCCCTAGGAAACTCCTGATAGCTCTAACGGAGGATGGAGGTGGTAATCGAGAAATAGTGTCTATTTTTGCTCGATCAACCTCCATTCCTTCGCTTGAGATTTTGTGACCGAGTACTATTCCCTCCGTTACCATGAAATGACATTTTTCCCAATTAAGGGCGAGGTTAGTTTCCTCACATCGGGATAGCATTCGTTCAAGGTTATCGAGGCATTTGTCGTATGAATCCCCAAAGATAGAAAAGTCGTCCATGAAGACTTCCATTGTCTTTTCTATCATGTCATGGAAAATGGCTACCATGCAATGTTGGAATGTTGCAGGGGCATTACATAGACCAAATGGCATGCGTCGATAAGCAAAAGTTCCATAGGGACATGTGAAAGTTGTCTTTTCTTGGTCTTCGGGTGCTATCGGGATTTGAAAGTAACCTGAAAAACCATCCAAGAAACAGTAAAATTTATGACCGGATAATCTTTCTAACATTTGATCAATGAAGGGCAAAGGAAAGTGATATTTCCTTGTTGCTTCATTTAATCGTCTATAATCTACACATACTCTCCATCATGTGACGGTTCTCGTTGGTATTAATTCATTCTTTTCGTTAGTTATTACCGTCATACCTCCTTTCTTTGGAACTACTTGGGCGGGACTTACCCAAGGACTATCGGAGATAGGATAAATAAGTCCGGCGTCAAGTAATTTGATGACTTCATTTTTAACCACTTCTTGAACATTTGGATTTACTCGACGTTGTGGTTGTATTACCGATTTGTAGTCATCATTCATTAAAATTTTGTGCGTGCACATGGAAGGACTTATTCCTTTAATATCTACAAGCTTCCAAGCAATCGCATTTTTGTGTTTTTTCAAAAGGTTAATTAATTTTTCTTTTTCTAAACTATCTAACTTAGATGAAATAATTATAGGTGATTTGCCATCTTTGTCTAGAAAAGCATATTCCAAACCTTTTGGAAGTTCTTTGAGCTCAAGAGGTGGGTCTTTAGGAGATTCCTTATTTGGTTGCTCATTTTGATCAAGAACTTTAAAAGTTTGTTCTATGGCGACCTCTTCTTCAACAAAGTGGTCAAACTTTTCACTTGTATCGGGTGGTTCATCTTCATCTTCAATTTGGGGGTCATTATTGCCGAATGGATATTTCATTGACCGCTCAAGATCGACACTCTTTTTAAATGCCCCTAATTGAATAGGTAGATTGTTGTACTTCCGGTTCTTCAAAGCTTCGTGGGTTTTTACAAAGGGTCATCCCAACACTAGAGGAGCGTCATCGAGGATGACAAAGTCGGTTGGGATTACCATTTGATTTGTTTGAACCAAGACATCCTCAACTACACCGATTGATTTTATTATTTTTCGATTAGATTGAAAAATGGGTATTTGAAGTGGAGAAAAATCACTAATACTTAATTTTTCGAAAATGTAGTTAGGCATTATGTTAACGCAAAGATCTTTATCAATTGAAACATTACTAATAAATGAATTTTGAAAAAAACATGGAACCGGTGTAATGTTGATTTCAAATGGATCTTCTTTTATTAGCGAGGTTTGATCTTTAGTTAACTTAACACTTACTGTTTCATCAATTTTAGTGTTAGTGTTTAACTCTTTCAAAAACTTAGCATGAGTTGGAACTAAAAAATGATTTTCAAAAGAAGGTGACAAGAGATTAATTTCTTCAAAATTAGACTCTTCTTGATTTTTAGCGTTGTCAGACTCACCTTTTTCGTTGTTTAACTCATGTGTCGGTTTTCCACTTATTTTTTCTTCCATTTTTACACTTTCAATTATCTCTTCTTTATTTAATTCTTCTCTTGCGCGGGACTCCTCTTCCCTTGCGCAAGATTCTTTTATATAGCGCTCGATAACTTTAAGGTGTTCTAATATCCTATCGGTCACTTCGGTTATAGAAAAAGGATCGGGATTTTCAAAGCTTGAATCCGGTTGTTCGATCCTTTGTTCCTCATAATACCCATATGAAGTAGATGGTTCACACCATTGTTCTTCATTGTAAGCATATGATGGATAAGGGTCGTAATTTTGTTCTTCATAATACTCATATGAGGTGGGTTGTTCACGCCAAGGTTCCTCATAGTAAGCATATGAAGGTGGTGGCTCATATCTTGGTTCCTCAAAGTATGAGTAAGAAGGCTCATACCTTGGTTCATCAAAATATGAGTATGAGGGAGGAGGTTCATACCTTTGGTCTTCATAGGATGTGTATGAAGTTGATGGCTCGTACCTGGGCTTCTCATAGTAGGTGTATGAAGTGGATGGTTGATATAAGTTACAATATTGAACCGAGTGCGGGTCACCACAATTAGTGCAATAGTTATTCCTATAATCATCCTCCTCATAGGTGTAGTTGTAACCTCTTGAGTATTGATCCATAAGAATCACTCAGCAGACCACAACCAAGTCTCGAGATCAGAAAACAAAAATAAAAACGGAAACAGAGGCTGGACACGGCCCCGTATTCAGTGGACACGGCCCCGTGTACAGAATCTGTATCTGGGCGTTTTAATTAAAGTTACTGATTTCGTTGAGCACGGGGGCATGTTCAGTGAGCACGACCCCATGTTCACGCTACTGTATCTGGGTGTTTTATGAAAAATATGCAGCACGGCCCGTGTTCAATGAGCACGGTCCGTGTTCAACCTACTGTAAACGCAAAACTAAACTAAAATGCAGAAAAATGTGCGCGCGTTTTGAAAAGGTTTTGAAAAACTGATTAGGCCTTCGATTTTAAGCTTTCTTAAAATCCTTGTGTCCCCGGCAACGGCGCCAAAAACTTGATGCGTGTGAAGTGTGTATATAAGTTTAAGTATATTTTAAGCCCTTTTACACTTTTTAGCCAAGTTTTAAATTTATAAAACACGATATTTACTAACACTAAACACACATATGGGCAAGTGCACCCATCGTGAGCGTAGTATAGTGTTGGTAAGATACCGAAGTCGTCCAAGGACACAAGAGCTTTTAGTACCGGTTTATCCTCAACGTCTAATCAAATCAAAAGTTTAGGAAAAAGGTTTTAAACTAGAAAAATAAAAGCTAACTAAAATGCTGAACAATAAAATAAAAGTAAAAAACAGATAGACAAGATGAATCACTTGGGTCCGACTCGTGTATAGTGTAACCTTTGATTATTTCCGCACTTTTGCACTATTTAAGAGATTATCTTAGTTATTGTAGTAGGCCCCTCTTTTGAAGGGGACCCAGTAGTTTGAGTCAGCAAGGATGCAATCCTAAAGGGTCGGATTATTGAAAGATAATTAATTAAGTTATTAATGCGTATTGTGGTAGGCCCCTCTTTTGAAGGTGACGTTACCCTCGGCTAAGTAGTCTGAGTTAGTAGGGATACAGTCCTAAGTAGCCGGGTTAAAGTATTAATAGTAGCTTACATATGAGGGGATCAAAGAGTTTGGACCCCCGCCATCCAATACCGGTGGGTATTGAAGGAGGTCCTACTAAATTTGACCCAGGTCCTTGCAGGATCTATACACTGAACAAGGCAAGACTCTTATCAAACCGTTCCCTTAACCCCCGACCAGGTAGCCAACATACCTCCATATAGACCGTGGAGATATGAATGGTGAAAATCTTTTATTTTATATAGACAGTAAAATAATGCCAAGACACCACGGACAAACGATAAGGAAGAATCGCCTTCAACATAAGAAACTAGTTATTAAAGTAATTAATACATAACCAAGTAAAAAGTGCGAAAAGATTAAAAATAAAAAATATTACACTAGACACTTGTCTTCACCAAGTGATGTAAGAGACTTAGGCAAACATGGCCTTTGATTATCAAGAACTCTTACGATCAATCTTGGATCCCGAGATGACTCACACACTCTATGATGGACAATGGATGATGGTGGTGGATGATGGTGTTGTGATGGTGGTGGGTGGTGGGTGAAGTGTGAGAGAGGTGGTGTGCCAAGGGATGGTTTGCAAATGAGCCAAGAACCCCTATTTATACCCTGAACAGTAGCTCGGGCACGACCCCGTGTCCATCCTCTTCTCTGTCTTATTTAATTGCAGTTTGTCTGCATTAGTTGACCACGCCCCCGTGTCTGCTGGGCACGCCCCTGTGTGCAGGAGCGTATCTGTACTATCAAGATTTGCCTGGATTCTGTGAATCTTATAGTTGACCACGGCCCCGTGTCCGCTGAGCACGGCCCCGTGGTGGGCGATAGAAGCTTCTATAGCTTTGTCTTTTATGCTGGCACTTGGGCATGCCCCCGTGTTCACTGAGCACGGGGCGTGTTCAGCCTTCTGTTCTCTTGTTTTGCTTGGGAAGATGCTGTCGGGGAGGTCGGGCATGCCACGTTTGTTCATTTTCTTGTATTTATGTTAGATTTAGCTGCCTTTTTGCTTCTTTTGTTAATTTGAGCTCATTGAATCCTGAAAATACAAAAGGAAGACAAAAGCACACTTTTTCCAACATTAGTACTAAAAAAGGCTTAGTTTTATGCCACAATTAATGTAATTTATATGTTGCATTTTGCACACATCATTTTGTATAAGTAACGTATGTAACACCCAAAAGTACGTAAAGCAAAAAAAGGATCAAGTATACTCACAGCGATGATGGATTGAAGGGAGCGCTAGAGAGTAAGGTTAGCCTGAATAGATGGACAATTATAACGATGAGTGACGCGTAAATCGATGCAAAGTACAATTGGTTCGGACAGCAGTCCGTTCGGACAGCAGTCCGTTCGGAGTGCGAGTGGTTGTCCGTTCGGACGGTCGTCCGATCGGATGACTGTTCGAGTGGATTGTTTCTTCCTTTTGGAAGGATGTGTTTGTGTATGATGGCTTGACTTTTGAAGTTTTCGTTGTAGCATTTTGAAAACATGGAGGTACCTCTACCTTTTAGGTCGTTCGATCGGATGGTCGTTCGATCGGACGGCAAACCGTTCGGTTGGCACTTCAGTGAGAACAAGTTCACAGCAGGGTGTCACTCGATCGGACGGTCGTTCGTTCGGGTGGCATCCTTTGTGCATTGAACATGTTGAAAATTGTTTAAGTGTTGAAGTTAAAATGTCTCATGATTCGGTTGGCAGTTCGATTGGATAGTAGTCCGATCGGACAGTAATTCGTTCAACATTCAGACTTCAAGTGCTAGCAAAAATGGTTAAGTGTGGGACCAACGTGCAAGTCGTACGGGTGGCCAATCGTACGGTTAGGCTGTCCGTTCGGACGATACTCCGTCCTGGTTAACCTGTTCGTCTTACGCTTGGTTGTCTTTGGTAGTTTGCCGTTTTATCGAGATATTTTGATAACGTGTTAAGCAACAGAAACCTCGTCTATACTTGGTACTTCTGATCGGACAGGAATCACCCAAATCCGTTCAGTGGACGGTTCGAGATGACGTTCCACGTTTAACTCGGAATTGATAATCTCGTGGATAGAATACGGATCTTGAGCCAACACAACCACAAAAATGAGTAGTAAGCCGGCACAAGTTCCGATTCTATCGGTTTTGAGTGTAAAAGAGTTGAAAGAAAGTTGGAAAACCATCTTTCAATCCTTTTTATTGTGAATATGTCTAGATTTATGAAAGATCTTTGTTAGTTTATCTGGAAATCGGTTAGATCAAAGTTGTTCTTGGTAGATTGAGGTCAAAACATGAAGTTCTTCAAGAACACATGATGACGTCATCCTAGAACACCTTGAATCTTGATGATTTCATGGTTAAAAGTTAAGATTCAAAAGATAGAAAGGTGTAGGAGTGTGTGTAGATTAAGGAAGTACAAGATTTAGGACGAGATCTAACCGAAATTGCGAGAAATCGAAGGAAAAAGCAAGCAGGAGCACTGGTCGGACGTCACTTGCCAAAAGTAGAAAGAATGAAAGTGACAAGGGGTATTTATAGGGTTACCCAAAGAGGAAAGGGCTAGTCGATCGGCTAGGCAGCCCGTGTGGACAGCCTGTCCGATCGATCGGCTGGTCATTCGGCTGGTAGCTTGGCCGATCGGTCACCTCGTTCGAGTGTTCGGCGCGACGAGTTTTGATGTTTCGATTGCGATTGCGAGCATTGCGATGCGATAGATTTTCCTAGTCAAATTACTTTTAATCCCAACTACTCATACCTTGCACTGTCTCTTCCCTACCAATTATCATACTATTTCGATTGCGATTGAGTTCAATTGCGATTCGATTGATTACCACAACATAACATAAATAAACATGCACAAGTAACACATAAGGCACACACACACGTATAACAATAACCAAAACACGTAATTCGCGTTGCGAGTTCGATTGCGATAGCGATAAAGCGATTACCATGCGATTATTAATAGATACTCCGCATAATACAACTAAAGCGAAAATAAAATAGACTAATTACAAGTCAAAGAAGTCAAAACAGGAATTGAGCAAGGAGAGACAGATCGCAATTAGCAATCTTGTCTTCCTTTGACTTCAATCTTGACTTTGACTTCAGAAACACGGGGTGTTACAGCATCCCCTAGTTGAGGGAATTTCGTCCCGAAATTAGTCCGAAGCCGTAACAAACAACTGCGAGTACTTCGCCTTCATGTCATTTTTGAGTTCCCAAGTGAACTCTGTGCCTCGTTTGCCTTTCCATCTGACTTTCACAATAGGAATGCGCGAGCATCTGAGCTGCTTGGTTTGGCGATCCATGATTTTGACAGGCTTCTCCACGAAGTGTAGTGTTTCGTTTACTTGAAGATCATCGAGAGGTACAATTAAATCATGCTCAGCCAGGCACTTTCGGAGGTTTGTCACATGGAAAGTCGGGTGGACGTTACTGAGTTCCTCCGGTATTTCGAGTCTGTAGGCGACTTTTCTGATCCTTTCCAGAATCTTAAAAGGTCCAACATATCGAGGCGCTAGTTTCCCTTTCTTGCCGAATCTGACTACACCCTTCCAAGGTGATACCTTTAGGAGTACGTAGTCGCCAACGTCAAATTCAAGGGGCTTACGTCGTCTATCGGCGTAACTTTTCTGTCGATCTCGAGCTTTCAACAAGTTGTCTCGAATTTGGAGGACTTTGTCAGTCGTTTCTTGCAATAGCTCGGGACCGGTTAGTTGCGAGTGACCGATCTCGTGCCACACAATAGGCGATCGACATCTTCTTCCGTATAAAGCCTCGAATGGTGCCATCTGAATGCTGGAATGATAACTATTATTGTACGAGAATTCGACTAACGGCAGGTATGCATCCCAATTACCACCGAAATCTATGACACACAAACGGAGCATGTCTTCAAGAGTACGGATCATTCTTTCAGTCTGTCTGTCGGTTTGAGGGTGGAATGCGGTACTTAGATTAAGCGATGTACCGAGAGCCGTTTGAAACGTTTCCTACAGTCGCGAGGTAAACCGAGCATCACGATCAGAGATGATGTCGCGAGGCGTCCCATGTCGACAAATGATCTCGTTGGTGTAGATTCGGGCTAATCGTTCTACCTTGTAGTCTTCCAGTATTGGCAAAAAGTGAGCTGATTTGGTTAAACGATCAACAATAACCCAGATGCTATCGTGACCTGATGACGTGTGCGGAAGCTTTGTTATGAAATCCATAGCTATACTCTCCCACTTCCATATAGGGATTGGAGGTTGTTCGAGTAAGCCAGAGGGTCTTTGGTGTTCTTCCTTGACCTTTGCACAAGTCAGGCACTTCCCAACGTAGAGAGCAATATCCCTTTTCATGCCCGGCCACCAGTACTTGTAGCGAAGGTCCTGGTACATTTTGTCGGCACCGGGATGGATAGAATACCGGGATTTATGGGCTTCGTCCATTAATATCTTTCACAAATCGGTCAGTTTAGGGATCCAAATTTGGTCCAGATAATGGAATATCTCATTTGGTTTATTCACAAGATGAGCTCCATCGTGATAGATTCGTTCCTTCTTCAGAGTGCGTTCATTAAAACAGGCATGCTAGGCTTCGCGGATGAGAGTTTCGAGGTCGTATTGGGCTTGGACATTACGAATGCTGAGCAAATAACTCCGTCTGCTGAGAGCGTCGGCAACGACATTTGCTTTGCCTGGGTGATAACGAATCTCACATTCGTAATCGTTGAGAAGTTCTACCCATCGGCGTTGACGCATATTAAGTTCTTTCTGATCAAAGATATTTTGTAGGCTCCTATGATCGGTGAAGATCGTACACTTGGTACCATACAGGTAGTGTCGCCAAATCTTTAATGCAAAAACAACTGCGCCTAGCTCGAGATCATGGGTTGTATAGTTCTTCTCGTGGATTTTGAGCTGACGAGACGCATAAGCTATAACCTTGTCCCATTGCATGAGGACACAGCCGAGACCAAGGTTGGAAGCATCACAATAGACAATGAAATCGTCATTTCCGTCGGGCAATGTGAGAACAGGAGCATTGCAAAGCATGTGCTTGAGTGTTTGGAAGGCAGACTCTTGTTCAGTTCCCCAAACAAAAGGCTTGTCTTTGTGCATGAGAGCGGTAAGCGGCACAACGTTCTTTGAGAATCCTTCGATAAATCGTCGATAATAGCCCACTAGTCCAAGGAAAGAAAGGACTTCAGACGGGTTCTTAGGTGTAATCCAACGTGAATACCTTGACTATTGACAATGTGACCCAGAAACTGAACCTCCTCCAGCTAAAATTCCCACTTGGAGAACTTGGCATAGAGTCGATTCCCCTGGAGTAGCTCGAGAACCAAACGTAGATGTTGCGCGTGTTCGGTCTTCGACTTGGAATAGATCAAGACATCGTCGATGAACACGATGACGAAACGGTCGAGATAAGGTTTACACACGCGATTCATCAGATCCATGAAAACCACGGGTGCGTTGGTTAAATCGAAAGGCATAACAATGAATTCGTAGTGGCCATATCGAGTGCGAAAAGCGGTTTTGGGTATATCTTCCTCTTGTATGCGTAGTTGGTGATAGCCTGAGCGTAGATCAATCTTCGAGAAACATGTAGCACCTTGTAGCTGATCAAACAAATCATCAATGCGAGGCAGGGGATAGCGGTTCTTGATAGTTAACTTATTCAATTCCCGATAGTCGATGCACATCCTGAACGACCCATCCTTCTTTTTGACGAAAAGGACTGGAGTGCCCCAAGGAGAGGTGCTCGGGCGAATAAAGCCTTTCTCAAGTAATTCTTGGAGTTGGTTCGAGAGTTCACGCATTTCGGACGGTGCGAGTCGGTAAGGAGCTTTGGCAATAGGGTTGGCTCCAGGAATGAGGTCGATACGAAAGTCGATATCACAACTTGGTGGGAGTCCTGGGAGATCGTCAGGAAAAACGTTAGGAAATTCTCGAACCACTGGGACATCGTTTACACCAGGTCTTCCTTTCTTTTCCTTCTCCGCTACTACAATGTTAGCCAAGAAAGCTCTGTATTCCTTGCGGAGATACTTACTAGCTTGGACACATGACATGAGCTTGAGACCTTTCGAACCAGTTTTTCCATAAACACACAATAAATCACCATTCGCGAGCGAGAATCGAATCATCTTATCGAAACACACAACTTCAGCATGGTTTTCACGAAGAAAGTCTATGCCTACTATGACGTCAAAACTTCCGAGTTGCATTGGAATAAGGTCGATTGGGAAGATGTGATTGTTGAGCTTAAGAGTACAATCACGAAGAACATAATTAACGGCGACAGTTCTTCCTGTAGCGACTTCAACATCGAACATCGAGGGGAGATGGGAGCACTTACGACTAAGAAGTTTCTCAAACTCGAACGACACAAAGCAATTATCGGCTCCAGTATCAAACAAACACGAAGCATAAATACCATTCACAAGGAACGTACCATTGACCACGTTGTTGTTAGCCTGGGCTTGGCGCACATTGATGTTGAAAGTTCTGGCGCGTGCGGCTTGTTGCTGCTGCTGATGCTGCTGGTGTTGCTGTTGCTGGGGCTCTTGTTTCACCACCCTGTTCGGGCACATATTCGCAAAGTGGTTGGGATCACCACATGCGAAGCAGACTCGTGCGTTGATCGCGGGTGCCTGAGCTGCTTGTTGGCCTTGCGGGGCTGGGAGCAGAGCTTGATGATGTAAAAATCCTTAATAAACCGACACCCTCATAATACTTCTAACACCTTATTATATCTTAAAATGTCCCAATATGTCTTTAAATACGCCCCGTATGTGAAAACCGAGCCCGAAATATGTTATAACATTTAAAATAAAATCAAAATCTGATTATTAAGTTGAGGCGGGCCGCGTAGGACCCACCTCAACCCTTACGCGGGCGGTATCAGGGTTAGAACCTGATTCCGTTGATTTCTTAAGTTAAGGCGGGCCGCGTAAGCTCACCTTAACACTCACTCGAGCCGCGTGAGATCAAGAACGTAGAGACACCCCAGGCCGACACGTGTCGACATCGTGGCGGACATACCTGATGAGCCGGACAAGCTAGTCCGTTGACTAGCTTTGACGCGGGCCGCGTAGACCTTCGTCTACTCTTACGCGGGCCGCGAGAGACCCAGGTTCAGCAACTATATAAGAAGGCCATCGGGTTTCATTCAGAATCGTTCATTTCTTTCTTTCTAAACGAATTTCTGAAGTTATAGGCATTATATTCGAGTATTATACCCCCTAATTAGCGAGGCTCTGCTCCGTTGTAAGTATTATAACCCCAGTTTCGTACTAGATACGCTGCCCGATTGATTTAGGGTTCCGTAACAACTGTCGTGGTTCTGCCCGACGTAGTTGTTGGAATGCCGTCTCGGGGAGGGTATCATTAATATTTTCAAAGGGTTATGATACTAACCTATGTACATTTGTGTAAATTATAGATTATTCCTAGGAAACCCTTACGCGAAGTCTAAGATAGCAATGTGAGTTTATCCAATTTTTGTTAACCTTTTTGTAATATTTTACAAAACCTTAATGCTTTACAATGTGATTAAGCGATGATTGAGTCTTTGTAGTTCTTCAATTACTGCCGGTATGTTGGGGTTTTGTATACAAAATTTACTACACTGTGAGTAGTAAGTCGGGATGACAGTACGTTACCATTGGACAACGAGTTAGCCAATGTGTAATATGACCCACAAGTCAGGATTGACAGTACTGAATGAGTAATTGTGTAGAAATAAACAATGTGATCGCTCTCAGTACTGTTTTAATTGATAAAATGTTTCTTGATTAAACTGGGATTCACTCACCAGTATTTCCCACTGACAAATGTTTTTAAAATGCATTTCAGGTCTCACAATATGACAGCCAATTAGTAAAAAGCCAGCTGGAGAGCACTGAAGGCTTGGGAAAAATGTGGCTATAAAAGCTATCCCTATAAACATATTGTAATAAGAAACTTGGGTTTTACCCATGTTATTATTAATATTAAATATGGTGGTTTTACTCTGATAAACATTTACTAACTACGGTCCTGATGTAATTTCCGCTGCCAAATTAACCAACTGATACCACCGAAAATCTGAGTTCGCGTCCGCCCGTTCCCGGGATAGATAAGGGATCGGGGGTTGCGACAGAAGGTGGTATCAGAGCCTAGCCACTGGTCTAAGACAAAGAAGTGTTCTACTGACACTTAAATTCTAAATTTTGCGTTAGGAAATAAATTACGGAAATACGTGCATAACTGTATTTATTTGTTATATGTTATTTGACTATTTGTTAGTTCACAGTATGAGTGATCAAGGACCCTCAGACATGTGTCGTCAGTTGTCTGATTCACCTAGGAGTGAAGGTACCTCTTCACAGCCTGCCCTTTCGGGATATTATGCTGATCAGGAAGAAGGGATATTTGCCTTTAAAGCTCAGTCGGAAGAGTCGTTCCCTTATAAGAAACGAGGATGGTTCAGTAAGGAAGCATTTGCACGTAGGAAAAGAATGCGAAAGTTGCAACAGCAAAGAGCCGTAGCAGCCGTTAAGCGAAAGACAGATGCCCATACACAGGATATGCTTAATAGAAGCCTAGCCAGTTTCCATATCCTAGCTACAACTGCTGCTGACCCAAATCTGGAACAACTAGTAGTCCCACAATCACTAATCCCAGACCAACCCATGGAGATAGAAAACCCTGAAAACCAAGTAGAAATGCATGACTTTAATCTGGAAGAAATCCCTAGGGTACAAGCACCAAACCCTCTAGACCCAAATTACGACCCCTGGTTGGACGACAATAGGGAGTTTGTGCAACGTTACCCGATACATGAAGACACACCCATACAGAACATAGGAGCTTACCCAGGTATGGACCCTTTAGATCCCTATTACCATGATAACTATATTAGGGAAATCTTAGAAGATCCTTACCGATTTTAGGCACTTTCACCCCCATACCAGGAACCCGCACCCCAGATTCCGAACCCAGTCTTAGAACCTGCACCCCCAATGAGCGCAGAAAACATGCAAGAACTTAGGACATTTGGTGAGGAAATTCTAGAAAGTAGTGAAAGAATGCGACAGGTGGGAGAGCGACTCGTATGGAAATACGATGAGTGCAATATGGATTTTTGGATAAATCCATATCCATAGATGTGATGGAGGAAACGGTAATAGTAATAATATAATATAATAAAATAAAAATAAAATAAAATATGTGTGTACGGATGCCTATTACTATTAGTGTAATTCTATTTCAGTTTGTATTGTAATTTTTATTTCAGTACTAGTATGTAATAGATGCATAATAGTATATAGAAATAGAGTAAAAGTCGCAATGATCGACGCTTTTGGCAAAAATGCGTGTCATATGATTGACTATATTAAATATTATCTGGTGATATTAATATGGGGTAAATGTTTAAAATTCAGATGGCCGATGAAGGAAATCAAGGAAATCTGAATAATGATAACCAGAGTAACATTAACGTGGTTAATGAGAATCCAAGCATCAATAACAATGGAAACCAAATGGATAATAGTGCTGTTCAACATATAGTGGCACAAGGAATCATAGATGCCATGCCATTTATTATTCAAACTATTCAAGAAGCGAATAATAAAAGTAAGCATAGCAGTAAGCGACCTATCGAACCCGAAAACAGTGTAAACAATGGACCTATACTTTAATTGCCCATTCCCAAAAGGAGAAGAACCGTGTCTTACGGTTGTTCTTATAAAGAATTCTGGTCTGGTCAACCAATGGAATTCTCGGGCAACGAAGGGGCCATTGCAACCCTACGCTGGATAGAGAAGACTGAGGCAGTCTTAAGAATAAGCAAGTGTGCTGAAGAAGATAAGATATTGTTTGCTTCTAATCTGTTTAAGAATTCATCACTAGAATGGTGGAACACTATCCTCCAATCAAGAGGAAGTGATAGAACTTACAATATGGAATGAGAAGAATTTAAGAACAAGGTAGAAAGGAAATTCTGCCCACCCAATGAGAAGGAACAGATAGCAAACAAATTCTTAAACCTTAGGATGACTGGTGTGGATAGTAAGGGATACACTAAAATATTCTTCGAATATGCTAGAATAGTGCCAACTCTTGCTTCGCCTGTACCAGTATTAATCTCCCGTTATATCTGGGGATTAATTGGGGAGATAAGACACGTAGTCAAGGTAGCTAGACCTCAAACCATAGAAGAAGCTGTAGAACTAGCCAATACCTTGACAGATGAATTAGTTCGTACCCGAGAAGAGGATCAAAGAAGGAACCTAACCCAGAAGCTCACACAAGAATTTCGTTCTGGAAATTTTAATCGTGGAAAAATATAGGTTCTACCTCTGCACCTTACTGTAACAATTGCAAAAGAAAGCATTCAGGAAGATGCTCCATATACTGTAACTTTTGCAAAATATCGGGACACAAGGAAGAAAATTGCAGGAAGAAAGCTAATAACAGGATATGTTACAACTGCGGAGAACAAGGTCATATTAAGCCTAATTGCCCTAATTAGCTCCAGCTACAAACAACAAGAATACTCAAAATGCTAGAGCATTTGTTCTGACTGCAGATGAAGCCAAGATGATTCCAGATGTCATAGCTGGTACGTTTTTAGTTAATGATGTTTTTGCTAAAGTATTATTTGACTCTAGTGCAAACCAAAGTTTTATTAATACATCATTTTGCAAATTTCTAAATCAGTCATTAACTAAACTACCACAAGAATGCCTAGTAGAAACAGCTAATGGAGAAACCGTTAGGATTTCTGAAATCTTGTAGGGAGCAAGCATAGAAATTTTAAATCCGAAATTTATTGCAAACCTTTATCCCATGAATCTGGCAGGATTTGATGTTGTTTTAGGAATGGATTGGTTAATAGCCAATAAAGCCAGTATTTTATGTGATCAAAAGTCAATTCAAGTAAATTCACCAAAAGGTAAAACAATCACAATTAAAAGAGATAAACCATCTAGATCCACAAAATTTATCTCTGTGATGAAAACTGCACGTTATATAAGAAAATGTTCTATAGTATATTTGATTTCCATAATCAATAACACTGAAGTAAAGGATTTAAAAGATATTCCAGTAGTA
This sequence comes from Helianthus tuberosus, assembly GCA_030545235.1. Lineage (NCBI taxonomy): Eukaryota > Viridiplantae > Streptophyta > Magnoliopsida > Asterales > Asteraceae > Helianthus > Helianthus tuberosus. Next base: position 156,752,642 of record CM060418.1, on the reverse strand, counting down.
TCTTAGTTTTCAGATATATTTCCAGAAGAATTGCCAGGGCAACCTCCAGATAGAGAAGTTAAATTCAGAATCCATTTAATACCAGGAACAACACCGATTGCCAAAGCACCTTACCGTTTGGCACCTGCAGAAATGCAAGAATTGAAGAAACAATTGGACGAATTGCTAGAAAAAGGATTCATACAGCCAAGTTCGTCGCCATGGGGAGCGCCGATACTGTTTGTTAAAAAGAAGGACGGATCAATACGTATGTGCATTGACTACCGTGAATTAAATAAGGTCACGGTTAAGAATCGGTGCCCATTACCAAGAATCGATGATCTGTTCGATCAACTGCAAGGAGCTCGATTTTTCTCTAAAATTGATTTAAGGTCAGGATATCATCAATTAAAGGTACAGGAAGAGGACATTCCTAAGACCGCATTCAGAACAAGGTATGGCCATTATGAATTTACTGTCATGCCATTTGGTTTAACCAATGCCCCAGCTGCATTTATGGACATGATGAACCGAGTATGTAAGCCATATTTGGATAAATTCATAATTGCCTTCATAGATGATATTCTCATTTACTCTAAGAATAAAGAGGATCATGCAAAGCATTTGCACGCACTTTTAAGTTTATTAAGAAAGGAATAGCTTTATGCTAAATTTTCTAAGTGTGAATTTTGGTTAGAACAGGTACAGTTTCTTGGACACCTAGTCAATCATGAAGGAATTCATGTGGATCCCACAAAGATCGAGGCAATTACCAAATGGAAAACCCCTGAGTCACCAACTGAGGTTAGAAGTTTCTTAGGATTGGCCGGTTATTATAGAAGATTTATTCAAGATTTTTCTAGAATAGCCATTCCCTTAACTAAGCTAACCTGTAAATCTGTAAAGTTTGAATGGGGATTAAAACAAGAAGAAGCCTTTAGAATCCTTAAGCATAAATTAACCCATGCACCCATATTAGCGTTACCAGAAGGAACTGAAGATTTTGTAGTCTATTGTGACGCTTCCAAATTAGGCTATGGATGTGTATTGATGCAACGTCAAAAGGTTATAGCTTACGCATCTACACAACTTAAGAATCATGAAGAGAATTATTCAACACATGATTTAGAGTTAGGAGCTATAATTTTTGCTCTTAAGATTTGGAGACATTACCTCTATGGTAGTAAGTTTACTGTATTCACTGATCATAAGAGTTTAAGGTATGTTTTCAAGCAAAAGGAGTTGAATATGAGACAAAGACGCTAGATGGAGATGCTTAGTGACTATGATTGTGATATCCAGTATCATGAAGGAAAAGCAAATGTAGTGGCAGATGCTTTAAGTCCAAAGTATCATGAAAAGCCAAAAAAGGTACGTTCTCTTGAATTAAATCTACAAGTAGATTTAAATGAGCAAATAAGAGAAGCACAAGAATCAGTAATCAAGGATGATACTAAAAAATTAAAAGGTATGCTAAAAGAATTAGAACAAGGAACAGATGTAATTTGGAGATTCCATGAAAAGAGAATGTGGATACCTAAATTAGGAAACCTGCGTCATCGTATATTAGATGAAGTCCATAAGTCCAAATATACGATGCATCCAGGAAATGATAAAATGTACCAGGATTTAAGGAAAAATTTCTGGTGGATAGGAATGAAGAAGGACATAGCAGCCTATGTTTCTAAATGTTTAACTTGTTCACAAGTCAAAGCTGAAAACCAGAAACCCTCAGGATTTTTACAACAGTTAGAAATGTCAGTGTGGAAATGGGAATTAATAACAATGGATTTTGTTACTAAATTACCCAAAACAAAGAAAGGTAATGATACAATCTGGGTGATTGTAGATAGACTAACCAAGTCAGCTCATTTCCTACCAATGAAGGAAACTTTTAGCATGGAATAATTAGCTAAGTTATATGTAAATGAAATTGTTTTCTTTACATGGAATTCCTTTATCAATTGTTTCTGATAAAGATAGCCGATTTACCTCTCATTTTTGGTCAAGTTTCCAAAAGGCAATGGGAACCAAGTTAAAATTGAGCACATCTTATCATCCTCAAACGGACGGACAAAGCGAAAGGACAATTCAGACAATGGAGGACATGCTTAGAGCTTGTGTAATTGATTTTGGAGGTAATTGGGATGAACACTTACCTTTAATAGAATTTTCTTATAATAATAGTTATCACACAAGTATCAATGCTGCACCATTCGAAGCACTTTATGGACGAAAGTGCCGAACCCCAGTCTGTTGGGCAGAAATTGGGGAAAAACAACTATCTGGACCTGAGATAGTGCAAGAAACAACTTATAAGATTATTCAAGTCAAGGAACGAATGAAAGCAGCACGTGATCAACAGAAGAGCTATGTTGATAACCGACGCAAACCATTAGAATTTCAACTTATAAGACTATCTTCATCTTCTGAAGATTCACCAGCAGACACGGGTTCTACTACCTTCTCAATCACTTTAGCATAACATGCTGTTCCACCATTTCCTCCTTCTCCAAGCTGAAGATTCCAGTTGCAAATTTCATCAGCTTGAACAACTAATCCTCTGTGGGGATTAGTGTTTGTGGAACCAGATGTATTTCCTCCAACGGGAACTATTTGTCTGTCAGAATTGTTGTTCTGTTGTTGTTGAGGCTGTCTTTGATTCCTGAAAGGATTCTGATTGCCTTGCTTAGATGGCTTCTGACATTCCCGCTTGAAATGACCCTTTTCACCACAGTTGAAGCAGGTGACAGCATTCTTATCAAAACCATACTTGGTGTTGTTGTTGCTTTCCAAGTTGGTTCTCCCCGTCCTTTCCATGAACTCTTTTGCTCTTCGAATAGCACTAGCAAGAGCCCATTTGATATCCATCATCTCAAACTCTTCTTTATCAACTTGCTGATAATCTTCATTGGTTAGATTGATATTTCCAATCTGACCTGCAACCAACCCACAGTAAGCACTAACCAAGGTGTTCAACATCTCCATATGCTCCTTGGCTATCTCGACACTGACTTTTGAAAAGTTGGAAGTGTCCAATCTGACAGTGTTCGGATTAGAAGTAGCTTGAAAGCTTGAAGAACTTCCATAAAACCCTTGCTGTTGCGGTTGTTGCTGCTGAGCTCTGCTTGGATCTAAGAAAGGCGGTGGTGCGAATTGCTGAGCTGTCTGTTGTTGTTGAGAAGAAGAATCTGGTCTTGAATACATCATCGTGTATGCTGAAGGATCAAACTGATTCGTTGTGGAAGGTCCGGTGTTAGAGATGAAAGCTGTTTGAAGCTTAGCATGCTGAAAGGCTGGCTTTTCTCCACTAATGCCACCTGCAATCCCAAAATACATCTCTGGATTCTGAGGAGTTATTGTTCTTTTTGCCTTTAGCTTTTCTTCTACATCTTTGTTCTCCAATTTCTGGATTAGCTCATAAACGGTGATTGTGTCCAGAACACCGTTTTCTTTGAGAATCTCAAGATAACCGCTCCATTTTGCTGGTAAGCTATCAGCAAATCTCTTCACCATTTCTTGTGGAGTGGCAGTGACTCTGAAGGCAAACATTTCACTCAACAGATGATGGAATCTTGTAGATAATTCTTCCAAACCCTCGTTCTCCATACACGTGAAACCTTCAAACTCTTTCTTCAGCAATTCTTGCTTGATCTTCCTAGACTGAGCATTTCCTTCACATCGTAACGTGAGCATATCCCACAAGCTTTTAGTAGTCGTGCAGTAAACAAACTGGTGGTATATGTCTCTGTGAAGAGCTTGCGTGAGAATCATGAATGCTTTCTTTTCCAACTCAAATTTCTTCTTATCATCATCAGACATTGTGCTGTAAGTTTCTGGATTTGATCCTGCAACTTCCAACTCGTTTTCAAATGGAGTGAAGAAACACATCCATAGATCTTGACCTTGCCCCTGAACATAAGTTCTCAGCCTTTCTTTCCACCATCCCCAATCATTGATGTGATTTAGCTTTGGCGGTTTTGTGCTTGTACCAGTTTCACTGTCGTTCTGCATCATTGCTTGAATGCTGCTGCTTTGATTTGTGACCAATGCCCATTGATTTGCAGTTATCATTGCAGCTTGAGGTGGGGCAATAGCCTGCATCCATGCAGTTTTGTTGAACTCTGACGCAGATTGCGTGGCTGATGATTGCGTAGCTGATGATTGTGGAGTCAAAGTTGTTGTAGTCCACGCGGATGGATCCCACTGACCGTTTGTTCCCATTTTATAAAAATTAATATATTAAGTGAAAATTGATTTAAAATTTGAAAAATTAATTTTCACAAACTATGTTAAAATGTTGAAGAGAAACAAACAGCCGAAAGATCAAGGATCGAAAGACCTGAAAAACACAACTGAAAAACACAACTGTTAATCTTAAACAAATAAGGATCGAAAGATAAACACTTGTTCGAAAGATAGACACTTGTTCGAAGGATCAACAGTGTTCGAAAGATCACTGTTGAATTTCGAACAATGACTTCGAAAAATTCTCCAAGACGAAGGATCCTTATCTTTCGAAATGTAACAGTAGCTCGAACAATATATCCTTCGAAAAGATTCCTTGGCTCGAAGGATAACTCACTGACTTCGAAAGATGTTCGAAGGATGGGTATCTGTCGAACCTCCTTGATCGAAAGATGATCTTTCGACTTCGAAGGATATCTTTCGATGAGCTCTGACACACTGACACAAAGTTGACAGGTTGGTGAGAAAGGTGATGGGTTGGTGCACAACTTTCGGCAGAAGGTATGTTCAGACCCAACTTTTCACCAACTCAGATTTGACTTTTGAAATATTGCCCAAAAAGGAAGTTCCTTATCCAGAAACCGATACCGGAGTTAACCGGAATTATGGCCGGAAATTACCAAACCTTTTTAGAACAAGATTTTAAGTTACCCAAACCTTCCCTTAACACACCCGGTTAGTTTAGAACACGTTTTTAAGGCTAAAAATGCAAGAAACACACTAAAAACGGGTGCTAAACCAAGTGAGTTTTGTCCAAACACTTCCAAAGTCTTGTACAAACCCGGTTTTTAACAAGGAAAAGAGCCACGGCTCTGATACCAGTTGTAGGTCCCTCGGAGGATGAGGTCAAACCTTATCCTTGTTATGTCTAACACACTAGCGAGTGCGGAATCCAAGCTAGCATGCAAACTGAGATCGAGAGAAGGAGATGAACAAGAACACGTAAATAAACAACACACAAGATTCACCGATTAACACCTCTGTATTAATACGTATGAAAAGATCAGTTACAAGCTCAATGTTTACAAATGTATTTTGCAAACCCTCTAAGTTCTCTCGTGTGTGTGTGTTCTGCTGTTGTGTCTGTCTCTCTCTTGTCTCTCATCTTCTCTGTGAACACACTACATGGGTATATATACCCGACACAGCAGGTCTGGTCGAAGGATCAGATAGACTGATCGAAAGATCATCTATCGACCTGAAACACATCGAAGGATCCACATATACCTCGAAGGATGATATCCTTCGAGGTCCATCTATATCCATCGAACAAGTATGTTTCGAGCTCATCGAAGGATCGAAACAATCCTTCGATGACACATCCTTCGACACCAACATCTTACAACATATGTGCTAACTGTTTGGCCAAGTTAAACCAGGAGGATGGTTGACTTGGTCAAACTTACATCGAACGCACATAGTAACAAACCTAAGACGTAACTCAGACTAATACAAGACATCGTTTTGTATCATGACAAAATACTGACAAAGTACAGACACAAGTGTACCAACAAACTCCCCCTTGGCTGTAGCTTTGTCTCGATCTTCGTGTCTTCAAATCTCTGACGTTCTTTCAACCAAGTCGAAACCAAGTCGAACTGAGCTGAGTCGAACCGAGCCGAGTCGTGTCCACAAAATATGTATCAACAGAAAGTCAAGAACCTCAAGCATAAGAGACTAGTTCTGGTCAAAGTAAAGTGGGACTCCAAAAGAGGACCTGAGTACACATGGGAGCTTGAATAAAAAATGAAAAGGAAATATCCGTACTTGTTCCAGTAGATCTCGAGGACGAGCTCTAAAACAAGGTGGGGAGGATGTAACAATCCTCAATAAACCGACACCCTCATAATACTTCTAACACCTTATTATATCTTAAAATGTCCCAATATGTCTTTAAATACGCCCCGTATGTGAAAACCGAGCCCGAAATATGTTATAACATTTAAAATAAAATAAAAATCTGATTATTAAGTTGAGGCGGGCCGCGTAGGACCCACCCCAACCCTTACGCGGGCGGTATCAGGGTTAGAACCTGATTCCGTTGATTTCTTAAGTTAAGGAGGGCCGCGTAAGCTCACCTTAACACTCACGCGGGCCGCGTGAGATCAAGAACGTAGAGACACCCCAGGCCGACACGTGTCGACATCGTGGCGGACATACCTGATGAGCCGGACAAGCTAGTCCGTTGACTAGCTTTGACGCGGGCCGCGTAGACCTTCGTCTACTCTTACGCGGGCCGCGAGAGACCCAGGTTCAGCAACTATATAAGAAGGCCATCGGGTTTCATTCAGAATCGTTCATTTCCTTCTTTTGAAACGAATTTCTGAAGTTATAGGCATTATATTCGAGTATTATACCCCCTAATTAGCGAGGCTCTGCTCCGTTGTAAGTATTATAACCCCAGTTTCGTACTAGATACGCTGCCCGATTGATTTAGGGTTCCGTAACAACTGTCGTGGTTCTGCCCGACGTAGTTGTTGGAATGCCGTCTCGAGGAGGGTATCATTAATATTTTCAAAGGGTTATGATACTAACCTATGTACATTTGTGTAAATTATAGATTATTCCCAGGAAACCCTTACGCGAAGTCTAAGATAGCAATGTGAGTTTATCCAATTTTTGTTAACCTTTTTGTAATATTTTACAAAACCTTAATGCTTTACAATGTGATTAAGCGATGATTGAGTCTTTGTAGTTCTTCAATTACTGCCGGTATGTTGGGGTTTTGTATACAAAATTTACTACACTGTGAGTAGTAAGTCGGGATGACAGTACGTTACCATTGGACAACGAGTTAGCCAATGTGTAATATGACCCACAAGTCAGGATTGACAGTACTGAATGAGTAATTGTGTAGAAATAAACAATGTGATCGCTCTCAGTACTGTTTTAATTGATAAAATGTTTCTTGATTAAACTGGGATTCACTCACCAGTATTTCCCAATGACAAATGTTTTTAAAACGCGTTTCAGGTAACACAATGTGACAGCCAATTAGTAAAAAGCCAGCTGGAGAGCACTGAAGGCTTGGGAAAAATGTGGCTATAAAAGTTACCTGAAAGACGATGTTTTAAATTCAATAAAATAGGGTTTATCCCTATAAACATATTGTAATAAGAAACTTGGGTTTTACCCATGTTATTATTAATATTAAATATGGTGGTTTTACTCTGATAAACATTTCCTAACTACGGTCCTGATGTAATTTCCGCTACCAAATTAACCAACTGATATCACCGAAAATTTGAGTTCGCGTCCGCCCATTCCCGGGACAGATAAGGGATCGGGGGTTGCGACAGATGAGCAGTGGCTTGAGCTGGGGCTTGACGAGGACCAGTACGGCAGTTAGCAGTGAAGTGGCCGTACAGGTTGCAGTGGGCGCAGAAACGACAGGCGAGACCCACCGGGTGATGGTAAGAACATGTTGGGCAAGCCGGGTGGGGGCCTGTGTATGCGCGCTTTGCTGGCGGTGCATAAGTAGCTGGCGCTGGACGGTGATGGGGCTGCTACTGGGCCGGTACGGTTTGTAGTGGAGCAGCAGTGGTAGTGACAGCACAGTTCTTGTTGCTGGAGCTGCTGTTGTTGTTCTTCTTCTTGCGGCGTGAGGACTTGGACGATTGAGCGGCGTCGGTTTCAACGGCTGGTGCGGTGGTGACTTGGTGCAGGTTCTTTGAAGCTTTATCCCAAAAACCAGATTTTACCCGCTTGTCGTTGATTTTGGCGGCAAGCAAGTAAGTCTCTTCGATCGTTGCTGTCTTTGCGGCATGCACAAAATCCGCAACACAGTCGGGTAGAGCTCGGATGTATTTCTTGATAGCCATGCCGGTCGTCTTCACTTGATCGGGACAGATGATGCTGAGCTGCTTAAAGCGAGCAGTCAGGGCAGCGTTGTCACCCTCCTTCTGCTTAATGTTCCAGAATTCCTACTCTAGCTTTTGTCGTTCATGGGGAGGACAGAACTCATCCAACATGATGGCCTTCAACTCTTCCCATGTCAGCTCATAAGCTGCATCATTCCCGCGTTTGTTCCTCTCGGCCATCCACCAGTCTAATGCGCGGGACTGGAAGACGCCGGTAGCGTTTAAAGTGCGGAGATTTTCCGGACATCCACTTTGGCGCAGAGTGACTTCGATGGAATCGAACCATTGAAACATAGCTGTCGGGCCATCTTCTCCAGTGAATTCCTTCGGACCACAAGCCTTGAACTGCTTGAAGCTGAAAGCAGTCTCAATAGCAGCTTTAGGAGCTTCGGTTCTCGACTCCTCAGATGATTTGCTAACATTCTTGTAAATTTCACTCACGATCTGAGGCACAACCTTGGCCACTTGTTTGGCGAGGATGGCAGCAAGGCGTTTGTCCCTCTGTTCTTGACGAGAGAGTCATGGGTGACGGGATCCTGATGATGGTCCAGTTGACATCGTTTGCAATAGACATCGTCATATGTCTCAGACACATCATAATCGAATCTCACCTCACACGTCTAATACTTACTAAAGCTCAGGAACGTAATGTAACGTGTATCTCATAAACACATAGGCACATAATCACAGATTTACATAAACATAGAAGCACATAAACACGTAGGGCACAGAATCACAGAAGCACATAAGCACGTAGGACACATCACCTGGAAACATGTAGGCGTGTAACTTATGTAGATGCTCACAGAGGCGGTCAGAATACAGAAACCTATCATTCAAAGTCTGCGAATGTTCGAGAACAGCGATCGCGAATAGCATAGCGAGTAGTATAGTATAAGCGTATAATATAGCATAAGGTCGTCCACAATTTAGCGATTTGTCAGCATTTTGAGATAGAAGTGCAGTGCGAGTCGTGCGTGTTGATCGAAATGAAGGCAAAAATTGAATAAATTTCCAAAGTTTAAACACATAAACAGATAAACACACATACAAGCACATAAAATCGACGAATCATCAGAGTCAGCAGTTGCGGGCTCAGAATCGAAACACATAAAAAATCGAGAAATAGATCGTCTGCGGCTATTAGACATTGACTACCCAAAGTGATTCGACTATTCACAAGGACTTGTTGTGCACATTTGACCTTCAGGACAGTGCCTTGGCCTCGATTCTTGGGCGTTGGGTACGTATCCCGTTAGTCATATCATGACCTCAGGTCATTGGATTCCATGGAGACTTTGGTGAGAGTTTTGTAAAAAAGGGCAGAACAAGTCGTCAAGGTTAGGGTTTCACCCCTGGCTTAACAACTTCGTCCCTGTTTTGATAAAATAAGAGAGAATTATGCGTCAAAGTATGGATTTCACTCCTAATTTGACGCAATTTCTCATGTTTATAGATAGAACGTGGGTTGATCCCGCAATTCAATCGAGAGTTTGCGGTTTTCACACCTAATCTCGACTTAATCGCTCATTCATATTTGAAAATTCGAGTGTAGTGATAGTGTAGCGTAGGCGAGGATAGCGAGAAGTAGCAGTAAGCTCATACATAATCCCTAACGGATATGCACAAGTTGGTCTGTTGGTTCCTAACTATAGACTAGGTCTCTAAGACACCGACCTGGACTAGGTCGAGTCTTGCCTAATTCCCTATAGTTATGGCTCTGATACCAATCTGTCACATCCCAACCGATGGCAGAAACATCGGGGCATGGCCTTGAGCGAAACAGATTGTCCAGAAGTTTCCATAACAATTATCATTACCAATTAATTTAAAGTAACATGTCCCATACCATGTCTTAAAAGATAATACAATTATTACAGACAAAATCTAGGCAAATAGTTCTGTTCCGACAACTCAGATTTCTTTTGTACAGACAACTATTTGTTGGCCTCTAAGACCTTATTCTAGCCTCGATTTCCTAGCAGATAAGAATCCTAAGCACCTATCACATACGTTAAAATAAAGTCAATACACATAGTGTAAATGTGAGCATACAAGTTTGATAATAGCATATAGAGTTCGAAAGCGTTACGCATAACCAGCACGTACACAGAGTGAAATGAGGCATGTTAGTTATCGACATGAACCTATCGATACCAATGACTGCGGGTTGACTACCCAAGGCAGTTCGTAATACATGATCACCACTGTAATCCATGCAAATAATTGTCCTTAACAGCCCCCGAGTGAATGGGTGCTGAGTCCAAACTATAGTACTATCGTTGCTAAGGCAGGTAGACAGCATTCCATGTGTAAACATAACAAACAAGCATTCATTAAGTCACGTAATACATGCGGTAACGGTTAGCGTTTAAAGTATTGCGTAGTGCGTTCGATGTGATTTTGTATAAGTAACGTATGTAACACCCAAAAGTATGTAACGCAAAAAGGGATCGAGTATACTCACAGCGATGATGGATTGAATGGAGCGCTAGAGAGTAAGGTTAGCCTGAATAGATGGACAATTATAATGATAAGGGATGCGTAAATCGATGCAAAGTACAATTGGTTCGGACAGCAGTCCGTTCGGATGGTAATCCGTTCGGACAGCCAGTTGTGCGAGTGGTTGTCCGTTCGGACGGTCGTCCGGTTGGATGATTGTTCGAGTGGATTGTTTCTTCCTTTGGGAAGGATGTGCTTGTGTATGATGGCTTGACTTTTGAAGTTTTCGTTGTAGCATTTTGAAAACATTGAGGTACCTCTACCTTTCAGGTTGGTCGATCAGACGGTCGTTCGATCGGACGGTAACCAGTTCGGTTGGCACTTCAGTGAGAACAAGTTCACATCAGGGTGTCACTCGATTGGACGGTCGTTCGTTCCAGTGGCATCCTTTGTGCATTGAACATGTTGAAAATTGTTTAAGTGTTGAAGTTAAAATGTCTCATGATTCGGTTGGCAGTTCGATCGGATGGTAGTCCGATCGGACAGCAATTCATTCAACATTCAGACTTCAAGTGCTAGCAAAAATGGTTAAGTGTGGGACCAAGGTGCAAGTCGTACGGGTGGCCAATCGTACGGTTAAGTTGTCCGTTCAAACAGCAGTCCGTTCGGACGGCACTCCGTCCTGGTTAACCTGTTCGTCTTACGCTTGGTTGTCTTTGGTAGTTTGTCGTTTTATTGAGATATTTTGATAACGTGTTAAGCAATAGAAACCTCGTCTATACTTGGTACTTCTGATCGGAAAGGAATCACCCAAATCCGATCAGTGGACGGTTCGAGACGACGTTCCACGTTTAACCCGGAATCGATAATCTCGTGGATAGAATATGGATCTTGAGCCAACACAACCACAAAAACGAGTAGTAAGCCGGCACAAGTTCCGATTCTATCGGTTTTGAGTGCATTGAGTGTAAAAGAGTTGAAAGAAAGTTGGAAAACCATCTTTCAATCCTTTTTATTGTGAATATGTCTAGATTTATGAAAGATCTTTGTTAGTTTATGTGGAAATCGGTTAGATCTAAATTGTTCTTGGTAGATTGAGGTCAAAATATGAAGTTCTTCAAGAACACATGATGACGTCATCCTAGAACACCTTGAATCTTGATGATTTCACGGTTAAAAGTTAAGATTCAAAAGATAGAAAGGTGTAGGAGTGCGTGTAGATTAAGGAAGTACAAGATTTAGGACGAGATCTTACCGAAATTGCGAGAAATCGAAGGAAAAAGCAAGCAGGAGCACTGGTCGGATGTCACTTGCCAAAAGTAGAAAGAATGAAAGTGACAAGGGGTATTTATAGGGTTACCCAAAGAGGAAAAGGCTGGTCGATCGGCTAGGCAGCCCGTGCGGACAGCCTGTCCGATCGGACGGCAGTCCGATCGATCGGCTGGTCGTTCGGCTGGTAGCTTGGCCGATCGGTCACCTCGTTCGAGTGTTCGGCGCGACGAGTTTTGATGTTTCGATTGCGATTGCGAGCGTTGCGATGCGATAGATTTTCCTAGTCAAATTACTTTTAATCCCAACTACTCATACCTTGCACTGTCTCTTCCCTACCAATTATCATACTATTTTGATTGCGATTGAGTTCGATTGTGATTCGATTGATTACGACAACATAACATAAATAAACATGCACAAGTAACACATAAGGCACACACACACGTATAACAATAACCAAAACACGTAATTCGAGTTGCGAGTGCAATTGCGATAGCGATAAAGCGATTACCATGCGATTATTAATAGATACTCCACATAATACAACTAAAGCGAAAATAAAATAGACTAATTACAAGTCAAAGAAGTCAAAACAGGAATTGAGCAAGGAGAGACAGATCGCAATTAGCAATCTTGTCTTCCTTTTACTTCAATCTTGACATTGACTTTGACTTCAGAAACACGGGGTGTTACAAGCTGTCACATCACAAATGATGTGACAGGAGGGTATTTATAGGGTTTCCCAAAATGGAAAGTGCTGAAGTGTCGGATTGGTCACCGATCGGATGGCAACCCGATCGGACGGCACTCCGATCGGATGGCCACTCGATCGGTTGGCCACTCGATCAAGGTTTCTGGCACGTTGAGTTTATCATTTCGATTCGCGTGCTGAGCGTTGCGATGCGATTCGAGTGAGCGATGCGATAGTATTACCCATTAGTTACACAAATAACCTAACTACTAGATCTAACATACAATCACTATGAATAACTTGCGTTTAGCGTTTGCGATTTGATTGCGGTGTGATAGATTTGCGATTGCGATTAAACACCTCAACATAAACATAACATGCACAAGTAACACATAATGGCACACACACGTAAAAAAATATCCAGAACACATAATTCGAGATGCGATTGCGATAGCGATTATCGATAAGCATGTGATTAAATAGGGATTATTAATAGACACTCCACATAATACAACTAAAGTGATTAAATAATATAATTCGATTACAAGTCATTGACGTACATGTGACAACTCGAGTTTCCAAGGTTTCTCCTTTATGCATTACTTGTTACATACTGTGTTTTGTGGTTCGTTGCATTGAATCTATGTAACGTGATTAGTTTATAAATTGTTTATGTGGATTGATGTTAGTGTTACTTAATATAGTAGGGAATTATTTATTTTATTTTTATTTTCTATATGAGGTTAACAAGGTTAATTTGTTAGTTAATTTAGTAAATGAAAAACATTAACTGAGTTTGTGTCATTGGTTAGTCAAGTTAGTAGATTACACAAACATTAGGGGCCAATGTGTAGTTTATTATTAAACCCTTAATAAAAAGGATTAAGAAGGAAACAACCCCCACCCAAAAACACACCCCACCCCGACGAAAACCCCACCTCGATGAAAACTCCATGTTTTCGTCGTCTGCACCGATTTCGTCAAAGAATGGGCTTTGGGCCCAAGGATGTTTGGCTGGCCCAGTTGTGTTTACGTATAAATCTTAGATTAGTTACGATAGAACACTTTGAGAACCCTAGAGCACCTCTCTAACTGTGACGGCAACTGCAAGCCTATGGAGCCTTCTTTTTCCGATCAATCCATTAGTTTTCTATCTCGGTTAGTGTTTAATCTGCACATGATTGATTGTTTGATATTATCGTTAAATGTGTGATTGGAATCATGATTCTGTGATACTATGTAATGCTTGATTTCATGTTGGATGAAGAGTTGTTCATTATAGATTGCTAGGTTATCGAATACGGTTCCACACATTAAACATGATCGGTTGATGACATAATGCTGAATGGATAGGTTTGATGTTTCTGTCATGATTCATGCAAAATAGATCTGATGTTGTGAAGGCATTTGTTTAGGTCTCGGTGCGTGCACAACTTAATGCTTGATGATCATAATAATTTGATGTTGAATGGTTATGCATTACTGATTTGTATGTGAGGATGATTGTATGATGATAAGATGTATGATGCAAAGTGATAATGGAATATTTAAAGTGATTATATGAATAGATCTGGTTGAAAAAATGATTGTTATAGCCGATGTAACTGTTAGACGATGATTTAGGTTCCTGAAATGTGTAACTGTTGTTAATACTCGTGCCCCATCCAGACGAAAACCCTAGGTGATTTCGCCATGCATTAAACTCGACGAAAACCTTTTGGGATTTCGTCGCCTGAAGGGTTTTCACCACTAGGGGTTTCGCCAAAAGGGTTTTCTCCATACATGTGATTTCGTCGAGTGCTCCGGCACAGTAACTCTGTTAAGTTTAACTCTGTTAGTTTGGTAACCCTGCTAGTTTGTTAATTCTGTTTGGTCTGTTAACTTTGTTAAGTATATTAACTCTGTTAAGCCTGTTAACTCTGTCAAGTATGTTAATGGATAACCATGTAGAATAAACTGTGAAAGACATTTATGTGAAGCATGAATTGCATGAATTTGATTAACTGCTTACGTGATACATGATGTTAACTGCCAAGCACACTTTGTGACATAGATTGCATGTGAATCGTTACGAACGAAAACTGATTGTGTATACGTGCATACTATAGGACTTGACTGATTACTTGTGAGCACATAGTTTAGCATACCGAGCAAACCGTGGTGAGTTCACACATTCACAAGGCATGGGATTCCCAAGGGTTGGGAATGGGTAAAGGATTTAAACCAACACCGCGTGATATCCTGGTTTGGAACACGTACACACCCTCTTATTGAAGGGTGACAACATGTGATAAGTATGTAATTGGAAACTGCGTGATCTCCTGGTTTGGAACACGTACACACCCTCTTTACTGAAGGGTGACAACATGGATTCTAGACCAAAACTCTATCATTAAGTCCCTCATTTTTATATCGACTTAATCGTCGGGCCAATGGCGAGCGGGTCATTAGTTAGATAGCGCTATTTAGGTTTGACAAGCCTCACACCGTGCCGCAGAGGACGGGCGTGAACTAATGGATCTGGGCACTAGTCAATGATGATAGACATTGACGTCAGGGCACCAACTTACTTTAGTCAGTGGTCGATACGGTAAACAGGTCTAGTGGTTAACATGGGGAAGCCCCCACCAACTATGGATATGTTTGGGAAACAGGGTAAACGGATTAACTTACAACTTACAAATGAACTCCTGGTTTTGAAACAACTTAATAATGAACACCAACTGTGAACTCGCTCAACTTTATTGTTGACTCGTTGTTACATGCCTTGCAGGTCGTTAGGTACTTCTGGAGCTTGCACGGGGAGGCGGGATCGTTGTGGGATATGGACCGTTATGTCCTATGCTTAATATTTGAACTTTAAACTATGTTTTGGTTATTCAAACATTACTATGCTTCCGCTGATTTCTTAAACGAGTTTGGTTTATTTTGAAACACCAATTATATTGGGTTGGTTTTATATTTATTTACATGCTTGTTCAATATGATTGGTGGCTTGATCCTGGTCAGTAACGCCTCCATGCGGTGATACTCCGCTAGTGTATTTTGGGGGTGTGACAGTATAATCAATAGTTAAGCAAGGAGTGACAGATCGCAATTAGCAATCTTTTCTTCCTTTGACTTTGACTTTGACTTGTACTTTGACTTCCCAAAAAGCGGGTTGTTACAGCCTCCCCTACTTTAGGAAATTTCATCCCGAAATTTAAGAAGTAGGCATAACAAACAGTTGCGGGTACTTCGCCTTCATGTCGCTTTCGAGTTCCCAAGTGAACTCGGCACCGCGTTTGCCTTCCCAGCGAACCATCACAATGGGAATGCATGAGCGTCTGAGCACCTTGGTTTCTTGTCCCACGATCTCGACAGGCTTTTCCACGAAGTGTAATGTTTCGTCCACTTGCAAATCCTCAAGAGGGAGATGTAATTCCTGGTCGGCCAAGCACTTTCTGAGGTTCGAAACGTGGAAAGTCGGGTGGACGTTACTCAGTTCTTCTGGTAGTTCGAGTCTGTAGGCCACTTTTCCAATGCTTTCTAGAATTTTAAAGGGTCCAACATATCGAGGCGCGAGCTTTCCTTTCTTGTCGAATCTGATCACCCCCTTCCAAGGTGCAACCTTTAGGAGTACGTGATCGCCAACGTCAAATTCGAGGGGCTTGCGGCGTCTATCAGCGTAACTTTTCTGTCGGCTCTGAGCTTTCAATAGATTGTCTCAAATTTGGAGGATCTTGTCTGTCGTTTCTTGCAACAGCTCGGGACCGGTAATTTGCGCGTCCCCGATCTCGTGCCATACAATAGGCGATCGACATTTTCTTCCGTATAAAACCTCGAACGGTACTATTTGTATGCTAGAATGATAACTTTTATTGTACAAGAATTTGACCAAAGGTAAGTGCACGTCCCAATTACCACCGAAATCTATGACACAAGAACGGAGCATGTCTTTAAGGGTGCGAATCGTTCTTTCAGTCTGACCGTCGGTTTGGGGATGGAAAGCGGTACTTAGATTAAGAGTAGTATGGAGAGCAGATTGAAACGTTTCCCAAAGACGCGAGGTAAACCGACCATCGCGGTCAGAGATGATGTCACGAGGCGTCCCGTGTCGACAAATGATCTCGTCGGTGTAGATTCGGGCTAATTTTTCTACCTTAAAGTCTTCTCGTATCGGCAGGAAGTGAGCTGACTTGGTCAAACGGTCAACTACAACCCAAATGCTATCATGACCTGATGTTGTGCGCGGAAGTTTTGTTATAAAGGCCATACCTATACTCTCCCATTTCCACATCGGGATCACGGGTTGTACGAGCAAGCCAGAGGGTCTTTGCTGCTCAGCCTTGACCTTGGAACAAGTCAGGCATTTCGAAACATAGATAGCGATATTCTTCTTCATGCCCGGCCACCAGTACTTGTAGCGCATGTCCTGGTACATCTTGTCGGCACCGGGATGAATAGAATACCGAGATTTGTGGGCTTCATCCATTAGTAGTTGCTGCAAATATGTACGCTTGGGGATCTAAATTCGGTTCAAATAGTGAAAGATACCATTCGACATATTCTCGAGTTGGGCGCCATCGTTTAGAATCCTTTCCTTCTTCAAAGTTCGTTCGGTAAAGCAAGCATGTTGAGCATCACGGATGAGAGCTTCGATATTAAACTGGGCTTGGGAATTACGAACGCTAAGCAAGTAGCTTTGTCGACTGAGAGCATCGGCAACGACGTTTGCTTTGCCTGGATGGTAACGGATCTCGCAGTCGTAATCGTTGAGCAGTTCTACCCACCGGCGTTGACGCATATTTAGTTCCTTCTGGTCAAAGATATGTTGTAGTCTCCTATGATCGGTGAAGATCGTACACTTGGTACCGTAAAGGTAGTATCGCCAGATCTTTAATGCAAAAACAACTGCGCCAAGCTCGAGGTCGTGTGTGGTGTAGTTCTTCTCATGGATCTTGAGCTATCGAGAAGCGTACGCAATAACCTTGTCTCATTGCATAAGAACACAACCAAGACCAAGGTTTGAGGCATCGTAGTAAACTACGAAGTCATCGTTTCCGTTGGGCAATGAGAGCACGGGAGCATTGCAAAGCATAGCTTTGAGGGTTTGAAAGGATTCCTCTTGTTTAGTTCCCCAAACAAAAGGTTTGTCCTTATGCGTAAGAGAGGTTAGCGGCACAGCGATCTTAGAAAAACCTTTAATAAAACGGCGATAATAGCCTGCCAGTCCGAGAAAAGAACGGACTTCAGATGGATTCTTGGGTGTAACCCAACTCTTAACAGCTTCGATCTTCGCAGGGTCAACGTGGATACCTTGACTATTGACAATGTGACCCAAGAATTGGACCTCCTCCAGCCAGAATTCGCACTTGGAGAATTTGGCACAGAGACGGTTTCCTTGGAGTAACTCAAGAACCAAACGTAGATGTTGCGAGTGTTCAGCTTTTGACTTGGAATAGATCAGGATATCGTCGATGAATATGATTACGAAGCGATCAAGAAAGGGTTTGCACACTCGATTCATTAGATCCATGAAAACTGCGGGAGCGTTGGTCAAACCAAAAGGCATGACAACGAACTCGTAATGACCATAGCGGGTTCGGAAAGCGGTTTTGGGAATATCATCCTCTTGAATGCTTAATTGGTGATAGCCTGAGGGTAGACCGATCTTTGAAAAACACGTAGCACCTTGTAGCTGATCAAATAAATCATCGATTCGAGGTAAGGAATAGCGATTCTTAATAGTCAGCTTATTCAACTCCCTATAGTAGATGCACATCCGGAACGATCCATCCTTCTTTTTGACGAAAAGGACAGGCGCGCCCCATGGAGAGGTGCTAGGGCGAATAAAGCCTTTATCAAGTAGTTCCTAGAGCTGACTCGAGAGTTCGCGCATTTCAGAAGGAGAGAGACGATAAGGCGCTTTAGCAACAGGGTTTGCTCTAGGAATGAGGTCAATTCGGAAATCGATATCACGAGTGGAAGATAATCCGGTTAAATCATCGGGGAAAACGTTGGGAATTTCACAAACAACAGGCACCTGGTCTACCTCCTTAACTTCCTTTTTCTCCGCTACTACTATGTCTGCCAAGAAGGCTTGGTATTCCTGCGGAGATACCTGCTAGCCTGGACACGCGACATGAGTTGGAGTTTCTTCGACGCGACTTCACCATAAACACACAATTGATCACCATTAGCAAGCGAGAAACGAATCATCTTATCGAAGCAAACAACTTCAGCACGATTTTCGCGAAGAAAATCCATGCCTACTATGACGTCAAAACTACCGAGCTGCATCGGAATAGGGTCGATAGGGAAGACGTGATTGTTGAGTTCAAGCGTACAATCACGTAGGACAGAATTGACGGTGATGGTTCTTCCGGTGGCAACTTCAACATCGAACGTCGAGGGGAGATGAGCGCGCTTACGATTGAGGAGATTTTCGAATTCAAACGATATAAAACAGTTATCGACTCCAGTATCAAATAAACACGAAGCATATATACCATTCACAAGGAACGTACCATTGACCACATTGTTGTCTGCTTGAGCCTGACGGGCGTTGATGTTGAATGCATGTCCGCGGGCTGCTGGTGGTTGCTGCTGTTGCTGAGGCTGCTGCTGTTGTGGCTCTTGCTTGACCACTTGGTTCGGGCACATATTTGCGAAGTGGTTGGGATCACCACACATAGCAAGCTCTAGCATTGACCGCGGGTGCAGGAGCCGCTTGATGGCCTTGAGGATCAGTAAGTAGAGCTTGTTGAGTAGGAGCTTGACCTTGTGTTGGAGCGAGAGTTTGACGTGGACCTGTACGGCAGTTGGCGGTGAAGTGACCGTACATGTTGCAGTGTGCACAGTATCTGCAAGCGATTCCCACTGGGTGGTGATAGGTATAAGTAAGGCAAACCGGATGAGGACCAGTGTACGCACGCTTTGCCGACGGTGCGTTGGTAACCGGTGCCGCTACTTGGCGGTGTTGAGACTGCGGTTGAGGAGGAACTGATTGGAGCGGAGCTGCAGTGATCGCACAGTTCTTGTTGCTGGAACTGCTGTTGTTCTTCCTTTTGCGGCGTGAAAGCTTGGATGACTGAGGTGCGGCAATGGTTTCAGCGGTTGGAACAGTGGTAGCTTGATGCAGATTCTTGGAGGCTTTTTCCCAGTAACCAAACTTGACTCGCTTGTCGTTGATCTCGGCAGCGAGTAAATAGGTTTCCTCAATTGTTGTCGTCTTTGCAGATTGAAAGAAATCAGCCACGCAATCCGGAAGGGCACAGATATACTTCTTGATGGTGATTTCGGGCGTAGTCACTTGGCCTGGACAGATAATGCTCAACTGCTTGAAGCGAGCAGTTAAACCAGCGTTGTCACCATCTTTCTGCTTGATATGCCAGAATTCGTCCTCCAGCTTCTGGCGCTCGTGGGGAGGGTAGAACTCTTGCATCATCACGTCCTTCAACTTATCCCACGTCAGCCCGTAAGCTGCATTATTTCCGCGCTTGTTTCTCTCGGCCGTCCACCAATCCAGAGCTTGGGATTGGAAGACGCCAGTGGCGTTAAGAGTGTGGAGATTATCAGGACAACCACTCTGGCGCAGGGTGACTTCGATAGAATCAAACCATTGGAACATGGCCGTAGGCCCATCTTCACCGGTAAACTCTTTCGGGCCGCAGGCTTTGAATTGCTTAAAGCTAAAAGCAGCTTTAGGAGCATCAGTCCTGGATTCTTCAGAAGACTTGCTAGCATTTTCATTCAGCTCACTAACAATCTGGGGGATAACTTTCGCCATTTACTTAGCGACAAGAGCAGCAATGCATTTGTTATCATGATTACGGCAAGCAGTTTGGGAGTACAGGGATCCAGATGACGACATTGTCTGCAATAGACAGCGTCACAGGACTCAAACACAGTTTCGCTTAATCATCGACCTAGGATCTAATGTAAACTAGCGATTGACCCTAAAGCTCAGGAACACATTGAAGCACGCAGCACATAAGCCAAAGAAACACGTAGGCACGTATAATCACAGAAGCACATAAGCACGTAAGCACATAGTTCACGTAAGCACACATTTGCACGTATTCACCTTCCTATTTTGAACGTATTCACCCACATGTGATGACAGTGTTTCTATATCATCCAATTTTTGCGCGTTCGAGGGTAGGGATTGCGATCAGCGAGTACACATCGAGTAGTATAGCATAAGCAAGTAACATAGCATGCGATTAACCGCCAATAGCGATTTGTTAGTGTGGTGTGGATTGTGTGTGTTTTGATGGAGCGAGAAACGTGGAATCGAAATCATCAGTACCACCGTACTGTTTTATCTCAAAATGCTAACAAATCACCATAGAAATCACATAAATTCCACATAAAATCGATCACAAAAGCGGTAAATCACAGAGTTAGCAGCGGCAAATCCAGAATCAAAACACATAAAATCGAAGAGCGGTTGTCTTGGCTAGATAGACGTTGACTACCCAAAGTGGTTCGACTATTCACAAGGACCTTAAGCGCACACCTTGGTCTTCGGGACTGTGCTCTCGATTCAATCTGAGCGATCGGCACGCATCCTTCTTGTCACAGTGTGACCTCAAGTCGTTGGAGTCCGTCGAGACTTTGGTGAGAGTTTTGCGAAACCCAAAGTATGGAGCGGAACAAGTCATCAAGGTTCGGGTTTCACCCTTGACTTAACGACTACATCCCTGTTTGTATGATTGAATCATGAGATAGTATGACAACTGCCAAGTTTGCATGCATTCGTACGATTATTAGACAATGATTAATGCTTAATGAATGTGCTGCATTTCAAATAATTACTTGAACTGTTTTGTGATTATTACCATATACATACATGTGCATTATATACTGCTTAATGTCATGTCATTATTGCATGAGAACTTTATTGACTCAAATGGTGCACGAAACACAGTTAGCATAGTTATCCGGCAAATCAGAAAAATGCTGACAGAGTTCAGTAGATAGCCAGACATTGTATTAAGACACAAAATGAGCCAGAAACCAAGTATTACACTAGGATAGTGTGTAGGAAAGTAAGGATCACAAAACTGCCTTCCTAGTGATAGTTCAAGTGCCGGAAAGCACCCGAAACACACTTTAAATACATAATTATGCATAAATCAGCACAATTCAGCTATAACCAGCTATTTAACACAATAATATCATGAAAAAATTATGCTTTGTTGTCCAAAATAAGTTACAAAGTATCGGGAATTAAAACTGCCACAAAAGGTGCTTCATACTTAGTGAAACTACGCAATTCAGCACTTTAACGAACTGTAACGAACCGAACAACCGGAAAATAACTGGGACATCGAAATTTTACTACAAGAAATTTTTTTATGATATCAAACTAGTATTGGTGCTAGAACACCTTAAAAATCATAAAACACCTAAACACACTTAAACTAACTTAAAACCCCTCGTTTGCACTTTAAACCCTTAACTTCCAAAATTTCACACTTTACCCCCCCCCCATCAAAATTCGGCCCAAGTGGACCCCACATGCCTTTTATATATTTTATTAAACCATGTCTCCTTGTGTGTGTGCAAGAGAATCTAAGAGAAAGATTTTGTGTTGGAAAATCTTTTATAAAGATCACATGTTAGTATGCTTTACCATTTCACAAAAAAATTCACCATTTTCCCCTTCCTTCCTTCATGCTCACGGCTCACATACACTCCCCACACACATCCATTTTCGTTCAACAATCAACCATTCTAAGGTGTCCACAAGGTGTCTCTAGCATCATTAAGAAGCTTGGAACCTTCGGAAGTTGAAGGACCTTCACCATTTGCTTTTATCCACTCCATTTCTTCCATTGATCATCCCTAGCCTTGAGCTAGTGGTAAGAACATCATAATCTCCATTTTACTTCTATTTCAAGTGGTTAAAAGATAATACATAATGTTGATCTTGAAGAACACTAAGAAATAAGAAGATGAAACATGAACATAAGCTTGAAATTATAAGAAAACTTAAAGAAATCATGTTGTTTAGTATTGTTGTGATACTTGATGAATGATTACTTATGAAAATGATGTAGATCATCTTATGATCTTGCTAGATCATGATTAAAAACATAGTCTAGCAAGATGAGAGGATGAAAAGTGTTAAAGATTAGTGGATCATCCTCACAAAAGTCATGAACTTGAATGAATAAAATGTTTTCTTGTAAAATGATTATTTAAGTAAGATATAAATCTTGTAGATTTCATATTTCATGAATGATTTTTCAAGAAACCAAGTTAAAAATACAAGTTTTACTTAATCTTGGTTCTTACATAAATAAACCTCATTTTTGGTGGTTAAACAAGTGTAGAAACACTTATGTAACAAGAAAAATCCAAGAAGAAACATTTTTAGAAAATATGATTATAAGTTGTAAAGATCTAAATTCTTTAAAAATGATGTTTTTAAAGAATCAATCACACTTTAAAGGGTAACAAGACTTACTAAATACACTAGTAAGTTACTACAAATTTATACAAATATTCAAGTTCATGAAGTAGTAGATTATGCTTGTTTTTGGCAAGATTGATTGTTCATTGTTGATTTTTGGTTGATTGTGTTGATTTACAAAAGAAAATGATATACCTTCAAGGTATGGAAACCTCCATTTTTAGGGGAAACTATGGCAAAAATTTTCTAAAAATTAAACACTTAGAAAATTATTTCTAAACAAATAATTACAAGTGTGCTTTAAACCATGAATTTTTACATAAACTTTGCCATAATTTTTGTTACAAAAATTATAAATATTGGAGGTTGGTTTTTACAAATAAAAGTGACTAAATATGTATTTAGGAAATATATATTTAGAAGGCACCATGTGTGTGATTATTTGTATATTATGTGTATTAGTTATATTATTTTAGGATTTGAAATAATATAACTCATCAAAATACCAAGAAATTACAATCCAAAATATTACCAAAATTCCAAGGAATAAATATACAAAGAATACACAAAATATTGGTGAAACCGAACAAAGGAATATAACATGCAAAATATTTCGAAAATATTATTCATGAGTATATTTTGGTAATTAATGTTTTGGACACTAAGAGAAGGAAAATATGATTTTTACAATTATTACAAAGAAATATCATATTTTTTACAAGAAGAAAAAATATTATTTTGGGTGAATAAAAATATGTATTTTCTTGAAAATATTAGAAGATATATTACTTTTGGAAGAAATATAAATTTTCTCAAACAAAAACGGAATATATTATTTTGGGAGAAAAATAAGCATATATATATATTTTCCAAATTAGACTTGAAAATATATTATTTTTGGAACTTATATGAAAATACGAATATTTTTGCCAAAGGAAAATTATAAATAATTTTCTAAGTAATATCCCTCGTAATATATATTTTGGAAATATATATTAAAGTATTTTTACTAGAAATATTATTCCGGAGAAGTTGATATAACATTAAGTATAAGAATACTTATTAATTACAAGAAATACGTGTTTTCATACGTATAAATACACGCTGGAATACGACGAGTGGCGGATCTTGCCCGTTGAACGTGCTAGGGCCGAAAGACACGGGCACTAAAAAAAGCCCGGGCCAAACATAGTATATATAAAAAATTTCGATCGAAATGCGGAAAATTAGCACTACGGTCGAAAAACTTGCCCAGGCCGTGGCCCTGCCACAACACCATTAAGAACCGCCCCTGAATACGACCCCATTACATGGCAAAAATATACAAAAATAAGAATGCGAATACAAGTACACCCATCCTTGGGAAGGAAATACATGTATAAATACTTGAAAAGTATCAAGTTAAAATATATATTGTTTTAACTATTATTCCAAAAATTTAATAAATATAATTTAAGTTAAAATATTTATTATTTTAACAAATAATTATATAACTTAGAATGATGATGAAGACACTTGGAAACGTAACTCAAAGACACTAATTAATACTAAGTCAAGGCACGACCCGTTCGTCTAATAGACCATAGTACGTTGTAGGTAGTCGTGTACACCAGGGGAAACTTTGAGTTACGGGCGGATTCGAAGAACGCAAACCAGTGAGTTCATGACCCCCTTTTATTTTCACTGTTTTCGGTTTTATAACTTCGGGGGTGAAGTACATGTTACAAACTGTTTATAAACGTTATTATTGGTATGGTTAGCTAAGGAAGGGTAGTGCTAGATCATGTGAGTGGTGGGTATGACACTTAAGACCATTAATCCTCGTTATAGGACCGAGGGACATGAGTGATAGATCTATTTGGGTGTAGCGAGCCCCACCCATGCGTCCGCCGAGTGGACCATGTGGTGACTATGTCTTATTGCCAGAGACAAAGTCTGCTAGGTTCGAGTCTTCCTGCATCACGTCACAAATATTAATGTATTAGCTACACATTAATTGATATGTTTCCTTGTTGCTTTCATACCGGTTTTCAAGTACATACAAACATACTTACAAATGTTTCAAAGGTTTATTCACAAACACACACATGAACTCGCTCAACTTTTGTTGATGTTTTCAAACTACATGTATTTCAGGAAATTAAGTATGGATCTGGCGGGCGTTGGAGTTTACAAGTCATGTCTCTAATAAAAGGTGTCATCCGAAGTCGAAGTGTTTGGTTTATGTATTTTATCTTGGATAAGATACATGGCTCGAAACCTATTTTGTTTGTGTCTCTTGCGAAGTCCTTATGGATCTAAAATTTGCTGGTATTGTATTTGGAACTTGAAGTCTGTGTTTTGGGATTTTAAAACAATGTTGCTTGTAACGTTTTGAAACTATCTATGGATGAACACCTTGGTTGTATCATATAGTCGTTTGTTATGGTTGAATGCAATGATATTAAGCAAGCCACACCAAATCACGCTTCCGCAAAAGTCAGGGTGTGACAGATAGATAAGGAGAATTGCGTCAAAGTATGGATTTCACTCCTGATTCAACGCAAATTCTCTTGTCTGTAGTAAAAATAGCAATTCGAACGAGTAACCTGGTCGAGAGTTTGCGGTTTTCACACCTAATCTTAACCAGATCATCCGTTTGTGTGTGTAATCAGCCTTAGGAAAGGTTGATCTTGCGCGGAACTGTAGTATGCGATGTTCGCACAAAAGTGTAGTGTATAGTGAGTGTGAGTGAGAAATAGCGAATAAGCCCGTACAAAACCCATACTGGGTATGCACAAGTTGGTCTGTTGGTACTTAGACTATAGACTAGGTCGTTTCTAAGACATCGACCCGGACTAGGTCGAGTCTTGCCTAATTCCCTATAGTTATGGCTCTGATACCAATCTGTCACGCCCCAATCGATGGCGGAAACATCTGGGCATGGCACTGAGCGAAATAGATTGTCCATGAGTATCCATAACAACTATTCATTACCAGATAATTAAACATCATGTCCCATACCACAACATATCCAAATAAAAACAGTTATTACAAATAATTGTCTCAAAAACAAATACTGTTCCGACGACTCAGATTAAGCGTGACATAACTAGACCCCTAGCTTGATTCACCAAGGCACATCAATTCCCTAGCATCTTAAGCACCTGTCACATACGTTAAAATAAAAGTCAATACATATAGTGTAAAGGTGAGCATACAAGTTTAATAGATATAATAGAGTTCGAAATCGTTTACGCATAACCAGCATGTAACATGTATAGTGCGAAGCTAGTAAGTTATAAACAATGAAATATGCACAGACTAGACCGCGAGTTATAGAATGCGCAACACATATCACCACTGTGACACGTGAAGAGGTAACCTTAACAACCCCCGTCTATGACAGGTGCTGAGTCCAAACAAATAGTACTATCGTTGCTAAGGCGTCAGGCAACAATCACTGTGTTAACATAACATACAAGCATTCATCGAGTAACAAGTAACATGCAATAACGGTCAGTGTATAAATAGTGTTTGCGTTGTGTGGTCGATGTGATTTAGAATAAGTAACGTATGTAACACCCAAAAGGGCATAAAGCAAAAAGGGATCGAGTATACTCATAGCGATGGTAATGGATTGAAGGGAGCGCTAGAGTGATTAGCCTGAACAGTTAACAGTAGCATAATGATGAGCGGCGCGTAAAACGGTGAAAATTAACCAAGTGTCGGATGGCCATTCGATTGGATTGACATTCGTTTAGTTAGAATGTGTTTGTGTATGATGGTTTTGAAGTTTTCGTCGTAGCAATTTGAAAATAGAGAAGTATCTCTACCCTCCAGGTCGGTCGATCGAGCGGTCGTTCGATCGGATAGCGATCCGATTGGTAGGACACTTAGTGAGAACAAGTTCACAGCAGGGTTGTCACTCGATCGGATGGCAATCCGATCGGGTGGCAATCCGTTAGTTACTGATGATCTTTAAAAATTGAAAATAATTAAGTGTCGAGGTTCCAAATGTCATATGGTCGGATGGTCGTTCGATCGGATGGCTATCTGATCAGATAGTAATTTGTTCGACGTTCAGGACCTTGAAAGTATGAATGAAAGGTTTAAATGTGAAACCAAGTGCAAGCCGATCGGATGGCTGTTCGATCGGATGGCAATCCGATCGGGCGGCAATCCGTCCCAGCGGCCTGATCGTCTTGGCACTTGATTATTTTGAAGGTTTTGTAGTTTTGATCGAGACGGTATGATAACGTGTTAAACAACAGAAACCCCATCTTGACCCAAGTGATCCGATCGAACAGGAATCACCCTAGCCCGACCAGTCAACTGTTCAAGATGGTGGTTCATGCTTAACCCAAAATCAGTTGTCCCTTGGATAGAACAGATCTTGGACCAACACATCACTAAGAAAGAGTAGAAGGTTAGAACGAGCTCCAATTCTATCGGTTTTGAGTGCATTGAGTGTAAAAGAGTTGAAAGAAAGTTGAAAAACCATCTTTCAATCCTTTCAACCCTGAATATGTGTAGATCTATGCGAAAACATTGTTTAATCTTGTGGAAATCCTTTAGATCTAAGTTGTTCTTGGTGGAATGAAGTCAAACCTTGAAGTTCATAAGAACTCCATGATGACATCACCCTAGAACACCTCAAATCCGGTGATTTCTTGGTTAAAAGTTAAGATTCAAAGGTGAAGATGATGAAGGAGTGTGTGTAGATCATAGAAGTACAAGATTTAGGTTAAAAACTTACAAGAATCGCGAGGAGTCGAGAGAAAAGTGAGCTTGAGTGCGGCCGGTCGAGTGAGGAGCTGTCACATCACAAATGATGTGACAGGAGGGTATTTATAGGGTTTCCCAAAATTGAAAGTGCTGAAGTGACGGATTGGTCACCGATCGGATGGCAACCTGATCGGATGGCAACCCGATCGGACGGCAATCTGATCGGATGGCAACCCGATCGGACGGCAATCCGATCGGACGGCAATCTGATCGGATGGCAATCCGATCGGATGACCACTCGATCAAGGTTTCCGGAGCGTTGAGTTTGTCGTTTCGATTCGTGTCCTGAGCGTTGCGATGTGATTCGAGTGAGCGATGCCATAGTATTACCCATTAGTTACACAAATAACCTAACTACTATATCTAACATACAATCACTATGAATAACTTGCGTTTAGCATTTGCGGTGCGATAGATTTGCGATTGCGATTAAACACCTCAACATAAACATAACATGCACAAGTAACACATAATGGCACACACAAATAAAACAATATCCAGAACACATAATTCAAGTTGCAATTGCGATAGCGATTAGCGATAAGCATGCGATTAAATAGCGATTAAACAGCGATTATTAATAGATACTCCACATAATACAACTAAAGCGATTAAATAATAGAATTCGATTACAAGTCATTGATGTACAATCAATTGTTAAGCAATGAGTGACAGATCGCAATTAGCAATCTTTTCTTCCTTTGACTTTGACTTCCCAAAAAGCGGGTTGTTACAGCACACATACTGTTCCGGTTGTTGTACCCTGGGAGACAGAACCGTCTGAGAGGAGGCGGGTAATCTGTTTTAAGGGAAGCGTGTTGAACACGTGCCTCAACCAAAACCGTCAACGATATTTTGCTTGTCTTGCAGCGGGGTTTCCTACAAGAAGGTGCGGTTGAAGTTTTCCAAATATGTCGACTTGAATCAAGATTGGTACAATGTATTTGTATTTTATTTACTTTTCATATAGTTTTGTAACAGGATTGTACTTACATATTTCATACGAATAACGAAAGTCTTGTTATTATATATCTTGTAATATATTTTTAATAAAAAGTGAACCTAGTTCCTATAATTAATCGTTAGGAATTGCTTTTTAATATGTTAGAATTAGAATAGAATAAGTCTCCATAATTTAAAGTAACTTGTATAAAATATAAATGTGTATACCGTCAGCAATCAACGTCATCTGTTAAAGAGTTGCTTTTTAACAAGGGGTAAGACTATAGACTATGTCAAAAGAGTTGCTTTTTAACAATGGGTAAGACTATAGACCATGTCAAAAGTTCAGGGTTTTATATTTAGAGAAAATTACTATTCTAGCCAAGAATAAAGTCAAATTACCAATTTAGTCAAGTGATGCGTCTTTGGAAGACCCCTTAAGGTTTGGGATGCGTCTTTGGAAGGCCCCTTAAGATTTGTATATTTTAATCCAAATTATTTGTTTACAAAAAAAAAAAAAAAAATCGTACTTTTACTGTAGCGACGCATTAGATAAGTTCCAAACTCATCAAAACATGTGCCAAACTCATCCCAAGATGCTCTATATTCCCTAAAAAATTGTGCCAAACTCATTAGATAGGTTCCAAACTCATCAAAACATGTGCCAAACTCATTAGAAGGCCACTCACATGGGATGAGTCTGCGGACGCATGGGATGAGTCTGCGGACGCATAGCCGCGGACGCATGGGATGAGTCTTTCAAACATGGGATGAGTCTTTCAAGCATGGGATGAGTCCGCGGACGCATGGGATGAGTCCGCAGACGCATGGGATGAGTCTTTCATGTGTGGGATGGGATGAGTCTTTCCACGTGTCAGTTGGGGATTGGCGGATGCAATACTTGGCCATGCAGACGCATCAGAAGACTTGGGATCAGTGAGTGGCCTTCCAAGGACGCATGAGATGGCTAGATTGGTAATTTGACTTTTTTCTTGGCTAATTTTGTATTTTTCTCTTATATTTATACTATCTTCAATGTATCCATTAGAACGATGTTCTTAAAAGTTCTTACAAGCCCTTATCATTGTGAGATTAGATCCTTAAATGCCTTTGGAATCTAAGTACTTCCACAAGGGCTTTGTTTTTGTAAGTGAGTGGGTCCCAAAATAGAAGAACAAAATGTTTTATTTAAATATTATGGGTAGTGTGTAGGTAATAAGGTGGAAATTAAGAAGTGTAAGGATATTTGTAGTAGGGATGAGCAAATCCTTCCCGGTACCTGTACCGAACCGGTACCAGTACCGAATTTACCGAACCGGGTACTTTTTCGGTACCGACTTTTAGCATTTTCGGTACCGGTCCGGTACGGTACCGGTATTTACCGGTTTTTACCCTCAAATACCAGTACCGTACCGGTACCGAACCGTACCGAACCGGGTATATTCGGTACCGGTACCCACTTTTGGGGATTTTCGGTACCGGTTCTTTCGGTACCGGACGGTACCGAGCTCATCCCTAATTTGTAGTGTTGGAGATGAAATAATGTTTTTTTTAGGATTTATAAGGATATGATGTGACATGTGACGTGACATCTAAGGGCGTCTTAGGACGTACATAGCATTAGAGATAGTCTTAGAGTTTTTGGTACATTTTATATTAAAAAAGTATACCAATACTTTAAATTAAATACTTCGCAAATTATTATACAAAAAAAGTTATACCAATACTTTAAAATTTTTTTTTTTTTTTTTTTTTGTCAATTAAAATTCTAAGTTTTTTTTTAAAGCAATATTCAATACTAATAATAGAAGGTTAGAGCAAATTACAAATCATGGGTTGGTAGACGGGCAACAAGCTGCGCCGCCACCCCCTTTTGAATTGCAAATTATTATACCTTCAATAATAATCAATTCATTATATTTACTTAATTACCACAACTTCATTAGGACTGGCATTTAAACACATTTAACTATTTCACATAATACATTAATTTTGAGTTGTCCTGCATGCACAAGGCCATCGACGATGTGAGAAGACTCGATTGTTTGGGTAGACTCGATCGGGGTCTCCTGGGGTATATCAATCGATTGGTTAAGATGGTGTCATTCTCTATAGCCTGTTTTGATTATGTTGTTTTTTTCTTTGGGTTGTTTTCATGTGGGGTCGGGGCTTTTATACAGTTTTCGTTGAATTTTGCTTCCTCTAAAAGAAGTATTTAGAGTTAATATCAACAGTCTTACAAAAAATCTTTTAGAAATGAAATTTGGTAGGTTAACCGGTTCATGTTCACGGATTGAAGTTAATGAAGCTAAAGGGTTTAATGGCGTGCATTGGTGTTAATTTAGGAGCCGGATAAGCGGATGCAGGAGTTAACTATTCAGAAAAAAAAAAAAAAAAAAAAAAAAAAAAAAAACTTGAAACCATATAACCCAGATACAATTCTTGTAGCTCATTTATCTAAACATGTCATACAAATTGACATATCAAAACGGCCAATATGTTATGAAAAGGTTGATGCATTGTAAAGATGTTTTAATCAAGTTATAAAGCATGTTAAGTTTTTATTTTAGTTTGGTTAATGGATTAACATATTTAAATTTAATAAAATAAACACGATATATTTATCAGAAAGATTGGCGCGAACAAAACACGGCTGGAGCTTTAACAGACAGCTTCTGTCGGGTCCTTTCGATGTTGACACCGAACAAGAGGTCATAGATATTGAACAACATGTTGCTGCAATCGGAACTAAAGGTATCCACGATTCTTGGCGATGGTCTGCAGAGGGGAAAAACGAGTTCAACGTCAAGTTAGATAAGGACCTGTTACATAGGAACCGCAATTCACGAGTTGTTTTTGTTTTAAAATGGGTTAGTTGGGTTCCAATTAAGTGCAACGTTTTGGTTTGGAGGGCAGTGATGGGGCGCTTGCCTGTAAAAGTGGAATTAGCAAAAAGAAATTTCGAAGTGGGTTCTATGACGTGCCCTTTGTGTGATTGGTGTGACGAGTCTTCGGAGCAAATTTTCACGAGTCGTTCTCTCGCCCAAGAGGTTTGGTATGCGGTTGCTCAATGGTGTCGTTTAAGCCCAATTTTAGCTTTCGGGGTTAAAGACCTACTGGAAACTTTTAAAGAGGCCGAAGGAAGGAAATGGGGAAGAACTATAGTTCATGGTGTTATTATGGTTTCTTGTTGATGCATTTGGTTAGCGAGGAACGAGAAGATATTTCAAGACAAGGCGACTTCGGGAAGAATAGTTATGGCCAATATCAAAAGGATGTCGTTTTTTTTTTTTTGTTAAAACATAGATCTAAGTTTAAGGATTTGTCATGGGATAGTTGGATCAATTACTAGTTGTATAAGATGTAATGTTTTTCCGGCGGTCTTCTCTTTGAGAACTTTGTCAGGTTAGGGTGAATGAAGTTGAATTTTCAATATATATATATATATATATATATATATATATATATATATATATATATATATAGAGAGAGAGAGAGAGAGAGGAAGGTTAACGTACATTACGGCTTAACGTACATCACGTACGACAGGTAATTACGCACGTTCATTTTAAAATCACGCACATAATAACTCAAAAATCCAAAATCACGCATGTTGAAACACAATAATCACGCATATTGAAAACATTAATCACGCATGTTATAGAACAAATCACGCACGTTGTTGTACGTGAAGTACGTTAAGCCGTAATGTACGATATACTTTTTCTATATATATATATATATATAGGGCGGGGTTCTAGAGTGAACACTAGTGTATTTGCGAACTGAGTGAACAAATCCTGGCCATTGATCTACACACGTGTATAGCCAGGATCTCATCACCAAATCGTAAAATACACTAGTGTATTTCAACATCAAATCTTAGCCATTGATATACACACTTGTATGGCCAGGATTAGTTCACTCAGTTCGCAAGCTACACTAGTGTTCACTCTTGAACCTAATCCTATATTATATATATATATATATATATAGGATCACGCTAAAATGAGAACCACCTCGGGTTGTAAGAACCGCGAGAACTACTTGATCCGGAGTGAGTTGGACCAAATTTTTTTTTCATAAACGTAGATGCGTGTATTATAAGCACATTTGTAAAAAAAATTCAAAAAAAAAATATCGTGGGTGTAGTTTTTTGCACCACAAGTTTGTGTTTAAGTGTACCGTAAATTTTTACGGTACAAAAAAACACAAACTTGTGGTGCAAAAAACTACACCCACGACATTTTTTTTTGAATTTTTTTTACAAATGTTGTTATAATACATGCATCTACGTTTATGAAAAAAAAATTTGGTCCACCGCGCCCCCTACGGTGTAGTTCTCGCGGTTCTTATAACTCGAGGTGGTTCTCATTATAGCGGTCCCCTATATATATATATATATATATATATATATATATATATATATATATATATATATATAGGGTAGGGATCCAAAGAGAAGTCCACCCCTATTTGAGAAACTTGAGAAGCATTCTAGACCACACATTTTCCTTAAGCTTTTCGTAATATACACATATGTATAGTATAAAAGTGACTATATACATATATGTATATTGTCAAATCTTGAATTATACACATATATAGTCAATTTTAAACTATACATATGTGTATATTACGAAAAACTTAGGGAAAATGTGTGGTCCAAAATGCTTCTCAAGTTTCTTAATTAGCCTAGTGCTTCTCACGTGATCCTAACACTATATATATATATATATATATATATATATATATATATATGGTTAGGTTAACGTACAAATGCCATTATCGTACAATACGTACGCGTCAATCTCAGCCGTCAGATCTTCATCCCGCATTGAAATCGCATGTTGGTTTTTTGTAACAATTTCGCATGTTGTTTTTTTAACATGCGATTTCATCAAAATTACCACATGCGAAATTGTTAAAAAACAACAACATGCTATTTCATCAAAATTATCACATGCGAAATTGTTACAAAAAACCAACATGCGATTTCATCAAAAAATATCACATGCGAAATTGTTACAAAAAACCAACGCGATTTCAATGCGGGATGAAAGATCTGACGGCTGAGATT
Organism: Helianthus tuberosus; assembly: GCA_030545235.1. Taxonomy (NCBI): domain Eukaryota; kingdom Viridiplantae; phylum Streptophyta; class Magnoliopsida; order Asterales; family Asteraceae; genus Helianthus; species Helianthus tuberosus. The sequence goes on along the minus strand of CM060418.1, from coordinate 156,718,956 downwards.
GACGCGTACGTATTGTACGATAAGGACATTTGTACAGTACACTTTCTCTCTCTCTCTCTCTCTCTCTATATATATATATATATATATATATATATATATGGAAAGGTTCATTGGGGAACACTAAAAAAAAGTGTAGAACAGCGGGGAACCGACTCAAACGAACTCCGATTGGACTCATTCCAGCGGCGTTGGAACCGGCTCGTCGAACCCTAACTAAGATCTCTTAACCCTAAATCCTAACTCCTAAACTCTAAACCCTAAAACTAAAAAATAAGGCTAAAACCTAACTTAAACCGTAAAATCTAAACTATAAACTCTAAAAGCTAAACCCTAAAGGCTAAACCTAAAGCTAAACCCTATAGTTAAAACCTAAAGCTAAACCCTAAACCCTAAAGCTAAACTCTAAACCCTAAAGCTAAACCCTAAGGCTAAACCCTAAAAGCCAAACCCTAATATATTTAGGGTTTAGGGGTTATGATTTAGGGTTTAGGGTTAAGAGATCCTAGTTAGGGTTCGACGAGACGGTTCCAACGCCGCTGGAATGAGTCCAATCAGAGTTCGTTTGAGTCGGTTCCCCACTGTTCCCCACTTTTTTAGTGTTCCCGAATGAACCTCACACTATATATATGTATATATAATAACATTATTTTTGTATCCGATTCATTTTATGATTAGTGTAACCTATTGACACCCGTTATCAAGGAGCAATTAATTATCTATAGCACCTTAAATTTATACTATGTCTGGATTCATCCTAGATCAATTAGTTGGTTTTAAGATTTTCTGAAAAAAAAAATATTTTTATAAAAAAAATATGTAAATGCCCTTAAAGAAAAAGTAAATATTTTAAATTAAATGTTTTCTTGGCACTTATTGATTATGTGTATTACTTAAAATTTCAGTTACTTTGATAGTAAAACTTTTTTAAGATAGACCTTTAAACATATTATTATCATTTTTTTAATTCGTTGAATGCCGAGTCTTTGGGATAAATAAATGTGAAGTGTCCCATCAAACCAAGTATATGGAATTAGTGTCAAATATTTATAAGAAATCAATTTGGGAGGTCCATGATCTTTAAATTTGCCCGCCCCCAGGTACAATCTACAAATCCGATTATTTAACCCATTTTTATAACTCTTGTATACGTTAAAGCTTGTTGCCCAATTACCTAAAAATTGTTATTTGTTTTAGTTAAAGCTTGTTGCCCAATTGCCTAAAAAATGTTATTTGTTTTATACACTATCATGATGTCACATTTACGTGTGATTGGTTAGATGTGAACAATGGAGGGGTCCGTGTACGCTTCCCAAAGCCGTCTCCGAGAATTCTTAAAATAATTTAAGAATTGTTATTTGTTTTATACGCTAATCATGATGTCACATTTACGTGTGATAGGTTAGATGTGAACAATGAAGGGGTCCGTGTACGCTTCTCAAAGCCGTCTCCGAGAATTCTTAAAATAATTTAGGCACCGGGAGGAATAAAAAATTGGGCCCAAAATTGTGATAAGGGTAATGAATTAAAAATAAATAAGACACTAGGGGTGGAGCCAAGCTTTGAACTTGAGACCTCTAAAAAAATCTTGAGATGGTTTTTCCCACTCCATCACCATCATTTTCATGTACAAAAAATGAATGCACATGCTAAATATATAATTTACTATACATATAAAAGCTTATAAAAACCTTTCGGGTCCTTTAAAAATTTGGGCCTCGAGCGACGGCACGGGTTGGCCGGCCCAAGAGCCGGCCCTGACGCTTCCCTCTATACTTCATGGCGGTCCACGTTAACGGACACCACTCCAACCCTTATGGACGAGTACTCTTCACCCTCTTTTCCCCACAAACGGTCCGTCTACACGTACTTTCACCCCTTAAATTGTGTCTTCTTTTGCTTTTTTTCCCATCTCGGCACCGCAAAGTCCACGGACCTCTCCATATACTTGCATTGCTGGTTCCCAAAAAAGTTTGATTTTCTAGAAAATAATGACCAACAGTCATGGTTGTAAAAATCCTAACTAGTTTCCGATTAGTCGTCGATTAATCACTAATCGAAGGTTCACCGACTAATGCCCGATTAATCACTAGGCGGTCAATGGCGCTCTTATTCTGGCCAGATCTCAACCAAATCTTTTAAGTTATTGCCAATTACTAAAAAAATGGGTCAATTAGGGTTTAAAACTTGTCTGCTTTAATACGTATAAAAATTTGTGTATGTATATATAACTAAAAAATTACATACAAAAATCTTAATCCGATTAATTTCCATTAATCCCGATTAATCGCTAGTCGATACCTCACCGACCGCCCAACGATTCTTATAACAATTAAGGCCCTTGGTGGTGGATGATTCAGTTCTCCTCTTTCTATTCTAAACTAAAAAGAATTGTCATTTAAGTACAAGTATACAAAAACAAACAAGCCTCCATATTTGATATTTCCACTTATGCTTTGCCTTCGTACGGAGAGAATTTTTTATATTTGCTGATAGTGGGTCTGTGATTTAATTTAATCTCGCCAATGTTCTTCTTTCTCGGTTGTTATTTGCAATTCTCATACGAACTCGGAAATTGAATAAAAATCAAAATTTGTTATGCTGGCGTAGATGATTTAATTCACGTAAATGAATGGACCGGGTAAATGGATATAAATAAACTAGATAATTGAGATGAAGAAATAAGAAAAAAAAATGTGACATTTATGTTATTTTAATCTTATTAAGCTGATTAATCAAAGTATTAAGATTAAAATAAGAGTTAACTTTCATTTTCGTCCATGTGGTTTGTTAACTTTTTTCATTTCAGACTAATTTTCAAAAATGCACCAATTTCCTCCGTGGCATACTGGAAATGTGCCACTTTAGTCCAAAAATTAAAGCCCAGTTAAGTCGGACAAGTTAAATGAATGGTATTATTGTCAGAAGGGTATTATTGTCAATTCATATATCTTTTATCTTCACCTTATTTTATGAATTGACAATAATACCATTCATTTAACATGTTAAACTTAACTGGGTTTTAATTTTTGGACTGAAGTGGCACGTTTCCAGTATGTCATGGAGGAAACTGGTGCATTTTTTAAAATTGACATGAAATGGCAAAAGTGAACAAACCACAGGGACGAAAATGACAATTAACTCTTTTGTGGCGTCCAGAGCTTAGTCTTGGGAACTACAGAATCATATCCTTCGAAACAGTGGGGTTGTCGGGCTCAACGGGGACTATCTGCTGGCGCTTGAACGCTTAAATGTCTCTCTCCCAGACTTTGATATCGGCGGTTTCTCTAAAAAGGACACCGCCCCCTCGAAACCACAAACAACTTTGGCGAATGCTCTGTTTAGCAAAATCGCTCAAAGACTGGGAGAAAAATTTGATTTGTCATCCCGCCAGAAGGCGGTGTGGGAGTTCCTGAAGGGTCCCCGTGCTCAGGATTTTTTGACCGTTATACCAATTGAGGGGCTGGGACAATGTATGTCAGCAGTAGAATACAGAGCAATCCTTAAATACCGGCTGATGATCCCTATGTACCCAGAAGATGAAACGTGCCCGATATGTCGTAAAGCTTGTATGGATAAATACGGAGAGCACGCAGTGCATTGTAAAGAGCTCCCTGGGTTCAAATATCGGCATGACTGGGTGCGAGATGTTTTATGGGACATCCTGAGAAGAGCTGGGATTTCGGCTAAGAAAGAGGCTCATGTGAATTTCCTTACGGACCCTATGGAATGGAGATCTACTCTGCGACCAGCGGATCTGCTCGTCTTTGGTTGGGCTAGGGGGAAACATGCTTGTGTTGACCTCACGGGGGTTTCCCCTCTGGTTGGTTTAAGGGAAAACGGGTTTGTAGCTGGACAAGCAGCAAGAAAGGTAGAATCGAAGAAAGTTGATAAGCACGCTAAAGCTTGTGCAAAGAACCAGCATGTTTTTGTCCCTTTTGCCTTTGACACATTTGGCTCCCTAGCGCCAGAAGCTATCCAATTCCTGACCAGGGTCCAACGGGTCATCCACAACAATTGCTCAGCATCAGGGGGACGAGGTTTTGTCTTTGGCATATTAGGGTTTGCAATTCAGAAAGGGGTGGCGGCGCAGCTTGTTGCCCATATACCTTTTGTTTTGATGTAACTTGGCAAGTATGAATGAAATTTATTTTTGTTTTAAAAAATAGATAACTAAGACGCATTCCTTTTTTTATTCTTTTTTTTTATTAGGTTCTAATGAAACTCCAATACCTCACTGACAATTAGGTTTGAAAGTGGAAGTCCTTGAGTTTAAGTGACGAAAAAAATTAAAAGAAATTTAGTATTAAAAAATAAAAGAAATAAAACTACCTACTTGTATAATTTTAGTGTGAGTTAAAATCATTTGCATATCTTAATCACTATATCTTTATCTTAAGAAATGTAATGATGATCTCTACCTAGTTTAAGAGAAATTTATATTAGTTCATGATCGAGGATCAAAATGTTGGTGTACGACAAAATAGTTAAGCTTTATCGGCACCACTACGTATTTTTCAATGACATGCACATATGTAGATTTATTGTTTTATAGTGTTTTTTTAGAGTTCTTACATACCTTCACATGTGTAACTATATATTGTTTAATTGTGAGTTTGAAATTTACTTACCTACACATATGCATCATCAGTGAATAGGTTGTTCTCTAAATTAAAACACTATTCCAATATTTAATTTACATCATACGCGAACCGACTCTCTCTTCATATATGTATGCTTACATATAACAAACTAGGTTAGAAATCAGTGTATTATATGAGTTGAGTAAAAAAAATTAAATAGTTAGTAATAAAGATTTAGGGATTATAGGTAGAGGATCCTGTAAAAAGTGCTCAAAGTGTGAGAAGTGTATTATAACACTATATATAATACTATATAACACCATATAAACACCGTATAACAATATGTAACACCATATAATACCATATAACACTATGTAACACTATATATAGTGTTATAACAAATATAACACTATAGGTTGTCTGATAGCATGTCTATGATAGATGTATAGTGTTATATTTGTTATATAATATTATATAGTGTTACATAGTGTTATATGGTGTTACATATTGTTATACGATGTTTATATGGTGTTATATAGTATTATATATAGTGTTATAATACACTTCTTACACTTCTCACACTTTAGGCCCTTTTTACACTATCCTTACCCAGGGATTATAAATCACTATTTTAATATATTTATAGTCAAATGTCTCAGACAAGTTACCAGCTAATAATTTAATATATTATGTTTTATTACTACATTTTTTAACTTTTTTAATTAAGAAATAAATCACAAAGTGGTGAAACAAGAGAGAAATGTGAAAAAAAAAATATTCGAATCACAAAATTGTAACACATGATACAACTTATTACTTATTTATTATGAACAGAGTGGTTAACTGGGATCCAGTTGTCGATGTATTTCGTAAGCGTTTATTAAAGTGGAAAGCGGAAACGTTATCTACAGGAGGTAGGGTGGTCCTTATAAAGTCGGTTCTAGAAAATTTGTCGACGTATTATTTTTCTCTGTTTAAGGCGCCTAGGAAGGTGATTAATTCGCTGGAAGCTCTTATCAGAAGATTTTTATGGGGAGGTAGTGAAGAGGTGAAAAAATTACATTGGGTGGCATGGGATATGATCGCGAGTCCAAAGGATGTGGGGGGCTTAGGGATAAAAAAATTGGACATTACTAATCCAGCGCTTTTGGTGAAGTGGTTATGGAGATACAAGAATGAAGACCAAGCTCTCTAGAGGAAGATAGTTGATGCGATTCATGGTAGTAAGCGGAGATAGGAATTGTTACCGGTTAATTCTTGTTTCGCGGGTGTGTGGAAACATTTAGTGGAGGCGGCCAATGTCACACCCCCAAAATCCACCATGCGGAGTATCACCGCTTGGAGGCGTGACATGACCAGGATCGAGCCACCAATCATATGGAACAACGTAATTAAGTAAATAAGACCAACCACAATACGATTGGTGACCAAAGCTAGTTTACCATGTTCAGTTTAAACAGCGGAAGCATAAAACGTGAAACCAAAACATAAGTTTCATAGTTCATAAGTTTAAAGACCAAAACGCAAGTTTAATAAGTTCATAAGGATTAAAGGTTTGGTACGGGACATAACAATCCACATCCCACAACGACCACCTCCTCGTGCAAGCTCCGTAAGCGTCTAGCGACCTGTAAGGCATGTAACAACGAGTCAACAACAAAGTTGAGTGAGTTCACGGTTGGTTGATTAGTTTTAAGTTGTTTCTGAAAAACGTGGTTTGACTTTCGTTGGCTTATATGCCGTGGGGGTTACCCCTTAGTTGAAAGTATGTTTAACCAGATTCTTTTTATTACCCAAATCATACCCATAATTAATGGGGATTTTCCCCATGTAAACCACTAGACTGTCCTGATATCGACAACTGACGAATACGTGCCCTACATCAATGTTCTATCATCATTGACAGTTTGCCATAGTCCATTAGTACACGCCCGTTCGGACGACACGGTGTGAGGTTTGTTAAACCTAATAGCGTTATTAACTAATGACCCGCTCCCCATCGGCCTCGGCGATTAAGTCGATATAAATTTGAGGGCTTAGGTGATAGAGTTTTGTCTAGTAAGTTTTAAGGTTGTTGTCCTACCCAAGGAGGACGAACGTACGTATTCTGCACAAGGAGAATTCGTAGGATTAATAATGGCATCCTACCTATGGAGGATGGCCGTACATATCCTACCCAAGGAGGATATGTAGATTTCATTTTAGTTTCTTAACCCATCCCCAAACCACCGGGAATCCCATGCCTTGTAGAAAGTGTGAACTCACATCGGTTTGCTCGGTTAGATTCTCAAATATAGCTAACAGTCAAGGTTGGTCAGTCACGTCCTAATATGATTACCAGTTAGTCATTTAGTGGTTTTCAAATAGAGCACAAAGTTCCTACACGTATCTAACACATAACATGCATTATTTTAACGGTTTATGCCCATATAAACTTCCCATCTATTCCCGTTCATAAGCAAACATACGACATCGCACATAACACTTTTATTGACATATAACATGTTAGATCATTCACAGACAACATACTCGACATTTAGATACGCAAATCACAACTTATGTCATTTCAGCTTTAATATTCAAAACCGGGCTGTTTTCGGACATTTTAATAAAATAGTTAACTTATTCCAAAAATTCCCAAATTTTTACAGAATGTCTTAAACGATCCAAATATTATTGTGTAAAAATATCGGGGTCCAGTTCATTACCAATATTTTATAAAAATTCATTTTCCAGACTGCAATCAGATTCATCTTTTTCTGATTGCAGTCCACAGAATAATTTATTAAAAATTCATCGTAAGTCCGATATACGAAATTCCAGTGAGAGAATTACAAATACATCGGTGGTCATCTACAGAACGAATTGCGTGATCCAACTCTACACAGAATTCAAGTTATGGCAGAAAACAGAACGCATATTTTCAGCAGCAAAAATGCAGCTTTAGCTGCTGTTACAAAATGACACTTTAAAAATAGTAAACGGAGTCCAAAAATTATGATTCCAGTGCCATTAGAACCATATTTCATAATACATAACTCTAGACTTCAGAAAATACATTTTTCGTTAAGTTACAGTCCTGTTACAGCCAATTGAAGTTGGCTATAATCACCAAACAGCCTACTGTTTCAGCTTTTAACTTTCTAACTTGTGTTCGATTGATTCCGTTAACATGTTTAGTGATCACAACAACATCAAACATCAATATTAACCAGCAAATCATCAGGAAATCAACAAGAATCATAACAACATCATATTAACATCACTTCATCACTAGGCTAGTTTATGTTCAAGACTTGTTTAAGGTTCTTTAGAGTTTCTTATCATTTTGATCACTACACATCTTTAACCACCTAAACATGATGTAAGAAGCAAAGATCTAAGTTCTTACCACTAGTTCAAGACTAGGGAAGTTCAAGAGTAGAAATGTGATGGATAAAAGAAGATGGGGGTGGTCCTTCAACTTCCGAACACACCGAGCTTTGTTGTATGCCTTCTAACACTTATGTATGCTCTTGGAATTGGTAGGAGATGATCAAGTGATGGTGGTGGTATGTGGTGTGGTGGTCGGCCGAACAAGGGAGGAGAAGAGAGAGTTTTGTGGTGTGTTTTGATGTGTGTAAGTAATGAAGTTAGATCCGTGTTGCATTCTTATAATCCATACTACAACATAATCCCTTGGATAAAATGTTTCCTAGAGTACCAACATATCTTAATTAAAAAGTCAAAGAAATCCCACCACTTTAGACATGTGGTCGATTAGGCTAGGAGGGGGGTGGGTTTAATTGCAAAATTGTAACTAGTTGATTACTTATTAGTTAGAAATCAAGTGTATGTTTACTTGAGTTAGTTACTAGATATTTGGTGGGTGTTATGGTGTACGGGAACCATAACTAGCTCAGAAAAATAAAAACAATGTTTCTTGCAATATTTTAGTGTTCCGGGTAATATCCGGTTGTTCGGTTGGGTGTTGTTCCGTTAAGGTGCTTAATTAATCCGTTTAGTGTCCTATATATATATTTTTGTAACCATTTTAATTCTCAACACTCAGGAAAGCATAACGGACTGTTTAGTAACTTTTCTGTATACTACTAGTATGCGTTAACAAGCACATGTAAGTATAACACAGTAATCAGAAAGCAGTTAAGTGATTCAGCACAGTCATCAAGCACTTTAATTATCATTAATAAATTGTACGGATACATGGAATTATGAGGGTTGTCACATTCTCCCCCTGTTAAGAGAATTTCGTCCCGAAATTTAGCACCTGGTTACTGAGGAAGCTAGTTAAGTTGCGTTGGTTTCCTGGTTTTTCCTGGGGTGCCACGTCATCCCCCCGTTGATTTGGAATTTCGTCCCAAAATTCTGTAGTAGCCTCAGCCTCAGTAGTGGTTGCGTTTTTCTTAAACAGCTGGGGGTATTTGAGTTTCATTTGGTCTTCTCGTTCCCAGGTATACTCTGGGCCACGACGGGAATCCCAACGGACTCGGACGAGAGGTATCCTGGTGCGCTTGAGAATTTTAACATCTCGATCAGTGATCTCTACTGGTTCCTCGACGAATCGCAGCTGGTCGTTGATAGTGAGTTCCTTTAAGGGAACTATGAGGGTCTCATCTGACAGACACTTCTTCAGATTCGACACATGGAAACATTGTGAACTCCGCTGAGTTCTTCAGGTAGATTCAACCTGTAGGCGACTTTGCCAATCTTCTCAATGATTTCGAATGGCCCGACATAACGCGGATTGAGCTTGCCTTGTTAGCTAAAACGAACTACACCTTTCCAAGGTGAGACTTTGAGTAGCACTCGATCCCCAACCTGGAACTCGAGTGGTTTCTTTCGCTTATCCGCATAGCTTTTCTGACGGTCACGGGCTGCCGCCATTCGCTGTCGTATCTGAGCAATCCTTTCAGTCGTGTCTACTACAAGTTCTGGGCCTGTGATTTGGCTATCGCCAACTTCTGCCCAACAAAGAGGCGATCGGCATTTACGTCCGTACAATGCCTCAAATGGAGCGGCCTGGATGCTGGTGTGGTAGCTATTGTTATATGAAAACTCCACTAGCGGGAGGTGCTTTTCCCAGCCATTTCCAAAATCGATTACACACGCCCTAAACATGTCTTCAAGGGTCTGGATGGTGCGTTCAGATTGCCCATCCGTCTGTGGATGATATGTTGTGCTCATGTCTAATCGACAACCAAAGGACTTGTGCATAGCTTGCCACAGTTCAGATGTAAAACGTGAGTCTCGATCAGAGATGATGGAAGTTGGCACTCCGTGCCTTGACACCACTTTCTTTAGGTAGATGTCTGCTAAAGTAGAAAACTTGTCGGTTCCCTTGATAGCCAAGAGGTGTGCAGACTTAGTCAATCGATCCACGATCACCCAAATGGTATCGTTTCCACGTTGAGATCTGGGCAGGCCAGTAACAAAATCCATGGAAATTTTCTCCCATTTCCATTTCGGGATCTCCGGTTGTTGAAGTAGGCCTGATGGTTTCTGATATTCGGTCTTGACTCTTACACAAGTCAAACATTTTCTAACGTAGGTTGCTACGTGGGCTTTCATGCTAGGCCACCAATACGTAGTCTTGAGGTCGTGGTACATTTTATCCGAACCAGGATGTACTGAATAACGAGACTTGTGCGCTTCGTCCATCACAAGCTCCCGTAGGTTTCCATAAAGTGGAACCCAGATGCGCCCGTTAATATAATAGGCGCCGTCTTCTTTTTGTTCTAGCCGCTGCCTCGATCCTCGTAGGGACTCATCCCTGATGTTTTCTGCTTTCAATGCTTCAACCTGAGCATCGCGAATCTGAGCGGGAAGGTTAGATTGGATGGAAAGCTGTAAAGCACGTACACGCTTAGGTATAGTATCCTTTCGGCTGAGGGCGTCGGCCACAACATTGGCCTTGCCCAGATGGTATTTGATAGCGAATTCATAATCGTTTAAGAGCTCATCCCATCGGCGTTGACGCATGTTTAACTCCTTTTGCTTGAAGATATGCTCGAGACTCCTGTGATCGGTGTAAATGGTGCACTTGGTACCGTACAGGTATTGTCTCCATATCTTAAGCGTGAAAACAACTGCTCCCAGCTCCAAGTCGTGCGTAGTGTTGTTCCTTTCGTGAACTTTAAGTTGGCGCGATGCGTAGGCATGACCTTGTCACGTTGCATCAACACGCAACCAAGTCCTTGGATGGAAGCGTCGCAATAAACCACGAAATCATCTGTGCCTTCAGGCAATGAGAGGATAGGCGCGCTACAAAGTCTATCCCTTAAGGGCTAAAAAACAGCTTCCTGTGCATCACCCCAACGATAGATGACACCCTTCTGAGTCAGTGAAGTGAGAGGTTGCGCAATCTTTGAGAAATCCTTGATAAACCTTCTGTAATATCCTGCCAAACCCAAGAATTGGCGGATTTCTGTTGGTGTACGGGGTGCAGGCCAGTTCTTGATCGAGTCAACCTTGGATGGATCCACATGAATTCCATCCTTGTTTACCACATGGCCTAGAAAGTGGACTTCGCGAAGCCAGAAGTCACATTTCGAAATTTGGCATACAACTGCTCTTGTTCGAAGAAGTTCCAGCATAAGCCGTAGATGCTGCTCGTGTTCCTCCTGACTCTTAGAATAGATCAGGATGTCGTCGATGAAAACAATAACGAACTTATCCAAGTAAGGCTTGCACACTCGGTTCATGAGATCCATGAAAACTGCGGGTGCATTCGTCAATCCGAAAGGCATGACCAGAAACTCGTAATGGCCGTAGCGAGTTCTGAACGCTGTTTAGGAGACGTCCTCCTCTCGGAATCTCAGCTGATGGTAGACTGACCTCAGGTCAATCTTGGAGTAATAGCTCGACCCTTGCAACTGGTCGAACAAGTCGTCAATACGTGGGAGAGGATAACGATTCTTCACGGTCACCTTGTTGAGTTCGCGGTAGTCAATACACATTCTGAAGGTACCGTATTTCTTCTTCACAAACAAGACTGGGGCTCCCCAGGGCGAAGAGCTAGGACGTATGAAACCCTTTTCCAAGAGTTATTGTAATTGCGTGGACAGTTCTTCAAGTTCTGACGGAGCTAGACGATAAGGTGCTCGAGCTATGGGCGCCGCTCCAGGAGCTAGCTCAATTTGAAACTCAACTTGATGATGAGGCGGAAGACCAGGCGATTCCTCAGGAAATACCTCGGGAAAGTCACGTACAATAGGAATGTCTTCAATTCTCTTCTCTTCCATTGATGTGTCAGTAATGAGTGCTAGAATGGCAGTGTGGCCCTTTCGCAAATACTTCTGGGCCTTAAGGAAAGAGATAATGCCTACGACAGCACCACTCTTGTCGCCATGAATCATGAGAGGTTCTTCACCAGAACGAGGGATACAGACAATCTTCTTGTTGCAAAGAATTTCCGCTTGGTGTTGAGATAACCAATCCGCCCCAATAACAACGTCGAAACTACCCAGAATGATAGGAATGAGGTCGATAGGGAAGGTCTGACCAGCTAAGACAAGGTTACAACCCTTAACTGTGTGTGCCCTTAAGACTTTCACCATTAGCTAGTTCTACAACATGTTTGGTGTTTTTAAGGGTAATGGGGTACGCTTAAGCACCTGACTAACCCTTAGGAACACATATCTAACATCGGCACCCGAATCATCTAAGATAGAAACAAAGAAATTGTCTGGTAGGAACTTACCCGCCACAACGTTGGGGTTGTTTCTTTCTTCCTCTTGTCCATTCAGGAACTCATGCTCACCAGTCCTGCGGTTGTCCTTATTGTCTCCGCTATTGTTCCCGTTGCCCTGGTTGTTGCTCGGATTTTGATTCTGATTCAGCTGTGGACAGTGTCTCTTGAAGTGACCTTCAGCACCACACTGGAAGCATCCCTTATTACCCTGCTGGTGTTGCTGTTGGTTCTGGGGAGCTTGTGGCTGCTGTTGTAGATTCTGATTCGCAGGACGTGAGCTCCTGCAATCTCTGGTTTTATGTCCAGGCTTGTTACATCTCTGACAACGACCCTTGTTGCACGGCCCACTGTGGTGCACACTACATCGATTGCACTTAGGGTGACTTCCCCTGTATCCACCCTGACCTTGATTTCCAGAAAACTGCTAACTGGGGCTCCTGTGTTCATCTGCCTTTTGCCGCTGGGACTGGGACTGAACTGGAGTGGAACCCCTGCCCGAATTTCCATCCCACTTGCGCTTGTCATTGCTGGGAGCACCAGTAGCAGTAGTGCTAACGCGCTTGGGCAGCTTGCCCTCTTCCACCGCCTGATCGGTGAGTTGGTGCGCCAAACGAATGACTTGCTAGATTGTGGAAAGGTTGGCCTCAATTATAGACCCGTGGATCTCCGGGACTAAGCCTCTGAGGTATAGCTTGATCCGTCTAGATATGGGTCGTGACAAGTTAGGACATAAGTCAGCTAAGTCGTTGGACCTCTTTGTGTACGCCTCAATTTCTGATCCTTCCATCTTCAAACCATAATACTCTGTTTCAAGTTCCAGAATGTCGTCCAGGTGGCAGAATTTTTCCTTAATCAAATCCTTGAAGTCGCTCCAGAGGGTGGCATTTGCGTCTGCCAACCCGAGCATCTGAACTTGTGCGTTCCACCAAGAAAACGCTTTCCCTTGCAACATGACAGTAGCGTACTCTACTCGTTTGCCGGCAGGGCTTTCACTTTCTTCGAATGTACATTCGATTCTTCGGATCCAGTGTAGAAGGCCGATTGCCCCTTCAGTGCCGTCGAAAGTGGGAGGTTTGCACTCCAAGAACGCCTTGAGGGTGCCTATGCGCGTTTGAGGGTGCATGGGGTGACTCCCTGTTTGGGTTGCTAAGGCATCAGCAATCCGTTCGTTAATCAAGGTTGTCAACTGACCCTGGGTCATGTCGAGACGTCCACTCATGATCTTCACATCGAAGGAACACACGTAAGAAAGGTGTCGCAAGGTGCGTAAGTGTGGAGTGACAGAAGAGAGTAAGCACACAAAGTTTCATACAATAGTTGTTACGCTAACTAAGCATACCATGATCAAATGTGCTGCCTAAACTAGCTGGTAGGCAATACAAACATAAACCATATTACCTATAGTGTTGAGTCTTGCACGTGGAGCGAAGCGTCGTTGTGGATCGTTGAGCTCTGTATAGGTTATAGTCTGGTTTTATCAAAAAGCTTTTCCCTTTTTAAAACCAAGTTCACTATAACCAATGGCTCTGATACCAATCTGTCACACCCCCAAAATCCACCATGCAGAGTATCACCGCTTGGAGGCGTGACATGACCAGGATCGAGCCACCAATCATATGGAACAACGTAATTAAGTAAATAAGACCAACCACAATACGATTGGTGACCAAAGCTAGTTTACCATGTTCAGTTTAAACAGCGGAAGCATAAAACGTGAAACCAAAACATAAGTTTCATAGTTCATAAGTTTAAAGACCAAAACGCAAGTTTAATAAGTTCATAAGGATTAAAGGTTTGGTACGGGACATAACAATCCACATCCCACAACGACCACCTCCTCGTGCAAGCTCCGTAAGCGTCTAGCGACCTGTAAGGCATGTAACAACGAGTCAACAACAAAGTTGAGTGAGTTCACGGTTGGTTGATTAGTTTTAAGTTGTTTCTGAAAAACGTGGTTTGACTTTCGTTGGCTTATATGCCGTGGGGGTTACCCCTTAGTTGAAAGTATGTTTAACCAGATTCTTTTTATTACCCAAATCATACCCATAATTAATGGGGATTTTCCCCATGTAAACCACTAGACTGTCCTGATATCGACAACTGACGAATACGTGCCCTACATCAATGTTCTATCATCATTGACAGTTTGCCATAGTCCATTAGTACACGCCCGTTCGGACGACACGGTGTGAGGTTTGTTAAACCTAATAGCGTTATTAACTAATGACCCGCTCCCCATCGGCCTCGGCGATTAAGTCGATATAAATTTGAGGGCTTAGGTGATAGAGTTTTGTCTAGTAAGTTTTAAGGTTGTTGTCCTACCCAAGGAGGACGAACGTACGTATTCTGCACAAGGAGAATTCGTAGGATTAATAATGGCATCCTACCTATGGAGGATGGCCGTACATATCCTACCCAAGGAGGATATGTAGATTTCATTTTAGTTTCTTAACCCATCCCCAAACCACCGGGAATCCCATGCCTTGTAGAAAGTGTGAACTCACCTCAGTTTGCTCGGTTAGATTCTCAAATATAGCTAACAGTCAAGGTTGGTCAATCACGTCCTAATATGATTACCAGTTAGTCATTTAGTGGTTTTCAAATAGAGCACAAAGTTCCTACACGTATCTAACACATAACATGCATTACTTTAACGGTTTATGCCCATATAAACTTCTCATCTATTCCCGTTCATAAGCAAACATACGACATCGCACATAACACTTTTATTGACATATAACATGTTAGATCATTCACAGACAACATACTCGACATTTAGATACGCAAATCACAACTTATGTCATTTCAGCTTTAATATTCAAAACCGGGCTGTTTTCGGACATTTTAATAAAATAGTTAGCTTATTCCAAAAATTACCAAATTTTTACAAAATGTCTTAAAAGATCAAAATATTATTGTGTAAAAATATCGGGGTCCAGTTCATTACCAATATTTTATAAAAATTCATTTTCCGGACTGCAATCAGATTCATCTTTTTCTGATTGCAGTCCACGTAATAATTTATTAAAAATTCATCGTAAGTCCGATATACGAAATTCCAGCAAGAGAATTACAAATACATCGGTGGTCATCTACAGTACGAATTGCGTGATCTAACTCTACACAGAATTCAAGTTATGGCAGAAAACAGAACGCATATTTTCAGCAGCAAAAATGCAGCTTTAGCTGCTGTTACAAAATGACACTTTAAAAATAGTAAACGGAGTCCAAAAATTATGATTCCAGTGCCATTAGAACCGTATTTCATAATACATAACTCTAGACTTCATAAAATACATTTTTCGTTAAGTTACAGTCCTGTTACAGCCAACTGAAGTTGGCTGTAATCACCAAACAGCCTACTGTTTCAGCTTTTAACTTTCTAACTTGTGTTTGATTGATTCCGTTAAATGATCACAACAACATCAAACATCAATATTAACCAGCAAATCACCAGGAAATCAACAAGAATCATAACAACATCATATTAACATCACTTCATCACTATACTAGTTTATGTTCAAGGCTTGTTTAAGGTTCTTTAGAGCTTCTTATCATTTTGATCACTACACATCTTTAACCACCTAAACATGATGTAAGAAGCAAAGATCTAAGTTCTTACCACTAGTTCAAGACTAGGGAAGTTCAAGAGTAGAAATGTGGTGGATAAAAGAAGATGGGAGTGGTCCTTCAACTTCCGAACACACCGAGCTTCGTTGTATGCCTTCTAACACTTATGTATGCTCTTGGAATTGGTAGGAGATGATCAAGTGATGGTGGTGGTGTGTGGTGTGGTGGTCGGCCGAACAAGGGAGGAGAATAGAGAGTTTTGTGGTGTGTTTTGATGTGTGTAAGTAATGAAGTTAGATCCATGTTGCATTCTTATAATCCATACTACAACATAACCCCTTGGATAAAATGTTTCCTAGAGTACCAACATATCTTAATTAAAAAGTCAAAGAAATTCCACCACTTTAGACATGTGGTCGATTAGGCTAGGAGGGAGGTGGGTTTAATTGCAAAATTGTAACTAGTTGATTACTTATTAGTTAGAAATCAAGTGTATGTTTACTTGAGTTAGTTACTAGATATTTGGTGGGTGTTATGGTGTACGGGAACCATAACTAGCTCAGAAAAATAAAAACAATGTTTCTTGCAATATTTTAGTGTTCCGGGTAATATCCGGTTGTTCGGTTAGGTGTTGTTCCGTTAAGGTGCTTAATTAATCCGTTCAGTGTCCTATATATATATTTTTGTAATCATTTTAATTCTCAACACTCAGGAAAGCATAACGGACTGTTTAGTAACTTTTCTGTATACTACTAGTATGTTAACAAGCACATGTAAGTATAACACAGTAATCAGAAAGCAGTTAAGTGATTCAGCACAGTCATCAAGCACTTTAATTATCATTAATAAATTGTACGGATACATGGAATTATGAGGGTTGTCACAGCCAAAAAACTAAAGGTCAACGATCAGAGAATTCTTGATAATATGCAGGTGGAAGTTGGTAATGGTGGTTCGACTCAGTTTTGGTTAGATAAATGGTGCGGTCAGACTCTGTTGAAGGATATATATCCGCTGTTGTTTCGGTTGGAGAGAAATAAACGATGCGCAGTTGCTGATCGAATTTGCAGAAGGGGCCGCGATGTGGTCTGTGACTGGGACTGGTCGTACAGCCCTGCTTCTGTGCAGCAACTTTTGGAATTGACGTACTGTAGGATTCTGAACGATGATCGGTTTCTAACGCATAGTAAAGACAATTGGTACTGGATGACTAACAAGGAGAAAACATTTACGGTTGCGAATGTAAAGAGATGGCTAGATAGTGGGGTCGCTCGAGAGAATTGCTACAAGATGGAGTGGTGTAAGTGGGTGCCGAACAAGTGTAACATTTTTTTGTGACGTGTTGAGATGGATAGAATTCCGCCTAAAAGTGCTTTAATGAGAAGAAACATTCAGGTGGGTAGTGAGCTTTGTGTTTTTTGTGAAGATATGGAAGAGACAACGGAGCATCTTTTTACGGTTTGCGCTGTAACTTCGGGAGTTTGGCAAGGTATCGCGGAGTGGTGTAATGTTCCTAGTATTTTTGCTTTTGATATACACGACCTGATCAAGCTTTACAAGAGGATTCCTGGATCGGATTTGAAGAGAAAGGTTTTTCAAGGCATAGTTATTATCACAAGTTGGCGGATATGGAAGGCTCGGAACGAAAAGGTTTTTTCTAATACATCGACAACGGTGGTTTCTATCGTGGCGGACGTCAAAGCTTTAGGATTTCTATGGTTTAGAAACAGATCCAATGATGTGTTGGTAGATTGGAAGAAATGGTGTAATTTCGATTTCATGTAATTCGGCTTTTTGTTTTGCCTTCTCAGCCTCCGCCTTGGTGGCTGTGTTGCCGTTTTAGTGGTTTTGTTAATGAAAGTTATTTTTCAAAAAAAAAAACTTATTTATTATTTAAAAATAGAAATTCATTTATTGATCTAAGAAAACCAACAATAAGTGTGTAAATGTTGCATTCATTGAGTTCGTGACTGATTAAAATGCCATGGTTTTAGTTATAACTTTTTTTTAACGACAAATTTCTTTACTCTGTCGTATTTGGGACTCGAACTTAAGACCTTCCCTTCCCAAAATGTTTAAAGACATTGCCTTTGCCAATGGACCACCACCCCATTGATATAGTTATAGCTTTTAAAATGTATACCATAATCAAATGAACATATTAAATCGAACTTTCGGTCTTTAAGATATGTTTTTTTTTTCAAATCAAAATAAATATGGAAAGAAAGATGTTATCTCTACTTTATTTATGATTCAAGTCCACACCTTCACTAGGCAAAACCGGGCCATATATCTACATCTAACATCTCTATTCCTGATAATTATGTTAAAAAAGGGGTTTTCTATACACACTTATAAAATTTAAGCTAACGCGTGCACATACCTTTTATCAAATTTTATTGCCTTTCCTTTTCTAAAATTAAAAGCCATTCCATTTGTGACTTACAAAAATCTTCTTTTTAAATAGAGTAAACTGCCATTTTGGTCCCTGTGGTTTGGCCAGTTTTGCCACTTTAGTCCAAATCTCAAACTTATTACATCTGGGTCCCTGTGGTTTGCATTTTATTGCCATTTTAGTCCAAAATTCAAAAACCCCATTTTTTTGACTGTTGCAACCTCCTATTTTGTCTTTTAGTTCAGGGGCATTTTGGTCATTTTACTCAATTAAAAATAATAAAACTAAATAAAAAGAATAAAACTAAATAAAAAAGTTTGACCTGCAACCATCATCTAAAACACCCAGATCTTCATCTTCCCCAGATCTTCATCCAAACCCAATTCTCTGCAACCATCATCTAAACACCCCACAGCCGCCACCACTACCTCCTCACCACAGCAGCCACCACCACCACTGCAATTATCCATTACTCTCTCTCTCTCTAAACACCCCTCTGTGTCTCTCTCTCTTCCCTCTCTCTAACACTGCAATTGATCTGGGGTTTGCTCAAAATTAACCGCCACTGAAGTCGAACTAGGGTTTGTTGCTGTGGGTTTCCACGCCGGTAGCTCAGCAAGCTCCGGCGACATATGAAACCCAAAATCAATTAACACAAAACATAAAACCCAACCCATATGAAACCCAAAAGTCAAACACAAACACAACCTCTGCAACCCCACACGAGTGTTATTCGTTCTTCAAGATCTCATGCCATTACACTTCAAATCAAAAGTCAAAATTCAAGATGAAGGCCCAGATTCCGACTCGGAATCTCCCAAATTCAAGATGAAGGCCCATATGAAATCCAAAAGTCAAACACAAACACAACCTCTACAGCGATTGCTTGCGCATATATTAACCCGCTGTGAAACGTACGGCGACGATTGCTGTAGATGAGGTGGATGAGGATGAATATGATGATGAGATGTAGGAGTAGACGGAGATCGGTGAGGCGGCAATGACGATGACATGTCTCCGGCGACTTTACCACGGCCACTGCAGTGGTTATAAAATCATATGAATATAAATCATATGAATGATGAAGATGAAGATGAAGATGAAATCAACTGATAATCAACGCTATGATATACAAATTGAATCAACTGAAAGTGGTGGTCGGGTGGTGGTGATGGCTGTGGTGGTAGTTGGAGAGGCAGGTGGTTGTGTGCGGTGGATTAGGGTTTGTAACACCTCGCAAATTTCGGGTTTAATATTAAAACGACACGTGTCATGTCAAACAAAAACGCGTTGAAAACCCGGATTTAATAAAGATGTTTTCGGTAGGATTTAAAGTGGCGTCATGTTAAATTATTACCTCTGAACACCTCAATTATAAATCCCAAGACCCGATTTAATATTTTACACATCTATGCACCCTCAATTCAGGGAATTATTGCCAATAATGGAATTGGAAATGTATGATAGGATTCTACGAAGAAAAGAATGGAAACTCTTTGTTTTCGGGTCTTGTTTTTGAATGCAAAGCAAACAAACACAAATGGTAGGGTATCCAACAGTAAAAGACCCATATTGGAGGCCCCTAAATGAGAAAATAATGCCCACCATTCGTTTATACCACTTGCCCTTTCGAAACACCAACAAACAAAATCACAAGACTGATCTGCAGAGGCGTCGCGTAGCGCGACGGACCCTCGCGCTACGCGAGGGGTTGCCCAGCGACAGATTACCTGCTGTTGGCTGTTGTGCGCGAATGTGACCCTCTAATCCGGTTTCTCTTGCATGTGCATGGCCCCTAGACATCCCTACACACTAGTTACAAGTGTTGATCAATTGTGGATGGCCCTAGACTTTGTTGTCAACCTGTGGTGGTGCTTGAATCTTGTATTTAAAGAAACCCATTCATTCACAAACATTCCTCACATCATTTGCAAACAATCTGATCATCTAAGGAACATCCAAGCTGATCAAGAGCCTTCCTAAGCAACCATAAATCAGTTTGTAAGTCTCTAATCCCTTCTCAATTAATTCTAGCTTCATTATTAGCTTAAAAGTCAATATATCGCGCTTAACGTTTGACTTCGTGATTTAGTATCGATATCTCAGTCATATGTCGAATTAGAAGTACCGATAGATAGGTAATTATATGGGTATTAAACCCTTATAAGGGCAAGTACCAATTCCAGACCTAACTAGGTCGTTTGTCGGGTCAAACGTTGACCGAAAAAGTCAACAGAAATACAAAATGCGATTTAATGCACAATTAATGATCCGAAAGGTGTGTAACCTGTTTTAACCCTAATATAACATGGTAATAAGTATGAAAACTTGTCTACGCTTGCCCGACTCGACAAATTTCTGTTAAAACCCGGTTCGGAACCGAAAGGCGCAAAAACCTTGACTTTTGCTTTGACTTCGGTTCTGACCCGTTTTAGTTTGATTTGAAGATGCCTTAGTGCTTCATTAGAGTAGGGTTGCATGTTAGTATAAGTCTCTGTACTTGTTTCGTTGATTATCCGATGCATGCACACGTTTCCGTTAATCGCTTAAATTGGACCGTAATGCCCTTATGACCATACAACGAGAATTTTGAAAATGTGGAAGTACAATAATCTTAGTTACTGATTATTAAACATGTACGTAAATTTTCACGTCAATCGGAGGTCTAGATTAGGAGATATGCGCATTAGCGTAAATAATAAGCTTTTTATTAATTAAACGGCGCGATTAGCGCATAGCCTATCTAAACCCGATTTTCGGTACCAAAACTTTTACCCACTGATGTTAAATAATATTTTGGGATTTTTGAAGATTTTTAATTATTTTTAAACTGATCTTAAGCTAGGCTTATCGCATTGATTCGGTTAATACCGAATATGCCCTTTTAGGCCATAAAACGAGTTTTACGAATCCGTTTGATACCAATCAAATTGCCACTGATTTAAAATAATAAATAGAGTGTTTTGAGCCTGTTTTGCTGATCAGAAAACTCAGAATGGTATTTTAAACCGTACGTCGCTTAAAACGGCTTTATACGCGTATTAAACGCATAGTTTGGGTCTAGAACCACTCTATCACAAAAGACTTTATACCAACTGTTGATACCTGTTAAAATTGATAATTTTTCTGATTAAACCAGACCCGTATCTCATAGGTATTATAAATCCCTTTTATAACCTTCAAAATGATCGAAATACCCCTACGGGGCATAATAAAGGATTAAACTCGTTATGGGCATTAGGGAAGATATCATAATGATATCACAACATATTTAAAGCGTATTAACTTAGGAAACCTGTTCGCGACCCTTTCGATTACCCGTCATGCGTTATACGCGTTCGGTTCGGTTTATGTAACTAGTTTGCATAAACTAGCCGAAACGGGTCAAACGATATCATTTTTATCTCAAAATCCAGAATGTGAATAATAAACCCATATTAAACAAGTCTTCAAACTTGTCGGGTCTGAATCACATTCTATCCGGTCTTCGCTTAATCGTGCGTACGAACCGTATCATTAAAACTGACCGGTCTAAGCTTAAGCTTAATCAAAGGCCCGTTAGTATTCTAATAGGTTATATTAAACCTTCGTTCCAGATTAGGAGAACCAGTAAAAGCTATCCGCAATTTATTCGATTAAGGAGTTATACTTGCAAAGGTAAAGACTTTTAACTTATTTTCCCTATACGGGCTTGGGTTACGGTACATAGCGTACCGCTTGATCGAGCATCAAATCTTCCACGCTTAGTGGTTAATTGAATAATTTGATCGGCTCGTTTTAAACAGATGTGTTTACTTTACAGCCTTTGGGGGGTTAATGACCATGTCCCGGATATCCTCGGCATTATCTTACGAGATAGCCACGACCTGAGCACGGGGTGTAGGCGTACTCCCGTGTATAACTCACTTAAAGTGGTGAGTCTGTTGATCTTTAACCCGGATACATTCCGGGCTACTGAACGCATAAGTAACATGTAAATCGTTCACAAGATTATAATATTAAATAATTCTCCCAAGTTAATAAAAATGTTTATGCCATGTGCATCCAAACCAAATTTTCAATCATTTTATAAAATGAGTCAGTTGAATGTATTTACCAGTGTAAACTGACGTATTTTCCCAAAAAGATTAAATGCAGGTACTAGGCGAAATAGGCTGGGATTCTCCTAAGCATCATTAGAAGTCTCGCAAGCTTTAGATGCCGAAGTCTGTTGAACCATAAACAATGTTTTAATTCGATCCTACTGTGGATAAACACCGGATGATTGTGACTTTGTTTACAATAAATAAATTCGGTTGTATTTTTTTTTTAAATTTGCTTCCGCTGTGCATTATTATATTGTGTTGTTTGACTATTACGTTGCCAACCACGTCACGATACTCCCCCACCGGGCCCACCGGTGACACGTGGAAATCGGGGTGTGACAGGTTGGTATCAGAGCCAACTCTGAGTGAATTAAACACTAGCCTTTTGTGTTTAATCTCAGTTACACAATTGCACATATCTAAACTTTTGAGTCTAGACTTATAACATAGGACAAATTCCACCTTTCGGTTTTTGTTTTGTCCTTTAAGTTTTATATTTTTGTTATTGTTATCTCATGCTTTATTGACAGGAATAACAAAGATGCCTCCAAGATTCTTGCGTACGCGAGGGCGTGGAAAGGGGCCGGTAGCCGCCCCCAACGATCACGAAGCAGGACCTTCGAATACACGAGGTCCTATCCCCGCCGAGAGCGATGGTACTCGACGGAACCAGAGAGGTCTCTTTCAACCGGCAAGACGGTCGGTTTCGAACAGCTCGACGACTCCCGCTCAAGACTCCTACGGGCCACAATCAGAAAATGAGCCTGGAGACTCACACCATTCGCACATACCGTTACAGCGATCAATGTCGCACCGCCCTTTTGGAGACCCCACTCCATTCTTTCAAGGCCAGTTTAACCCGGCGAATTATATACAAGAACCAGTGGGTTTTAACCCATTGGGACCGGAGGACCATTTTTCTGGAGGAAATGATATGGACGAGGAAGACGACCCCGTAGAACCCGCATCAGGAACTCCCAACCATCCCATCGAGGTCTCGGATAGTTCCATTTATCACGGACCACCCTATAATGGTCCAGATAGCTTCCAGGCTATCTTTACTCGGCACGAATGGTATTATACACCTCCTCACCATTCTTCGCCGCATGAGCAGCAGCAGCAGCAGCATCATCAAGATTCCTCTGGGAATCACCAATTTGTGGCAGTTACGCCCCCGCCTCCACCACCACCAGTTCAACCGGCGCCTCCGCAACCGCAAAGACGTATGAGAACCGGAGCCCGGATGACCACACGAAGAGAAGAGTTTCATTTCAGCTCTCCTCTACAATCAAGTGGCAGAAATTATCAGCCGGATCAAGAAGTTCCACAATTGGGTGGACCATCAAACCCCGTCGCGCAGCAACCGCCACCAATAGGTTTTGATAACCAGATACCGGCATACACGGGTCCTTCGATGTACAACCCGTTTGAGCCACCGACTCACACTAACCTCGGTTACGCTGAAGCCGACCCGTATTTGGTAGCAGCTAATTACAACGCCCTTAACCAGGAGGGACCGTATGGAGGTCCATGGGGAGTAGGCTACCCAGCACAGGGATACCAGATGCCTACACAACCCCCGTACTACCAACAACCCCCGCCGTCTCTGCAGATGTCGCCACCACTGCATCAGGAGATCCTACAAAGTATTAGGGAGGTGCGGCATGAGGCACGGGAAGACCGAAGGCGTAACCAGGGGATGTTCAAGACCTTGACGAACTTAATCAAGGGAAAGAGCAAGAAGGATCAGTAAATCCTTTATGTGTGTATGTCTACTTTAAAATTAAGTCCCTGCGAGGACATTTATGTGTGTATGTAGTCCCTACGTGGACATTTATCTTTGTACCTAGTCCCTGCGAGGACATCTATTTAAGTAATCAGTCCCTGCGAGGACTTGTGTTTTAAATTTAACCCCTGCGCGGGTAAGTACTTGTTTGACCCCTACGTGGGAAATGGTTGTGTGAAAAGACCCGTTTAGGGCAATATGTAACCTATGTATAATTAATGGAATGTTTGTTTTATAAATTTCATGTTTGCCATTATGTGCATATATAAATTATAAATGAAGTAAATAAATTAAAATCATTCCTTTTTAAATTAATCTGCCTATGAAATTTATTTAATTAAGGATCTTAAAGTGTGAAACCTAGCCACGTGTCAAATATAAGACCGGGCCAAAATGGTAAGACCTATTTAAAAGATTCAATTCCCTGTTAACATCTTAAAACATGTTAACACTCCTGGCAGAAGTGATTCGTTAAAAATCACATACGTCATTTTTATAAAGGAATTCTTTAGAAGATTCCTAACCCAGTTTAATGATCTCTGAATCCTGGGTACATCATCAATTAAGATGATCATATTTTACCATACGTGGTAATATAATGCCTACGGGCCCTGCTCATTTCCATATGAGCCAAAAGACAGTGGTAGCTTTGACTCCCTGTCTAATAAAGGTAATGAACTAGGTTCAAACCTTAAAAAGTCTTGATTCTCTGAAGTCATAGCTTATAATTTAAATTGTCCATGTGACCAAGCCTTATGTGCTAACATATATTGTTATTGTTTATGTTAGGATAAATTTTAATTAAAATCCTAAATAAATACGATTGATAAGTTAACCAAATATGGTCTCTGTTTACCATGGTTAACGAATTACCCTAAGGGGTAATTCCATAATAAGATCCCAAATAAAAATATTGACCTTGTCCTCTGCAACAGTTCAATACAAATGGCTGACTCCAATGAAGTGAATAGCCATCCAGTGGAGCCGAATGAGAACGCCCAGATTACGTTAACGGGCGCTGAACTAAAAGCAATCATAGACGGCGCTATCACACAAGCTTTGGATAGACAGTATGAGGAATACAGTGGTACTCGGAGTAGGACCCACTCTGTATCACATTCAAAGCCAAGGACACATTCAGAGGCTCATAACAAGCCTCCTCCCAAAAAGGATGTACCAAAGAAAAACGGTGATGATCGCCAGTCCACCAACCACCAAAGTAATCCATCTCAGCAGTTGGTACTGCATCAGGGACACCGTAACAAGGGTTGCACATATAAGTACTTTGTGTCTTGTAAACCCAGGGATTTTACGGGGGAGAAAGGAGCCGTAGACTGCATGACGTGGCTGGATGAAATGGACACGGTCGTGGACATCAGCGGATGCGCTGAAGGTGATGTGGTTAAATTTGTCTCACAGTCCTTCAAAGGTGATGCGTTAGCTTGGTGGAGATCTCTGATGGAGGCCTCCGGAAAGATCCCGTTGTATGGTATGTCGTGGGATTAATTCATCGCCTTGATCAAGGAAAACTTCTGCCCTCAACATGAGGTGGAAAAGATAGAATCAGACTTTCTATCCCTGGTGATGAAGAACCTCGATTGTCAAGCTTATCTGACAAGCTTCAATACACTGTCTCGGCTGGTTCCCTACCTGGTAACCCCGGAGCCAAAAAGAATTGCTCGCTTTATTGGTGGTTTGGAACCCGAGATCAAGTCCAGTGTAAAGGCTTCTCGGCCAGTTACCTTCAGGTCTGTAACTGACCTTTCCTTATCCCTCACTCTGGATGCGGTCCGGCAGAGATCGCAGAGGAATAAGGCGGCCGAGAAGAGGAAGCATGAAGATGATGGTTCGCGTAGATCGAACAAGAAGCACCGTGGGAGCGGTGATCACAAGACGGGATCGGAGTCAAAGAAAGATGGGCATCGTTCTGGAGAGAAGCCCACATGCAAAACTTGCAAGAAACAGCACTTTGGAAAGTGCAGACTCGAATCAAACTCGAATAACGAGTCAAGGTCTTTTGCTTGCGGTTTGTGCAAGTCCAAGGAACACAAAACCTTGGATTGCAAGAAGATGAAAGATGCAACGTGCTACCGTTGCAATGAAAAGGGCCACATAAAGACTAACTGCCCTAAGTACAACAAGAAGCCTGAGGAGGCTAAGAAGACTAACGCCAGAGTCTTCAGGATGGATGCGAAAGAAGCTGTGCAGGATGATAACGTCATAACAGGTACTTTCCTTGTAAATGATGTTTTTGCAAGAGTACTTTTTGATTCGGGCGCAGATAAGTCTTTCGTAGATCATAAATTTTGTAAATTGTTGAATTTACCTGTCAAAACCCTAAAAGTGAATTATGAGGTAGAGTTAGTAGATGGTACCATTGAAGCCGTCTCTACTGAGTTAGATGGATGTGTTATATCCATTAAGAACCATTCTTTTCCTCTATCTCTACTTCCCTTTAAGTTAGCCGGTTTTGACATAGTTCTGGGTATGGACTGGTTATCTCATAACCAGGCCCAAATCGTCTGTAACATGAAGCAAGTAGTGATAAAGACTCCGTCTGGTGAATCACTTACCATTCGGGGAGATACCCAGTACGGACTGCCTGAGCACGTGACTATGCTCAAGGCTTCAAAGTGTTTGAAGAAGGGGTGTGTCATCTACATGGCACAGGTGATTATTGTTGAGCCCAAACCAAAGTTAGAAGACATCCCTGTCATCTCAGAATACCCAGAAGTGTTTCCTGAAGATCTACCTGGCCTACCACCAGATAGACAAGTCGAATTCAGGATCGATATCATTCCCGGAGCTGCACCAGTTGCTAGAACACCATACAGATTGGCACCCACCGAAATGAAGGAGTTGCGGACGCAGCTAGATGAATTGCTGGCTAAGGGTTTCATTCGACCCAGTTCATCTCCTTGGGGAGCGCCAATCCTGTTTGTCAAGAAGAAGGATGGGTCGATGCGTCTGTGCATCGACTATCGCGAGCTTAATAAAGTCATGATCAAGAATAGATATCCATTGCCCAGGATCGACGATTTGTTCGATCAGCTTCAAGGGGCAAGTTACTTCTCAAAGATTGATCTGAGGTCAGGATACCATCAGTTGAAGGTTATGGATGAAGACGTTCACAAGACTGCATTCAGGACTCGCTACGGTCATTACGAGTTCCTAGTGATGCCTTTTGGGCTCACTAATGCACCAGCCGCGTTCATGGATCTCATGAATCGTGTCTGCAAGCCTTACTTAGATAAATTTGTTATCGTCTTCATTGATGACATCCTTATTTATTCTAAGAACCAAGCTGACCACGAGAAACACCTTCGTTGTATTCTCAAACTTCTACGTCAGGAGAAGCTCTACGCCAAATTCTCTAAGTGTGAATTTTGGCTACGAGAAGTCCAATTCCTTGGACATGTGGTCAGTGAGCGTGGTATCCAGGTGGATCCCGCTAAAGTCGAAGCTGTTATGAATTGGCAAGAGCCAAAGACACCTACGGAGATTCGTAGTTTCCTAGGATTGGCAGGATATTACAGGCGCTTCATTGAAAATTTTTCAAGGATTGCTGCACCCCTAACTTCCTTGACCAAGAAGAAAGTAAAATTCGTATGGGGCCCTAAGCAGCAAGAGTCCTTCGATGTTTTGAAACAAAAGTTGAGCAACGCTCCTGTGCTTACCTTACCTGAAGGCGCTGAAGAATTTGTAGTTTATTGTGATGCATCACACACTGGCATGGGGTGTGTGCTTATGCAGAAAGGCAAGGTGATTGCCTATGCATCGCGACAGTTAAAGGTGCACGAAAAGAATTACACCACCCATGACTTGGAATTGGGTGCCGTTGTGTTCGCACTAAAACTGTGGAGGCATTATCTTTATGGAATCAAGTTTGTGATCTTTTCTGATCACAAGAGCCTCCAGCATCTGTTTAACCAGAAAGAATTAAACATGAGGCAACGCCGTTGGATGGAAACTTTAAATGATTATGATTGTGAAATCAAATACCATCCCGGCAAAGCGAATGTAGTCGCTGATGCCTTGAGCAGAAAGGAAAGGGTTAAACCCATTCGAATTAACGCCAAGCGTATGGAGGTAAAGAACAGTTTGATAGAAAGGGTGTTAGCTGCACAGAAGGAAGCTGTGTTGGAAGCTAACTATCCTAATGAAAAGTTAGGAGTAACTAAGGAGCAGTTAACTCTTAGCAAGGACGGAATTTTTCGGTTAAACGGACGAATATGGGTTCCGATTTTTGGAGGACTTCGTGATGTCATCCTCCAAGAAGCCCACAGTTCCAAATACTCCGTTCATCCTGGAGCTGATAAGATGTACCAGGATTTAAAGGCAAATTATTGGTGGATAGGCTTGAAAAAGTCTGTGGCCGCCCATGTAGCAAAATGCTTGACATGTGCGCAAGTCAAAGCCGAACATCAGAAACCGTCAGGTTTGCTACAACAGCCTGAACTTCCTACGTGGAAGTGGGAAATGGTAACTATGGATTTTATTACCAAGTTACCCAAGACAAGAAAAGGCAATGATACGATATGGGTTATAGTTGACCGACTGACTAAGTCAGCTCATTTCTTACCCATTAAGGAGACTTATAGCTCCGATATGTTAGCCCAGTTATACGTTGACAAGATTGTAGCCCTACACGGCATACCTGTAGCTGTTATCTCTGACCGGGATACTAGGTACACGTCACACTTTTGGAAGAGTTTCCAGCAATCTTTGGGCACACGTTTGAACTTTAGTACGGCTTACCATCCTCAGACAGACGGTCAGAGTGAGCGTACTATTCAAACGTTGGAAGACATGCTACGTGCATGTGCGATCGATTTGGGAGGTAGCTGGGATAAGAACCTACCATTGATCGAATTCTCCTATAACAATAGCTACCATACCAGCATAAAGGCTGCGCCTTTTGAGGCATTATACGGTAGAAAGTGTAGATCGCCAGTTTGTTGGGCGGAAGTTGGAGAAGTCCAGTTATCAGGACCAGAGATCGTGTTCGAAACGACGGACAAGATTGTCCAGATTCGTAACAATCTCCAAGCTGCCCGGAATAGGCAGAAGAGTTACGCGGATCCAAGTCGTAAGGATTTTCACTTCGAAGTAGGTGACAAAGTCCTACTTAAAGTGTCACCATGGAAAGGGGTGATGCGATTCGGTAAGAAAGGCAAACTAAGCCCGAGATACATAGGACCTTTCGAGGTTATTGAACATGTCGGGTCTGTTGCCTACAAGTTGAACTTACCAGAAGAACTCAGTGGAATTCACAATGTGTTCCACATCTGCAATCTAAAGAAGTGTTCCGCTGATGATTCACATGTCATGCCACATACAGATGTGCAAATAGATAAGAGCTTAACGTTTGTAGAAAAACCTTTGTCAATTGAAGATCGACAGGTAAGGAAGCTCCGAAGAAAGCATATACCTTTTGTAAAGGTCAAATGGGATGCCCGTAGAGGTCCCGAATATACGTGGGAATTAGAATCCACCATGAAAGAAAAATACCCTTATTTGTTTCTGTAAATCTCGGGTCGAGATTTATTTTAAGGGGGTGAGGATGTAACACCTCGCAAATTTCGGGTTTAATATTAAAACGACACGTGTCATGTCAAACAAAAACGCGTTGAAAACCCGGATTTAATAAAGATGTTTTCGGTAGGATTTAAAGTGGCGTCATGTTAAATTATTACCTCTGAACACCTCAATTATAAATCCCAAGACCCAATTTAATATTTTACACATCTATGCACCCTCAATTCAGGGAATTATTGCCAATAATGGAATTGGAAATGTATGATAGGATTCTACGAAGAAAAGAATGGAAACCCTTTGTTTTCGGGTCTTGTTTTTGAATGCAAAGCAAACAAACACAAATGGTAGGGTATCCAACAGTAAAAGACCCATATTGGAGGCCCCTAAATGAGAAAATAATGCCCACCATTCGTTTATACCACTTGCCCTTTCGAAACACCAACAAACAAAATCACAAGACTGATCTGCAGAGGCGTCGCGTAGCGCGACGGACCCTCGCGCTACGCGAGGGGTTGCCCAGCGACAGATTACCTGCTGTTGGCTGTTGTGCGCGAATGTGACCCTCTAATCCGGTTTCTCTTGCATGTGCATGGCCCCTAGACATCCCTACACACTAGTTACAAGTGTTGATCAATTGTGGATGGCCCTAGACTTTGTTGTCAACCTGTGGTGGTGCTTGAATCTTGTATTTAAAGAAACCCATTCATTCACAAACATTCCTCACATCATTTGCAAACAATCTGATCATCTAAGGAACATCCAAGCTGATCAAGAGCCTTCCTAAGCAACCATAAATCAGTTTGTAAGTCTCTAATCCCTTCTCAATTAATTCTAGCTTCATTATTAGCTTAAAAGTCAATATAGCGCGCTTAACGTTTGACTTCGTGATTTAGTATCGATATCTCAGTCGTATGTCGAATTAGAAGTACCGATAGATAGGTAATTATATGGGTATTAAACCCTTATAAGGGCAAGTACCAATTCCAGACCTAACTAGGTCGTTTGTCGGGTCAAACGTTGACCGAAAAAGTCAACAGAAATACAAAATGCGATTTAATGCACAATTAATGATCCGAAAGGTGTGTAACCTGTTTTAACCCTAATATAACATGGTAATAAGTATGAAAACTTGTCTACGCTTGCCCGACTCGACAAATTTCTGTTAAAACCCGGTTCGGAACCGAAAGGCGCAAAAACCTTGACTTTTGCTTTGACTTCGGTTCTGACCCGTTTTAGTTTGATTCGAAGATGCTATAGTGCTTCATTAGAGTAGGGTTGCATGTTAGTATAAGTCTCTGTACTTGTTTCGTTGATTATCCGATGCATGCACACGTTTCCGTTAATCGCTTAAATTGGACCGTAATGCCCTTATGACCATACAACGAGAATTTTGAAAATGTGGAAGTACAATAATCTTAGTTACTGATTATTAAACATGTACGTAAATTTTCACGTCAATCGGAGGTCTAGATTAGGAGATATGCGCATTAGCGTAAATAATAAGCTTTTTATTAATTAAACGGCGCGATTAGCGCATAGCCTATCTAAACCCGATTTTCGGTACCAAAACTTTTACCCACTGATGTT
Organism: Helianthus tuberosus; assembly: GCA_030545235.1. Taxonomy (NCBI): domain Eukaryota; kingdom Viridiplantae; phylum Streptophyta; class Magnoliopsida; order Asterales; family Asteraceae; genus Helianthus; species Helianthus tuberosus. Next base: position 156,687,725 of record CM060418.1, on the reverse strand, counting down.
AAATAATATTTTGGGATTTTTGAAGATTTTTAATTATTTTTAAACTGATCTTAAGCTAGGCTTATCGCATTGATTCGGTTAATACCGAATATGCCCTTTTAGGCCATAAAACGAGTTTTACGAATCCGTTTGATACCAATCAAATTGCCACTGATTTAAAATAATAAATAGAGTGTTTTGAGCCTGTTTTGCTGATCAGAAAACTCAGAATGGTATTTTAAACCGTACGTCGCTTAAAACGGCTTTATACGCGTATTAAACGCATAGTTTGGGTCTAGAACCACTCTATCACAAAAGACTTTATACCAACTGTTGATACCTGTTAAAATTGATAATTTTTCTGATTAAACCAGACCCGTATCTCATAGGTATTATAAATCCCTTTTATAACCTTCAAAATGACCGAAATACCCCTACGGGGCATAATAAAGGATTAAACTCGTTATGGGCATTAGGGAAGATATCATAATGATATCACAACATATTTAAACCGTATTAACTTAGGAAACCTGTTCGCGACCCTTTCGATTACCCGTCATGCGTTATACGCGTTCGGTTCGGTTTATGTAACTAGTTTGCATAAACTAGCCGAAACGGGTCAAACGATATCATTTTTATCTCAAAATCCAGAATGTGAATAATAAACCCATATTAAACAAGTCTTCAAACTTGTCGGGTCTGAATCACATTCTATCCGGTCTTCGCTTAATCGTGCGTACGAACCGTATCATTAAAACTGACCGGTCTAAGCTTAAGCTTAATCAAAGGCCCGTTAGTATTCTAATAGGTTATATTAAACCTTCGTTCCAGATTAGGAGAACCAGTAAAAGCTATCTGCAATTTATTCGATTAAGGAGTTATACTTGCAAAGGTAAATACTTTTAACTTATTTTCCCTATACGGGCTTGGGTTACGGTACATAGCGTACCGCTTGATCGAGCATCAAATCTTCCACGCTTAGTGGTTAATTGAATAATTTGATCGGCTCGTTTTAAACAGATGTGTTTACTTTACAGCCTTTGGGGGGTTAATGACCATGTCCCGGATATCCTCGGCATTATCTTACGAGATAGCCACGACCTGAGCACGGGGTGTAGGCGTACTCCCGTGTATAACTCACTTAAAGTGGTGAGTCTGTTGATCTTTAACCCGGATACATTCCGGGCTACTGAACGCATAAGTAACATGTAAATCGTTCACAAGATTATAATATTAAATAATTCTCCCAAGTTAATAAAAATGTTTATGCCATGTGCATCCAAACCAAATTTTCAATCATTTTATAAAATGAGTCAGTTGAATGTATTTACCAGTGTAAACTGACGTATTTTCCCAAAAAGATTAAATGCAGGTACTAGGCGAAATAGGCTGGGATTCTCCTAAGCATCATTAGAAGTCTCGCAAGCTTTAGATGCCGAAGTCTGTTGAACCATAAACAATGTTTTAATTCGATCCTACTGTGGATAAACACCGGATGATTGTGACTTTGTTTACAATAAATAAATTCGGTTGTATTTTTTTTTTAAATTTGCTTCCGCTATGCATTATTATATTGTGTTGTTTGACTATTACGTTGCCAACCACGTCACGATACTCCCCCACCGGGCCCACCGGTGACACGTGGAAATCGGGGTGTGACAGGGTTAATCTGGGGGAGGAAGATGATCTGAGTTTATAGGGTCATTTATGAATTTTGTTTTATTATTTTAATTAGAAATTTGTTATAATAAAACTTGTAATGACCAAAATGCCCCTGCACTACAGGACAAAATAGGAGGTTGCAACAGTAAAAAAAATAGGGTTTTTGGATTTTGGACTAAAATGGCAACAAAATGCAAACCACAGGGACCCAGATGTAATAAGTTTGAGATTTGGACTAAAGTGGCAAAACTGGCCAAACCACAGGGACCAAAATGGCAGTTTACTCTTTTAAATATCTAAGTGAAAGTAGATTTATATGTATATGATTCGAATTAAGTGAAAACTCTTACGAGTTGTGAGAACTTAGAGAACTCGGTCTTACCGTGCGAGTTTTGCCCTCATTTTTTCACACCCCTATATTAAAATGTTACAAACACAGTTGTAAATAAAACTAAAAAATATCGAAGTGTGGTTTTGTAAAAAACTGATAATATCAGCATTACATGAGTTTTTTAGAACATTTACGGCTGTTGTAAATGAAAAAACTAGGGTCTTTTTTGGAAAAGTTGAATTTGTAGGATTTTTGGTAAAAAAAAAAATTTTAAAAACATTTCGTATGGCTCAGTTCTCCAAGTTCTCACAACTCATATGAGTTTTCATTTTACACTAACCTTGTATGTATATTATATATATAAAGTCTAAATTTCCTAAAAAGTGTAAAAGGTTACAAAACACCAAAATGTCAACCATAAAACACACTCAAAACCCACAAACAACAAAATGAAGATTACTAAGACATCATTTATGTGGGTTGTGTTTTGGATGATAAGACTTTGATTATCGAATGACAAACATTATTGTGTTTTATGTTGATTAATATGTTGTGTTTTATATTCATGGTTCTACGATTGTGTGTTCGAAGTTTTTTATGGGCTATTATGGTTTGAATATGGTGTTTCAGTAGTCTTCACTCAATTATTTGTAGGTTTTAGGTGTGTTTTATGACTTATTACATATTTTAGCTGACTTTTTACATTTTTTATATATATAAGGTTAGGTTCATTTGTGAACAATCCACTTGATAGTGAACTGTGTGAACAGATCCTAGCCCTTGATTATCAATACACAAGTGTAAATCAATGGCCATGATTTGATGATGAAAATACACTATTGTATTTTGCGAATATACTAGTGTATTTTACGATTTGATGATGTAAACCAACGGTCAGGATTTGTTCACTCAGTTCACAAATACATTAGTGTTCACTCTAGAACCTCACCCATATATATATATATACATATATATATATATATGGTAGGGTTCAAGTGAGTACCACCTTTATCACGAGAACCAATATGAACACAATCAAAATAAACGCACCCCACCACCACCCAAAAACTTAAACACCCATCCCCACCCCACCCCACCACAACCCAACTCTGTAGTTATTGAAGCACTGGGACCAAGTCTGCAATATCTGCAAACCACAGGGACCAACCATGCATTTAACTCTAGTTTTTTTTTCTTAAAATTGCACCATAAAAATGTGAGTTTTTTAATCTTTAAAACGAGTATACTATTACTATACTTCTGAAAAAAATTTGTAATCTCAGATGCGTAAAACACAATGGACATTACAACACTATAACACAATGAACGTTAGGGTTGGTATAATGGGTTAACCCGATCTGTTAAGACACGAACACGATAAGACACGAACCCGAAACACGTAAACACGAACACGAACCTGTTAATAAATAGGTTACACGAAACGACCTGTTAAGACACGAAAAAATTACCAACGTATCATACGACATGTTTAAGACACGAACACGACCTGTTAAGACACGAACATGACCTGTTTAAGACACGAACACGACCGAATTAGGGAAGTTGTGACTGGATAGGGAATGGTGGTGTTTGTGAGAGAGATTTAAAAATTGGGGATTGGATTGTGAAAAAAGAACCATGTGTGTTTGTGTATAATTCATCTCAGGTACCACGATTGATGACCCCATGTCCACACTCACATATTATATTTTTTAATTTTTAATTATTAACATGTACTTAACGGGTCTTAACATGTTAATGGGTTTTAACCTGTTTAGACACGAAACCTGTTAAATTCTTATCGTGTCGACCTGTTTTAGACACGAAACCTGTTAAGGTCAAATACGATACATGATAACTTCGTGTAGGTTCGTGTCGTGTTATCGGGTTCGTGTCAGAATTGTCAGCCCTAATGAACATGTTATTAAATACAATTAAAAAAACACAATGGACTAAAACACAATAAAATGTGTTTTATTGATGTGTTATAAAACAAAACTGAAGAACGCAATAAACTAAAACACAATAAATTATGTTTTTTCATTGTGCATAAAAACGCAATGGATTAAAATACAATAAAATGTGTTTTATCATTGTTTTATAAAACACAATTAAAAACACAAAACGTAACGGACTAAAACACAATAAAATGTGTTTTATGGTTGTGTTATAAAAGGTAATGAACCAAAACACAATAAATGTGTTTTATCATTGTGTTATAAAGCACAATTAAAAAACGCAATGGTCTAAAACATAATGATCTGGTATATGTTATGAAACACAATTAAAATTGCAACCAATTAAACACGATTAACTAAAGTGTCATTTTCCATAAACACGAACACATACATGTTTATAACATGTTACACGACACGACATGTTTAACACGATTAACGAAACCCAAATTTCCTAAAAAAGTATTAAAACCCAAATTTCTTTATGCAACGTTTAATCGCTAAATCAAATGCAAAAAAAAAAAAAAACTTGACTATAGAAATTATGATCCGTTCTATTAACCTTTGAATCAAACCCAAATTACACGAATGTCACATAAAGAAATACAAAATAAGTGGCACTCCAAGCCTGCAACTGACCTTTGATGAAGAACGTGGGTGAAAAAGTTAATTACAGAAACACATATCGAAGACGAGAGATGTGATTCTGATTCAATGTTGAGAGATGTGATTACAATTATGGTCTCATAGTCATGAACGAGGAATGTTGGAGATGCCATTGAACTCTGGTTCGATTTTGGAAGAATGCAATGCGATTGTGATTTGATGTCGAGAGATCTATGGCAATTTCAATTAGATCTATGCCGATTGTCAAGACTTCCGTGATGATGACTCACCGCAGTGCGTTCGCCATGCTTGCGTTGGTTTCTCGAAGCTCGGATTTCATGTAATCGTCTTTGAGCTTGCGGATTTTGACCTCCGGGAACCTCTGGTGTGATGCTCCGCCAATTGTTGGTTCGTTTTATGTGTGTTTCTCTCTTTAGGGTTTGTTTCTCTCTCTGGGATTTTGAAAAGTTTGATATAGAGAAAGGCTAAAGATGAAATGTGTGGGTGACTACATGTAAGTCATACATTGGTTGAGAAGGAGAACAAAGTCTTCCTTATAAGTGGGTGGAAACATTCTCTACTAAGATGTGTTTTACCTGGGCGAGTGTTGGGATTGAACCCTATCAGAGGAACAGATAATGAAAGCCAAAACTGGTTCACAACACTGGATTGATAATAAGCAGTAGTTTACATCAGGCTTTCCCCTTGAAAGTGTTTATAACATCTGATGTCCTCTATCCACTGTCCGTATACAACAACTGCTGCCCTTCAAACTACTGATGTAGCCCTGAAGACTGCTAAGGATGAAACACTGCTGGTTCAATCTACTGATGCTAAGGACTGTCTACTCAAGGACTGATCAACCTTGATGAAAGCACTGATGAAAGTAGAAAGCAGTTGTTTAGTATGTCACTTGTATTGTATAGTGTTAGTGGTTAAGATTAGCAGTGTTTGTATAAGATCAGTGGTTATAGGTTGTTAGGTTGTTAGATGTCACTTTCATGGTGACGTCAGCTTAGATGCTTCAGTGGTTTGATTTGCCTATAAATGGAACAGTACCCTGTACTGTTACATTTGATTGACTGAGTGAGTTCTTCTCCTCTAGTCCAATCCTTTCATCTTGTGCGATCAACCTTGGAGTATCAGGCTGAGGGGGAGTTTAGTTTGTAAGCATGCTTTGTAATCTTTTGATTTGTATTGTAATCATTCGACTCAATGAAAAGCATGTATTTATCAAAATTATTTTCTTCTTTGATTGTGTTTACAAAGTTTGTGTTCATTTCCGCTGCACTTTACATTATTTCATATTCATTCATTGTTCAAATATACAAACAAACACAATCATGAGAGCCTCCGATCTTAACAATTGGTATCAGAGCTAAAACAAACTTGAGTTTGACATGACCTTGACACTTGTACCATTTCCTTTTGATCCATTTTTAAGGATAATATCACCAAAAATAAGGGTTCTATATCCTGACAGGTGTTTGAAACTTTTGCTATAAAAACAAGTAAAAGTACAAAATATATCATTCTTAAGGAAAAATAAAGAATAATATATCCTGCTTTATTTAAGAAAAACCTATTTAAAAAATGAGTAGGGTTCCTGCGGAAAGTGTGTTTTTCCTAGAAAGTCTAGGAAGCAATAAGAACGCGACATGTGGCATTGAAGGATTTTAACTAAAAGGGCAATTGTGTAATTTGAATATTATTTTAATTATGGATTATTTTATTAGGATAATTAACTAACCAGAAAATTATGGAAACTAAATATTCCATTTAAATCAAATTGACAGTTTCAATTTAAATCATACAAGACGCTATGTTTCTTGACAATGTGTTTTAACAGCAAGCATATTTCTTGACGCTGTGTTTTAACAACAAGCAGATTTCTTGACGCTGTGTTTTAACAGCAAGCAGATTGCTGGATGATTCTTGACACTGTGTTTTAACAGCAAGCAGATTGCTGGAGGATTCTTGACACTGTGTTTTAACAGCAAGCAGATTTCCTTGACACTGTGTTTTAACAGCAAGCAGATTTCTTGACGCTGTGTTTTAACAGCAAGCAGATTGCTGGAGGATTCTTGACACTGTGTTTTAACAGCAAGCAGATTGCTGGAGGATTCTTGACACTGTGTTTTAACAGCAAGCAGATTGCTGGAGGATTCTTGACACTGTGTTTTAACAGCAAGCATATTTCTTGACATTGTGTTTTAACAGCAAGCAGATTGCTGGACACACTGTCAGTGCCTTCGTCTTCAACACAACCCAGTGTCTTCGTATTCAACACACTGTCATCATCAACATTAAAATGGTAAAACACATAAACCTTAAAACACATTGCCATCATCAACATATTCAGATGTCATTTTAAAACACAATTACATCTGTAGGTACTGCCATCAAGACGTCTATAGGTAACCCCAATTACATCTAGAGCCCACTCTAAGATGTCAAGCACTGATGTCCATTGACTAAAAATAAGAACCCGATTCAATGATAGATAAAAAAAATTGAAACAAGTATGAAAAACAACAACCGATAGGGAAACATCACCGGCCGACCAACGATTCCGACTACTGTTTGAACGACAACCGTCAGCAACATCAACAACACTGATCAACTGTCAAACAGAAGGCGTGCCTGATGACGTCATGATCGGCTTATACCTCGAAGGAACCGATATATGACCAATCGGAGAAGAATATTTGCAGGAAATATGGCTGGTTCTTCTTTGGTCGCGGTTAGGGAGAGAGAGAGAGAGAGAGAGAGAGAGAGAGAGAAAGAGGGGAAATCCCATGATTTTAGGGATTAGTTATTAATATGGCAGTTTCTTGACTGATTTAAAACACTTCCAATTACCAAAATACCCTCACTATATTAAAAGTCTCTAATTATATAACTCAGATATTACGAAAATGCCACCCATTTGATCTAAGCCATTAAAAACACCAATCGGATGGCCCAGATCACTTCCTAGACTTTCTAGGAAAAACACACTTTCCGCAGAACTCCTACTCTTAAAAAATAATTAAAGGTTTTTCTGAAAATAACATAAAAAAGGATCTTGTATATTTTCCAATTAAACCCATAATCATATCACTCTCAAGTTTTATGAAAATGGTCAGTGGTTTGAAAGTCATTGTAATAACCACTGTTTGAGACCATTTTCCTGTTAAATTGATTGCAAGAATGAGGAGACATGTTCACATAAGTTTTTGAAAGTCCGGTTATAGACTTTGTTACCATATGATGGCTCTGAAAAACTTGTCTAGTCCTCTTGTAAGTTTAATCACTGGTGATACTATTGTTACCTGAACTTTCCTGAATCACTGAATGCACACAGTTGCTTGATGACCATTGTTCACCTAATTTTGGACTCTTAAGTGTTTTATATTTATGCTCTTTTCTTTTGACTTCAAAAGTTTTGAGATAAACACACTTTTGAGTTTTTGTGATTTTTCTTCTTCCCTTTTTACCCTTCCCATTCACAAGTACTGAAATACTCACTGGGAGGTTTTATTGAAGGAATACTTATTCCATAATCATTTTGCAGTAATGTTTTGAGAGATCTGATCATATTTGTACATGCTTATGTCAAATCTCACATTACACATGATTTGGACTATTTTAGCACTTGATTTTCTTAATGTGTATTTAACAAAGTTGATTTGGTCCTTTTGAGGATTCTCAACCTGTTTTTCAACACACAAGATCTAATAACTAAAGTTTTAATTTCCCTCTTTTTATGTTAACAAAAACACTAATGTTTTTACGAACATAGGTTTTTGTTGACATGAGGTACACACCTTAGTAGCAAACATGATGGAAACAACATGAACTTCAAAACAACAATTGAAATCAATTTTCGTAAATAATTATACCATAGTTATCAGATATATTTTCAGATCTGAAAACTATAGGTGATTTATGCATGACATCACTTGTTGTGTGAAGTTTATGTCTTATGACATCTTGGTTGTTTTACAGAGTTTTTGAAAAGCAATTTTGAACGTGATTACTCGTTACTCTATTTTTCAACTGAATACAATCAACCTTAGTATCAATGAATTTTGAGCTGAACTGTTATGTCAAATTGATTGTTAGATCGAATTTGACTGTCCAAGCTCTGATACCAATTGTTAAGATCGGAGGCTCTCATGATTGTGTTTGTTTGTATATTTGAAATCCTTACCATTTGTTTTGTTCAAACATCTGTTTCCTAACTAATAGCCTTTCAAATCCTTACCATTACCTTACCCCTAACCACTGTTTTGTTCAAACATCTGTTTCCTAACTACTGTCCACTGCTGAAAGTCAACCCCTGTTCTCTCATTTCCTTGATAAGCACTGTTGTTAAAATCAGTGTTTTATCCACTGATAAAGCTATCCACTGATAGTTAAAATCATCCACTGTTTTCACTTTGACCGTTGCAACCATTGATATTTGCTTCATCAGTGGTTCCCTAAACAACTGTCCTCCATTATTCATCTTTCCATCAGAGGTTGGCACGTGGTCGGTTATTAGCCATCAGATCTTTGTAAACCGTTGCCACGTCAGCTTTCACTTTTTCCCTTATAAAACCCTGATAAAAACCCCAAACAGGGTTTTACACTGTCGAATTGAATTCCAAAATTCTCTTCTCAAAGCAGTTTCCAACTTTCCGTCTCAAATCATTCTTCGTTCTTCTTCATCAAAATGACAAAATCAAAATCAAAATCATCCTCATCATCCAAAAAGGTCGCTGAAAATGCCGCCGAACCCAGTGAAATACCATACAAAGCACCTCACAACTACTTGGGTCTACTCACAAAACCCACCACCACCAAAACCTTCGATTCCATCATTGACACTCTTGCAGCTTCAAAGTACAAAACGTTGTTGACTGCTGATGCTCCTATTTACGAACAAACCCAGAGAGAATTTTAGAAAAATGCCACACTTGAGTATCAAGGTGACAAAGTTATAGCCATTAATTCTTCCATAAAGGGCAAACATATCCAAATCACTCCACAATCAATTTCAGAAGTCTTTGCACTCGATGATCAGGAAGGTAAAATTTCTTTTCCCCAAAACGAGTTAAAAACTGATTTTCTGGAAAGAGGGTATGGTGCAGAAATGAAAAGGGACACCTTACAAAAAGGCTTCTTCCCTTCTGCACCAAGGTTTTTATTTCATACCCTTTTGATGTGTGTATTAAATAAAACAACTGCTTTTAATGAAATACCACAGATCCAAAACTTGGGCTTTGCTATCTTACACAATGAAAATTTTAACTATTCCCGGGAGATCTTTGATGATTTGGTAAAAAATGTTGATAGCAAATCATTTCTACTTTTTCCAAGGTTCTTAAGCTACTATTTTAAACAAAAATTTGGAAAGGAGAATGAAAATTTGCTCATCCAAGGAAAATCTTTTCAAATACATGGGTTAACATCTGAAACATTCACTAGAATGTTAACACCTGCAAAAACACAAGCAGAGGTGCCTGAGCAGACTTTAGCAGCTACCACTGCTCCTCAGGTATCTGCTGCTGAGCCCACTGCTCCAGGTGATCATGGCAGCACACCCACTGCTATGAAACCCACACCTGCCATCACCAAAAAGACTAAAAAGAAAACATCCAAAAAGCCCTCCAAACCCACTAAAAAGGCAACTCTGGAAGATGAGATCCCAGAGCCACTGCCAGTGACAACACAAGTGTCACCAAAAACCACTGCTGCTACTTCCTCACAGCAGATGGAAGAAAGATCTCCACCCTTGCCTCAAACTCCTCCTGCATCCTCACAAAAGGATCAGGTTGTAAGCACAGGGACCCCACATTATGAAGCTCTGGAGCCAATTGGATCCATCTTCCTCAGTCCTGATCCCAAGGACATGTCTCTTTCAACACCCATATCTTCACCCCTCACATTACCACAATCCATAATACCCTTGTTGCATGCAGTTGGTATAGCTCAGACACAAACCAGTTCCTCTCAATCATCTATCACTGAGAGTACACTCCCACAAGTGACTGGGTCTGATGCTTATACCTCTACTATCCCAGCAACATTTGAGGAGGTTACACTGCAGGAGTTACAAGTAATTCCTGACAGTAGTTCAAGTGGAGCAGCAACTACAAGTGTTGGACCAACAGATCTACACTTGGCCAGTTGTTTCATCAATAAGACTCCCTTGAAGGCAATTTCTTCTATAGCACCTCTGGTAACCACTAGTGAGTTTGTTTTGACCACTGGTACCTTCAAAAGGTTATCAAGTGTTGAAGAAAGAAGACCCCAGAACTAAGAACAAGGGGCATCAATGGGTGATTTTTGGGATTCATTTCCTAAGTTACACATTGATACAACCACTGCTGGTGGGGAATCAGATGATCCCATTAATTTGGGTGATGATTTAAAATATCAGGAATTGACGGGTAGAGTTGAAAACCTTGAGACATCTGTTGCTGAAATAAAAGATATGATGCAACAGTTGTTAAAAGCCCAAAAGGTCTCAACCACTGCTGTTCCAACTCAAGCATCTGCTCCACCACAAGCATCTGCTGCAAATGAGTTGTGGAATTTGTTTCAACCCCTGCTCCAACAACAAAGAGAAATGGCTGATCAGCAGCATGCTATACATGTTCAAGAGTTGAGAAACATGATGGAGTCAAGGTTTAGAGATACTCAAGCAGATATCAAGGCTATAAAGTCCCACATCCTGAACACTACTGGCAAAGCCCCTCCCACTGTTCTCTTCATTGATAAACTTCCTTCAGATAATGCCAAAAAGGGGGAGAAAATCAAAGAGTGGAAGAAGAAGGGAATAGAAGATGGTCTCTCTATTGAACCAGAAAAAGAAAACATGACCAAAAACATTCCTTTTCCAGATGGTAGTAAGAAAATTGATACTACCACAAATGCACTTGCAGAAGCAAAAGCAAGTGTTAAAAGAGATAGAGAGGCTAAGGATAAAACCAGGTGGAAACAGGAGAAGAGAGCTTATATGGAGCTGAATGCACAGGGTACTTCTGAGACAAAGGATGATGAAAATCCTAAGGATGAAAAGAAGAAGCCCACTAGACTAGTGAGGCAACCCAAATCCACACCATCCAGACCCACAAAGCATGTCTCCAAACCACCTCCCAAAGGCTCCAAACCTCAAACCACAAAATCTCAAACTTCCACCCAAACAGTTGATATGTCAGTGGTTTCGAAAACTGCTAGCCAAACAGCTGCCACCACTACAACACACACCACAACCACTGCCCTACCACCACCACATAAACCACCACCTGCTGAAAAGCAGAAGACATCTACTGACACATCAGTAGTCGTAATGACAACAGAGGTTGAAACACCAGTTGTTTCAACAGCTGTTTGCCAGCCATCAACCACTGCCCTCACCATTTCAACAATCACCATACAACCCATTGCCACATCACAACCAATACCCCCTTCACCCAAAAGGCTTTACACAAGGAAAAGGAAATCTCATGGGGGTAATGATGATATACCAGCACCCATTCCTTTATCCTCCATACCTTACAAAGTTGTCGAGCCACAACCATCCACCTCACCAACTCTTGTCAAACCTATAAACCCTGCTAACCTTGTATCCATTGCTGAAAGTTATCCACTGGAATTGGAAGTTGTAAAGGATGAGATGAAACAATTCTATACAGAAGATGATCCTTCAAAAAGAAGATTTCCTTCTCTCAAAGGCTTCAGGAACCTAGAAAATATGGATGCATATCTAAAACTCAAAACCAGGCAAGCAGATATAAGAGCAAGAATTGAATGCAAAGATCAAGGTGACAAAGCCATTTCTGAAAGAATGGAATTTTTCCTCACTAAGGTCAAACAAATGGAAGATTATGCAAGAGATCTAAGCAAAGATATGTCAAATCTGCCACCTGGAGCTATCCTACAAAAGGAAATGAGAAAGGAGTATCTTGCATTCATCATGAAAGAAAAATTTTATCCAGCTAATGAAGAACAATTCAGTGAATGGCCACTCATTGCACTAAAGCATGAAGTAAACAGAATCACAAGGATCAAGAGTGATCCAGGAAAGAAAAAGACAGCTCCAAACTGGAGCAAATACAAAAAGGCTATTGATAAACTTACCTTGGAGTACAAACAGAAGAAACAAGAGTTGGTGGATGCAAAGGTTGGACCTGCCAAAGCCATAGCAAAATGGACAAAGCAGTATACAGATGAGGCTTATGAAAGGCTAAAGAAAAGAAGAATGACAGATTCTAGTTTATCACAAAATCCTAAACACAAAGAGCCAAAACAGATCAGTGCTCCTAAACCACTGATCACATCAGCAGATGTTTCAGTCACTGAGCTAGAACAAAGAAAAAGGCAAGAGCAGATTGAACAAGAAACTGCAGAAGACATAGCTGCAACAAATGAAATCATAAAAAAGGCCTTCAAACAAATGTCAGCTGAAAACTCTGAAGTAGCAAAAGTTCAGAGTACTGATCATGCTGAAAACTCTGAACTATCAAAAGCTCAGAGTAATGATCAGGCTGAAAACTCTGAACCAGCAAAAGCACAGAGTACTTGTTATGGCTCATTTTCTAAGCATACATATCCTGACCAATATCCTGCCTTTATTTGTTTATTTGTGACCAGGATGCTGGAAGAGGATATTGCTAACATCTTGAGCGATATCCTGAGGTTTATCGAATTAACCACGTGCAGGTTAAAGGCTGAGACTTGCTAACGGTCAAGTGGACTTCTTCTCCTTAAGACTCGGACGTGTTTGTTGAAGGAGAGACGTTGAACCCGAAAGACCAGGTCTACAACGTTCGATTAAGGAATATTCGGTGGATCCCGGAAGTTTAGGATAGTTTGTTATATTATCTTTACTATAAATAGATGGAGGCGGATCAGTTTAAGGCACACAATTTACACTTACACTCTCGAACACTTTCACTCTCTAGCTCATTGCAAACACCACACTTGTATTCAAATTTCATTGTAACACATAGTCGATCCGCACCACATCCTGCACTGTATCCTGAAGTTTGAAGTAATAAGAAGAACAAGGCAGCTGCGATTGTCAGCTCCCGAGGTTTTATGCCGGCGATCTAGATTGATCAAGGGCTTTCCTCGTACATCTCGTGTCGTTTGCTTTACTTTTGCTCATAGTTTGATCATAGATACAGCTCAATATCCTGAGCCGTATCCTGATTACTGATTTTCTAAATAACTTAACAAGCATATTTTCAATACACTTTTTAGCACACTACCTCACTTTACTAATTTGATCACTTAATTGCTTCGGTAATTTTTGACCAAAACAATTTGGCGCCCACCGTGGGGCAAGTGGTGCTCTCTTTACTAAATTTTTTTGTGAAATCGCTATTCGGCTTTCTATTTTCAAAACTTTTTGCTACATTGTCCACAATGGCCTCAAGATCAAACATGAGCTCCTCCACTGTGTCTGCTATGACTTCTGCTACTACTGGTTCGGTGCTTCCACCACCTCTTCCAAGGATGCCAGCCTCTTCACGACCTCAGGATATTATCCCTACCCGCAGTGTTCAGGAATCTGCTCCTGTTTTAGCTTCTAACGATGAAATTTTAACCTTATTTGGAAGTGTGCAGGAACAAATGAGACAGCAACAGGAAACAAACCAAATGCTTTTAAGGGAAATACAACTCCTGAAGTCTGGCTCGAGCAGATCTGCTGAGGATATTGTCACTCCATTACATCCCAGAACTTTGAACTTCAGTTCAGTTGTGTATACTGAGGATAATAGGGGGAATATTGTGCCCAGCCTTCCTCAGAATCATACTCCTGAAATACCCTCCTCGGTCAGGATGTCAACCATGAGGAGCTCAGGATATGCTTCAGGATATGGGCAAAATCCTCCAACGGGTAACGTGTCAAATAATAATAATACTCATGCTACTAACAATAGTGGATCTTTGCAGGATACAGGTGTAACATCAGCACTTACTAGGGAACTTCAGAAGTTGAAGGACATGATATCTAGTGTACCTGGGGTGGTCCAGCCGATCCCGGAAGTGTCCCAAGACAGCCACAAGATATCTCGTTTTGCATATCCTATCTGTGATGCTGAGATCCCAAAGAGATTTCAAACCCCCAACATGAAGCTTTACGACGGAACTACGGATCCTGAAGAGCATATTGCTCAGTATAGGGAAAGAATGGAGATTAACCCTATCCCTCCGGAGCTCAAGGAAGCGTGGTTGTGGAAGGGATTTGGTTCTACTCTAACAGGATCAGCCTTAAAATGGCTGTTAAATGTTCCTCCTCACTCAATTACTTCGTTTGCTCATTTGGTCAATTTATTTAACAGTCAATTTTCTTGTAGTCGGAGTTTTGAGAAACTAACTAGTGATCTTTACAGGATAACTCAAGGGCCTCAGGAATCCTTGAGGGATTATGTGAACAAATTCAGTCGAGAATCCTTGGATATCCCACATCTTGATGTTGCAACAGCTGTGCAAGCTTTTAAGATGGGATTACAAAAGGATTCTCAGTTTTATCAGGATCTTGTAATGAATCCCTGCAGGAATCTCGACGAAGCTCGTAACAGGGCTTTGAGATATATCTGTCTGGAAGATGACAGGAAGATGCAAGAAAGGATGAACTCATCTAACACTTATGAGTCAACTAACAGGAAGTCAGAATCCTCATTCAAGTCATATCGGCCTAAGCCATATGGTAGAAATGAAAACAAGAGAGTGAATGTTGTCGAAGATGAGGATCCTGAAGAGTATCCTGAGTTGTCTGAATATTGCTTTTCTGTTAACATTCCTGAATTGATGAATGCCATGCAGGGTCTAGGAGACAAGGCTAGGTGGCCTCGAAAGAATCAACAAAAGGCTGACTGGAAAGATAAGTCAAAATGGTGTGCTTTCCACGAAGATTTCGGACATGTAACTGAGGATTGCATTACTCTAAGGAAAGAAATAAGCTATCTTCTAAGCAAGGGATATCTGAAAAATCTCTTAGGAAGAAAGAAGAATAAGGGTCAGGATACTGAGAAGGATCCTGAGCGAGCAGCATCACCTCCCGCGGATGCCAAGATAATCAACTTCATTTCGGGAGGGTCCGACATTTGTGGAACTTCGTATTCGGCAGCAAAGAGACATGCAAAGGAAGCTAAGGCCGAAATGGGAGACAAACCTGTCAGGATGACTACCCTCACAACTGACAAAGTGATCACTTTTGATGCTGATGACAGGGATACTGCCCAGGATCCTCACCATGATGCTCTGGTAATAACGTTATATGTGGCTAACCATTTTGTACGCAGGATATTGGTTGATAATGGAAGCTCCGTCAACATAATCCAACTAGAAACTCTGAAGAGAATGAATGTATCTCCAATGGATATCACTTCAAAGTCTACCGTGCTTGTTGGGTTCAGTGGAGAGGCTAGAAACACAGTGGGAGAGATAAAGTTGCCAGTATACGTTGAAGGAGTCAACTCGATACAACGTTTATGTGTGATGGATTCTCTATCCTGCTATAACATCATACTGGGAAGACCATGGATTCACGATATGAAGGCTGTGCCATCAACATATCACCAATGCATCAAGATACCTACCCCTTGGGGAGTTGTCAAAGTTGATAGTGATCAGCAGGAGGCGAAAGAATGCTACTCATCCTCGATGAAATCCTCAACCAAACCTAGTGCAGCATAGCAATTAAAGACGCGGGCCCAGGATATCGTGGAGGATCTGGAACAGGATGTGAAGAAAATTATCCTGGACCAGGATAATCCCGATATTTCGGTGCTCGTAGGGACCAATATCCCTCAGGATATTGAAGAACAATTAATTAACTTTTTGAAATGCAGGATGTCAACGTTTGCATGGAAGCATGAGGATATGACAGGCATATCCAAAGATATTATCACTCACAAGCTTGGAATTGATAAATCATTCAAGCATGTGCAACAAAATTGAAGGAAGTTTGCTCCTGAGCGAAACACGATTATCCAGGAGGAAGTTGAGAGATTATTAAAGTCCAGGATGATCAGAGAGGTTAAGTTCCCAAGGTGGCTAGCAAACGTGGTTGTAGTACAGAAGAAAAATGGGAAATGGAGAGTTTGTGTGGACTACACAGACTTGAACAAAGCTTGTCCTAAAGACCCATTTCCTCTTCCCCACATTGATGCAATGGTAGATGCCACTGCCGGGCATGAAATGCTGACCTTCATGGACGCATCCTCAGGATTTCAACAGATCCAAATGGATCCTTCTGACCAGGAGGATACTGCCTTCATGACACCAACAGGTATTTATTGTTATACAGCTATGCCTTTTGGTTTGAAAAATGCAGGTGCAACATACCAAAGATTGGTAAACATGATGTTCAAAGACAAACTGGGGGACACCATGGAGGTATATATCGATGATATGGTGGTGAAATCTAAAAAGGCTGAGGATCACCTCCAGGATATTAAAGGAGCGTTTGATATCCTGGATCAGTATAACATGAAGCTGAATCCTGCTAAGTGCCATTTTGGAGTGGGGGCAGGAAAATTTCTAGGATATATGGTGACCAAAAGAGGAATAGAAGCGAGCCCGGAGCAGATTAAAGCCATCTTGGATATTAAATCGCCCTCAAATATGAAGGATGTTCAACGATTAACAGGGCGAGTGGCAGCATTAAACAGGTTTATCTCGAGATCCTCAGAGAAATGCAAAGATTTTTATGATATCCTGAAGAAGAACAAAATATTCGAATGGGGAGCAAAGCATGAAGCAGCCTTGCAGGATTTGAAGCGATATCTCTCAACCGCACCTCTATTGATGAAACCTGAAAATGGTGAACCACTATCCCTATACCTTGCTGTATCAGGGAATGCTGTAAGTGCCGTTCTTATAAAAGACCATGAAGGTCAGCAATATCCTGTTTATTATGTTAGTAAAAGTTTGTTAGATGCTGAAACTAGGTACTCTCATTTAGAAAAATTGATACTAGCATTAGTCATGGCATCAACGAAACTTAGACATTACTTTGAGACACATAGGATTCATGTTAAAACAAATTATCCTGTTAAAAATGTGCTTAGGAAACCAGAGATATCAGGCAGGATGGCCAAGTGGTCAGTGAAATTAAGTGCTTATGATTTAGTATATGAACCTTGGAATGCCATAAAGTCTCAGGCTTTAGCTGACTTTGTGGCTGATTTCAGTAGTGACATTCAGGACGAGGTAGACCTAGAAGTTCAACAGTTAGGAGAATCCTCAGGATCCTGGACATTATATACTGATGGTGCATCTAATGTAAGAGGAGTAGGATTAGGAATACTACTAAAATCGCCACAGGGGGACATATTACCCCAGGCTATTAGGTGTGAATTTCCTGCTACTAATAATGAAGCAGAGTATGAGGCTTTAATTGCAGGATTAGAGTTGGCTAAGAGCATGAGTATCAAAAATTTGCAAGTATATGTTGACTCTTTGTTAATTACTAACCATTTTAATGGATCCTATGCAGTTAAGGGTGAGAAATTAATCGAATATCTCGATATTCTCAAAAAATTAGCAGGATATTTCGATGTTTTTATACTTGAACAGGTACCAAGGGAGGATAATGCTGAAGCGGATGCCTTAGCAAATTTGGGATCATCGATCAGGATACCTAAAGGGACCCAAATACCAATATTACATGTCTTATATCCTGCAACGAATCCTCCGGATAAAGAAGTAGCGGGTATTCAGTATCCTGGAGCAGAGCATCCTGAAGAGGATCCTAAATCCTGGATGGCTCCAATCATGAGATATCTCAAAGAAGGACACATTCCTGGAAATGAAAATCCTAAGGCATTTAGGATGAAGGTATCACGATTCACTATTATAAATAATATTTTATACAAGAAATCTCTTGCAGGACCGTATTTGAGGTGCTTGGAGGATCCTGAAGCCAAAGAAGTACTTCAGGATATTCATGAAGGGGATTGTGGTAACCATACTGGGGGCTGGTCGTTATTCTCAAAAGTATTAAGGACAGGATATTATTGGCCAACAATGAGAAAAGATGCCGTAGAATATGCTCGAAGATGTGACGCATGTCAAAGACATAGTAACATACTGCATCAACCTGCTGAACCATTATATCCTATTGTTTCCCCTTGGCCATTTATGAAGTGGGGTATGGATATAGTGGGAAAGCTACCAAAGGCTCCGGGAGGAAAAGTCTTTATGCTAGCAATGACGGATTATTTCTCTAAGTGGGTTGAAGCTGAAGCATTTGTTCAAGTTAGAGACCAAGAAGTAGTATCCTTCATAAAGAGGAATATCCTGACCAGATTCGGAGTACCAGCCGAGATAATCTGTGACAATGGTTCTCAGTTTATAAGCAAGAGAACTACTGACTTTTGCAAGAGTTGGGGAATCAAAATGATAACATCTACTCCAGTACATCCTCAAGCGAATGGACAAGCAGAATCCTCAAACAAGATAATTGTCAACAACTTAAAGAAAAGGCTTGGAGCCAAAAAAGGAAGATGGGCAGAAGAATTACCCTTTGTTTTATGGGCTGATAGGACAACGGTAAAGAATGCAACAGGCCAAACCCCATTTTCCTTGGTATTTGGAGCAGAAGCAATGATTCCAACGGAAATGACGATACCTACTGCAAGATCTACCCTAAGTGATCCTGAGCAGAATCCTGAAGCCTTGAGTCAGGATTTAGACACTATAGATGAGAAGAGAGATGCGGCAAGGCTAAGGATGGCAGCATATCAACAGAGAATATCCAGGGCATATAACAAGAATATTAGGACCAGAAGATTTAAGGTTGGAGATTGGGTGTTAAGAAAGGCTTTTCAGAATACTACTAATCCTGCCGATGGCAAGCTAGCTCCAAAATGGGAAGGACCATATGAAGTTGAATCAGAAGCAGGGAAAGGAGCATACAGACTCAAGAATATGGAGGGGGATATGCTACCGAGATCTTGGAATGCTATACACCTTAAGCTCTATTTCAAGTGAGTTTAGAATTTAATTTCTAACTCAGGATGGTATGAATTCTACCTTTTTTAAATATGTTTGGTTAAATTTGTTCTTTGTAACCCAATACTGACTTAAGCATCGGAGGGGTGTTAGCCAAGCTAACACCCACCTTAGTGTAAGGATGTTTTGCAGTATATGCTTCGGGATATAGTTCCGGGATGCTCACTCAGGATATTTCAGAAGATTAGAGGATTGGCCCCCTCTCTCACGTACAAGGGATCCTGATCCCTTCACAGGTTTAAAGGTATTCACCTTTCTTCCGAATTGGGTTTAAACACCCCGCCTGGAGCGCAAGTTATTCAGGGATAGTTCAAGGTGGCGGGACCAGTCCATGTAAAAGTGGCTGACAATTTTGTTACTGTTGGCTATATCCTGAATCCTAAAGGTATATGAGGATTGATCACCCTCTCTCACGAAAGGGTATTTTCATACTCTCTAAGGTTTAAAGGTTTTCACCTTTCTAAGTCTTGGAGTTTATACACTCCCGCCTGTAGCGCATGAAAATTTGGGATTTTCCCCAGGATACAAGAGATTTATCTCCAGTAGATCCTTGGGTTTTACCCTAGGGATCTAAAAAATTGCCTATACGATGGAAATTGACATTCAGAAGATTTCTAAGTATTTGAAGACATTGTACACAGGGGACATTCCTACCAAGGCAGTGATATAAAGCTCAAAGGCTAAAGCTCGGAACTAGTATGTTAAATATCTCACACTGGGGACATCTTCATTGGAAAAGTTGCAAGGAGATTGAGGTTTGATAATAGGGTTATATACTACTCCGGGTATGATCTTTCCTTTGTAAACATCATCTAAGTTTTTAGTAACACTGTGTTTTATAAAAGGTCAAGTATCCTGATATATTCTCAAAGTCCTTTTCAAGATATTTGATTAAGGTGTTTGAAACTAGTATTAATTTGGAACTTTGATCATTTAAGTATTATCATAAACTGGTTTTGGAAAAATAGATTGTTTTTCAAAAACTTTCTACAAAGTTGAAGGGATGTTTGGAAGTTCTATCTAATAAAAAGTTTTTACAATATATCGCTGAGCATATTGATCAGGATATTTTCATAAGATAATAATACAAAATTTTACAAAGTTACATTAAGTAATGCAAGGCAACAGCAAATAAGGCAAAAAATAGTTATATTATTAACAAGTCAAAAGTTGTGCTTTTGGTTTCACCTCAAACCGAGGCCCATCCACCAAAAGCACAATTAGTTTCTACCATACTTGTGTAACGGTTGGAGGATCTATCTCAAAACAGGACCTGTCCACCTACAACCGTTACCACGTTCAAAACAAATTATACTAATCGATGACCAAGGGCTTCATCCTAAAACCTAGGACCCATCCACCTTTGGTCATCATATTGTTCTGATGCAGGAAATGTAAATTGTTCGAAGACAGGAAAAGTAAATTGTTTATGCAACCACAACCATGAAATTTAAAAGTGGGCTCCGGCCTTGGCACGTATATCCATCATCGCCCACTCCGCTGCCTAAGAAGAAGCACCTTCTTGATCAGCAACCTCCTTCCCAGCATTCGCCCCAGCATCAGCCTCAGGATTCTTCTCAGCATCATCATCAGCATTGGTCACTTCTTCAGCCGCCTTAGAGGGCTCTTCACCAACATGCTTTGTAGGATGAGCAACGGGATGACCTCCGAGATCCTGAAGTTTCTCCTCCCAAGCCTTTATATTCCAGGAGGGGCATTCGAAGCCCAAATCCCTGGCTTCGTAAGCCATCCTTATCCTGGCTTGGAGAAGAGAGACGACCACGGATGCTTTGAGGCTATCCCTATATGAACTCATATTCTGCTGGTATTGGAGAAGGGCGGCATCTAGTTTGGCTTGAGCATCCTCATTGGCTTTGTGGAGGGTAGCTTGGTGATCCCGGATCATTGCCTTGTATTTGTCTTCATAATGTTGGGATTTAGCAGCTGCAATGGTTCCTTGGTCAGCTATGGTGGCCTCAGCTTTCTCCAGCTTGATCTCCAACATCTTGTTGAGCCCGCAAGCGTCTTCATACAAGTGCATAAGACGATCCAGACCCTATCGATAAAGACACAGGTATTGATGTAAAAAATAAGCAGAATAAGGACTAACATACTTGTGCAGGATATCGAAAAGAAAATTCTACCTGTTTGAGGAATGAGGTGGCTTCGTTGAACCCATGATTCTCGAGAGAGAATGTTTCAGAAACAGCTGGGGAGTCCGTCTCCTTTCTCTTCCGAGAGCTGGATGCCTGGGTCCTGGATGCCGGAGGGCCTTTGGGAGCAGAAACAGTCTTTGAGGAGGTAGGCTTTGGTGTAGCAGACGGCTTTGGCTTGGATTCTTGTTTGATGGGTTCGAGGCTGGAGTAGCAATCCAACTCGTCAAGTTGGAAACCTTCAAGGTTGACAACCGGTACTGCACGAGGGAAGATGTTCTTGAACTCATCATACTTTTGAAAAATAATTGATTTAGAATATATGTAGCTATTGAGAATGTGCTTACCAGACATCTCTGAGCTTGATTTCTGGCTTGAATCTGTGAGAGACAGGGAGAAAGTTCTTTCACTGACAGGAAGTCGATAGATTTCTTCGATCTTGGATTCGGATTCTGCGCTGGGAGGTACTAAATCTCTGAAGTTCGCTGCATAAAAATGTCAGGATATAAGTCTGGGATATAGTTTGAGGATATAATTGGGGATACTCCTAAAACCCTAAATCCTACCCTTGGTTAACCATTTAACTGGCAGATCGAAACCCTTATCAATAGAATCTCTTTTTACGAAAAAGAATTTTCGTCGCCATCGATCCTCGTTCTTGGAGGCCTTAAGAACCAAAGGGTTCTTGGAGGTAGAAAACAGAAGAAAACGATGATCGCCATGGGATCTCAACCGGTATGCTATAGGGAGGTCTTCAATAAACAGGTTGGGAAAATGACGAGACTTGATTTGATCCAGCACTATCAAGACTAGCCAGACCATTGGCATAACCTGGGCGTAACTAAGGCCGGTGAGGTCGAAAAAGCTAGAGATAAAGGGTGGAAACGGGTACCGGAGTCCCAGAGAGAAAGGGTAAGCGAAAAAACAAACCCACTCGTCGGATGACGCGTCCGATCGGGCTTCCCGGTCGAAAGGGCGAAAGACTGTTCCGGTGGGGAAGGCACCGGAATCTTTAAGAGCAGCGATGTCGGCATTGTTGAAACAGCAGACTTCCTTTGATGGGTTACGAATAAGGTTTTGACTTACGAGGGCTGAGGCCGGTCGGTCCGATCGGGATTTCGTTCGTGGTGCCATGAAAAGTATTGAGCAAAGTAAAAGAGATTCAAGAAAGAAGGATAGAAAGGAAAATACCTGATGTCCGCTTGAAGATAAGGATAACCGTAATAAGGAGTCCCTCGGTTAATATAGGATGAATATAGGGGGTAAAGAGTAAATAATGCTTTGGAAGTTGCACCGCTGTCATTTCAAGGGTCTAGTCGTATTAATTGCCTTAAGTTATGAGGTGAAACTTTTGAAATATATCCGTTGGATTGGTATCCCAACCGATATATTTGGGGACAATTGTTATGGCTCATTTTCTAAGCATACATATCCTGACCAATATCCTGCCTTTATTTGTTTATTTGTGACCAGGATGCTGGAAGAGGATATTGCTAACATCTTGAGCGATATCCTGAGGTTTATCGAATTAACCACGTGCAGGTTAAAGGCTGAGACTTGCTAACGGTCAAGTGGACTTCTTCTCCTTAAGACTCGGACGTGTTTGTTGAAGGAGAGACGTTGAACCTGAAAGACCAGGTCTACAACGTTCGATTAAGGAATATTCGGTGGATCCCGGAAGTTTAGGATAGTTTGTTATATTATCTTTACTATAAATAGATGGGGGCGGATCAGTTTAAGGCACACAATTTACACTTACACTCTCGAACACTTTCACTCTCTAGCTCATTGCAAACACCACACTTGTATTCAAATTTCATTGTAACACATAGTCGATCCGCACCACATCCTGCACTGTATCCTGACGTTTGAAGTAATAAGAAGAACAAGGCAGCTGCGATTGTCAGCTCCCGAGGTTTTATGCCGGCGATCTAGATTGATCAAGGGCTTTCCTCGTACATCTCGTGTCGTTTGCTTTACTTTTGCTCATAGTTTGATCATAGATACAGCTCAATATCCTGAGCCGTATCCTGAATACTGATTTTCTAAATAACTTAACAAGCATATTTTCAATACACTTTTTAGCACACTACCTCACTTTACTAATTTGCTCACTTAATTGCTTCGGTAATTTTTGACCAAAACAGTACTGATCAACAAATTCTCACAAGGCCACAATTCCCCAAACTCTTCATCAAATAAAAATCTCCCAAGAAACCCACCAGACTCAAAAGTACTAAAGTGGAAAACTGACAAACAGACCCATGTACTGACAGTGTTCAAGTCTAGTGGAGAAGTGAAGAAAATAACAAGGGAACAAGCACTTGGCCTAAGTCTTGAAGATTTGCAGGATCTCCTTGATCTTCCACTTAGCAGGGATGAAGATGACACAGATGCCTTAGCTTTTGAATTACAACTCAAAGGGCAAATAAGGGAACTGTTGATGAGGCAATAAAGATCTACAAATAATGAAGGGTTTTGGCATTATCTGTTCCAGGGGAAGATTGTTGGGATTGAACCCTATCAGAGGAACATATAATTAAAGCCAAAACTGGATCAGAGTAGTGGATCCAAAATAAGCAGATGTTATGTATACAAGTCTCTCCCCTTGAAAGTGGTTTTAACATCTGCTGACCTCCTATCTACTAATCGTACAAACTGCTGACCTACAACTGCTGATCAAGTCAAAGACTGACGAAGACTAAAGCCCTGCTGTTCTATCTACTGCCTTGGTTCAAGCACTGCTGGGTTATATCAAGTGCTGCTGAGATCACATCAGTGGAAGGAATCAGCAGTGGTTTAGATATCTTTATGTAATGAATTGTAATAGCAGTAGTTAGCATAGCAGTACTTGTATAGATCAGTGGTTAGAGTTTGTTAGGAGGTTAGATGTCACTTTCATGGTGACGTCAGCAAAGATGCTCAGTGGTTTGTCCGTGCCTATAAATAGAACAGTACCCTGTACTGTTCTATTAGCTCTTCACCATCTTCTTCCTGCACGAACAAATCACAGTGAGCTCAGGCTGAGGGGGAGTTTGTTACATACTTGCAATTGTAATTGAATCTTGTAATAAATTCAAGCATTCAGTTCAATGTTAAACTTGTATGTTAAAAGCAATTCTCCTGTTAGATTGTGAAAAGTTTGCTTCCATTATATTCCGCTGCACTACTCATTCATTGATCATTTTAATTCAAACGTAAAACACAATCAAAACCAAACTCAGATCCTAACAGCGAGCAACTCGTCGAGTGAAAACAAAACTGTGAGTTCATGGATGGGCAACCCATCGGGGGAAAACAAACAATATCTTGGTATGGTTTACTTGGGCTATTACAAATGGTATTAGAGATAGGGGTCGGGCCGGTGTGCCAGCGAGACGATGGGGTTCCTAAAGGGGGTTGGAGATTAAAGTCCTACATTGGTTGAGAAGGAGAACGAAGCCTTCCTTATAGGGGTGAAAACCTTCTCTACCAAGAAGCGTTTTGCCTGGGCGAGCAACTCGTTGAGTGAAAACAAAACCGTGACTTCCTAGATGGGTAACCCATCGGGGATAAAACAGACAATATCTTGGCACTGTTTATTTAGGCTGTTACACTGCAGCTGTTGAGTTTGGTATGGATATGGTTGGGTTGAGTTGGGTTTGGATGGGTTGAGTGAAGAAGATAAGTGGTGATAAATCTAGGATGCCTTTTTAAACTTCTTATAAATATCAAACTTTCTATTTGATCCTTGAATTTCTATTTGATGCTTGACCGTATTATTATATTGGACTATAAATTGAGCATGCTCATTTATGTGCAGTGTATTACCTCCATACACAAAAATTATGGGCGGCAATAGTTCCACCATAGTAATGGTGGAAAAGGGCGGCTGCCTTTCTTTATTATTATTATTATTTTGCTTTTTGCATTTTGCATTTTTCAAGTCAGTATAATTATAAATGAGCACAAATTTGTTCATCAGAAGTGCATGTGGTGTAGTGGTTTTTGATGTTTGATATATGACTTAACAAAGTCAATAGACCCGGGTTCTAGACCCAACTTGTGCAATTTTTTTTAAATATTACATTTTATATCCTTAATGTTTACCCAGTTTTTCACTTATCCGTATTTTGTCAGTTTACTATGCTGTTACTCTCGGACTTTAATAAATTTACTCTACATTTCCTAGTCATTAATAATAAAAATTTGCGTTTTTTAATCTACATATCGATGCAACTTTATTAAGATCGTGTTATGAGTAGTATGTACAAGTAACTGAAAAAAGAAGCCAACATGTTAACAAACGAAGAAATATACGGTTTAGCGCCTCGCAACGTGGTCGGGACATAAAACTAGTTAATATACAAAAACACACGAAATTCTCTAAAGTAACTATTATGCTTACAAAGAAGTTTTTTTGCCGTTTAATAATAATTCAACGGGATGTTGGAATAACATTGTGAAATTGATATCCAAATTTAAAGTGAACGAAAAAGGTATAAATTGGGTTATTCTGGGTAAAGTGGGGAGTGGGGATGATATTTGCTTTTGGCTTGATAACTGGTTGGGTTATCTTCCTTTCGTGGAAAGATGGCCACATTTGTTTGTTTTGGAATCGTCTAAATCTTGCAGGGTTTCAGATAGATTAGGATCGGGTCAAGAAAATATTCTTGGAATTGGGTTAGACAACTCGAGTTCGCTACAGAGCTCAAGGAATGACAGGAATGTCAAGACGCTATCAGTATTGTGAGATTGTCAGATGTTGGGGACTCATGGATATGGAACATCGACAGGCAGAACGGGTTCTCAGTGAACTCTGTGAAAAAGGCTTTAATTTCTGATAGGGGAAACAGTCACCTCCCTAAGTTTGAGTGGTGCAAATAGGTTCCTATTAAGTGTAACATTATGGGGTGGAGAGGTAACTTGGATAGCCTTACAACCAGAGTCAATTTGAGAAGAAGGAACGTGAATATTCCATCGGTGATGTGCCCGTTCTGTGAAGAGTATGGGTTCCTATTAAGTGTAACATTATGGGCGGCGATCAGCGTGTGGTGCAACATTCCCCCGATATTCGTTTTCGAATTCAAAGACTTAATGGATATTCATAATTCTATTCAGGGGGAAAAATGAAGAAGATGATCCGTGGTTTGGTTATTAGTTCGTGTTGGTGTATTTGGAAATGCAGGAACGAGTTGGTCTTCAATCCGATTAGAAGAAGTCCGCAAGATATTTTGATTGAGATTAAATCGAGAGGTTTTGGATGGTTTATGAATAGATCGAAATGTAAATATATTAGTTGGAAGGAGTGGTGTAAGTATCCTATGTACATGTTGTAATTTTGTCCTTTGCCCGTTTGGGTCAGGGGTGTTATATTGTATTGGCCTTTTGCCCGCTTGAGTAAGAGGTTTGTTTTAATAAAGTTATATTTTAAAAACAAAAAAACTATTATGCTTACACATTGGGTAGATTCTCATTTTCACATCGAATAAGGTTCTCTAAAATTAAGTGGGACCGATACCATAGACACCAACAATGTCTCAAAAACTCATATTTTTAATGCTTTTATAACATCAGAAATTTTAAATATCTATACTACCGCTATAAACTTTTTAGTGTAAGACAAAAGAGTGAGAATCATTTTACGATAAAAATAAGGCGTCATATTCATAAAAGAGGCTTTCCACTACTATATATTCTTGACTTAGGCTTTGATTGGTTTCTTGATGCAACTACGTAACTACTATGGTTTGGTGAAATATAGCTCTACGTGGTTCAAAATTGGACTCATGACTTAAGTATTTATGTCCATTGATTTTCGTCAATACGCGAAGGTTCCTAGAAACATAGAAATCGTATCCTGTTGGGTATAGATAGCGAAAAGAGGTCGGGTCAGGGCTAGTGTGGGGTTGGGTTTATGATTATTCTCTTGGGTTCGTCCATAGGTGGACCTACTTTAGGGGAAGGGGTAGCCTCCGCTACCGCTTGACGCTCCACGATAGTGTAAATTTTGGAAAATTTGACGTTTTTTCGATTTCGTTACCGCTTTTGTATAAAATGTACCACTACGAAGATTTTCTAGATCCGCCACTGGGTTCGTCTATTGATAGGGGTCCCGACGAAACAACATCTCATTTTCCAACTGGTGCCACATCATTGATTTCTCTTGTACATTTGACTTTTGAAGTTTTGTGTTTGACCCACCATGTGCTCTTCCATGGCTAACGAAATCATGTATTTATGTCGTGAGAATTTGTTTTCATGTAGGTTGACAACTTTAAAAATATCTAGGGTTTTACTCAAAAATATTTATTAATTACAAACTGTATTGATTACTCTTCTAGTTATATCAACAATAATATTTGTTTGTACGATAAGTTATGTTAAATATAAAGAGATATAGGGGCTGTTTGGCAACATCTGAATGGTTAAGTGCTGAACCAGTAAGAGGTCTGAACCATTAAGTGCTGAACCAGTAAGAGGTCTGAACCATTAAGTGCCTGTATAATGCTTAACCGTTCTGAGGCAAATGTCTGACCAATTCAGATTAGAGGTCTTAACCATTCAGACTCTGTATAAATCTTAACCATTCAGAGGCAATTGTCTGAACCATTCAGACAT
Organism: Helianthus tuberosus; assembly: GCA_030545235.1. Classification (NCBI taxonomy): domain Eukaryota; kingdom Viridiplantae; phylum Streptophyta; class Magnoliopsida; order Asterales; family Asteraceae; genus Helianthus; species Helianthus tuberosus. Next base: position 156,659,439 of record CM060418.1, on the reverse strand, counting down.
CTGCCCGTGAAACAAACAGTCTGAACCATTAAGTGCTGAACCAGTAGGAGGTCTGAATCATTAAGAATCTCATTAAGAGGTAAACAAACAGCCTCGTAGAAATAAATATACAAGCTGGATTAGCTGGGATATGTGGATGTGGGTGTTGTCCCCAAAAGTTATGATATTTTTATGACAAAATGATTGTCATGCAACCATACCAACTCTAGAAAGCTTTTGAGTTTCAGTTGTGCCTTGATATTATACCTTTTAATTCAAAAGGCCAACAAAACTATTCACTGATTTTGAATATATATTAGTTGGTGCATTACCATTGTGTAGTCCACTTTCATTGCATGCTCATGATTTCTTTTTCAAAAGTCACATATACAATTATACAAAATAACTTCCATCATTATCCATCTATGAACATGAAAGTTGGTATTTTCTTGTGAGACTTTGAAGGGAATTTTAGTAATTAATCATTAATAATACGAGAAATTAAGTTTTGGGTGAGTTTAAGTGGTGGAAACTCATTTTTTCTAAGTTGAAAATCATGATTTCAGATATTTATATATAGATATTCGCAAGAATTGATGTAATAAATTTATCCTTATTTGTATGCAAATAAGAAAGTGTGTGATTATTTGTTTTTTCAATAAATGTGTGAGTAGGATACCATCAACAATGTAGTAATGGTTTCCTAACCAACTAACTAATATGTCCTAATAAATTAGGTTATCAGGGTTAATGAAACAAACCAACCAACTAACTAATATGTCCTAATAAATTAGGTTATTAGGGTTAATGAAAGTGGGTGAGGAGTTTTTGTAAATGTTGTTAAATAAATATTAAGTAGTGTTAAGCACCCGCGTTGCGGTGGGGATGTAAATCCGTGTCAAGTAGCACCAATGCCAAACCACCGTCAATGACCACCATCAATTGCAAAGCTCGTAAAACAAAAAAAAAGAAAAAAAGAAAAATAAAACTTAACGAAAAGTAGACATAAAAACGTTAAACCACTCGCACGCGTTGCAGCATGTTAATGTGCAAAAATTCTACCAAAACGTAAAACATATATAAGAATAACTAAGTCGATCTAGGTCAACCGTTAAATGGGGAAAATAGACGTAAAAAACGTTGAATCACACACACATGTTGCACCGTTGCGGCTTGTTAATGCACACAAACCAGACCGAAACGTTAAACATATAAAAGAAAAACTAAATCGATCTAGCAACCGCGGTTGCGACGAGACAGTTTAACGAGAAAAAATACACATAAAAATGTTGAATCACATACGCACATTGCACCGTGTTAACTAGCAAAATTTTAAACAAAATGTAAAATTAATATATAGTAAACATAAGCAATAAGTTTTCGTGTTTTTTCTACAAATTAACCAAAAATAGGTATATGTATGAGATATAATATAGGCTAAATCAACAATTTTCAATGTTGTGCCTTCGGACGAGTGGAGGTCGAGTTTTCGCGCATATGGGGAAAGCTAAGGAGCTGGCGGTGGTCGAGTAGTCGACCTTAGCCATGGCGCTTGGTGTTACGGTGGTTGACACGTAGTTCCTCGCCGTTAAAAAAAAAACAACAATTTTATGCTAATAAAGTGAAAAAGTTTTGTTAAAGTAAACTAATAAATTGTTATAATCAATGTTTACATATTTAGACTATATGCAGTGGGATCCCCCTACCCAGCCCAGTTGGTTTCCCATCTGGTTGTTGGGCCGGCTCCTCCTTGGAGGTCACCGGTTCGACTCCCGGCTGTGGCATTTGGGGGGGAAGTCCCAATGATGGATCGTTTCCTACCGAGGCATGGTTCGATCCGGAGGGCAACCCGGTTTTACCCAGCTGTTACTCTAGCGAGGTTCTCGTGTGGGGGCAGTATGGTTTCCGGGCGAAGGTCAGTCTGCGCGGTGGCCGGGGCCCGATAGAACATCGCGTCTGAGAGGCGGGGCTGACGGGGAATTGTCTTCGACAAGACCCCGGTGACCTAGATCTTGTATTTAGAAAGTCACCCTTAAAAAAAGACTATATGCAGTGGGGCCGTTAAGTAAGTGCCACCTTATTTCAATGAGGAGCCAAACACCACATCGTGGGGCCTATGGAGGGGCGTCGTCGCTTTAACGGGCGTGAACAAAAGAAAGACTCGAAAAATTTTTAGTCAATCACATTAAGTCTCTTCTAGTTAATTTATTTTTTTAAAATTCTTTATTCAAATTGGGTTAGTGAACCCTTTGAGAGTTTAGTTAGTTAAAGTTATACTGCCTACGTGACAGTAACGTGACATATTTTTTTCCACATTTTAGTCAAACAAATACACATGGTCAGAAATTATAAATTAAAAATGCTTCGATTTAGATCTAGACCATGACTGGTATTATGATTAGAGTTGTTTATGAGCCAAGTCAATCTGAGCGGACTTTTGCTCATGCTTGGCTCGTTTACAAACCGAACTGAGCTGATCAGCTCATTTACAACCAAGCTGAATGTCACACCCCCAAAGTCCACACGCGGAGTTTCACCGCTTGGAGGCGTGACATGACCAGGATCAAGCCACCAATCATATTGAACATATCATAATAGTAATTGTAACACCCAACCTCAATATAACTGGTGTTCCAATCAAAACATAGTTTAAGTAGTCAGCGGAAGAATAATGTTTAAAACCCAAGTATAAGTTCAAAAGTATGATAAATGTTTAACATGGCATCCACAGTCCATGTCCACAACGACCGCGCCTCCCAGTGCAAGCTCCATGTGTACCTATTGACCTGCAAGGCATGTAACAACGAGTCAACAACAAAGTTGAGCGAGTTCACAGTTGGTTGTTTAGTTATAGTATTCGTTTCGTAAACCGTATGTTTGTTTAGTAAACTATGTATCATATTTATTTGTATCGCGGCCTTCCAGGCATGTTTGTGAAGATTTGTGGGGGTTTCCCATGTATTCTAGACTAGTTGTATTTGTATCGCGGCCCTCCAGGCATGTTTGCGAAGTTTAGTATTCGTATCGCGGCCATTCCAGGCATGTGTGCGAAGATTAGTATTCGTATCGCGGCCATTCCAGGCATGTTTGCGAAGATTAGTGGGGGCTTCCCATGTGTTACTAGTCTAGCTGTATCTATAAGTGACCTTCTCCTAACGAGGTCAGTGGTACGTATTCCAGTAACGATGAAAGTACAAGTAATCATTTAACCCCATTCCCAACCCCGGGAATCCCATGCCTTGGTAAGAGTGTGAACTCACCTTGGTTTGCTCGGTATGCTAAAGGAATACACGCTCACAATTAATCAATCACGACCTATAGTACGTACGTATATACAATCAGTTTCGAGTTCGCAATGTTTCACATGCAATCTATGTCACAAAGTGTTTGACAGTTAACATCATGTATCACATAAGCAGTTAAATCAATTAACAGGTTTAACAGAGTTAACGACCTAACAGAGTTAAATGACTTTACAGAGTTAACACACTAACGGTGTTATATGCTTAACAGAGTTACATGTTTAACAAGGTTACATGCATGACTTAACAGGGTTAACATCTAACAGAATTAATAAACTAACTGAGTTAATAATTAACAGATTTACAGACTTAACATGGTTAATAACTTAATCAGAGAACACATGACAAAATCACCTTGGACGAACATCACTTGGGCCGAAATCACTTTGGGCGACGAAATCAATTGGGATTTCGTCGAGATGTATTCAAGTGGGGTGGGGGTTTTCGTCGGGTTACATCATCATCAATATCAGTTAATGATCACTAACATCAACACCCCTAAACTAGCTACCACCACAAATATTCAATCATGCTTTCTCTTGAAGTCAAACAATTCATACTACACATTCATCTATGCTACTCGACCAAACTGAAGCTTTTGTCATACATTCTGAGTTTCACAGTCACATGCCATGCACATCATCATAATACCCTATAAGTCTAACTAACATAGCCATTTATTTAATATTAAACAACCTTGGATAAAATCCAACAGGAATGATAATCACATGATGTGGTCGTGTAACCCAATCAAATGCACTTGAGTGTTCTTTAGTCAAATATAGAGTGCATACATTTGAATGCCCATGTGACTCAATAATCATTGAATATAGCAAGACTCTAAAGTCATACTTATTATCCTGTATACACACAAATCGAAGAACACTAATTAATAGTTATTCATCATGCAAGTCTGAATCACTCACCTTTTATTAACATAAGACTAAAGGGTATGGGGGCCGGCTAGGCCCGGCTAGGACCGGCGCCGGTCCCCCACACCGCCCCCTGAGGGTCGGCTCGGCCCAAACGGCTCCCCACCGCCGAATGAGACGTGGCCCCACTTCAAAAATCTAGCCGTTTGTAACGGCACTTTTCTTAAAAAAAAAATTCATTTTTCAATTTAAATACCCTCTATCTCATCCATTTTTATACAATTCTATCCTATTCTACTTCCATTCTTCTCCAATGGAAGTGATGAAAAAATGGACGTCGTAGGTTTTTTTTTATTTTTATGAAATGTAATTTTTTATTTTTATTTTTCGGTAATTTTTTTTTTTTAGGAAATGTAATTTTTTTTATGTTATGAAATGAAATTATTTATGTTGTTTTATGTTGTATTTTTTAATTTTTATAAAGTTTTTATTAAGTTAATAAATTAAAACTTAGAAAATTATAAAATAATGGGGTGGGGCCCCATCCTCCATCCCCTCAAATATGATGTAGGCTCATCCCCCACGAGCCGCCTACGTGGAGGCTCATCCCGGTGGGGATGAGCCTCACCATACCCTTTAGTCTAACCATCGATTTACCAACATACAGAAATAGCAGTTATCATGTGTCTCAAACACTAACAGGAATATCAATTCATGAGTGGTGAACCAGAAAGAATACACATCAATTCAATTATAAGTTCACAATCATTACCCACTAACAGTTTATTCATGATGTCAAATAGTCACATGATTTCAACCAAATAAACATATACATACGGACATGATGTGGTGATTTACTAACCAATGATTAGATGGAACCAGATTATGTTTCGAGAAGTCTCTTCTGCCGTACTCAACTATGGAGATGTTTAGGGTTAGCGACCAGTGGAGATGTGAGGCCTAGTTTGATATTTACGTAAATATAAGAAGGGTATAATCAGATTTGGGCCACTAATTCGTTGAATGGGTTTGGGCCGAGAGATGCTAGGGCAATCGAGGGATTGGGCTGGGTGTTTTCGGCTGAGGTGAATTCGTGTGGGGGTGTTTGGCATGTTTTATGTTTAATTATAACACACCAATTAACACAAGACACATCATTAACATATACTCAAATACACAAGTAATGCACATCAAGTATATATATATATAGCACACTTAATAGCACCATACAAAGCATATTAGTCACACTACGATTTAACATATTACAAACGTGTACAGTTGTCAAACAAACAAGTCGTGTAAACCAACAACCTAAACAGTTAACGTGCAATTAATGCGAAGATGGAATCTTGGAAACTCGAGTTGTCACACTGAAAGCCGAGCGAGCATTATTTGAGCATACATTTTTACATGAGAGCATCCAATGATTTTGACAACAATAAATTTGGGATGTTTTCTTTGATGTTTCCGTTGTCGGGTGATGATTGAGGTCTGGCCGTTTGAAGATGACACTATGCCTGAGGTTCGACTATCTGAGGATGAGGCTCAGGTTGAGGCTAGTGAGACGATTAACATACCGCAGAGAACAATTGTCACATTGTGACGAAGGGTGATAACGAGAGACGATTGACAACAAACGACTAATGGGAGAAAGAAGTTAAGACTATCGTTTCACGACTTAGGATTTTACCTTTAAACTTAGTGTTAAATTTCTTTCTTGGGTTGATTGGGCTAGCAAGTATAAACATAATTCTATATTTACATATATTGGGCCAAACCCAATAGGGCGGTATGTATAAAAATATAAATTCAATTATATTTTGTGTTTATATATAATAAATTAATAAAAATTATTTCGAGCCGAACCGAGGTGAGTAAATCTTTGCTCGTGCTTGGCTCGTTTTACAAACAAAACCGAGCCGATTGGCTTGTTTACAACCAAGCGAGAAACTGAACAGGTATTTTCCAAACAAACGGCGAGCTAATATGAACAACCTACGTAACATAATTTTTTTTCACTTTTTAATTAAATCATTGCACATATTCTTGAATTATAAATTCAAAACGGTCAGATTTTAAATCCAGTCCATGATTGGTAATCTAGTATTATAATAGCATGATTGTGTATGTATGATATGTGAATGTTTCATTGTTGTTTATATTTGTGGACCGGTTCAAGGCCCAAAAATGTATTATTTCTTTTGTATTAAGATATAAAGGCAATTTGTGCAGAATATACAATTCTTATTTTTAGCCGCCAATATTTATTTGTTTTGGTAGTTTTAAGTGAAACTCTTTAGCGAATAACAGAAAATTTTAGTTTTTACCATATAACTATCGTAATAACCTGGAAAAGATGAAGATATTGTTTTCCATATAATTTGAGAGTAAATTGCCAAAATATTCCCTGAGCTTTGGACATGTTTGTCAGTTTTGTACCATATTACTCTTCACTTTTGGGAATTTTTGATATTTTCATCCAAACATCTAATATTTTTTTGCCAAAATTGTCTCTAAGATTTTGGATCTTTTGCCATTTTCATCCAAATGTATCACAGAAAAAACAAAGCAAATTAAATGTTTGGATGAAAATGGCAAAAAAATTCCAAAGGTGAAGGACAATATGATACAAAAAAGTTATTTTGGATGAAACTGACAAAATACCCTAACCTCAAGGACGATTTTGGCAATTTACTCTATAATTTTATTATTACTTTGGAAAACTAGGTTTAAATGGTTGAAGATTATTACCTTGGAAAACTAGGTTCTTGATGGTTGAAGAACAAACATGAAACTCGTTTATAAATATATAAATGTTTAATCCATGGATGTTAACTTATAAATATGTTTACTCTATTAAGTATTAAATTATACTTTATAGTAACAATAAATAACTATAACTATTATAAATCAAAAGCGTTTCAAGTGTACTTTTTTTCATGGTTGTAAAATTCCTGACTAGGTGTCGATTAATCCCCGATTAATTATAATTAATCCCGATTAATCGCTAGTACTCACCCCACCGGCCGACTAGCGACTAGCGATTTCTACAACCATGTTTTTTTTTAAGATTTAACAAACTTTTTACACAACCGACCATTTTACAATTCTAGGAATTAGGTGTAGGTGTGACAATAGTTTACGATATTCTAATCTATCAAACTTTTAACTATATAAGCTTATATTAATTAGTTAATCTTATAATTCAAATTAAGCAAGTGATTAAAACTAACAAGTAACAACAATTGTTTTTAGATTGATGAGTTTCTAGTTGAGGGGTTCAATATTTGAACGTTAACATGACCCATGTATATAATCATGTTATCAACCCTAACTTAGATATATTTGTAACCCAAAGAAAACCCGTTTAGCCTAGTTATCTAAATGGGTTGACAAATTATAAATGCGTTGTATGATAGTTGCCAATGTGTTAAATGAGTCAAACAAATGAACAAGTTATAGCAAACGGCCTAAACAAGACAACTCAAACAGAATCTGTTAAATAAAATGGGTTAGACATGTTAAATACGATCTATTCATCGGAAGGTCAGATATGACAACCAATTACATGTTTTTCTTTTCCCACATCACGAACCTAACACAAAAATATCCAGTTATAATTTAACAGATAAACGAGTCGTCATCAAGTTCAGCAATTTCAACCTACCAATCCCAAATCCTTACCCGACATGATTACCACCCTCTTCTGGTCTTATAAGTGGATTCTTAATAGATTTAAGAGAATCAATCAATTCCTTAAAGCTATCAAAATCTATTTGTTAAACTCCAAAAGCAGCAACAACTCATAACATGATTGTGGGGGCTTGTTGTATTGTTGTATATTAACACATATGAAATATTGAGATTAAGAACATTAAAGACAACTGACCCACAGGATTGCTTGAATTGTCTAGATGATGCTTCCTTGGATATGATTTCAGTCTATACAGATTAAGAATATAACAAACACCAAAAAGTTATTGAAACACGTAGCAATTAAGTTATGGAGTTGCAGGTAGGATCACGCTTTATTCCATATTCCAAAGAATCAGAGACAAACCAAACCATACGTATAATACCACTCATAGCATTGCTGTTGTAGGGTCTCGGGAGAGTGTGATGTAGATAAACGTTACCCCTATCCCAAGGGAGATAGAGGCGGATCCGCTGAGACCCTCGGCTGCATGGGCGAAGCTTTTAAGGGGCGGGAGGGGGCGGCTGACCCCCCGAACTTTTCGCCCAATAGTGGAGAGTATGTAGTTTTCGTATAAAAATTTTTGGGTATATACATTTTCAACCCCCTCGGTTTTATAGAAATTTTTAGGTCCAGTGACTTCCGCCCCCGGGTCGAAAATCTCAAGCTTCGCCACTGCTCGGCTGAATGAAATATAGCACTAAGATATAACTCTAAAAATCCTGACAAGTAACCATCCAAGTGTAGCTATTACTAATGAAAATCAACACATAGATACAGAAGTATGTTCTTCAAAGTTCAAACACTAGCATTTCCATCTATATTTGCAATTTGATCATATGAATCTATGAATTTCAACTGAATCAATATAGTCAACAAAATTCAATAAAAAAATGAAATTAAACAACTTTCAAAATCTAACTATTAGACTTACCTGCAGATCAATTACAAGATCAATCACCTAAAACTCAGTCCAAAACGAAACCGCAGGAACATCCGGCTCCTTCGCAGCATCGCTAGACGAAATTCGATCATCAAAATCACCATCGGAATCATCAACATCTTCTACCTGTTCCGGAACAGAAAAAACCTCAGAAACACCATGAATCACAAGCCAATCACTATAATACATATCCGGAAACACAACCGGAACCTCATTCACCATCAACACACCACCAGATCTACTAACTCTTACTCCAAATCCACTAAAATACGTACTCAAACTCGTTCCGTCAACAACATTATCAAACTCTCTCCACGAAATCCAACAATTCAACACATGCCGCATAAACAGAGAAGCATAATCCGGAAACCTACCTGAATACTCAACCATCACTTCATCAACCGGAGCGAAAACCGTCAAACTCAAATTATGTTCACTCCGAAACCCTAGCAGTTGCAGGTTCAAAAACGAAGCCATAACAGAGTATCCTCTGGATCTCAACACGTTATTCGCGTTACGAAACGAGAAGTTTTTATCACCTGAACCGTACGATGCATCACAACCGTTGAAACTGTTGAAACTCTCGATCTGCACCGGAGCTTTCGAGATCTCGGAATCCGGATCGAAGAAGTTATCGATACTGTATATAATCAACGATCCGTCGTCGAAAACCGGAGATCCGATGATGTTGACGTTGTTTATTGAGATCTGATCGGATAATGAAGGAGAAGTAACTGTTAGGTAGGTGTTGGAGGAGACGGTGGGGATTATGGTGCCAGGAAGGAGAGAACGGAGGCTAGAGAGAGAGAAAAGTAAGGGTGAGATGTGGAGTTGGAGGAGAGAGAGAGGCGGTTGGCCGGAGAGAGCGAAAACGGAGTCCGGAGGTGTGAAGATGGTTGCGGAATTAGTTTGAGAGAGTAAGGAAGTAGAGAGGAGGTTTAGGGTTAGGGACATAGCGACGTAGCCGAAGTTGGAGAGCGTGTCGGCCGCGTTGGCGATGGTCTCCGGTGGGAGCGCGGTGGTGAAAGGAAGGAGAAGTAGCAGGAGAGTCACCGGAAAAAGCAACGGTTTGGCTGCCATTGAAGAATAGTGGTGGTGGTTGAGGATGTATGTCATCTAGAATGCATGTCAAAAGTGGTGTGTTTGCAATGGAGTTTTGGCGGGAAAATCAGTTAAGATTGATTATTAGGCTGAAGGGTATGGTTGGAGCCCCGTATGGGCTTTATAAGGCCACGTAAGCGACACGTAGGATCCATGGTGTGGATGGAACCTCATTTAATTTGCATGGTGTGGATAAAGCCCCCAATTAAACAAAATTAAAAAGAAAAAAAAGATTTTATTGGATTAAATCTAGTGGCCCCCACCTGAACCTTTCTTTCATTTTTGGCGTTAACATGATGGAGCCCCTTGCATAGCCCCCCCCCCCCCCCCCCCCCCCTTTAAATCTCTAGGTGTGGAGGTATAGCGCCCCGGGGCGCTATAGTTGATGAGTTGGCCTGGGTGGCGTCCCCACACCCTCGGGCCTTATGGCTTATGATCTGTGATATATGATCTACGGTGGGTTCTAGCCCCAATCACCAAGGACCTTGTAACGGATCTCTAGTTATTACAACAATATCCATCGAGACGACTGCGGTCTCCGGACCAAATAAGTTTCCTCCACAATGTTGTTCAAGTCCTGCTAGTGGACAGGTGCGTTTTTTGTAGCAACGTTCCACTTTGATTTCCCATAAAACCGCATGGATGGATTGGACCTTGTTTATCCGGTAAAACAAGGGGTGGCTAATTATTTTGCTTGGTTTATGGGCCTTGATTATTGGGCTTTTTATTTTATGATTAACGTTCATAATATAGTTAGGTCCATTTGTATTTATCAACCGTAGTAAAAAGCCTAGATTATATAAGATCTTTTTTTTTCTTGAAGTATAATTTTGAAACTCGTATTGGTTTCAAGGAATAAGTTTAGCCAAAACAAAGTTGTCCTTTAGCATACTTGGCTATTTAATATTTTTATAGACTTTTTGTCATCAACTAGACAAATGATTACGTTATGTAATACGTATTGTATATGATGTATTTTGTGCATACAATCTAACATCATATTTTACGTTATAGCAATTATGTTAGTTAAATAATTTTTTTTTGGGAATTGGGGATTTGCAGAATGAGATTAAAGTTTCTAAGTTTTTGCTTGTTTGTTGGTTGTTTTTAGTTTGATATAAAAATTGGGCAAGTGATAAAATCTAATTTACCAATATGCTAGTTTTAAGTATATATGTGTTTCGTGATATAATGGATGTTAAAACTTAAAAGATTGTAGTTTGCATAAATAACAATGGCCATAGGTTTCACCATCACATTTGAATTCGATTCTTTATGCAAATAAATCATCCTCTTAAGAAATGAAACTAAACACGACATTTTTCTTTGAAAAAGGACGATTTGGACAAAAAGGTGTGTTTAATTTAACAAAATTTTGCTTAAATTTGTAACGGCTACATGCATCAAGGTAAAGAGGATATGGTCAACGTGTGATTATCGATTTACAGTATTTGGTCTGCCGAATTATAGTGTTTGGTTTGCTTACTTTACTTATCACTTTGCGTAGCAAATATGAGTACCAAATACCTCTTTTAGTAGTTTAAAAAAAAAGAATTTTTTTCTTTGTGATTTTGTTTAATCTTTTGGTGAATTTATCTTTGGCAATGTTTGCTGTATAGTATTAAGAACAGATTTTGAAACTTGTTCGAGCGAAGTCGTATAATGAACTTGTCTTTTTGCATGTTTATTCGATAATATTTATGATATAATGTTTGATGTTTGTGTTTGTAATTTTACCAAGCATATCATTATTGAGATCAAAAAACAATGTTTAAGATTGTTGTTTTGACTCAAGTGCCTGTCTCCTTGTAGGATACAAGTTGTATAAATAGGTTAATGTTTAGCACTCTACAGCACAACAAAAGCATTCTCTTCAAACATCTACAGGCATCAAGATAATTGGAATCATGTCTAAGATCAACAACAAAACAATTATCAGCATGCTTATTGTGTTCGTTTTTGTCGGTATCATGACAACAACCCAAGGCGAAACTATTTCTATCGGTAAAAAATTTACAATTAGAAAACATGCATACTCAATCTCAAAACCTTTCATTTCATTTCATGTCATTTTACATATATATTATATAAAAAATCTGCGTTTAAATTATTTCTCAAATAATTTTGGACAGATACTCCAACAAAAATCCCTTTTTGTACTTCAGTGATTGGCGTGAAAAGTGGAGATACATGTTACGATATCGCTCACAAGTTCAAGCTAAGCTCTACACTCTTCAATTCGATCAATCCGAATTTGAATTGCAACAAGTTGTTCGTGGGAGAATGGATTTGCATCGGGGGAGTAGTCCTACCTTAAATAATGTATCGAATCCTGAAGCCAATAAGAATTGTATGTGTATGTGATGTTGGCGCCTAATCCATCATGGTTTTGTATTAGGGGTGATTTGAACATTATGACACACAACTCGACTTATACGAAACTTACATCAAAACGTAGATAAACTAAGTAATCAGTTGAAAAAACAAACCATGAAAACTCAACGAATTTAAAGCAACTATTATTCAAGCATGTTTGAATTAATATTAATAGTAATAATAATAGCAAAATAAATTTATAAAATATAGGGGTTTATTTAAAATTCAAACTAAACCATAAAGGTTAAATATTTGGTATTATTACTAATACTTAAGGGAAGAAAAGGAAAATATATCGCATGCAATAAAAGCTTATACATAGAGCTTATCAAGATATACTAGGAAAAAAAAATATTGGATTGTAACACCCCGAAAACAAGTTTGGTAATCAAACCACATTAATACTAAAAGACGGGTAAAGTGTCGTTAGTGATAAAAGTAACTCGATAAATATTAGGATTTAAATAAATAAACCTAATATTAAATAAAAGTCGAACGAAAACTTTTGGGGAAATAAAAGTTTATAAACGGCCCGAGATAACGGGACTTAAAATAAACCGAGTCGTACCCGAGGATATAAATCTTTATATTATAAAATTTAATGTCAGATATAAATGAGATGAAATAACTAGGAATATATAACCTAGTTAATCACAAGTCTTGTAGTAATGAGAAAACTTGATTAAAACACCCTAAATAAAACTTGGGAAAAATCGAGGGGCCAAAAGTGACAAAATCGAAAATAGTTTTTATTAATTAAAACTTAAAACCCAAAACACACACTTGGTGTGTGTTTTGGTCGCAGACAATACAGGGGGCGAACAAGAACTCCTTGTTCAAACCCTAACTAGCCAAAAATCAAGCAATTGGAAGGCCAAATCAGTCTCAAATCGAAAACCAAGCTAAGATTAGTGATCACTCGGGTTAGAGGATCACAAGGTATGTCGACTTCCATCTTTTGGTGATGTTTTGAATTCATGGTGAATTATCATAAACGAAATTATTGCTTGAATGTTTGATGTAAGAATGAAATTAGGATAAATCCATGTCTAGGAACAAACCCTAGTAAGGATTTGATGAATTAATGATGAAAAATTGTGAAATGGATTATTACCCATTTATGTGCTAAGTGGGTTTTTATGTCATTGTGATGAACACTTGGATTAGGGTGTTAAATTGATGAATATTGATGTTATGATGCAAGTTCTAGTTGTAGTTCATGAACACTAGACATAGAGATTTGATTTTGATGTTAAAACTTGGTGAAAAGTTAGATATGAACTTGATAAAAGAAGTATAAAAATCTTGCCCGCAAGGTGTTTGTTAAAATGCCTAAACGAATGTTCATATGTCAAATTTTGAACAAAACGCGTAAATTCCTAATTTGATTTATTAGGGGTGATAAGTGATGGTACAGATTCTAATCCTAATGTGGCTTTTAATTAATTTCACACATCATATGATTAGAGGTAGTTAACTAGAAGAAAGTTAAATTAATCAATGATGAAGTCGAATAATGATTTCGACATAGAAAATACGTAAGGTGGAATAGTCGTATTTGTTAATGACTAATATAACCACCTTGTGAATGATGATGTTAGTTTGACGCTAAACGAGCTAGGTGGAAGCTTGAGGACGAAGTGGGTCAAACGAATCAATAAGGAAAAGTAAAGCATAGTTCTGATGCGAGGTAAGTTAACCTTACACCCTTTTTAATTACAGCACACTTACTTATGAATATTGAATTGGGAATTATGTTAAGTATTTGAAATATGATGTTCCGACATGGTACAATGCAAGTCGGAATAAGTAAAATTGGCGAAAAACCATAAGTTATGGTAAAAAGGGAGTAAAACGGTAAACTAGTCGGATGAAGACTAGTAAATAAAGAATTTGAAACAATACGTTATGGGGTGAATCGTAACGGGTAAAAGTGGTTAGATAAATATCCGGACACGAGTTGACGGATAGTATAAAAGATGTGAAAAGACACTATTGGGTGTAAGTCTTAACGGGTGAAATTTTTTTTAATAAATGTCTTCTAAATAGTGAGAACTCACGGTGTAAACCGGGATAGGTTCAAGGGGCGAGATGGTGTAAAAATGCCATCTTATTAAGATAAATGGTCATTTAAACTAAACGGGTCAAATGGTGTTGTTAACACCATTTGACTATAATAACTGACGATCGCTTTATGAGTTTTGTGATCACAGGGAAGAGCTATAAGGTTCGCGAAACTATTAATTACTGATTAATAGCGAAAGATATTTTAAACTGGTTAAAACTTTGACCCGAGCCAGGTATGTATAAGTAAGAATATGGCTAAAATGTGAAATTTTGGTCAAATATATTGATAGAAGTCCTTCGACGTAAATGAGGGACTAAAGTTGACCAAAACGCCCTTGATGGATAAATCGGATAAATGACCCTTAAGAGTCGTTTAGAAACATGTATTAGGATAAAGTAAAGTTTAGTTAAGTGTTGAAGCATAGGCATAAATCCTTTCCGGATTAAATGCCTCGAAATAGTTTCTTGTCGTAAAATAACAACCGAAAGGGAGTGAATTCGGAATAAATAATTGTGACACCTAAAATCCACCACCATAATAGTTGTGGCGGAATACCACTTGATAGAATTGAGAAGTTGTTATGATAGAATTGAATATAGGAGGCTATGCGTAAAAGTGCGTAAATACCCTTAGCGGGTCAAATTAAGCACATAACCATAAACGGGTTAATGATGTGTAATAACCCGTGATTGAGACTAAAATGATAGACAATATTGAATTTAAGAGATTTATGGGAAATAGGCATCAAACAAACTTGTTTGTTTGATAAATACATGAATGGGTCAAAATGTAGTAATTATATTTTAAGCCGAAAGCTTAAAAGCCCACACTTTTGTTAATCCGGATGTCGGATGTTAACTCCATATGATGGACAATTAAATTACGGTCGTGTAGGAAAAGAAATCGTGTAAAACGGATATGTAGTTCGAAAGATATGCACGTTTTTGTGAATTTATAAGTTGAGTAATTGAGCTGGGAATCTGCAGCTCAAAGAAAACAACCTTTCTGTCGAAACAAGGCCGTCGCTTCGCGCGATGACCAATCAAGTTCACCGTCATGGCACCCAACTATCGTCGGGGCACGCGACAACAAGGGTTGAACCCGTCGCGGAACGCGACGGGCATATATGCTGTAGATTTGTTGTTTGTTCAATTTTGGCCTAAGGAACTTGGTTTATTACATTGTAAAACTATCAAAACTAATGTTTGTGATGGGTTTTAAATCGTAGGTATGTCTTGGGATGTCGGGTGATGATCAAGCTCATCGAAGAACTGAACACGATCTAGATACAAGCTTCCGCACACCGTTTCGTTGTGTATTTTAAATGACGAACTTAATTACATTATGTTGTAAACTTTTAAATTGTAAAAGGTTTTAATTAACCAGTATTTTTCAATGTATATGTAATCCTAATTACATGATTGTTTTCGTAAACTATACGTTAAAACCTGAATTTATAGAATGGGTGTTACAAGTTGGTAATCAGAGCCCAAGGTTGAAGGGTAAAGTGTTCGGTTTGAGGCTTGATTGCAAATCCGGTAAGTATATGTATATTAATGGTTTGTGTCACACCCTGATATTTCAACGTATTACCGGTGGGCCCGGTGGGGAGGTATCGTGACGTTGTTGATATCATCATAGTCAAACAATCACAGTTCAATGCACAGTGGAAGTCTAAAGGTAATAATATTACAAATCGATTGAAAGTTACATTATTTATTACAAAACGGGTTGTAAGATGGATCCACAGGCGGATCAAAGATAGAAGAAATATTGTTCAACAGATTTAAGTATCACAAGCTTGCAAGAGTCTTTATTTGATACTAGGAGTAGCCAGCCCATTTCGCTTAGCACCTGCACTTAACCTTTTTGGAAAATACGTCAGTTTTCACTGGTAAATACAATTAACCAACTCATTTAAAAATGTTTAAGAAAATTGATTTAAATGCACAAGGCACAAATAATCTTTTATAACTTGGGATAATTATTTAAAAATAATCTTGTAAAAGAATTATATGTTTGTTATACGTTCAGTAGCCCGGGCTAAATACCGGGTTAAAGATTAATAGACACACCACATAATATAACCCATGGCGAGTTATTCACGAACAAGCAGGTATATCATTTTACATACGCACCGGCAGGTGTATACCTACACCCTGTGCTTAAGTCGTGGCCATTTCAATGAATGAGTACATAGGTGCCTACACCCCGTGTTTTATGTTGATTTATTTCATATAATATATTTATACATATAATGACAAAATGAAATTTTTGAACTAAAACATTCCACTAAATTAAAAAGGAGTACATAGGTGCCCTAAACGGGACTTTTACTTAAATAATCTTGCCCACGCATGGGCTAAAATGAAAATACAAGTCCTCGCAGGGACTGAATACATAAATAGATGTCCACACAGGGACTTAATTGAAATAAAGAAATTACAATACAAATAAATAAGGAATCTTCAAAAATCCCTCTTCTTCTTCCCCTTGATCAGATTCGTCAGACCCTTAAGAAATCCCCGGTGGCTCCTACGCTCCTCTTGAACCTCTCGTTCCACCTGGCTCAACCTCTGAAGAATCTCCTGTTGTTGCGGTGGCGGGATCAGCGGCGGCTGCGGCGGTTGCTACTGCGGAGGTTGATCAGGTGGCGGGTATTGGTACCCATATGCTTGGTACCCAGATTGGTACGAAGCTGCATAGGGCCCTTCTGGGTGAAGAGCATTGTAGTTTGCCGCTACGAGATACGGGTCAAAATTTGGGTTTAAATAGGTTTTATGCCAAAAATGTCGTTTAATTAATAAAAATGCTTCAATTTACGATATTGAGCATAACTCCTAATTTAGACCACAAACTGACGTCAAACTTTTAGGACATGTTTATAAATCTGTAACAAAGGTTTTTGTCCTCTCACATTTCCAAAAATCTCATTTTTATATCAAAAGGGCATAATGGTAAACAATTAAGCACTTAACGGAAACATGCAAATGATTCGGATTACAAAGGAACCATATTGTATAATCTCAAAGGGTTCTACTAACATGTAATATGGTCCTAATGGAACCCTAAGGCATATCTAAACTAAGCTAAATCGGGTCAGAACTGAAAGTCAAAGCAAAAGTCTACTTTTGCGACTTTCGGTTCCGAACCGAGCCTAAACTCAGAATTGTCGGGTTAAACATGCCTAGACATGTTCTTACATTATTTACCAAGTTATTTTAGTGTTAAAATATGTTCCATAACTTCTACATTATTAGTTATGAATTTATTTGCAAAAATAGCTTCTGTTGACTTTTTAATATTAAGTTTGACCCGACAATTGACCAAGTTAGATTGATAATCAGTGGGTGCCCTTTTAAGGGTTTATTACCCACATAATTACCAACTCATAGCCACTTTCAATTCGAATAATGGCTGGACCATTAGAGATTAATCACTAAGTCAAAGCTTAATTACGATGGCTTTGACTTTTGGTCATTAAACTAATAAAACTTGAACTTAAGAGGTTAAGAATGCTTACAATGGTCCTTAATACGAATTTGGAACCTAAGAAAACTCGCTTGAACTCCAGGAAGCTCCAGAGGAAGCAATATGAAGTGATTTTGAGAATGTACAATTGAACTAGCAAACAAAGGGCCCTTATATATCAATTCTAGAGCTCCAAGATTGATCCACATGCCCCTACAAATTATCCCTGATGATTCCAGGTGTCCTTTATGCATGTAATACTGTTGGCTCAATCCCTGGAATCGGAAACAAGCTTTCTAAGGTGGTGGAACTGGCTGGACATGCAGCTGTCCACATCTTTCTGCAACTGGCACTTCTACGCGGGCCGCGTAGACTCCTTAAAAGTCTTACGCGGGCCGCGACACTCCTAAGTTACCGGAAACAAAATTTCAGACTTGGCAGTTTTGGTCCCTGGTCCTTCTAAACTTTATTTAACTTTTGTTTATTGCACTTTCAACCCCCAAATTTAACTTTTAAGGGTCTTGAGTCTTTAAACATTTATCAATAAGCTTTCGGTTAGTTACAAGGTTACCCGAACGGTCTTGAATTGTAACATTAACGCATTTGACCCATATTACTTGTAATTACCACTTTGATTATTTATGTGCGTCGAAACTCAACGAATTTATTATCCAACATTCATGGAAGTATAAGGAAGTATTACAAAGTCTCGTAAACGTTAAAAGGTCACTCAGAGGTAACTTTAAACATGTTGACACATTTAACCCTTATGCTTTGTAAACCTTTCCATTTAAGCACAAACGACTTTCTAAGTTCGGTATTTTATTCATTAAAGAATACGAACGTCGCGTGAGGTCGATCAAAGGCACAAGTTAGGCATGTTGACTCTTTGAATCCCTTTATTCACATATTTACATTGTTTGACAATTTTAGTCACTCCAGATCAATCCATTACACGTTTAAAGTCTATGACACGTGTCTTTACAATATTGGTCGTGATTTTACGAGGTATTACATCCTCACCCCCTTAAAAGAAATCTCGACCTCGAGATTTACTGAAATAAATGAGGGTACTTCTGTTTCATTGTGGACTCAACCTCCCATGTGTATTCGGGGCCTCTACGGTGTAACAACCCTCGGTAAAACCAACACCCTCATAATATTTCCGACACCTTAGTATATTGTAAAATGTCCTAATATGTCTTATAATATACCCCGTATGTGAAAACCGAGCCCGGAATACGTTATAGTTTATAAAATAAATAAAAAAATCTGAAAAGTTAACTTGAGGCGGGCCGCGTAGGACCTCACCTCAATCTCACGCGGGCGGTATAAAGGTTTAAATCAGAATTCGTTATATTATAAGTTGATACGGGCCGCGTAAGACCCCGTTTAAGTTGACGCGGGCCGCGAGAGATCAATACACGCAAAGACATCCGGTGCTGACACGTGTCGACATCGTGTCGAGTCTACTTGATGACCGGGCTAAGCTATAGAGTTGACCAGGTTTGACGCGGGCCGCGTAAACCTTGCCTGTGTTTTACGCGGGCCGCGACAGGACTAGAATCAGCAACTATATATAGAACGCATCAGTTTACATTTTTCGTCGCTCATTCTCAATTCTCAAATCACAATTTCTGAAGTAGTAGACATTATAGTCGGGTATTATACCCCTAATTAGCGAGGTTCTGCACCGTTGTAAGTATTATAACCCCTGTTTCATAATAGTTACGCTGCCCGATTGATTTAGGGTTCCGTAACAACTGTCGTGGTTATGCCCGACGTAGTTATTGGAATGCCGTCTCGGGGAGGGTATCATTAATAATTTCAAAGGGTTATGATACTAACCAATGTACATTTGTATAAATTATAGATTATATCCAGGAAAACCTTACGAGAAGCCTAAGATAGAAAAGTGAGTTTATCCTCTTTTTGTTAATGTTTTTGGAATAATTTACAAAACCTTAATTATTTTACAATGTGATTAAGCGGTGATTGAGTCTTTGTAGTTCTTCAATTACTGCCGGTATGTTGGGGTTTTGTATACAAAATTTGTACTACTTGTGAGTAGTAAGTCAAGGTTGACAGTACGTTACCATTGGACAATGAGTTAGCCAATGTGTAATATGACCCACAAGTCAGTGGATTGATAGTACCAAATGGAGTAATTGTGTAGACATAAACATTGTAATCGTCCTCGATACTGTTTTAATCGATAAAATGTTACTTGATTAAACTGGGATTCACTCACCAGTATTTCCGACTGACAAATGTTTTTAAAACGCGTTTCAGGTAACCCAATGTGACAGCCAAATAGTAGAAAGCCAGCTGGAGAGCACTAAAGGCTTGGGGATAATGTGGCTATAAAAGTTACCTAATAAACGATGTTTTAAATTCAATAAGATAGGGTTTACCCCTATAAATGTATTGTAATCAGAAACTTAGATTTTATCCATGAGATTATTAATATAAAATATGGTGGTTTTACTCTGATAAATATTTCCTAACTACGGTCCTGATGAAAATTCCGCTGCGAGATTAAATAACCTGATACCACCACAACTGAGATCGCGTCCGCCCGTTCCCGGGAATAAGGGATCGGGGGTTGCGACAGGAGGTGGTATCAGAGCCTAGCCACTGGTCTGAGCCAAAGAAGTGTTCTGCTGACACTTAAATTTTAAATTTTGTGTTAGGAAATAAATTACGGAAATATGTGCATAACTGTAATTATGTGTTATGTGTTATTTGACTATTTGTTAGTTTTCAGTATGAGTGATCAAGGACCATCAGACGTGAATCGTCAGTTATCTGATTCACCTAGGAGTGAGGGTACATCATCACAGCCTGCCCTTTCGGGGTATTCTGCTAATCAGGAGGATGGAATATTTGCTTTTAGAGCTCAATCTGAAGAACCATTTCCTAATAAGAAACGAGGATGGTTCAGTAAAGAAGCTTTTGCTCGTAGGAAGAGAATGCGAAAATTGCAACAGCAAAGGGCTTTAGCAGCTATTAAGCGAGAGACAGATGCCCATACTCAAGATATGCTAAATAGAAGCCTAGGTAATTTCCATATCCTAGCTACAACTGCTGCTGATCCAAGTCTGGAACAATTAGTAGCCCCACAACCACAAAACCCAGAACAACCTATGGAAATAGAAAATCAGGAAAACCAAGTGAAATGCACGACTTTAATCCAGAAGAAATCCCTAGAGTGCCTGCACCAAACCCCCTAGATCCAAATTATGACCCATGGTGGGACGACAATAGGGATTTTGTGCAACGTTACCCTATCCAGGAATACCCACCCATACAGAACATAGAAGCCTACCCAGGTATGGACCCTTTAGATCCCTATTACCAAGATGATTATATTAGGGAAATATTAGAGGATCCTTACCAATTTCAGGAACTGTCACCCCCATATCAGGAAACCGCACCCCAGATTCCAAACCCAGTCCGAGAACCTGCACCCCCAATGAGTGCAGAAAACGTTCAAGAACTTAGGACTTTCGGGGAGGAAATTTTAAAAAGCAGTGAGAGAATGCGTCAGGTGGGAGAGCGTCTCGTATGGAAATACGATGAACGTAATATGGATTTTTGGATAAATCCATATCCTTGAATGAGATGGTGAAACGATGGTAGTAATAATAATAAAAAAAATAATAAATAAAATATGTGTGTAAGGATGCATATTACTATTAGTGTAATTTTCTTTCTGTTGGTATTGTAATCTTTATTTCAGTAATAGTGTGTAATAGACGCATAAGTATATGAAAAAGAGTAAAGTAGCAATGATCTACGTTTTTGGATAGATTGTGTGTCATGTGATTAGCTATAGTAAATATTAATTGTGATATTAATATGGGATAAATGTTTAAAATTCTGATGGTCGACCAAGGAAATCAAGGAAATCTGAATAATGATAACCAGAGTAACATTAACGTGGTTAATGAAAATCCAAGCATCAATAACAATGGAAACCAGATGGATAATAGTGCTATCCAACACATAGTAGCACAAGGAATTATAGATGCAATGCCATTTATTCTTCAAACTGTTAAAGATGCTGATAATAAAAGTAAGCATAGCAGTAAACGACCAAGTGAACCAGAAAACAGCGTGAACAATGGACCTGTACTTCAATTGCCTATTCCCAAAAGAAGAAGAACCATGCCTTATGGTTGTTCTTATAAAGAATTATGGTCTTGTAAACCAATGGAATTTTCAGGCAACGAAGGGGCCATTGCAACCTTACGCTGGATAGAAAAGACTGAGGCAGTCTTAAGGATAAGCAAGTGTGCTGAAGAAGATAAAATACTGTTTGCTTCTAATCTGTTTAAGAATGCAGCACTAGAATGGTGGAACACTATCCTCCAGACAAGAGGAAGTGATCAAACCTATAATATGGAATGGGAAGATTTAAGAACAAGGTAGAAAGGAAATTCTGCCCACCTAATGAGAAGGAACAGATAGCAAACAAATTCCTAAACCTTAGGATGACTAGTGTGAATAGTAAGGGATATACTAAAATATTCTTTGAATATGCCAGAATAGTACCAACTCTTGCTTCACCAGAACCAGTGTTAATTTCCCGTTATATTTGGGGATTAATTGGAGATATTAGACATATAGTCAAGGCAGCTAGACCTCAAACCATAGAAGAAGCTATAGAATTAACAAATACCTTGACTGATGAATTAGTCCGTACTAGATAAGAGGATCAAAGGAAGAACCTAACTCAAAGGCTTACACAAGAATTCCGTTCCGGAAATTACAATCGTAGGAATATGGGTTCTACCTCTGCATCCTACTGCAAGGTCTGCAAGAAAAAGCACTCGGGAAAATGTTCCAATCTCTGCAACTACTGCAAGATGCCAGGACACAAGGAAGAAAATTGTAAGAGGAAATCCAGTAATGGATTATGCTACAACTGTGGAGAGAAAGGTCATATCAGGCCAAACTGTCCAAAATTGATCCCAGCTGCAGACAACAAGAATACTAAAAATGCTAGAGCATTTGTTTTGACTGCAGATGAAGCCAAGATGATCCCAGACGTTATAGCTGGTACGTTTTTAGTTAATGATATATTTGCTAAGGTATTATTTGACTCTGGTGCGAACCAAAGTTTTATTAATACGTCGTTTTGCAAAATTTTAAATCAGTCATTAACTAAACTACCACAAGAATGTCTAGTAGAGACAGCCAATGGAGAAACCGTTAGAATTTCTGAAATCTTGCAGGGAGCAAGTATAGAAATTTCAAATCAGAAATTTATTGCAAATCTTTATCCCATGAATCTGGCAGGATTCGATGTTGTTTTAGGAATGGATTGGTTAATAGCCAATAAAGCCAATATTTTATGTGATCAAAAGTTAATACAAGTGAATTCACCGAAAGGTAAAACGATCACAATTAAAGGAGATAAACCTTCTAGGTCTACTACATTTATCTCTGTGATGAAAACTGCAAGTTGTATAAGAAAAGGTTCTATAGTGTATTTGATTTCTATAATCACTAACACTAAAGGAAAGGATTTAAAAGATATTCCAGTAGTATCTCAGTTTTCAGATGTCTTTCCAGAAGAATTACCAGGGCAACCTCCAGACAGAGAAGTTGAATTCAGGATTCATCTACTACCCGGAACAGCACCAATTGCCAAAGCACCTTACCGTTTGGCACCTGCAGAAATGCAAGAATTAAAGAAACAATTAGATGAATTATTAGAAAAAGGATTCATACAGCCAAGTTCGTCGCCATGGGGAGTGCCGATACTGTTTGTTAAAAAGAAGGACGGATCAATGCGTATGTGCATTGACTACCGTGAATTAAACAAAGTCACGATTAAGAATCGGTACCCATTACCGAGAATCGATGATCTGTTTGATCAGCTGCAAGGAGCTCGATTTTTCTCTAAAATCGATTTAAGGTCAGGATATCATCAATTAAAGGTACAGGAAGAGGACATTCCTAAGACCGCATTTAGAACAAGGTATGGTCATTATGAATTTACTGTCATGTCATTTGGTTTAACCAATGCCCCAGCTGCATTTATGGACATGATGAACCGAATATGTAAGCCATATTTGGATAAATTCATAATTGTTTTCATAGATGATATTCTAATTTATTCTAAGAATAAAGAGGATCATGCAAAGCATTTGCACGCACTTTTAAGTTTATTAAGAAAAGAAAAGCTTTATGCTAAATTTTCTAAGTGCGAATTTTGGTTAGAACAGGTACAATTCCTTGGACACCTAGTCAATCATGAAGGAATTCATGTAGATCCAACCAAGATTGAGGCAATTACTAAATGGAAAACCCCTGAGTCACCAACTGAGGTTAGAAGTTTCTTAGGATTGGCCGGTTATTATAGAAGGTTTATTCAAGATTTTTCTAGAATAGCCATTCCCTTAACTAAGTTAACTTGTAAATCTGTTAAGTTTGAATGGGGAGTAAAACAAGAAGAAGCCTTTAGAATCCTTAAGCAAAGATTAACTCATACACCCATACTAGCATTACCAGAAGGAGCTGAAGACTTTGTAGTCTACTGTGATGCTTCTAAACTAGGTTATGGATGTGTATTGATGCAACGACAAAAGTTATAGCTTACGCATCTAGACAACTTAAGAGTCATGAAGAGAATTATTCAACTCATGATTTGGAATTAGGAGCTATAATTTTTGCTCTTAAGATTTGGAGACATTACCTTTATGGTAGTAAGTTTACCATATTCACTGATCATAAGAGTTTAAGGTATATCTTCAAGCAAAAGGAATTGAATATGAGACAAAGACACTGGATGGAGATGCTTAGTGATTATGATTGTGATATCCAGTATCATGAAGGAAAAGCAAATATAGTAGCAGATGCTTTAAGCCGAAAATATTATGAAAAGCCAAAAAGAGTACGTTCTCTTAAATTAAATCTGCAAGTAGATTTAAATGATCAAATAAGAGAAGCACAAGAATCAGTAATCAAGGATGATTCTGAAAAGTTAAAAGGTATGTTAAAAGAATTAAAACAAGAAACATATGGAATTTGGAGATTCCATGAAAATAGAATGTGGATACCTAAATTAGGAAATCTACGCCATCGTATATTAGAAGAAGCTCATAAGTCTAAGTATACGATGCATCCAGGAAGTGATAAAATGTATCAGAATTTAAGAAAAAATTTCTGGTGGATAGGAATGAAAAAGGATATAGCAGCCTATGTTTCTAAATGTTTAACTTGCTCCCAAGTTAAAGCTGAACACCAGAAACCCTCAGGTTTGTTACAGCAATTAGAAATGCCAGTTTGAAAATGGGAATTAATAACAATGGATTTTGTTACTAAATTACCCAAAACTAAGAAAGGAAATGATACAATCTGGGTGATTGTAGATAGGCTAACTAAGTCAGCTCATTTTCTACCAATGAAAGAAACAATTAGTATGGAACAATTATCTAAATTGTATGTAAATGAAATTGTTTCTTTACATGGCATTCCTTTATCAATTGTTTCTGATAGAGATAGTCGATTTACATCTCATTTTTGGTCAAGTTTCCAAAAAGCAATGGGAACCAAGTTAAAGTTAAGCACAACTTATCATCCTCAAACGGATGGACAAAGTGAAAGGACAATTCAAACAATGGAGGACATGCTTAGAGCTTGTGTAATTGACTTTGGAGGTAATTGGGACGATCACTTACCTTTAATAGAATTTTCTAATAATAATAGTTATCACACAAGTATCAATGCTGCACCATTTGAAGCACTTTATGGAAGAAAGTGTCAAACCCCAGTCTGTTGGGTAGAAATTGGGGAAAAGCAACTATCTGGACCTGAGATAGTGCAAGAAACAACTGACAAGATTATTCAAGTCAAGGAACGACTGAAAGCCGCACGTGATCAACAAAAGAGTTATGCCAATAACCGACGCAAGCCATTGGAATTTCAGGTAGGAGATAAAGTATTGTTGAAAGTCTCTCCTTGGAAAGGAGTAGTAAGATTCATAAAAAGGGGAAAGCTATGTCCCAGGTATGTTGGACCTTTCCAGATTCTTAGAAAAATAGGACCTGTAGCCTATCAGCTACAACTGCCAGAGGAAATGGCAGGAATTCATGATGTGTTTCATGTATCTAATCTCAAAAAGTGTTTAACTGATGAATCATTAATAGTACCTCTCAAGGATATAGAGATAAATGAACAACTCAAGTTTGTAGAAAGACCTCTACAAATTGAAGACAGGAAAGTCAAGAATCTCAAGCATAAGAGACTAGTTCTAGTCAAAGTGAAGTGGGACTCCAAAAGAGGACCTGAGTACACATGGGAGCTCGAGTCAGAAATGCAAAAGAAATACCCGCATTTATTTCAATAGATCTCGAGGACGAGCTATAAAATAAGGTGGGGAGAATGTAACAACCCTCGGTAAAACCAACACCCTCATAATATTTCCGACACCTTAGTATATTGTAAAATGTCCTAATATGTCTTATAATATACCCCGTATGTGAAAACCGAGCCCGGAATACGTTATAGTTTACAAAATAAATAAAAAAAATCTGAAAAGTTAAGTTGAGGCGGGCCGCGTAGGACCTCACCTCAATCTCACGCGGGCGGTATAAAGGTTTAAATCAGAATTCGTTATATTATAAGTTGATACGGGCCGCTTAAGACCCCGTTTAAGTTGACGCGAGCCGCGAGAGATCAATACACGCAAAGACATCCGGTGCTGACACGTGTCGACATCGTGTCGAGTCTACTTGATGACCGGGCTAAGCTATAGAGTTGACCAGGTTTGACGCGGGCCGCGTAAACCTTGCCTGTGTTTTACGCGGGCCGCGACAGGACTAGAATCAGCAACTATATATAGAACGCACCAGTTTACGTTTTTCGTCGCTCATTCTCAATTCTCAAATCACAATTTCTGAAGTAGTAGACATTATAGTCGGGTATTATACCCCTAATTAGCGAGGTTCTGCTCCGTTGTAAGTATTATAACCCCTGTTTCATTATAGTTACGCTGCCCGATTGATTTAGGGTTCCGTAACAACTGTCGTGGTTCTGCCCGACGTAGTTATTGGAATGCCGTCTCGGGAAGGGTATCATTAATAATTTCAAAGGGTTATGATACTAACCAATGTACATTTGTATAAATTATAGATTATATCCAGGAAAACCTTACGAGAAGCCTAAGATAGCAAAGTGAGTTTATCATCTTTTTGTTAATGTTTTTGGAATAATTTACAAAACCTTAATTATTTTACAATGTGATTAAGCGGTGATTGAGTCTTTGTAGTTCTTCAATTACTGCCGGTATGTTGGGGTTTTGTATACAAAATTTGTACTACTTGTGAGTAGTAAGTCAAGGTTGACAGTACGTTACCATTGGACAATGAGTTAGCCAATGTGTAATATGACCCACAAGTCAGTGGATTGATAGTACCAAATGGAGTAATTGTGTAGACATAAACATTGTAATCGTCCTCGATACTGTTTTAATCGATAAAATGTTACTTGATTAAACTGGGATTCACTCACCAGTATTTTCGACTGACAAATGTTTTTAAAACGCGTTTCAGGTAACCCAATGTGACAGCCAATTAGTAGAAAGCCAGCTGGAGAGCACTAAAGGCTTGGGGATAATGTGGCTATAAAGGTTACCTAATAAACGATGTTTTAAATTCAATAAGATAGGGTTTATCCCTATAAATGTATTGTAATCAGAAACTTGGATTTTATCCATGAGATTATTAATATAAAATATGGTGGTTTTACTCTGATAAATATTTCCTAACTACGGTCCTGATGAAAATTCCGCTGTGAGATTAAATAACCTGATACCACCACAACTGAGATCGCGTCCGCCCGTTCCCGGGAATAAGGGATCGGGGGTTGCGACATACGGGCATCCCACTTTACCTTCACAATCGGTACATGCTTCTTTCGAAGCTTCTTAACCTGTCGATCTTCGATCGACAAAGGTTTTTCAACAAACTTTAAGCTCTCATCTATATGCAAATCCTAATGTGCTCTTCAGGCAGGTTTAGCTTGTAAGCCATTGTTCCGACACATTCGATGATCTCAAATGGTCCTATATATCTTGGGCTCAACTTGCCCTTCTTACCAAAACGCATCACCCCTTTCCACGGTGATACCTTGAGTAACACTTTGTCACCCACCTCAAACTTCAGAGGTTTACGCCTTTTATCTGCGTAGCTTTTCTGCCTATCCCTGACAGCTTTGAGACGATCGCGTATCTGCACAATCTTGTCTGTCGTCTCCAGGACTATATCGGGTCCTGTTAGTTGGACATCTCCAACTTCCGCCCAGCAAACTGGCGTCCTACACTTTCTTCCATACAAGGCTTCGAAAGGTGCAGCTTGAATACTCGAATGATAGCTATTATTATATGAAAATTCAATCAATGAAAGATGATCATCCCAACTTCCTCCTAAATCAATAACACAAGCTCGTAGCATATCCTCGAGTGTTTGTATCGTACGCTCGCTTTGGCCATCCGTCTGAGGATGATAAGCAATGCTGAAATTTAACCGGGTGCCTAAAGATTACTGAAAGCTTTTCCAAAAATGCGATGTGTATCTTGTATCCCTATCAGAGATAATAGACACTGGCACTCCATGGAGAGATACAATCTCATCCACGTATAGCTGAGCTAACTTGTCAGAGTTGTGTGTTTCCTTAATAGGTAAGAAATGGGCAGACTTGGTCAACCTGTCGACTATAACCCAAATAGTATCATTTCCTCGCTTTGTTTTCGGTAACTTAGTGATGAAATCCATAGTTACCATTTCCCATTTCCAGGTGGGAAGTTCCGGCTGTTGCGGCAAACCTGACGGCTTTTGATGCTCCGCTTTAACTTGTGTGCACTTCAGACATTTGGCCACATAAGTGGCTATAGACTTTTTCAAGCCTATCCACCAATAATTTGCCTTTAAATCCTGGTACATCTTATTACTGCCAGGATGGACTGAATATTTGGAGCTATGAGCTTCTTGAAGAATCACATCTCGAAGTCCTCCATAAATTGGAACCCATATTTGTCCATTTAATCTTAGGATCCCATCCTTGCCATACGACAACTGCTCAGCAGTTACGCCCAACTTTTCATTTGGATAGTTAGCCTCTAATACAGCTTCTTTTTGAGCGGCTAACAACTTTTCATTCAAGCTGTTCTTCAATTCAATGCTCTTGGCATTGATCCTAATGGGCTTAACCTTTTCCTTTCTGCTCAAGGCATCGACGACTACATTCGCCTTGCCTGGATGATATCGGATTTCACAGTCATAATCGTTCAGTATCTCCATCCATCGATGCTGTCTCATCTACAAATCCTTCTGGTTGAACAAGTGTTGAAGGCTTTTATGATCAGAATAGGTCACACACTTGGTACCATATAAATAATGCCTCCAAAGTTTTAGTGCAAATACAACGACACCCAATTCCAAGTCCTGGGTGGTGTAATTCTTTTCGTGCACCTTTAATTGTCGGGAAGCATATGCAATGACCTTGCCTCTTTGCATAAGTACACAACCCATTCCAGTATGTGATGCGTCGCAGTATACTACAAACTCTTCAATTCCTTCAGGCAATGTCAAAACCGGAGCATTGCTCAATTTTTGCTTAAGAATCTCAAAGGATTCTTGTTGTTTAGGACCCCAATCAAACTTTATATTCTTTCGAGTCAAAGAAGTCAAGGGTGCAACAATCCTTGAGAAATTTTCAATAAAACGCCTATAGTATCCTGCCAGACCCAAGAAGCTGTGAATCTCTGTGGGCGTCTTCGGTTCTTGCCAATTCATGATGGCTTCAATCTTAGCGGGATCCACCTGGATACCACACTCGCTAACCATATGTCCAAGAAATTGGACTTCACGAAGCCAAAACTCACATTTTGAAAACTTGGCGTAGAGCTTCTCTTGCTGAAGAAGTTTAAGGATACATTGAAGGTGCTTTTCATGATCAGCCTGATTCTTTGAGTAAATGAGTATGTCATCAATAAAAACAATGACAAACTTATCCAAATAGGGTTTACAAACGCGATTCATGAGGTCCATGAACGCTGCTGGTGCATTAGTGAGCCCGAAAGGCATCACTAAGAACTCGTAGTGACCATAACGGGTTCTGAATGCAGTCTTATGCACATCTTCATCTCTGACCTTCAGCTGATGGTAACCTGATCTCAAGTCAATCTTGGAGACGTAACTTGCTCCTTGAAGCTGATCGAACAGATCGTCGATCCTGGGCAATGGATATATGTTCTTCATTGTAACCTTGTTTAGCTCGCGATAATCGATGCATAGATGCATCGAGCCATCCTTCTTCTTTACAAACAGAATTGGTGATCCCTAAGGAGATGAGCTAGGTCTAATAAATCCTTTTGCCAACAAATCATCCAATTGAGTTCTTAACTCTTTCATCTCAGTTGGTGCCAACCGGTAAGGTGCTCTTGCAACTAGTGCTGCTCCAGGAATAATGGCAATTTTGAACTCCACTTGCCTATCTGGAGGTAACCCAGGTAGTTCTTCAGGGAATACATCTGGATATTCAGAAATGATAGGGATGTCTTCGATCTTGGGCTTTGGTTCATCAATAGTCACTTGTGCCATGACACAACCCTTCTTCATACACCTTGACGCCTTAAGCATAGACACTTGCTTAGGCAACCCATGCTGGGTATCTCCCTGAATTGTCAACGGCTCACTATAAGGAGTTTTAATAACCACTTGTTTCTTATCACAAACGATCTGAGCTTGGTTATGAGATAACCAATCCATGCCTATTACTATGTCGAATCCAGCTAGTTTCAAAGGAAGCAAAGACAACGGAAAAGAGTGGTTCCTAATGGATATAAAACATCCATCTAACATGGTTGAAGCAGTTTCTATGGTACCATCAGCCAATTCTACTTCATACTTTATGCTTAGGGTTTTAACAGGCAGATTTAATAACTTACAAGATTTATTGTCTACAAATGACTTATCTGCACCCGAATCAAATAATACCCTTGCATAAACATCATTGATAAGAAAGGTACCTGTTATCACGTTGTCGTTTTGAATGGCCTCCTGAGCATTCATCTGAAAGACCCGAGCAATGGTCTTTTTACCTTCTTCATGTTTCTTTACATACTTTGGGCAGTTGGACTTGATGTGCCCCTTCTCGTTACAGTTGTAACAAGTAGCATCCTTTATTTTCTTGCAATCCAACGTTTTATGTTCACTTGATTTGCAAATCCCACAAGCCCTAGGTTGCGATTGGGATTTTAATTCGAACCTGTACTTTCCCAGATGACGCTTCTTACAGGTCTTACACTTGGGTTTTTCACCTGACTGTTGGTTATCCTTCTTGAACCCTAAACTCTTCTTGTTCTCAGAGTTCCCCTTATGTTTCTTCTCAGAACGGCGTGAGCTCTCATCCTCACGTTTCCTTTTTCCCCCATCAGAGTTCCTAAGCGATCTCTGCCTGACCGCATCAAGAGTAAGGGATAACGGCAAATCATCCACTGACCTAAAGGTAGTAGGTCTTGATGCTTTCACACTTGCCTTAATCTCTGGAGCTAAACCTCCAATCAAACGAGCTATGCGTTTTGGTTCCGGTGTGACTAAGTATGGAACCAAACGTGACATAGTGTTGAAGCTCGTAAGATATGCTTGACAGTCTAAGGTTTTCATAACCAAAGTTAAGAAATCAGTCTCAATCTTCTCAACTTCATGTTGAGGACAAAAATTTTCTTTAATTAGAGCAACAAACTGCTCCCAAGTCAAGTTGTATAACAGAATCTTCCCTGTAGCTTGGATTAGTGACCTCCACCAAGGTAGAGCTTCTCCTTTAAATGATTGTAACACAAACTTCACAATGTCCTGTTCAGCACAACCACTAATATCAACCATTGTGTCCATCTCATCTAGCCATGTCATGCAATCGATGGCTCATTTCTCCCCTATGAAGTCTCTGGGCTTGCAGGAGACGAAATACTTATACGAACAGGTTTTAGCGCGTGGCTCTTGATTGAGCACTACTTTCTTAGATGGAACACTCCTCTGATTCGATGAGTGATGAGATTCGCTCTTGCGAGCTGTATGAGTCTTATAGGGTGGTTTTGAATGTGGTACAGACTGAGTTCTGACGCGGGTACCACTTGATTCATTAAACTGTCTGTCAAGAGCTCGAGTAACAACATTATCTATTAATGCTTGCAGTTCCGCACCAGCTACATTAACTCTGGTAGTATCATTATTCTCCCTCGGGTGGTTGTTAACCTCATCTGATCCAACCATGTAGCTTGATTGCTACATAACATATTAATAATGATTCATT
The DNA here is from genome assembly GCA_030545235.1 of Helianthus tuberosus. Taxonomy (NCBI): domain Eukaryota; kingdom Viridiplantae; phylum Streptophyta; class Magnoliopsida; order Asterales; family Asteraceae; genus Helianthus; species Helianthus tuberosus. The sequence goes on along the minus strand of CM060418.1, from coordinate 156,627,311 downwards.
CAGAAGTCTATTATGGAATTGTCATTTATGGCAATTCATTAATCATGGTAACTATGAACCATATTGGTTAATTTAATTCATTTAAATTTTCATTATATTTTATCCCTGTTATAAATTATTAAAGATAATAGGGTGGCATACAAAAGGCCAAGTCACAAGGACAATTTAATTCATAGGCCATGATCTTATAGGATCGAGGCATTAAGGCTTGAACGTAGTTCATTACCTTTTCTTGACAGGGAGTCGTAGACTACAACTGTCTTTTGTCTCAAAGGACAATAAATATGGCCCGTAGGCACTACATCACTAATGGATGTTTTAAATAATAATGAAAGAAATTGAAAGAATCCAATATAAGGATGACTTATGTGATTTTATCGAATCACATTTGCCAGGAGTGTTAACATGTTTTCAGATCTTAACAAGAAATTAAATCTTAAAAAGGAACTACCATCATGGCTCTGTCTTAATATGACACATAGGCTAGGTTTTTGCCTTTAAGATTTTCTTTAGTATTTATTGGCAGATCAAAAAAAAAAATGAAATGTTTTATGTTGATTTATTTCATATAATATATTTATACATATAATGACAAAATGAAATTTTTGAACTAAAACATTCCACTAAATTAAGAAGGAGTACACAGGTGCCCTAAACTGGACTTTTACTTAAATAATCTTGCCCACGCATGGGCTAAAACGAAAATACAAGTCCTCGCAGGGACTGAATACATAAATAGATGTCCACACAGGGACTTAATTGAAATAAAGAAATTACAATACAAATAAATAAGGAATCTTCAAAAATCCCTCTTCTTCTTCCCCTTGATCAGATTCGCCAGACCCTTAAGAAATCCCCGGTGGCTCCTACGCTCCTCTTGAACCTCTCGTTCCACCTGGCTCAACCTCTAAAGAATCTCCTGTTGTTGCGGTGGCGGGATCAGCGGCGGCTGCGGAGGTTGATCAGGTGGTGGGTATTGGCACCCATATGCTTGGTACCCAGATTGGTACGAAGCTGCATAGGGCCCTTCTGGGTGAAGAGCATTGTAGTTTGCCGCTACGAGATATGGGTCAACATCAGGGGCATTGTAGTAGTTGTACCCCGGGTAGGCTGGCTGCTCAAAAGGCTTATACGCACTGCACCGGCGTAGGAAGGTATTGGGTTATCAAAACCCATATGTGGTGGTGGTGGTGCGACTGGCGCAGAGTCGACTTCTGATACAGGGTTTGAAGGCCCACCCATCTGCGGGTCTTCATATAGTGGCGGGTAGTGACTGCCACTTGAATGTTGAGGGGTGCTGAAGTGGAAACCCCCTCACACGGACCTCCGTGCACCTGATCTCCTTCGCCTCGGTGGTTCTGGAGGCGGCTGCTGCTCTGGCGGTGGTGGTGGCGGTGGCGTAACCGCCTGGAAACGTGAATCCTCAGAGGGATCCTGCTGCTGCTGAGGTGGGTTGAAAGGGGGAGTAAACTCCCAGTTGTATGTGGTAAACCTTGCTTCATAGCTGTCTGGACCCTGATAAGGTGATCCATGAAAAGATGACCCGTCTGAAATCTCTATAGGATGCGTGGGCGTCCCAGTTAGTGGCTTGGCAGGATCCGGATCTTCATCCATATCCATTTCTTGATCACCGGAAAAATGATCTTCTGGTCCCAATGGGTTATAACCCATTGGTTCTTCACTCACGTTAGCCGGATTAAACCGGCTCTGAAAGTAGGGGTTGGGTCTTGGAAGGCCCGGTGAGATCCCGATCATCGCAACGAGAGGTAGGAGTGGTGAGAGTTATTGGGCTCATTTTCTTATTGCGGCCCAAAGGAGTGGTGGTAAAAGGGTGATGAACTAAGCGAGACAGATCGCCTCGCGGGTTCCAAATACGTCCTCCAATCTTCCTGAGGACTAGTGCTCATAGTTGCTGACGGAGTTCGCCGGTGTGAAGGCCCGGCCTCATGATCGTTAGGAGCAGTGAATGGCACCTTGCCTCGTCCTCCTCTCCTGAATCTTGGTGGCATTTTCTTGATCCTGTCAAAACAAACAAAAGAAACAACAACAGAAAGCAATAAAATTAGGATTAGTCCTATGTCGTTAGCCTAGACTCGGAGGTCAAGGAATGTGCAAACTGTGTCATTGAGATTAAACACAAAAGGCTAGTGTTTAATTCACTCAATGTTGGCTCAGATACCAACCTGTCACACCCCGATATTTCCACGTATTACCGGTGGGCCCGGTGGGGAGGTATCGTGACGTAGTTGATGTCATCATAGTCAAACAATCACAGTTCAATGCACAGCGGAAGTCTAAAGGTAATAATATTACAAACCGATTGAAAGTTACATTATTTATTACAAAACGGGTTGTAAGATGGATCCACAGGCGGATCAAAGATAAAAGAAATATTGTTCAACAGATTTAAGTATCACAAGCTTGCAAGACTCTTTATTTGATACTAGGAGTAGCCAGCCCATTTCGCTTAGCACCTGCACTTAACCTTTTTGGAAAATACGTCAGTTTTCACTGGTAAATACAATTAACCGACTCATTTGAAAATGTTTAAGAAAATTGATTTAAATGCACAAGGCACAAATAATCTTTTATAACTTGGGATAATTATTTAAAAATAATCTTGTAAAAGAATTATATGTTTGTTATACGTTCAATAGCCCGGGCTAAATACCGGGTTAAAGATTAATAGACACACCACATAATATAACCCACGGCGAGTTATTCTCGAACAAGCAGGTATATCATTTTACATACGCACCGGCAGGTGTATGCCTACACCCCGTGCTTAAGTCGTGGCCATTTCAATGAATGAGCCGAGGATATCCAGGACATGGTCATTAACCCCCCAAAGGCTTAAAACAAACAAAACAGATTAAACGGGTTATCTCAATGATTTAACCTTCATACGATTAAAGATTCAATACCCAACCAAGCGGTATTTTATATACCGTACCCCAAGCCCGTATAAGGGAAAAATAAGTTAAAAGTATTTACTTGAGCAAAATACAAATTTATCTCAGCTGTATAACAATTCAGCAAGTGCAAATATCTTTTATTGGGCTCCTAAATCTGGAACGAAGGTTTTAATAACCTATTAGATTCCTAACGGGTCTTACTTAAGTTTAAACTTAGACCGGTTAGTTTTAAAGAAAGGTTTACGGTTCAAAACGCAAGATTAAGCGAAGACCGGATTAGAATGTGATTTAGACCCGACACGTATGAAGACTTGTATAATATGGTAAAACTAAACACATTCTGGATTTTGAGGTAAAAATGATAAGGTTTGACCCATTTCGTTCAATTTATGCAAACTAGTCACATAAACCGCACCGAACGCGAAAAATGCATAACGGGTAACCAATTGAGTCATGAACAGGTTCCTTAAGTTAATATGCTTAAAATGTGTTACGATATCAGTAGGATACCTTCCATTATGCCCAAAACGAATTTAAAATCAATTTAAGCCCCGAAGGGGTATTTTGGTCATTTTAAAGATTATAAAAGAGGTTAAATGACAATCTGAGGTTCTGGTCTAAAATGATCAGTAAAAATATTTATTTTAGTAGGTTATATCAGTAAGATATTAAACATATGTGAAATTTATCATCTATGGCCAAACTATGCACCGTAGGGGCATTTTGGTCATTTCACATAAGCTTTAAGGGTTAAATTTGGAAATCTGATTTCAAAACTTTTACTTACTGTTAAGGTATCAAAATTTACTTATAACATCAGTAGGTAATGGGTCTTAAATGTTAAAGATAGTTTTAACCCATACTATGTGTTTAAAACGCGTAAAAAGTCGGTTTTAGGCGATTTTCAGGTTATATAAGGAAAGCTGAGATTTTTATCAGTTCAGAAGGCTTAAAATATTTTATTTAACATATGAATTCAGTAGAAAAAGATTTGATATCAAAATGTTATGTAAAACTCATTTTATTAGTAAAAAGGGTATAACCGTCAATTACCGAATCAAAGCAAGAACCCCATGTTATGATCAGTTTAAAAATTAATAAAAATCTCCAAAAGTCCCAAAATATTATATTACATCAGTGGGTAAAAATTTTGGTGTCAAAATTTTGGTTTAAATAGGTTTTATGCCAAAAATGCCGTTTAATTAATAAAAAGGCTTCAATTTACGATATTGAGCATAACTCCTAATTTAGACCACAAACTGACGTCAAAATTTTAGGACATGTTTATAAATCTGTAACAAAGGTTTTTGTCCTCTCACATTTCCAAAAATCTCGTTTTTATATCAAAAGGGCATAATGGTCAACAATTAAGCACTTAACGGAAACATGCAAATGATTCGGATTACAAAGGAACCATATTGTATAATCTCAAAGTGTTGTACTAACATGTAATATGGTCCTAATGGAACCCTAAGGCATATCTAAACTAAGCTAAATCGGGTCAGAACTGAAAGTCAAAGCAAAAGTCTACTTTTGCGACATTCGGTTCCGAACCGAGCCTAAACTCAGAATTGTCAGGTTGAACATGCCTAGACATGTTCTTACATTATTTACCAAGTTATTTTAGTGTTAAAATATGTTCCATAACTTATACATTATCAGTTATGAATTTATTTGCAAAAATAGCTTCTGTTGACTTTTTAATATTAAGTTTGACCCGACAATTAACCAAGTTAGAGTGATAATCAGTGGGTGCCCTTTTAAGGGTTTATTACCCACATAATTACCAACTCATAGCCACTTTCAATTAGAATAATGGCTAGACCATTAGTGATTAATCACTAAGTCAAAGCTTAATTACGATGACTTTGACTTTTGGTCATTAAACTAATAAAACTTGAACTTAAGAGGTTAAGAATGCTTACAATGGTCCTTAATACAAATTTGGAACCTAAGAAAACTTGCTTGAACTCCAGGAAGCTCCAGAGGAAGCAATATGAAGTGATTTTGAGAATGTGCAATTGAACTAGCAAACAAAGGGCCCTTATATATCAATTCTAGAGCTCCAAGATTGATCCACATGCGCCTAAAAATGATCTCTGATGATTCCAGGTGTCCCATATGCATGTAATACTATTGGCTCAGTCCCTGGAATCGAAAACAAGCTTTCTAAGGCGGTGGAACTAGCTGGACATGCAGCTGTCCACATCTTTCTGCAACTGGCACTTCTACGCGGGCCGCGTAGCTCTTTAAGAGTCTTACGCGGGCCGCGACACTCCTAAGTTACCGGAAACAAAATTTCAGACTTGGCAGTTTTGGTCCCTGGTCCTTCGAAACTTTATTTAACTTTCGTTTATTGCACTTTCAACCCCCAAATTTAACTTTTAAGGGTCTTGAGTCTTTAAACATTTATCAATAAGCTTTCGGTTAGTTACAAGGTCACCTGAACGGTCTTGAATTGCAACATTAACGCATTTGACCCTTATTACTTGTAATTACCACTTTGATTATTTATGTGCGTCGAAACTCAACGAATTTATTATCCAACATTCATGGAAGTATAAGGAAGTATTACAAAGTCTCGTAAACGTTAAAAGGTCACTCAGAGGTAACTTTAAACATGTTGACACATTTAACCCTTATGCTTTGTAAACCTTTCCATTTAAGCACAAACGACTTTCTAAGTTCGGTATTTTATTCATTAAAGAATACGAACGTCGCGTGAGGTCGATCAGAGGCACAAGTTAGGCATGTTGACAACTATGTTCAACTATTTCAAAGTTGGACGGGTCGAATAAGGAACGAAGTTTGATGTTCGCAAGTGATGAAATTTCACACGAACAAGTCAAACGAGTTAAACTAAAGAATAACATTTGATAATATAAGTAAGCGCGAACCGAATAAATAAAAGCGCGAGATGTTAACAAATCTATATGAAGGGTTATGGGTAAGCATAGAAAGGAATAACGTAAACCAGTGAAACTGGAGAATTAAAAACATTAAGATAGAGAACCCGGGTAACGGGCAGTAAATGAATATAAGTATGAACCGGATAACGGTAAGTGTAGGACAAACCGACGTGTAAATGACATTAGAAGTCATAAAGTCGGAAAGATAATTCGAAAGAAAACAAACGTAGCCTTAGACTGCAGTCAAGGTCAAATGAAATCCAAAAAGCAAAAGTAAATAATTCTAGACATAAAAAGGGGTGCCTTGGCGCCATATATATATATATATATATGTATATGTATATGTATGTATGTATGTATGTATGTACAGTTGAATAAAGACTCGAATAAAAGATGATCTACGAGATTATCATAACCTACGGAATTATAATTAATGTTAAGTCTACAGGACCAAAAGGCCCTCGGGTCACGAATAGAAAGAAACGAACTGATGGAGTTTCACCTTAGAAGGTGGAAATCTAAAAAAAAAAAGCCCGTGAGGCTATGTGAAGTAACCTACGGGTCAATATTGTAAAGCGAGGAAACTAGTTGTAACTTCCCGCGTAAAATAATAACGAAAAGTAACATTAGTATAAAAGCGATGGGTTTCGCTAAGTCAATCGAACGGGTTAAAGCGAAGAGATCACGAAGAGTCTGGTTAACAAAAGTGAGGGCTTTCACTAAAACATTTAAACGGGCTTAAATGACAACAGAATTCACATTTTTTTTAAATTGTGTTACGTCACAAAAAGGGCGAAGTCATTACCGAAACGACAGCGGAAGGGGATAAATCCGTGGACGTAAATTCCTTGAAATTGACATGAGTTAAAAAGAAAACGTTAAACTAAAATACAGTTTTATTGAGAAATAACGTTTTAACAAATATAAATATTATGAGATGAATTGGAAAACGGAAAACACTAAAAGAAATGGGTGCGTTGAAAACGAAACCTGGTTTGTTTGATTAAACCAATGAAATACGTAAATAAGGTTTCGGGGACGAAACCTCTTTAAGGGGGGTAGACTTGTAACACCCCGAAAACGGATTTGGTAATCAAACCACATTAATACTAAAAGACGGGTAAAGTGCCGTTAGTGATAAAAGTAACTCGGTAAATATTAGGATTTAAATAAATAAACCTAATATTAAATAAAAGTTGAACGGAAACTTTTGCGGAAATAAAAGTATATAAACAGCCCGAGATAACGGGACTTAAAATAAACCGAGTCGTACCCGAGGATATAAATCTTTATATTATAAAATTTAATGTCAGATATAAATGAGATGAAATAACTAGGAATATATAACCTTGTTAATCACAAGTCTTGTAGTAATGAGAAAACATGATTAAAACACCCTAAATAAAACTTGGGAAAAATCGAGGGTGTTACATGGATAGTGGAAATCTGTTTTGTTGTGTATTTTAAATGACGAACCTAATTACATTATGTTGTAAACTTTTAAATTGTAAAAGGTTTTAATTAACCAGTATTTTCAATGTATATGTAATCCTAATTACATGATTGTTTTCGTAAACTATACGTTAAGACCTGAATTTATAGAATGGGTGTTACATGGATAGTGGATATCTGTGTCATCTCCCATTGGTATATACAGGGTCGGCTCAACGTTTTAAGTGGCCTAAAGCAAAATCAAATTTTAGGGCCCTTTTCGAATTAAGTGCTCAAGTATTAAGGCATTAAACAACTTTTAACAAAATCAATAACGAATAAGGAACATAACATAATCATTTGTTGCAAATGAACTTTGCACTAAAACAGGTAGGCACAACTACTATTTCCAGATAAACTAAGTTTGACTTTTTAGCCTAATTAAACTGAATGGTGGGCACCTTTTTTGTTGGTTTCCTGCTTGCTTAGTTTCTCTATTATGTTGTAAACCCTATGCACAGTAGCCCCAGACATCTATCTCTATTATTAAAGCAAAATAATTTTGCCACATCACCTGCTGATGTGGCATACCTACTTAGGCTGATAATTGTGTGTTTGAGCGGCAAAATGAATTTCCTCTGTTCTCCTTCACTTTTGTGAGCGGCAATAAGTTCCTCCATTCTCCTTCATTTATTTGTGAAACCGCTGTGTTCTTGGTATGGAAAGTACAATAAAACCTCAATCACTTTAAAATCTTCTACAAAATTATGAATACGTTTCCATTATTATCCTAATTTCTTCTCAATCAATTCCAATCATCTCCAAAATAATGAAATTGTTCCCTTATCAATTGTAAACCCTAGATGTATAACAGATTTTGCAATTGCAAAAATAACAAGGCCTCTTCATCTGTTGCGGTGGTTTGATGGTGGTTGTGGTTACGGTGGTTGTGCCTTCAGAAGCTAGGGTTTCTTAATCTTCCGCCTTTCTGTTTCTCTCTCTTTCTCCATTGCCATTGAAGAAGGGTTTCTCCATCTCTCTCCTATGCTCCAATCTCCAGTCCACCGCTCTCCGTTCACTTGATTAGGTTACTTTGAATTATGCTTTTACGAGTATGTGTATTTGTTTTATCTTTGTTCATCGCATTTTTGTGAATGTTTTTTCAGGTTACGGATTACTCCCTTTTGTTCATCGCATTTTTTGTGAATGTTTTTTCAGGTTACGGATTACTCCCTTCAATCGGTGTGTTATCTCTGAGCTTTCAGATCTACACAGGTATGCTTCATATTTTTTACTTTATTTTTCAATTTGTTTGTCTTTGTCAGCCGATTTTAGGGTTTTTAGGGCTTATTGTTTTCGTTTCCTTATTCTTTTGAAGATGTATTGTAAGCTTTTATGTTATGAGACTGTTACTGATACGTTGTGCAGATTTGGGATGGATCTGGACCTGTATGAACCCTTATTTCTCTGAATATGTGAATAAGGGGAAAATCCCCCAATTTTGAAAGTTTTTAGGCATGAAAGTGAATATCTATCTAGAGTAAATTTTAAAAGCTCTTATATATGGCTCTTTTGATATTTGAAATTCTAAACACGCTGATTATTTCTATTATAAGATGCTATAATTTTTTTTTCTTTTTGATTGCATATAAATATATCTATCATAATTTGAAGGTTGGTTAAGGAGATTGAGTTTATTTAGGTCGATGCGTAAATAACATGGGTTCTTCCCTTCCTGAAGCTGTGGTTGAGACTGGTTAGGGGCAAAATGAGTTTAGGTGAAAATGGGTTTGGAGCAAACTGAGATCGGGTCAAAACAGGTTTGGAGCAAAATGAGGCAGGGTCAAAATGGATCATTTAAAAAAACTATTTTAAATAGCATATTCTATTCAAACTGATTTTAACCCATTTGGGTAAATTCATTAGATGTGGTATGCTGTTTATTGATCTCTCTTTGATTGATCAGAGGATGCTTTTCGGTAATCAAAGGATCTGATTAATTGATTGATCAATTACATTTCATTTGTTGAATCTCCAGGTATGTGATTATGATCTTATTATTATTATTATTATTATTATTATTAGTAGTAGTAGTAGTAGTAGTAGTAGTAGTAGTAGTAGCAGCAGCAGTAGTAGTAGTAGGGTTCATCGATTTATGTAAAGTAAATTGTTGACCGCATTTGGTTTTTGTTTTTTGTAGAATATTTAATAAAAAGATACTCAAGTTTTTGACTTTGTTATATTTTCAGATAAAAAAGGTTACTGTTGCTTATAACAAAGGTTTAGACCCATCAAAGTTGAACTTCGGTTCAGGTGCTTATAGACATGAGGTAAGTGATTGTGGTTATGTTCTTGATTGGTTGATTAAGAGTTATTTAGTTGTGCTTGATTCATGATTATGCAAATTAATTTGTTGTTGATGATGATAGGAAGGGAAACCTCTGGTTCTCAATGTTGTAAAGAGGCAGAACAAAAGCTTTTCGATGACCTGTTACGTAACTTATTCTTATACCCGTAATTTGATTCGAATTTGTTGATCTTCAGTTGGAACTGATTAAGTAAATTATCTTACAATTTAACTGAGGAATCTGTAATTTTGTTATGATTTGGATTCATTTTTGTTGAATTTGTTTATTGTATGTAGAAAAGAACGGATGATACTGACGGTCAGCGATTCCTTACCCAGCTGTTCCGGCAGAGATTTAAGGTAGGTGTATGATCGTTGATATGAATTTAGTAATCGGCATTTTTCGTTGGTTATTGGGTTTTTATACAAGGCATTTGCATTTAAAAAAAGAAGCATCTACTTAAGTTGACCTTGCTTTGTAATTTAAGTTGATTACATGGGATTAGCAAATCAGAAATTTGAGAGAATTAAATGATCTATAGTTATGTTAAGCGGACAGAAGTTGAGCTCCACTGATTCGTAAAATTTGGTTTTTCAGGTGTTTAATATGCGGATTGGTGAAGCATTTGAGGCTGATCATCTCGACTCTACACTTCCTAGGTATGATTTATTGACGTTTTCGTTTGATTTTGGAAATGATTGTAGGGTTTGCTACATTAAGCGGTGTTTTCATTTGAACTTTGATATTTAACTATTTTTTGTAACTTAAGGAAGTACATTGTTATTGAACATATCGTTAATTCTTATATATATATAGGCGAGCTCTAGCGGGTTAGTCAGGTTTGATTTATACCATTGCTTGTCGGTGTGTGAAGAAAGGTCGTGAAGAGCGACCGCCGATGGCTGAGATTGTAAAAGAACTTGAGTTTTCACTCAAGCAACAAGTAGTCTTAATTTCTTATTGTTTTCTGAAAGCTTCCAATTCTTGAATGTTAATTGAATGAAGAAAAGATAAAACTTTTTTTTACAGGAGATGCGACTGGATTTTCCAGATCACTTTATTTAAATGACGTTTTGCTCCAAGTGAGGCATCAGATGATTCATTCATTTTCAAGTTTAAAAACTGGCAGAAAAGTGATTTTCTTGGCCGTGGTGTGTTTTGCAATGTTTACAAAGGTTATAACAAGTAAGTAAGGCTTTTAAGCTCACATAATTAATGATAATTTGTCTTCTAATTGCTGATGCCTTTCTCCTTTTGTTAGGTTTATAACAAATATGTCTTAATTAATGTAAAGGTTAGGAGTGAGTTCGCTAGGTATTATGCTTGAATTACTTAAAGTAGTCGGTGTTTCTTGGATAGACACTTATCGTTTCATGCCACCTGCACCATTGGTGTCTTTCTATAACTATAAAAATCATAGAAAGGAATTGACTAACAGTGATAAGTGGAAATAAATAAGATTTAATAATAGAATTAGGTAAGTAGTGTAGTTTTCACAATCTAGCTGTAACAACTCTTATTAAAAAGTCCTATTTATTACTTTAATTGACCAATAGGAAACCCTAATTGAGAAACCAAGTGATTCTGCATAAACCTTAAAATTTTCAGAATAATCGGAATCAGGATCAAGGCCCCTAAAACTCAGGGGGGTAAAACCTAGTCGGTAATATCCACACAGTTTGTTGTCGAAATTGAAAATAAACGAGCCACCAACACAGCTGAGCTACCTGGACACGAAGCAACCCTAGGGTAGAATAGGGTCTCTCGCGCCACGCGACGCGCACAAGGGGATCTTTCGCGTGGCGCGAGGGGGACGAATTTTGGGTATAAATAGAGGGCAGTGGGACTGGATACTATGCGTTTGTTCGACGTTCAATTTCAATTTGTACTTTGAGTTATAGTCGAAACAGTCTTAAAACACACACAATTCACGAAGTGCTGCCGCAATAACAGGGTAATAACTCGATCGCTGCTACGATTCGATGTCCGATCGATTAAACTATCCAATGGATGTTTAAGTGCTACTCACATTAGGGTTATGCTTTGTCATTTCGTCGTTAAATCGATGGATGTTTAAGTATTGCACTTTGTCATTCGATGTGAGGGTTTAATCTCTTGAGTTATCGTAAATGCTGTATTAGTTACTAACCTAGTTTGTGTGCATTGTTATTTAAACTAGGTTAAAAGGCTAATCAGTAGGCTAGGCTCTGCTCAAATAAATCTGCAAAGTGAGTCATTCTCTTTTTATCAAATTACTTTCAAAATCATGTTGATTTTCAAAGATTATAATTACAGTGATTAAGTTTATGTAATCACCAAGTTACAGCCGGTATGTGGGGTTTTGTATACATTACTTGATAATCTTCACCATTGGGGCAGCCAAGGGGTGATATGACCATAGTCACAGACACCATTGGACAACGGGAGGGCCAATGGGTCGAGTAACAAATACCGTGGGTAGTTGGTTTGATATCAGGAAACATTGTAATCTCTCTTAATACTGTAAATTATAACCAATGTGTCATTTTAGTAAAAAGAATGATTCACCAGTATTTCCCGCTGACAAAACCTTTTTCAAACATGTTTCAGGTGATCTGTTGTGATCAAAGGAAAAGTGCCGTGAAACACTACAAGCTTAAGGAAGTGGCTCAATATAAAATAAAGAAACATGTTTTGTAAAAATAAAGATTTCTCCGTGAAATCATATGATTGTAAATTACCGGGATTTTATCTCGAGTTGTGAAATAAAATAATCAGGAAATTTCAGTTTTAAAAAGATCCTGAAGAAAACTTCCGCTGTTAAATAAATACCACAGGATTTTCTGTCCCGCGGCTCCTGAAACGGGTCAAACCGGGTCGGGGGCCGTGACAGAAAAAGGTGGTATCAGAGCCACTAATTTAAGCCAATTAAGTATCTAGAAAATACTTAATTTTACTAATTACTATTATGTGATTATGTGTTTTATTATCTGAATATTTGTGTACAGTATGGGTAAGCAAAAGCTTTCAAACATCTATCTTAAATTAGATAGGTCATCAAAAGAGAAGGGAAGTTCATCCTAAACAAATTCCTCAAAACCCTATGCAAATCCGGAAGAAGGAATATTTGTCCGTAAGGCACAATATGAGGAACCACTTTCTCCTAATAAAAGAGGTTTGATTATTAGGAAAAGTCAGGAGAAAATAAAGAAAAGAAAAGAGAGCTAATCAGAAAACCCAAGAACTAGGCAATAACCCACCATGGGAAGACAAGTTAGATGAAAAATGGGCAGATCTCTATATGCTAGCCACTGTAGCAGTAAATGCAAATCTTTAGCACCCTTACCACCTACAATCCAGAAACCTTATCCAGTAAATAAATAAGTTTATAAAGTAAACCCTAAGGTGTTTTAATTTTCAGTTATTCTGTAGTCCCACAGTATGCAATAATAATAATAATTATCTATGAGATTTTGTTATAAAATTTTAACTTAGTAATTTTTATCATATTTTGCATATGTGCTAAACAGCATGAGTGACTTGTCTGAAGCCCTTCAAAATCTAAATCTCTATCCGGTAAAAATAGAGGTTTCCTGAGATTTCAATAGGTATATAACCGACATAGAAGGACCCATGGAATTCAACGCTCCACCTCCGGAGAAACCCAAACCTCAGAAAAGAAAAAGATATGTATGGGGGAGGCGCGTACGTAGGAAAAAGCCAACCAAGAGACTTCCCAAAATAAAAAATCCTTTAGATAAAGGGAAGGGGATTGAAGACGGGGAAGGTTCTAGGCAGATGGAAATACAGTTTAGGGAATATTCTAGGCAGATGGAAATGGAGTATGGGGAAGGTTCTAGACAACCCAAAATGGAAATTGGAGAAAGCTCTAAACAAACACAGGAAATGACATTGCAGGAGGAGTTAGATTTTATATTGGCAAGCTGTGATACTATTAAGCCTGTCAATGAAAATGTTTTTACTCAACTTCCAATAAATTTGGAACCAGCAATCCCAGAACCTATAATCCATACCCAACCCCTAGGAATGGACAAGTGGTGGACTAATGATTGGCAATTCCAAAACCTGCTCAATAGTCCTTATTCCTTTCTCCCTCAATTAGACCCAGAACCCATACCAAATCCACCCATGAGCAATGAGAATTTAGCTGAACTCCGTCATTTTGGCGAGGAACTGGTGGATGCGGGAAATAGGATCAGGGAAGTAGGAGAACAGATCTCCTGGAAATACGACGAGAGGGAACGTCGTTACTAAAATACCAACTGACGAGGGATAGTGGGTTTGTGAAACTATGGTTGTAAAATAGCAATAATAATGAAATCAGTCTGTAAAATAACTACAAATAAAACCTTGTAAGATAAATAGTGTGTATTGACGCATATTATAAAATATATAAAATGGAATCGAGAAATCGATAGTTTTGACTATATATGTGTTGTAAAATTTGTATGATTATTTTGTGTATAATTGTTATTTATTCGATACTAACAAATTATATATATTAATTATCAGATGGAAAATATTGGTAATGAACCAGTAAACGAGGTTAATCAATCTGAGCAACATCCAGAAGATCAATTTATGACTAGGCAAGATATAGAAAATATCGTTGCTCAAGGGATAGCTAATGCTATTCCAGCAATAATTGTTGCTACCCAGAAACCTATTGAACCTCAACAAATCATTCCTAGCAAACGCATTTCTGAAGATAACTTCAGTAATAGCGTAAACGGAGGCGGTAATCATACTAATCATGATAATGAGCCACGGCAGGTTCCGCTCCCTAAGAAAATGAAAGCTGCAACGTCTGGTTGCACTTACAAAGAATTTCTTGCTTGTAAACCATCTGAGTTTGCAGGCAATGAAGGAGCAACGACTGCACTGCGTTGGTTAGAGAAAACCGAGGCAGTGATTACAATAAGTAAATGTGCCAAGGATGATCAGGTCATGTATGCGTCAAATCTTTTCAAAGAAGGAGCGCTAGAATGGTGGAATACAGTACTTCAAGCCAAAGGAAGAAATATGGCCTATGCCATGAACTGGGAAGAATTTAAGAGTCTTGTAGAAAGAAAATTCTATCCCGAATATGAGAAAGATCAAATGGCAAATAAGTTCCTAAACCACCGAATGATGGGTGTAGATTGACGAGGGTATACTTCGACATTCTTCGAATATGCTAGAGTGGTACCAACATTAGCTTCGCCAGAACCGGTACTCATTTCTCGCTATATTTGGGGACTAATTAGTGAAATCCGTAACATCGTTAAAGTTGCGAGACCTCGTACTATTAACGATGCGGTGGAATTAGCTAATACCCTAACTGATGAACTGGTACGCACAAGAGATGAAAACAGGAAGAAGGAACTGGCTCAGAAAATTACCCAAGGATTTCGTACGGGTAATAATAGCAGCTTCAAGAAAAAAGGAACAGGGCAATCTTTAACTCCGCCATTCTGCAGGAATTGCAAAAGGAAACATTTTGGAAGATGCAATATAACCTGCAATTTTTGCAAAGCTGTAGGACATAGGGAAGAAAACTGCAGGAAGAAATCCACAATTTGTTACAATTGTGGAGAAGCATGCCATTTTAAAACAGAATGTCCTAAATTGGTTAAACCAGCAAACAACAAAGCCAAGATGGCCGATGGAGCTACAAAGAAGAATGTCAGAGCATTCCAGCCGACCACTCAAGAAGCAGAACTCATTCCAGACGTAATAGCTGGTACGTTCTTAGTTCACAATGTATACGCAAAAGTATTATTTGACTCTGGTGCGAACCAAAGTTTTATAAATACTTCATTCTGCCAAGCTCTTAACTAACCTTTAACCAGCATTAGGCAAATTTTTACAGTAGAAACGGCAGATGGGAATTCAGTTAAAATAGATAAGGTTCTGCAAAATGTAGAAATAGAACTTTTAAGTTATAAATTTTCTACAACCCTATTACCTATGAAGTTAGCTGAATTCAATGTTGTGATAGGAATGGATTGGCTAGTAGCCAACCATGCTCGAATCCTTTGTGATAAGAACTCTGTAGAAATTCAGGCACCTACTGGAGAAGTAATTATGATTACAGGAGATAAGCCACGAAAACCCATGAAGTTCATATCAGTAATGAAAGTTGCTAGCTATGAACGAAAGCAAGGAATAGTAGATATGATTTCAGTAATCATTAATACTAAGGGTAAGGAACTTAAGGAGATTCCTGTAGTCTCAGAATACCCGGAAGTATTCCCAGAAGAATTACCAGGATTACCACCCGATAGGGAAGTATAATTTAGGATTCACCTAATTCCAGGAACTACACCGATAGCCAAGGCACCTTATCGGTTAGCACCCACAGAAATGTTAGAACTGAAAAAGCAATTAGATGAATTACTAAGTAAAGGTTTCATACAACCTAGTTCATCCCCTTGGGGAGCGCCAGTGTTGTTCGTAAAGAAGAAGGATGGTTCGATGAGAATGTGTATTGATTATAGAGAACTGAATAAGGTTACAATTAAGAATCGATACCCATTACCTAGGATTGATGATCTATTTGATCAACTTCAAGGAGCTAGATATTTTTCTAAGATTGACTTACGCTCTGGATACCATCAATTAAAAGTACAAGAAGAAGACATACCTAAAACTGCTTTCAGAACTAGGTATGGTCATTACGAGTTTACAGTCATGCCCTTCGGACTAACGAATGCACCTGCAGCATTCATGGACATGATGAATAGGATCTGTAAACCGTATTTGGATAAATTTGTAATTGTCTTTATAGATGATATACTTATTTATTCCAAAAGTCAGGATGAGCATTGTCAGCATTTGCATGCACTCTTAACTTTGTTAAGAAAAGAAAAGCTATACGCCAAATTCTCGAAGTGTGAATTTTGGCTACAAGAAGTGCAATTCTTAGGACACATGGTGAATCACGAATGCATTCATGTAGATCCTGCTAAGATAGAAGCAATTACCAAATGGAAGGTTCCACAATCCGCAATGGAAATTAGAAGTTTTATAGGTTTAGCAAGATATTATAGACGGTTTATTAAGGATTTTTCCAAAATAGCTGTACCATTAACTAAGCTAACCTGTAAAGCAGTTAAGTTTGAATGGGGACCTAAGCAAGAAGAAGCTTTTAGAATTTTAAAGCAGAAATTAACAAATGCTCCAATCCTAGCTTTACCAGAAGGAACTGAAGATTTTGAAGTTTACTGTGATGCTTCAAAACTAGGATTAGGATGTGTGCTAATGCAACGCAAGAAGGTAATTGCGTATGCTTCAAGACAATTGAAAAAGCACGAGGAAAATTATACAACTCATGACTTAGAATTAGACGCCGTAATTTTTGCCCTTAAAATTTGGAGACACTATCTGTATGGAAGTAAGTTTACTGTCTATACGGATCATAAAAGTTTAAGGTACATATTTGGGCAAAAAGAATTGAACATGAGGCAAAGGAGATGGATGGAAATCCTAAGTGATTACGATTGTGATATTCAATATCACGAAGGAAAGGCAAATGTAGTTGCAGATGCCTTAAGTCGTGAGTATCATGAGAAACAACGACGAGTTCGTGCTCTCAGATTAAATCTACAATTAGATTTAATGGAACAATTGAAGAATGTTCAAGAAATAGCAATTAAGGATGATGCTGAAAGAATGAAAGGATACATAAAAGAATTAGAACAAGGAACTGATGGAATTTGGAGATTCCACAAAAGTAGAATTTGGGTACCTAAGCAGGGGGAATTAAGAAATAAGATTTTAGAAGAAGCCCATAAATCTAGGTATACCATGCACCCTGGAAACAATAAAATGTACCAGGATTTAAAAAATAATTTATGGTGGATAGGAATGAAAAAGGACATAGCTAGATATGTTTCTAAGTGTCTTACTTGTTCACAAGTTAAGGCAGAACACCAGAAACCTTCAGGTCTACTACAACAATTAGAAATGCCAGTATGGAAATGGGAACTCATAACAATGGATTTTGTTACTAAGTTACCCAAAACCAGAAAAGGTAATGATGCGATTTGGGTAATTGTGGATCGATTAACCAAATCAGCTCATTTTCTACCCATGAAAGAAACCTTTAGCATGGAAAGGTTAGCAAAGTTGTATGTAGATGAAGTCGTATCTTTACATGGAGTTCCACTCTCCATTGTATCGGATAGAGATAGTCGTTTCACTTCCCATTTCTGGACAAGTTTCCAAGAAGCTATGGGAACTCGACTAAATCTAAGTACTGCATATCATCCTCAGACAGACGGACAAAGTGAAAGGACAATCCAAACTCTGGAAGACATGCTTAGAGCATGTGTGATAGATTTTGGTGGAAACTGGGATGATCACCTACCTTTGATCGAATTCTCCTATAACAATAGTTATCATTCAAGTATCGAAACTGCCCCCCCCATTTGAGGCACTGTATGGAAGAAAGTGTAGAACTCCAGTTTGTTGGGCAGAAATAGGAGAAAGTCAATTATCAGGACCGGAAATAGTACAAGAAACTACTGATAAGATTACTCAAATCAAAGAAAGACTAAAGACGGCTCGAGATCGTCAGAAGAGTTATGCAGACAATAGAAGGAAGTCGTTGGAGTTTCAAGTTGGGGACAAAGTACTGTTGAAAGTTTCTCCTTGGAAAGGAGTAGTTCGATTCGGTAAGAAAGGAAAACTGAATCCAAGGTACGTAGGACCATTTCTAGTAATCCAACGTATAGGACCAGTTGCTTATCATTTACAACTACCAGAAGAGTTAGCTGGAGTACATGATGTATTTCATGTATCCAACCTCAAGAAATGTCTATCAGACGAATCTTTAGTTGTACCTCTTCAAGATATAGAGGTAAACGAAAAGTTAAAATTTGTTGAGAAACCTCTTCAAATAGAAGACAGAAAGGTGAAGTTTCTCAAACACAAACGGCTAGTACTTTTCAAGGTCAAGTGGGATTCAAAGAGAGGACCTGAATACACTTGGGAGTTAGAATCAGAAATGAAGCGAAAGTATCCCTACTTGTTTCAGTAAATCTCGAGGACGAGATTTTTATTAAGGTGGGGAGAATGTAACAACTCTTTTTAAAAAGTCCTATTTATTACTTTAATTGACCAATAGGAAACCCTAATTGAGAAACCCAAGTGATTCTGCATAAACCTTAAAATTTTCAGAATAATCGGAATCAGGATCAGGGCCCCTAAAACTCAGGGGGTAAAACCTAGTCGGTAATATCCACACAGTTTGTTGTCGAAATTGAAAATAAACGAGCCACCAACACAGCTGAGCTACATGGACACGAAGCAACCCTAGGGTAGAATAGGGTCTCTCGCGCCACGCGACGCGCACAAGGGGATCTTTCGCGTGGCGTGGGGGGGACGAATTTTGGGTATAAATAGAGGGCAGTGGGACTGGATACTATGCGTTTGTTCGACGTTCAATTTCAATTTGTACTTTGAGTTATAGTCGAAACAGTCTTAAAACACACACAATTCACGAAGTGCTGCCGCAATAACAGGGTAATAACTCGATCGCTGCTACGATTCGATGTCCGATCGATTAAACTATCCAATGGATGTTTAAGTGCTACCCACATTAGGGTTATGCTTTGTCATTTCGTCGTTAAATCGATGGATGTTTAAGTATTGCACTTTGTCATTCGATGTGAGGGTTTAATCTCGTGAGTTATCGTAAATGCTGTATTAGTTACTAACCTAGTTTGTGTGCATTGTTATTTAAACTAGGTTAAAAGGCTAATCAGTAGGCTAGGCTCTGCTCAAATAAATCTGCAAAGTGAGTCATTCTCTTTTTATCAAATTACTTTCAAAATCATGTTGATTTTCAAAGATTATAATTACAGTGATTAAGTTTATGTAATCACCAAGTTACAGCCGGTATGTGGGGTTTTGTATACATTACTTGATAATCTTCACCATTGGGGCAGCCAAGGGGTGATATGACCATAGTCACAGACACCATTGGACAACGGGAGGGCCAATGGGTTGAGTAACAAATACCGTGGGTAGTTGGTTTGATATCAGGAAACATTGTAATCTCTCTTAATACTGTAAATTATAACCAATGTGTCATTTTAGTAAAAAGAATGATTCACCAGTATTTCCCGCTGACAAAACCTTTTTTAAACATGTTTCAGGTGATCTGTTGTGATCAAAGGAAAAGTGTCGTGAAGCACTACAAGCTTAAGGAAGTGGCTCAATATAAAATAAAGAAACATGTTTTGTAAAAATAAAGATTTCTCCGTGAAATCATATGATTGTAAATTACCGGGATTTTATCTCGAGTTGTGAAATAAAATAATCGGGAAATTTCAGTTTTAAAAAGATCCTGAAGAAAACTTCCGCTGTTAAATAAATACCACGGGATTTTCTGTCCCGCGGCTCCTGAAACGGGTCAAACCGGGTCGGGGGCCGTGACACTAGCCCATATGGTTATTTGTGTAAAGTTTTCATCTAATGAGGATCTGACCTTAATATGTTGTTAGAACTATTTGTTGTGGCTTTGGTTGTGGTTATTATACTCTTTAACATTTCAACTGGAAAATATATCCTTCTCATATCTTTTATATTCTCAGAGTGCATGCGGCATACACTATGGTACCATACGCATCATTTTCCTCATTTTCTTATATATGGGCTCTCATTCTATTATTCGACTTATTCTTTTATTTGTATATCTGGGTTTGTTTTCATTGTGAGGGAGTTTCCTTTGATTGACCAAGGAAGCAAGGGAAGGCAGACTATTATTCAACTTTAACAGGTGGTTTATAAATCTTCATCATTTCTTATCATTATATGAATAGGCTAATATCCATCAAATCCTATAGGAAAGTGATAGAAGGTATTATGAAATTTGTAATATCACATGTTCTTTCATGTGTTTAATGTCACCAGTAAAATAATGTTACACTAAAATTGGTTATTACATTTGTATATGTTATGAGGGCCTACCTGTTTAAACATACTCAAAGGGAGCTCCACCAGAAGACGTCACCATCAATTGGTTAGTACTTGCATCTCTGTTTCATCTATCTTTTTTCATATAAATTGAGCCAGGCAAACCGGGTAATATTGGGTGACTGGTAAAAATGGGTGTGAGTGCATAATGGGTTTGGGTTAAAACGGGTTGTTTTAAAATCCACGAGCTTGGTTTTCGCTAAAAGTGTCCGGGCCTAAATTAATTATTTTCTTAGTGAATGATTATTTGTTTTTGTCCTGCATGCGTCAATCCCATTGGCTATATTTTTTATTTTATTTTAAAACTGTAACTTTACATATGTTCATTTTGCTACTACTAAGGATAGTCTTTCTCAGAACTTTAACCAGTTTCATTGTAGGAATGCTTTAGATTAGTTTATTAGTCAAAAGAATTAGCGATACAAACATTGATATTTGAGGCGTAGTTTCTTGGGAAGAAGACACAGTGTCCTAATCACCGATTCTGGTAAGTTTGCCCAGTTGGGTACTTGAACAGATCCAGCCGAGGCCATTAGTTGGGTACTTGAAGTAATAACCATGAGGTATTTAATTTTACTAAACTTTTTCTTCTTATAATTATATTTAATCCGCTTCTTCTACCTAATATGTGGTTTATGTACAGGGGCAAAGTATTGGTCGTGTTGAAATGGCTCGGGTCAAATTTTGCTAGAATATTATTTTAATCCAGGCAAACTGAGGAGGCTCAAAGACTTTCTAAAGATGAGGCCAGTCGGGTATGTTTTGGCATTAACAACTTAATCTTAATTTTCCTCATAACTTTGTTATTTTCCATTAACAACTTTGGTATGTTTTGGTAAAAATATAGACAATTGTTTCTGTTGTGCTAATAAAATATGGTTGATTATATATCAGCTGGATAAAGGTTGTTGATGCAAGTGTTACCAATACAGAGTTACTTCTTTTTGTAACGTACTTTTTTTACTACTATACCAGCTATAATGTTCCTTTTTGTTATTGAGCTACTATAGTATAGGTTCCCCAGTTTGGAAGTTTGGATTTATTAATGTTTGAAGGCTTAGCTATCATGTTAGTTTATTTTGATAGGTTTGGATTTATTGATGTTTGAAGGCTTAGCTATCATGTTAGTTTATTTTGATAATGCTTGCAGATAAATAAGTTACAAATATGCACTTTCTAAATCGAGGTAAAGTAGATTATATTACCAAGTTGCTTCAATTTAGCTGATTATTGATGTAGGTTTTGTTTATGTGCTTATTGGTTGTTGATGTTATTTTATTCTTTAATTAATGTCTCTACCATGTATTTTTTGTGGTACCATTTTGGAACATTTATAAGTATATAGTTATGGTTTATATGATATGTTTAGAATGTTTTATGTGTTTAGTTGGTGTTAAGCCACCCGCGATACTCGCGGGTTCTTAGACTAGTATATCATATATACAAAATGAATATTCAGGATTATGAGCCCAAACAAAATGGTGGCCCTAAGAAGTCTCTTGACTTAAATGTCCCTTGAGTCGGCCTTGGGTCTATGTAATGGAATAGTAACTATGTGTAAGTGTGTAACTATGTAACTGAAGAGAAAATTCCTAATCTTCCTACCTAATAAATAAAAATATGGTGTCACATGGCTGTTTTTCAGCGACCACCCTTAAAGTTTTCAACCAACATTCTTGTGCTATATCTTTGACACGTTTAATGTTATGGTTCAATATGAAGTAACAAGCGGATCCAACCAAATTTATTGTATTGCATTACCAACCCGTTAAGTTAATTGAATAACTAATAACAAAGTAGAAACTCTCTTCAAACCCTAGCATCTAAGTCGCTCTCTCTACAAAGGCAAATGGTGATTTGTACTTTGCCACTTCGGTTCAGATTGTTTAAGCGATTGATTTATTGTATTTTTAATCATGTTCTCAATTATCGGGTGATCCTTCTTCTAATAGGTTGGAATTATGTTTAATTCTCAGCGATTTGGGGTTCGTTTTTCTACAGTTGTTCTTCCATTCATGGGTTTAGTCTTCCAGTCGGCCATTCATGGGTTCAGTATTCCAGTCGGCTCCAAACTAGATTCGTTGTTCACACAATTTTTAAAATTATTTTAATGATTTAATGGTTTTGATATGGAGATTTTGAATTGAATCTATTGAATGTATAAAACTTGAAGCACGTATAAGTACTTTTCATTTTTTCAATCATTGTTGTTGTGGATCGAATAGATTTAAAGAAAAGTCATTATTTATTATCATGTTTCTTTTTAATACATGGTAATAAAAAGTCAAACTCTCTTAAAAAATCAAACAAAAAGTCAAATGGAAGTTCTTTTTTTTTCTCCTAGATTGAAGCCCTCCATAAAATAAATGATACTTATTTTGGAAAGGATTTAACGCATTTAGATGAAAGGACGGTAAAAAGTAAAAACCTTTTGTTTTGCAATTTAAACATACTATTTACTCTAAATCAATTAAAATGTATGTACATTTAAGCATATTAACTTTGTTAAATAGCAACAAAGTGTAATGATAATGAAATCATAACTTCATATGATGTTTTTTCACTCCAAAAAACATCACCCTCCAAAAACTATCAAATTACCCCACCAAAACACTCATTTTTTTAACTAAAAAACACCCAACTCCTAAACGCCTCGTCTAGGCCTAGACGGGGCGTCTAAACCTCTCAAACATTGTGCCTGACATCACACTCAAGCCTCTTGAATTCAGTGCCTAGACGCCTCGTATATCCTTAGACGAGACGTCTTGGGGACCAAAGGTGTTCGAAAAGCCCAACAGAGTGTTCAAATGGATTGAGCCTTATATAAAATCATTTTTTTCTTGAAGTATAATTTTGAAACTCGTATTTGTTTCATGGAATTAATTTATCCAAAAGATATTTTGTCCTTTAGCATACTTGGCTATTTAATATTTTTATAGACTTTTCGTCATCAAGTAGACAAATGATTACGTTATGTAATACTTATTGTATATGATGTATTTTGTGCATACAATCTAACATCATATTTTACGTTATAGCAATTATGTTAGTTAAATAATTTTTTTTTTGGGGAATTGGGGCTTTGTAGAATGAGATTAAAGTTTCTAAGTTTTTGCTTGTTTGTTGGTTGTTTTTAGTTCGATATAAAAATTGGACAAGCGTTTTTAGTTTGATATAAAAATTGGACAAGTGATAAAATCTAATTTACCAAAAAATGCTAGTTTTAATTATATATGTGCTTCGTGATATAATGCATGTTAAAACTTAAAAGATTGTAGTTTGCATAAATAACAATGGCCATAGGTTTTCACCATCACATTTGAATTCGATTCTTTGTGCAAATAAATCATCCTCTTAAGAAATGAAACTAAACACGACATTTTTCTTAGAAAAAAAGGACGATTTAAACAAAAAGATGTGTTTAATTTAACAAAATTTTGCTTAAATTTGTAACGGCTACATACATCAATGTAAAGAGGATATGGTCAACGTGTGATTATCGATTTACAATATTTGGTTTGCCGAATTATAGTGTTTGGTTTGCTTACTTTACTTATCACTTTGCGTAGCAAATATGAGTACCAAATACCTCTTTTAGTAGTTTAAAAAAGAATTTTTTTCTTTGTGATTTTGTTTAATCTTTTGGTGAATTTATCTTTGGTAATGTTTGTTGTATAGTATTAAGAACAGATTTTGAAACTTGTTCGAGCGAAGTCGTATAATGAACTTGTCTCTTTGCATGTTTATTCGATAATATTTATGATATAATGTTTGATGTTTGTGTTTGTAATTTTACCAAGCATATCATTGTTG
The DNA here is from genome assembly GCA_030545235.1 of Helianthus tuberosus. NCBI lineage: Eukaryota > Viridiplantae > Streptophyta > Magnoliopsida > Asterales > Asteraceae > Helianthus > Helianthus tuberosus. Next base: position 156,602,933 of record CM060418.1, on the reverse strand, counting down.
AGATCAAAAAACAATGTTTAAGTTGTTGTTTTGACTCAAGTGCCTGTCTCCTTGTAGGATACAAGTTGTATAAATAGGTTAATGTTTAGCACTCTGCAGCACAACAAAAACATTCTCTTCAAACATCTACAGGCATCAAGATAATTGGAATCATGTCTAAGATCAACAACAAAACAATTATCAGCATGCTTATTGTGTTCGTTTTTGTCGGTATCATGACAACAACCCAAGGCGAAACTATTTCTGTCGGTAAAAATTTTACAATTAGAAAGCATGCATACTCAATCTCAAAACCTTTCATTTCATGTCATTTTACGTATATATTATATAAAAAATCTGCGTTTAAATTATTTCTCAAATAATTTTGAACAGATACTCCAACAAAAATTCCTTTTTGTACTTCGGTGATTGGCGTGAAAAGTGGAGATACATGTTACAATATCGCTCACAAGTTCAAGCTAAGCTCTAAACTCTTCAGTTCGATCAATCCGAATTTGAATTGCAACAAGTTGTTCGTGGGAGAATGGATTTGCATCGGGGGAGTTGTCCTTCCATAAATAATGTATCGAAGAATCCTTAAGCCAATAAGAATTGTACGTGTATGTGATGTTGGAGCCTAATCAATCATGGTTTCGTATTAGGCATTTCTTTCAACTATTAATAAAATTGTGTGATTGGTAAGTCAGATTGCATGTGTCAAATAAAATCATGGTTGTACAGATCTTGCTAAAAGCCTAAACCCTGGTCTATGGGGAAAATTACTGATATAGTTATGTTGATCAAGAAAATAACCAAAATAGTTATTGAATTTCATATGTGCGAAAATAAATATTCACGATTTCAATCAATCACCTTCCGATGAAAAAGATTTACTTGTTGTGGCGGCTTAAGGTTGGCCTCGCTATTAGAGGCTTAGCCCCGTACCTTTGGAGGTTTAGGCCCCCACTAAGTCGAAATGGTGACAAAATCCAGGTAAAAAGGGAAATAAAAAAGATAAAAAAAAAACTTTCATGACTTGCTCGTCTCTGCTTAAATGAATTGAACATTATGACACACAACTCGACTTAAACGAAACTTACATCAAAACGTAGATAAACTAAGTAATCTGTTGAAAAAATAAACAATGAAAACTCAAAGAATTAAAAGCAACTATTATTCAAGCATGTTTGAGTTAATAATAATAATAATAATAATAATAATAATAATAATAATAATAGCTAAATAAATTTATTAAATATAGGGTTTATTTAAGATTCAAACTAAACTATAAAGGTTACATATTTTGTATTATTACTAATACTTTAAGGGAGAAAAAGGAAAATATATCACACACAATAATACTTATACATAAAGCTTATCAAGATATACTAGGAAAAAATATTGGATAGAGGATATCATGTGTCATCATTGTTCTATGTAATTGAATAGTAACTATGTGTAAGTGTGTAATTACGTAATTAAAGAAAAAACTAGTAATCTTCCTCCCTAGTAAAAAAAATATGGTGTCACATGGCTGTTTTCAACCATCACCCTTAAAGTTTTCAACCAACATTCTTGTGCTACATCTTCGACATGTGTAATTTTGTGGTTCCACATGAAGTAACAAGCGGATCCAACCAAATTGATTGGTTTGCATTACCAACTCGTTAAGTTAATTGAAAAACTCAACACAAGGTAGAAATTCTCTTCAAACGCTAGCATCTAAGTCGCTATCTCTACAACGGCAAAGGGTGATCTGTACTTTGCCACTTCGATTCAGATTGTGTAGGCGCTTTTGATTTATTGTGTTTTTAATCATGTTCTTAATTATCGGGTGAACCTTCTTCTAACAGGTTGGAATTAGGTTTAATTCTCAGGGATTTGGTGTTCGTTTTTCTACGGTCGTTCTTCTATCCATGGAAAGCCTTCCAATCGGCTCCAAACTAGGTTCGTTGTTCACACAATTTTTAAAATTATTATAATGATTTTTGGTTTTGATATGAAGATGGTGAATTGAATCTATTGAATGTATAAAAGTTGAACACGATTTGTTGGAAATTACAATGTATTATGATTTATTTTTTTTGAAACTTTCAAGGACTCATAGAAAACTAGAAGGTGAAACTTGGTATTGTTAACCCTAAAAGTCAAATTGTTTTAAGGGTACTTAAACCCCCTTTGGTGGTTGTTTTGACATTCACTATTCTCCTATATATTAATTTTAGAACTGAATGAACAGTAAGTTCATTACGGGATTAACAAATAGTATTGGGTACCGGTATCGGTACCCGCTTTTACCAAATCAGTTGTATTTTCGGTACTGGTTTGGCACCGGTACTCATTGATTTTTACCTTAAAATACCGGTGCCGTACCAGTACCGACCTGTACCGAGCCGTACCGTACCAGGTATATTCGGTACCGGTACACACTTTTGGAGATTTCGGTAACGGTATTTTCGGTATCGGTTGGTACCGAGCTCATCAAATCTTGTAGCAACGTAGCAATGCAAGTAATTGCACCGTTTAGGTTACTTTTCATACACACAGTAAGTAAACTGTATTTCGTTTGATTGAGATTTTATATACACAACAACTTATTTTGCTTTCTTTTTTGTCTTTTTCTGTAATGAATGAATTGTAGCATGTAAAATTAACTTGGATATTTAGATCATTGATGAGCAAATCGTATCAAATCCTGTAATCAAACCGGTATCGTATCGGTACCAAATTTACTATTACCAAATCATTTTCGTTACCAATTTGGTACCCACCTTTTGGCGTTTTCAGAATCGCTACTTTCGGTTCGACACCGGTCTAGCACCATACCTGTATTTATTGATTTTTACCTTCAAATACCATACCGTATTGTACCGAGCATTTTCGGTGCCGGTACCTAATTTCGATGATTTTCCAGATCTGTACTTTCGGTGTCGTTACCGGTACCGAGCTCATCCATATTTTAACATGTTAGCACCATAATAACTAAATTGAAAACAACCGAATTTTCAACGTGTAGGACGTGTGGGTCCTATTATTATATATTAGGTTATTTAAAATCGTTTTTTAGGACGGAGTGACCATCCTTACCACGTCATTTTTATTTATGTTTTGATATTCGGTATCTGCTGCTGACACGCGTTTTGCAGACATTGGGTCCCCGTCGCAACGCGCGGGCGGAAAATCAACTAGTTTATTATTATGTTTCTTTTTAAGACATGGTAATAAAAAGTCAAACTATGTTAAAAAATCTAATAAAAGGTCAAATGGAAGTTCTTCTTCTTACTCCAACATTGAAGCCCTCCGTAAGATAAATGATACTTATTTTGGAGATGGGTTTAACTCATTTAGGTGAAAGGACAGCTACCACTTAGCGTATAGTCTAGTGGTTAAGAGGAATGATCTCTTGTGGGGAGAAAAATATTCAATCCTTAAAAGTTGTAAGTATTTAAAGGGAAAAATTAGCCGTTCTAAAAAAAAAGTGAAAGGACGGCTAAAAAGTAAAAACCTTTTGTTTTACAATTTAAACATGATTGTGTGGACCTTACGGGGTTTCCTCTCTGGTTGGTTTAAGGGAAAACGGGTTTGTAGCTGGACAAACAGCATGAAAGACAGAATCGAAGAAAACTGATAAACACACTAAAGCTTGTGCAGAGAACCAGCATGTTTTTGTCCATTTTGCCTTTGACACATTTGGCTCTCTAGCGCTAGAAGCTATCCACTTCCTGACCAGGGTCCAACGGGTCATCCACGGTAGTTGTTCAGCCTCAGGGGGCAGGGTTTTGTCTTTGGTAGATTAGGGTTTGCAATTCAGAAAGGGGTGGCGGCGCAACTTGTTGCCCGTCTACCTTCCGTTTTGATATAACTTGTTAAGTATTAATCAATCAAAACCCTAATAATAATTTAAAATTCAAATATGATGATTCTAAGTATATTTATGCTTCGTGATTTGGTTGGATTTTTGAACCATCACATTTGAATTTAATTTGTTATGCAAATAAACGATTATCCAAGAGAAATGGAAATAAACACGACATATATATTTTTTAAATGTGTTTTGAACAAAAGGTAAGTTTTAAGAATCTGACAAATCTAGCTCAAATTTGTAGTGGATACATCAATGAAGAGAGGATATGGTCACGGTGTGGCAATCGATTCATAGTATCGTGCCTGTTTATCATATGTCACCTTTTATAGAAAACTAGGGTATTTCTCCGCACGTTGCAGCGGTATGTGATCGCGAGCATTCGATGGGTATTGGTTCAGTTTGTTACAGTTTTGCTACGATACATGCACTCGGTATAGAAATCAACGTGTGTTTTACATTATCTGAAAATAATAAAAACCGGCACCAGCACCGATGCTCAAACGGTATCAATCAATTTAGATCGTCATGGTATTGTACTGATATTCATTTATCTCTGCAGACAAAGTTATATATATATAAGTGAAATATTATCAAAATCGAAAACTATAAAAATAAACTAGGACAAAGATCCGTTAGGAACCACCCTTTATTGCGAGAACCAATGTGAACACAACCAAAAATAGCTAAAAAACACACAAATTTTTTTTTAAATATTTTTTATAAAAAAATCGCTACTTTACTTTTAGTAGCAAAAAAAAATTAAATTTTTTTTATTTAAAATTTTTTTTTGCTACTAAAAGTAGCGATTTTAACTTAAAAAATATTAAAAAAAAAATTGTGTGTTTTTTTTTATTTTTTTAGGTTTTTGGGGGTTTAGTTTTTAACATTTTAGCTTGGGCGGGTGGGGTTAGGTTTTTTGGGGGTTTTAGTTTTTAGCATTTAGCTTGGGGGGGTGGGGGGTTTAGGTTTGGGGGGGGGGGGGGTTAGGTTTTTTTAGCTATTTTAGGTTGTGTTCACATTGGTTTTCGCGGTTCTCGCATGAACCTTACCCAAATAAACTATGTACAAAGTGTTTTATTCTTGTATGATGACATTGAGTAATATCAAACATGATATACGTTTATCTTATATTATATAATAACATAAAAAGTACATAAAAATATATGAATTATATATATCATAAAAGAAAACTAATAATATTAAAATGCTATTTATATAATAAACGGATAATAATATTAAAATACTATTAAAAAAGTAGTTTACTGTTTATGAGCAGTTTGAAATTTGAAATAACAAATAGGGCAATCAGAAGAAACCAGGGAGATGACCGCCCAAATAGGGCAATCAGAAGAAAGCACGCACTAAATCACTATTCATTTCCGTTGGTCTATTAATAGATATTAATAATATGTATAATGAGTACCGAATACCTGATTTTCTAGTAATTTTGTAAACAAATAATTATTTGGGTGATTTTGTTTTCGGGTGAATTTTTCGTTGGTATAAGTTTGTTTTATATATTGAGAATAGATATCCAAATTTGTTCGAGCAAAGTCATTTTCTGAACTTTTCTCTTTTTGCATGTTTGTTCGATTATATTTATGATAGAATGATTGCTGTTTGTGTTTGTAGTTTTACCAAGCATATCATTGGTGAGATCAAAATCAATATTTAAGATATGTTCTTTTGGTTTATACGTGCGTCTCCATGTAGGATACAAGTTGTATAAATAGGGTAACGTTTTGGAGCCAACACACAACAAAAACACTCTTTTCAAACATTTACAAGCATCAAGATCATTGGAATCATGCTTAAGATCAACAACAAAACAATCTTCATGTTTATCGTGTTCGTTTTTTGCACGGGTAATTTCTTTAAGAGAGAATTGCATATATCCCCTCTTTAAACATACATAATTGCATATTTACCCAGTCTAAAAATAAAATTGCATATATCCCCTTCATAATTAAAACTTTATATAATGACAAAACTACCCTTTCCAAATTAAAAAGCATATTAAAAATGAAGGGTCGATCAGTTCTCCATTTCCCCTTTCACTCGACAATGGTTATTCGATGTTCATCGGATGTGATTCAATCATAGACGATTCCATGTTCAATCGGTTTGTTTGTTTGGTTTTGAAGACAACGATTCATGGTTAGTAGCCCTATTTGGTTTAGCGATTATGATAAGCATATCTAGTTTATCGTATGGTGTTAGATTCCAGATTAGTAGTCTTGTGATCGATTTTGATAATCATAATGATCGATTTCAGGTTCAATTCCTTTGGTTTTGCATTTTTTATAATAAATGTTCAAAATTAGGGTTTGAAATTAGATGCCCAATTTTTTTAAGCAACAAACTAATGATGGATTCCATATATCGAAGTTTGAATGTTCATTTTCGTTATTCCGAGATGAGAACCTGTTTAATTTTGGAGTTTGATTAGTTTTTTTATTCATCCTTGTTCATTGTACTCCTTTGGTTTATTTGTTTATGTAATCCTTTATTTGTTTTATCCAACTTTTACCTTTCTTCATTAATTTTCTCAGAATGGGAAAAGGATGGTGAACTAGAGATTATTGTTGGTGGTTTGGTCAATCTGTGAAGAATTTCAAGCTTCGTCATTGGAGGAGCTCAAAAGATTTCAAAGATTAATTTGGGATAGTTATCTTTATTATTGTTTATTTGTAATGTTGGATTAGAAATGCAATCTTTTATTCTAGGATTAATATAAGTTTGTTTGCTCGATTATGTTCCTTTGTGTTTGTTTGCGTTTGTGTCTTTATTTGCGAACCGTTCGTTTGTTCGATAAAAGTTAAATGAACGAAGATGGTAAAACAAAAAAAAAAAGAACATAAACATGGTAAAAACTAAAAAGGACTAAAGAGAACTAGTATATTTATTTGAAATCCTGTAATACTTGATGACTTCAACTTGTTTTAAAAGTGAATAGTTAAAAAAGTTGAAAACTTTTAAAGATTTACTAAACAAGGGTAAAATTGTCATTCTATATTGAATTTTTAATAAAATAAATTAAAATGGGTAAATTTGCAATTCTTTTTAATAAGGGAGGGGATATATGCAATTTTGTTTTTTGGTTGGGTATATACGCAATTGATGAATTTTATAAGGGGATATATGCAATTGACCCTTTCTTTAATCGTCTGTGAGACTTGAACCCAAGACCCCCCATCTCCCAAAACAAGATGTTTAAAGATTTTGCCTTCGCCAATGGACCACCATCCCATTGGTTGTACGAATCTTGCTAAACGCTTGAACCAGTGACAGAACTAGAACTTCTTTATCGGGTTCTAAATCATATTTTGTTCTACAAATACCCGGACTATATATAAATTTAACAAATTCTAATGACCGGGGGACATTTGACATTTGAGTCTTGATCACCATCTAGTTCTACCCATAACCTAATAAATCATGACATATGGTGTTTCATCTTGGTGAAAGTCATATAAATTCCAAACGTCTTATTCAACACAATTTTTCTGCGTTTTTTACACCTTCCTTTATTTACAAAATTATTGTATTATTTAAAGATAATACAAAATTATATTGTTGAAGAAAAAAAAAATACAAATTGTTTGATGTTGTTGTATTTGCTTACATGTAAATAGGATAAGATTGCAAGTGTCCGTCTTGTTTTTTAACAATGAAACAGTTGTGTCGAATGCGTTAAGTTTTGTGGCTAAATAAACATACAAATATGTGTTTAACTTTAAAAAGAAAGTAAATGAATACAAAATATTAGACCAAGGGGTGTGGGGATCGACCCCCCGGCTTTGGGTCGTCGCCCTCGTTCCACACCGACCCCTCCCCCTCGTCGCGGCGCAACCGGCTTCTTTTGGATGTTTGGGACGAGCTGAATGTGGGCCACCCCATAGAGAGAGAGAGAGAGAGAGTTATTTTTTTTGTTTTAATTATTTAACTAAATAAAAAATAATAATAAAAAAATGGAGGGAGGACTATCCTCCACACCCTTGGGTAGTCCTCAAGGGGATGGTCCTTCATTCATGCTGACGTGGCGCCTACGTGGCGGATAGTCCCCAAAGGGACTACCCAAACCACACCCAGTGGTCTTAGGTAGCCATGTAAATAACAGTATTTGTGACAATCAGTGGCGGACCCAGGAATTTTTCTATGGGGGTGCGAAATATTTTTAAAAATTTTAGGCCGCCTAGATATATAAATAAAAAATTCGGTTCCGGTCAGGTCGGTTCGGTTCGGGTCGGGTAGGGTAGGGTCATGTAAAACAAAAAACATCAAACTAAAATCTTTGAGTGTTCAACCATCAACATTCCTTAATTTTCAAGTTTTAAATTTCAACTTCTCAAACCTATACTAGAATCATATAATCAATAAAAGATTAAGAGACAACAAACTCATTCTATAAAAACTAGAACAACCCCAAATTACCTCAAAACACATAAAAGTTTAAATTTTTTAACCCATCCTATTATCTCATGAGTCTTGAACAAAATCACATAAACATTGAAATAACAAAAAACAAAACATGTGCTTGTTCGTGGCCGGAATTAAGCTATTATTCGCCGGAATGTTGCTGTCGCCGTCGGGGTGGGGGTGTCGCAGGTCGCTGGAAGTGAGGTGAGGCAGAGGGAGGGCGTGAGTCGCACAAACTTGCCAGTCGATTGAATCTTTTTTTGTAAATTGGACTAATTTTGTTTAATTAAAGGTGTATTTGGGTTGGGCTTGAATTGATGAGGTGAGGCAGAGGGAGGGCGTGAGTCGCACAAAGCTCGCAGTCGATTGGGTCTTTTTATGTAAATTGGACTAATTTTGTTTAATTAAAGTTGTATTTGGGCTGGGCTTGAATTGATGAGGTGAGGCAGAGGGAGGGCGTGAGTCGCACAAAGCTGGCAGTCGATTGGGTCTTTTTTTGTAAATTGGACTAATTTTGTTTAATTAAAGTTGTATTTGGGTTGGGCTTGAATTGATATTAACTTATTGGGCTTGATGGAATGAATTCAAGTTTTATAAAGGGGTTAGTGGGCTAACTTGTTTACATAATTGGGCCAGGTTTCAATCCGTGTTCACAATTTTTTTATATAAATTCCTAACAGTTTTTTCTAAAGGGTGCGGATGAAAATTTCCAAGGGGTGCGGTCGGAATTTTCCAATGGGTGCGGTCGGAATTTTTCGCGAAAAATACCACTAAAATCTTTTTTTTCAAGGGGTGCGGCCGCCCACCCAACCGATAGGGTAGGTACGCCCCTGGTGACAATGTGGGTAGCCCACTTGCTAGAGGCATATGCCTCTTAAGGGAGGGTCCCGGGTTCAATCCTGAGCAAGGGTGAAAAATTAAGAATATTGGTGAATAATAGAACAAGCGTTGCCATTAAAATAAATAACAGTATTTGTGCACAAAAATGTCAAAAGACATGCTCTCTCAACGAGAAAAACATGTTTCAAACAATTGCGAGGTGTTTTTTATCTACGTTTAAATCGATCTGCTGTAATGAGTTGTTGTTTTTATCTTTATATATGTTTTAGTGTAAATTTTGTTTAAATAACTTGGCTTTCATATATAACGAGGTAACTTTTCCATAACTTTCGAATATACCGTCATGTCGTAGTTTTTTTTATCAACACGTTCACGATTTGCTGATTTTATCTACGTTTCGAACCCGCCACGAAGTGCGGGTAGTAACCACTAGTTATATGTATAAAACTGAAAATACTTATTTGTTCCTCTACAGTCTATACATATAGTCTTACTTGAAGGGTGCTCGCACGATACATCGTGAAAGCGGTGAAACACATACATTGATAATCACGTAACATGTTAATAATATTGTAAATTTTAAAAAATAGTAATACCAGGCTCAAATTACAGAGAATAAAATGCTCATTTTTATGGTGTAATTTTTTTTTATAAAACAAATATCAACGTATGAAAAGATTATAGATGTTTAAAAATCGTGAGAGAAAATTGGTTTAAAAGTCAACTATATATTTTAAAAAATTGATCATATGTTTTAAAACTTGTAATTACTCAAAGTCTTAAAATCATATAAAATTAGCTTCTTGTCCTCGTATTATAATATAGTATAAATATAGATAACACACAATTACTAGATCCATTTATAAATATGGCACTAATTTGAAATATATATTCCTCAAAAATGATTTATAAATACAGACTTTCCATAATATTAAGCCAAGAGATATAAATATAATCTTTTCTGAATCATGAAAAAGAGAAGATATACAAATAAACATAGGGTTGAGATCCTGTACAAACAGTGCTAACTGTAAGAACCGTAAGAACACATCTAAACCATTGATAGTTTAAATTAAGGGTTGATATTGATTACAAATAAAACTCCTATAATTAATAATTAATACTATCAAGTTAGGGTATTTTAGTCATTTAGTCATTTCCCATAAAATACTAATTCCACCAAGTTTTTTAAACTAAAATAACTTTTATATATTTCATTAATTTTGGAAAAAAATTATACCATAAAATCAAGTATTTTTTTATCTTTAATATGAGTACCATATTGCTATACTTTTTATTTATTTATAAAAATGACTTTTAAAAAAGTTACAAAAAGATGTTTTATAATTGTGCTAGTTACGTAGTTGGAATGTGCTAATATGAAAATATATTGTGTTAATTTTAAATCTATAGGTATATTCTTATTTTATTATGTAATACTTATTTGTTGTTATTTTTTATACATTTTGTGTTGTTATTGGGAGCCTATTTATAAATAAATTTGTTTTCTACTAGTTATGTAATAGTATGTGTTGTTTACAAAATTAAAAAAAAATATGAAATTGTGCTAGTATGTAACAGTATGTGTTGTTTATAAAATAAAATAAAAAATGAAATTGTGCTAATTATGTAATAATTATGAAATTGTGCTAGTATGTGTTTATAAAATTAAAAAAATGAAATTGTGCTAGTATGTAACAGTATGTGTTGTTTATAAAATAAAAATAATAAAATTGTGCTAGTATAGAACAATATGTGTAAATTAAAAAAAAAATGTGCTAGTTATGTAATAGTATCCGTCCTTATTATTTTTTTTTTCCTTTTGTGTTGTTATTGGGAGCCTATTTAGAAATAAATCCGTTGGAATGTCGTATTTTTATTGTGCTAATGTTGTGTTGTTGGTGTTACCTCGGATGCCCAGACGGTGGTGTTAAGAGAGTGTTAATGTCGTTATTTGATTGTGCTAATGTCGTTTTTTATTGTGCTAATGTCGTTATTTGAATGTGCTAATGTCGTTTTTTGATTGTGCTAATATCGTTATTTGATTGTGCTAATGTCGTTTTTTGATTGTGCTAATGTCGATTTTTGATTGTGCTAATGTCGTTGATAATGGAAGTTCCTTTTTTGATTGAAACGAGAATGTTGATAATGTGGATGGTCTTACGTTATGCTAATGTCGTTTTTTGATTGTGCTAAGGTCGTTGATAATGGAAGTTCCTTTTTTTTTTTATTGAAACGAGAGTGCTAATAATGGAAGTTCCTTTTTTGATTGTGCTAATGTCGTTTATGTGGGTGTGCTTATATTTTTTGTATTGGTTGTTCCTGCAGGTTGGTTTGATCTGAATATGTTACAAAAATTCAAATTTTGGTTTGAATTAATCTGCTTGGATTTAGGGATATTTTGATGATTAGTTTTAATTAGTTATAAATAAATAGGGTCAAAATGTCTAAATTACCCCTAAAATAATTTTAAATTGAATAACACTTGTCATTTATGTATTGGTTCTTATGGTTCTTACAAACATAAGAGTTTGTATTTGATCCCATGCCAATAAACATAAACATAAACATGTAACAATTTGTAATAAGAGTTTATGCATGAGGTGTGTGAATTTAAGGAAAAATTGAATGATGTTTTATATCTAGGCCAATAATTACATAAATATATATGTAATATACATATGTAAGTTTTATTTAAAATTTGTCATGATAATTTAGTATTAAAATCATAAAAATTGGAACTAGATGTGGACAAAGGGAGAAACAAACCGTGATGCTGGCTTGAGCGGTCCCTCGCGTACTCCGTGGTCCTGGATCTGTTTAGTGAGTCTTATGTTTAATATATGAAAATTAGAGAGACGTAATACGTACAAAATCAATTTTAAAAAAGTGATATGTTACAATCTTATAGATATTTAACAATAGTACTTTATCGACATTACTTGATTTTAGCATCACAATTCATAAAATCAATTTTAAAGGAAATCATCAATTTTGGCGTGTATAACGCTACCTATAAAATTTTACATTGTGCATGAATAAAATAACATATATTACACATATTATATTCTCAAGTCGGGTATTATATTACTCTGTAATAATAATTACATTATGCATGAATAAAATAACATATATTACTCTGTAATAATAATAATTGTGAGAGTTTTATTAGTACAAGAGGATACATAGCTAAATGCAGATAGAAATTTATATTTGGGATGACCATATAATGTACAACACATAGAGTGTAGATAATATATTCGTTGTTTTCTCTTTTTTAAACAATAACTTTTTATATTATGTTACACCTAATATTATATTTGTAAAGAATTGAGTTCACACTATCTTTGTGATAGAAAACGTTCTACCACTAGATTAATAGTTCAAACATGTTTTCTCTCAAATCATAGTGTAGTGGTGTGCACGGTTCGGTTTGGTTTTTGGGTAAAATCAAAACCGAAACCGAAATGTCGGTTTTTGGGTTTTAAAAACCGTTCGGTTTCGGTTTTTCGGTTTTTACGTCGGTTCGGTTCGGTTTTTCGGTTATTTCGGTTTTTGGAACAAAATTATGTAAGATTCAAAAAAATAAAAAGTATAATTTATATTATAACAATCTTTTTATATGTTTATATTTAAGTTATTATAGTTAACCTCTTTAATTAATATTGTTTACACAAACCTAACCTTCTAATATATTTTTATGTTTCTTCAAAGTTTTTATTAAATTTAATTTTTATATTAAATTTTGTTATATCTTATAGGTAGTAATAAACCATTTCAATTATAATGTTTTTATTATAAACACTTAACATTCAAAAATAAAATTAACATTTTCTACTAGCATTGGGTTAAACACTTAAACAATTTAAACTTAAACATAAAAATATATGGATTGTAACTTATCGGTTCGGTTCGGTTTTTTTCGGTTATTGAAAAAGTTTATCCGAAAACCGAACCGAAATTTTCGGTTATTAAAAATCCGAAAACCGAACCGTCGGTTTTTGTTTCGGTTCGGTTTTTTCGGTTATTCGGTTATTTCGGTTTTCTTGCTCACCCCTAAATCATACTACAAGAAAAAGGGGTTATTATTTTTTCCAAAAGTATAAATTTCTATTAACGTTAAGACTGTGAGGCGTGGGCTTGAGTTTGGGGCGTGGGAAACCCACCCAAGCCTTGCACACCATCCCCTATGGGTTTGGCTTTGGACGTTGCCTCTCTGGCCTGGGCCTGGGGCTGGGGGGGGGGGGGGGGGGATGATGTGGCTGGCTGAGATTGACTGGGCATATTTGACCCAAAAAAAGCCACGCCGCCAAAAAAAAAAAAAAAAAAAAAAACCACGCCACCCAACACCGAAAAAAGGCCACGCCCAGCCACGTGTAGCCTACCTCCGCCACATATCAACCCAAGCCCACACCCCGCAGTCTAAAAATGACAAAACTATATATGAATGTAATGAGCATATCAAGTGTTTTCTTTCAAATGAAACTAAAAGAAAAAGGGGTTACATTTTTTTTTTCAAAAGTATAATTTTGTATTAACATATAAAAAATGACAAAACTGTATATGAATATAATAAGCACACATGACTTCATATTCCTTAAATGAAAAAAATAATAAATGATAAACCACGTTTCAATTTTCAAGTCGTAAACCGAATCAAAAACTGTTGAAATGTTAAGATTGAACCGTATATATTTCATATTGGCCAAACTAAGATAATTTCTTCGATTTATCAGTTTCAATGGCTTATGCATACATCTGCTTAGGAGTGTAAATGAGCCAAGTCAAGTTAGAACTCGACCAAATTCGAGCTTATTTAGCTTATAAGAGCTTCAACTTGGCTCGTAAATGGTCTTTTCAGTATTCTATCTATATTTATACTGTATATGCATTTCTATATTATATTTTTCACATATAACATAATATTTTTCATATAGATATTTTTTTTCATTATTTTATATAATTATTATCATTATATAAATATACTAAATACACTAAATACGAATTATATAAATAATAGGTTTGTTTAGACCCGCTCAACAAATAAAGCATAGACTTGTGCTTATTTATTAAACAAGCTTACTTGACGGCAGGGGCGGACCTAGAGTGATAGAAGGGGCAACCTCCGTTGCCCCTTAACGCTCCGGTGACACTCCGATGGTAGTGTAAATTTTGGAAAAATTTAACGTTTTTTTGATTCGTTACCCCTTTATGGTTAAGAATCATAAAAATTAAAAGGTTTAAATTTGTTTTAATGGGGAGCTACTGTAAATTTCAGGGAGAACAGAAGGAACCAGCCAAGCAACTGGATGAGGTAACATAGTGATGTTTTTGTTTCCTTTCAAAAAGTGTAGCCAACAATAAACTTTAGAGCACCTCTGGGCCGGCTCAAGGGTCATTATACTCAAGCAACGACTTTGGGCCTCCACTTGAATAGAACCTCCGATACAAGATAGGAATATTATATATATATAGAGAGAGAGAGAGAGAGAAAGTATAATGTACTTCACGGCTTAACGTACATAACATACGCGGCGAAATTACGCTAGTTCATTTGAAAATCACGCAAGTTATAAAGTGGAAAACCTAATCACGCTTTGTACATAATCACGCAAAAGTGTAATTAATCACGCATGACAAATTGACCAAAATATAATCACGCACGTTATAAACTTAATCACGCATGTTGTAATTTCGTCGCGTACGTAATGTACGTTAAGCAGTTTTGTACGTTAACCTTTCTCTCTCTCTCTCTATATATATATAATATTCATATGTAGACATCAAGTTTTGGTGAGAAGTGTGAGAAGGCATAAAAATTCATATGTAGACATCAAGTTTTGGACTTGGGCTTAATGTTTTGGGTTGTTTTGGCAAGAAAAACACCAAACATAACAATTTAAGACACAATGTAGTGAATTCTAGGCTTAAAACTTAAAACACCATGCCAAGAACGTTAAGTAGTGTGTTTTAAGTGTTAAGTAGTGTTTTTTAAGTTTCACGCCCATAATACGTTGCATTATGTTTTAAATTGCTATGTTTGGTGTTTTTCTTGCCAAAACAACCTAAAACATCATGTCTAAGTTCAAAGCATGATGCCTACATGTCAATTTCTATGCATTCTCTCACTTCTCACGAAAAAAGGTCTTTTTTACAGGAACCTCACCCTATATATATATATATATAAGTGCCTATATAACAAAATTGCCTATTGATCCAGCGGTAAACTAACATGTGAGCTAAGGGGATGGTCAAGAGTTCGAGATTTGTTGAAGGACATTCTCATTTTTACAAGCCTACAAAATTCCTTGATACTCCTGGTTTATTTAGGTACTTACAGTTTGTTTTCTTATTTTTTTCGTGGTCAAAATCAAACACACTCCATCTTTGATTTCATCAAACAAGAATCTTAATATTTTTGGTTTATCAAATATTTTGTTAAATGTGAATGTTCTATATCTAAATGGGTTACAAAATCTTGAAATTATTAATTTATAGTATGATTTTTAGAGAGCGTGCCTTAAATTTTTATCTCGCTTTGGGCCTCCTAAACGATTGAGCCGGACCTGGACCACCTCATAGTATATATAGTTTAATAAAAGAAGTCCATGAAACAATTATAGAGTTTTGTTGGGCAGTAGTGTAGTTACTCGTTAATGATTTTTAAAGGAAACAGCTTAATAATTTCTTTTTATTATTTTTATTAATGAATTGAGTTAAAAGATCAAATGTATGTGTTAATAACATGATTATACTCGTGAGTCAACTAAATGATTCAGTTATCATGAATTAAATTTGGTATTATTTAACTGATTTGAGAGTGACAAACGTGCATAAATAAAAAAATAATTATACTGTAATTATCATATGGTATGTCTAGAGATGTATCCCAAACCGTCGAATGAATCAAGTATATATAGTAGTATGATTTATGACAGTATCCTAACCAAAAGTGTACGATACCATTAAATAGTGGAAAATCGAAATGTAAGGCTTTCTAAATATTAAATTATGGTTTAGATGGTTGATAAATAGTTGAAAACTCCTCAATCAAAATACTAGTTTTCTATGTAGGTAACACGAGTGCTTTCTATAGAAGTCGATGTGAAGTACGACAACTTTCTTTTACTATTTTAGACCGGAATTCATAAAAAAAATGATATGTTATAAGAGTATAGTTTTTCTTATATGCTATAAGTAATTATAAAGCTACTTATATACTAAAGTCATCGGGTAAAATAATATGGACTTCTCGTGAGATAGAAAGGCCTTTGGAAAAAATGGCATGGACCTCTTTGTATAAGTGATAATATTTTTAACGTGTTTTTTAATATTACAAGTCCTTTGGAAGAAATGAATTTTTTCTATGTTATTAAAACTTTAGACCTATCAATGTATGTTGATCCATTTTAGCATATATCTTAAAAGAGTTGAAGCGTTATACAGATCAGCTAACTAATCTAAAGAATATATCTTAAAAGAGTTGAAGAGTTACACTGTTTCCAATGGGTCCTTAGAGATCAAGCGTTTGTATGCTCTTACTATTGGAGCTTATCCACTCTTAGAGGCCCTTAGGTGAGATGCCATTGCACAAGGCCACAAGGGCATATGTTTTTTCTTGGTTCATGTGACAGTGGCTGATCTAGAAAAAAACGTTAAAGGGTAAAATTTCAAAAAGGGGTAACGTTTAAAAAAAAAGGAGTAACGAAATCGAAAAAACGTCAATTTTTCCAAAATTTACACTACCGTCGAAAAAACGTCAAGGTTTTTAATGATTTGTAATGATATTATGTGACAGATGACGTGTAAGTAGTAAGTATATCTTTTAACATTGGAGATAGTTATACGGATAGGCTAACTAATCTAAAGAGAACGTTTGTCAGTACTTTTATAGTTAAAACTTTATGTAGACTACGTGATCAAATCAAAGTTAACAATTATGTAAATCCAATTAAATTCACACATTAGAAGACCGGGCATCACACAACTTTCTTAATTATCAACATTATATATTTCTTATTTCTTTGTCACCCATATTTGTCTAAATTCCACAAATCATTTGTAATCTTCTTTAAGCTCCAAGACTATTGATTTCCACTCATTTCACAAGTTTCAAAGGCCTCATCATCACATTATCTTCATGATCCAATATCTGCATATAAAAAAACCAATATCATCACCAAATAGTATGAAACAAATCCAATCATCATCATACGAACAAGGCACTTACATGGCAATGGTAGATATATCCCGGCTCCGCGGTTGCATCGAACACATACGATGCATTCGTATGTATATACGCAAACTTCACAATGATCTTCGACACGTATCCGGGTTGCATCTTATACACATTCTTCCATCCTTTCTCATACGGTTCCACACTCAACTTTTCACCACGTGCGTATTTTTCAATATGACATTTTTCCGCATTGTTCAACTTATTCATACATTCTCTAAATTCATCTATATTTGTTATATTCGTTTGATCCAAAACTCTAAACAACCCAAGATGAATATGCAACGGGTGATTATCCTGCGTCAGATTAATCACATTCCATATCTCCGTAGACCCCACCTTCGGTTCCTCGGTTACCGGATCATCATACGACTTTGCGTTAATATACAAATGAGTCGGCCCATCAATCCGACTAGTGTACTCGTACATAGCAATGTAACGCGTCTTGGACACTTCTGACAACCTCGGTGTCGGGTACTTTAACAACTTTTTTGGGACCCGTGACGAGTCAAACTCGCGATGAGGGTTAATTATAAACTTCATGACTTTACCGTTACTCTCGTTGACCGGGTCCCCACCAGGGTACGGGTACGCGGCCCCATTATGTAAAATAACCGAACTTGACTTTGACTTTGAAAAGTCAACGACCACGTCAGCTATTTCAGACGGGCCCAAAAGTATATCCTTCACCAATACCGCCTCCTCGCTATAAACCGAGTCAGATCCTACGTGGATAAACCTTAACCCGTTACTAAAAAAGAATTTAAAAAACCGGGCGTTACTAGCATTAATAATCCGAAACCGGTATTTTCTCTGGCGGACCGCCATATATGGCCACGCTTTCCCGTTAACGACAATAACATCACCGAAATACTCCGGTTGCCACTGCGGGTGAATATCCGGGTTGTTCCCGGTCAGGTTCATATAAATGGACCCGTTAACCCGAAAACTTCGGTCAAACACGACCAATGGCCGGTCAAACTCTCCAGAAGGGAGTCCAAGTGGAGCTTCCACGTCATGATGACGTATAATGTAGGCCCCTAACAAACCAGCAAGAAGGTTGACTCTAGTCAACCCCATTGCATGATCATGATAAAACAAGTTACCAGGTTGTTGTTGGTTGTGGTAATGGTATGTTTTTTTGGTCCAATGGGGCCCACGTTGACGGAACCCGTTAGTGAACCATGAGTGTGAGTTGCCGTCGCTTTGGGGTTCGTCGATTCCGCCGTGAAGGTGGACGACGGTTGGAACGCCTTGATTGTTAGTTGGGATGGCGGTTGGGATGGTGGGGTCCCATGGGAGGATGTGTTTTGAAGGGAGTTGATTTTGCCACGTCACCCAGGTGCTGACACCGTGGACGGCTTCGATTGTTGGACCGGGGACTGTTGCGGTGTGCTTTGTTTCACCGTATGCGAATACCTGGGTTGGTGGAAGATCCTTGTGGAATTTCTGTAAATAAGGTTTGTCAAAGATTTAGTATTGTTATGATGTATAAATAAAATATAAAGTTTTGATAATGAAGATACATTGATGTTATCTTGTAATAAGTTAAAAAATAAAGAAGGATACATGAACTATTGAAAACATATTTATCCAACTATAAAATTATGGGTTAGGATCAAATACAAAGGATAAAATAAATAAGAAGTGTAAGAATGATTCTAGTCCATTGATCTTAGATTTAAAGGGTTGAGATTGGTTGTAGAGAAAAGAAGATAATAGAAGGGCATAAAAGGAAACCTATATTTATGGATTTTCTCTCTCCACATGCAAGGCACATGCCAATTCCCCCATCGATTTAAAACGTCCATAACTTTTTCATACGACATTTTTTTTCAAAAAAAATTTCACCATAATAACGAGCGTTTTTTTATCTTTAATATGAGTACCATATTATCATATAAAAATAAAATAAAAATTTTCATTTTTACTGGGTTTTTTGGCATTGTGTTAAAAGTTCAGGTCATTGTGTCTTTTAACTGGGTTTTGGTCAGTAGAGTTTCTATACATTGTGTTATTATCAAAACCTATAACACAATGTTAATTTGAGTTCTATCCATTGCGTTTTTATAAAAACCTATAACACAATATATGACACAATGAAGATTTTGTTATATCTGGATATTCTATAAATTGTGTTATTAGTTCAGGTCATTGTGTTTAATATGTTATTCATTGTGTTTTAATATATTGTCCATTGTGTTTTAATAATTTGTTCAATTTTTTTATTATCTTGTTCATTGTGTTTTAGTTTGTTATGTATTGTGTTTTTAGTTTGTTTTTCATTGTGTCTTCATCTGCTCTCCATTGTGTCTTTTATCTGCTGTCATTAATTGTGTCTTTTATCTGTTGTCATCAATTGTGTTTTTATTTAGTCTGATTCTTATTGTGTTATATGTTATCGCCATTGTGTTATACGTTATGGTCATTGTGTTTTAGTATGTTGTCCATTGTGTCTTTATCTGTTGTCATTGATTATGTTTTTATTCTAATTTACATTGTGTTTTACATCATGTCCATTGTGTAATATGTTATTCATTGTGTTTTAATATGTTGTCCATTGTGGTTTAATAATTTGTTCAATTTTTTTATTATCTTGTTCATTGTGTTTTAGTTTGTTATGTATTGTGTTTTTAGTTTGTTTTTCATTGTGTCTTCATCTGCTCTCCATTGTGTCTTTTATTTGCTGTCATTAATTGTGTCTTTTATCTGTTGTCATCAATTGTGTTTTTATTTAGTCTGATTCTTATTGTGTTATACGTTATGTTCATTGTGTTTTAGTATGTTGTCCATTGTGTCTTTATCTGTTGTCATTGATTGTGTTTTTAATCTAATTTACATTGTGTTTTACATCATGTCCATTGTATAATATGTTATTCATTGTGTTTTAATATGTTGTCCATTGTGGTTTAATAATTTGTTCAATTTTTTTATTATCTTGTTCATTGTGTTTTAGTTTGTTAAGTATTGTGTTTTTATTTTGTTTTTCATTGTGTCTTCATCTGCTCTCCATTGTGTCTTTTATTTGCTGTCATTAATTGTGTCTTTTATCTGTTGTCATCAATTGTGTTTTTATTTAGTCTGATTCTTATTGTGTTATATGTTATCGTCATTGTGTTATACGTTATGTTCATTGTGTTTTAGTATGTTGTCCATTGTGTCTTTATCTGTTGTCATTGATTGTGCTTTTAATCTAATTTACATTGTGTTTTACATCACGTCCATTGTGTAATATGCAACTGGGTTTTTGAATTTTTTTTGAAAAATATAACAATATGGTACTCATTTTAAAGATAAAAAAACGCTCGATTTTATGGTATAAATTTTTTTTAAAACAAATGATGTATAAAAAAGTTACGGACGTTTAAAAGTTAGGGGGGAAATAGCATGTGACTTGCATGTGCATATTCTCTTTCCTCTTGTAGACAAAATTACCCTTTACATTTAATTACTCATAGGACACTTGTCACTATCTGGTGCTTTCTTACCCTTCTTATTTTTAAATCTTTTGTATTATAACTCAACCCATAAAATTATATCTGGTACTTTAATGCCTATGATATAAAAGTGTTTGTTAATAAAGTTATGCATGGATATATTATTTTTAATTAGTTTTTTTTAATACGGGAAAGTTATTAAGTATGAGCAAGCTTGTGCTGAGAATCAACATGTTTTCATTTTCTTTGCTTTTGATACATTTGTATCCCTTGCCCATGAAGCTTTTGATTTCTTGAAGAGAATGCATAAAGTCGTGGACAACAATTTCTCGATGCCGAAGAACTAGAGTGTTGTTTTCAGTAGGATTGGTTTTGCAATTCAAAATAGGATTCCGGCGCAACTTGTTGCCTGTTTACCTATCACTATTATGTATTTTATTTTCGAACCATAATTTAAATAATAAGTTTTTAAGTTGTAATAAATTTATTTTAGAATAGAGTTAAATGCTTGGTTGGTCCTTGTGGTTTGCAAAAATTGCAGACTTGGTCCTAGTGGTTTACTAATTACACGCGTGGTACCAAAACTTGTCAAAAATGAACCCGCTTGGTCCCTAGCCCTAACATCAGTTAAATATCTCTGTTAAAACACCCTATGTGCTTGGCATGTGAGGGTAATTTGGTTATTTCAGTCCAGCCCATTATAAAAAGAGTTAAATATCCCACCTACCCCTTCTTCCCCAAACCACCACCACCATTTCAGAAGTTACAGAAGCTAGTCCAAACCACTTCGTCGGCACCTGTGGCACCTGCACTGGATTTTCAAAGCTCTCTTCACTGATGGGGTCATCTTCAACACATGAAACACCGGAGTGTGGCAAAGCTGTGGTGGAATTGGTGTTGGAGAAGAAGTTTGTCTAAGAGGGATTGGTAGTTGAGAAGATGTTTGAGTTGACTTAATTGATCATCTCTCGCTTTGATCTGTTCTTGGACCCTTATTCTGTTTGCTTCAAGCTCCATTGTTGTTAACCAAAGTGAGTGCTTTAGTTCTTCTATATTCTGTTTCATTTCAAGATCCATATTACATAAAAATTTGAAGTGACTATGGCTCAGTTATAATTAGAAGCTATGAAATTATGGCTCTTGATCATGCAATTGCCTAAAAGTATGGATGTGAAGAAGCAGAGATTAAAAGGGGAAAAAGTTGTCAATGCTCCAATCAGGGGTGTTCAGTTACGGTTTGGACTAGCTTCTCTAACTTCTGAAATGGTGGTGGTGGTTTGGGGAAGAAGGGGGTGGGGTGAGACCAATAAGGTATTTAACTCTTTTTATAATTGGCTGAACTGAAATGACCAAATTACTCTCACGTGTCAAGCACATGGGGTGTTTTAACAGAGATATTTAATTGATGTTAGGGCTAGGGACCAAGCGGGTTCGTTTTTGATAAGTTTTAGTACGACACGTGTAATTAGTAAACCAATAGGACCAAGTCTGCAATTTTTGCAAACCACATGGAACAACCAAGCATTTAACTCTTTTAGAATATTGTGAATTTTATTTACTTGGAGAGGAAAAGAACAAAAAAGAGCCATAAGGGTGTAGGGACCCACTTTTTGATACACAATATTCAAACAAACAAAATTAAAAAAAAATTTGTATAGGTTTTTTTTTCGAAAAGAAGAGTTAAAAAAAAAACTATTCTTAGCAAATGCAATATATATTTTGTTATCTACAAGGTTATAATTAGAAGTTTTGACTATGATCCACTATTGCTTCGTCATCATTATTATTATTATTAATAAAGCATACTAAAAATAATCCGGCATACTTCTTTAGGGTTAAGATATAATAGCAAGTTTATTTGGGTAGCAAGCCTAGAAAATAATCTTGACAATCCATTTACTTAATCAATGGCTAAGATTAAATGGGTGAAATTGAAAGAAAAAAAAGGAGGCGCGTGAGTTTGTTCAGGGGCATTCTAGTCAAGTCAATAGTTTCCATCTCCTCCAAATCCCCCCATTTTTTAAACGTTAATAACTCTTTCATACGACATTATTATTTTTATAAAAATTGCACAAAAAAACGAGCGTTTTTATCTTTAAAACGAGTATACTATTGCTATATTTTCGAAATTTTTTTTGAAAACCCAGTTGCGTAAAACGCAATGGAAAAAGACACAGTTGCGTAAAACGCAATGGAAAAAAAACCTAAAAAATGACATTTTTCTAAAACGCAATGCACCAAAAACACAAAGAAATGTCTTATTTCTAAAACGCAATTGCCAGAAAACACAAATATATGTCTTATTTCTAAAACACAATAGCCTAAAAACACAAAAGAAAGTGTACTTTCTAAAACGCAATGGATTGAAAACATATAAAAATGTGTTTTACCTGCCAGGGGCTGCTGCCCCTGGGACCCCGCTACCAGGGGCGCTGCCCCCGGACCCCCGCCAAGATCGTAAAACGCAATGACTAAATCAAAAACCCAGATCGTAAACATGAAATTAAAGAATTTCTTACATGGATCGAAGCCGGTTTCTTCAACGATTGATGAAATTTGAATGATAGAAACACTTATCAGCGATCGAATCGAACGGATCGAGTGATTATCTTCAAAATCACAGGAAAAACGAGATTTTGTATGAAATTAAACTGGGTTTTCTTTAAAAAAGCTGAAGAACACATTGATCGGGTGTTTGATTCATTGATTGGTGACGAAAATCACACTATAATGTAGTGATTATTGAGATAGAAAGTGAAGAAATGGTTGAAGATGGTAGGTTTTGAAAATGGTGGGTTTTGAACTTACTGGAGAGAAGAAGGAAGAAGAAAGGATACGATTGACTAAAATACCCTTCCTCTTTATTTTAAATTTTGACACATGTCATAATCTTATTGCTTTCTATCATTCCTAAACAAAATAAACTTCCTATTTAATCCTCACCCTATTTCTTTAACAACATTTCTAAATTTTCTAGATAAATACATTGCACTCACACACTATGTTTTGAACTCTCAACCATTTTATTGTCGAGCACACCATTTTATAGCTATATGTTTTGATATACATGATATATACAGGTTAGAATTATCATATAATATTAGTAATAATTAATAGGTGAACAAAAGAAGAAATTTAAATTGTTCATTCTTTTTAAAAAAAATATTATATTTTTGTATCCAAATATGTAGGTTATACAAATTTGTTTGTATATATATTTTTAAAATTATTACAGAGAGGAATAAGAAATAACAACTGTTTCATTTGGATACTTTTTATTTTAAGTTTTGTAAGATTATAAAGGTAAATGTTTAATTTTTGTTTCTTTAAGTCTCAAAGTCTAGATCCTCCACCAATACATACTAATTATTCAAAACATTGTATCATGATGATAATGAAAGATATCTTTGTCGAATGAGCAAATATGACTGAAATAGTCACATCACCTTTAGAAATTGCATATGTGCATTTTTTTTTTGAACGGCCGAAAGAAGAAATTTAATACACAATTTATATATGGTTTATTTAAACTATCAAGTTATAATGGTTTATTTAAACCATCAAGTTATAATGGTTTATTTGAAAGGTGAGCATTTAAGGTCGTGGATTTTCCATATTGCAAAAAACATCATATCAAATATTTTTTTTTTGGTTAATAATATCATATCAAACTCATAATACTTTGAATTAATCTAGTGGTTTTATAAGTTGATCTAGTTATATTTTAGTTAAAAGAGTTATGTTCATATCAACTAATTAATACACAAAGTTACATTTTAGTTAAACGAGTTATGTTCATATCAACAAATTAATCAGCATATCTATAGCTACCTAAGGATGAGCAAATAGTATTCGGTACTAAAACTGACTTGGTACTGGTACTGGTACTATACGTCTATACCAGGCCATATTATGTATTCACTTTTTTTTTTTTTTTTTTTTAGAATAGGTACTTTCAGTATGGTATGGTACCAATACTCATTTTTTTTTATTTATGGGATTGGCAATTTGATACGGGTACGGTGTCGAGCTCTACCATAGTATTGTCAATGTAGAACTTATATCAAAAGTATTTTATAATGAAGCTTTAAAAATCACATGCTTTGCACACCAATTGTCATAGAAATTGATGAACATAAGAACTTTGTAAATTAAAATAAACTTTATTGCTACAGGACAATTGGAAAAGTAACATTGGAATAAACTACATAAAAGTTTCACTTTAAAATCTACGATAATTTTATCGGTATAAAATTTTTATATTCAACGATTTTTATAAAAAAAAAACATATCAACATATTAAAATTTAGCTTGAAACGTTGTTGGAAAAGAATAAACATTTAATATGAGGCATCTTAGAAAGTTGTTGCAGACTTTTGAGTTTCCAACACAATAAGGTAGTACAAAAAATGAAGCAACATGTACACAAACAAACACATAACAATAATAATATAACAATGATTAATAATAATAATAATAATAATAATAATAATAATAATAATAATAATAATAATAATAATAATAATAATCTAAAAGAAAGAAAGAAAGACATACCCAGTACTTCTGAAACATGGAGATTTGGAGACTCTTGGAAACAGGAACCCCATGAACAACATCATAGCCTTTGATCCGGGGCATATCTGGAATTTTATCCACAAACATTTCTAACTTAGATGGACTTACAAGCCCTCTATCACCGTAAACAACCGCAAACAGACCCAAAATATGAACTAGAAAGAGGGTACAATTCATTTTTAATTCCATTTCTACCCTTTTCTGCAATTTGCATGTATGTACACACTAAGTATGTGTGTAAGAAAGATTGAGAGAGGGAGGAAATGAAGGTTTTGTGTGCAATTATTAATGGAATTAGATTCATATATATATGTGAAGAGGGGGTCTTGTGTTTTTGTGTAAACAAAAAAAAAAAAAATTAATTTTCTTAAATATGATATACTAACTTTTCTATTTTCCTTTTCTTTTTTGTGATATGTTGTTTAATTTGTTGTAAATCTGATTCAACTTTTTTAATATTGGTAACCAGCACTGTATATCTTATTTTCAAGTTTTTAGCTTTATTGCCAAATAATGTAGAGTTTAAACAATTTTGATATAATAACTCAAAAGGCGTGTTTTTTATTGAATTATTTTTTAAAAGGTAAATATACTAAAATATTAGTTAAAATTTTAAGTGATCGATAAACATTGATACATTAGCAATTAAAAGTTAACGTTTTGCATTAAGTATGAACATATGATAAGTCAAGAAATAATTACTCACCACACAAAATTGGGTATAAAATCGGATGAACCTAGAAACTAAATGAACCAAAAATTTCTAAAGAAATAAGCAAGTAATTGACCACACGTATTCTAGCAAAAGTTATTGATCTCAAATCTGAAATCTCAATTGAACTTTTGTGAAATTCTAATAATTTTTTTTCAACGGATTCTGTTTGGTATAGGGTAATGGAATTGACGAAAAAATGGAATGGACAATGCAATGGATAATTACCATTTCATATCTTGTTTGGTTACCATGTGGAAATGAAATAAATTATTATTGTGTATCGTTTGGTAACCAAGAAAAACGAAACAATAAAATCAACGGTGAGTGGTGGTGGTAGTGATTGTGGGTTGTTATAGGTGGCAGTGGTGGCAGAGGTGGCGACGGGTGGTGGTAGTGATTGTGGGTTGTTATAGGTGGCAGTGGTGGCAGAGGAGGCGACGGGTGGTGGTGGCGATGGCGAGTGGCGATGACGGGGGTGGCGGCCGCGGCGACCGTCGATGGTGGTTGGTGGCGGCGGCGGGGTAGTTGTGGCGTCGATGGTGGTGGTGGGTGGCCGCGGCGGCGATAGTTGTGACATCGATGGAGGGTGGATGAAATGATTTTGAGGGAATGAAATGTCTTATTAAATGAGTGGTTTCATTCTATTGATCAACCAAACACCATTTTCTTCGTTCTCTCGTAATAATCCATTTCGTTCCGTCTCTCATTCCTGCATACCAAACACTACCTTAATGATATTCCCACACCCTTTTTCACACACTCTCTCTCTCTCTCTCTCTCTCTCTATATATATATATATATATGGGTTAGGTTCATGAGTGAACAACGTTATTGTTTGTGAACAGAGTGAACTAATCTCAGTCATCCATTTGTTTTTTTGATTAAAAGGATAGGATTGTAATTTTACCTTTAATTTTCATAAATTATATTTAAATCATTTTTTTTTAATTCTTGATTTCAGTTACACGTTTCCTATTTAAATCATTTTGTTTTAATTCTTGATTTCAGTTACATGTTTCCTATTTTGTAGAGATTATACATTTTTCTCATGACATATTTACATTTTCTCATTTTCCAACTTCCTTGGATGATGATTATGTTATTAATAATTAGTAGTGCATGCGGAGTTTGGAAAAAAGCAACGAATTTTTTTTTATTTTGTCCCAATGGCCTCTCAAGTAAATATGGGAAGTAAGGTAAAATAATCTTTAACACCATATCTTCTCTTCTAATAAGAATATAAAAAAATTTCGCATCAATAGCATTCGTAATTTTTTTTATTACATAGTTTATAATACAAGGGGTATAGATTTAAATTTAAATTAATGAAAATGAAGAAATCATCAATAAGATTTTCAATTGAGTTCAGTTTACTAATAAGATTGTAAAGATTTTACCATCTGTTTCTTTTTAATAAAAAAGATAAATGTCATACCATATACAAGCACCATCTGGTAATACACTAAAACTTGTTTCTTTTTAATAAAATTGTTTTTTTAATTTGTTTATCATCAATAAATACTAATTCTCACTTTTTAATTTTTTTTGTATAAATAGTTCGAATATTTGACATCAAGTATGAAGATGGTTATATGTAATAATGTGTCTTTTCCTTAAAAAAAATTTCATCTTTTGTTCAATACATTCCATTCATAGTGATGTTATACATATATGTACTTTTTAATTTACATGTATACGTATGTGTATAAAAAAGATATACATATGTGTATAAAACAGTTTGGCTAAATAGAAATTGTGTATAAAATATATACAAACAGAACTAATAAATGGTTTATACACATATGTACTTGTATTGGATACTCAAAGTACACATATGTATTATTCAAATTACATATGTACGCATGTGTAACGGATATACGCATGTGTAATGGATATACGCATGTGTATAAAACAGGTTGGTTGAATAGTAATTGTGTTTATTTTTAAATTAATAAATTAATTGGTGAGAGAAATGAAGAGAGAGAATGTAATTAAATATTTAATTGGAAAGAGAACTAGTTAACAATTTACCCTTATACCTTTTCATTTATTTTCCACACATAAATAATTAGAAAATTGTCATTATTATAAATCTCAAGATCTCTTAAATCAATGGACAAGATTTGTTCATTTTGTTCACAAAAATAATATGGTTCACTCTTGAACTCTACCCTATAGGAGAAGGATCCGTTAGGAACCACCCTTTATTGCGAGAACCAATGTGAACACAAAAAAAAATAGCTAAAAAACACACAAATTAAAAAAAAAAAAATTAAAATTTGTTTTTTTTTAAAACAAAAAAAAATTTCTGCTACTAAAATTAGCGATTTTAATGTAAAAAATATTAATATTTTTTTTTGTGTGTTTTTTTTTTTTTAGGTTTTTTGGGGGTTTAGTTTTTAGCATTTTAGCTTAGGGTGGGGGGGGGGGGGGGTTTAGGTTTTTGGGGGGGTGGGGGAGGGGGGTTTAGGTTTTGGGGGGAGGGGTGGGGGGGGGGGGGGGTTTAGGTTTTGGGAGGGGGGGGGGGGTGGGGGTTAGATTTTTTTAGTTTTTTTAGCTATTTTTGGTTGTGTTCACTTTGGTTCTCGCGGTTCTCGCAATAAAGGTGGTTCGCGCATGAACCTTACCCTATATATATATATATATGTATGTATAGGAACGGGATCATGAGAAAACGCTTAAATGTGTGAGAACGCAACCTGGCCCAACACGTGGCGCGGGTCTTGATCAGGGTTCGAGGGTTTTTTTTTTGTCTTTTCAATATTCTTTTTTTTCCCAACACGGTATAATATTTTTTTGGCGTCTATGATATTTTTGGCGTTAATTGTATTTATTAAACTTTTTGGCGTTGAATTAATTGTTTTTGTGTCACATAGATAATTTTTTGGCTTTATAGCGTTTTCTGGTCAATTTTTTTGGGTTTTATGTGGCGTTTTGTATAATAATTCACTACGATTCATTAATATTATCAAAAGTTAACAACAAGAATAAATGTTTTTTTGGCGCTTAGTGAATTTTTTGGCGTTTAATACATTTGACAAGTTGCTTTGCCGGCACCCGTTCTCACAGTTTTCACACTTCTAGCGTTTTGCTGTTTGTAGTTTTTGGCGTTTTATATAATAATGTATTTTATTTGTAGAGAATTAGATAACAAAACAACAGATAACTTTATAACAAAAACAATATAAAATGAAAAAGAAAAAAAAAATTAAAAATGGTAATCTAATTTCACTTCCAAATCTTCACTGTCATCAACTCCTTCTTCTTGAATTTGTTTTTGGCGTTTTTAACCTTTTGAATACCTTAGCTAGATGACAACTTTCCTACATAAACCCCGTATTTTTCAGATGAAGCTGCTTGGTGGCATCATGTTTTTTGGTGTGATATTCTTGTTTGGTGGCATGTCATTAAAGATCAACTCTTGTTTAATGCTATTTGTAATAATGGAGTCCAAAATAGCATTTTACACTTGTGTTGATCCCTTTATTCCATGCCGATATTCATCAAGAACAAAGCTCACATGATGGCATATCATTGTCATCAGTCTCTTTTTCTTGAATATTTGTCCATTTCATTCAGCAAAATATTATTGAGGTAATCCCCTTAGAAGAAGAATCCATTCAGTGAAAGCTTTGCTATCTGTGGTTATTTTAACTAACATTTTTTGGCGTTTTAAAGTGAGTGGTTTCTAGAGGATCTGGCGTTTGTTTTTCTGGGTGTGATCAATTCATTGTGTATAGACCCCTCTCTTATAGTAGTTTTTTTGGCGCGTAGTTTAGGCGAGATTTTTTTATTGTAATAAATGATAGTAATAAAGTAACCGTCTTTTTCAGTTACTGTTTTTGTATTTACTGTTTTGATCAGCTTTTATCAGTTTTATAGGTGATAGACACGTCCCATCTTCTAAGTTTGGCGTTTTTTTAAATGGCGTTATGCAGACCAAGATGACAAAATACAATAATGGAGAAAATAAAATATTAAGCAGGAAAAATATTTTTTGTTATTTTTGGCGTTTTGTAAGGAATAACCTTTTTAGTATTTTTTTTGGCGTTTTGCTAATAAAGAGATAAATATATCATTTAATTAACTTAAAAAAAAAAGATTACACAGAAGAAAAAAAAAGAGGAAAAAAAATTAAAACCCTTCGTCAAAAAGTACTTTATCCGAAAAGTATCCATCACTTGCGTCATCTTCTTCCTCGTAGTCTTCATCTGGATCTTCATCCATGTCATCACCTTCACCTTCACCTTCATCGGCTTCTTGTTCCTGAAGATTCTGAAGCCTCCACTTGAACATGTCTTGCATTAACTCCAATTTTGAGTCCATTTCTGTGTTCGTACAAGTGGCGTTATGCAATTCTTCCATGAAACCAAGACCCTGCTTTGTCATGATGTTTTCAAGCCAATAGACTTCCTGCTCTCCGTTGTCGTATATAACGGTCACCATGTCTGTTTCATCATCAAAACGCCATGATGTCATGACTGGGTCCGGCTTCACATCTGCTTTGATTGGTCCAAATTTCCTGGTTAATGCTTTCATAAGCATATGTGTTTCATGGCATTCGTTATCTAGAGCGATGCCAAGGGATAAGATACCCCTCTGTACCTCTTCTTCCATCTTCAAAATTGCCCTGACCGTCTTAACATACACCCTCCTTCTGTTGTCAAAACGAAGGACGAATCGCCTTATTGCCAGAGTGTATCTCCACGAAACGATTGTTGCCATTTTTGGCGTTTTGGTTAAGTTGGCGTTTTTGGTTAAAGATGTTTTTGCAGAAATGGATATATTTAAGTGATTATTGTGACAACTCGTATTTTAGAACCTTCCGTTGTACTTTGATGTAATCTATATGAACGTTATGTGATTAACTAATGTGTTTGTTTGCAATGGAATGTTATGTTATGATTATGTGATTGTAATGTGAATATTGTATGTTGGTCGCACAACATAAGACCGATCGCACAAACCCTTTTGGGCCGCACAAGTTGTCCCTTGTCATGCACACTCTTCTCGGCCACTTTGCTTGAACTCGAGACCAAGGGTAGCCCAAAGAAGGGTTCGGCCCACTCATCTTATACGCATACACATACTCCTTAGGGAGTCTTGCTTCTCATTTTTTTAGCAAACACAAGAAGATACACCAAACCCTAGCTCTCTCTCTCTTCTCCTTCCTCTTGTGCGACGGTAACAGCCTTTCATCCTTGAAGCCGACAGCTATCTTAATCCTCTCGAGGTCTTTGTGATTCCTACCTCGCATTCGGTTAGTATATGATTACTATTGCTTGACATTGATTATTGTTATAACTTGATTGAATGATAATATTGTTAAGTGTTTGATCTCGTTTTACTTGATGCTAATAAGTAGCACGGTATGATAGAGGGATTCTTGATAAACACCTTGTGATAATTAACAGTTAGATCTAATATTGTAACATGATTGATATCGGCCGAGGATGTAGAATTGGTAGTAAACGGTTCGCATGTTGGATGTTGTTTGAGGACATGTATAAACGGTATGAATGAATGATCTAATGGTGATGAACATTTGATGTAATGAACATTCTGATTAATCCAATTTGATTTAAATGATAGTGGTTGTTCATGATTAGGTTAGAGTTCTAAGTAAATTAATTGATAGGTGTTTGATTTGTGTCTGATCATATGTAAATTGGTGATTTGATTATGCTTAGGTTTATGTTAATTGATTGAAAATTGATTGTTGAAAATCGTGTAATCATGGAATGTGTAACTGAATCCATAAAATTACGGCCACATATAACTGATCGCACAAGCCAAAACGCACAAGTCCCTGATCGTACAAGTCAGTCGCACAAGCTAGTATTACATATAGTGCCACTATTAAAAGCATACAGTACAACTCTTTTAAGCATGATCGCACAACAGGCTGTGGATCGCACAAGACAGTGCTGATCGCACAAAACGATTGGGCTCGCTCAACCTCAATAGCCCAACACTTGAATCACACAATTAGGCCTTATACATAAGTGGTACTATTGAGTATGATATGTGATGTTAATCATTTGACGTGATTCTATGTGTATGCCATGAATAATCTGTGTATGTAACCTGTGAGTTTATGTGTAAACATACGTGATTTACTTGAACCTAGACCTGACTTGTATGGTAACCATGTTATGATGTGGTTGACCCCAATTAGCTCAAGTGACCTTTCTTATTTATCTGCCGAGCTAATCTAAGGTGAGTTCACCCTTTCTACAAGGCATGGGATTCCCGGTGGTTTGGGAATGGGTTAATGTATACTAAGGAAACCTGCGTATTCTCCTTGGGCAGAATACGTACTCCCACCCTCTTAACTGAAGGGTGACAACATTGAATGACACTAGACAAAACTCTATCATTAAGTCCCTTATTTTTATATCGACTTAATCGCTGGGCCAATGGCGAACGGGTCGTTAGTTAAATAGCGCTATTAGGTTTGACAAGCATCACACCGTGCCGCAGAGGTCGGGCGTGGACTAATGGACTTGGGCACTAGTCAATGATGATAGACATTGACGTAGGGCACATAAACATAACTACAGTCAGTAGTCGATATGGTAATGGGTCTAGTGGTTAACATGGGGAAGCCCCCACTGGTTATGGTTTGGGAAACAAGGAACTAGGTAACTCATGGTTTTCGAAATAACTTATGGTTTTTGGAACAACATTAAAATGGACAACCAACTGTGAACTCGCTCAACATTGTTGTTGATTCATTGTTACATGCCTTGCAGGTCGTTAGGTACTTAGCAGGAGCTTGCATGGAGGAGGTCGTTGTGGAACATGGACCATTGAGTGTTCATGATAAACTTATGAACCTTAAACTTGTGTTTTTGGGTTTTGAACTTAAGCTTCCGCTGATAACTTAAGCTTTGATGAATTGTTTTGACACTAATTATATTGTTTGGTTTGGACTTTTATTATTTAAATTTTATTGTTCAATATGATTGGTGGCTGGATCCTGGTCAGTCACGCTCCCTGCGGTGATACTCCGCTTGTGGATTTTTAGAGGTGTGACAGATTGGTATCAGAGCCATTGGTTATAGTGAACCTGGTTTTAAAAAGGGGAAAAGCTTTTGATAAAAACCAGACTATAACCTGTTCAGTGCTCAACGATCCACAACGACGCTTCGCTCCACGTGCAAGACTCAACATTATAGGTAATATAGTTTATGTTTGTATTGCCTGCCTGTTAGTTTACGTAGTGCATTGTTCATGGTATGCTTAGTGTAACAACTGTCTGCCTGAAACCTTGTATGCTTGCTCTCTTCTGTCGTCCTATACTTTTTACACCCCCACGTCACCGTTCTTACTTGTGCTTTTCTCGATGTGAAGATCATGAGTTGACATCTCAACTTAACTCAGGCCTAGTTGACGGCCCTAATCAACGAACGAGTTGCTGAGGCTCTCGCAGCAGCTCAAGCAGGAGGTACAGCCTGCTACTTCGACCAATCCTAGGATGTTTAGATCCTACTCTCGTGAACCAACTCTCGTGTTTAACCTTATCTTTTCTTTCTCACACGACAGGTCAGCATGCTGAGCCTCCCGTATGTACATTCAAGACCTTCATGGATTGTCGACAAAGTACCTTCAATGGCACAGAAGGAGCCATAGATCTTCTCCACTGGTTCGAGAAGATCGAATCTGTTTTCGAAATGTGTGAATGCCCTGTTGCCAGTAGGGTAAAGTTTGCTACGGGAACACTTGAAGGCGGTGCGTTAACTTGGTGGAATGCACAAGTGCAAATGCTAGGTTTGGCAGCTGCTAATGCCACCCCATGGAACGACTTTAAGGATCTGATCAAAGAGGAGTATTGTCATCATGATGACATTCACAAGCTAGAGGTGGAGTTTTACGATCTAAAGATGACGGGGTCCGAGATCGAAGCGTATACTAAGAGGTCGAATGAATTAGCTGCTTTGTGTCCCAACATGGTGGATCCTTGATCGAAGTGTCGCGCTCCGGTCAAAGATAATATTTATATGCCCTAATTACCCTTAACAAATAGCTAGTGGTAGTGAGGGGTCGAACCACGAAGAGTATGTGGTTTGTGTGTGGATTCGATTGAATTATGAAGAATGTCACATATTATGAAGCTTACTAGAATTTCTTTGTGTTTTTCTTTAATTAAGAGATGTGAGTTTAGACTAAGTGAATAGATTAAATTGATTAACAACTAAAGATTAATGATTACGAGAAAATTGGTTACTAGAACAATAATAAGAAAAAGGAATCACACCCGGTTTCGGTAATCGCTAACCTAGGTTTTCTACAAGTTTTAGATTCAACTCAAATGCATTCAATTAACGGATTTAGTGTACCGTGACTTAGGTGCTAATAACTATCAACGTCCCGAAGAACGGACAAGAATACACTTTCTAATCAACACAAGTAAATCCTAACCACGACAATACACAATTACATATCACCATTTCGCAAAGTCATAACTTTTAACATCGTTCGAAAATTTACTAATTCGTAACAAATGTAACACTATTATCAAAGGTTTCAAAAATCAAACACAAATTGTCACAAAGTTGAAGCAATAAACAATTCGAAACCCTAAATTAACAACTACCTACACCGGGGTGAAACCGAGATGATTAGCCGCCCATGATTGAAGAAGCTTGATTACCGGATGATTGGGATGCGAAGCAAATCATCTTGAATCTTGTGGAATGGTAGAAGGATGAGGATTAGGGTGTTGGTGGATGATAAAGGTGAAAGGAATGATGATTGGATGAACTAGGGTTTGTTGGATGATGATTGTGAAAGATGATGATGGTCACGATTCTTGATGAATTCGGGTTGTGATCACGAAGGTAGATGGAATGGTAGATGTTAGATACCAGGTAATGGCTCCAAGAATGGTTTCAAAACTCAAGAAGAAGTGTAACTTACGACTTCAATGGCCCCAAGACCAATTAGAATCGTTCCTATATCAAAGATACCCAATTTTCGCGTTTCAGGAAACCACAACCCGTCGCCGACGGCCTGGGACCCGTCCCCGACGGCCTCCCCATTTGCTGAAATCACCCGACGGCTTGTTTGGCTGTTTACGGGCATTTTTTTGACGACGGGACTTTCTAGAGCCCGTCGGCGACGACCTAGAGCCCGTCTTCGACGGCCTCTAGTTTTTCCTGTTTTGTCCGAAACTGTTTTCTTCATAACTTCTTCGTTATAGCTCCGTTTTACGCACCGTTTTCACCCACGTACTCTTAATTCAGCCCTCTATCATGCCATCTTCCAATATATTCATTTTAAATCCATTAACATCCCCCAAAACACATCCAATCTTCGTGATTAACCCGGTTTTGTTCATTTCACATCCCCGGTTGATCCCGTTCGCTCCCGGTGCTCTGTAAAGCTCCCGATTAGCTCCTTAAACTCTTTTAGACCTGTAAAACAAAAATCCCATTAAAAGTAGGCTATTCAAGATTAAAAGCTATGTAAAAACATCAACTTAAGCATAAACGATCACCGGTTTTCAACCACGTATCACATCCCCACACTTGTCTTTTGCTTGCCCTCAAGCAAATCTGTTTTTCATTTTCACGTGGGTCGAACAACGAATACACTCCCCATTCCCGAGACGAAGGTTAAGGTCTATTGTCATGCTAAAGTTCAAACTCTTTACATTTTTTAACATATTTAACGGTAAAGTGAATTCACATATAAAATGGTTATCCAAGATTAACCCGCCCTCGAAACCAACAATTCATACACATCCCTCACAATGTTCTCTCCACTCGGCTTGTAAATTGGCTAATGTTTATAATGTATTAGCACTTCAAAGACTACTCGCTCAAAACCGATTAGAACACGTACCCGCATAGGCTTGCAACTCAATCATTCTCCACCACTGAACACGGATACTAAGCACAAGTCATAAGGTCTTTGTAAGGGTTGTAACGGGGCTAGGCTAAGGGTAGGAAATAGGATATTTTAAAGTGGCTAAGGTGATGAAAATTCGACTTTTATTACAAAACAACTAATCTACGCACAACTAACTACCAATATCAAACTAGAAGGCAACAAGCTTTGGCCTTTTATTTCTCAACTAAGAACACATATTTTTGTTCTTTTCTCAACAATTTTCTCGTCTTCTTCATAACATTTTCTGATTTTTCTCTTTTTTTTATATGCAAACAAACAAACAACTATACAAACTTGACTCCTATAATCGAATTTCCATCACACAGGTTAAAAACAAAAAGGTTTAAGGTTGTGGGCCAAAGGGTGGTCAAACGAAAGGGTTAGGCTCAAAATTGGCTACTAAGGGATAATTTTTGGGTAAGGATATATAAATGGTGTAAACGGAAAAGGTTTACCTAATGCCTTAATCATTCTCGTGCTTGTATTTGGTCTATGGTCTCGAACGTATCCAAAGTTGCAAGTTCTACAATACGCGACTAATGGTCCACTCAAACAAAGAAACATGTATATGTAAATCTATGATATAAAAGTGGCTCAAAAACTCACGTATAAGGGTATGATATGTGATATGCATAAAATGCTAGTTTCTTTAGCGGATTATTCCCAAATAATCACCCGCTAAATACCCGTCATGCTATTAATTTGAACTTGACCATGACAAAAGACCAAATGGGTTGTGCCATCCCTCGTTGACTTAGTTACTTATGCTTTAAGATCGCTTTCGAAACAAGACATTTTTGAAAAATTTTTGAAATTTTCCCCCATCCCCACACTTGAGGTAAACATTGTCCTCAATGTGTAATGTTTAAATGAACGGGTCAAAATCGAAAAAACTTTTACTACTCCCCCATCCCCACACTTGAGGTAAACATTGTCCTCAATGTGTAAGAACTAGAGGTGACTTTTTCGCCTTCTTCCTCTCCTCCTCTTCCTTCTTCTTTTCTAGATGTGACTTTTTCGCCTTCTTTTTCTTGACCGTTTTCTTCCTTGTTTCTCCAAACCTACCAACCATAGCACACACCTTTTTGTTTGGATTCATGTCCTTTTTAGGACACTTATCCTCTCCGAGCGGGTAAGTGAAATTTGGAAAAAAACATTTAAATTTAATTCACGGTCCCCAAACTTCATGCTTACCGTTCCCGTTGCACAATTTATTATGGCATTAGCAGTTGCCAAGAACGGTCTACCCAAGATAACTACCGGTTGGGTGTCCTCAACACACCCAACATAGTCTACTACCAAAAAGTCAACTGGGTAGTAGCAATCATCCACCTTAACAATCACGTCCTCCACCATCCCCCTTGGATGCGTGGGAGTCTGATCGGCCAATACCACGGGAGTATCAAATTTTTTAATGGACTAAAATCGTATTGGTCATACAAAATCCCGGGTAAAATGCTCACACAAGCTCCAAGATCGAGGAGCGCCCTCTCAATTTTGAAGGTTCCAATTTGAATTGGAATAAGAGGGTCTCCTGGATCCTGAGCTTTTTGAGGAAGGGCACTCGATAGAACGGCACTAACATGAGATATCAAATCAACCGGTTTGGGTAATTTGTTGTGCCGTTTTTCGATGCTTAACTCCTTTAAGCATTCCACATGAGCCGGAACCTTTTTAATGTCATCGAGTAACGGTAAATTAATTTTTGCTTGTTTAAAATTTTCCCACCTCTCGTCCTTTGGTGGGCACCGTTCTTCAAATTTTGATGCATTAATCGGGTTAAGTTGATTTAAACAATTTTCACAAAAAGTTTTTTTAGTTACATTTTCAATTTTACTTTGTGAAGTCGTTTCTTGTTCATTTTCAATTTCTAGCTCATCATTTATATTTTCCACTACACCATCAACTAATTGTGGTGGTGGAATGCTTTCAACACTACAAACTTCATCATTTAAAAGAATACTTACCGCGTTAACGCGTGCATTTCTCACGTTACTTGTGTTTGAACCTTGATGCTTCGGGTTCACTGTAGTGTCACTTGGGAGCTTTCCCATGCTTCCCCTCATTTGAGCCATTTCCTCCGCAAGTTGGCCCACTTGTTTTGCTAATGCTTCATGCGATTTGTCCCGAATTCCATTCTCTTTCTTGGACTCTTGCATCATCGAAAGCATTACATCCATCTTTGCATTCAAATCACCACCACCTTCTTGATTATTCGTCGACCCGTGACCATCTTGGTTGTAACCTCTTTGGCGAGTTTGGTGCGAATACCCACCTTGATTTCCCGATTGGAAATTCGGGATCATTTGGTTAGAGGAATTACCATACCTAAAGTTAGGATGGTTCCTCAACCCGGGGTGATAAGTGTTGGAGTTCATGTCATATTGCCTTCGGTCCCCATACACTTGATTCACCTCCACGGTGGCTTGAAAATTCTCGGTCCGATGACCGATGTCTCCGCATTCCTCACATACGGCGTATTGCACCGCATTCACTTCTCTTTTCTTCATGCGAGCCAACTCCCGCTCTAACGTTTCAATTCGATCCTTAGAATTCACATCACGATCGGGCCAAGACCTTGAGGTGGGGTGCTTTTTGGCTCGGTCGGCCGACTCTTTCGCCTTTGATCTCTTGCTCATTCTTTCTAGGAACTCCCAATCGTCATCCTCGTGATTGCTTAATAGAGTTCCATTGCTGGTCGATTCAAGGCGGTTCCACGTCTCATCATCCAAACCCCTCACGAAGCATTTAACCAACTCCCACCTTTCGATTTGATGATGTGGGCACTTCCGGATCAATTCCTTGAATCGAGTGAATGCTTCATGTAATGGTTCACTCGAAAGTTGGCGAAAAGACCGAATTTCATCTCTAGCATCGTCGGTCTTCGCCATTGAGTAGTATTCGTCAAGAAAAACTTGTTGCATTTAGCCCATGTGCGAATACTATTCGCCGGAAGTGTAAGAAACCATTGCTTTGCTTTATCTTTTAGCGAAAACTGAAATAAGCGAAGCTTGACCTCCTCCAATGCAAAATTATGCCCCCCGATAGTGCTACATATAGACGAAAACTCCGCCAAATGAGTGTACGGTTCATCATTGGACCTCCCATTGAAGTGGGGAAGTATGTTGATGTAGTGGGGCTTGCAATCGAACATCCTTCTTTCACAAACTATTGGAGAGTCATTGTCGGTGACCACCGGCCTAAAACGGTCATTTACTCCCCGCGGGGGTTGTTGATGACGACGCGGGCCGTTCATTTCTTGATCAACCGGCCTTCGATTATCCCTTCGGTCACCTCTTCTATCTCCACCTTGATTACCACCCCCCACGAATTGGGGAATCCGGTTACGGTTAGCATTGTTGTTATTGTTGTAATAACCGTCATCCCGGTTCCTTGGATTATTGTTTCGTGGCTGGCGGACATTTCCATAACCATAACCTTCGTTGTTTCCCACAAAATTAGCATTTTGATAGCCGAAGTTCTCATACTCAAACCCCCGAGCGTTATGAAAGTCCCTCACGTTATCATCTTCCCAAAAGTCATCTTCAACCCGCTCGTTGTAATTCCCACCGTCATCCGAATACTCCGAGCGAATACTCACGTGTTCTGGCGATTGGTAACCAGGAACACTATATGGTTCACCATCGGGGACTGCGTTCCTCAAATCATCGATATTGAAGAATGGGTCTTCATTCGCGGGATTGCCACGATCACGGTTACCTCTTGTAGGACCGGTTTTGACTCCAAAACGATTACGAAACGAACGTGAAACGTGCGGAATCCGTACACGAACGCGACCTAAAACACACGATGTAATATAAACGTGATTCTATTAGAAATCTAACAAGAACAAGCACCTTGAATCACTTTCTCTCTCTAGATTCTCTCCCTAGATCTAGAAAGCTCCAAATGACAAATGTAGCAAAAGTCCCTAATCTATGACATAATCTCCTATTTATAGTCCAAGGCATTTAATGAGATTTCTCATTATTACAATTATGCCACCTTGCCTTTTTGTCTAGCTATCACTAATATAACAACTCGTTTTCTTCTGTTTCTTGCTACGACTCGGATTGACGAAGGCGATAGACATAAATGTACTAACAGACTCCCCATTGGATATTGCCGCAGTCAATCTCGATCATTTAGTCAAACTCGTAGCGTCTTCTCTTTCTCTTTTAGTCTTCTTGAACAGAATCCCGGTGGATCTGTCTTCAGCTTCTCCTTTTTGTAGACTCTTTTCTTCATCAGGCTCCCCCTTTCGTAAAGCTTCCGTGCTTTGGGAACGACACCTTGCTTTCCGTATACAAGCTCCTTTAGGATAGTTACATGGCTCCTTGAATCCACGCTTTCTTTTGCGTTGAGCTCGGCTTCAGACTCCCCCTTAGACTCGGCTTTCGGGATCGTAGTCTGGTATCACATCTGCAATCACTCAAACATTTATAAGTTACAACATTTCAAATTTCAACTATCCAGGAATTGTAATCTGGCTCTATTCAACTTTCTAAAACACTCCCCCTATCAACAATCTTTACAGATTTAGCAGTGTTAAGTATCCAAAATCCCTCACAGTTAATCATCCAAGTCCAAACTAATGACCTTGGAGATATCACAAACTGTTTTTGATTTTTGATTAAAAATTCAAGTTTCAAATTAATGAACTTGTTTTATTTTCAGAAACACAATCAGCTTACTTAGATTTTGAAACTCAACACTCAGACATCAGTTGTCGAAAATAAAGAAGAATAAAAAATCTTTTTGAATTTTCTGAAATATAAAGCAATAAAGAAATATATACAAACATATTTATAGACAATATTTTTGTTTGAGTTTGCGTCTGAGGATCATATTAGTTTCTGACAAATCACAAGTACCGTTGAGCTTAGTTACACATTAAGAATTAAACAATTCACTTAGATTGTCGATATACTGGTCCACTTAAATTTTCACACAAACTTCAACTGATTCAGGATACGAATTAGGTGTTTTAAGAACTTAAACTCATTCATGTGTCCCACCTCTTGAATATACTCCCGTATCCAGATCCCAATATTCAGTCTTACAGGTGAGTATACCTAGATGATATCTGTAAGGGGAATAAATTATAGTACGAAACCGTGAGAGCTCAGGTTAGAACTTCTGTTCAGCAGAGAGATGACGGCTCGACTTTTGGTGTGTCCCCTTTAGAGGATCTTTTGTATTACAACCGCAATGACTATCAATTTTATTGTTTCATCAATTTGCTGAGGGCGGCGCTATATTTCAAGCAATGCAGAAAGTATTCTCCAGGGACTAGGCCATTGCTTCCGCAAAATCAGAAGTCCCGAGATAATACCCCAGATATCACTGAGTATAAAGACCTAGTATCTCAGAAAGGGGGACCTTTCAAACGAGATTTCAGGGGTTACCTATATATCCAAGTAGTGTTCCCCACGAAATAAGCAAGTTTGAATTTAGGTTTATATCCCGAAAAAGTTTACTAAATGTATAAAAACCTATCGGCATATCATCAGTGAGACTGTTTAACGCTATTTAATCATTACATTTCTTTAGCATACTGTAACTGTCTACTGATGTACTATCATTTCCTCTTTTTACACAAAAACTCAATTTTTGAATTTTATCATGTTTTTGACTTTTTCAAAATTTTCAAATGTTTTTGAATTTTCTAACAACAATATATCTCCCCCTAAAATGCAAAATCATTTAAAAAAAAATTGACAACCAATACTGATAGCTTTGTCTCGCCATCCATTTTCTGCTAACTGTGCTCTGTTTTGCAGAAAAACTAATATGTAAAGCAACAATTACCCCCATGATTTACAGCACATTGATATTTACAGTTTGAAAACCGTTTTTCAATATTGTGAAATTAATCATGTTTGTTCAGCCGTGTGGGTTTCGGCGTATTCAATCAGAACTCTGCCTTACAACAAACTATTTTCCCATAATGATTTCAAAACACTTAAGTTTGTTTTAATCAGAATGGTTTTTCTGGAAAAATTAGTTTGTTTACCCATCACTTGTGGGTTCGGGGTCATCTCATCACCTTGTTCTCTTTTAACCATTTTGAAAATTTAACATTATTAGGTCAAACACCACTATCACTTGTAGAAAATCAAGTACAACTTAATGTCCTTAATTAACCACTAGTAAGACGAAATATCACAATTACCATCCTGTGAATTTCTCAAGAATGATGCCGATACCTGCTTCACACTTACCAACCTGGAAGCTCCGGCAAGTCAGGAATTCAACCAACAGATTTATGTACCCAAGCCTGACCAGTCTTGGGTGTGTTTTGAGCTTTTCTCTTTTCTTCATAAAATTCTTTTACCCCTTTTTCCTTACCATCAACCATCTTACTAAAAATATGTTTAACATTGCAATTAAACATTTTTCCAGCATCAACACCTTTTGATTTTAGGTTTGCGGCTCGTAATGGTGGAAAATTCTCATCATTCATTAAAGGAATTTTTTCTTCCTTTTTTACCTCAACTTGTGGCTCATCTGACTTGGATGAGCCAGATTCATTGCCATAAATGTACTAACACCTCT
This sequence comes from Helianthus tuberosus, assembly GCA_030545235.1. NCBI lineage: Eukaryota > Viridiplantae > Streptophyta > Magnoliopsida > Asterales > Asteraceae > Helianthus > Helianthus tuberosus. The sequence continues at coordinate 156,560,412 of CM060418.1, read as the reverse complement.
ACGATCGGAGTTAACGTTTCGGTCATCAAGGTTGGTGGGTAAAGGGTTTTGTCGGTTGAGGTTTTTATGTGGAGGTGTTCTTTGGTTGTTGTTGGGGCCTCGGTTTTGAAACGATGGTGTAGGTGGTCTCGAATTGTTATTACCACCCGGTTGATTTTGAGGTATAGGTTGGACGTTTTGGGCGGGATTGAAGTTTCCTCGGGTTTGGAATTGGTTTTGATTGAGGTTAGGGTAGTTGAGGTTTTGGTTGGAGTTTTGGTTAGCCATTGAATCGGTTTCAATGGATGGTGTAAGTTGTGGTGTTTCGGTGACTTGGTTAGAAACAAGTGTTGCTTCCAACCGGCTTGCTAAATTCCTTCTTGCAACTCTTTCGATTTCCGGTTCGTAGACTAACGGTGAAGTCCACCCGGAGTTCCGAGTATGCATGCACTACCTGTAACCTGCACAAGTAATACACCCCGCGTAACAAGGAAAAAGACAAAGTACAAGAAAAGAACTATGCAACTTAAACAGTTAATCACGCAAATTCAAACAATATCCAAACACAAAGCGCACGCACTCCCCGGCAACGGCGCCAAAATTTGATCGAAGTGTCGCGCTCCGGTCAAAGATAACATTTATATGCCCTAATTACCCTTAACAAATAGCTAGTGGTAGTGAGGGGTCGAACCACGAAGAGTATGTGGTTTGTGTGTGGATTCGATTGAATTATCAAGAATGTCACGTATTATGAAGCTTACTAGAATTTCTTTGTGTTTTTCTTTAATTAAGAGATGTGAGTTTAGACTAAGTGAATAGATTAAATTGATTAACAACTAAAGATTAATGATTACGAGAAAATTGGTTACTAGAACAATAATAAGAAAAAGGAATCACACCCGGTTTCGGTAATTGCTAACCTAGGATTTCTACAAGTTTTAGATTCAACTCAAATGCATTCGATTAACGGATTTAGTGTACCGTGACTTAGGTGCTAATAACTATCAACGTCCTGAAGAACGGACAAGAATACACTTTCTAATCAACACAAGTAAATCCTAACCACGACAATGCACAATTACATATCACCATTTCGCAAAGTCATAACTTTTAACATCGTTCGACAATTTACGAATTCGTAGCAAATGTAACACTATTATCAAAGGTTTCAAAAATCAAACACAAATTGTCACAAAGTTGAAGCAATAAACAATTCGAAACCCTAAATTAACAACTACCTACACCGGGGTGAAACCGAGATGATTAGCCGCTCATGATTGAAGAAGCTTGATCACTGGATGATTGGGATGCGAAGCAAATCATATTGAATCTTGTGGAATGGTAGAAGGATGAGGATTAGAGTGTTGGTGGATGATAATGGTGAAAGGAATGATGATTGGATGAACTAGGGTTTGTTGGATGATGATTGTGAAAGATGATGATGGTCACGAATCTTGATGAATTCGGGTTATGATCATGAAGGTAGATGGAATGGTAGATGTTAGATACCAGGTAATGGCTCCAAGAATGGTTTCAAAACTCAAGAAGAAGTGTAACTTACGACTTCAATGGCCCCAAGACCAATTAGAATCGTTCCTATATCAAAGATACCCAATTTTCGCGTTTCAGGAAACCACAACCCGTCGCCGACGGCCTGGGACCCGTCCCCGACGGCCTCCCCATTTGCTGAAATCACCCGACGGCTTGTTTGGCTGTTTACGGGCATTTTTTTGACGACGGGACTTTCTAGAGCCCGTCGGCGACGGCCTAGAGCCCGTCCCCGACAGCCTCTAGTTTTTCCTGTTTTGTCCGAAACTATTTTCTTCATAACTTCTTCGTTATAGCTCCGTTTTACGCACCGTTTTCGCCCACGTACTCGTAATTCAGCCCTCTATCATGCCATCTTCCAATATATTCATTTTAAATCCATTAACATCCCCCAAAACACATCCAATCTTCGTGATTAACCCGGTTTTGTTCATTTCACATCCCCGGTTGATCCCGTTTGCTCCCGGTGCTCCGTAAAGCTCCCGATTAGCTCCTTAAACTATTTTAGACCTGTAAAACACAAATCCCATTAAAAGTAGGCTATTCAAGATTAAAAGCTATGTAAAAACATCAACTTAAGCATAAACGATCACCGGTTTTCAACCACGTATCACATCCCCACACTTGTCTTTTGCTTGCCCTCAAGCAAATCTGTTTTTCACTTTCACGTGGGTCGAACAACGAATACACTCCCCATTCCCGAGACGAAGGTTAAGGTCTATTGTCATGCTAAAGTTCAAACTCTTTACAATTTTTAACATATTTAACGGTAAAGTGAATTCACATATAAAATGGTTATCCAAGATTAACCCGCCCTCGAAACCAACAATTCATACACATCCCTCACAATGTTCTCTCCACTCGGCTTGTAAATTGGCTAATGTTTATAATGTATTAGCACTTCAAAGACTACTCGCTCAAAACCGATTAGAACATGTACCCGCATAGGCTTGCAACTCAATCATTCTCCACCACTGAACACGAATACTAAGCACAAGTCATAAGGTCTTTGTAAGGGTTGTAACGGGGTTAGGCTAAGGGTAGGAAATAGGATATTTTAAAGTGGCTAAGGTGATGAAAATTCGACTTTTATTACAAAACAACTAATCTACGCACAACTAACTACCAATATCAAACTAGAAGGCAACAAGCTTTTGCCTTTTATTTCTCAACTAAGAACACATATTTTTGTTCTTTTCTCAACAATTTTCTCGTCTTCTTCATAACATTTTCTGATTTTTCTCTTTTTTTATATGCAAACAAACAAACAACTATACAAACTTGACTCCTATAATCGAATTTCCATCACACAGGTTAAAAACAAAAAGGTTTAAGGTTGTGGGCCAAAGGGTGGTCAAACGAAAGGGTTAGGCTCAAAATTGGCTACTAAGGGATAATTTTTGGGTAAGGATATATAAATGGTGTAAACAGAAAAGGTTTACCTAATGCCCTAATCATTCTCGTGCTTGTATTCGGTCTATGGTCTCGAACGTATCCAAAGTTGCAAGTTCTACAATACGCGACTAATGGTCCACTCAAACAAAGAAACATGTATATGTAAATCTATGATATAAAAGTGGCTAAAAAACTCACGTATAAGGGTATGATATGTGATATGCATAAAATGCTAGTTTCTTTAGCGGATTATTCCCAAATAATCACCCGCTAAATACCCGTCATGCTATTAATTTGAACTTGACCATGACAAAAGACCAAATGGGTTGTGCCATCCCTCGTTGACTTAGTTACTTATGCTTTAAGATCGCTTTCGAAACAAGACATTTTTGAATTTTTTTTGAAATTTTCCCCCATCCCCACACTTGAGGTAAACATTGTCCTCAATGTGTAATGTTTAAATGAACGGGTCAAAATCGAAAAAACTTTTACTACTCCCCCATCCCCACACTTGAGGTAAACGTTGTCCTCAATGTGTAAGAACTAGAGTTTTTAAAACGCACAAGGGATGTGACACGGCTAACTTCCCAAAAATTCCACCCCGAAAATAAAATACAATTTACAATCCACTTATTACTAATCTAAGAATCAAGGTAAAAGGAAACGCATGCACCTGATTTTTGTCGCTAGATGCTCATATCTTCTTCTTCTCGTCATAAAAACGGTTGTCTCGCGAATATGTTGTACCTACAAATCTTAACCCTTGTGTAGAAGCATGCTTCTCACAACCATTGAAATTTGTTAGGTGGTTAGTTCTACCATTTTTATGAAAGTGTTACCAAATCATGCGTTAAATTACCTTGATTTTTGTGGAAAAATAATTTACAACAATAACAATCCTAACTCACTTTCGTAGGAATCACGGCGGCATTTAGCATATGCACGCAAGCCCTTTAAACCACCCGATAGCTCGGGAGGACGAGAAGGTCTCGTGAGGGGTATATAGGGAACACACCCACAACGTTCATTTAACTACTAAAATGAAATAATAAAATTATACAACCACAACAATACTAACTAAACTACGGATAACAACTAAAACGAAATGCGAAATAAAATATATAACAACAATTGACTTACCACCTCATGGTGGTCGAATGGCATGCTTGCCGCCTACAAACTCCTCGTAATCACCCCCCGGTGATTCATACCATTTGTTGCCAAACGGTCCAAACTTCCTCACCTCCTCTTCCTTCTTCTTTTCTAGAGGTGACTTTTTCGCCTTCTTTTTCTTGACCGTTTTCTTCCTTGTTTCTCCAAACCTACCAACCATAGCACACACCTTTTTGTTTGGATTCATGTCCTTTTTAGGACACTTATCCTCACCGAGCGGGTTAGTGAAATTTGGAAAAACATTTAAATTTAATTCACGGTCCCCAAACTTCATGCTTACCGTTCCCGTTGCACAATTTATTATGGCATTAGCAGTTGCCAAGAACGGTCTACCCAAGATAACTACCGGTTGGGTATCCTCAACACACCCAACATAGTCTACTACCAATCAGGCAGTTGAGCAGAATAAGCTGCCTAAACGTATTAGTGCTACTCCTTCTGATGCTCCAAGTGGCAACAAACGCAAATGGGATGGAAATTCAAGCAAGGGTTCAAGTTCTGTTCAGTGTCAATCTCAGCAGCGAAGGACTGACGACTACAATAGCCCTAGTCAACAATCTTCTGGTAATCAAGGACAAAGTGGGTACAAAGGAAACCACCCTAAGTGCAATCGATGTAGCATGCACCACAGCGGGCCATGTAGCAAGAACAACTGCCAGAGATGCAATAAACCAGACCACACATCAAAAGATTGCAGGAGCCTTTATCCTGTGAATCAGAGGCGACAGCAGCAGCAGACTCCACAGAACCAGCGCCAGCAGCAACAACAACAACAGGGTAACAACAAAGGATGTTTCCAGTGTGGTGCTGAGGGCCACTTTAAAAGAGACTTCCCCCAGATGAACCAGAACCAGAACAACAATAACAATCAGGGGAATAGAAACAACAGGGATAACAATGATGGTAATGGTGCCAGGGGACGTGCATTTGTGATTGGTCAGGGTGATGCGAGGAACGATCCCAGCGTCGTGACGGGTAAGTTCCTACTGGATGATTTCTTTATTTCAGTTCTGTTTGATTCGGGTGCCGATACTAGTTACATGTCCTTAAGGGTTAGTTAGATGCTTAAGCGTACCCCAATTCCCTTGAACACCAAGCATGTTGTAGAACTAGCAAACGGTAAAAGTCTTGAGGCCACACACTTAGTTAAGGGTTGTAATCTCGTTCTAGCTGGTCAGACCTTTTCTATCGATCTTATTCCGATCGTACTTGGTAGCTTCGACGTTGTCATTGGGATGGATTGGTTATCTCATCATCGAGCGGAGATAATCTGCAAGGAGAAAGTCTTCCGCATTCCTTGCTCTGGTAAAGAACCCCTCGTTATTCGTGGCGATAAGAGTAGTGCTGTTGTGGGTATCATCTCTTTCCTTAAGGCCCAGAAGTGTTTGCGAAAGGGCCACACCGCTATTCTAGCCCTCGTTACTGACACCTCAACGAAAGAGAAGAAGATAGAAGACATTACGATCGTACGCGACTTCCCTGAGGTATTTCCTGAGGAATTACCTGGTCCACCGCCTCATCGTCAGGTCGAGTTTCAAATCGAGCTAGCTCCTGGAGCAGCACCAATAGCTCGTGCACCTTATCGCTTAGCCCCAGCTGAACTAGAAGAACTGTCCACGCAACTGCAGGAACTCTTGGACAAGGGTTTCATTCGTCCTAGCTTTTCGCCTTGGGGAGCTCCAGTTTTGTTTGTGAAGAAGAAAGACGGTACCTTTCGAATGTGCATAGACTATTACGAACTCAACAAGGTGACAGTGAAGAATCGTTATCCTCTGCCTCGTATCGATGACCTGTTCCACCAGTTGCAAGGGTCGAGCTTCTACTCTAAGATTGACCTGAGATCGGGCTATCATCAGCTGAGAGTCCGAGACGAGGACATCTCCAAGACAACATTTAGGACTCGTTACGGACACTATGAGTTTCTGGTTATGCCCTTCGGGTTGATAAATGCACCTGCGATTTTCATGGATCTCATGAATTAAGTGTGCAAACCATACTTGGATAAGTTCGTTATTGTTTTCATCGACGACATCCTGGTCTATTCCAAGAGTCAGGAGGAACACGAGCGTCATCTGTGACTCATTCTGGAACTTCTTCGAGCAGAACGGCTTTATGCTAAGGTTTCGAAATGTGATTTCTGGCTTTGTCAAGTCCATTTCCTAGGTCACGTGGTGAATGAAGATGGGATTCACGTTGACCCATCTAAGATTGACTCAGTCAAGAACTGGCCTGCACCTCGAACTCCAACTGAAATCCGTCAATTCATGGGCTTGGCAGGTTACTACAGAAGGTTTATCAAGGATTTCTCAAAGATTGCGCAACCTCTCACTATTCTAACTCAGAAAGGTGTCACCTACCGGTGGGGTGATGCTCAGGAATCCGCGTTTCAGCAGCTGAAGATGAAACTTTATAGCGCACCTAATCTTTCGTTACCTGAAGGCACAGATGACTTCGTTGTATACTGTGACACCTCCATACAGGGACTCGGTTGTGTGTTAATGCAACGTGAGAAAGTCATTGCCTACGCTTCACGCCAACTCAAAGTTCACGAAAGGAACTACACTACCCACGATCTGGAGCTGGGAGCTGTTGTTTTCGCACTCAAGATATGGAGACATTACCTGTACGGTACCAAGTGCACCATTTACACCGATCACAGGAGTCTCCAGCATATCTTTGATCAGAAGGAGATGAACATGCGACAGCGTCGATGGGTCGAACTTCTAAATGATTACGAGTGCGCAATCAAGTACCATCCTGGCAAGGCCAACGTTGTGGCCGATGTCCTCAGTCGGAAGGAAACGAAACCTAAGCGTATACGTGCGTTACAACTTATACTCCACTCTAGTCTTCCCACCCAAATCCGTGATGCTCAGGTTGAAGCATTGAAGGAAGAGAACCTCAAGGCCGAGTTCCTGCGGGGCTTGGAGAAATGGCTTGAACTAAAGGAAGACGGTGGTTACTATTTAGCGGGACGTATCTGGGTCCCATTTTATGGAAACCTGCGAGATCTCGTGATGGACGAGGCACACAAGTCTCGCTACTAGGTACATCCTGGTTCTGATAAGATGTACCATGACCTCAAAACCACATACTGGGGGCCTAGTATGAAAGCTTACATAGCGACCTATGTTAGAAAATGCTTGACTTGTGCTAGAGTCAAAATCGAATACCAGAAGCCATCAGGACTACTGCAACAACCTGAGATACCAACATGGAAATGGGAGCAAATTTCCATGGACTTCGTTACTGGTTTACCTCGATCCCAACGAGGAAACGATACCATCTGGGTGATCGTGGATCGACTTACTAAATCGGCACACTTTTTGGCAATCAAGGAAACTGATAAGTTTTCCACACTCGCCGATGTCTATTTGAAGGAAGTAGTGACTAGGCACGGGGTGCCAACTTCCATCATTTCTGATCGTGACCTGCGTTTCGCATCTGAATTGTGGCAAGCGATGCACAAATCTTTTGGCTCACGTCTAGACATGAGCACAGCATATCATCGATAGAGGATGGGCAGACTGAACGCACCATTCAGACTCTTGAATACATGCTTTGAGCATGTGTAATCGACTTTGGTAACGGTTGGGAAAGGCACCTACCTTTGGTGGAGTTTTCGTATAACAACAGTTACCACACCAGCATCCAGGATGCTCCGTTCGAGGCTTCATATGGACAGAAATGCCGATCACCCTTATGCTGGGCAGAAGTTGGTGACTGCCAAATCACTGGCCCAGAACTCGTCGTCGACACAACGGAAAAGATTAGCCCAAATACGACAACGAATGGCGGCAGCTCGCGACCGTAAAAAAAGCTACGCTGATGAGCGTAGGAAACTGCTCGAGTTCCAGGTTGGGGATCGAGTGCAACTTAAAGTCTCACCTTGGAAAGGTGTGGTTCGTTTTGGTAAACGGGGCAAGCTTAATCCGCGTTATGTCGGACCTTTCGAAATCACTGAGAAAATCGGCAAAGTGGCGTATAGACTGAATTTGCCTGAAGAACTCAGTGGTGTTCACAACGTATTCCATGCGTCAAATATGAAGAAGTGTCTGCCAGATGAGACCCTCATAGTTCCTCTCAAGTAACTCATTATCGACGATCAGTTGTGATTCGTAGAGGAACCGGTGGAAGTTATGGACCGGGAAGTTAAGACCCTCAAGCGTACCAGGATACCCATTGTTCGAGTCCGTTGGAACTCCCGTCGTGGCCCAGAGTTCACCTGGGAACGAGAAGACCAAACGAAACGCAAATATCCCCAGCTGTTTAAGAAAGGTGAGTCCACTACTGAAGCTGAAGCTACTGCGGAATTTCGGGACGAAATTCCAAACCAACGGGGGGATGATGTGATACCCCAGGAAAACTAGGAAACCACGCAACCTAACTAGCTTCCTCAGTGATTACGTGCAAAATTTTGGGACGAAATTTCTTTCAACTTGGGGATGAAGTGACAACTCGTATTTTAGAACCTTCCGTTGTACTTTGATGTAATCTATATGAACGTTATGTGATTAACTAATGTGTTTGTTTGCAATGGAATGTTATGTTATGATTATGTGATTGTAATGTGAATATTGTATGTTGGTCGCACAACATAAGACCGATCACACAAACCCTTTTGGGCCGCACAAGTTATAACAACCCTCCTAAAATATTTCTAACATCCCCTAATATATTTAAAATATCCCTATACGTCCTAAAATATACCCCATATATGAGATTTGACCCTATATACCTTTAATTTGTACAAAATTAAAATAAAAAAAATTTTAATGCTCGCTCGCGGGGCGCGAAGCCCTAAGCCAGCTTCGTCGCGGGGCGCGACAGCTCGGCTACGCAGCCTCACCCTGGAGCCATCACGTGTCGCCACTTGTCGAGTCAATATTCGTGGCTGATCAACCCTAAAGCCCTAGCCACCTATCTCGCGGGCCGCGACGGCCATGGTTAACTCTCTCGCAGGGCGCGAGAGAGTGTCTGATCAGCCCTATATAAGAAGGCCCTCAGCCTTTAGTTTCCGTCGTTCATTTCTTTCAATTCTCTCTCAATTTCTCTATAGCAGGCACTATACCCGGGCATTATACCCCCTAATTAACAAAGTTCTGCCCCGTTGTAAGTATTTTAACCCCCGGTTACGTATTAGATACGCTGCCCGATTGATCTAAGATTCCGTAACGGCTGTCGTGGTTCTGCCCGACGTAGTCGTTGGAATTTTGTCTCGGGGAGGGTATAACTAATGTAAATATGGGTTATTATACTAACACATGTGCATTGTTTAATTTATTAGATTATAACCAGGAAACCATAGGAAAAAGTCTAAACTAGCAATGTGAGTAATCCTTCTTTTTGTGAGTAATCTCCTTTTTGCATAAACTGTTTTTACAAAACATCAATGTTTTACATTATATTGCCAGTGATTGTGTATTTGTAATTCTACAATTATCGTCAGTATATTTGGGGTTTTGTATACAAAATTTGTTACTACACTGTGAGAAGTAACATGACCATAAGTCGAGATGACAGTACCGTGTGTGGTAATTAAAGTAAGAATTGGAAACAAATGTAATTGCGCGACCGCCCTCAATACTGTAAAATGGTTTTACCTATCTTGATTAAACTGGGATTCACTCACCAGTATTTCCCACCGAAAAAATGTTTTTAAACGCGTTTCAGGTAACAAAATGTGAAAGCCAAATAGAAACCAGCTGGACAACACTGAAGGCTTGGAAAAGTGGGTATAAAAGTTACCTAAATAAAGAGATGTTTTATTTCAATAAAGTAGGGTTTATCCCTATGAAAATGTGTGTAATAAAAACTTGGGATTTTCCCATGTGTTTAATATTATAAAAGCGTGGTATTTTACTCAGTGTTGCAAAAGTCGGATTCCTCGGCCGAGTACTCGGCGAGTACTCGGTCCTCGGACCTCCACCTTGGCGACTTCCTCCTAGGCGGTCTCAACTAGTCGGCCTCGGGAGTACTCGGTCCTAGTCGGCGCCTAGTCGGCCTAGTCGGAGCCTAGTCGGCCTAGTCGGCCTAGTCGGTCTGGGCGGTCAACGTGGTTTGTTGACTTTTAATCGGTCAAACTCGGTCAAAATCGGCCTACTCGGCCTTGTACTCGGACTACTCGGCCTTGTACTCGGACTTGTACTCAGACTAGTCGGACTTGTATTCAGAATATTTCAACTTTAAACATGTTTCATTTTAAATTATACCCAGTTGACATGAATTATGCTTATTTTAACACATAAATAATATATAACAATTAATTTTCTTTATATTTACCATGTCCGCGTACTCCCCGAGTACTCTCCGAGTACTCCGATTACTCCCAACTCCCCAGTCGGCCGACTAGGGACCGCCTAGCGACTTTTACAACACTGATTTTACTCTGATCAAATATTTCCTAACTACGATCCTGATGAAATTTCCGCTGCCAAAATTGATTAAATAACCGATACCACCAAAACTGGCTCGAGGCCGCCCGTTCCCGGGAGACAGGGATCGGGGGTTGCGACAGATGGTGGTATTAGAGCTAAGCCACTGATTCATCCACGGAAGTGTTCTACTGACACCAAAATTAATTGCGTTAGGAAATAATCTATGTGACTATGTGCATATCTGTATATTATCCTTTTGTGTTATTTGTCAATTTGTTAGTTTACAATATGAGTGATCAAGGACCATCAGACGCTTACCGTCAATTGTCCAACTCTCCTAGTAACGAAGGAACCTCTTCACAGCCATCCCCCTTGGGGTATTCGGCTGACACCGAAGAAGGAATTTTCGTATTCATGGCACCATCTAAAGAGCCATTCCCTCCCAAGAAGAGAGGATGGTTCAGCAGAGGAGCTCACGAGCGTAGAAAAAGGATGAAACTGTTGCAGCAACATCGAGTTTTAGCAGCCGCTAAGAGAGAAACAGATGCTCACACCCAGGATATGCTCAATAGGAGTCTAGCAAATTTTCATATGTTAGCAACTACAGCTGCAGATCCTAATTTAGAGCAACTCATAGCACCTCAGCCGTTACCACTATTTCCCACACAACCAATGGAAATTGAAGCTTACCTAGAAAACCAAATCCCAATGCCTGCTTTTGACCCAACTGAAATCCCTAGAATCCAAGCATTCCATCCTCCAAATTACGACCCCTGGTTCAATGACAATAGGTCGTATTCAGTCTTGTACCCACAAGATGAACCAATGCAAAACTTAGCAGCCTACCCAAACCTTGATATTCTAGATCCCTACTAGGATAATGACCAATATATCAGAGAGATTCTAGAAAACCCGTACCCTTATGAAGAACCAATGCCACAGTACCCAGATCCGATACCAGTACCCGCACCACCCATGAGCACTGAGAACCTGCGGGAACTCCGTACTTTTGGAGAACATATAATAGATGGAAGTGAGAGATTGAAACGAATAGGGGAACGACTCGTCTGGAAATATGACGAGCGTAGCATGCATTATTGGATGGATCCCCATTAAATAGTAATAATAATAATAATAATATAATATAATATATATATGTGTGTATGTTTGAAAAAAAAGAGTTTTTATAAAAATATTAAATCATCAACTAAAATAAATAATCCTACAGCTACAGATGCCTAATAGTATTGTAATTTCAATTTCAGTTGTATTGTTATATATATGGATGCATAATATAAAATAGAGTAAGTCGCAATGTTTGGCGATTTTGATCAATATGCGTGTTTGTGTGATCGTTTGCATTAAATATTATTTTGTGACATTAATACTTGATAAATGTTTATAATTCAGATGGCCGACCAAGTGAATCAAGAAAACCCGGATAACAATAATAACGGAAATCAATTAAATCATAGTGCCGTCCAAAACCTAGTGGCCCAAGGAATCATAGATGCTATGCCTAATATCGTCCAAGCTGTTAGAGAAGCTAAAAATAATAAAAGTAACAGTGGAAGTAAGCGACCATCTAATGAACTCAGTCACAGTGTAAACAATGGACCATTACTTCGAGTACCCATTCCAAAAAGAAGAAGAACCATGTCTTATGGTTGTTCTTACAAAGAATCTTGGTCCTGTAAACCAATAGAATTCTCGGGCAATGAAGGAGCCATTGCAGCTCTACGCTGGATAGAGAAGACAAAGGCAGTCTTAAAAATAAGCAAGTGTGTAGAAGAGGATAAGATAATGTTTGCCTCTAATCTGTTTAAGAATTCATCTCTAGAATGGTGGAACACTATCCTCCAGTCTAAGGGAAGTGACAGGATCTATAGTATGGAATGGGAAGAATTTAAGAATATGGTAGAAAGGAAATTCTGTCCTCCTAATGAAAAGGAGCAGATTGCCAATAAATTCTTAAACCTTAGAATGACTGGAGTGGATAGTAAGGGTTACACTACGTTGTTCTTTGAATATGCTAGAATAGTGCCGACCCTTGCATCACCAGACCAGTATTAATCTCCCGCTACATCTGGGGATTAATCAGTGAGATTAGGCATGTAGTCAAGGCGGCTAGACCTCAAACCATAGAAGAAGGTGTAGAACTAGCAAACACCTTGACTGATGAGTTAGTACGTACACGAGAAGAGGACCAGAGGAGGAACCTAGCTCAAAGGCTTACCCAAGAATTTCGTTATGGAAATTCCAACCATGGGAAAAATATAGGTTCTACCTCTGCACCTTATTGTAAGGCCTGCAAGAAGAAGCATTCAGGAAGATGCTCCACTTACTGTAATTTCTGCAAGCTACCGGGACACAAGGAAGAAGATTGTAGGACGAAACCAAGTAACGGAATATGCTTCAACTATGGAGAAAAAGGTCACATCAAGCCACACTGTCCGAAACTAGCTTCAGCCATGAACAACAAGAATACTAAAAATGCTATAGCATTTGTTCTAACTGTAGAAGAAGCAAAGATGATCCCAGACGTGATAGCCGGTACGTTTTTAGTTAATGACATTTTTGCTAAAGTATTATTTGACTCTGGTGCAAACCAAAGTTTTATTAATACTTCATTTTGCAAAATTCTCAATCAACCATTAACTAAACTCCCACAAGAATGTATAGTAGAGACATCAAATGGGGAATCCATTAAGATTATTGAAATCTTGCATAGAGCAAGAGTAGAAATTTTAAATCAAAGGTTTATTGCAAATCTGTATCCAATGAATCTGGCAGGATTTGATGTTGTATTAGGAATGGATTGGTTAGTAGCCAATAAAGCCAGTATTCTATGTAATCAAAAGATAATCCAAATAAGTTCACCAAAGGGTGAAAAGATCACAATTAAAGGAAATAAACCATTTAGATCCACGAAATTCATCTCTGAGATGAAAACAACAAGTTGTGTTAGAAAAGGATCCTTAGTGTATTTGATTTCCATAATCATTAACACTAAAGGAAAAGAACTTAAAGATATTCCAGTAGTATCTCATTTTTCAGATGTATTTCCAGAAGAATTACCAGGAACACCACCAGATAGGGAAGTTGAATTCAGAATTCACTTACTACCAGGAACAACACCAATTGCCAAAGCACCTTACCGTTTGGCACCTGCAAAAATGCAAGAATTAAAGAAACAATTAGATGAGCTTTTAGAAAAAAGATTCGTACAGCCGAGTTCATCACCATGGAGAGCACCGATATTGTTTGTTAAAAAGAAAGACGGGTCAATGTGTATGTGCATTGATTACCGTGAGTTGAACAAAGTCACAATAAAAAATCGGTACCCATTACCGAGAATCGATGATCTGTTTGATCAATTGCAAGGAGCTCGATTTTTCTCTAAGATCGATTTACGCTCAGGATATCATCAATTAAAGGTACAGGAAGAGGATATTCCTAAGACCACTTTCAGAACAAGGTATGGCCATTATGAATTTACTGTCATGCCATTTGTTTTAACCAATGCCCAGCCGCATTTATGGACATGATGAACCGAATATCTAAGCCATATTTGGATAAATTCATAATTGTCTTTATAGATGATATTCTCATTTACTCTAAGAGTAAAGAGGAACATGCAGAGCATCTGCATGCACTTTTAAATTTACTGAGAAAAGAAAAGCTTTATGCTAAATTTTAAAATGTGAATTTTGGTTAGAACTGGTACAATTTCTTGGACATTTAGTTAACCATAAAGGAATTCATGTGGATCCCACATTGATTGAGGCAATTACCAAATGGACAACCCCTGAGTCGCCAATCGAGGTTAGAAGTTTTCTAGGACTGGCCGGTTATTATAGAAGATTTATCCAAGATTTTTCTAGAATAGCCATTCCTTTAACAAAGTTAACCTGTAAATCCATTATGTTTGAATGGGGACCAAAACAAGAAGAAGCCTTTAAAATTCTTAAGCAAAGATTAACCAACGCACCCATACAAGCGTTACCAGAAGGAACTGAAGATTTTGTAATCTATTGTGACGCTTCTAAGTTAGGTTATGGATGTGTGTTAATGCAATGTCAAAATGTTATAGCCTATGCATCTAGACAACTTAAGAATCATGAAGCAAATTATTCAACCCATGATCTAGAATTAGGAGCCATAATTTTTGCCCTGAAAATTTGGAGACATTACCTTTACGGTAGTAAGTTTACCATTTTCACCGATCATAAGAGTTTAAGGTATGTTTTCGGGCAAAAGGAGTTGAATATGAGACAAAGACGTTGGATGGAAATACTTAGTGATTATGATTATAGTATCCACTATCATGCAGGAAAGGCTAATGTAGTAGCCGATGCTTTAAGTCGAAAGTATCACGAAAAGCCAAAAAGAGTACGTTCTCTTAAATTAAATCTATAAGTAGATTTAAATGAACATATTAGAAAAACACAAGAATCAGTAATCAAGGATGATACTGAGAAATTAAAAGGAATGATTAAGGAATTAGAACAAGGAACAGATGGAATATGGAGATTCCATAAGAAAAGGATGTGGATACCTAAATTAGGAAACCTACGCCACCGTATATTAGAAGAAGCTCATAAGTCTAAGTATACGATGCATCCTGGAAGTGATAAGATGTATCAGGATTTAAGGAAAAATTTCTGGTGGATAGGAATGAAAAAGGATATTGCAGCCTATGTTGCCAAGTGTCCAACCTGTTCGCAAGTCAAAGCTGAACACCAGAAACCTTCAGGTTTGTTGCAGCAATTAGAGATGCCAGTTTGGAAATGGGAATTGATAACAATGGACTTTGTTACCAAATTACCCAGAACAAGAAAAGGTAATGATACAATCTGGGTGATTGTAGACAGGCTAACCAAGTCAGCTCATTTCTTACCAATGAAGGAAATTTTCAGTATGGAACAATTAGCCAAGTTGTATGTAAATGAAATTGTTTCATTACATGGAATTCCTTTATCAATTGTTTCTGATAGAGATAGCCGTTTTACCTCTCATTTTTGGACAAGTTTCCAAAAAGCAATGGGAACCAAGCTAAATCTAAGCACCGCTTATCATCCTCAAACGAACGGACAAAGCGAAAGGACGATTCAGACGATGGAAGACACGCTTAGAGCTTGTGTAATTGATTTCGGAGGAAATTGGGACGATCGTTTACCATTGATAGAATTTTCTTATAATAACAACTATCATACCAGTATCAATGCTGCACCATTCGAAGCAATTTATGGACGAAAGTGCCGAACCCCAGTCTGTTGGGCAGAAATTGGAGAAAAGCAATTATCTGGACCAGAAATAGTACAAGAAACAACGGACAAAATCATTCAAGTCAAGGAAAGACTAAAAGCAGCACGTGATCGGCAAAAGAGTTATGCTGATAACAGGCGAAAGGCGTTAGAATTCCAGGTAGGAGACAACGTGTTATTAAAAGTCTCTCCCTGGAAAGGAGTAGTCAGATTCATCAAGAGGGGAAAGCTAAGCCCCAGGTATGTTGGACCTTTTGAAATTATTAGAAAAATAGGACCAGTAGCTTATCACCTACAACTGCCAGAGGAAATGGCAGGAATACATGATGTATTTCATGTATGTAATCTCAAGAAATGCTTAGCCGATGAATCACTGGTAGTACCTCTTAAGGATATAGAGGTCAATGAGAAGCTTAAATTTGTAGAGAGACAGCTACAGATTGAAGACATGAAAGTTAAGAATCTCAAACACAAGAGACTGGTTCTAGTCAAATTTAAATGGGATTCCAAGAGAGGACCAGAATACACATGGGAGCTTGAATTAGAGATGCAAAGGAAATATCCACACCTTTTCCAGTAGACCTCGAGGACGAGTTCTAAAACAAGGTGGGGAGGATATAACAACCCTCCTAAAATATTTCTAACATCCCTAATATATTTAAAATATCCCTATACGCTCTAAAATATACCCCATATACGAGATTTGACCCTATATACCTTTAATTTGTACAAAATTAAAATAAAAACAAATTTTAATGCTCGCCCACGGGGCACGAAGCCCTTACCCGGCTTCGTCGCGGGGCGCGACAGCTCGGCTACGCAGCCTCACCCCAGAGCCGCCACGTGTCGCCACTTGTCAATCTATATTCGTGACTGATCAACCCTAAAGCCCTATCCACCTATCTCGCGGGCTGCGACGGCCATGGTTAACTCTCTCGCGGGGCGCGAGAGAGTGTCTGATCAGCCCTATATAAGAAGGCCCTCAGCCTTCAGTTTTCGTCGCTCATTTCTTTCAATTCTCTATCAATTTCTCTATAGTAGGCACTATACCCGGGCATTATACCCCCCTAATTAACAAAGTTCTGCCCATTGTAAGTATTTTAATCCCCGGTTACGTATTAGATACGCTGCCCGATTGATCTAAGATTCCGTAATGGCTGTCGTGGTTCTGCCCGACGTAGTCGTTGGAATTTTGTCTCGGGGAGGGTATAACTAATGTAAATATGGGTTATTAAACTAACACATGTGCATTGTTTAATTTATTAGATTATAACCAGGAAACCACAGGAAAAAGTCTAAACTAGCAATGTGAGTAATCCTTCATTTTGTAAATCTTTTTGTGAGTAATCTCCTTTTTACATAAACTGTTTTTACAAAACCTCAATGTTTTACATTATATTGCCAGTGATTGAGTATTTGTAATTCTACAATTATCGTCGGTATATTTGGGGTTTTGTATACAAAATTTGTTACTACGCTGTGAGTAGTAACATGACCATAAGTCAAGACGACAGTACCATGGGTGGTAATTAAAGTAAGAATTGGAAACAAATGTAATTGCGCGACCGCCCTCAATACTGTAAAATGGTTTTACCTATCTTGATTAAACCGGGATTCACTCAGCAGTATTTCCCACCGAAAAAATGTTTTTAAACGCGTTTCAGGTAACAAAATGTGAAAGCCAAATAGAAGCCAGCTGGACAGCACTGAAGGCTTGGAAAAGTGGCTATAAAAGTTACCTAAATAAAGAGATGTTTTATTTCAATAAAGTAGGGTTTATCCCTATGAAAATGTGTGTAATAAAAACTTGGGATTTTCCCATGTGTTTAATATTATAAAAGCGTGGTATTTTACTCTGATCAAATATTTCCTAACTACGATCCTGTTGAAATTTCCGCTGCCAAAATTGATTAAATAACCGATACCACCGAAACTGGCTCGTGGCCGCCCGTTCCCGGGAGACAGGGATCGGGGGTTGCGACACAAGTTGTCCCTTGTCATACACACTCTTCTCAGCCCACTTTACTTGAACTCGAGACCAAGGGCAGCCCAAAGAAGGGTTCGGCCCACTCATCTTATACGCATACACATACTCCCTAGGGAGTTTTGCTTCTCATTTTTTAGTAAACACAAGAAGATACACCAAACCCTAGCTCTCTCTCTTCTCCTTCCTCTTGTGCGACGGTAACAGCCTTTCATCCCTGAAGCCGACGGCTATCTTAATCCTTTCGAGGTCTTTGTGATTCCTACCTCGCATTCGGTTAGTATATGATTACTATTGCTTGACATTGATTATTGTTATAACTTGATTGAATGATAATATGGTTAAGTGTTTGATCTCGTTTTACTTGATGCTAATAAGTAGGACGGTATGATAGAGGGATTCTTGATAAACACCTTGTGATAATTAACAGTTAGATCTAATATTGTAACATGATTGATATAGGCCGAGGATGTAGAATTGGTAGTAATCGGTTCGCATGTTTGATGTTGTTTGAGGACATGTATAAACGGTATGAATAAATGATCTAATGGTGATGAACATTTGATGTAATGAACATTCTGATTAATCCAATTTGATTTAAATGATAGTGGTTGTTCATGATTAGGTTAAAGTTCTAAGTAAATTAATTGATAGGTGTTTGATTTGTGTCTGATCATATGTAAATTGATGATTTGATTATGCTTAGGTTCATGTTAATTGATTGAAAATTGATTGTTGAAAATCGTGTAATCATGGAATGTGTAACTGAATCCATAAAATTACGGCCACACATAACTGATCGCACAAGCCAAAACGCACAAGTCCCTAATCGCACAAGTCAGTCGCACAAGCTAGTATTACATATAGTGTCACTATTAAAAGCATACAGTACAACTCTTTTAAGCATGATCGCACAACAGGCTGTGGATCGCACAAGACAGTGCTGATCGCATAACACGATTGGGCTCGCACAACCTCAATAGCCCAACACTTGAATCCCACAATTAGGCCTTATACATAAGTGGTATTGTTGAGTATGATATGTGATGTTAATCATTTGACGTGATTCTATGTGTATGCCATGAATAATCTGTGTACATAACCTGTGAGTTTATGTGTAAACATACGTGATTTACTTGAACCTAGACCTGACTTGTATAGTAACCATGTTAGGACGTGTGTTGGGATTGAACCCTATCAGAGGAACAGATAATTAAAGCCAAAACTGGATCAGAGCAGTGGATCCAGAATAAGCAGATGTTTACATACAAGTCTCTCCCCTTGAAAGTGATTTCAACATCTGCTGACTTCCTATCTGCTGTTCTTGCAAACTGCTGACCTACAACTGCTGCTCAAGTAAAGAACTGATGAAAGACCAAAGCCTTGCTGATTCAATCTACTGCCTTGAGTCAAGCACTGCTGGGTTCACAGCAGTGGAAAGTTGCAGCAGCTGATATATAGTCTGTTTTGTAATGTAATGTAATAGCAGTAGTTAACATAGCAGTGTTTGTATAGATCAGAGGTTTGAGTTTGTTAGGAGGTTAGATGTCACTTTCATGGTGACGTCAGCTAAGATGCTCAGTGGTTTGCTAGTGCCTATAAATAGTTCAGTACTTTGTACTGTTCTATTAGCTCTTTTGCATCATCGTCTTCTTTGCACGAACAAACAACTGAGCTCTGGCTGAGGGGGAGTTTGCATTCATTCATCAATCATTGTAACCGTTATTGAAATAAATTCAATCTTCCGATTCATTGTGAAAAGATGTTTGATCAAAGTATTACTCTCGTTTGATTGTATGCAAAGTTTGTTTTCATCATAATTCCGCTGCACACTCATCCATTTTCATTTTAATTACAAACACAAAATACAATCAGAATCAAACTCAGATCCAACAATTGGTATCAGAGCTTGGACAGTCAAATTTGATTTAACAATCATTTTGACGTAAATAGTTCAGCTCATAACAGTTGATACTGATCGTTTATTCGTTTGTTGAAAAACAGAGCAAGGATTAATCACCATTAAAGTTGATTTCTCAGTGTCTGTAAAACAACAAGAATGACGTCACAATCTCAGGATGATAAAAACAACATCGGCTCGCTTTTTAAACCACCTATGCTAAAAAGAAATGAGTACAACATCTGGCAGAGGAGGATGGGTCACATCCTCGCTCAACAAAGCACAGGTTGTTGGAGGTCTGTCGTCTTTGGTCCCCACGTTCCCACAGTGCCAAGCGCTGAAGATGCTAAAAAGTTTGTTCCAAAACCAGTTGAAAATTATACCGAAACCGACTATCAAAAGTTCGAACTAGATGCTAAAGCGTTTAGCATCATAGCATTAGCGCTGCCCAATGAAATATATGCTGGAGTGTTACACTGTAACAGTGCCAAAGAGTTACGAGACGCGCTTAAGGAACATTTTGGGGGAACCGAAGAAGTCATAGAAAACAATAGGGAAATCCTGAACCAACAGTATGAAACATTTTGTCATGTTAGAGGTGAATCACTGACGCAACAATTTAAGCGTTTTAGTTGTCTCATCAGTGAACTGAGGCTTGTTAATACCACTTTTACAAACTCAACTCAAAATAGCAGGTTCCTCAGGTCACTGCCAGAAAAATGGGACACCATAGCTTTTGTCACCCGAAATTCACCTGAGTTCAAGGATCTGACCTTGACCCAACTCCACGGTCGACTCCTGACCTATGAAAGGGAGTTGAACCAGAAAAGGAAATTACAAGAGTCAGGAAAAGCCGTTGATGATTATACATTCGGTAACACTGCTCTTCTGGGTCAAGAAGAATCTGGGAGCAGTGGTAAGGACCAGGGTTATGATCACTTCATTGACATAACTGCTTGTGCAAATTTTAACAACCCTGATCCTCACTCTGCAAGTTATGCATTCACCGCAAACGAAAACCAGATGTCAGACAATTTAAGCTTTGAACTCAATGATCTACAGCATTTTGATCCCACTGACTTAGAGGAAATGGACATCCTGCACCAACTGGCCTTGCTAAGTGTTAGAACTAGCAAATTTTACAAAAGAACATTGCGAAAATTCCCAGGTTTGCATGGGAATCTAAGGGTTGGGTTGGATAAATCGAAAATTAAGTGCTACAAGTGTAATAGGTTGGGACACTTCGCTAGGGAATGTAGGAGTCAAACTACTGGTCCCATAATCACTCATCCTAGCTCAAATCCTAGACCTCAAAATCAAGGCACTGTGCACTATGCCCAATATGGCCCAGCAGCTCAAGTGAACACTGCTCACTATGCTGCTGCCCCTGTGCCAGTGCACTATGTCCAAACTATTGTTCCACAGATCCAATATGTTCAAACCCCTGTCCCCCAGGCACAAGTGCGGCCTGCACCTCAAACCACTGCTCCAGCAGCAGTACAACCAGATCAACAAAGTTTTTTCACTCAAGGGTTTGTTGACTGGAGCAGTATGCCTGAAGACCTTAGTGATGAAAATTTTGCACTCTATGCTTCTAATGATTCTTCTCATAATGAATTTTGTTTGATGGCATTAGAGTCAATACAGGAGGGGGTTGAAACTGAAGAGGAACAGCTGAGTATTGAAACAGTGGATGAGGTGACTGAAGCAGTGGTTACTGCTGTGGCTGGTGAACTATTGTTGGGAGAAAGTTCAGGTACCCTGATTGAACCACTGATAGACCCATGGTCCGAAGAGAACAAGGAAGAAAAGAAAGAAGAAAAAGTAGGTGAGAAAGAAGAAAGAGCTGAAGATGAAGAAAATCCTCAATGTGATTGTGCAATGATGGCTGCTGCCAAGGTATCACCTCAAGTTCTTGAAAAACTGTGTTCTGACAATTGCATTATTGCTTTTGCTAACATCAAAGAGGTGAACGAAAACCTTCGGGATAAAATCTTAACTGATGAAGTCAAATTTGAAAGATCTCTAAAAGAACTTAAAAACAAATTGGCTGAAAAAGAAAAAGAGATTAGCAGCATGAAAGAAGAGCAGAGCATAACCAAAACCCAACTCCAAACTATGGTAGAAAAATACCAAGTTTGCAAAAAGGAGTTAGAGTCCACCCAGATCACATGTGAGAGATGGGTGGAATCATGCAAAGGGTATGAGGTTATGCTTGAAAAACAGATAAAAAGCAATGTGAAATTTGGGGTTGGTTATAGAAAACATGATGATGAAAACACTGCTTTTGGAAAATCTGTTCAAACCACTAATGTAATCACTGAGTTCATCCCCACAAACAAGAATAGCCAAGAAGTGAAAATCACTGACAAACTTGGTAACAAAATCACACTTGACAGATCAATGGGATCCTCTACTTTTGAGGAGCTTGAAGATTATCAGTTTAAACCAAAATGGTCTGATGAGTGTGATATTCTTAAAAATTTCAAGCCAATGGACTTTACATCAACTGATGGTGTTAAAGCTCCAAAAGCTAAAGTCATACCTCTCAAGGACATCCCAGCAGTGGTTAAAACCTCTGCTGCAAAGGAGTCTGAAAAGAGAAAGAAGAAAGAAAAAATTGATAACTTGTTTTGTGAATTCTGTGAGAAAAGGAATCATCTAACAAAAGACTGTTTCCACTTAAAAGCTTATGATTTAAACAGAACAAGTGTCATTGTTTCAGCTGAAAGTTGCATTATTTGTGGTAAAACAAACCACAAAACTCAAGCATGTGTGTATCTCAAAAACTTTGATGTGAAAAAGAATGAGTACATTGCTAAAACATCCTTGAGTCCATCATCATCATCATCATCATCATCTGTCAAATTCACCAAGAAACAACCACTGTTTGTGCCAGTTCAAACAGCTGTCACAAAACAGCTGAACCAAACATCTGTCAAAAGAGATGTTCAGGTTACTGATGCACCCCCTGCCAATCAGTTCAGAAAAGGCAAGGAAAAACAGTCTTACCAAAGGATTCCACACGTTTATGAGGCCTACAAAAGGCCCTCTAAACCCAGAGTGAGCAGGCATCCTTTTGGTTACCAGCAGTTGATTGGTCAGGACCCACAACAGTAGAGAAGAACTGTCCTAAAACAGTTCAAACCCCTGACCTAACCACTGTCCATCATTCTGCATCTATCCCAGACACTGTTGAGACCCCATCCAAAGCCCTGCTGGCTTTGGAGACCCTAATGAACTAATCCTTTTACTTCATGTGCAGGGAGCTTCTGCATGCTTTGATAGTCTTTGGTATGTAGATAGTGGAGGCTCCAGGCACATGACAGGATGTAAAGCCCTCCTCAAAGACTTTAAAATCCATGGAGGGGGTGATATATCCTTTGGGAATAATAGTAAAGGGAAAGTTCTGGGGTCTGGTACAGTGCAGTCTGGAAATTTAAAATTTGAAAATGTCAATCTGATAGACAATCTAAAATTCAACCTTCTGAGTGTATCACAAATGAGTGACAAAGGGTTTGGGTCATTCTTCACAAAAGATTGTTGTAGGATTGTTGGACCAGAATGGTTAAAAAGATTGAAGCAATAATCAAAACTGGTCAAACTAAACTTGTTGCTCAAAGAAGTGGCAATGTTTATGTTGTTGACATGTCAAAAGAGTGTCCCAGAGCTGATGCTTGTCTGTTCTCAGCTGCCTCTAACAAAGAGATAGAACTTTGGCATAGAAGGCTGGGGCACACAAATCTTAAGACAATCACTGAAATTTCAAAAAATGGTTTGGTGAGAGGCCTACCACAAAAATTGTTTTCATGTCCTGAACATTGCAATTCCTGTTTAAAAGGAAAACAACATAAAAGTTCTTATAAGTCCATTGAAGAGTCCAAAACAACCCAGTGTTTGCAAATGCTACACATGGATTTGTTTGGCCCAGTTCAAGTCATAAGCCTCAAGAAGAAAAGATATTGTTTGGTTATTGTTGATGACTTTTCTAGGTTTACATGGACTTTCTTTTTACACTCAAAAGATGAGACTGCAGGCATTTTGCAAGACTTTGTGACACAGGTTGAAAAGCAATTTGACCTTCCAGTGAAAAGCTTCAGGAGTGACAATGGCACATAATTTAAAAATAAGGAGTTGGATGCCTTCTGTGTGAAGAAAGGGATTGTAAGGCAGTACAGCATTCCTAGAACACCAGAGCAAAATGGGGTTGTTGAAAGAAAGAACAGAACTTTGATTGAGGCTGCTAGAACTATGCTTGCTAGGGCTGTAAACGAACCAAACGAACACGAACAAGACCTTGTTCGTGTTCGTTTGTTAAAAAATATACGTGTTCACGAACCGTTCACGAACACTTAACGAACGAGATTTTATGTTTGCGTTCGTTTGTTAAGGAAATGAACTTGTTCGTGTTCGTTTGTGTTTGTTTGTTAATTTTAGGCAACGAAAGTTGACGAACACAAATAAGCACAAATTAATGTTAATGAACACAAATGGAAACAAACGAAAACAAATAATAGTTCATGAACAGAATATATAATACACTCACACTTATTAGATATTTAATTTGTCAGAATTTTGATATATATAAATAAATATAAAAACTAAAAACACTAACGAACTATCGAACACAAGTGAACACGTTACCGAACGTTCACGAACATAAACGAACGAACGCGGCCTCTGTTCATGTTTGTTCATTTAACTAAACGAACGAAATTTCTTGTTCATGTTCGTTTGTTTAATAAACGAACGAACACAAACGAACTTCCCGCCGAACGGTTCACGAACTGTTCGCCGAACGTTTGGTTTGTTTACAGCCCTAATGCTTGCAGATTCAGGTTTGCCATTAACTTTCTGGGCAGAGGCAGTAAACACTTCCTGTTATGTCCAGAACAGAGTTTTAATAAACCCCAGGCACCAAAAGACTGCTTATGAAATTTTGTATAAAATCAAACCACCGATCTCGTATTTCAAGGTGTTTGGCTGCCCATGCTTTATTTTAAACCTAAAAGATTCCATTTCAAAATTTGCAGCCAAAATTGATTGTGGTTATCATCTGGGATACTCAACCACTGCCAAAGCCTACAAAGTGTTCAATACACGGACCAAGGCAGTGGAGGAGACTTTGAATGTAAAGTTCAATGAACTTTCATCAATGAAAATCCCAGCAAATCCTGCAGATATGTTTGATCTTGAAAAATTTACTTTTGAAAATACTGCTGTCAAGACTAACAGTGCAGGTCCATCAGAGGATACAACACCAGACTATGGGTATGAAATCATCCTCCCTTAAAGGTCTGCCACAAAGGGAAAAGCACCAGCTGTTCAAAACAGTTGTCAAAGCTCAACCACTGCTACCTCAACACGTGTTGACCAAAGTAGCCCATCCACCACTGCTTCCACATCCTCAAACACTGCAGACAAAAGTCCTCAAACAGTGGATAAAAGTCAGCAGTTGTTCACTTCATTACCTCCTATTCCACCACCTTTTGAAGCCACTGCTGGGTCACCAAAGTCACCAGCAGTGGTTAGCTCAGATGATACACATTTGCAGCCTTCACCAACAAATGCCATCATACCATACCAAGGAGATTTAATCTTCTTGAGATCTCATCCACCTGATCAAATCATTGGCAACATAAATGAAGGGGTGCTCACAAGAAGCCAAACCCAAAACATTTATCTTTTTGCTGGTTTTCTATCACTCCATCAGCCAGTCAAGTACCAAGAGGCACTGAAAGACAACAGCTGGGTAGAAGCCATGCAAGAGGAGCTCCAACAGTTTAAAAGACAACAAGTATGGGAGCTTGTACCACTGCCAGAAGAGGTTAGTCCCATTGGCACAAAGTGGGCCTTTAAGAACAAAACTGTTGAAAGGGGTATTGTTGTCAAGAATAAAGCCAGGCTTGTGGTTCAAGGTTACAGACAGGAAGAGGGGATTGATTATGATGAAACATTCGCCCCTGTTGCAAGATTGGAAGCCATTAGACTGTTCCTGGCCTTTGCTGTGAACCACAATATGAAGGTGTTTCAAATGGATATCAAAAGTGCTTTCCTCTATGGTACAATTCAAGAAGAGGTGTATGTTTGTCAACCTCCAGGTTTTGAGGATCCATTTTATCCAGATCATGTCTACAGGCTGAACAAAGCCCTGTATGGCCTGAAACAAGCACCAAGGGCCTGGTATGAAACTCTTTCCAACTTCCTACTCTCAAATGGTTTCAAAAGAGGTACCATTGATAAAACACTGTTTCTAAAATGGAGAGGGAAGGATTTAATGATTGTCCAAATTTATGTGGATGACATTATTTTTGGAAGCACATGTAACACAATGTGTGAAGAGTTTAGAGAACTCATGACAGCTGAGTTTGAAATGAGTGCTATGGGTGAGCTGCAATGCTTTCTTGGTCTCCAAGTACAGCAAATGAAAAATGGAACTTTCATTCATCAAAGTAAATATGCTAAAGAACTTTTGACCAAATTTGATATGAATGACTGTAAACCATGCAGCACACTCATGGCAACAAATAAGCTGGTCATGTCTGATGAAAAAGATGAGCTGATTGACCAAACACTTTATAGAAGCATGATTGGGTCTTTATTGTACCTAACTGCATCTAGACCAGACATCATGTTTGCAGCATGTGTCTGTGCAAGAAGTCAATCAGCTCCCAGAAAATCAAATCTCATTGCTGTAAAAAGGATCTTCAGATACATAAAAGGTGCTCCCACACTTGGTATCTGGTATCCAGCTAATGGGAACATCAAGCTTTCAGGTTTTTCAGACAGTGACTTTGCTGGATGTCACACCACAAGGAAGTCCACATCAGGAGGGTGCCAGTTTCTAGGTGATTGCTTGGTTTCTTGGCAAAGCAAAAAGCAAGCAGCAGTTTCAACATCCACTACTGAAGCTGAATACATTGCTGCTACAAGCTGTACAGCCCAACTCCTGTGGCTTCAAAATCAGTTACTGGATTTTGGTATCACTGCCTTAAAGACACCACTCATGTTGGATAGCCAGGCAGCAGAAAATATCATCAAAAATCCAGTTTCCCATTCAACCACCAAACACATCGACATCAGACATCACTTTGTGAGGGATTGCTATGAAAAAGGTTTGATTTCTCTGCATCATGTCCCAACTAAAGACCAGTTGGCAGATGTGCTCACAAAAGCACTTGATACAGCCACCTTTGAAAGCTTGGTCTCTAGAATTGGGATGCTAAACATGGAATAACAAGCAACATCTTGTTTTTCTATGTATAAAAGCACTAAAATGTTTTCAGAAAATCAAAAATCCATCCTTAAAAATAGCTAAAAATGAAAATTTTCATTAAAATCCTTAAAGGTCTGCCATAACCACTGATTGTTCAAAAGTCTGCTCTACTTCAAAAGTCTGTCCACTGCTGAAAGTCAACCCCTGTTCTCTCATTCCTTTGATAAACTCTGTTTTTCAAAAGCAGTGTCTTATCCACTGATATGCTATCCACTGATAGTGAAAATCATCCACTGCTTTCATACCACTGCCTTCATCAGTCACTTTCATAAAAGTACTGTCCTTCACTTTCACCAGGGGTTGTCACGTGGGTAGTACATAGTGGTCAGACCTTTTGTAACGGTTGCCACGTCAGCATTCACTTCCTTCCCTATAAAATCCCCCACTCACCACCAAAACAGGGTTTTACTGTCGAATTGAATTCTTAAAAATTCTCTTCTCAAAGCAGTTTTTCATCTCATCTTTCACAAATTTCTTCGATCATTCTATTAAAAAATGACAAAATCGAAGCCATCTGCAAAACCCACATCCAAATCATCATCGAAAACAACCTTTCAAAAGGCAATCTCCACTGAAATCCCATATAAATCATCTCACAATCTCCTGGGTCTTCTCACAAAACCAGGAACCACCAATGTTTTCGATTCCATCATTAACACCATGGCAAAATCAAAGTACAAAACTTTGTTCACCGCCGATGCACCAATCTATTTGGAGACCCAAAGGGAGTTCTGGAAGAATGCAACCCTTGAAAAACAAGGAGACACTGCAACCACCATACACTCTTCTATAAAGGGTAAAGCTGTCCAAATCACGCCACAATCCATTTCAGAGGTCTTTCAACTCGATGATCAGGAAGGTAAAACTTCTTTCACTAAAAACGAGTTACAAACTGACTTCA
Source organism: Helianthus tuberosus (assembly GCA_030545235.1). Lineage (NCBI taxonomy): Eukaryota > Viridiplantae > Streptophyta > Magnoliopsida > Asterales > Asteraceae > Helianthus > Helianthus tuberosus. The sequence goes on along the minus strand of CM060418.1, from coordinate 156,532,612 downwards.
TTGAAAGAGGGTATGAAGCCACAATGATGAAGAAACTTACCTTACAAAAAGGTTATTTTCCTTCTGCAACCAGATTTTTATTTCATACCCTCCTACTATGTGTTTCAAATAAAACCACTTCTTTCAATGAAATCCCTTTAAAGATTCAAAATCTGGGATATGCAATTCTTCAAGAAGAAAATTTTAACTAGTCTCGGGAAATCTTTAAAGATTTGGTTAATAATGTTGAAACAAAATCATTCTTACTATTTCCAAGGTTTTTAAGTTACTATTTTGAAAAGAAATTCAGTAAGAATGATTTAGCTACAATAAATCAAGGTGATTCTACTCAAATAAACAGTTTAACAACTGAAACTTTTTGCAGAATGTTAGCACCTTGCAAAACACAAGCAGAGGTGCCTGAGCAGAATTTAGCAGCTACCACTGCTCCTCAGGTATCTGCTGCTGAGCCCACTGCTCAAGGTGATCAAAGCAGCAGACCAACTGTTTTGAAACCCACACCTACAAATCCCAAAAAGCCAAACAAAAAGGAAAATAAAAAACCCCCCAAACCAATCAAAACGGCAACTCTGGAGGATGAGATACCAGAGCTACTGCCTGTGACAGCACAAATGTCACAAGAAACCACTGCTGCTACTTCCTCACAGCAGTTGGTACAAATATCTCAACCCATAACCAAAACTCCTCCTGCTTCTTCACAAAAAGAACAGGTTGTACACATAGGGCCACCACATTATGATGCTCTGGAAACACTCGTTTCCATCATCCACAACCCAATGCCCGGGGCAAATTCTCTTTCTACACCCCACCTCACATCCACAATTCCCCAAAAACACAACTTTTGCTGGATGCAATAGATTTGAACCAGGCATTACTCAGTCCTTCTCAATCACCTGTTAATGAGAATATGCCTCAACAACTGACTGAGCCCGATGTATCATTCCTTGCTAACCCACCAACACAACCTGAGGAGGTTACACCCCTTGAGTTACAAGTAACTCTTGGTGGTAATCCAAGTGAAGCAGCCACTACAACTGTTGAACCCACTGGTTTACAGTTGGACAGTGGTTACATCAATAAGACTTCCTTGGAGGCAATTCCTTTTATAGCACCTCTGCCAACCACCAGTGGATTTATTTATCCTACTGGCAACATCAAAAGGTTGTCAAGTGTTGAAGGGAGAAGACCCCAGTACCAAGAAAAAGGGGCATCAGTGGTTAATGTTTGGAGTATACTCCCTACCTCTACCACTGATAAAACCACTGTTAGTGGGAAATCAGATGATCCCATTAAATTGGGTGATGGTTTAAACTACCAGAAATTGACGGATCGTGTTACAAAGCTTGATAACTCTGTTGCAGAACTCAAAGATATGTTACAACAGTTGTTACAAGTACAAAAGATACAATCAACTGCTATTCCATCTCAAGCACCTGCTCCACAACAGGCACCTGCTACAAATGAGCTCTGGAACTTATTTCAACCTTTTCTCCATCATCAAGCACAACTAGCAGATCAGCAACATGAAAAACATGTCCAACAGCTGAGAAATGCAATGGAGTCAAGGTTCAAGAACACTCAGGCTGATCTAAAGGCTCTCAAAACTCAGATCCTGCACACCACTGGCACTGCTCCTCCAACAGTTCTCTTCATTGATCAACTTCCCCCAGATAATGCCAAAAATGGGGAGAAAATTAAGGAGTGGAAAAAGAAGGGAATAGAGGATGGTCTCTACATTGAACCAGAAAATGCAAACATGACCAAACAAATCCCTCTGCCAGATGGAAGCAAGAAAATTGATGTGACTACAAATGCACTGGCAGAAGCAGTTGCAAGTGTAAAAAGGGATAGAGAGGCCAAAAAGAAAGCCAGGGTGGATTATCTGGATCAGGGTACTTCAGGGTCAAAAGATGATGAAAATCTTGTTGATGAAAAGAAGAAGCCTACAAGAAGAGTAAGGCTACCCAAATCCATTCCAACCAGACGTTCAAAGTCTGTTCCAAAACCACCACCTAAAACAGTTGTTGTAACTCCTGTTGTACCCACTACTGTTGGTACTTCAGTGGTTTCAACATCTGCTCTCATTTCAACACACACTACATCCACTGCTTTACCACCATCACCACCAAAAACAAAATCACCTCCTGCCAAAAGGCAGAAGACAGCTGTTGTTACAACATCTGCTGTAAAGACAACAGTGGTTGGAACACCAGTTGTTTCAACAACTGTTAGTCAATCACAAACCACTGCCACTACATCCACCACCACTGTTCCATCCAAAACATCATCAGCCCCTCCTCAAACAAAGAGGAGAAGGCTAATTCTCAAAGATGATGACACTTCACCACCACAAACATCTTCAAAATCTTTGGCTCTTGTCACAATACCAAAACCAGTTCCTCTCTCTTCAGTTCGAATGCACAAGCCCTTACCTCCTGCAGGTGTTCAATTTCCTTTTGAACTAGCAGCTGTTAGAGAAGAAATAAAATCTTTTTACTTTGAGGATGATCCTGCCAAAAGGAGTTTGCCATCAATAAAAGGATATCCCTGGCCTAAAAATGTTGATGAATATTTGAAAATCAAGGCCAAGCAAGCAGAGGATATCTCAAAAAGAAATACACAAGGGAAATCTGACAAAGAAATTTCAAGAAATTATCAATATCTGCTCACACAAGTCAGAGCCCTAGAACAATTTGCAAAAAATGTCAGTCAACAAATTTCAGAAAGAGCAGCTGAAACTTTGAAGAAAGACTACATTGAAAGCATCATGGCTCATTAGAAATACAAAGGAGAGAGATACATGTACAAAGAGTGGACTGTTCCTGAGCTTGAAAATGAAGCAGCAAGAATTCAAGACATGATAAAAAGGAAAGTCACTCACACTCCTCCTGACTGGGCAAAGTTTAGAAAGAATGTACCTGACAAACAGGTAGAACTGAAAAGAATGAAAGAAGAACTGGTTGCTGCTGAATATGGAAACAAAAGACAAATTGCTAAATGGAAAGAAGATGTGGTCAGGATCACCTACAAAAGGTTGGAGGAACTAAGAAAGAAAGATCCAAATGTTCCGCAAAAGCCTGACTATCCTGAAGCAGAGGTTTCAAAAATACCAACAAAGCTGCAAATCAGGAGACCCACTGCTCCAACTGGTGCTGCCATCTATAAAAGAAGGACACACAAACAGCTGGGAGGTGAAACCATCCAAGAGATGATAAAAGGAGATGACCTTGTAAAAGAAGGCATAAAGAAAATGATCATAGAAACTCTTGGTTTGGATTAAACTGCAAATACTTCTCAGCCAGTTATGAATAGGCCAGCCTCACCAAATACCTCTGCAAATAAACATCTCCCAAGAAACCCACCAGGCTCAAAAATACAAAAGTGGGAAACTAACAAACAGACCTGCGTATTGACTTTGCTCAGGTCTGGTGGAGAAGTGGAGAAAATATCAAGGGAACAAGCTCTTGGCCTGAGTCTTGAAGATTTGCAGGATCTCCTTGATCTTCCACTTAGCAGGGATGATGAAGACACAGATGCCCTAGATTTTGAACTACAATTTAAAGGTCAGATAAGGGAACTGTTGATGAGGAAATAAATGTCCACAATAATGAAGAGTTTTGGCATTATCTGTTCCAGGGGGAGATTGTTGGGATTGAACCCTATCAGAGGAACAGATAATTAAAGCCAAAACTGGATCAGAGCAGTGGATCCAGAATAAGCAGATGTTTACATACAAGTCTCTCCCCTTGAAAGTGATTTCAACATCTGCTGACTTCCTATCTGCTGATTTCAACATCTGCTGACTTCCTATCTGCTGATCTTGCAAACGGGTTATGATTCCCCACACCCACCAAGTTAACTAGGAATAGCTAACCTAGTTAGTAATGGGTAATTAAATGAAAAGCTATGAGATATAGCTTCTTTTGTAATAAATGAAACAAGAAGGACTAAAAGAGGCAAAAAGGGAAAATGTTTTAATTAAATAAAATACTAACACCAAAACACACACTCTAAGTGTGTTTTCTGGTTGAGATTTCCAGAAGAGCCAGGGAGCTCTCATCTTCAAACCCTAACATGCTCAAATCCATCAATTGAAAGGCCAAATCTACTCCAATTCGAAATCTAAGATCAGATTAGTGATCACCTCAGCGAAGGGATCACAAGGTATGTTAAATTTCATCTTCTAGTTGCATCTTGAGATTTTGATAAACATGTGAGATTTGAAATTTGTGTTGCATGGATGTTGTATTGATGGAATAGGAACAATATTATGTCTAGGAGTAAACCCTAGACAAGTATATATTGAAATCATGCTTAGTTCAAGTAAATTCAGATGTTGTTGATGCTAAATTCATGTATGAGATGTTTTTAGGGTTTTTATTGCAAAGAAAATAGTGTTATGATATCAAGAACATGCTTTAATTGAAAGCTGAATTCAAATAGCTCCTGATCAGAATTTACAGCCGACTTGTATTGGCTGTAACATAGACAAAACTTGACAAAAACATGTGTTTCTTGAGTCTAAAATGTAATTCCAGGAAATATCTTTAAAACCCCACTGGAATCGCATTTTTTCGACGAAATATGAGCGTTTTATGAATTTTTCCGTATCAAAGGTTCAAGCTGAGTTATGATCTCAAATTCTTATTGTAGAAAGTTTTAAGTGATTAAAAGAATCGCCAATTGAAATTTCGTCAATCGGATAAACGAGGAATTTTTAATGAATTTTTCCGTAAGCTGCAGTCAGAAGTGAATCTGATTGCATCTTAGTAAATGAATTTTACGAATTTTTGGTAAAGGGTTAGATCTTGAAATTTTAACACAAGCCCTAACCCTCCGAGAGGTACGCCACATAAAAAAATCATAATTTTTGAAGACTTGTAAACAGGTTAAACAGGTCACCAAAAACAACCTATTTTCAGTGATACGAAACTTGATTGTTGATATTATAAATTATGCCCACAATGTTCATATGTTGAAATTATGAATCAAATGCGTAATTTCCTAGTTCGACCAATTACGTGTGATGTGGAGTAATACAAATTTTAATTATGAAGTCGATTTAGCTTATATGCACATATCAGATAATTAAGGGTAGTTAACTTTTGAAAAGTTAAACTAACCATGGACGGAGTCGAATAGTAGTTTTTACATAGAAAATACGTAAGGTGGAATAGTCGTGGTTATAATGACTAATCTAACCACCTTCTGAATTATGATGATAGTTTGACTCTTAACAAGCCAGATGGAGGCTTGGGAATGAAGCGGGTCAAACGGAGCAAGTACGAAGAGGAAAGCGTAATTTGGATGCGAGGAAAGTAAAAGCTTACACCCTTTTTAGTATACATCAGTTGTGTGTATTGAAAATGAATAAGAAAAGTTAGTAATAGAGTTATATTGTTCCGACGCAAATAATATGAGTCGGAACTAGTGCAATGGTGAGAAATCATAAACAATGGCAAAAAGGGTAAATTGGTAAATTAGTCATGTGACGATGAACTAATAAGAAATTTTGATACATTACGTTATGGTGTAAACCGGAATTGGTAAAAGGGCGAGATGGTAACTAGATATCATCTCATAATGGAAAATGGTCGTTCGGACTAAACGGGTCAAATGACATTGGCAAGATCATTTGACAATATTAAGTGATGACCGCTTGTTGAGTTTTTTGATTACAGGAAATATCATACGGTTCGCGTTGGTATTAATTAGAAATTAATAGTGAAAGATATTTAAACGGGTCAATCCTATGACTCGAGCCAGGTACGCATATTTAGAATTATTGTTAAAAGCGATATTTTTGGTCAAATATTAGCGAAAGTCCTTTGTCGTAAAATGAAGGACTAAAATTAACCAAAAAGCCCTTAATGGGTGAATTGGGCAAACGACCCATATGGGTTGTTTAGGAATTCGCATTAAGATTACGAAGAATAGGTAGATACCTTAATGTAGTAAAATGATGAGTGAAATTTAAAGTTAATGGTAAATCCCTCCAACGGGTCAAAATGAAGTTTTGCGCTTAACTCAACCTTTAGTTGCATAATGTATGAAAGTCTTGAACTCACGAGTTGATGGTTTTGAGATAATGAATACCTCAAAAATTTGTAATGATTTAAACAAAAGTGGTTTAATGAATCATGAAACGGGTCAAAAGTGTTAAAAAGGAATTTCAAGCCGAGAGCTTGAAATCTGAATTTTTGAAGTAGTTGAATATCAGGTTTTAATCTCCATAAGATGGAGAATTAAATTTCGAACGCGTAGGAAAAAGAATCACGTAAAACGGACTTCTAGATCAAAAGTTATGGCCTTTGAAAGTTTGATTTTTGATAAATAAACATAGCTGGATGAAATGCAGGTCCTAGATGCGTACCTGCTGGAAAATGATCTCCCCCCCGACACGCGAAGGAGAACCGGGCACCGGGCGCGACACGTGGGTGCTGTCGTGGCAAGCGAAGGAAAAGAAGGAGCCTCTCGATTGGCGCGAGAGGCAAAATTCCGAAATTTTATTTTTATTTTATTTGCTTGTTTTTGAAACCTGTTTATACATGTTTATAAGCTATCAAAACTAACTTTTAAGTTAGTTTTGATCATAGGTGATATCAAGTGAACCCGGATGGTGATCAAGCGATGGCAAAGGACCGAACACACGAAAAATGAAGCTCCCGCAAGTTGTTTCGTCGTTATCCTAAAACGATGAATCAAATCACATTATGTTGTATTACTTTAAATTGTAAAAGTTTTAATAAGCCCGTATTTCCGATGTATATGTAATCTTAATTACATGATTGTTTTCGTAAAATATACGTTAAACCTTTATTTATAAGAACGGGTGTTACAAGTTGGTAATCAGAGCTCATGGTTAAAGAATAAAGTGTGTTCGGTTCGAGGCTTGATCGCAGATCCGGTAAGTACAAGTATGTTAATGGTCTAGTATGATTAAAGTGTTGTGTACAACACATAGGGTATCGTGTAATACACGTTACATCAACGAAAATGATTAGTATAGTTAACGAAATCACGTGCAGTAAAAATCCTTGTATTACAATACGTGCATTTATTAATGTTGAAATTACCAACTTTTGTAAATGCTTAGTTGAAGGATACTCGCATCTGAAGATAGCGGGAGTCTAACAAATTGCGGACTTGACGGAGGAACAGTCCAAAGTACGACAAGTAGAACATGCTCACCAAGGACCTAAATCGCGTAGCGATCGCGAACAAGGCTAATGGCAAGAGAAGCCTGTCAGGGCAAGCATTACCAGGTGCACAGTTTAAATTTAATTACACATATAGTAATATGCAACAAATACGTAGAGATAGAAAGTTGCATATGTAGATTGAAAACTTGGAAAACCCCGAATAGAAAACCTATCCGGGATATTGTTTCCAAGAGAAACAAATAGAGGCATTACTTACATGGGGTGTAATGTGAAAATTATAAAAAGGTCATGTATACCAGGTGTTGATCGCTTACTCTGGCCAAGTAAGTGGTGAGCACGTGGTACCATGAACTTTTTATGATGGACATACTTACATCCGATGTAGTAAGGACGGGTGTCACACCCCGATATTTCCACGTATTACCGGTGGGCACGGTGGGGAGTATCGTGACGTAGTTGATATCATCATAGTCAAACAACACAAATTTAAATGCACAGCGGAAACAAAAGATAGATTTATTTCAACCGAATCAAATTGTAATATTAAGTATCACAAAACAGTTGAAACAGATCCACAGGCTGATCAATTAAAAAGGAAAATTGTTCAACAGACTTTAACATCTAGAGCTTGCGAGACTTGATTATTGATGCCTGGAGTAGCCAGCCTATTACGTATAGTACCTGCACTTAGCCTTTTTTTTTTTAAAATACGTCAGTTTACACTAGTAAATACAACTTAACTGACTCATTTTGAAAACGTTTAAGAAAATTGATTTGAATGCCCTTAGGCAAAAATATCTTTTATAACTTGGGACAATTATTTAAAAATAATCTTGTATACAGGTTTACTTATTTTTCGTCCATTAGGGCCGGTTTGTAGGGCCGGTCTAGATTAATTGACACGCCACAGGTATAATGCCCACAAGGATTATTTCCTTTAAGTGGATTACCAGTTTTTACATAATGCATCTGTCAGGTGTACGCCTACACCCCGTGCTTAGGTCGTGGCCATTTCTTTGAATGATGCCAAGGATATCCGGGACATGGTCATTTAACCCCCAAAGGCCATACACCAAATAATACAGAATAAAATGAGTTATGTAAATACATTAATCACAATCCGATTTAAATGACTACATACCCGACCAAGCGGTATTATTATAATACCGTATCCCAAGCCCGTATAGGGAAAATAAGTTAAGAGTATTTACCTGAGCAATTTATTCAATTTATCCCAGCCGTATACAATCAAGCAAGTACAGGTAGCTTTTACTGGGCTCCTAAATCTGGAACGAAGGTTTTTAATAACCTATTAGATTCCTAACGGGTCTTAATTAAGCCTATGCTTAGACCGGTTAGTTTTAAAGGAGGATACGGTTCAAAACGCATGGTTAAGCGAGAACCGGATTAGAATGTGGTTTAGACCCGACAAGCTTGTATACTTGTGTAACAAGGGTAAACTAAACACATTCTGTATTTTGAGATAAAAAGATAAGGTTTGACCCGTTTCGGCTAATTTATGCAAACTAGTTACATAAGCCGATCCGAACGCGAAAAGTGCGTAACGGGTAACCAAAAGAGTCATGAACAGGTTTCCTAAGTTAATATGCCTTAAATATGTTGTGATATCAGTAGGATACCTTCCATTATGCCCAAAACGAATTTAAAACCAATTTATGCCCCGTAGGGGTATTTTGGTCATTTTAAAGGTTATAAGAGAGATTAAATATTATTCTGAGTTCCAGGTCTGATATAATCAGTAAAAATACTTAATTTAATAAGTTATAACAGTAGGACATTACCTATATGTGAATTTTATTATTTATAACCAAACTATGCACCGAAGGGGCATTTTGGTAATTTCACATAGGCTTTAAAGATCAAAATTAGAATTCTAAGTTTAAAACTTTTGCCTACTGTTTAATTATGAAAATTTACTTAAAACATCAGTAGGTATCAAACCTTATATGATAAAAATAGTTTTAATACATACTATGCGTTAAAAACGCGTAAAAAGGGCGATTTTAAGCGATTTCCGGGTTTTATAAGAAAAGCTGATATTTTTATTATTCCAGAAACTTAAAATGTTTTATTTATCATATTAGATCAGTAGAAAAAAGTTTGGAATCAAAATGATTTGAAAAACTCATTTTATAGCCCAAAAGGGCAAAACCGGCAATTACCGAATCAAGCCTAGAACCCTATGTTATGCTCAGCCTAAAAATAAATAAAAATCTTCAAAAATCCCAAAATAATATTTTATATCAGTAGGTAAAAAGTTTGGTATCAAAAATCGGGTTTAGATAGGATATACGCTAATTATGCCGTTTAATTAATAAAAAGCTTTTCATTTACGCTAATGAGCATAACTCCTAATGTAGATCTCAAATTGATGCCAAATTTTAGGAACAAGTTTATATATCAGTAATAAAGATTATTGTCCTCTCACATTTTCAAAATTCCCGTTTTAGGGTCAAAAGGGCATAATGGTCAACATTTAAGCATATAACGGAAACATGTAATGAATAGGATAACTAAGGATCCAAGTTGTATAACCTCAGAGGGTTACACTAACCTATAACCTGGTCCTAAAGGAATCCTAAGGAATATCTAAACTAAGCTAAATCGGGTCAGAACTGAAAGTCAAAGCAAAAGTCAACTTTTGCGACTTTCGGTTCCAAACCGAGCCTATAGTTAGAATTGTCGGGTTGAATCATGCTTAGGCATGTTCAACTAATATTTACCAAGTTATTAAAGTGAGAAAACTGATTATATGGCTTCTATATTATTAGTTATGAATTTTATTTAAAACTAACTCGTTTGACTTTTATTTGACCCGATAATTTAACTAAGTAAACGTGGTAATTAGGAGGTGCCCTTTTGAGGGTTTAACACCTACCTAGTTACGGTCATGTAGCCATGTTCCTTACGAAAAATGGCTGAACCGCTTGAGAGTCAAAGCGTTTATCGAAACGCTTGACTTTTCGGCTATAAACGCTAAATAATTAAACTAAGAACGAAAGGACACTTACAAGGGTCTAAGCAAGGAGGTTTTGATCCTAAATTCTCAGGTATGAAGAGCAAGGTCTCCAACTTAGAGAATTTAGAATCAAGTGTGGGTTAAGAAGGAAGTGGGGAGGGGTATTTATAGGTTTTTGAGAACCGTTAGGATCGTTCCTCGATTCCCGAGCTTTAATCTCAGCCGTACACCTCGAGCCCACTGATTTACAAAACCATGGAAGCCCATAGATTGCTTAGAAAACCATTTGCAACACTCACAAATAGCTGGAAACAGCTGAAAACCACATTCTGCTGGTCTGGTGAGGCTTTACGGACCGTATGTGGTCCCTTACGGTCCGTAAGGACCATGCATGCTGACAGGAAGTTTGGTAAAATGGCAGAACAGATCCCTGAGTCCCCGAACTTGATTTTTGATGCGTTTTGACACGTTTAAGCCCCGTTAAACCATTTTAAGGCTCTACAATGATGCCTAAACATGGGGGACATGAAACATGCTCAAAAACATGTCGGATGTCGGTTTGTTTGGTCGTACCGTCACGTTGTTCGGTTAATTACGACGAAACACGGACGGACGCGAAAAACGAACCAAATTACGCGACGAATGGAATTTTCCCAAGCCAAACACTAAAATAAAATATTTTAGTGCTTACATAAATTTTTGGGTGCCCGGGTATATTCAGAATGCGAGATATGCGCGAAAATGCAAACTTGTGCACTTTTTAACACTTTTAGTCCCTGCATGACTTAAAAGTTTATTTTTGCGCACCAAACACCTCTAAGTCTATAACTAAGCTATATAAAGGATAATTAGGGCATGTTTAACTTATGGTCATATTCCGGAAGGTCCGATACCCTACGAATTGACATACTTTTGCAGTTTGACGCAATTAGTCCTTTAATTGCGCAAAGTAGCGCGAAATGCCGTTTAATGATATCCAAGCCTTCCATGGCCCATAATGCTCATTCCCAAGCATATACTTAAATGTTACAATGCTCTCGTTCGCTTAGATGGTCAGCGAAAGGCGTAGATTCAAAAGTTGACGCTTTAGGTCCTTCTATTGCGCAAACTTGCGCATCTCATCATTTAATAGCATTGAAGCCTCATCTAATCTATATTAAGCATCCTTGAAAGTATTATTAAACATCACGAAGCTCCCGGTTTGTTAAAAGGTCACTCAGAGGTAAGAATTAACATGTTGACGCCTTTAATCCTTCATTGCGCAAACTTTCAATTAATTCCGCAAACGGCTACACTTGATTATCAAGTGGTTCAATTGTGAATATAAATACCGTACGTGGTTATTTAGAAACTTATTTTAGGTATGCTAACACTTCCAGTCCTTTCACAATCAAAGTTTTCGATTTTTCATAAAATTAGTCCCTTAAATTTACTATTTGACTTCGTTAGGGTTTATTACACGTGTCAATACATCATTGGACGTGATTTTACGAGGTGTTACATCCTCACCCCCTTAAAAGAAATCTCGACCTCGAGATTTGCTAAGATGTTGGAAGTTCTTTTTGTCGCATAATGGACTTAACTTCTATAGCACATCGGGAGTCTCTCCAAGCTCCCAAAGTGACCTTTATATTAGGTATATGTATCCTTTTGAAGCTTCTTAACCTGTCGATCCTAAATCGATACAAGTTGCTCATCATGTCATAAATCTGCATATCATTATGTGATAGTGCTTCTCGGCTTATTGGTGAAACACATCCTTAAATCATTAGTGCGTAATGTATTGTGAGCTCCTTCAAGCTCCTTAAATAGGTTTTAGCTTATGAGTTATCTGATCTTGATACATTCGATTCCCTCGAATGATTCTATGTATATTTAGAGCTTAATTAGCCTGATAATTAACAGATTGACACACCCTTCCAGGGTGATATCTTTTGTTGAACCTTATTTCTTAACAAGAACTTAGGAGGGTTGCTACTATAATAATCCTTGATTTTCTGCCGAATACTGACAACTTACAGATGATTATGGATTTGTTTGATCTTATTCGTTGTTTCCAAGGCAACTTTCAGATTCTGATAATTGGACTTACCAAAATTTTTGTCTAACAATAAATGTTTAACATTCCATCTATACAAGGTCTCCAAAGGAGCAGCCTTGATACTTATATAACAACTATTTTAGAAAAAAACTTAATTTAAGGTGAGATGGTTATTCCAACCACTGCTTAAAGCTAATTTTAAGGAATAGCTAATCCTTACAGTTAGTCGAACAAATCGACGATCCTGGGCAGCTGATGGCGATTCTTAATTGTTGCCTAATTAGGGTTGTGGTAATCAATGCATAAGTAAAATGAACCGTCTTTCTTAATTAACTATACTGAATTCTTAGAAGATTGAGTTAGGCTATATGAATCCTCTATTTTAAAACTTAGTTAATCAGGGTTTCGATTCCTCTAATGATGATACTAGCCGTCTTGGAGATTTCTTAATAATACAACCCTAAATGGGATATAATTCTTAACTCTATTTGCCCCTCAGGAGGGAAACAGGGTAATCTTAGGAGAAGATAATTGATGGTATTTGATGTATTGTAAAATACATCTTTATTCGCGTCTAGGTTTGTTCGGTTTTAGTTAGATTTAGTGTCGTTTTAGATTAGAATGTATATACTTTTGATGTTTTATGTTTTCCAGGTTTTTGCAGCTGAAAGAAGCAGAAACGAGTCAAAATTTGGAAAGGCGAAAGTCTGGAACGGAAGTCGAGAAGTTAAGAAGCGAAACGAAGCGAAAAATGCAGTTCTGAAGGTCTCAGGCGGCCCGATTTAACTTAACATCACTTTCAAGCGGGCCGCATCAACTTAAACCAGGAATTCGGACATTAAACACGCACGCGGCCCGCTTCCACTTAATCTAATCTTCATGCGGGCCGCGAGGATCCTGTATACGCGAAACAAATCGTGAACAACAAGGAATTGTAGGGTTTAAGGATTATATATGATCATTATCATCAACAGCCGATTAGCAGAACACAAATTACGAATTTGGACATCTTTTGGACATCTTGGAGGCGGATTGAAGGCTGTTGAAGTGTTCGGGAAGCCAAGGAATCGTCTGAGAACATTCGGGAGCTCACGGGATCGAAGTTTACGGGTTCTAATATCTTGTTTCTTCGTTTTTCGTTTATCTTTGATTGTTTCATGATGAATTCTGTTTTGTTAATGATTGTTATGTTGATTTTAGACATGATTATTGGCTAAACTTCTCGTACTACCTAGGTTATGACAATAGCTTAATAAAGTTTGGTTCGTTATTCGATTTTTGTCGTGGTTGTGGATCTTTCTTGTACTGTAAAAGCTATGGATTTCTAACTTGGTGCGTATGTGTGCTTGTGATTATTTTATTATTGCTTGTTGCTTCGTTCGATTCTTGGTGACGGTCTTTATCACGGAATAGAGTCGGGCTAGGGTTTTAGGTTTTGGTGAGTGTCTATATCACATAATAAATCTTTGATCCTTTAGGGTGAAAATCATGTAAGTAACCTTAGAAGTAATATTCGGTAATTTAATAAAATCAAGTGTGCTGCTAAACTCGTCGCGGAAAAGCTCGAGGTTATTAATAGGTCTCGGTTTAGTTATAAGGACTTAACATTCCATTGTCTATTAAGCCAAGATTAAAACCCGTAGTTGCTTTAGACGTTCGCGCTGAGAGTTAGAGCGTTTTATATAGGCACTTTCAAGAAACTAGAGGACGGAAAAGAAATCTAGAAAACCGGTGAGCGTAACATCCTAGGTAGTGCCACAAGAATCGCCTTGAGAGTGTTTGAGGGGCTTAGTGGTGTCTTAATAGGTTTAGTATCCAAAGATCCCGGTTCCACACCACAAAATCATCGAGTAGAGATCCATTCTGAGTTTAGCTTGCGTCTAGCCTAGGTAGTCTTCATTCACAACTGGTCAAAGTCGTCGTTAGAATTCGTGTTAGTTACTTAGCTAATCTAGTTCATCATTATTTGCATTCTTAGGATTTTTAGAAACCCCCCAATCAATAAACAAATAGTTTGAGTCGTGTCAGTCTTAGTCTTTATAGAGTCTTAGCGTAATCCTTAGAGTCTCGTGGGTTCGATACTCGGACTTGCTTTAGCTTTACTACATTGATCGGTACACTTGCCGGTTGTGTGGTTTAGGGTTTAGATCGAGTCTTAGTTTATAAATTTAAAACTTAGAGTGTCTAAATTAGGATTAATTTTAGTTGTTTTTGTTAAACCATTTTCAGCACATCAATAATCAAGATACAAGGAGGTTATAGAGATTTTTAAATCTCAGGCTCCAGTTCATCCATCATAGCCTGTGTCAGATAAGTGACACATTTATGTTACGAATCCATGAATTTCTTAATCAAAGACCTTTACTTGGACAATTCCATTCTGGATATCTTCTTTGAATACCATTAGCTGACTTTAGTACCATATGACCATCGGAATATCTTTGTGGTCCCATGCATTAAACCTCCATACTGATCAGGCATGGAAGCAATCTATGGAACATATTAAGATACACTAATCCTCATATGGCGCTTTTATCATACCATCTGGTATTCGGAATCGATAGAGATTAAAGAGATATCAACTATATATGTTGACGCACTTCCCCTAGAGAGAGGATACTTCTAAAATTCTATGATTGAAGGTTTCTGACAGAAACAGAAGAAATGGTTCTTATGATTTTTGCCTGTAAGTTTTACCTTACACTTAATATCTGGGTTTCTTACGGGAAAATTTTTCTAAAAGTTTGCTAAACTTATGGGGTTATGAGAGACTTAGCAGCACCTGCAAGTAACCAAACGTAACTCCTAGTAATAAAATTACAATAAGGGATTTATCTGGTGTCATTAATGTGAGCTGCCTCTAATCCTTCATCAGGAGGGTTAAACGCCTCCATTCTTAATCCTTTTAAACTTAGCTGCGAAATCTTTGACAAATTTTAGGGCAGTCTTAGCTTTGACTGGTTATTTCTTAATCTATATAATGCGAGTAGCTGAGGTAGATCCATAATGGATTTATAATGTGCAGGCTTTGAAACCTTAATGTGCCCTCTTATTGCCGTTGCTAATCACCAATAATTATTGCATTAAGCTTAGATTTTGGGTAAACTGAATAGGGCACTATCTCAGCCAATGCATTAAAATTTGTAACATACTGTCTATAACCTAGAACTTTTATGGCGAGAGTCAGAAAATTCTTATTCCATCTTTTTCCTTTTTGTGATGTGGATAATAGGTTTTTCTAATAAGGTCCTTAAATCTTGGACCATTCCTTATTATATAAGATGACCTTTCTTGTGGACTTCATTAATGTCCTCACTAATCAAGGGTATTGCCCTCGAACGACCGCGGTGCATACTTCACCGTGTCCTTTCCAGCATAATCGCTGATATACCTAATGGTTTCTACTTCATCTAACAATTTCTTGCAATCGATGGCCCCTTTTTATTATTGGAGTCTCTTGACTTCCAAGAGACGAAGTACTTTTAAGTACATCCTAAAAAGAATGGGGCTCCTTGCCATATATGCTTTTGCTGGGTTTATTCTTCGCATTTGAAGTATGAATATAGCTCTCCTCATGAGCAGCGACATGTGTTTTTAAGCAAACAACATTCAGCTACTTGAACCTTTTCATAACTTTTCTCATAGCCTTTCTAACAGCTGTGTTAATTATAGTTTTGGAGATTAACTCCTTCAACATTGAGGTTCACATTTGATGCACCATTGACATTTGTCGCTTCTCTAGCATCGCGACTGTTGTTTGTCTCTTCTGAGTTTTCCATACTCGAAACTTTGGTATTAAATACCAAATTCAACAAGTGCTTAGGCACTCCATGCCCAGTATCTCCTTGAATGGTCAAAGGCTCACCATAAGGAGTCTTGATAATTACTTGCTTCTTATCACACATAATATGGGCTTGGTTACAAGATGACCAATCCATTCCTATCACTATATCGACTCCTTTTATTCCAATGGAAACAAGGACAGCGGAAAAGAATGGTTCCTACTGGATATATAACATCCAACTAATATTGCTGAAGCAGTCTCTAAGGTACTCCCGGCCAATTCCACTTCATACTTAACGCTTAGAGTTTTAACAGGCAGATTTAATAGTTTACAAAATCTATTGTCTATGAAATACTTATCTTAACCTAAATCAAATAATACTCTAGTATGAACGTCACTGATAAGGAAAGTACATGTTGTGACATTTTTATCCTGAACGGCCTCTTGAGTATTCATTTGAGAGCTTCCATCTTTGGTCTTCTTAGCCTCCTCAGGCTTCTTGGTTTTATTTGGGCAATTTGTCTTGATGTGCCCTATTTCACTACAACCATAGCAGGTTGCGTCCTTTATGTCTTGGCACTCCAAGGTCTTGTGCCCTTCCTTGTTACAAATCCCACAAGGCTTAGCTTGTGACTCCAGAGTGCATTTCCCTTTAGTTACCTTCTTTGGGCAGCGGGTATTTATGTGCCCCTTCTCGCCACAACCATAGCATGTGGCGTCCTTCAAGTCCTTGCACTCATGGGTCTTGTGATCCATCTTTTTACAGATGACACATCCCCCGGTCTGCTCATAGAAACATTTTCCGAAGTGCTTCTTCTTGCAGGTTTTACATTTGGGTTTTACCTCCTTTGGCTTGGACTGGTTATAGTTTAAACCGGTCTTACCCTTTTTGTAACCTTTATTTGGGGTATTATCGCACTTTCGCTTATGATCCTTTAATACACGGTCCACAGCGTTGTTTACGGCTGTATCTATCATAGCCTGTAACTCGGTGCTTGTTAAGTTCCGTCTTGCATCATCATTCTGATCAACTGGATGATTGTGAGCTTCAGAGGAGTCAGCCATGGTGAAGCTTTGAAGGCTACAAACCAAGTAGTAATAATTGGATTAATTATAGTGAATTGTCGAATTTGATGATTAAATAGCCATGGTGCAAATAAACCATATAGGCCAATAGATAGTATTTAATTTATTTGATTATGTTTTGCCTAGGTTTTTAAATAAACCATCTTTGGCGTTTAAACGGAATATAATACTACATATTTATTAGACAGGGGAAATAAGTCACGACTGTCAATGTCGTACTGACATTTTATATATAGCACATGGGCTTGTTCCCAAGGACTCTTTGATGACATAGATGCCTTGTCACTAGGGAAATTTTAAAACATAATCGATGATTCCTTTGGATTGGAAAATTTCATTGTTCATTGTTTTGACAAGAAGTTATGAAATAAAACTATCTTTTCATGTATACATCTTTGCCCGATGGTATTCATCCCAATGAGTGTTTTGATGTGTTCATCATGTTTGACGTTTATTAGCCATGATTCCTCTTGATCATTTACGCTAAATAAGGGGTTTGGAAAATCCTAATATGAAGATGACAAGTGTGATTTTATTGCATCACTGTTGTCAGGAGTGTTAACATGTTTTCAGATGTTAACAAGGATCTGAATCTCTTTTAAACAGGTTTTACTATCGTAGCCAGGTCTTTAATGACATTCAAGCTAGGTTATACCCTTCAAGATTCTTTTTAGTATGAATTCTGGCAGGAAATGAATGATATTTATTTTATTCAGGATTTTTCATTATAATCCTAAATTATAAGTTAGTAATAGAACAAAAAGCCTAGTCACGTGGACAAGTTTATTTTATAAGCCCAGATTTTATGGAATCGAGGCATTAAGGTTTGAATCAAAGTTCATTACCTTTTCTTGACAGGGAGTTGTAGGCTACCACTGTCTTTAGTCTCAGAGGACGTTAATTATAGCCCGTGGGCACTTCATCCTTAAGGGATGATTATTTTAATAAGGAAAATTGGAGTAATCCAATTTAAGGATGACTTATGCGATTTTATCGAACCACGTCTGCCAGGAATGTTAACATGTTACAGATGTTAACAAGGATTTGAATCTCTTGAATAGGTTCTACCATTTTGGCCTTGTTTGAAATGACATATAGGCTAGGTTTTCCTTTAAGATTCTTTTTAATATTTAACGAAGAACAATGCTAAATTGAGATGTTAATAAGGATCTGAATCTAGTTGAGGAACTGCCATCTTGGCCCTGTCTTAAAATGACACATGGGCTAGGTCTTGTCCATTTTAGATTTTGCCATTTTATTATAATGGTAGATCTTATAAAAGGAATGTTATTTTTCTCATTTATTTCATATTTCATGATTAAAATGAAATTTTAAATTTAATCATTCCATTACAAAATTAAAAGTACAGGTTTGCCCTAAGCGGGACTTGAAAGAAATGATGTTGTCCATGAAGGGCTGAAAGATAAGTATGTCCTTACAAGGACTACTTAAGGAAACGATCTTCAGCAAGAGGAGTTTCTTCTTCATTTTCTTTCTGAATGTTTTCTCCTTGGTTGCACGTTTATCCTAGTCGCAGTATGAAGCTCGGCCTTTCCTAGGCTTCGAATGGGGAGAATTTCCATTACGGCTTCCTTGTTTGGCGACATATTAAAATATATAGAATTGAAAGCAGTAATTCTACAAATAGAGACGAGAGTATTCCTATGTTAAGTCTAGACTCAGAAGGTCAAGGAATGTGCTACTGTGTCATTGAGATTAAACACAAAAGGCTAGTGTTTAATTCACTCAATGTTGGCTCTGATACCAACCTGTCACACCCCGATATTTCCACGTATTACCGGTGGGCCCGGTGGGGAGTATCGTGACGTAGTTGATATCATCATAGTCAAATAACACAAATTTAAATGCACAGCGGAAGCAAAATATAGATTTATTTCAACCGAATAAAATTGTAATATTAAGTTTCACAAAACAGTTGAAACAGATCCACAGGCGGATCAATTAAAAGGGAAAATTGTTCAACAGACTTTAACATCTAGAGCTTGTGAGACTTGATTATTGATGCCTGGAGTAGCCAGCCTATTACGTATAGTACCTGCACTTAGCCTTTTTTTTTGAAAATACGTCAGTTTACACTGGTAAATACAACTTAACTGACTCATTTTGAAAACGTTTAAGAAAATTGATTTGAATGCCCTTAGGCAAAAATATCTTTTATAACTTGGGACAATTATTTAAAAATAATATTGTATACAGTTTTACTTATTTGTCGTCCATTAGGGCCGGTTTGTAGGGCCGGTCTAGATTAATTGACACGCCATAGGTATAATGCCCACAAGGATTATTTCCTTTAAGTGGATTACCAGTTTTTACATAATGCATCTGTCAGGTGTACGCCTACACCCCGTGCTTAGGTCGTGGCCATTTCTTTGAATGATGCCAAGGATATCCGGGACATGGTCATTTAACCCCCAAAGGCCATACACCAAATAATACAGAATAAAACGAGTTATGTAAATACATTAATCACAATCCGATTTAAATGACTACATACCCGACCAAGTGGTATTATTATAATACTGTATCCCAAGCCCATATAGGGAAAATATGTTAAGAGTATTTACCTGAGCAATATATTCAATTTATCCCAGCCGTATACAATCAAGCAAGTATAGGTAGCTTTTACTGGGCTCCTAAATCTGGAACGAAGGTTTTTAATAACCTATTAGATTCCTAACGGGTCTTAATTAAGCCTATGCTTAGACCGGTTAGTTTTAAAGGAGGAAACGGTTCAAAACGCATGATTAAGCGAGAACCGGATTAGAATGTGGTTTAGACCTGACAAGCTTGTATACTTGTGTAACAAGGGTAAACTAAACACATTCTGTATTTTGAGATAAAAAGATAAGGTTTGACCCGTTTCGGCTAATTTATGCAAACTAGTTACATAAGCCGATCTGAACGCGAAAAGTGCGTAACGGGTAACCAAAAGAGTCATGAACAGGTTTCCTAAGTTAATATGCCTTAAATATGTTGTGATATCAGTAGGATACCTTCCATTATGCCCAAAACGAATTTAAAACTAATTTATGCCCCGTAGGGGTATTTTGTTCATTTTAAATGTTATAAGAGAGATTAAATATTATTCTGAGTTTCAGGTCTGATATAATCAGTAAAAATACTTAATTTAATAAGTTATAACAGTAGGACATTACCTATATGTGAATTTTATTATTCATAACCAAACTATGCACCGAAGGGGCATTTTGGTAATTTCACATAGCTTTAAAGATCAAAATTAGAATTCTGAGTTTAAAACTTTTGCCTACTGTTTAATTATGAAAATTTACTTAAAACATCAGTAGGTATCAAACCTTATATGATAAAAATAGTTTTAATACATACTATGCGTTAAAAACGCGTAAAAGGCGATTTTAAGCGATTTCCGGGTTTTATAAGAAAAGCTGATATTTTTATTATTCCAGAAACTTAAAATGTTTTATTTATCATATTAGATCAGTAGAAAAATGTTTGGAATCAAAATGATTTGAAAAACTCATTTTATAGCCCAAAAGGGCAAAACCGGCAATTACCGAATCAAGCCTAGAACCCTATGTTATGCTCAGCCTAAAAATAAATAAAAATCTTCAAAAATCCCAAAATAATATTTTATATCAGTAGGTAAAAAGTTTGGTATCACAAATCGGGTTTAGATAGGATATACGCTAATTATGCCGTTTAATTAATAAAAAGCTTTTCATTTACGCTAATGAGCATAACTCCTAATCTAGACCTCAAATTGATGCCAACTTTTAGGGACAAGTTTATATATCAGTAATAAAGATTATTGTCCCCTCACATTTTCAAAATTCTCATTTTAGGGTCAAAAGGGCATAATGGTCAACATTTAAGCATATAACGGAAACATGTAATGAATAAAATAACTAAGGATCCAAGTTGTATAACCTTAGAGGGTTACACTAACCTATAACCTGGTCCTAAAGGAATCCTAAGGCATATCTAAACTAAGCTAAATCGGGTCAGAATTGAAAGTCAAAGCAAAAGTCAACTTTTGCGACTTTCGGTTCCAAACCGAGCCTATACTTAGAATTGTCGGGTCGAATCATGCTTAGGCATGTTCAACTAATATTTACCAAGTTATTAAAGTGAGAAAACTGATTATATGGCTTCTATATTATTAGTTATGAATTTTATTTAAAACTAACCCGTTTGACTTTTATTTGACCCGACAATATAACTAAGTAAACGTGGTAATTAGGAGGTGCCCTTTTGAGGGTTTAACACCTACCTAGTTACGGTCACGTAGCCATGTTCCTTACGAACAATGGCTCAACCGCTTGAGAGTCAAAGCGTTTATCGAAACGCTTGACTTTCCGGCTATAAACTCTAAATAATTAAACTAAGAATGAAAGGACACTTATAAGGGTCCAAGCAAGGAGGTTTTGATCATAAATTCTTAGGTATGAAGAGCAAGGTCTCCAACTTAGAGAATTTAGAATCAAGTGTGGGTTTAGAAGGAAGTGGGGAGGGGTATTTATAGGTTTTTGAGAACCGTTAGGATCGTTCCTCGATTCCCGAGCTTTAATCTCAGCTGTACACCTCGAGCCCACTGATTTACAAAACCATGGAAGCCCATAGATTGCTTAGAAAACCATTTGCAACACTCACAAACAGCTGGAACAGCTGGAAACCACATTCTACTGGTCTGGTGAGGCTTTACGGACCATATGTGGTACCTTACGGTCCGTAAGGACCATGCATGCTGACAGGAAGTTTGGTAAAATGGCGGAACAGGCCCCTGAATCCCCGAAATTGATTTTTGATGCGTTTTGACACGTTTAAGCCCCGTTAAACCATTTTTAAGGCTCTACAATGATGCCTAAACATGGGGGACAAGAAACATGCTCAAAAACATGTCGGATGTCGGTTCGTTTGGTCGTACGGTCACGTTGTTCGGTTAATTACGACGAAACACGGACAGACGCGAAAAACGAACCAAATTACGCGACGAATGGAATTTTCTCAAACCAAACACTAAAATAAAATATTTTAGTGCTTACATAAATTTTTGGGTGCCCGGGTATATTCAGAATGCGAGATATGCGCGAAAATGCAAACTTATGCACTTTTTGACACTTTTAGTCCCTGCATGACTTAAAAGTTTATTTTTGCACACCAAACATCTCTAAGCCTATAACTAAGCTATATAAAGGATAATTAGGGCATGTTTAACTTATGGTCATATTCCGGAAGGTCCGATACCCTACGAATTGACATACTTTTGCAGTTTGACGCAATTAGTCCTTTAATTGCGCAAAGTAGCGCGAAATGCCATTTAATGATATCCAAGCCTTCCATGGACCATAATTCTCATTCCCAAGCATATACTTAAATGTTATAATGCTCTCATTCGCTTAGATGGTCAGCGAAAGGCGTAGATTCAAAAGTTGACGCTTTAGGTCCTTCTATTGCGCAAACTTGCGCATCTCATCATTTAATAGCATTGAAGCCTCATCTAATCTATATTAAGCATCCTTGAAAGTATTATTAAACATCACGAAGCTGCCGGTTTGTTAAAAGGTCACTCAGAGGTAAGAATTAACATGTTGACGCCTTTAATCCTTCATTGCGCAAACTTTCAATTAATTCTGCAAACGGCTACACTTGATTATCAAGTGGTTCAATTGTTAATATAAATACCGTACGTGGTTATTTAGAAACTTATTTTAGGTATGCTAACACTTCCAGTCCTTTCACAATCAAAGTTTTTGATTTTTCGAAAAATTAGTCCCTTAAATTTACTATTTGACTTCGTTAGGGTTTATTACACGTGTCAATACATCATTGGACGTGATTTTACGAGGTGTTACAACGGGGTAAATGGGACAAATTAAAAAAGTACCCAAATGAATCAAACGAGCAAAATATTTGATAGTAATGTAAACGCACAAGCCGAGTGACGGAAGCGTATTACATTAGGATAATGAGCCCGAATGAAGGGACAAAGATTAATATAAAATGATTAAGATATGCAATGGGAGGGAGTGTACTTGCACTCGAACCCGGAGAATGCAAACATGTAAAACGATTAAGATAAGCATTGGGAGGGAGTGTACTTTCACTCAAACCTGGAAAATGCAAATATGCATCTTAACGGGCCGTTCTTGTAAAACGTCAAACTTGAGGACAAAGTCGGAATAAAAAAAATCAAAAGATTTGGATTACGAGTTATGACTATAAAATCTCGTAAATAGAAATTTTGAATAAATTATGTTCAACTATTTTAAAGTTGAACGGGTCGAATATAATATCATGCCGGACGGCATGAGTAAACGCAAGCGGGATAATGGTAGCGTTAAAAGCAATAGAATAATTAGCCCGGTAATGGGACATAATCAAATACGAATGTATGTAAACTGGATAATGGTGAGCATAAGATAAACTGATGCATAAATGACGTGAGAAGAAATAAAGTCGGAAAATTTGTCCGAAAGGAAACGAATGTAGCCTTAGACTACGGTTAAGGTCAAATAAAATACCAAGGCGAAAAATAAATGATTCTTCAAACAAAAACAGGGTGCCTTGACACCAAACATGTATTTTAAGAACGACATGAGTAAATAATGAACTACGGGGTCAACCTAACCTTTAGGGTTATAAACAATGGAAAGGTCTACGAGACTAAAACGACCCACGAGTCATGACTAGAAAGAAATAGATTATAAGGACCTCACCGTAAAGAGGTGAAGGTCTAATAAAATAGCCCATAGGCTAAGTGATAAAACCTACGGGTTAACTAGGCAAGGCTAGGAAATAAATTGAGGATCCCCGCATAAAACTAAGACTGTAAAAGTATAAATTATGGACTGTCAATATCCTGGTATGGATAATTGACAAAAGTTAAAGAGAAGATCCTAAAACTAAAACTTCGGTTTTAGTAAGAAATAACGTTTTTACAAATATAAATTCTGATAGAAATTTAAATAGTAAGCATGAAAGATACAAGTCTTGACACTGATAGGCGCAAGACGATATATTCGAAAAGTGATATTTTCGAAAATGAAAGGTTGATATAAATTAAACATGACGTGACACGATCACGGCAAAGAAATGCAATGTGAAGTAGAATCACATTATAACCAAGCGAGCGGTAAAAAGTAACTGGACTAATAAGTCTAGTTAGTGAGACCGGTTAGGGTCAGCAATTCAAATCAAGAAATTTGGTTTGCTTGTAAGCGGTGGATTCAGTATAACTGAACCGAATAAATAAATTTGAAAACAATAGAATTTGTTGCTAAAAGTGAAAGATTTCACTAAAGACCTTTAAACGGGTCAAAGTAATGGATTCATAAAGAATTCGACAGTATATGAAAGCGATGGATATCGCTGAGTTAACTAAACTAGTGGAAATAACGAGATTACGTTATTTCAAGTTGCACTATGTCGTAGGAGATACGTAGACAATTAGTAACCAAAAAGATGTTACCATATTTTTCTGGTAATACTAACAATTGGTTAAAAGTATAAGTAATGTTTGAAAGATTTCTCAGATCAAATACATTGAGTTTAAACTCAAAGAATTATGTAAGAAAAGGTTTCGAGGATGAAACCTCTTTAAGGGGGGTAGACTTGTAACACCCCGAAAACGGGTTTGGTAATCAAACCCCATTAATACTAAAAGACGGGTAAAATACCGTTAGTGGTAAAAAGAAAAATTAGTTAACCCGGTGAATATTAGGATTTGAATAAATAATCTTGTATTAATAAAAAAAAAGGAATAAATGCTTTGAGAAAACACGGTTTATTAGGAGCCCGAGTTAACGGGACTTAAAAAAAATAAAACGGGTTATGATTCCCCACACCCACCAAGTTAACTAGGAATAGCTAACCTATTTAGTAATGGGTAATTAAATGAAAAGCTATGAGATATAGCTTCTTTTGTAATAAATGAAACAAGAGGGACTAAAAGAGGCAAAAAAGGGAAAATGTTTTAATTAAATAAAATACTAACACCAAAACACACACTCTAAGTGTGTGTCCTGGTCGAGATTTCCAGAAGAGCCAGGGAGCTCTCATCTTCAAACCCTAACATGCTCAAATCCATCAATTGAAAGGCCAAATCTACTCCAAATCGAAATCTAAGATCAGATTAGTGATCACCTCAGCGAAGGGATCACAAGGTATGTCAAATTTCATCTTCTAGTTGCATCTTGAGATTTTGATAAACATGTGAGATTCGAAATTTGTGTTGCATGGATGTTGTATTGATGGAATAGGAACAATATTATGTCTAGGAGTAAACCCTAGACAAGTATATATTGAAATCATGCTTAGTTCAAGTAAATTCAGATGTTGTTGATGCTAAATTCATGTATGAGATGTTTTTAGGGTTTTGATTGCAAAGAAAATAGTGTTATGATGTCAAGAACATGCTTTAATTGAAAGCTGAATTCAAATAGCTCCTGATCAGAATTTACAGCCGACTTGTATTGCCTGTGACATAGACAAAACTTGACAAAAACATGAGTTTCTTGAGTCTAAAATGTAATTCCAGGAAATATCTTTAAAACCCCACTGGAATCGCATTTTTTCGACGAAAATTGAGCGTTTTATGAATTTTTCCGTATCAAAGGTTCAAGCTGCGTTTTCTGGCAGAATTTGCAGCCCATTACGAATGTTATAACTCAATTTAGGAATTGAGTTATGATCTCAAATTCTTACTGTAGAAAGTTTTAAGTGATTAAAAGAATCGCCAATTGAAATTTCGTCAATCGGATAAACGAGGATTTTTTAATAAATTTTTCCGTAAGCTACAGTCAGAAGTGACGAATCTGATTGCAGCTTAGTAAATAAATTTTTATGAATTTTTGGTAAAGAGTTAGATCTTGAAATTTTAGCACAAGCCCTAACCCTCCGAGAGGTACGCCACACAAAAATCATAATTTTTGAAGACTTGTAAACAGGTTAAACATGTCACCAAAAACAGCCTATTTTCAGTGATATGAAACTTGATTGTTGATGTTATAAATTATGCCCACAATGTTCATATGTTGAAATTATGAATCAAATGCGTAATTTCCTAGTTCGACCAATTACGTGTGATGTGGAGTAATACAAATTTTAATTATGAAGTCGATTTAGCTTATATGCACATATCAGATAATTAAGGGTAGTTAACTTTTGAAAAGTTAAACTAACCATGGACGTAGTTGAATAGTAGTTTTGACATAGAAAATACGTAAGGTGGAATAGTCGTGGTTATAATGACTAATCTAACCACCTTGTGAATTATGATGATAGTTTGACTCTTGACAAGCTAGATGGAGGCTTGGGAATGAAGCGGGTCAAACGGAGCAAGTAGGAAAAGGAAAGCGTAATTTGGATGCGAGGTAAGTAAAAGCTTACACCCTTTTTAGTATACATCAGTTGTGTGTATTGAAAATGAATAAGGAAAAGTTAGTAATAGAGTTATAATGTTCCGACGCAAATAATATGAGTTGGAACTAGTGCAATGGTGAGAAATCATAAACAATGGCAAAAAGGGTAAATTGGTAAATTAGTCATGTGACGATGAACTAATAAGAAATTTTGAAACAATACGTTATGGGGTAAACCGGAATGGGTAAAAGGGCGAGATGGTAACTAGATATCATCTCATAATGGAAGATGGTCGTTCGGACTAAACGGGTCAAATGACATTGGCAAGATCATTTGACAATATTAATTGATGACCGCTTGTTGAGTTTTGTGATTACAGGAAATATCATAAGGTTCGCGTTGGTATTAATTAGAAATTAATAGTGAAGGATATTTAAATGGGTCAATCCTATGACTCGAGCCAGGTACGCATATTTAGAATTATTGTTAAAAGCGATATTTTTGGTCAAATATTAGCGAAAGTCCTTCGTCGTAAAATGAAGGACTAAATTTAACCAAAAAGCCCTTAATGGGTGAATTGGGCAAACGACCCATGTGGGTTGTTTAGGAATTCGCATTAAGATTACGAAGAATAGGTAGATACCTTAATGTAGTAAAATGATGAGTGAAATTTAAAGTTAATGGTAAATCCCTCCAACGGGTCAAAATGAAGTTTTGCGCTTAACTCAACCTTTAGTTGCATAATGTATGAAAGTATTGAACTCACGAGTTGATGGTTTTGAGATAATGAATACCTCAAAAATTTGTAATGATTTAAACAAAAGTGGTTTAATGTATCATGAAACGGGTCAAAAGTGTTAAAAAGGAATTTCAAGCCGAGAGCTTGAAATATGAATTTTTTAAGTAGTTGAATATCAGGTTTTAATCTCCATAAGATGAGAATTAAATTTCGAACGCGTAGGAAAAAGAATCACGTAAAACGGACTTCTAGATCAAAAGTTATGGCCTTTGAAAGTTTGATTTTTGATAAATAAACATAGCTGGATGAAATGCAGGTCCTAGATGCGGACCTGCTGGAAAACGATCTGCCCCGCGACACGCGAAGGAGAACCGGGCACCGGGCGCGACACGCGGGTGCTGTCGTGGCACGCGAAGGAAAAGAAGGATCCTCTCGCGTGGCGCGAGAGGCAAAATTCCGAAATTTTATTTTTATTTTATTTGCTTGTTTATAAAACTTGTTTATACATGTTTATAAGCTATCAAAACTAACTTTTAAGTTGGTTTTGATCATAGTTGATATCAAGTGAACCCGGATGGAGATCAAGCATTGGCAAAGGACCGAACACACGAAAAATGAAGCTTCCGCAAGTTGTTTCTTCGTTATCCTAAAACGATGAATCAAATCACATTATGTTGTATTACTTTAAATTGTAAAAGTTTTAATAAGCCACTATTTCCGATGTATATGTAATCTTAATTACATGATTGTTTTCGTAAAATATACGTTAAACCTTTATTTATAAGAACGGGTGTTACATGAAACATGCGTATTCTCCTTGGGCAGAATACGTACTCCCACCCTCTTAAGTGAAGGGTGACAACATTGAAACCTGCGTGTTCTCCTTGGGTAGGACACGTACTCCCACCCTCTTAACTGAAGGGTGACAACATTGAATGACACAAGACAAAACTCTATCATTAAGTCCCTCATTTTTATATCGACTTAATCGCCGGGCCAATGGCAAACGGGTCATTAGTTAAATAGCGCTATTAGGTTTGACAAGCCTCACACCGTGCCGCAGAGGACGGGCGTGGACTAATGGACTTGGGCACTAGTCAATGATGATAGACATTGACGCATGGCACATAAACATAACTACGGCCAGTAGTCGATATGGTAATGGGTCTAGTGGTTAACATGGGGAAGCCCCCACTGGTTATGGTTTGGGAAACAAGGAACTGGGTAACTCGTGGTTTTCGAAATAACTTATGGTTTTTGGAACAACATTAAAATGGACAACCAACTGTGAACTCGCTCAACATTGTTGTTGATTCGTTGTTACATGCCTTGCAGGTCGTTAGGTACTTAGCAGGAGCTTGCATGGAGGAGGTCGTTGTGGAACATGGACCATTGAGTGTTCATGATAAACTTACGAAATTTAAACTTGTGTTTTTGGGTTTTGAAATTAATGTTTCCGCTGATAACTTAAGCTTTGATGAATTGTTTTGACACCAATTATATTGTTTGGTTTGGACTTTTATTTTTTAAATTTTATTGTTCAATATGATTGGTGGCTGGATCCTGGTCAGTCACGCTCCCTGCGGTGATACTCCGCTTGTGGATTTTTGGGGGTGTGACAATTATGGAAGCTATGTTTTACCTCGTTTATATAATGATGTTTTTGGCGCGTAATTTAGGAGGGAATTTCTTCTAATAAATGTTAATAACTGGAATTCAGTTACTGTGTTGTTTCATCTTCCTGTAATATCTAACGCGTTTTATCACTAATTTTTGGCGTTTTGTTTTTAATGGCGTTTTTTTTAATGGCGTGTTATCATTTGATGGCGTTTTGAATATGAGTGGTAAAAGACCCTTTTACCCTTAATAAAGCGCGTCCCACATAATAAAATTGATGTTATTTACGAAAACGCTACCGCGCAATCTAGTCCATGGATTGTTTTGATCGGACGACCCATAATCGTTCTTACCATTCTCACACTTTTCACCGTTTTCTCTAAATCCTGACCCTATATATATATATATATATATATATATATATATATATATATAGGGTTAGGTTCACGAGTGAACAACATCCTTGTTTGTGAACTGTGTGAACTAATCTTAGCCCTTGATTTTGTTTAAGATGATAAGGGGTAGGATTATCATTAAAAATATAAAGCTAAATTTATTTTTCAAATTATATATCAATTTTAAAGAGATTTATCACAATCAACAATCAGTTACCAAACATACTGTTGATCTCTCACCCTTCTTTCACCGATCGCCACCTCTCTTCCGCCGCCGACCGCAGCCTCATCTACTGTGAATCCACCGATAACATTACACCCGACTACTCCCTCCGCTCTCCAGCCACCTACCAAGAAACCCTCAAACTTCAATCCCCTTACAATAGCATTATGGTGGGTACCGACAAGTCGTCAGATCCAAAAAGGGGTTAATCTGTTTGTTCGATACAAATATTCCATCAAGCAGAGGAGGTCCGTCGGAGACTGTCTCTCACCATCATCGTCGTCATGGAGGAAAACCAGAGGAGATCCGTTGAAGATATCTAGTCTCCGGAATACTCATATGATTTTAAACAATAAAGGTACACAATGCTAAAGTGTAATTGTTTATATTATTCAGTAAATTGTTGCAAGTTGTTTATGTTTTATAATTCTTTTAAGAACATCAAATCGGAAGTTAGGGTTTCTATAATCTGTTCTAAAAGTTGTTTAATCACGAGTTTTTGGTACAATGGTGTGTTTTTTTATCAATCGTTGTCCGAGTATATGCTTAATTTTTTTGAAGGATATGGTTGATTTAACAAGATAACGAATTTTACTCTGTTTTTATGTGATGTACACATGTGTATTTTGTGCGTATTTTGTTGTCAAGATGGCGATGTACATACGTGTATACTGCTATGATGATTTATTAATAAACTGGGTTGTATACATATGCACAATGTATTTTTTGTTTATCTGCAACCTGTGTTGTACGCTATGTACACATGTGAATAAGTAGTCGACACACATGTGTACACAAGGTTGACTAAATAAGGTGGTATGTAGTCCTATCAGTTTATTTTTTAAACATGCTGTAACAATATACTACGCTTAATGTACAGTTATTGTAACTCAATACATGTGAAGTTATTATATTATTATTAATTAGTCACTTATACTATGTTTCCATTTAAGTATTCTGTTTGTTCAAGATGAGGTTTTAAGTCAAAAGTCGACTTTCTTTTTCCTGTTTTTTTTAGGGACAATTTTTGAATTGAAAGTTATCTTCTTGGCTAGAAATGTTAATACTTAATTGATTTTTTTCTATTGGCTCATGTTGCTTTTCCCCCTTTTGAACAATGATTAACATTAGTTTTTTAAAATGGGTCAGATTGTTTTAATACTAATAAACAACTACATTTCATAAAATCATCTATATTTATGCTATTATGTTGGTATTAAGTCATATCAGTTTATATTTTAGACATAGTGTAACAATATACTCTGCTTTAGCGGTGTTATTCAAGATGAGGTTTTAAGTTAAAACTATATTTTTTAAAGGGTCAATTTTTGAACTGAAATTATCATCTTGGTTGGAAATGTTAATAGTTAATTCATTTTTCCTGTTTGATTTGCAGGGGCAACCTCGTTCCTATTCACCGAATACTAATATGTTTGTATTTTTATGGCCATTTTCGTTGTTCTGATCTTTGTGTTCCGTGGGTTCGTTGAGGGATTCAGCACTAGCAGCAAAATATGCACATACGACGTCACCAGAATGTGTAAACCCGCTCTAATGACAGTTGTCTTCAGCACAATCTCATTCTTGCTAGGTACCATCATCTCAGTTGTCTCCGGCTTTCTTGGAATGAAAATTGCCACATACGCAAATACCAGAACTACCCTCGGGGCTAGAAAGGGTGTCAATAAGGCTTTTATTGTCACATTCAGTTCAGGAGTCGTTATAGGTTTCCTTCTTGCTGCAAACGGGGTTCTTGTTTTGTATATTACTATTAACCTTTGAAGGTCTTCAAGCCATTGGTGCCAGAAGTTGTTGTTTCTCTTATGCTTTGAATACTAGTTGATCTAGAACAAGGGTGTAAACCTGTATTGGTAAGGAAGTTATTGTAAACAGAAACATATTGACTTTTTTTTAAGTTTATTCTAAATATATATTTATTGATTGAACGATGGAACAAAATCAGATTCGTCTATATAGTTGCAAAACATGTGTTTGATTTTGTTCTAAAACATGGTCACTGGAATCTGCTGTTTGGCTGCAATCTGGATGGACACATGTGTATAAGCAGTCGATACACAGGTGTACAAAAAATGTTGTTTATTAGTCTGCAACCTGGAATAGGGCTGATGCATTTTCAAATGAAGCATGTGCAGGCAAATGGTGGAATAGGGCTGATGCAGGCAGTTGGTGTTTGACATGACAATTGTTTAATTTTATGGAGCATGTACATGCAGATGGTGTTTGAAACCAAAGGTGGAATAGGGCTGATGCATTTTCAAATGAAGGTTTTAGAAACAAGTGTGTGGATTGGGGCTAAATCTTGCTCTGATAAATGGTTTGAAAAAACATGTGTACGACTCTTATACATAAATGTAATCATTGTTGTATGTAACCGTATTGGAGTAAATGTCA
Organism: Helianthus tuberosus; assembly: GCA_030545235.1. Taxonomy (NCBI): domain Eukaryota; kingdom Viridiplantae; phylum Streptophyta; class Magnoliopsida; order Asterales; family Asteraceae; genus Helianthus; species Helianthus tuberosus. Next base: position 156,500,812 of record CM060418.1, on the reverse strand, counting down.
ATTATAATCTGTGTATGTGTGGTGTATCAGTTTCATGTAAAAATATATTAACTAACGTTAATTGAACAATAATAGAAAAGGTAGTATCGCAGATACGCATCAACAACCGTAAAAAATAAAAGAACCAAAAGGTACGAGTTTAAAAAGACACTGGAATTAAATAAATGTAGGGTTTTAATTATAATCTATATATCACTCTCGTTGTCTTCACTTTCTGACTCTTAAGTTCCAGACTCTGTTTCTTTGTCATCTTCTTATTTGGTCGAGAAAGCGTCCTTAGTTGGTTTGCCTCTTTTGAGTGACAATTCCTAGTATCATGGCGCCTTACCTTTTTTCAACAAAAATAACATTTCGTCCTTGGCTTCTTGCTCTCCTCTTTTGATTTTTGCACTGGGTTGATATTGCCTTTAGTAGAGCCTCCAAACCAGACTTGAAATCTTCGCGAATGATATCTAACTTCACACCATAACTGAAACATCAACAACAATGTAATGTTAATACTTAATAATTTTTTGCTATCAGATAGACCCTCGTTTGAATGTCCGTGTTCCACTTGATGCAAAACGTATCCTGCTCTAAGCAAGTGCAGCAAAACTTACAAGAAGGGCTGATCATTAGAATTTACTGAGGGTCCTAATTACCTTTTTATGGTTTCACATGAGCATAATTACTTATAGTTGAATCCTTGCCTCCATTGAAGTTGAATGCGACCTCTTCGGTACTGAGAATGGAAAAGCACATTAAGTGAGAACCCTGAGTGTAATATCTCAACTTAACATACACAAATGTAATAAGTTTAATACATGTTAATGTTAATTATATAATATAAGATAAGATATGAAATTTGCCTAATTATCCTCCTAATAATGCGATTATAATACCCACACTAGTCCCTCAAACAGAGCATAATAAACAAAACAACAACCTGTGCATATGTGTACAACCCTGTGTACAACAAAAAAAAACAAATAAAAACAGAGCAAGAAGAACTAATTTGTAAAAACAGAGCAAGAAGAACACATGTGTATTCCGAACCAGTTCAGCATAATTCACAAGTGTAAAATCAACAGAGCAAGAAGAACTAATGTACACATGTGTATTCCGAACTAGTTCACATAAAAAATCAAATAAAACCAGAGCAAGGAGAACTAATTTGTAAAAACAGAGCAAGAAGAACACATGTGTATTCCGAACCAGTGCATTAACTAAAAAACACCCTGTGCATTAACTAAAAAAAACACCATGTACATATGTGTACAACCCAGTCTACAATCTTCATCACATCTTACCCCAAAAAACCCAACCAGTAATCAAAATACACAATCAACGAAACCCTAGCTTTAGATTACATATATTCAAATGAAATATAACTTATACAAAATCGGGCTAAGAAGGTATACACTAATGACACGTACCTTTGCTAGGATTTTGGTGAATGAAAACGCCGATATATAGCACACTTTATCAATCGACGGTGGAAGCAATTAATTACCGGTGGGATTAAAAGGGATAGAGAAGAATCGACGGTGGTAGCTACTAATCGCCGGTGAGATTAAAAAGAAGAGAGAAGAATTGACGGTGGAAGCTATTAATCGCCGGTTACAAAGATGATGAACTTGCAAATCGCCGATCGATTTTGATGAAGAACCCTAATTCGTCGTTCGGTTACAGAGAAGATGAAACTGAAATTTTGGTATTTTTATGAGAGAGAGATTGTGATATTTTCAAAATTAGATTTAGTATACATTTACATTAATGTCCCTATCCACCTTATTTACTGGTTATATTTTTTATAAAATATTTACCAAATTGCCATTACCATTAAATCTCATCATCTAAGAAATGAAGGGTCAAGATATGTTCACTTTGTTCACAACTTAACCATCGTTCACTCTAGAACCCTATATATATATATAGGCTTCAGATCAAATGAAAACCAAGCCGAGTTGCGAGAACCGTAGGAACCACTTTAAACCAATAGTTTTTTTGACACCTCACCAATCCAATATTTTAAACTGGAAGGGTATTTTGGACATTTTACTTTCCTTCTCTCCTCTACTGTAAATCTTATCCTTTCTTAATTAAATCACTGATCTTTCTCTTTCTTCGTACCATTTCAAAATCAGCTCTCTCAACTCTCTCTCTCTCTAAAATCACAGAGATCTCAGGTCTCTCAACCCCACCGGCGACCACCACATTCACCACTTCTACCACCATCATTTACTGTCGCAACCAGTACCCCCCACCGCAACGACCCACACTTTCTTCCTTCAACCCACAAGAATAGATCTGAACCTCCACCACTAGCCGCCGCTCCTCCACCACCAGTCAAACCACCTGCCGCCATTCCTCAACCACTAGCCGCCGCTCCTCCACCACCTTTTCCCCCATTGTAATGGTGGATTCCTTGAAGAATACGAAAACCCTAACCCTAGCTCCGCCATACAGGGTCAAAAAAAGAAGAAAGTCAAAACAGATGAAAGAAATAGTGGAGGTTTGGGATCAAGAAACAGAATTTCTGTGACAAAAATGACCGATGATTTGATTTGGGTGACCGGATTAACTACCAAGAATCTTTTCAACTTTTTATTGGGTTTTGTTTTAATTTTACTGGGTATGTGATGTTTATATAACTTACTCTGTTTTAATTTTAGGGTTTAATTTCAAGTTTCTTCAAGAACCTCTCTTTTCATCAAGAAACTATGTGATTTGATTTTGTTTATCCGTATTGCATAATTGATAGTTGGGGTTTTCTTCTGTTGGTTGTACTTGTTGTGTCATAGGAGAAGAATATTTCATATATGTTTCAAGTATTGTCTTTTGTCAAGCCTTGTTTTACAAGTATTCTAGACCATGAAGAGGGGGTAGATTTTGATATAGGATAATGGTGCATTGTTTATCAATTTTTTTTTTTACTTTGCCAATTAAGTTGATGTATGATAACAGTTTAGTTCTATTATCTATGTTTGTTTCTAGGTAATAGGTGAAAGTTGAATAAACAGAATTCATTGTACCAGAGGGGAATAGTAGTTATGTAGCATAGTGGCTTTGTTTTCTCGATCTTCCATGTTTTTTTTCAAACTTCCGACTTGTTTTTAGGTCAAAGCCTCATCTATTTTGTCCAGCTGTACTTACTTAAGTTGGAGTTTTTTAAGTCCTGGTGCTTATAGGTTGCAAAATTGTCACAACCCCCAACCCCACCGTGTGAGCGCGAGCCGTGAACCAGTCAAGTGGTATCAGTGTTTATTAATTACGCAGCGGAAAATTTTCATCAGGACTGTAGTTAGCAAATAATTATCAGAGTTTTAAATCACCGTCTTTTATAATAAACAAGTGGGATAAAAATCCAGGTTTTGTTCACGATACATTTATAGGGATAAACCCTATTTATTGAAAACATGATCTCCTTTTTATTTAGGTAACTTTTATAGCCACGTTCTTTAAGCCTTTAGTGCTCCGTAGCTGGCCTCTTATAGCTTCACATTAAGTTTCCTAAAACGCGCTTTAAAAAGATTTTATCAGCAAGAAATACTGGCGAGTGCATCCTAGTTTAATCAAAACAAGTTTAATAACTTTACAGTATTGAGAGCGATTACAATGTTTATATCTACCAATATACTCATTGGCTACTCTTTGTCCAATAGTAACGGATTTCAAGTAATGTATACAAAACCCCAACATACCGGCAACAATTGTAGAATACATAGACTCAATCACTGTTAAGTATAATTTAAACATTTGAGGTTTTGGTAAAAGAGTATGCTAGAAAAAGTGAATGACACACATTTGTAGATTTTGGTATTTCTACAGCTTCCTGTTTGTTTTCCTGATTATATCCTATTAGAATAAACAATGCACCTGTTTTAGTAAGATAACCCAAATTACGCTAGTCGTACAACACGAGACAGAACTCCAACGAACTGAGTCAGGCAGAGCCTTGACATGCATTACGGAGTCCTAGATCAATCGGGCAGAGTATCGACTTAGTGTCCAGGGGTTAAAATACTTACAACGGGGCAGAGCTTCGGGTTTTAAGGGTATTTTAACAGATAATATTTGCCTATAATAGAGGTTTTGAGAGAGAAAGAAAATGAACGAGAATGAAAGACAGGGGTTCGGCCCCTTTTATAGCTGAGACAGAGGTCTCTCGCGCCCCGCGAGAGCCTCGTCTACTTCCTACGCGGCCCGCGAGGAACCTTAGGTCGGTTTTAGGGTTGGTGAGTAACGCATGTAGTCTTGACGTGTGTCTGACACGTGGCAGCACAGGTGATCAACAAGTAAAGGGGCCTCGCGCCCCGCGAGTCCTTCGGCCAACCGGTTTACGGCCCGCCAGCGACCCATTTTCTTTTTTTTATTTGATATTTATTAAATAAATGTTATTCAAGTTTGTTTATCGCATACGGGTGTATTTAGAAGTGTTTAGGGGTATTTTTTTTAGGGTTGTTATATCCTCCCCACCTTGTTTTAAATCTCATCCTCGAGATTTGGGCAGTGATATCTTCTTGGAGTTATGTGACGTCTTTTGGTTAGTTAAAACAATATCAAGGTATCTGAGGCAGAATGAAGACATGAATATAAGGATATTATACAACAATTGGAACTCAATGGTTCAATGTAATTAGTTTCAGGAATCGAGATGAAATGATACAGTCATCAAGGGGACTAAGTTTTACAGGGAATCAATTCAAAAGAGAGATTTACGATCAATAGACATCAAAATCGAATGTTTACAATTTGTGAATGAATAACAGAATTCACTGTCAAAAGAAAACTTACTTTGAGAAAGACTTAGAATTTAACAAGCTCAAAATGACATAGATGCACGAAAATGATTTGTCAATGATCAAATCATGATATGAGAAAAATCATTGTAGTGACATTTGAATTGGAAAGATACACTGGAAATACAATAGAGTATCATAGTCTTAATTATATTAAGACTACTTTAAATGATGAGTCAAACGAAAGATAGATGTGGTTTTGAATGATTCGTATGATTATGATTAGCCCAAGCTACAATTTATACTGATGTCGCAAGGTTTTGAAAGAATTGAAATAATTATGGTGACCGAATAAATTCACCATACTTGTAATCATCTGATAGTTTTAATGGAGTAAATTTGGATATTCATTTCAAATAAATCTTATAGGCTTTTCAATTGATGATGAAAGAAAAATGAATATCATAGAATTTTTTATCAATGATGAAAGAAATGTTGAAGGTACATTGGAATATAATATGAATTTATGTACCCTTATCTTAACACATAATTGTGTTTAAGATTTAAGAAAATAAACCAATAGAGAATAAACAAATTAGCTCATCAGATGTGTTAATAAGGTTGATTAAATGAAAATGTCAACACAAAGTGTTGTAACCAACAAATGGTTTAATGGAGGTGAAGATTTAAACAAGTCTACTATGATTCAAAAGAAATGAAGTGTTTGTTGAGATGATGAGCTCAATCTATCATATGGGATCTTGAATTGAATATATATATATATTGCGAGCAAGTTCAAACAATTGAGCTTGGTTTAGACATATTTCAATAATGGATACATGTATTGACAAGAAATTTTGACATGGTTAAGATGAAAAAAAATCATGTAAGTAACTTTTGAAAAGAAAAGGAAATTTTCAAGAAATCTGTCGATTTGATATAAAAAAAGTCAACGTTTTTGCAATAGGGTAGGTTATCTAAAATCAAAATGTCTAGATTCAAGTATAATGAAATAATATTCGAATTCTTGAATAAATAATCCTTTGAAGTGAAATTACATGCGTAACAAGCAATGCATGTGTAACATATGAATTTGTTAAGATATGAGACAAACGAGTGTTTGCTTTATGAAAGAAATCCTTGTGATATAATGACCATTGGTTTATACAACTTTGATTGAGACCAAATATTAACTAATACATTAGTATAGGCAAAACGTACTGGTGCATATATTGGAATTTGTTGTTCCCTCCTGCGTTGTTTATGCATTTTCTTTAGGTTCGTCTGTTTGTTTTAGCCTTGTTGTCCGGTGCTTTAGATAATTTCCGGCAGTAGGGACGGATATGACCTGGTTCTCCACAGTTGAAACAGATGTTAGTTTTCCTTCTACGTTCTTCCTTTGTATGCCCAGTCTTCTCACAGAAGTTATAGTAGTGTGTCTTCCTAAAATGGCATTTTCCTGAATGCTTTTTGTTATAGTTTCTGCAGGTAGGTTGCGTGATTGACGATCCAATTTCTTTATTCTTATAAGATTTGTCATAGCGGAATTCCTTATAAGAGTAACTATAGGTTGTGGTTTTCTTTCATTTGGGAAATGGAGTTTTGACAAGAATATCATTGCTCTCATTGATACTAGGGCAAGGTTTGAAGTGATGAGTATGCTTACAGATTATAGTAGGATTATTTGTTTATAGGTACATAATTTTTAATAGCTTCAATAATTGATGGTATGGCATTAGCTATTCCTTGAGCTACTATATTTTCTATGGTATTTTTATCCAGAGAATCTTTGTTACTAGCGTGATTCCTTGATTACGTGATACCCCATTAGATATCTGTATTGCAAACATTTTCAAGTATTAATATTGCTGAATAATTTAACTCCAAATGCTTATTCGGACATTTTACAACTATAATTATACATATCAATAATTTAGTTTTCTATGCATCGGTATATATATATTGTAAAAAATATAAGGAAGGTATATATATATTATAATTGTATTTGGGTTGTTTTGGTTTAGTATTGCAGTTTCCTTTCGTCGTACTTCCAAATGAGTTTTTCTCCTATATTATGGACTCGGTGGCCCACTGACAACAGTTCATCTCCATATTGTCTCAGTTCAGCCATATCCTCGGGGCTTATGGTTGGATAGATATTTGGTATGTATGGTGGAAATTGTGGTTGTGGCTCGAGATAAGGGTCTTGTACGAGGTTCTGAAATTCCCAGTTATTGGCCCACCATTGTTCCATTGGATTTGATGCTGTTGTAGATATCCTCAGGATTTCCTCAGAGTTAATTGCGGGTATTGGTTGAGAAATCATTTGGATAGGTTCTAGGTAAACATGTAGGTCTGGATTATGTTCTTCGGTTATAGGTTGAAACATATCAAAATTTGCCATCCAAAAGGTCGAGTTCCCCCACAGTCGTTTGGTTACTGAAATTTGAGTGGTTCCTTCAGATAAGGTTATGGTAGTTACTGAGTTTCTCTTTCCTATTTCCTCTTTGTTGATTCCTCCTTCTTTCTTAGGTGGTATAGGTTCAGGAGAACTGATTTTAAAAATGAAAGATCCTTCTATACTCTCTTTATATCCTGATATGGCTCCAGATGGTTCTTCGTCCATCGTATCTTGGAAAGTATCGAACATACTTTTGTTATTCATACTGTGGACTTTAGAGATTGTCATAGTAATACATTTAATTTCCTAACGTTAATGTTTAAGTTTTGGTATTTAAAAGAATACCTTACATGGTTTAAACCAGTGACTCTGGTTAATAAATATATATATATATATATATATATATATATACATATATAGGGTAGAGATAGTGTACATTAATTCAAAAGTGTGAGAAGTGTTTTAATTCATTAAATCTTTGATCTAATGGTTGAGATCAATATGGACTAAATTATAAATTGTGTTTTAATTATTTGGACTAATTTGAAAATTATAGAGGTAATAGTATCTTTGTATATGTTTCAAATTAGGTAACCTCTCCTAAATTCTAGCAATTCACTCCTAAATTTCAGCGATTCAATTTTAAACTTATTTTAAAATTCGGAAATTCTAAAAAATCTAGAAATATGTAACTGCTACAAGAAAATATATAACACTATACATCCATCATATAACACTATATAACACCATATAACACCGTATAACACTATGTAACACCATATAACACTATGTAACACCATATAACACTATATAACACTATACAGCTATCATAGACATGCTATTAGGCAATTATAACACTATAACACTATATAACTCTAAATAACACTATATAATATCATATAATACCATATAACACTATACATCCATCATATAACACAATATAACACCAAAAAACACTATATAACACTATATAAAAATATATAACACTATACAGTTCTGAACGAGATGACACAAATTCGTATTTTAATTAATTATTAATTCGTATTCCTATAATTAAGGGTGACGGTTATGGAAAGTTATCAATTAATTAAATCAATAATTACTTGTTTACCCTTTTGAATTAATTTAGATTGATGACACATGTTATCACTACAATATTCTCACCCTTCTAACACTTTTAGATTAATGTACATGATCCTCTGCCTATATATATATATATATATATGTAACTTTTTAGAAACCCATTTAGATGTCGAATAAATTTAATGTAGTATCATAAAATATTATAGACTATTATTTTAAAGGTATCCAAACACAATATCATAATATAAGACTTATTTACACGAAATAGCACATAGTTTATGTAGCTTCCTAACATAATTGTTTAAGTTTTAGGTTTTTTAAAGGAACACCTAAATGACTTAAACCAGTGGCTCTGATACCACCTTCTGTCACAACCCCGACCCACCCTGGGAGCGAGAGCCGTGAACCAGTCAAGTGGTATCGGTGTTTATTAATTACGCAGCGAAAAATTTTCATCAGGACCATAGTTAGGAAATAATTATCAGAGTTTTAAAACACCATCTTTTATAATAAACAAGTGGGATAAAAATCCAGGTTTTGTTCACGATACATTTATAGGGATAAACCCTATTTATTGAAAACATGATCTCCTTTTTATTTAGGTAACTTTTATAGCCACTTTCTTTAAGCCTTCAGTGCTTCGTAGCTGGCCTCTTATAGCTTCACATTAAGTTACCTGAAATGCATTTTAAAAAGATTTTATCAGTAAGAAATACTAGCGAGTGCGTCCTAGTTTAATCAAAACAAGTTTTATAACTTTACAGTATTGAGAGCGATTACAATGTTTATATCTACCAATATACTCATTCAGTACTGTCAATTCCCTAACTTGTGGTCATGTTACTCATTGGCTACTCTTTGTCCAATAGTAACGGATTTCAAGTAATGTATACAAAACCTCAACATACCGACAGCAATTGTAGAATACACAGACTCAATCACTGTTAAGTATAATTTAAACATTTGAGTTTTTGGTAAAACAGTTTGGTAGAAAAAGAGAATGACTCACATTTGTAGATTTAGGTATCTCTACAGCTTCCTGTTGGTGTTCCTGATTATATCCTATTAGAATAAACAATGCACCTATTTTAGTAAGATAAACCAAATTACGCTAATCGTACAACACGAGACAGAACTCAAGCAAACTGAGTCAGGCAGAGCCTTGACATGCATTAGGGAGTCCTAGATCAATCGGGAAGAGTATCGACTTAGTGTCCAGGGGTTAAAATACTTACAAGGGGGTAGAGCTTCGGGTTTTAAGGGTATTATACCCGATAATATTTGCTTATAATAGAGGTTTTGAGAGAGAAAGAAAATGAACGAGAATGAAAGGCAGTGGTTCGGCCCCTTTTATAGCTGAGACAGAGGTCTCTCGCGCCCCGCGAGAGCCTCGTCTACTTCCTTTGCGGCCCGCGAGGAACCTTAGGTCGGTTTTAGGGTTGGTGAGTCACGCATGTAGTCTTGACGCGTGTCTGACATGTGGCAGCACAGGTGATCAGCAAGTAAAGGGGCCTCGCACCCCGTGAGTCCTACGGCCAACTGGTTCGCGGACCGCCAGCGGCCCATTTTCTTTGTTTTATTTGATATTTATTAAAATAAATGTTATTCAGGTTCGTTTATTGCATACGGGTGTATTTAGAAGTGTTTAGGGGTAATTTTTCAAGGGTTGTTATAAAATTGGATGGGCTGGATCGGGATGGATGGTTTGATTAATCGATTGAAACACTTTTCTGTTCAATTTTTAAACCCTTCCTTAATTGAGTAATTAATATTTGTTTTAAATATCAATACAAAGTTCATTAATTCTAATAAAAAACTTGTTTTTTCTTATTAAAATGGATTCATATTTCATAGTTGAATTCACATAAAAATACACCTTGGGCCACTTACAATCTGTTTGATCCGTCTTCTTTTAAGCTATTTTCTTTATTTGACGAGATAAAGATCATTTATATATAAATGGATCGAAATTGTGAGAGATTTTAACGACATTACTATTGATTTTTAAATTCAGTTGTTTGATCCGTTTATGTAGAGATTAATTATCCCTCTTGATGTTTTGCTATCTAACTGTTCACGGATCTAATAAATGTGATTTCCTGTTCTGTTGCAGAAGCTACTCCGTGCTGTAGGATTGTTTGCTGGTTCTATATTTTTAATGCGGAATTTTGGTGACCTCATGGCTATATGAAGAAGATGGATTCTGGATCTCTTTGACGTTTTGATTTTACTCATGTTTCTTCTAGCGGTTATTGCTAGTTTTTTTTTACTCAATGAATAGTTAGAGTAAAGTGCCATTTTCAGGTAATATCGAGTTTATAGAGTCCGCAACTGCGCCACTGCTCGCAATTGCTTGGGTTCACCAAGTACAGGTTGTGAAATTGGTGAAGTCAGAATTGAAAGTTTATGCAAAATGGACCCTTGATAGTTCAGCAATAGGAATTGCATGGCTGGATGATCATGTGATTGTGTTTGCTTGTTTGTTTTTTTTACTCAATGAATAGTTAGAGTAAAGTGCCATTTTTTTTACAACGAACGTAAAAAATTTTTTTTACTCTGACTCGTAAAAATTTTCTTACACCGACTCGTAAAAAAGCAGCAAAATATTTTACACCGACTCGTAAAAGAATTTTTACACCGACTCGCAAAAAAATATTTACACCGACTCGTAAAAAAGATCCCAACAAGGCTAAGGCTGTGGATTTTTACACCGACTCGTAAAAAAAACAGCAAAAATTTTTACACCGACTCATTATGTGGTAAATAAGTACCATTTGAATAACACGAGCATTTGTTTAAGTTTATTATTTGAAACTGTGTCGGACCTGGTAGTGAACGAGGTGACTTTCACCGATGACTTTTCACCGATGTCCGACAACTCACTTTGATGAGTCCGGCGACCTGAGGCATCTTTGAGTTCAAGCCTTTTGATTGTTGTTTCTTCTTTGGCAGTGATAGGTTAAAACAATTTTCCAGAAATTGATGAGGATGGCGAGGCAAGAATGGTGGAGGGTAGGTTTTGACCTGCAACCCACTTGTGCAGCCATGATTTTTGGAAAGTTTTGAGCCAAACCGTGTTTTTTCAAGATCCACAGCTCGTTTTGATTTTTGTTGTTAGTTATATATTTCAGTCGATGATGATAAGTATTAACTTATCTGAGACGTCTATGAGTCGTGATTTTGGTTCAGTTTTTTTGTTAAGATTCTGAAATTTCGCAAACCCGAAAATCGGTTGTCATTTTCTTTTAGTGTTAGCATATAGTTTTTTATGTGTAGCGTAAAGGTTTAATAAACTTATTTTTAGGGGGTTTGTTTAAAGGCTTGTAATTTTTTTTTTAAATTTTACCTTGGGTGTAAAAAGTTTTTTACAGGTGGTCATAGGTTTCCGAAAAACTCTACGTAAAAAAAACCTTTATAAGTCGTTGTAAAAAAGTTTTAGTGTATAGTTTTACGTGTAGCGTAAAGCTTTAAAAAATTTTTTATTACAAGGTTGTTTAAATGTTTGTATTTTTTTAAAGAAATTTACGCATGCGGTTTGAGTATAAATTAGTTTTTTACGTTGATTTTTCTTATGTAGATTTTTTGTACTTAGAGTTTTTTTTAGTAAAATCTTAAACCACCCGTAAAAAAAGTTCTAGATTAGGTATTTACGGTTAGTGTATACTTTTAATATATTTTTTACGCGTGGGTTAATTTATTGATGTTTTAAAAAAACATTTTTACATGGATGTAAAAAGGAATTAGCGTATACTTTTTACATGTAGCGTAAAGCTGTGAAATACTTGTAGGAACCGTTCGCGTAAATAAATAAAATAAACAAATTTTTATTACTGATTACAATACAAAGAAAGCTGAAAGTAAAAAATACTAGTACAATTACAACTGAAATAAACCAAAATACAAGAAAAGAGTAGAAACAGAATTGACTGAGGCACGTGTTCAACACGCTTCCCTTAAAACAAATTCCGAGTCTCCCAGGAGAACTCGTTTTATTTCCCAGGGTACAACAGCCGGAGCAGTGTACTGCCGGAGTTGGCCTACAACCCGAAGGCTACCTTGAATGGAGCAGGAGAAGAGCAGAATACTGTAGAGAGAGTTGAATGTTTGCTGTTGTGTTGTTGGTTTTCGTCGTGTCTCTTCTGCAGTGACCAAGAGTTGTATTTATACAGCTCCAGATTCGAAACCGTAAAAAAGGAATTAAAGGAGAGGTTTAAATTGCATTAAACGTCTTCAATGCAATTTAATACGTCATTTAATTCTCAGTCAAAGACCGTTAACTCGTCAGTTTCGAAGTTGAACTGTAACTGCATTGTCATTTAATGCTGGAAGCTTATGCGCGCGCGCGCCCAGGTCTGCACACTCATGCGCGATGCGTCCTTTTGGCTCACTGCTATGCGCGCGTGCGCCATACTGACTCAGGTCCATGCGCGCGTGCACCACGTCACCTGTGGACCTATACGAGCACGCCACACAGTCGTGTCATATTGGCTCACTCTGGTGCGCCACGCACGTCACATCAGGCCTCATGCACCATGCGCACCCGCGCACCTTCATGCCATGTGTACTCGCGCACCTCGAACCTGCACACCACTTGGTCCTTGCAGCCTCTGTGATCCACCACGCGCACGTGGTCAAAAATACAAAGGCGGCTCTCGGCGATGCGAGCGTGCGAAGTGCACCATCAAAGCACCACATTGCGCCTCATCGCCCACGCCACGCACGCGCGTGTGTGCGAGTGCGAGTGCGAGTTAGGGTGCTCCGCACCGTTCGCGAGTACACTTAGTGTGTGCTTCCATGAAACAATAAGGGTGGAGAGTTCCCACTTAAATACCCATTTAAGTTTCATCTCTCCACCGATGTGGGACAAGGTGCTACTTTCCCTTTTGTTTCAGCATTCAATGTTTCAAGCACCCAACTTTGAGCATCGATATCTCATTCATCTTAGCTCCGTTTTGGATGTGGTTTAGTTCGTTGCAAAGCTCTTCCAACATAGAACACAAACCCACAAATAAATATATAAAACCCGCTCATTTTATTATATTTATTTCTAGTCCAAAATAGGAAATAATCATTTTCCTATATTTGTGAAAAATGCTATTTTCACCCATTTTTCCAACAATCCCCCACATGAAAAATGCCATTTTCATCAATTTTCCAACAATCCCCCACATGTATGGAAATCGATCTTTTTCTTACACTTTTCAACGATAAACTTCGACAGTTGAGTATTGCAAGATAGGTAGGTTGTTACCTTTTAACCTTCTTTTGTGAAGCATACTTAGCTTACTAGCGGTTTGTAGACGCGATGTCCTTGAACATACCCCCATTTGTGTAAACGACAATACACTTCACACAATACTCTCCCTGGTTTGGCCAACCCCTCATTGTCATGTCCTATTATGGTCCTGGAACACTTGCCTGGTTCTGCGAGAGCTCTAGGCTTGCGCACCCCACAAAGCCATTCGAAGCGACCCTACTTCTCTCTCACATAGGTGATTCCCATGAATCATTAAAAGCATCATGGTTATTTGATTTCCCAAAATCGTTAACCTTAATATGCTTAGCCTCACTTCAATGTCACTGATTGGAATGGACTAGGAAGTATATAACTCCCTTTTATTTGGTTTAGGGTACTCCCCCACAGTGACTCCGTTTTGGTAATATGATTAAGTTGTCCTATTGAACTTAGATCTTGGGATCTCCAGTCAACTAAGTTAGGTTTCCCTCATATTCCCATTTAGCACGGGCTTTAGTCCCATTCCTCTTGACGACGTTTCAACTAACTCTCTGCTTAAGCCTTTTATAAACGGGTCCGCAATGTTATCCGTTGATCTCACATAATCAATTGTGATAACACCCGTTGAGAGTAGTTGTCGTACCGTGTTATGTCTACGTCTCATATGCCTTGATCTGCCATTGTACATTAAGCTTTGAGCTCTACCAATCACTGATTGGCTATCACAATGTATACATATGGCTGGCAAAGGCTTTGGCCATCTTGGAATATATTCCACGAATTGACGTAGCCATTCCGCCTCCTCTCCTGACTTATCCAAGGAGATAAATTCGGATTCCATTGTGGATCTTGCTATGACCGTTTGCTTAGAAGACTTCCAAGCAATAGCAGCTCCTCCAAGTGTAAACACGTAACCACTTATTGATTTGGAATCTTTATTATCCGATATCCAGTTTGCATCAGTGTATCCTTCGATCACTGCTGGTTGTCGGGTATAATGCAGTCCATAATCTCTTGTGTATCTTATGTATCTGAGCATCCTCGTGATAGCTTTCCAATGATCCACGCACGGATTGCTGGTGTATCTACTTAGCCTACTCACCGCGTAAGCCAAGTCGGGTCTAGTACATGTCATTAGATACATTAGACTGCCATTAATTCTTGAGTACTCTAACTGAGCAACTCCATCTCCTTTATTTTTCTTGAGATGTTGGGAGGTATCAACTGGAGTTCGAGCTACACTAGTATCTCCCGAGTTGATTTTTCAAGAATTTTATCCACATAGTGAGATTGACTTAACACAAGACCATCTTGGGTTCTTATGATCTTTACTCCAAGAATCACATCCACTAAACCCATGTCTTTCATATCAAATCTCACTTTCAACATGCTTTTAGTAGCTTTGATCATTTTATCATTACTCCCAATGATAAGCATATCATCTACATAAAGGCATAAGATCACATAACCTTCATTTGTGTCTTTGAAATAAACACATTTGTCGCACTCATTTATTTTGAAACCATTGTCAATCATGACATGATCAAACTTTTGGTGCCATTGTTTTGGCGCTTGCTTCAAGCCATACAAAGACTTGATGAGTTTACATACTTTACCCTCTTGACCTGGGGCGGAGAAACCTTCAGGTTGCTCCATGTAAATCTCTTCTTCTAAATCGCCATTTAGAAATGTGGTTTTAACGTCCATTTGGTGAACTTCCAAATTTCTTAAAGCCGCTATAGCTAGAACCAATCTAATTGAGGTTATGCGCGTCACAGGCGAGTAGGTATCAAAGTAATCTAGACCTTCCTTTTGTCTAAATCCTTTAATCACCAACCTAGCCTTGTATTTATCAATACTTCCATCAGTTTTCATCTTCCTTTTGAATATCCAACGATATTCAAGTGGTTTGCAACCAGGTGGAAGATCTACTAACTCCCAAGTATGATTTTGCAATATCGAATCAATTTCGTTCTTTATTGCTTCTTTCCATTGAGGTCCTTCTGAAGAGGAAACCGCTTCGCGATTTGTATTGGGCTCGCCCTCAACCATATAGCTAACGAAGTCTGGACCGAAGGATTTTTTAACCCTTGGCCTTTTGCTTCGCCTACGATCACCTTCTTCAACCTCAGGTTCATGTGTTTTATCATGAACGAGCTCATCAACTGGCGTTGATGAGCTTTCACCTACTTCAAAATTAGGTGTTGATGACGTTGCATGTGTTTGTCTTCTCAAAGGAAACACATTTTCAATGTAAGACACAACGTTAGGATTCACCTCCATGATAGTGTTGACGTGTACATCAGGATTCTTGGACTCATGTACAAGAAATCGATGTGCGCTACTTTGATGCACATACCCAATAAATATGCAATCAACAGTTTTGGGTCCTATCCTAAGAGCCTTAAGAGGTGGTACAATCACCTTTGCTAGGCACCCCCACACTTTCAAGTATTTGTATGAAGGCTTCTTCCTTTTCCATAACTCATATGGAGTTTCGTCTCTCTTTTTTAGTGGTATCTTGTTCAAAAGATAATTAGCCAAGAGAATGGCTTCCCCCCACATTTCCTGGCTCACCCCAGAACTTATTAACATGGCGTTCATCATTTCTTTCAATGTACAGTTCTTTCGTTCCGCCACGCCATTTGATTGTGGAGAATAAGGAGGTGTACACTCATGTACAATGCCACTTTTTGCGTATAAATCGGCAAAAGGTGCAACATATTCGCCTCCTCGATCGCTTCGCAAAGCTTTTATCTTCTTTTGAAGTTGATTCTCTACTTCATTTTTATACAAGATAAATTTACTTATTGCTTCATCTTTACTTTTTAGTAAATATACATAGCAATATTTAGTACTACCATCAATAAACGTGATGAAGTACTTGTTTCCACCTCTTGTGGGTACCGCTTTTAAATCACAAATATCAGTGTGAATTAAATCAAGGGGTTCGGTTATTCGTTCAACCGATTTTGATGATGATCTTGTAAGTTTGGATTCTACGCAAGTTTCACATTTATAATGTGAATCAATATGGAATGTTGGTATACAATTCAAATTGATTAAACGGCGTATTGAATTAAAATTTACGTGACCTAATCTACCATGCCATTTATTCGAATCAGAAAACTCAAGCATATAAGTAGAAGTAGTAGCAATTTTATTCATGTTCTTCTTGACAGTCATTACATTCAATTTGAACATACCATTTTGGGCATAGCCCTTGCCAACATACATTCCTCGTTTAGTAAGTACAAATTGATCGCTCTCAAAAACTAAATGAAATCCAAACTTATTAAGCAACCATCCCGAGACTAGGCTCTTGCGCAAGTCTGGGACATATAACACGTTGCTTAAAGTAAGCTCCTTCCCTAAAGTCCACTTCAAAATCACCGTTCCTTCACCCTTGATGTTCGCGGTGGCTGCATTTCCCATGTACAACTTCTCATCTCCCGCAAGCTCTTTGAAGGTGGTAAAGAGGCTCCTGTCTGGGCACACATGACGAGTCGCTCCCGTATCAACCCACCATCCTTTTGGAGTATTGGTCACAGCGTTGACCTCATCCAACATTGTGGTTTTGTCGGAAATCATTGCCACCAAAGGCATTCCGTCTTCATCTACCATGTGCGCACGCTCATGCTTTGGTTTCTTGCATGGGTTAGCCCGATGCCCCGGCTCGTCACAGTTGTAACAAGTCCCTTGGAATGCTTGAGGTTTCTTTTTCACAACCCATTTCTTCGGTCCAAGTTTGCTAGCCTTTGCTTTCTCTTTGTCCTTTTTCCCCTTGCCCTTATTGCCCTTAGAGGATTGCCCATGCTCAACCAAATTTGCGCTAGCAGAAGTTTGCGCATGGCTGCGTTTTAGGACAATTCTATTGTCCTCTTCAATCCGAAGACGAACAATAAGATCCTCTGTAGTCATCTCCTTTTGTTTGTGTTTAAGATAATTCTTAAAATCCACCCAACCAGGAGGTAACTTCTCAATCATCGCTGCCACTTGGAATGTCTCGCTAAGTGTCATGCCTTCCGCAAGGATGTCATGTAGTATAATTTGCAATTCTTGGACTTGATTCATATCTGTTTTAGAATCAACCATTTTGAAATCCAAGAAACGGGCTACCACAAATTTCTTTGTGCCAGCATCCTCCGTTTTGTACTTCTTGTCCAAGGCATCCCAAAGATCTTTGGAAGTCTTGACATTGTAGTACACATTATACAATGCATCCGAAAGCCCGTTTAACACATAGCCTCGACAAATGAAATCCGAGTGCTTCCAAGCCTCTACCACGCTCAGAGCCTGAGCACTGGTCTCCCCTTCCGCAGGTTGGGGAGCGGTTTCAGTTAAGAACCTCGCATGGTTCATGGTGGTCAGGTAGAAGAACATCTTCTGCTGCCACCTTTTGAAGTGTAGACCCGAAAACTTCTCAGGTCGTTCAGCGTGATTAGCCACTGTGAACGCTCCCACAGTAGTGGCGTTCAGGGGGTTCCCGTCACAACATTCGTGTTACTGACGTTTTCGGTCAACATGCTGAAAATTAAAATTTAAAGTTTTAGTCAAAAGGTCTGATTTACGCAAAAACCAGAAGTAAACTAGTAAATTTTAATTTACCACAAAATTACTGTTTCGGCTTCTAAGTCCAACTTTGAAGACCAAAAAACAGAAATTTTATAATTTTTAGAACTTACTGTTTGGCTTCTAAGTCCAACTTTGAAGACCAAATCAGAAAGTTGTTAGCAAATTTAGGACAAATCCTGAATGTAACCAAAATAGTTTTCAACCAAAGTCGCTCATTTGAAGATGAAAACACAAAAAAAGTGGTTTTTAAAACACAAACTGAGTGAAACAACACTGGTTTGAATCACAAACAGGATGATTTTGATTACACGAACGGTGTTTAAAAATTTGTTTTAAGATTGCAGGAACCGTTCGTGTAAATAAATAAAATAAACAAGTTTTTATTACTGATTACAATTCAAAGAAAGCTGAAAGTAAAAAATACTAGTACAATTACAACTGAAATAAACCAAAATACAAGAAAAGAGTAGAAACAGAATTGACTGAGGCACGTGTTCAACACGCTTCCCTTAAAACAAATTCCGAGTCTCCCAGGAGAACTCGTTTTGTTTCCCAGGGTACAACAACCGGAGCAGCGTACTGCCGGAGTTGGCCTACAACCCGAAGGCTACCTTGAATGGAGCAGGAGAAGAGCAAAATACTGTAGAAAGAGTTGAATGTTTGCTGTTGTGTTGCTGGTTTTCGTCGTGTCTCTTCTGCAGTGACCAAGAGCTGTATTAATACAGCTCCATATTCGAAACCGTAAAAAAGGAATTAAAGGAGAGGTTTAAAATGCATAAAACGTCTTCAATGCAATTTAATACGTCATTTAATTCTCAGTCAAAGACCATTAACTCGTCAGTTTCGAAGTTGAACTGTAAATGCATTGTCATTTAATGTTGGAAGCTTCTGCGCGCGCGCGCACCTAGGTCTGCACACTCATGCGCGGTGCGTCCTTTTGGCTCACTGCCATGCGCGCGTGCGCCATGCTGACTCAGGTCCATGCGCCCGTGCACCGCATCACCTGTGGACCTATACGAGCACGCCACACAGTCGCGTCGTATTGGCTCACTCTGGTGCGCCGCGCACGTCACATCCGGCCCCATGCCCCATGCACACCCGCGCGCCTTCATGCCACGTGTACTCGCGCGCGGACTGCCATGTCACGCGCCTCGAACCTGCACACCACTTGGTCCTTGCAACCTCTGTGATCCACCACGCGCGCGTGGTCAAAAATACAAAGGCGGCTCTCAAGCGGCTCGTGGTGATGCGAGCGTGCGAAGTGCGCCATCAAAGGGCCACATTGCGCTTCATCGCCCACGCCACGCGCGCGCGTGTGCGAGTGCGAGGTAGGGTGCTCCGCACCCTTCGCGAGTACACTTAGTTTGTGCTTCCATGAAACAATAAGAGTGGAGAGTTCCCACTTAAATACCCATTTAAGTTTCATCTCTCCACCGATGTGGGACAAGGTGCTACTTTCCCTTTTGTTTCAGCATTCAATGTTTCAAGCACCCAACTTTGAACATCGATATCTCATTCATCTTAGCTCCGTTTTGGACATGGTTTAGTTCATTGCAAAGCTCTTCCAACATAGAACACAAACCCACAAATAAATATATAAAACCCGCTCATTTTATTATATTTATTTCTAGTTCAAAATAGGAAAAAATCATGTTCCTATATTTGTGAAAAATGTTATTTTCACCCATTTTTCCAACAATACTTTTTTTGACGGGGTTGTTTTAATGGCTTGTATATTTTTTAATTCTAACACTTTGGTGTAAAAAGTTTTTAATTATAACCTCGAGAATACGTATATTAACGGTTATAGTAGACTTTTAATATAGCTTTTACGCGTGGGTTAAAAGGTTTTTATTTTTTTTTTATTTTAAACAATTGATGTTAAAAAAACAGTTCACATTGATGTAAAAAGTGTTAGCATATACTTTCTTACGTGTAGCGTAAAGGTTTAATAAACTTATTCTTAAAGGGTTTGTTTAAATGCTTGTAATTTTTTTTTTTAATTTTACCTTGGGGATAAAAAGTTTTTACGGGTGGTCATAGGTTTCCAAAAAACTCTACATAAAAAAAACCCTTTTTACATGGATGTAAAAAAGCTTTAATGTATAATTTTACGTATAGCGTAAAGCTTTAAAGGCTTTAGTGTATAGTTTTACGTGTAGCGGTTTAAAAAAAGTTTTCAACCGTGGTGTAAAAAAGGTTTAAACTTTTTAACAGGGACGTAAAAATTTTTGTTGCAACCGGGCGTAAAAGAAATTTGCAATGGGGGGCGTAAAATTTTTGTGATTTTTACAATTTTTGTGTGGTGTCCGTGCAGATCTCAGACGATGGATGTGCAAACTATCATTTACAATAAACGAAAAATGACGACTTCGCTTTATTTATTTTAGTTTATTTTACATTTTATTTTAGTTTATTTTTTGCTGATTTACTGACAATGTTATTGTAATTTATTTATTAGACATACTTTGAAAATTGGCGTAAAAATTGGGCGTAAAAAACGGGGTGTAAAAATGGGGCATAAAAACGGGTGTAAAAAACGGGACGTAAAATTAATTAAATTATATTAATTAAATTAATTAGTTTACTGTAAATCAAAATCAAAATTAAAATTAACTTGTATTAAGCACCCCCGCGTTGCAGCGGGGGCGAACACTAATGCCTCACTACTGCCAGCGACCACTAACACTGAAGTTGCGGCGTGTTAATGCGAAGAAATTAAACCGAAACGTAAAACATAGAATAGAATAACTAAGTTGATCTAGGACTCGCGTGTTACGATAACCCACGTCTATTTTTTCCGTTTAACTGGTTCATCGTAATCTGTATATAATATATATCATTACCACTATACAATATCTCTGTATCATTACCACTATACAAACCATAATGCATACATTACAACAACCATTGCGTCAATATGTTGCAAATTATACAACTATACAAACCATAATTCATGCGTTACAACAACACGCAAAACAAAACAAAACAAAACAAAACAAAACAAAATATGAGATGAGGAAATGTGGCTATGGCCTATGAGTACAACTAATTATGCGTAACATACAACAAAATATGAGATAAGGAAATGTGGCTATGAGTACAACCAATTATGCATAACATAAGACCCTCAATGCACATATATGTTGCAAATAATATTAGATAAGGAAATGTGGCTATGAGTACAACCAATTATGCATAACATACCACCCTCAATGCACATATATATTGCAAATTTATAGTATATAATAATTAGTTTTACTGTGAATCAAAATTAATTAAATTATATTAACTTTAATTTATTAAATTTTATTATAAAAATTAAATCAAATCATATTAAATTAATCAAATCACATTAATGACACCAGTCATTAATAGACATAGTAAATTACCTAATTGCCCTTATGCCAAAAAAAAAAACAAAATCTCATTAATTAAAACACAATCATTACTTTACTTTATTGTCTTTTAATCTCATACATTCAAACACCTTTGATCAATTGTTAGTATTGGTTCCTACGGTTATCACAACTCAAGGTTCTTCTCATTTTAACTCATATATATATATATATATATACTAGTTTATAGACCCACGTATTACACGGATTGTATATATACACATATTTAAATACATCATAGGACTGAAATTATATTTTTACATATGATAGTGGAAACGATTAATTAGAGTCGTACTTTTTCAAAAATATTCAACTGAGTAACATGTTTCATTTTTAAAAAAGCAAAAAAGTGAAACGATCAAATGTGTCAAAAGTATTTGAATGCTTAAAATGTTCTTAACCTTTTTATTAAAAAGAAAAAGTAAAATGCACGGATAGTCCCTGTGATTTGGTGAAATTTCACCTTTAGTCCCCAACTTTTCAAAATTACACTCTTAGTCCCTGTGGTTTGACAAGTTGTTACTCGAATAGTTCCCAAAGCGGATGGAGGTTAGTTTTTCTGGTTAAGTGGGTGTGAAATGACAAGGACTATCCGAACATTACAAAATGTATATAAAAAAAAATAGAATGTACAAAAAGTGTTGAAACGTTGGCCTAACATGACTCAAATCCTTTTGACCCATAAAAAATACTTGTTTTGAAATGAACCGATTCAACCTGAAAAGAAGGATAAATAAGATTTAAACATTTATAATTAAAAAACTAAATAAAAATCCTATTACAAATATGTGATTGACCTGAGTAGTTCATAATATTAACCTTAATCATAAATTATTGTGAAATACCAGAATAAATCGGAAACCATAACTAATATATGACATATGGAAATTATAGATCATATGAAAAAAAACCTTAAGCATAATTATTCATTTAAAAAATATTATGATCATAGGTTTTAAAATTATAGATAAAAAAGTTGAAGTGTTCTTTTAATAAAATCTTTAAGTATTTTTTAATCCTTAATCTTTAATTTTAATTAATATTAATAGCATAATATTATTAATAATCATTAATTATAATTAGATATTAATTAAATAATATTATTAATGATTTAAAGAATAAAATGCTATCTGGCATTAGTTGAAATTTTGAATAAGAAAATGCCATGTGACATTAGTTGGAGTTTTTTTATTAGAATTAGATATATATATGTCAGGATTTAGAGAAAACAGTGAAAAGTGTGAGAATGGAGAGAACGGTTATGGATCGTCAGATTAAAACAATCTATGAACTAGATGACACGATGGCGTTTTCGTAAATAACATCACTTTTATTAGTGTGGCGCGCTTCATTAAGGGTAAAAAAAGTCTTTTGACTTCTCTACACAAAACGCCATCTCATGAAATAAACGTCATCTCATGAATAAAACGCCATTTGATATAAAACGCCATTAGATATAAAACGCCAAACTTAATAATAATAAAATCCCGCCTAAAAAAACCCGCCAAAAAACATCCTATATAAACAACATCTCAGACCTTCCATAAAAAACACACAAAAAACCAAACGCCATATTTAATATATATCATTCGTCTTCGAAACACATCCAATTTATAACGCCAAAACATACAAAAACATTATTGAGGTTTGTTATCAATAAAGTTTAGTTGTATGGGGTGGACAACATTGTTAGACATCTTTCTTAACTTATGATTAACAGTGTTGTCCATCTCATACAGCAAAACATTATTGATTTTAGCATGATCAAATTTAGAGGGTTAAGATACTTTTGTTTAGTGGCGATATTTTTCTAGGTAAAACGCCAAAAAGTTAAAAAATCAAACAACTTTCCTTGGAAATTCAATATTCTTCTACGGGGAAAGTTTCACTGAATGGATTGTTAGCTAAAGGGTGTAACTCAATAAAATTTTGCTGCATGAGATGGACAAATCTTCAAGAAAAAGAGGCTGAAGATGAATTAAAATTAAAATGAATCATATGAAAGTCGAAACAACCAGTGAAGATGATTCAAAAAAGAAGAAAAGAGACTGCTGACAGTGAATATTTGGAAGACCAATTGTTTATATTTTTTTTTCAAATTTTCTGTCGTTTTCAGTTAATTGTTATATAAATAAAAACGCCATTTATAATAAAAACGCCAAACAACCAAATGCTTGTCAAAACGCCACCATGCCATAAAACGCCCCAAAAACTCCCAAGCTATAATAAAATTAGTTTGGACAAGTATTATAAAAAAACCTAAAAAATTAAAAAAATTAAAAACCAAACTTGAAATGGTAACTAAAAACAGTAACTACAAACAGTAAAACTAAAACGCCAAACTTGAAAAATGGGACGTGTTACAGACTTCAGAGATAAAAGCTTATCAAAAACAGTAATTACAAACAGTAACTGAAACGACGAATACTTTATATTATAATAATGCACCGCCTAAATCTACGCGCCAAAAGACATCCTATAAAAATGATACCTGTCAACAACTTCCATTTGATCAAACCAAAAAAACAAACGCGAATACTACTAAATATCACTCACTGTAAAACGCCAAAAAAATAAAAAATCAAAGATGGCTAATATGCTTTCTTGGATATTTAGTATTGTTCATCGTGAAGTTTCAATGAATGGGGTGTTAGGTGAGGGGAGTAATTCAGTAAGAGTTTGCTGCATGAGATGGACAAATCTTCAAGAAAAACATACTGATGACAATCAGTGTCATTTTGTGTTCTTTGTTCTTGAAGAAGGCTTGGATGAGGACAAGAGATCGATGACACTGAAGAGTGCGAAAAACTCACTCACACGGCGTCGATCTATATCACCAACATCCACAAAAAGACACTTCAACAAAAGGAACAAACAATAAATCAGACCGATGGGTTTGTTAAGTTTTACATAAAACGCCATATATTTGGTGAAAGTTCTTATAGTATTAAAGAAGACAGAGACTGATGACAGTGAAGATTGTGAAGAGAGATCCGATTAGGATTTTTAATTTATTTTTTTCGCTTCTATTGTTTTTCCATGTGGTTGTAATATAATTTTCCGATTGTAAAACGCCAAGATACCACAAACGCCAAAATCTATATAAAAATTAGAACAATGGGTCATCCTGTCTAAATCGCCTTTGAATCTAAGAACAAACAATGGTGAGTCATCCTAAAAAAGTCCTGGCCATACTTAGTATGGATGAAGCCATTCAGAGAGATATTCTCACCCCCCTTGGGGTTCCAATGGGATACGATTTGAATAACGCCATAAACGCCAAAATGCTAATACAATGAAACCATTAAAATGCCATATAATTATTGAATTTGGTTAATGCCAAAAAATCTTAAACGCCAAAAATAATTCAATATTGTGAAAAGCGGAATTGGAAAAGCGGAAGATAAAAAAGCCCCTCTAACCCTGATTATATCCCGCGCCACGTGTTTGGCCACGATGCGTTCTCACAGTTCTACACTTTTGGGTGTTTTCTCCTGATCCCGATATATATATATACATACTTACATATATATATATATATATATATAGGGTAAGGATAGTGTAAAAAGGCCTAAAGTGTGAGAAGTGTATTATAACACTATATATAATACTATATAACACCATATAAACACTGTATGACAATATGTAACACCATATAATACCATATAACACTATGTAACACTATATATCATTATATAACAAATATAACACTATACATCTATCATAGACATGCTATCAGACAACCTATAGTGTTATATTTGTTATATAATGATATATAGTGTTACATAGTGTTATATGGTATTATATGGTGTTACATATTGTTATGCGGTGTTTATATGGTGTTATATAGTATTATATATAGTGTTATAATACACTTCTCACACTTCTCACACTTTGAGCACTTTTTACAGGATCCTGGCCCAACACGTGGCAGGGGGCGCTAATTGTTATGCGGGTGTACGATTGTCTTTTTATACGTTCCCTCCTTATTCGCGTTATAAATATCTTTCAAATTAAAACTCCAAAGATTTATTGTTAGTTGTTACCTCCTTTGCAATCTTTCTCAGATCTATGGCGTTTAACATGGATTCTGTTCGACAAAGTAAAATTCGTTGACGTTTTCTATTTTTGTTCCAGCAAATCATGCAACAGATATGGCGTTTTTTTATTTTATCATTGTTTCGTTGTTTTTTTATTAGTATTTTTATAATGTGTTGTATGATTTTCAATAGCGTTATTCAATTATGCAATTTAATCGCGTTTTAATTGGTATTTAAACAATTATTAAGAATTGACAATTAGAGTTTTCAATATAAATTTTAATTGTCATTTACGTTCTAGTATATTTCTTATGTTTTTACGATCATTGGCGTTTTACATCTATTTGATTAGTTTTGAATTTTATTTAGTAGTTTTTGTGAACATCAGTTATTACTATTTTGTTAATTTGTGTAAACATCAGTTTTGTTAATTATGGCGTTTTCATTATGATGTTATATTTTGTTAATTATTTATGTTTTTAAGTGTTTTTAATTATTCATCTCATGGATTTTTTATCATGTCGTTTTTAAATTATGTGTTTATTATTCAATTAATGGCGTTTTAATATATAATGTTATTATGAGACATCACTGTGTTTTTCTGATTTTTCTGTTCCTCACTGTGTTTTCTCAGACGAAGTTTCTTCCTCGAGTCAAAGGCTTTGCCCTAAAACTGGATTACTATTTATCATTCCTAACGTCAGTGAAGAAATAAAGCCCACAATGGACATGGAATTCTCAAGTCTCGATGATTGTTATTCAATGTATGTTAAGTATGCCAAGGAGTGTGGGTTTTCAGTCAGGAAAGGGACTACAAAGACAAACTCTAAAGGTGTCTTACATATTAAGTATTACTTGTGTACGAGATCTGGGTTATACAAGGACAAGAAGGTTGATACGTTGGACCCCAATCAAAAGGAGCGAGTAGTGCGATCCAACTTTTCAAAGAGAACTGATTGTGGTGCACTGTTATGTGTACTTTTTGAGGCTGGATCATGGAAGGTGTATAAGTTTGTCGAGGAGCACAATCATGATCTTGTTGAACGTCCTGATAAGTATTTTCTTCCAACTGAACGACACCTAACTTAGTTTCAAAAGCATGTTATACACAGCATGTCTAAGCTGAATTTGGGTCCCGTCAAGGCGTTTAATGTTATGAAGACTTGTTTTGGCGGTTTTGAAGACGTGGGTGCAAGTAAAGTTGAATTTAAGAACTATAAGAGGCAAATTAACTTGTTTATAGGGGAATATGACGCCGATATGGTTGGGAGACATTTGAATGAAAAAAAAAACATTCCCAGCCTAATTTCTCGTATGATTACTTCACAGACGAAGAGAATCGTTTGAAGGACTTTTTTGGTGTGACGATCAAGCCAAACGTAATTACCACGTGTTTGGTGATGTGATTTCGTTTGACGCCACGTATCGTTCCAACAAGTAATATTTTATAATTCAACTTCTTCTGTTTTTGGCGTTTTATTAGTTTACATGCAATGGCGTTTTTTAGTTTACATGCAATGGCGTTTTATTAGTTTACATGCTATGGCGTTTTATTAGTTTACATGCAATGGCGTTTTATTAGTTTACATGCAATGCCATTTTATTATTGTTTCAGTTCTCATGGCGTTTTCATATGCAGATACTCTATGGTGTTTGTACCGTTCACTGGTATAGACAATCATCATTGCAATGTTACATTTGGTGCAGCATTATTGGTGTCGGAAACTGCTGATACGTATATTTGGTTGTTGAGAATTTTTCTAAAAGCTGTTGCTTCTCAACCAAAAGTTGTTGTCACTGACCAAGATCCAGCAATGAAGAAGGCTATTTCTGTTGAATTTGTTGACATGAGGCATCAGTTATGCATGTGGCATGTGATGCATAAACTTTCTCTGAAGGTTGTTATGCTTTTTTTACCTTTGGCGTTTTTTTTGGGTAAAGGGATACCCCGGTGATTTTATAAATGCAACCAAAAAAAGAACATGTAGTGCATGAGAGCCATACACTAGATCATAGAGGGGACACTCCCCCAACTATGCAAAACAAAAACATAACCAAAAACACCCAACAAAAACCAAGAACAAACTACTAGTCTAACCAACTAGACAAACCCACAAAAAGACTATGTGACCATACTACACGACTGGTTATCACAATCAACTATCATGTTTCCATGAATGCTCCATTTTCTCAATGTTCCCACGACTTGACAGGTGCTCTTGAGCTTCATTCCCATAAGTTTGTACCGAACAGTAGCTAAAATATGTTTTGCTAATATATCCGGTGGCCTTGTAGTGTTCCTGAATAACCTGGCGTTCCTCTCTCTCCATATATAATAAGCAGCAACAGCAGTGGTTAACCGGGCCACATTATTGTTAAGTTTCTTTAGAGATCGTGTATCTAATAACCAGCTTATAATCTCCTCCCAAACCGGATTCACTTCCCCCATATTAGCATGATCCCGAATGAGGTTCCACACCAGCGAAGAGTATTTGCATGAAAAAAAATAGTGGTCATGGGAGTCAATATTTTCGTAGCACAGCAAACAGCATATCATATTCATGTTAGACCTCCTCGTCTGCTCCCATCCTAAGATCTTGTCTTGGGTTAACAGCTTTTTCCGCATAATGAGCCACATCAAGAAAGCATGTTTAGGGATACATTTAGAGAACCAAATAATACTCACCCAATCTACATCACTACCACTCGTCCGTAACGATTGCCATGCAACAGAGGAAGAGAACTCAAGCATTTTATTTTCAGTTTTCCAATAGAACTTATCTTGGATATCTTCCACCAAAGTCTGCTGAGAAATTCCGTGAAGCACGGGATATAACCGAAGCCATTCCTTGTTAGTGTTTTTTTAATTAAGTTTTGTCTTTGTGTTTTTTTATGCATGGCGTTTTCGTGTTATACATAGGTTGGTGTTAGGCTATGCAAATCCACCAATTTTAAAGAACGTATTTGTGGTGTTGTGTGGACGGATATTCTCACACCTGAAGAGTTTGAATCAGAATGGAAAGCGGTTATCGCAGAGTTCAATTTAGCAGATAATGACTGGCTATCTGATATTTTTTCACTTAGGGAATCTTGTATCCCTACATACTATAGAATGGAGGAGATGTCTGGACTTATGCGAACGACATCGAGGTCGGAGAGTGAGAATCATTTTTATGGTCAAGTGTGCAATTCGAAAGCTACTCTTGTTGAGTTCATGACGCATTACGAGACTGCAATAGAAGCACAGCGTCACACACACCAAAAAAATGATCACGAATCTCGATACAAAAGACCCTAGTTGAAGAGTAGTTACCAATTGTTGGAAGGGCAAGCTGTTGACATATACATAAAAAGTATTTTTTGTGACGTTCAATCTAAGCTCATTGGAGTTGCGAATTGCTTAAATCAACGTTACGAAGATCATCCAGATGGGTTTGTTAAGTTTTACGTAAATGACTTCCAACAGCCTTGTACATCCTTATTTGAGGTAAATAATGGCGTTTTGGTTTTTATGGCATTTTCTGTTAATGGCATTTTATCATATGCAATGTGTTTTTTTTTTTTTGTTTTTTAGACAAACATTCTATGCATGGCGTTATAGAGATATTGTTTTTGGCGTTTTTCAGGTAATGTTCCGTAAGTCTGATTGCACATGCAGTTGCTCATGCAGGCGTTTTGAACAGTTTGGTTTGCTATGTAGACATATATTCTATGTTTTGAGAATTATGGAAATTAGGGAATTTCCAAAACAATACATTCTGAATAGATGGCGCAAAGAGGCTTCCCCAAACTGCTCTCCTAAATACTCAATTAGTCATGAATATATGACCGAGCTTGATCCTGATGTGCAAAGTAATATTATTTTTTCAATGGAATATACTTTGAACCGTTTATCTGGTAATAAAGAGGAGTTATCCTTATACAAGGATCATGTTCAATCTTATATGAAGAAGGTTCAAGATATGCAGATTGTTGCTCCTCCCGCTAGTACCAGGGATAGATTTACAGAGATAACGGTCAATATAAAAATTAAAAGAATCGGATAAGAGTCCATGTTGGGTATAAATCCAAAGGTTCCGGTTCTCGGAAGCGCCTGAAATCTAAACAGGAGATAGCAATCGACAAAAAGAAATCAAAGTCGAAACCAAGGGCCAAAGAAACACAGTGTCAGAACTGCAAAGGCTATGGACACCACGCATCGACATGCAAACAGGCCGTAATTAAAAGAAGATCGACAAGGTCTTCGATAGCAAGTGAAGAGTAGTTTGGCGTTTTGTATTTTTCTGTCATGACCCTCGACCCCACTCTGGACGGAATCGGGAGCCGCGAACCAGTTCATTGGTACCGGTGGTTATTTTGAAAACGTTGCAGCGGAAATTTCATCAGGACCGTGAGTTAGGAAAAATATCAGAGTTTAGAAAACACCGGATTTTATTTATTTAAATAGATAGGATAAAACCATGTTTTGGAAGGTAGCTTTAATATGGGATAAACCCGAATACATAAAACAACTTTTCTTAATTTAATTTAATTGATAAATTAAGCCACTTCTGTAAGCCTTTTGGTGCCGCATCCAACTTTTACTCCAATCTACTGTAATTACCTGAAACGCGTTTTAAAACATTTGGTCAGCATGAAATACTGGTGAGTTCATTCATTTTGTACAAAAAGACACATTGTTATAAAATTACAGTATTAAGAGCGATTACAATAACCTCTATCTTATAATTAACTGACCCAGTTGTCACTTGACCGGATCTGTGACTGTGGACATACCACTATTGGGTCCGTTCACCCAAAAGTGATAAATAATTGGTAGTAATGTGCACATACCCCCACTTACTGGCAGTAATTTCAGATAACAAAGACTTAATCCCTGTAACTATAACTTTGAAAATAAATAAGGTTTTGGAAATAATTTTGGTAAAAAGAGAATAACTCACCTTGTTAGCATATAATCTTGATTCTATGCCTTCTGATACTTTCTTTAGAGTTCTGAATCTTCTGATGATTAAATATTTTGTTTGGTAGTAAGTGTATAGTTGGGAGTTTTCTGATAGTTAAACATATAGTTTAACAGAGTGGAATACGTATTTGTGTAAAACCATATCAAACCTAACGATGGTCACGAGATCCGAACCTTAACGAAATTCACAAAGTATAGTCTTATTAGACAGCACTTTGGCATTCGTTAGTTGGTTCCCGAATCAATCGGAAAGAATATCGTATCGGCGATTATTGGTTAGAACACCAACGTATAGAGAGAAGAATAGAAGGAAATGAGCAAAGGAAACTGAATCCTAAGCTTTCTATTTATAGGTAAGGGATAAGACTTATCCCATATGGAACTTTCCCTAGGTGTTATTTCCTCATATACACCTCCCTCAGATAATACTATCCCTATGTATTACTTTCCTTAGATAATATTTACCCCAGATACAACCTTCCTTATATATTATTTTCCTTAGATAATATCTACCCCATATACACTTATTTTCATGTATATCTACTTAGGTGATTAATTAATCTTACTTAGCTTAATTAATCTTACTTAGCTGATTAATTAATCTCACTTAGCTTAATTAATCTTACTCAACTGATTAATTAATCTTACTTAGCTTAATTAATCTTACTTAGCTGATTAATTAATCTTACTTAGCTGCTAAGTATACTTGTCTATTAAGGTTTCTTAACCGCTAAGTTTTACTTAACTAATAAGTTTACTTAATTGCTAAATATTCTATTTTAGCATCTCCCTGGTTACGAATTCTAATTTCTAGATAAAATGGAACTCGTATTAGTGTATTAACCCAATTCAACTTTAACGATAATCACGAAATCAAAACCCTCACGATGAATGACAAAGTATAGCCGTACACCGGTAGCACTTAAACATCCATTGGATCGGTTTCAATCGATCAGATAAAGTATCGTACCAGTGATTAGAGTTATTACCCTAATAACGGGTAGAGTTTCGGATTTTAGGGTATAGTACCCGAGCTATTACTTTGCTATAATAGAAGCTAAAAGAAGAAAAGAATTGAGCGAATTTCAACTGAACTCGAACTCCTTATTTATAGGGCTGGAAACGGGGCGTGTCGCGGCCCACGTAAACTCGAAGGAACATCTACGCGGCCCGCGAGGAAGTCTAGGTTGGCCGAGTCATCAGAGGTTTCGACACGTGTCATGCCACGTGGCCTTGATCGTTATCCGTTAGTTTGCATTGCTGTCGCGGCCTGCGTAAACTTGGTTTAACTCTTACGCGGCCCGCGAGCGAACCAAAAATCTTGTTTTTCTTGATTTCTCCAAGCATGAAGGTATTTCGGGTCCGTTTCTTGCACTCGGGGTGTATTTAGGAGCGTTTAGGGTTATGTTAAGGGTCCAAGGAGAGTTGTTACTGTAACAACCCTCGGTAAAACCAACACCCTTATAATAATTCCGACACTCCACTATATTATAGAATGTTTCATTATGTCTTTAATTACACCCCGTATGTGAAAACCGAGCCCAAATTATGTTATAGTTATAAAATAAATTAAAAACATGAAATGTTTAGTTGAGGCGGGCCGCGTAGACCCACCCCAACATCTCACGCGGGCCGTATCAGGGTCTAAACCTGATATTATTGAATCCTTTAGTCAAGGCGGGCCGCGTAAGCTTAAGCTTACACTTACGCGGGCCGCTAGAGATCATGAAACGCGGAGACATCCGGTGCTGACACGTGTCGACATCTTGGCGGACCTACACATCGAATCAGCTAGGCTATAGTTTGACCATATGTTGACGCGGGCCGCGTAAGGCTTAGCCTTACCTTACGCGGGCCGCCTGAGAGTCAATATCAACAACTATATAAAGGAGGCCTCGGGTTTCATTTTCCGTCGCTCATTCTCAATTCTCAATCTCGAATTCTCTGATATTAGGCATATTTTACAAGTATTATACCCCCTAATTAGCGAGGTTCTGCTCCGTTGTAAGTATTATAACCCCAGTTTCATAATAGTTACGCTGCCCGATTGATTTAGGGTTCCGTAACAACTGCCGTGGTTCTGCCCGACGTAGTTGTTGGAATACCGTCTCGGGGAGGGTATCATTAATATTTTCAAAGGGTTATGATACTAACCAATGTACATTTGTATAAATTATAGATTATATCCAGGAAACCCTCAAGTGAAACCTAAGATAGCAATGTGAGTTTATCCTCTTTTTGTTAACCTTTTTGGAATGTTTTACAAAACCTTAATTGTTTTACAATGTGATTAAGCGGTGATTGAGTCTTTGTAGTTCTTCAATTACTGCCGGTATTATGGGGGTTTTGTATACAAAATTTATTACTACTTGTGAGTAGTAAGTCAGGAATGACTGTTCATTACCATTGGACAACGAGTTAGCCAATGGGTAATTTGACCATAGCCATAGATCCAGTCGAGTGGCAAATACTGAATGAGTAATTGTGTAGAAATAAACAATGTGATCGCTCTCAATACTGTTTTAATTGATAAAATGTTTCTTGATTAAACTGGGATTCACTCACCAGTATTTCCGACTGACAAATGTTTTTAAAACGCGTTACAGGTAACACAATGTGAACAGCCAATTAATGAAAGCCAGCTGGAGAGCACTGAAGGCTTGGAAAAAATGTGGCTATAAAAGTTACCTAATAAACGATGTTTTAAATTCAATAAAATAGGGTTTGTCCCTATAAATGTATTGTAATAAGAAACTTGGTTTTTGCCCATGTGTTTATTAATATCAAATATGGTGGTTTTACTCTGATAAACATTTCCTAACTACGGTCCTGATGTAAATTCCGCTGCAAGATTAAACAAACTGATACCACCAAAACTCTGAGATCGCGTCCGCCCGTTCCCGGGAAACAGGGATCGGGGGTTGCTACAGAAGGTGGTATCAGAGCCTAGCCACTGGTCTGAGCCAAAGAAGTGTTCTGCTGACACTTAATTTTTAAATTTTGTGTTAGGAAATAAATTTCGGAAATATGTGCATAACTGTAATTATGTGTTATGTGTTATTTGACTATTTGTTAGTTTTCAGTATGAGTGATCAAGGACCATCAGACGTGAATCGTCAGTTATCTGATTCACCTAGGAGTGAAGGTACATCATCACAGCCTGCCCTTTCGGGGTATTCTGCTGATCAGGAGGAAGGAGTGTTTGCTTTTAGAGCTCAGTCAGAAGAGCCATTCCCTAATAAGAAACGAGGATGGTTTAGTAAAGAAGCTTTTGCTCGTAGGAAAAGAATGCGAAAATTGCAACAGCAAAGAACCTTAGCAGCTATTAAGTGAGAGGCAGATGCCCATACGCAAGATATGCTTAATAGAAGCCTAGCTAATTTCCATATCCTAGCTACAACTGCTGCTGATCCAAGTCTGGAACAACTAGTAGCCCCACAACCACAAAACCCAGAACAACCCATGGAGATAGAAAACCAGGAAAACCAGGTGGAGATGCATGACTTTAACCCAGAAGAAATTGTTGGTGCATTCATCTGTCGTCTTCGTCTTATGTCGAGTCTCAGATTAGAATTGTTAGATTAGATCTTGTTATACGAGAGTATAAGAGGTTTTAGAATGTGTTTAAGGTAATTTAGCTTGAACGTGGTGATTTCCCTTGAAAGTGTCACTTGACAGTTTCAAGCTAAATCAACATGTTGATTTCCCTTGAAAGTGGCATGTGTCATTTCAAGCTAAATCAACACATCTATAAATAGCCTTCAAGCTAAATCATTTGTAACGTTCCGAAATTCCATACCGAGGTGCTGCCGGTGTGAGGACTGATTGCAAACGATAGTATATCAATATAATCAGTGTTAAAGTGATACGCAAGCTGTTTCGCAATCGGTTTCTTAGTTTCCGCCTCTGAAACTGATAAAATCTCTTCTGAACGACTCGTTCGGGTCGCAAACCGATCCTACAAGTGGTATCAGAGCTCAGGAGGAAGAGATTTCGCCAAAACAGCTCGTTTTTGTCACTTTTTCTGATTTTCTACATCTTCTTTCAAAATCGAACAAATTTTTACGGTTAAAATCGGCTCATATTCACATATCTTGTGCGTAATCATGTATTAATGAATCCTGAAAAGTTTCAGCATTAAAATCGGATTAAATCTTGTTTAATCGGACCAAAATCAGATCGTTTTGCTGACATCATCATGATTTCGCTTGAGATTAGTTGATAATTTCGCTTGAAACATTTTGTGTGATTTCGCTTGAAAGATGCATCGAGTTGTGTGATACACATATCGAGATTGTCAGTTTTCATGTGAGTGATTACTTCAAGAATTGCATGTGATCGAGATATTGAAACATTTAAAAGAGGTTGTCTTGAACTTACAAATCACGTGAACTGGTGCACCGATTCATTCATTTTATCGGAAATTGTTGTTGAGTATTAATAGTTGTTGGTTTAGTGGATATTGAGATCAAATTATCGATGACTTGAAACTGATATCATTTGAAAATTTACTAAAATTGTGTGAACCGCTTGAACTGTCTTTCACGTGATAAATACATCGAGTTGTGTATTTCATTAAACGTGGATGTCAGGTTATCGGTAGTTGGAAAAGAATCAAAGTTTATGTCGCCCACTATTCAGTTAGAGGTCCAATAGTTTGTGTTCACGTGAATTGTTTGGTGCAATCATATTTGGTTGTTTATTGATATTGTCGGCCATTAACTAGCGAAGTGCATTTGATTTTTTTGCGAAAATTGTTAGACATAGGTTTGCATGTGATCTGATCTATATCTTTGGTCAAATCAGAATATTAGAAATACAATTGAAATTGCATGTGTGTTGACTGTTGAAGCCCAATATATGTCACCAGCCCATCAATTGTGATAAATTGAGTCTTGTCGATTAAGTGGATTGTTGTCAGCCCACTACAGACTTTTCGACCCAATTAAATTGGTATTTTGTTTGAAAGGTGATCTAGCTTGGACTTGATTTTTCGCTTAACGGGACTGTCTTGAAAAACGGGTTTCCGAATCATGGATATCAATTTCTTTAATATGACTCAAGAAACATTTGATAGAATAAATGTATTAAATAAAGAATTTGATTCATTTTCAGGTTGTCCAGGAGAAAGTACAAAGAGTATCATTGAGAGGTATAGCCATCTTGTTCGCTCAATGTCAGAGACGGGTATTAAAAAAGAATCAGAAGAATGGGTTGAAAAATTTGTCAGTGCTTTACCTCAAGAAGAATGGAAAAATTATATCTTAAACTTGAAGATTTCTGGAAAATTTTCCCAACTGACAATTTGTCCACTCATTAAGAAAATTGAAGAACAGATGGTGATCAATGCTGAGAAGAAGAAAAGTCAATGTGGAAAATCAATATTAAAGAAAAGCAAGAGTAAAGGTGTCCAAGTGGGAGAGGAACAGACTGAAGAGATTTCAGTGATGAAGGATGAAAAGAAAGCTGATGAGAAACAGATTTTTGATTTAACGGAAAATTGTGAGAAGTTGAAATCAGAAAATGACAAACTGTTAAGAGATTTGAACAGTTTGACATTGAAAAACGAGATTTTGAAAGAAAAGGAAAAAGAATTTGAAAATGAAAAATTAAAATTTGAAAAAGATTTTCAAAGTCAAATAAAGATTTTAGAAGATGAGAAATCTGCCATTTTTAAAAATAATCTTGAAAAACAGATTGAAATAAACTCTCATCTTCAGAA
Organism: Helianthus tuberosus; assembly: GCA_030545235.1. NCBI lineage: Eukaryota > Viridiplantae > Streptophyta > Magnoliopsida > Asterales > Asteraceae > Helianthus > Helianthus tuberosus. The sequence goes on along the minus strand of CM060418.1, from coordinate 156,464,670 downwards.
AATCATTCGGCTTGAAAATGAAGCTGAAAAAGCTCGGATTAAAATCCAAGAGCTTGAAGCGAAATTGAAAGGTTTTGAGACTTCGTCATCAACACCAGATTATCCTTCTCCAAAACCGATCAATTCTGTTTCAATAAGTGACAATGTCACAAACTTTGACAATGTCAAAGTTGAAGATTGTGATGAGAAAACTGATGATGATGAGAAAAAGAAAACATTTTTGAAATTAAAAGAAATGTTTAAAGAAACTGTTTTACATTCGACTGAGAAAGGTGAATGTTCAAAGCAAAAACCTGTAAAGAAGAATGTGGAACAAAAACAAAAAGATAAAAAGCCGAAAAATCTTCAAAAAGAAAATAAAAGCTCATCAGTTCAATCATCCAATCGTGATAAAAAATCACAAAAATTGAAAAATGAAAATTCAAAAATTGATGGCAATAAGTGGTGCAGGTCGGACCACAGTGCTCAAAAGTCAAATCCAGAAAAAGGAATATCACCAAGCCAAACAGTGCTATGATCTGAATGTTTGGACTGAAAATGGTGATTGGTACGATAACAGAGTGTGTTACCGATGTGGTTATCAAGGACACATTGCTGTTAACTGCCAAGGTTGGAGTTATGAGACGAGGAGATGCTTTAATTGCAACATCAGAGGTCACATTGCCAGAGATTGCCTAAGGAGATCAAATGAAAGATTGAGGGTTAATTCTCAGAAGATGGCAAAGATACCAGTCTCTGTCAAGCCCAAAGAACAAAAAGTTCAAGAACGTAAAGTTCAAGAACCGAAAGTTCAAGAACCGAAAGTAAAGCTTTCACAGGGTCAGAAAGACAGACTGAGGAAAAAGAGGAAGAAGGCGAGAGAGTATCTGGAGAAGATATTGTCCTCGGGTTCATCTGTTAAGAATAAGAGTTCTGATGAATCGACTCCCTCGATGGCAAAGTCAAGCAAGACAAATTCATCAGATACAAATCTGAGGACGAAAAAGGAAAAGAAGAAGGTGAAAATTGGTGGCAATGAATTTGTTTCTTCGGAAACAAAGGAGCCACATGTCGGCGATGAATCTGACTCATCAAAGTCAGACAAGCCACATTCAGGCAATGATTCTGGTATGGTAAAACCAGAGGAGCCATTTGTTAAGGTAAAAAATGAGAATTCTGGTCTAACAATGGATGATGCAAATTTTCCACCATTGTTGAACGAGAATTCAAAATCACCCAAGGATTGTCAGGCTTGGGTGAATTTGTTCAAATAGAAAAACCTGACTTGCCGGAGTTCCCAGGTTGGTAAGCGTGGAACATGAATCGGCACATTTCTTGAGAAATTCACGTAAGTGATATTTCGTCTTACAAGTGGTAAATCAGGGACATTAAATTGTACTTGATTTTCTACATGTGATTGTGTTGTTAAAATCGATAAATGTTAAATCTTACAAGTGTTTAAAGAACAAGGTGATGAAAGATCCCCATGTTTGAAAAATGACACACAAAACTTATTTTCCGGAAAAACCATTTTGATTAAAACAAACTTAAGTGTTTTGAAATCACTATGGGAAAATAGTTTGTTGTGAGGGGGAGTTCTGATTGTTTATGCCAAGTGAATGGAGAATTGAAGTGATTCTCATCATGTTGTCAAGTTTCTTGTACAGCTTGTTTTCAAATTTTCCCAGAAAATCAAAATTGAGACATATTTTGATTTTAGGGGAGTAAAATTTTAAAAAAAATTTGAAAATTTGAAAATGTCAAAAACATTGAAAAATGCAAAAATGAGTTTTGTTGTCAAAAAGAGGAAATGATAGTAGATCAGTTGTACTGTCACAGCATGCTAAAGAAATGGAGAGATAAAATGTGATAAACGGTCTCACTAAAGATGTGACGATAGGCTCAGCTAGACTAGTAGATTTGCGATAACGATACAAATTTAAATGAAAAAGCCTAGTTCTAGTGGGAAACATGGTCAAAAGCATAGTACTTAATTTTGTCCTTCTTGATTGTGTGCCTACTCAGTAATCGCTGATTGTCGAAAGACATAAAACTGGTTAAGTTTGTGAACTTTCACAACTTTGCTGAAAAGTCGCTGTGATTGTGCATTTTATTTTGCAAAGATTTAAACTTGTCTTATTTCTTTATTTTGTTTAAGCATCGGACATCCTCTGCGTATACGTGAGTATCGACCTGGATGTTGTTGCCTAAACGTTCTGCTTTATTTTCTTTGGTGTTTCGTTTAAGCTTTGGACCTCCTCTGTGTATACGGGAGTATCGACCTGGTGGTTAAAGCCTAAACAACTTCAACTTGTTTTATTTTTCTTATTTTGTTTAAACATTGGACTTTCTCTGCGTATACGGAAGTATCGACCTGATTGTCAATGTTTAAACATTCTGCTTTGTTTTCGCACAAATCACAGTTGATAAAAGTTTAAAGGCATTACTTGAGATAGTATTGCATGATGAGGGGATATGCTGAGATCGTGGGGTCCATAAGAACTTAGTGCTATCTAAATATACCTTAAACGTATCGGTAAGCATTTCAAAAGTTTTTAGATTGAGTTTAAGTGGACAACAATATCGTCAATCAATGTGAATCGTTTAGAGCTTAAAATGTTTAAAGCTTAACGGTGCTAGTGATTGGTCACATAAACTGATATGATCCTCTTACACAAACTCACAAAAATATTGTTTGTAAATATTTCTTTACTGCATTCCTTTGTTATTAAAAAAATCCAAAAAGATTTTAGTGTGTTTTAGCATAAATTTTGAAAAATACAAAAAGATTTTCGACAACTGGTGTTGGAGAGCTAATTTTCAAAATTCCGAGTGCTGAACATGATGAACTGGTTTGGGAGTGTGTGTTTAAAAGAAGAAACTGATTTTGAGAAAGAAAGGTTTGATTAGTTAATCAAGGTCATTAATTTGAACTTGATGTAACTATTACTAGTAAGTTTTTCTTATCGATTTAAGTAAAAACTTATGTGTTTGAGAGAATTTTATGCAGGAAATGAGCTTAAACAGAGATAAAGCCATGGATTAATCTCAAGGTGATAGTTAATTCCAGACGGCGATCCCATCATGATGAGAGGGGGAGTCTGACGAGGTTAGAGCCAAAGAGAAGATCCTGGTTTATGCTAAGAAAGAAAAAAGACCGATAAAGACTAAAGATTGAGAATACTCGACATTTAAGACTCGTCAACATCTGAGGGGGAGTCTGTTGGTGCATTCATCTGTCGTCTTCGTCTTATGTCGAGTCTCAGATTAGAATTGTTAGATTAGATCTTGTTATACGAGAGTATAAGAGGTTTTAGAATGTGTTTAAGGTAATTTAGCTTGAACGTGGTGATTTCCCTTGAAAGTGTCACTTGACAGTTTCAAGCTAAATCAACATGTTGATTTCCCTTGAAAGTGGCATGTGTCATTTCAAGCTAAATCAACACATCTATAAATAGCCTTCAAGCTAAATCATTTGTAACGTTCCGAAATTCCATACCGAGGTGCTGCCGGTGTGAGGACTGATTGTAAACGATAGTATATCAATATAATCAGTGTTAAAGTGATACGCAAGCTGTTTCGCAATCGGTTTCTTAGTTTCCGCCTCTGAAACTGATAAAATCTCTTCTGAACGACTCGTTCGGGTCGCAAACCGATCCTACAGAAATCCCTAGGGTACCTGCGCCAAACCCCATAGACCCAAATTACGACCCCTGATGGGACGATAATAGGGACTTTGTGCAACGTTACCCTATCCAGGAATACCCACCCATACAGAACATAGAAGCCTACCCAGGTATGGACCCTTTAGATCCCTATTACCATGATAACTATATTAGGGAAATTTTATAGGATCCTTACCGATTTCAGGAACTGTCACCCCCATATCAGGAACCAGCACCCCAGATTCCAAACCCAGTCCGAGAACCTGCACCCCCAATGAGTGCAGAAAACGTTCAAGAACTTAGGACTTTCGGGGAGGAAATTTTAGAAAGCAGTGAGAGAATGCGTCAGGTGGGAGAGCGTCTCGTATGGAAATACGATGAGCGCAATATGGATTTTTGGATAAATCCATATCCATGAATGTGAGAAGGAAGGAACGGTAGTAGTAATAAAATATAATAAAATAAAATATGTGTGTACGGATGCATAGTATTATTAGTGTAATTTTCTTTCTGTTGGTATTGTAATTTTTATTTCAGTACTAGTGTGTAATAGACGCATAAGTATATGAAAAAGAGTATAGTAGCAATGATCTACGTTTTTTACTAGATTATGTGTCATGTGATTAATTATATTAAGATATTAATTGTAATATTAATATGGGGTAAATGTTTAAAATTCAGATGGCCGACGAAGGAAATCAAGGAAATCTGAATAATGATAACCAGAGTAACATTAACGTGGTTAATGAGAATCCAAGCATCAATAACAATGGAAACCAGATGGATAATAGTGCTATCTAACACATAATAGAACAAGGAATTATAGATGCAATGCCATTTATTCTTCAAACTGTGAAGGATGCTGATAATAAGAGTAAGCGTAGTAGTAAGAGACCAAGTGAACCGGAAAACAGCGTGAACAATGGACATGTATTTCAATTGCCTATTCGCAAAAGAAGAAGAACTATGCCTTATGGTTGTTCATATAAGGAATTCTGGTCTTGTAAAGCAATGGAATTCTCAGGCAACGAAGGGGCCATTGCAACCTTACGCTGGATAGAAAAGACTGAGGCAGTCTTAAGGATAAGCAAATGTGCTGAAGAAGATAAGATACTATTTGCTTCTAATCTGTTTAAGAATGCAACACTAGAATGGTGGAACACTATCCTCCAAACAAAAGGAAGTGATAGAACTTATAATATGGAATGGGAAGAATTAAAGGATAAGGTAGAAAGGAAATTCTGCCCACCCAATGAGAAGGAACAGATAGCAAACAAATTCCTAAACCTTAGGATGACTGGTGTAGATAGTAAGGGATACACTAAAATATTCTTTGAATATGCTAGAATAGTGCCAACCCTTGCTTCACCAGAACCAGTGTTAATCGCCCGTTATATTTGGGGATTAATTGGGGAAATAAGACACGTAGTCAAGGCAGCTAGACCTCAAACCATTGAAGAAGCTGTAGAACTAGCCAATACCTTGACTGATGAAATAATCCGTACTAGAGAAGAAGATCAGAGGAGAAACCTAACTCAAAGACTTACACAAGAATTTCGTTCTGGAAATTCTAATCGTGGGAGAAATATAGGTTCTACCTCTACATCCTACTGTAGGTATTGCAAAAGAAAGCATTCCGGAAGATGCTCCATATATTGTAACTTTTGCAAAATATCGGGACACAAGGAAGAAAACTGCAGGAAGAAAGCTAACAGCAAGGTATGTTACAATTGCAGAGAACAAGGTCATTTCAAGCTAAACTGTCCAAAATTAGCTCCAGCTCCAGACAACAAGAATACTAGAAATGCCAGAGCATTTGTTCTGATTGCAGATGAAGCTAAGATGATTCCAGATGTCATAGCTGGTACGTTTCTAGTTAATGATGTCTTTGCTAAAGTATTATTTGACTCTGGTGCAAACCAAAGTTTTATTAATACATCCTTTTGCAAATTTTAAATCAGTCATTAACTAAACTACCACTAGAATGCTTAGTAGAGACAGCCAATGGAGAAACCGTTAGAATTTCTGAAATCTTACAGGAAGCAAGCATAGAAATTTTAAATCAGAAATTTATAGCAAACCTATATCCCATGAATCTGGTAGGATTTGATGTTGTTTTTGGAATGGATTGGTTAATAGCCAATAAAGCCAATATTTTATGTTATCAAAAGTCAATTCAAATAAATTCACCAAAAGGTAAAATGATCACAATTAAAGGAGATAAAACCTCTAAGTCCAATAAGTTTATTTCTGTGATGAAAACTGCAAGCTGTATGAGAAAAGGTTCTATAGTGTATTTGATTTCTATAATCACTAACACTAAAGGAAAGGATTTAAAAGATATACCAATAGTATCACAGTTTTCAGATGTATTTCCAGAAGAATTGCCAGGGCAACCTCCAGATAGAGAAGTTGAATTCAGAATTCATCTAATGCCAGGAACATCACCGATTGCCAAAGAACCTTATCGTTTGGCACCTGCAGAAATGCAAGAATTAAAGAAACAATTAGATGAATTGTTAGAAAAAGGATTCATACAGCCAGGTTCGTCGCCATGGGGAGCGCCGATATTGTTTGTTAAAATGAAGGACGGATCAATGCGTATGTGCATTGACTACCGTGAATTAAACAAGGTCACGATTAAGAATCGGTACCCATTACCGAGAATCGATGATTTGTTTGATCAACTGCAAGGAGCTCGATTTTTCTCTAAAATCGATTTAAGGTCAGGATATCATCAATTAAAGGTACAGGAAGAGGACATTCCTAAAACCGCCTTCAGAACAAGGTATGGCCATTATGAATTTACTGTCATGCCATTTGGTTTAACCAATGCCCCAGCTGCATTTATGGACATAATGAACCGAATATGTAAGCCATATTTGGATAAATTCATAATTGTTTTTATAGATGATATTCTAATTTATTCTAAAAATAAAGAGGATCATGCAAAGAATTTGCACGCACTTTTAAGTTTATTAAGAAAAGAAAAGCTTTATGCTAAATTTTCTAAGTGCGAATTTTGGTTAGAACAGGTACAATTCCTTGGACATTTAGTCAATCATGAAGGAATTCATGTGGATCCAACCAAGATCGAGGCAATTACTAAATGGAAAACCCCTGAGTCACCAACTGAGGTTAGAAGTTTCTTAGGATTGGCCGGTTATTATAGAAGGTTTATTCAAGATTTTTATAGAATAGCTATTCCCTTAACTAAGCTAACCTGTAAATCTGTTAAGTTTGAATGGGGAGTAAAACAAGAAGAAGCCTTTAGAATCCTTAAGCAAAGATTAACCCATACACCCATACTAGCATTACCAGAAGGAGCTGGAGATTTTGTGGTCTATTGTGATGCTTCTAAATTAGGTTATGGATGTGTATTGATGCAACGCCAAAAGGTTATAGCTTACGCATCTAGACAACTTAATAGTCATGAAGAGAATTATTCAACCCATGATTTGGAATTAGGAGCTATAATTTTTGCTCTTAAGATTTGGAGACATTACCTTTATGGTAGTAAGTTTACCATATTCACTGATCATAAGAGTTTAAGGTATATCTTCAAGCAAAAGGAATTGAATATGAGACAAAGACGCTGGATGGAGATGCTTAGTGATTATGATTATGATATCCAGTATCATGAAGGAAAAGCAAATGTAGTGGCAGATGCTTTAAGCCGAAAGTATCATGAAAAGCCAAGAAAGGTATGTTCTCTTAAATTAAATCTACAAGTAGATTTAAATGAGCAAATAAGAGAAGCACAAGAATCAGTAATCAAGGATGATTCTGAAAAATTAAAAGGTATGATAAAAGAATTGGAACAAGGAACAGATGGAATTTGGAGATTCCATAAAAAGAAAATGTGGATACCTAAATTAGGAAATTTACGTCATCGTATATTAGAAGAAGCCCATAAGTCTAAGTATACAATGCATCCAGGAAGTGATAAAATGTACCAGGATTTAAGGAAAAATTTCTGGTGGATAGGAATGAAAAAGGACATAGCAGCCTATGTTTCTAAATGTTTAACTTGTTTACAAGTAAAAGCTGAACACCAGAAACCCTCAGGTTTGTTACAGCAATTAGAAATGCCAGTTTGGAAATGGGAATTTATAACAATGGATTTTGTTACTAAATTACCCAAAACTAGGAAAGGAAATGATACAATCTGGGTGATTGTAGATAGGCTAACCAAGTCAGCCCATTTCTTACCAATGAAAGAAACAATTAGTATGGAACAATTATCTAAATTATATGTAAATGAAATTGTTTCTTTACATGGCATTCCTTTATCAATTGTTTCTGATAGAGATAGCAGATTTACCTCTCATTTTTGGTCAAGTTTCCAAAAGGCAATGGGAACCAAGTTAAAGTTAAGTACGGCTTATCATCCGCAAACGGATGGACAAAGTGAAAGGACAATTCAGACAATGGAGGACATGCTTAGAGCTTGTGTAATTGATTTTGGAGGTAATTGGGACGATCACTTACCTTTAATAGAATTTTCTTATAATAATAGTTATCACACAAGTATCAATGCTGCACCATTTGAAGCACTTTATGGACGAAAGTGTCGAACCCCAGTCTGTTGGGCAGAAATTGGGGAAAAGCAACTATATGGACCTGAGATAGTGCAAGAAACAACTGATAAAATTATTCAAGTCAAGGAACGACTGAAAGCAGCACGTGATAGACAGAAAAGTTATGCTAATAACAGGAGAAAACCATTGGAATTTCAAGTAGGAGATAAAGTATTATTGAAAGTCTCTCCTTGGAAAGGAGAGGTAAGATTCATCAAACGGGGAAAGCTAAGTCCCAGGTATGTTGGACCTTTTAAGATTATTAGAAGAATAGGACCAGTAGCCTATCAGCTACAACTGCCAGAGGAAATGGCAGGAATACATGATGTGTTTCATGTATCTAATCTTAAAAAGTGTTTAGCTGATGAATCATTAATAGTACCTCTTAAGGATATAGAGGTAAATGAACAACTCAAGTTTGTAGAAAGACCTATACAAATTGAAGACAGGAAAGTCAAGAATCTCAAGCATAAGTGACTAGTTCTAGTCAAAGTGAAGTGGGACTCCAAAAGAGGACCTGAGTACACATGGGAGCTCGAGTCAGAAATGCAAAAGAAATATCCGCACTTGTTTCAATAGATCTCGAGGACGAGCTCTAAAACAAGGTGGGGAGAATGTAACAACCCTCGGTAAAACCAACACCCTTATAATAATTCCGACACTCCAGTATATTATAGAATGTTTCATTATGTCTTTAATTACACCCCGTATGTGAAAACCGAGCCCAAATTATGTTATAGTTATAAAATAAATTAAAAACATGAAATGTTTAATTGAGGCGGGCTGCGTAGACCCACCCCAACATCTCACGCGGGCCGTATCAGGGTCTAAACCTGATATTATTGAATCCTTTAGTCAAGGCGGGCCGCGTAAGCTTAAGCTTACACTTACGCGGGCCGCTAGAGATCATGAAACGCGGAGACATCCGGTGCTGACACGTGTCGACATCGTGGCGGACCTACACATCGAATCAGCTAAGCAATAGTTTGACCATATGTTGACGCGGGCCGCCTGAGAGTCAATATCAGCAACTATATAAAGGAGGCCTCGGGTTTCATTTTCCGTCGCTCATTCTCAATTCTCAATCTCGAATTCTCTGATATTAGGCATATTTTTCAAGTATTATACCCCCTAATTAGCGAGGTTCTGCTCTGTTGTAAGTATTATAACCCCAGTTTCATAATAGTTACGCTGCCCGATTGATTTAGGGTTTTGTAACAACTATCGTGGTTCTGCCCGACGTAGTTGTTGGAATACCGTCTCGGGGAGGGTATCATTAATATTTTCAAAGGGTTATGATACTAACCAATGTACATTTGTATAAATTATAGATTATATCCAGGAAACCCTCAAGTGAAACCTAAGATAGCAATGTGAGTTTATCCTCTTTTTGTTAACCTTTTTGGAATGTTTTACAAAACCTTAATTGTTTTACAATGTGATTAAGCGGTGATTGAGTCTTTGTAGTTCTTCAATTACTGCCGGTATTATGGGGTTTTGTATACAAAATTTTATACTACTTGTGAGTAGTAAGTCAGGAATGACAGTTCATTACCATTGGACAACGAGTTAGCCAATGGGTAATTTGACCATAGCCATAGATCCGGTCGAGTGGCAAATACTGAATGAGTAATTGTGTAGAAATAAACTATGTGATCGCTCTCAATACTGTTTTAATTGATAAAATGTTTCTTGATTAAACTGGGATTCACTCACCAGTATTTCCGACTGACAAATGTTTTTAAAACGCGTTACAGGTAACACAATGTGAACAGCCAATTAATGAAAGCCAGCTGCAGAGCACTGAAGGCTTGGGAAAAATGTGGCTATAAAAGTTACCTAATAAACGATGTTTTAAATTCAATAAAATAGGGTTTGTCCCTATAAATGTATTGTAATAAGAAACTTGGGTTTTGCCCATGTGTTTATTAATATCAAATATGGTGGTTTTACTCTGATAAACATTTCCTAACTACGGTCCTGATGTAAATTCCGCTGTAAGATTAAACAAACTGATACCACCAAAACTCTGAGATCGCGTCCGCCCGTTCCCGGGAAACAGGGACCGGGGGTTGCGACAGAAGGTGGTATCAGAGCCTAGCCACTGGTCTGAGCCAAAGAAGTGTTCTGCTGACACTTAATTTTTAAATTTTGTGTTAGGAAATAAATTTCGGAAATATGTGCATAACTGTAATTATGTGTTCTGTGTTATTTGACTATTTGTTAGTTTTCAGTATGAGTGATCAAGGACCATCAGACGTGAATCGTCAGTTATCTGATTCACCTAGGAGTGAAGGTACATCATCACAGCCTGCCCTTTCGGGGTATTCTGCTGATCAGGAGGAAGGAGTGTTTGCTTTTAGAGCTCAGTCAGAAGAGCCATTCCCTAATAAGAAACGAGGATGGTTTAGTAAAGAAGCTTTTGCTCGTAGGAAAAGAATGCGAAAATTGCAACAGCAAAGAGCCTTAGCAGCTATTAAGCGAGAGACAGATGCCCATACGCAAGATATGCTTAATAGAAGCCTAGCTAATTTCCATATCCTAGCTACAACTGCTGCTGATCCAAGTCTGGAACAACTAGTAGCCCCACAACCACAAAACCCAGAACAACCCATAGAGATAGAAAACCAGGAAAACCAGGTGGAGATGCATGACTTTAACCCAGAAGAAATCCCTAGGGTACCTGCGCCAAACCCCATAGACCCAAATTACGACCCCTGGTGGGACGATAATAGGGACTTTGTGCAACGTTACCCTATCCAGGAATACCCACCCATACAGAACATAGAAGCCTACCCAGGTATGGACCCTTTAGATCCCTATTACCATGATAACTATATTAGGGAAATTTTAGAGGATCCTTACCAATTTCAGGAACTGTCACCCCCGTATCAGGAACCAGCACCCCAGATTCCAAACCCAGTCCGAGAACCTGCACCCCCAATGAGTGCAGAAAACGTTCAAGAACTTAGGACTTTCGGGGAGGAAATTTTAGAAAGCAGTGAGAGAATGCGTCAGGTGGGAGAGCGTCTCGTATGGAAATACGATGAGCGCAATATGGATTTTTGGATAAATCCATATCCATGAATGTGAGAAGGAAGGAACGGTAGTAGTAATAAAATATAATAAAATAAAATATGTGTGTACGGATGCATAGTACTATTAGTGTAATTTTCTTTCTGTTGGTATTGTAATTTTTATTTCAGTACTAGTGTGTAATAGACGCATAAGTATATGAAAAAGAGTATAGTAGCAATGATCTACGTTTTTTACTAGATTATGTGTCATGTGATTAATTATATTAAGATATTAATTGTAATATTAATATGGGGTAAATGTTTAAAATTCAGATGGCCGACGAAGGAAATCAAGGAAATCTGAATAATGGTAACCAGAGTAACATTAACGTGGTTAATGAGAATCCAAGCATCAATAACAATGGAAACCAGATGATGTGTCAACTATCGAATCATAACATGAGGAAGAATCAGTGTGTTTGACATTATTGAATTACAAAGATACCCCAAAATACAAAAATGTTTAGTGTATGATCGAACTACCACAAAGTTGTATTAAGACCACTTTCAAGGATGAGTCAAGTGAAAGGTATATATATATTAGCTCAAGCTACAAGTTTATAGCGATGCCACAAGGTGTCGTAGTGATCGAAATAATAATAGCGATGACCGAACGAGTTCACCGTGTTTGAAATCAAATGAAAGGTTCAACGAAGTAAATCCGAATATTTGTTTCAAAAAAATCTCATAGAATTTTCAATTGATAAGGAAACAAATAAACTATGTTTTCGAGCGAAGATGAAAAGCAATGAATATCGCAAAACATTCGATTGATGTTGAAAGAATCGTTAGGAGATACACTGAAATATGACATGAATTTGTGTACCATTATCTTAGCACACGATTGTGTTAAGATTGCTAACAAGGCGAATTTAAATTAAATCCGTATATGATGTGTGCAAACGAGATTAGCGCAAGGTTCAAATTTGCGAAAATGTCACCACAAGGTGATCGTGATCAAAGAAACGATTCAATGAAGTCGAAGACCAAACAAGCATGTTATGGTTCACAACAATGGAAGTGCTTGTTGGGATTATTTCGAATATGATGGTCTCAATTCATCATATAGGACCTTGAATTGAATACGTATTGCTAGCAAGTTCAAACAATTTGAACTTGGTTTAAACACAATCCAACAATGAGTTCATGTATCAATAAGAAAGTTTCGACATCGTCACAATGAAAACCATGTATGTTATTCAAAAGAAAATCGAGTGTTTCAAGAATTTCATTGACTCGATATCAAAGAGTCATCGTTTTGCAATAATGTGGTTTATTTAGATTACAATGCAAAGATCAAGTATAGCGAAACGATATTTGAGCTTTGATAAAACAACAAATTGGAATGAATCCCTCCAATGGTCTTCATAAATCAAACTAACCACATGCGCAACAAACAATACATGTGTAACATGTGGAGTTACCAAGAAATGAAACAAATAAATATTCGTGACTATGAAAGAAATCCTCATGATGACCATTAGGGGAGTAGAAATGCGAAAGTCTACACACTATATGCAGAAGTCAGAATTTTAACAAAAAAAATTTAAGAATTTTATCTGGAGTTTCGTGTGATAACCGTTTTTAAGTGACATTATCATGGAATGTCGAATATTGCATGAAATAGGGGAATTGTAAAGGTATGTGACTTCTTTTGCAGCGTCAATAATTATGATTCTAATTAGACTATGTACTGATTGTTGTGAAATCTTGTTCTAACGTACCTCGGCGAGATTCATGTCGTTTGTAGGATCACGTGGCCAAGTGCTGCTTTTTGATTAATAGTTCTTCCACTGACGGGATTTAGCATTGTGTAACACCCGTTCTTATAATTCAAGGTTTAACGTATATTTTACGAAAACAATCATGTAATTAAGATCACATATACATCGGAAATACGGGTTTATTAAAACTTTAACAAATCATAAGTTATTTGAAATAACGTGATCAGATTCGTCATTTAAAATTTATGACGAGGCAAAGTGCGGAAGCATTTTCTTTATCGTGTTCGGTTCTTCGTTGAGCTTGATCGTCTTCCGGCATCTATAAGGTACCTACATTTCATAAAAACATGAAATTCTTTAGTCATACGGGGGTTAAAACGTATCTAAACGAGTCCGGGAAACAAAACTGATCAAAATGCATTTTTGTACAGGGTCCACTGTAAATTACGGTGGACACCGTAATTTACGGTAGTCCTGTTATAACATGTCCCCACCGTAAGGCAGTGGAGAACTGCCGTAAAGAATTCAGCCCCCACCGTAACTTACGGTACCCACCGTAAGTTACGGTGGCCCTTGCATTAGTTTCTTCCATTTTGCCGTTTTTGACACGAAAACTTTCGTATCTTTCAATCCGTTTGTCCGTTTGACCTACCGTTACTTCCTACGTGATTGTAATTTTATTCTCCATCATATGGAGTTAAAATCCGACATCCGGCTTAATAAATTTTGAGACCTTTATGGCTTCGGCTTTTACCTTTTTACAAAATTTTGACCCGTTTGCACATTTATCAAACAAACAATTTTGTTTGACCCTTATTTCTCATAAACCTAATAAATTCAATGATGTTTAACATAATAGGTTCCAATTACAGGTTCATATACCTTCTTAAACCTATTTTCACTCATATGCTTATTTTGACCCGTTAAGGGTATTTAAGCATATTTTAAGCACCAATCGCTTTCATTGGTTTCTAAAATACATATGCCTGTATTTCTTATCAAATAATCTTCCACCACAACTATAATTGTGGTGGATTTAATGTGGAGATCTATATATTCTGAGTTTTATCCCTCGGACTATCGTTTTACGGCAAAGACCCATGTAGAGTCATTCGACTAACATAATACCTCTTTCAGCTTCTATACTTATTCTAAGTATTTATCTATTCATAAAACTTGTTTCCAAATACCCTTTAAAGGTTGTTTATTCGAATTAGCCAACAAGGGCGTTTTGGTCCTTTTTAGTCTTTCAATTACGACAAGGTCTTTTAAGAGCATGTTTGACCCATAATTCTTCTTTTGAGTTATGATTTTGTTCGAAAAGTCATTATGCTTTTCGAAACACCACGACCCTCTTTTAAAACGTTCGGTTTACCCATTTAAGTAACCCATTGTCTATCTAAGACTTCATTTAATGCTAATTGAACCTTACGTTCTAAATAAATAATTACTCTATTACACATACCTGGCTCGGGTAAATGCATTGACCTGTTTTAATGCCTTGCTATAATATTCGCTAAATAATAGCGATGCAAATATCACTTCTACATTTATTCCTGAATTCATATAACTCGACAAGAATCATTAGTCGCTATTATCAAAAGGTGGTATCTTCACCCTTTGAGACGTTTGGTCTAAATGACCGATTATATTAGCGAGATGACATGTATTTTCATCTCGACTGTATGACTCACTCCGATTTACATCGTGCGGTCGTTTTACTTATAATTCATTTCTTACACTTTTTCGGCCTATTAAGGCTTACTTCATAAGTGTCTTTTAAAACCAATAGTTATGGTCAATGCGTGACCAATTTACCGTTTTACCCTTATTGTTTGTTTTGGTTTACCCTATAAGGTAACCATTTAAAAGTTCATTTTCTATTTGTCATAAAATGATCAAATTACCGATGTAACTCATTTTAAACCATCAACATGGTTTCTTGTCATGCTCGACTATCTTGTTCCGCACGTCTACACGCCGGAACATCATACCTCAACTATGTATTTATCTTATTCGTAACTAAAACGATAAGAGGATATTCTAAAATATAAGACTAGTGTAAGCTATACTTACCTTACTTCCAAATTATGCTTTTCCGTCATTCTTGCTTCGTTCGACCCGCTTCGTTCCCAAGCTTTCACCTAGCTTGTTAATCGTCAAACTATCATTGAAAATTGTAAGATGGTTAGATTAGTCATAATTATTCACGACTATTCCATCTCACTTATTTCATAAGTCGAAACTACTATTCGACTTCATGATTAGTTAACTTAGCTTATTAAAGTTAACTACTTTCGATCATATGATTCACAACATTAGTTTCAAATCAACATGATGATTAGAACTCTTCTTGTTTCATATTTCATATAACTTGACATATTATTCAAATACATATTTTCACTCTAATTTCATCACTTTAGTTTTCATTTAGGCATTTTAACAAACACCTAATGTGCATGATTTCATATAATTCAAAATCAAGTTATTGACTACCTATTTAGCCAAGATTTAAGCATCGTGTCACATGTTCATGTCAAATTTTTATATCAAAAATTCTGGATTTTCTTCATGGAGCTCAAATACACTAGGTTAACAAATATAATCCTAGTGTTTAGCATAATTCTATAAAACCCACTTGACACATGAATGTATGATCATGAATTCATAACCATGAACATCAATTCAACAAATAAATGACTAGGGTTTACTCCTAGACATAGTTTCATCCCTAATTTCATCCAAACAACGAACATGCAAGCTCAGATTCGAATTTCACAAGTTCATCTAAAATTTAAGATGGAACCACATAGTAAAATTTCGCATACCTCATGATCCCTTTACTGAGGTGATCACTAATCCATGCTTGGATTTCGATTCGGGCTTGATTTCCCCTTCAATTTGATGAATTTCTTGAAGATTAGGGTTGAGTAGGAGAGCCCTTGGCTCCTGTGATTGTATCGACCAGAACACACACTTAGAGTGTGTGTTTTGGTGTTGGCATTTTATTAAATTAAAACTAGTTTCTAGTTTATCAACTTTAGTCCCTCTACTTCACACAAGTTATTTAAAAGGGTATTTTAACCATATGTGTTCTATTATGTCAAGATACTAACTAACTAGGTTAGTATTCCTAGTTACTTGGTGGGTCCCGGGAGTTATAACCCGTTTCATTTTAAGTCCCGTTAACTCGTGATCTTATAAACTCAATTCCTTAAAACTTTGATTCGCTTGTATTTATTATTAGGATTTCTTATTTAAATCCAAATATTTACCGGGTTATTTTTACTACTAATGGTACTTTACCCGTCTTTTAGTATTAACGGGGTTTGATTACCAAACCCGTTTTCGGGGTGTTACAAGTCTACCCCCCTTAAAGAGGTTTCGTCCCCGAAACCTTTCTTACGTAGTTTCTTAGTTTAGATCATCTGAAGCTTAGTTTCGGTGATCACTTGAGCATTGCTCGCATATAATAATCCTACCAAAAGTGTGGTAATGTGTTTGCGGCTTTAAAACGTATGCGCTTTTTACGTATATGGCCTCATAGGCCGATACTTTCATCTCGGATTTCTTATTCTGATCACTTATTTGACCGAGTTGTCATCTGATCACTCAGTTGTATTTATTTCCAACATGTTTACTTCAAGCTGATTTATGTCGACAAGCGCTTTGTATAAGTTGTAACACTATTCTGACTTGAAAGGTTTTTACCGGCTAGGCTGATTAGTCGCCATCACTTTATACCCAGTCATTCGGGTATATCTTATTGCCAGCCCGGCTTTTTGCGTGTTTTCTGATTCTACATCCCGTAACTTACGTTACGGCATGGTTATATTCTATATCGCTTTTGTGTCCGTGATCACCTCACGTCTTGTTTAAGTTTATGTTGACTTTTCATTATCGAAAATCTTTCTTTCGAATGTATCATTTTACACCTATCGGTGTTAAGACCTATATCCTTTATTTTTAACCATTTCCGAGTTCGTCTCGTAATATTCATATTTGTTAGAACGTTGTTTCTTACTAAAACTGAATTTTAGTTTAACGTCTTTCTCTTTAACTATGTCAATTACTCCTATCGAGGAAATTGACAACCTATAACTTATCCTTTTTGTTCTTGTTTTCACGAAAAATTGTAACCCGTTCCCTCGCTTTATACTGACAACCCGTAGGTTCTTTCACTTAGCCTCATAGACTATTTATTTAAAATTTTCACCCTTTTAAGGTGAGACCTCAACAGTTCGTTTCTTTCATTTATGACCCAAGGGTCTTCTCGGTCCCGTAGACCTTGACATTACGTTTAATTCCGTAGGTTATGATGATCCCATAGATCATCTTTTATTCGTGTCTGTATTCAAATGTATATATATATATATACATATATGGCTTCAAGGCATCCCTTGTTATATTGGAAATCATCTATTTTCGCTTTTTAAACTTTAGTTGACCTTGACCGTAGTCTAAGACTTCATTTGTTTACTTTCGGACTAATCCTCCGACTTTATGACTTCTGACGTTAATTGCACGTCATTTTGTTCTACGCTTACCGTTTCCCGGTTCATTCTTATACTTCCTTACAACCCTTTACATAGGTTTGTTAACAATTCACACTTTTGTTTATTTAGTCCGCGCCTACTTACATTAGCAAGCGTCATCATTTATTTAATTCGTTTGACTTGTTCGTGTGAAATTTCATCACTTGTGAACGGGTCAAATTTCATTCTTTGTTTTATCTTATGTTCACCATTATCCAGTTTACATACATTCATATTTGATTATGTCCCATTACCGGGCTCATTATTCTTTTGCTTTTAACGCTACCATTATCCTGCTTGCCTTTACTCATGTCGTCCGGCATGATATTATATTCGACCTGTTCAACTTTAAAACAGTTGAACGTAATTTATTCAAAATTTCTATTTACATTATCTTGTTGTCTTTTAGTTATGACTCAAAACCCGAGTCTTTTAACCTTCCATCCGAGTTCCCGTTTCTCGGTCTACGCATGTGTTTAATTCTTACCCATCAACCGGGTGTTTTACCGAAGTCGTCATTATTGCAACCCTCCCGGTATGCATTAAGACCTCGCTTCATTTTTATATTCCGACTTTGTCCTCAAATTTGGCGTTTTACAAAAACGGCCCGTTAAGAGGCATATTTGCATTTTCCGGGTTCGAGTGCAAGTACACTCCCTCCCAAAGCATATCCTAATCATTTTACATATTTGCATTCTCCGGGTTTGAGTGTAAGTACACTCCCTCCCGTTGCGTATCTTAATTACTTTACATTAATCTTTGTCCCTTCACTCGGGCTCATTATCATAATGTAATACGCTTCCGTCACCCGGCTGTGCGTTTACATTATTTTCAACTATTTTGTTCATTTGTTTCCTTTGGGTACTTTTTAATTTGTCTCATTCACCCCGTCCTTACTACATCGGATGTAAATGTGTCCGCTATAAGAAGTTCATGGTATCATATGCCACTACTTACTTGGCCAGAGTAAGCGGTTAACACATGACACACATGACCTTTATAGTTTTCACATCACGCCCTATGTAAGTAACGCCTCTATTTAGTTTTCTTGGAAATAATATCCTGGATAGGTATTCTATTCAGGTTTTCCAAGTTTCTAATTCACATATGCAACAATCATTCTCTACATGTTTGTTGCATATTGTTATTTGTGCGATTATATTTAAAAGCACGCACCTGGTAATGCTTGCCCCGACGGGCGTTTCTTGCCATTAACTTTGTTCGCGGTCGTTACGCGATTTAGTCCTTGGTGAGCATGCTCCTCTTGTCATACTTCGGACCGTTCTCCTATCATATCCGTAATTTGTTAAACTCTCGCTATCCTCATATGCGAGTGTCCTTCAACTAAAACATATACAACAGTTAGTAATTTCAACATTAAAGGATGCTCATATTATAATACAAGGCTTTTCTACTATACGCATCATCGCGTGTAATTTCGTTGACTATATCTATTCTATATCGTCTTTATTGGTGTAACGTGTATTACACGATAACCATATGTGTTGTTCTCAACACTTTAATCATACTAAACCTTTGATATACAAGTACTTATCGGATTTGCGATCAAGCCTCGAACCGAACACCAATCTTTGTCAAGAGCATAAGGTTTAAGTCCAAGCATGGTTCTTCCCCACCATACTTGAATCTCTTACACCAAGGCTCTGATACCAACTTGTAACACCCGTTCTTATAATTTAAGGTTTAACGTATATTTTACGAAAACAATCATGTAATTAAGATCACATATACATCGGAAATACGGGTTTATTAAAACTTTAACAAATCATAAGTTATTTGACATAACGTGATCAGATTCGTCATTTAAAATTTATGACGAGGCAAAGTGCGGAAGCATGTTTCTTTATCGTGTTCGGTTCTTCGTTGAGCTTGATCATCTTCCAGCATCTATAAGGTACCTACATTTCATAAAAACATGAAATGATTTAGTCATACGGGGGTTAAAACGTATCTAAACGAGTCCGGGAAACAAAACTGATCAAAATGCATTTTTGTACAGGGTCCACCGTAAATTACGGTGGACACCGTAATTTACGGTAGTCCTGTTATAACATGTCCCCACCGTAAGGCAGTGGAGAACTGCCGTAAAGAATTCAGCCCCCACCGTAACTTACGGTACCCACCGTAAGTTACGGTGGCCCCTGCATCAGTTTCTTCCATTTTGCCGTTTTTGACACGAAAACTTTCGTATCTTTCAATCCGTTTGTCCGTTTGACCTACCGTTTCTTCCTACGTGATTGTAATTTTATTCTCCATCATATGGAGTTAAAATCCGACATACGGCTTAATAAATTTTGAGACCTTTATGGCTTCGGCTTTTACCTTTTTACAAAATTTTGACCCGTTTGCACATTTATCAAACAAACAAGTTTGTTTGACCCTTATTTCTCATAAACCTAATAAATTCAATGATGTTTAACATAATAGGTTCCAATTACAGGTTCATATACCTTCTTAAACCTATTTTCACTCATATGCTTATTTTGACCCGTTAAGGGTATTTAAGCATATTTTAAGCACCAATCGCTTTCATTGGTTTCTAAAATACATATGTCCGCATTTCTTATCAAATAATCTTCCACCACAACTATAATTGTGGTGGATTTAATGTGGAGATCTATATATTCCGAGTTTTATCCCTCGGACTATCGTTTTACGGCAAAGACCCATGTAGAGTCATTCGACTGACATAATACCTCTTTCAGCTTCAATACTTATTCTAAGTATTTATCTATTCATAAAACTTGTTTCCAAATACGCTTTAAAGGTTGTTTATTCGAATTAGCCAACAAGGGCGTTTTGGTCCTTTTTAGTCTTTCAATTACGACAAGGTCTTTTAAGAGCATGTTTGACCCATAATTCTTCTTTTGAGTTATGATTTTGTTCGAAAAGTCATTATGCTTTTCGAAACACCACGACCCTCTTTTAAAACGTTCGGTTTACCCATTTAAGCAACCCATTGTCTATCTAAGACTTCATTTAATGCTAATTGAACCTTACGTTCTAAATGAATAATTACTCTATTACACATACCTGGCTCGGGTCAATGCATTGACCTGTTTTAATGCCTTGCTATAATATTCGCTAAATAATAGCGATGCAAATATCACTTCTACATTTATTCCTGAATTCATATAACTCGACAAGAATCATTAGTCGCTATTATCAAAAGGTGGTATCTTCACCCTTTGACACGTTTGGTCTAAATGACCGATTATATTAGCGAGATGACATGTATTTTCATCTCGACTGTATAACTCACTCCGATTTACATTGTGCGGTCGTTTTACTTATAATTCATTTCTTACACTTTTTCGGCCTATTAAGGCTTACTTCATAAGTGTCTTTTAAAACCAATAGTTATGGTCAATGCATGACCAATTTACCGTTTTACCCTTATTGTTTGTTTTGGTTTACCCTATAAGGTAACCATTTAAAAGTTCATTTTCTATTTGTCATAAAATGATCAAATTACCGATTTAACTCATTTTAAACCATCAACATGGTTTCTTGTCATGCTCGACTATCTTGTTCCGCACGTCTACACGCCGGAACATCATACCTCAACTATGTATTTATCTTATTCGTAACTAAAACGATAAGAGGATATTCTAAAATATACGACTAGTGTAAGCTATACTTACCTTACTTCCAAATTATGCTTTTTCGCCATTCTTGCTTCGTTTGACCCGCTTCGTTCCCAAGCTTTCACCTAGCTTGTTAATCGTCAAACTATCATTGTAAATTGTAAGATGGTTAGATTAGTCATAATTATTCACGACTATTCCATCTCACTTATTTCATAAGTCGAAACTACTATTCGACTTCATGATTAGTTAACTTAGCTTATTAAAGTTAACTACATTCGATCACATGATTCACAACATTAGTTTCAAATCAACACGATGATTAGAACTCTTCTTGTTTCATATTTCATATAACTTGCCATATTATTCAAATACACATGTTCACTCTAATTTCATCACTTTAGTTTTCATTTAGGCATTTTAACAAACACCTAATGTGCATGATTTCATATAATTCAAAATCAAGTTATTGACTACCTATTTAGCCAAGATTTAAGCGTCGTGTCACATGTTCATGTCAAATTTTTATATAAAAAATTCTGGATTTTCTTCATGGAGCTCAAATACACTAGGTTAACAAAGATAATCCTAGTGTTTAGCATAATTCTACAAAACCCACTTGACACATGAGTGTATGATCATGAATTCATAACCATGAACATCAATTCAACAAATAAATGACTAGGGTTTACTCCTAGACATAGTTTCATCCCTAATTTCATCCAAACAACGAACATGCAAGCTCAGATTCGAATTTCACAAGTTCATCTAAAATTTAAGATGGAACCACATAGTAAAATTTCGCATACCTCATGATCCCTTTACTGAGGTGATCACTAATCCATGCTTGGATTTCGATTCGGGCTTGATTTCCCCTTCAATTTGATGAATTTCTTGAAGATTAGGGTTGAGTAGGAGAGCCCTTGGCTCCTGTGATTGTATCGACCAGAACACACACTTAGAGTGTGTGTTTTGGTGTTGGCATTTTATTAAATTAAAACTAGTTTCTAGTTTATCAACTTTAGTCCCTCTACTTCACACAAGTTATTTAAAGGGTATTTTAACCATATGTGTTCTATTATGTCAAGATACTAACTAACTAGGTTAGTATTCCTAGTTACTTGGTGGGTCCCGGGAGTTATAACCCGTTTCATTTTAAGTCCCGTTAACTCGGGCTCTTATAAACTCAATTCATTAAAACTTTGATTCGCTTGTATTTATTATTAGGATTTCTTATTTAAATCCAAATATTTACCGGGTTATTTTTACTACTAACGGTACTTTACCCGTCTTTTAGTATTAACGGGGTTTGATTACCAAACCCGTTTTTGGGGTGTTACACATTGGTGTCGTCGTGCCCAATCGTATTTTCCAAAGATCCTGCCTTGAAAGTTGTGTATGATATACCTCGACGTCTGTGGACGTATAATTTAAGTTTCAAGTGTTTTCTTGTGCACTAGCACAACTTTTCATGTTTCTTACTTGCGTTAATAGTCTATGGTAATGCATTGGAAATTCTTATACTTTTGATGGCGTTCCAACTTAAAGGGTTTCCATTGTTTTATATTGTCACACGAGTTACGAGGCAGATGATCAAACGAAATAATGTTTGATATCGGAATTATAGATATATGCAAGAGAATCCTGATAAAGAAATCTAGAATTAATATTGACACTTATGTTCGTGATTAATTTTAAATTGTCAATCGTTATGGCTTTTGGATTTCCTTATAGATATACATATCTATATAATCATACATATCATTCATAAGGTCAATGTATTTAACAGATTGATTTTTCCAAAAACAAGTCAGACATCAGGTCATGCTACTATTTAGGGAATTTTGTCACTTGTTTGACATATTAAACTCCTTCTTACCCGGTTCTCGCCGGATAGGTAACCTCATCTTGCCCGGTTCTCGCCGGAGAGGTAATTATTATGTTTCCCATAAATAGTATCTTTTCAAGATTTTAAAAGTGCCTCGTTTATTAAGGCTTTCATCCAGAATCAAGGAAATTTGTATTCCCATAACATATCTTATTCTAGACCAAGTAGTATCGATAAGCAAGAATTAACATCATTTAAGTGTTATTGCTTATTTATCGTACTTTGCAATGTTCTAATCATCATTCTTACGGCATACCAATATGTATCACATTATACTTATACAAGTAATTACCTCATCTTGGAGCTCCTATTAAGGCATCTTTCTTAAGTTCAAGTCTAAATACTATCCTGAGTGCTACCAGAAAATATCAAGTTCCTAACTCTTCGTTTAAATTTAGGTATTATTACAACACCTAATTGCTTAAACAAGTGGCTCTGATATCACTTCTGTCAAGACCCTCGACCCCACTTTGGACGGAATCGGGAGCCGCGAACCAGTTCAGTGGTACCGGTGGTTATTTTGAAAACGTTGCAGCGGAAATTTCATCAGGACCGTGAGTTAGGAAAAATATCAGAGTTTAGAAAACACCGGATTTTATTTATTTAAATAGATAGGATAAAACCATGTTTTGGAAGGTAGCTTTAATATGGGATAAACCCGAATACATAAAAAAACTTTTCTTAATTTAATTTAATTGATAAATTAAGCCACTTCTGTAAGCCTTTTGGTGCCGCATCCAACTCTTACTCCAATCTACTGTAATTACCTGAAACGCGTTTTAAAACATTTGGTTAGCAGGAAATACTGGTGAGTTCATTCATTTTGTACAAAAAGACACATTGTTATAAAATTACAATATTAAGAGCGATTACAATTGCCTCTATCTTATAATTAACTGACCCAGTTGTCACTTGACCGGATCTGTGACTGTGGACATACCACTATTGGGTTTGTTCACCCAAAAGTGATAAATAAGTAGTAGTAATGTGCACATACCCCCACTTACTGGCAGTAATTTCAGATAACAAAGACTTAATCCCTGTAACTATAACTTTGAAAATAAATAAGGTTTTGGAAATAATTTTGGTAAAAAGAGAATAACTCACCTTGTTAGCATATAATCTTGATTCTATGCCTTCTGATAACTAAGCATCTACTTTCTTTAGAGTTCTGAATCTTCTGATGATTAAATATTTTGTTTGGTAGTAAGTGTATAGTTGGGAGTTTTCTGATAGTTAAACATATAGTTTAACAGAGTGGAATACGTATTTGTGTAAAACCATATCAAACCTAATGATGGTCACGAGATCCGAACCTTAACGAAATTCACAAAGTATAGTCTTATTAGACAGCACTTTGGCATTCGTTAGTTGGTTCCCGAATCAATCGGAAAGAATATCGTATCGGCGATTATTGGTTAGAACACCAACGTATAGAGAGAAGAATAGAAGGAAATGAGCAAAGGAAACTGAATCCTAAGCTTTCTATTTATAGGTAAGGGATAAGACTTATCCCATATGGAACTTTCCCTAGGTGTTATTTCCTCATATACACCTCCCTCAGATAATACTATCCCTGTGTATTACTTTCCTTAGATAATATTTACCCCAGATACAACCTTCCTTATATATTATTTTCCTTAGATAATATCTGCCCCATATACACCTATTTTCATGTATATCTACATAGGTGATTAATTAATCTTACTTAGCTGATTAATTAATCTCACTTAGCTTAATTAATCTTACTTAACTGATTAATTAATCTTACTTAGCTTAATTAATCTTACTTAGCTGATTAATTAATCTTACTTAGCTTAATTAATCTTACTTAACTGATTAATTAATCTTACTTAGCTGCTAAGTATACTTGTCTATTAAGGTTTCTTAACCGCTAAGTTTTACTTAACTAATAAGTTTACTTAATTGCTAAATATTCTATTTTAGCATCTCCCTGGTTACGAATTCTAATTTCTAGATAAAATGGAACTCGTATTAGTGTATTAACCCAATTCAACTTTAACGATAATCACGAAATCAAAACCCTCACGATGAATGACAAAGTATAGCCGTATACCGGCAACACTTAAACATCCATTGGATCGGTTTCAATCGATCGGATAAAGTATCGTACCAGTGATTAGAGTTATTACCCTAATAACGGGTAGAGTTTCGGATTTTAGGGTATAGTACCCGAGCTATTACTTTGCTATAATAGAAGCTAAAAGAAGAAAAGAATTGAGCGAATTTCAACTGAACTCGAACTCCTTATTTATAGGGATGGAAACGGGGCATGTCGCGGCCCGTGTAATCTCGAAGGAACATCTACGCGGCCCGCGAGGAAGTCTAGGTTGGCTGAGTCATCAGAGGTTTCGACACGTGTCATGCCACGTGGCCTTGATCGTTATCTGTTAGTTTGCATTGCTGTCGCGGCCCGCGTAAACTTGGTTTAACTCTTACGCGGCCCGCGAGCGAACCAAAAATCTTGTTTTTCTTGATTTCTCCAAGCATGAAGGTATTTCGGGTCCGTTTCTCGCACTCGGGGTGTATTTAGGAGCGTTTAGGGTTATGTTAAGGGTCCTAGGAGAGTTGTTACATTTTCATTCTTACAGAACACACACAGATGGTCTTTAAGAGCCAGTGTAGAGTAGTTTGGCGTTTTGTATATTTCAATCCTATAGAACACAGACAGATCTCTGTTTGGCGTTTTACATCATTTTTATACATCACTTTTTTCCATCTTTTTTTCTACCTATTTGTTCATAATATGCTACTTCGAAGTTACATAACAAACAATATAAGATCGGACAAGGAAATCAAACGCCCAAAAAAAAAAACAATAACGACCCTAAATAAAACTTCCATAAACTTCTAATTTTGGTCATGCTAAACTCAATAATGTTTTACTGAACGAGATAGATAACATTGTTAATCCCTAGTCAAGAAAGATGTCTAACAATGTTATCCATCCCGTTTAGCTAAACTTTATTGAGATCAAAAACTGAATCTCCATGAAATGGCGTTTTTGAAGTTTTGTGGTTTTTGTATGTTTTGGCGTTTATATTGAGGATCTTGCTCATTACATAGAGCGAAAGTTTATTGAGAAAATAGTGTATATCAAAGAAACATAGATTGGAATCTTTGATATTTGGGTTTTTTTGGCGTTTCTAAGATGAATGGTATAGAGGAAAATATAGGTTTTGGGGTTTTGGTGTGGATCTTAGTACTTCTGAGAGTTTGTTTATATAGGAAGTTTTTGGCGCATATTTTAGGCGCGATTTTTATTAGAGTAAATGCTAGTAATTAAGTTCCGTCGTTTCAGTACTGTTTCTTCAGCTTTATCGGTTAAAAATAAAGTTTGACGTTTTATATCTAATGGCATTTATATTATGATGAAGTGTGCTATGTGTGTTAAGGCAGGATTTTAATAGCGTGAGTTTGGCGTTTTGTGTAGAGAAAGTTTGGCGTTTTATATCTAATGGTGTTTATATTATGATGAAGTGTGCTATGTGTGTTAAGGCGGGATTTTAATAGCGTGAGTTTGGTGTTTTGTGTAAAGAAGTCAAAAGACTTTTTTACACTTAATGAAGCGCGCCACACTAATAAAAGTGATGTTATTTACGAAAACGTCACCACGTCATCTAGTCCATAGATTATTTTGATCTGAAGATCCATAACCATTCTCTCCGTTCTCACACTTTTCACCGTTTTCTCTAAATCCTGACCCATATATATATATATATGGGAGCGCTAAAATGAAAACCACCTCCAGTTGTAAGAACCGATATAACCACTTTCTAGCCATTAAATCTTCAAAATGGATGGATGAGATTAAAAGTAATTAAAAATAATATTAAATATTTTTTGTCTTATTATGTCTTTAATATTTTAATACAAAAGGGTAGTTTGGTGAAATTACTCTATTTTATCTTTTTGTCTTTAGTGATTTTTATTACTTTTTTGTATTATTATATTATTTTTTATTTTTTAAACATAATTTTTTTATTAAAATCATTTTTAAATTCAGATTTTTTAATAGATTTTTTAAACTTTTTAAGTTTTACGTTTTTACGTTAACCTTTTTACGCTTTACGATTTTACGTTTTACGTTTTTACGTTACAATTTTTATGTTTTACGTTTTGCATTTTTACGTTAAACTTTTTACGTTTTACGTTTTCACGTTTTACGTTTTTACGTTTTACGGTTTTACGTTATACATTTTTACGTTTTACGTTAAACTTTTTACGTTTTACGTTAAACTTTTTACGTTTGTACGTTATACGTTTTTACGTTATACGTTTTTACGTTTTACGTTAAACTTTTTACGTTTTATGTTAAACTTTTTACGCTTTACGTTTTACGTTAAACTTTTTACGTGTTACGTTTTTACGTTTTACGTTAAAAAGTTTACGTTTTTCCTTAAAAAGTTTGCGGTTTATCTTTTTTTTTACAAAAACTTTTTTACGTAAAAACGAACGCCCCCAGAAATCGCAAACTCGGTAGGTGTCTCATATAGATTGTTATCATCATCAACCGGGGAAAAAATATAAAAAACCAACAACATCAAAACAATGTGTATCTCGAAAAAAAACGGGGTTTGGCTCAGATTTCCCGATAATCAAAAGGCTGCAAAGTGGGGTTGCAGGTTCAAAAACCTACCCTCCACCATCCTTGCCGCGCCATCGTCGTCAAAATCTACGTTTTTTTTGCATCATCGCCGCCCCATCCACACAGATCAAAACCCACAAAATCAAAGAATACAAATGCATCATTCACTGCCAGCTCAATCAAATATCAAAAACACATATCAATCCAAGATCCAAAATAAAAGCAACTCAGTTTATGAAAACACAAAAACCATCAGAATCCCAGCTTCATTAAAAACACAAGCAACTCACTTTATGCAAACACAAAAACCAAAATAAAAGCAACTCACTTCAATCACCGGCATCGACGGGCACCACCGGCAATCAAAAATGAATTGATGCTGCAGAACAACCTAGCCATCGACTTCTCTCCATCAAACCGCCATATCCATTCACACACACCTTTCCCCAAAAATCCGCATCATCACTGTTACAAACACCACCACCGAACACCATTTGTCCACCACTGAAAAACTTGTAAACCCCCATCTCCCTTCACCCGAAACCCCAATTCGCACAACGACCACCGTACACCACTCTCCACCACCCCCTTCAACCGAAACTGAAACTGAATCAGAGAAAAAAAAACAAAGAACCTAACGAGACCCTCAACCGAAACTGAATCAGAGAAAAAAAACAAAGAACCTCAACCTCTGTCTTCGTTCTCGCCGTCGTCGGCTTCCGTCGGCGGCTTCGTTTGGTCAGTTCCGCCGTTGCCGTTCACAGCTCCATCAATCACCACCGCCCCGTCATCTTTCCGTCTTCAACATCATCATTATCTTCAACCGCCATAAACGGGATGAAAGAGATGAGAGGTTTTGGGGCCACCGACATCACGCGCCGCCACCACTGTTTGGTGGCCGACGATTACTGTGGAGACGGAGGGTGGTGTTTTGGCTGGTGGTTGTCGTCGGAAACAGGGTGGATGACAGAGTGGATGAGAGGTTTTGGGGGGATGCAGGTTTGTGTGGTTCTCGATGAGAGAGATGAAATAGGAGAAGCATTTGAATTTTAATGACAGAAATGAAAGAGAAGAGTGAAGAGAGAGGAAAGATTAAATAAAATATAAATGTCTGCTACCATTAGTGAAGAGAGAGATAGATTAGACATTTGGAGTAAATGACCAAAACACTCTTTTTTTGGCGTAATCTGATTGGTGGAGAGTGGTTCTCACGGTTTTTACAACTGGAGGTGGTTTTCATTTTAGCGCTCCCCTATATCTATATATACGTATATATATGTTATATATATACGTATATATACGTATATATATATAGGGGAGCGCTAAAATGAAAACCACCTCTACTTGTAAGAACCGAGAGAACCATTTTCTAGCCATTAGATTTTCAAAATGGATGAACGAGATTATATGTAATTAAAAATAATATTAAATATTTTTGTCTTATTATGTCTTTAGTATTTTAATCCAAAAGGGTAGTTTAGTAAATTACACTATTTTGTATTTTTGTCTTTATTGTTTTTTATTATTTTTTTGTATTATTATATTAGTTTTTATTTTTAAACATAATTTTTTTTATTAAAATCATTTTTAAATTCAGATTTTTATAACATATTTTTTAAACTTTTTACGTTTTACGTTAAACTTTTTACGTTTTACGTTAAACTTTTTACGTTAACCTTTTTACGTTTTACGTTAACCTTTTTACGTTTTACATTTTACATTAAACTTTTTACGTTTTACGTTTTTACGTTAACCTTTTACGTTTTACGTTAAACTTTTTACGTTTTACGTTAACCTTTTTATGTTTTACGTTAACCTTTGTACGTTTTTACGTTAACCTTTTTACGTTTTACGTTAACCTTTTTACGTTAACCTTTTTACGTTTTACATTTTTACGTTAACCTTTTTATGTTTTATGTTTTTACGTTAACCTTTTTACGTTTTTACCTTAACCTTTTTACGTTTTACGTTAAACTTTTTACGTTAAAAAATTTACGTTTTGCGTTAAAAAACTTTACGTTTTACATTAAAAAGTTTACGTTCTACGTTAAAAAAATTTACGTTTTACGTTAAAAAGTTTATGGTTTTAACTTTTTTTTTTTTTGCTAAAAGTTTTTTACACAAAACGAACACACCCAGAAATCGCAACTCGGTAGGTGTCTCAGATAGATTGTTATCATCATCGACGCCTCAAAAAAAAACCCAACAAACAAAAATCGCAACTTGTATTAGAATACGGGCGATTATTGAAGTAGATGTTACTAACTTTTGTGAATGTTTTAATTGAAGGACACTCGCGTTTGATGACGAAGAGAGTCAAACGAATTGTGGATATGATGATGGAATGATCCGAGGTATGACAAGAAGAGCATGCTCATTAAGGACCTAAATCGCGTAATGGTCGCGAACAAGGCTAATGGTAAGAAAAGCCCGTTAGGGCAAGCATTTACCAGGTGCACGTTTAAATTATTGCATGAATATAAACATGCAACCAATACGTAGAAATTGAAAGTTGCATATGTAGATTAAAAACTTGGAAAAACCCGAATATAAAATGTATTCGGGATATTGTTTCCAAGAGAAACAAATAGAGGCGTTACTTACATAGGGCGTGATGTGAAAACTATAAAAAGGTCATGTATGTCATGTGTTAATCGCTTACTCTGGCCAAGTAAGTAGTGGCATATGGTACCATGAACTTCTTATGGCGGACACGTTTACATCCGATGTAGTAAGGGCGGGGTGAATGGGACTAATTAAAAAGTACCCAAATGTATCAGATAAGCAAAATATTTGATAATAATGTAAACGCACAACCGAGTGACGGAAGCGTATTACATTAGGATAATGAGCCCGAGTGAAGGGACAAAGAAACATGTAAAATGATTTAGACAAGTATTGGGAGGGAGTGTACTTACACTCGAACCCGGAAAATGCAAATATGTCCCTTAACGGGTCGTTTTTGTAAAACGTCAAACTTAAGGACAAAGTCGGAATATAAAAATGAAGCGAGGTCTTAATGCATACCGGGAGGGTTGCAATAATAACGACTTCGGTAAAACACCCGGTTGATGGGTAAGAATTAAACACATGCGTAAACCAAGAGACGTGAACGCGGGTTGAAAAAATAATCAAAGGACTTGGATTACGAGTTATGACTATAAAATATCGTATATAGAAATTGTGAGTAAATATGTTCAACTATTCGAAGTCGAATGGGTTGAATAAAGAATAAAGTTGATTGTTTATAAGTGATGGATTTCACGTTAATAGGTCAAACAGGTTGAATACAATATAACGCCGAATGGCACAAATGAGCGCTAGCCAGATAAAGGTAGCGTTAAATGCAAGAGAATAATGAGCCCGGTAATGGGATATAACCAGATAAGAATATATGCAAATCAAATAACAGTAAGCATAAGAAGAACTGACGCATAAATGACGTGAGAAGTCATAAAATTGGGAAATTGTCCGAAAGAAAACAATTATAGCCATGAAACTACAATTAAGGTTAACGGGACCTAAGCTTGAAACCAAATGATTCTTCGAACAAAAACAGGGTGCCTTGACACCAAACATGTATTTTAAGAATGACATGAGTAAGGAGTGATCTACGGGATCAACATAACCTTTAGGGTTATAAACAAATGAAAGATCTACGGGACTAAAACGACCCACGGGTCATGATTAGAAAGAAGTTATAAGGACTTCGCCCTAAAGAGGTGAAAGTCTAATCAAAATAGCCCATAAGGCTAAGTGATAAAAACCTACGGGTTAATTAGATAAAGAGAGGGAATCGGTTGAGAATCCCCGCATAAAACTAAGACTGTAAAATAATAAATTATGGACTATCAATATCCTGGTATGGATAATTGACAAAAGTTAAAGAGAAGATCCTAAAACTAAAACTTCGGTTTTAGTAAGAAATAACGTTTTTACAAACATAAATTCTGATAGGAATTTAAATAGTAAGCATGAAAGATACAAGTCTTGACACTGATAGGCGCAAGACGATATATTCGAAAAGTGATATTTTCGAAAATGAAAGGTTGATACAAACTAAACACGATGTGACACGATCACGGTTAGGAAATGTAATGTGAAGTAAAATCACATTATAGCCAAGCGAGCGGTGAAAAGTAACGGGACTAATAAGTCTAGCTAGTAAGACCGGTTAAGGCCAGTAATTCAAATCAAAAAAAAAAATTGGTTTGCTAGTAAGCGGTGGATTCGGTATAACTGAACCGAATAAATGAATTTTAAAACAAAAGAAATTGTTGCTGAAAGTGAAACATTTCACTAAAGACCTTTAAACGGGTCAAAGTAACGGATTCATAAGGAATTCGATAGTATATGAAAGCGATGGATATCACTAAGTTAACTAAACTAGTGGAAATAATGAGATTACGTTATTTCGAAGTTACACTATGTCGTATGAGATATGTAGACAATTAGTAACCAAAAAGATGTTACCATACTTTTCAGGTAATACTAACGATTGGTTAAAAAGTATAAGTAATTTCTCGGGTAGAATGCATTGAGTTTTAAACTCAATGAATTATGTAAGAAAAGGTTTCGAGGACGAAACCTCTTTAAGGGGGTAGACTTGTAACACCCCGAAAACGGGTTTGGTAATTAAATCCCGTAAATACTAAAGACGGGGAAAGTACCGTTAGTGGTAAAAGTAAACTGGCAAGTATTAGGAATTAATTGAATAATCCTAATATTTATCTAAAGTAAATAAGAGCTTTCAAGAAAATAGGAAGATAGAAGGCCCGATTTAACGGGACTTAAAGTAAAACGGGTTACGACTTCCCGAACCTACTAAGCTAACTAGGAATAATTCTAACCTAGTTAGATAGTGACTATGAGTGGGTTAAAACACTTAAATTATGAACTAAGGAAAATGGAGGGGCCAAAGATGTTAAAATTGAAACTTATGTTGCTAATTTAATTAAAACAAAAACCAAACATCCCATTTAGGGATGTCTGGTCGTACAAAGAAGCAGGAGGCGACCTGGGTTTCTTCAAACCCTAAAATCCTCACTAAAACTCTCAAATTGGAGGTGCAAATCTGGTCCAAAACGAAAATTGAGCATAGATTATTGATCCTCATCACAAGAGGATTACAAGGTATGTAAAATTTGATGAAAACTCTCAACTTGAAATTCTCATGAAATTGGGAAAATCTGAAATTATGGTTGCATGTGTGTCTTATGATGATTTAGGAACAACTAGAGTGTCTAGGGACAAACCCTAGACAAATACAAGTTGAAATCATGTGAGATTTTAGTAAAATCCATGATCACCATTGTAGGTGATTAGTGGGTTATGTAGATTTTAATAAACACTAGGAAATTGGGTGATATTCTAGTGTAATTTGACAATTGTGAAGTGACTTCAGAATTATAGAAGCTAACAACTTTGTAAGAAGGTTGATTTATGTGAAATTAGGGCTAAGAGGTAAGCTAGAGACTTGATAAATAAACATGTAAAAATTCTGCCCTTAAAGTGTTTGTTGAAATGCCTCAAAGAAGGCTCGAAACTAGAATTTTTGTGTAGTTAAAAACACCTAATTGTTATGTTTTGGCTATTATGCAAAATGTGATTAAAAAGAGTTCTAAATGTGATAAACGCGGTTAGAACTTTGGTTAAAACGGTGGTCTAAAAATAACGCCTACCGGGTAATTAAAGAATGCTAAAACTAGTTGATGAACTCGAATATGCAATTAGTATACTAATGGGCATTTGACTTTTATAAAGTCAAACTGGCCTATAATACGATAAATGGTAATTTTTTATATGAAATGCGTAAGGTGGAATAATCGTATTAAATTATGATTAAACTAACCACCTTGAAAACGATGATGATAGTTTGACGCGTAACAAGCTAGGTGGAAGCTTGGGGTGAAAGCGGGTCGATCGAAGCAAGTGAGAAAAGAAAAGCGTAATTCGGATGCAAGGTAAGTGAAACTTACACCTTTTGTAGAATATTTAGTTATTCTATAAGTTTTAAATTCGATAAAAACAATATTGGGAATTATGGATTTCCGACGCAATTGATACGAGTCGGGACATACGCAAAATTTGGTAAAAACCATGATGAAGGGTAAACATGGGTAAATGGTATTTTAGTCGGGTGCCGACAAATATAAGTAAAAGTTATAAGACACCCAACGGCGTAAGCCGATTTGGGTTAAATAACGAGATGGTATATATATGTATATATATATATACCATTCTAAAATTCAAATGCAAAATGTTTGGTCGTTTAGACCAAACGGGTCAAAGGGTGACTTGTAGTGTCATTTGACAGATGACGACTAATAAGTATATGTCAAGTCTTATGCTTACAGGATAATAATGGTTTATGGATTAAAATGCTACGAATTAGCATATTATAGAGGCAAGGTATCGAAACGGGTCAATAAGTTGACCCGAGCCAGGTACGTGTAAATATAGTTGTGGATAATATACTTTATGGCCATATATCTATCGAAAGCCCTTCGTAGTAAATGAGGGGCTAATGTTGACTAAAATGCCCTTGAAGGGTAAAATGGGCAAACAACCCAAAAAGGTTGTTTAGGAACTTTTATTATGATCTTGTAACCTTTAGACGCGTATGAAAATAGTAGGCATAAATTATTAAGGGTTAAATGCCTTAAAATGCGTATTGTCGCAAGATAGCATATTTGAGGGGTAAAACTCGGGATAGATAGTCTATTACATTAAACCCACC
The DNA here is from genome assembly GCA_030545235.1 of Helianthus tuberosus. Classification (NCBI taxonomy): domain Eukaryota; kingdom Viridiplantae; phylum Streptophyta; class Magnoliopsida; order Asterales; family Asteraceae; genus Helianthus; species Helianthus tuberosus. The sequence goes on along the minus strand of CM060418.1, from coordinate 156,430,266 downwards.
ATATTCATAGTAGTGGTGGAAAAACTAATCAAAATGAATGGATGGGATTATGAGGCATAAAAGAAATGAGCGATATAAGGCTTAAAGGGGCATAAATACCCTTAACGGGTCAAAATAAGCATACGAGCGAAAACGGGTTTAAATTGTGAAATAAACTTGTGATTAGAACCTAAAATGGTAGTTAATATCAATTTGAAGAAGTGTAGGTGATGTAGGAATCAAACAAATATGTTTGTTTGATAAAATGCATAAACGGGTCAAAATTGGGTAAAAGGGCGATAAGCCGAAGACTTAAAAGTCTGAAATTTTATTATGTAGGATGTTGGATTTTAACTCCATAAGATGGAGAATTAAATTACGGACGCGTAGGAAAAAGAATCGGGTAAAACGGATTAAAAACGAGAGAGTTATGCCCGTTTCCGTGAATTCGGGGAATATGCAGCAACCAGCTGCAACAATCTGATGAAATTTGGTAGTGGCGTAGCGCGACTGGCAGTGGCGCTACGCGAGCGTGTGTCAGATTCGCAAAAATTTGTTATTTAACCGTTTATGCCTTGCTAACCCATTGAAATGCGTTTTTAAGCTACGTATGACTGATCCAACTCATGTTTTATGAGTTTCAGGTAAATTTTAGCACCGGAGGTCAATCAAGCACAATGAAGAACCGAACACGATCAAGAAATAAGCTTCCGCACGATGTTTCGTTGTTACTTTTAATTGACGAACTTAATTACGTTATGTTCTAAACTTTAAATTGAAAAAGGTTTTAGTAAACCCGTCTCTCTGATGTATATATAAATCTTAATTACATGATTGTTTTCGTAAAACATATGTTAATCTTTGATTTATAAGAAGGGGTGTTACAGTAAGTGATCGTCCCAATTTCCACCAAAGTCTATTACACATGCTCGGAGCATATCTTCCAGAGTTTGGATTGTCCTTTCACTTTGTCCATCTGTCTAAGGATGATATGCCGTACTTAAATTTAGTCGAGTTCCCATTGCTTCTTGGAAACTTGTCCAGAAATGGGAAGTGAAACGACTATCCCTATCTGATACAATGGAGAGTGGGATTCCATGTAAGGACACAACTTCATCTACATACAACTTTGCCAACCTTTCCATGCTAAAGGTTTCTTTCAATGGTAGAAAATGAGCTGATTTGGTTAATCAATCCACAATTACCCAAATTGCATCATTACCTTTTCTGGTTTTGGGCAACTTAGTAACAAAATCCATTGTTATGAGTTCCCATTTCCATACAGGCATTTCTAATTGTTGTAGTAGACCTGAAGGTTTCTGGTGTTCTGCCTTAACTTGTGAACAAGTAAGACACTTAGAAACATATCGAGCTATGTCCTTTTTCATTCCTATCCACCAGAAGTTATTCCTTAAATCTTGGTACATCTTATTGTTTCCAGGGTGCATGGTATACCTAGATTTATGAGCTTCTTCAAAAATCTTATTTCTTAATTTTCCCTGCTTAGGTACCCAAATTCTTCTTTTGTGGAATCTCCAAATTCCATCAGCTCCTTGTTTCAATTCTTTAATTCGTCCTTTCATTCCTTCATCAGCATCCTCTATTGATGTCTCTTGAAAATTCTTTAGTTGCTCCATTAAATCTAATTGTAGATTTAACCGGAGAGCACGAACTCGTCTTTGGTTCTCATGATACTTACGACTTAAGGCATCTGCAACTACATTTGCCTTTCCTTCGTGATATTGAATATTACAATCGTAATCACTTAGGATTTCCATCCATCTCCTTTGCCTCATGTTTAACTCTTTTTGCCCAAATATATATCTTAAACTTTTATGATCCGTATAGACATTAAACTTACTTCCGTACAGATAATGTCTCCAAATTTTAAGGGCAAAAATTATGGCTCCTAATTCTAAGTCATGAGTCGTATAATTCTCCTCGTGCTTTTTCAATTGTCTTGATGCATATGCAATTACTTTCTTGCATTGCATTAAAACACATCCAAATCCTAATTTTGAAGCATCACAGTAAACTTCCAAATCTTCAGTCCCTTCTGGTAAAGCTAGGATTGGAGCATTTGTTAATTTCTGCTTTAGAATCCTAAAGTCTTCTTCTTGCTTAGGTCCCCATTCAAACTTAACTGCTTTACAGGTTAGCTTAGTTAATGGCACGGCTATTTTAGAAAAATCATTAATAAACCGTCTATAATATCCGGCTAAACCTATAAAACTTCTAATTTCCATTGCGGATTGCGGAACCTTCCATTTGGTAATTGTCTCTATCTTAGCAGGATCTACATGAATACCTTCGTGATTTACCATGTGACCTAGGAATTGCACTTCTTGCAGCCAAAATTCACACTTCGAGAATTTGGCGTAAAGTTTTTCTTTTCTTAACAAAGTTAAGAGTGCATGCAGGTGCTCACAATGCTCATCCTGACTTTTGGAATAAATAAGTATATCGTCGATAAAAACAATTACAAATTTATCCAAGTACGGTTTACAGATTCTATTCATCATGTCCATGAATGCGGCAGGTGCATTCGTTAATCCGAAGGGCATGACTGTAAACTCGTAATGACCATACCTAGTTCTGAAAGCAGTTTTAGGTATGTCTTCTTCTTGTACCTTCAATTGATGGTATCCGGAGCGTAAATCGATCTTAGAAAAATATCTAGCTCCTTGAAGTTGATCGAATAGATCATCAATCCTAGGTAATGGGTATCGGTTCTTAATTGTAACCTTATTTAATTCTCTATAATCAATACACATTCTCATTGAACCATCCTTCTTTTTCACAAACAATACTGGAGCTCCCCACGGGGATGAACTAGGTTGTATGAATCCTTTACTTAGTAATTCATCTAATTTCTTTTTCAGTTCTAACATTTCTGTGGGTGCTAACGGATAAGGTGCCTTGGATATCGGTATAGTTCCTGGAATTAGATGAATCCTAAATTCTACTTCCCTATCAGGTGGTAATCCTGGTAATTCTTCTGGGAATACATCTGGGTATTCTGATACTACAGGAATCTCCTTAAGTTCTTTATTCTTAGTATTAATGATTACTGAAATCATATATACTATACCTTGCTTTCGCTCATAACTAGCAACTTTCATTACTGATATGAACTTCATGGGTTTACGTGGCTTATCTCCTGTAATCATAATTATTTCCCCCGTAGGTGTCCGAATTTACACTAGTGTTCACTTTTGAACCTAATCCTATATATATGGTAAGGTTTATGCGAGAACCACCTTTATTGCGAGAACCGCGAGAACCAATGTGAACACAACCAAAAATACCTAAAAAAACTAACCCCACCCCCCCCCCCCAAAAAAAAAAAAAACTAAACCCCCTCCCTCACCCCCCCCCCCCCCCAAAAAAAAAAAAAAAAAACTAAACACCCCCCACCCTCCACCCAAGCTAAAATGCTAAAAACTAAACCTCTAAAAAACCTAAAAAAGTCTAAAAAATAAAAAAAAACAAACAAAATGTTTCGTTTTTTTAATATTTTTTACATTAAAATCGCTACTTTTAGTAACCAATTTTTTTTTGTTTTAAAAAAAATTAATTTTTTTGGTAAGGAAATCCAGCGATTTTTTATAAAAAATATTAAAAACAAATTTTGTGTGTTTTTTAGCTATTTTTTGTTGTGTTCACATTGGTTCTTGCGGTTCTCGCAATAAAGGGTGGTTTCTAACGGATTCTTCTCCTGTATATATATATAAGGGAGGGTTCATTGGGGAACACTAAAAAGGTGAGGAACCGGGAAACACTCTAAAAAAGTCAACTTAACATGTTAAAAATCAATTTGTCTAAATTTTTTCGACACTTTTCTTTATAAGTATATGTAGAAACTTTTTTAATAAAAAATCAAAAACTAAAAAATACAAAAAAAATGTTTAAAAAACAATTTATATATATAGAGTGGGGATCCTACGGAAAGTGTGTTTTTCCTAGAAAGTCTAGGAAGCGATCTGGCCATCCAATGGGTGTGTTTAATGGTTGAGATCATCTTTGTGGCATTTTGGTAATATGTGTTTCTTAAAAATAGGATTATTTAATTAATCAGGGGTAGATATGTCATTTAGCTTGTTTTAAATATGGAAACAATTGTCATTCCATAATCACCCCACATTTCTTGCGATTTTTTTGTTCTCTCTCTCTCCCTTTCTCTCTCTCTCTCTCTCTCTTCCTTCTATCCTTCATGAAGAAACACATCAAGAAAACATATCGTATTAATATGCTTGCTAATCTGCTTGCTGTTAAAACACAGCGTCAAGAAATCCTCTAGCATTACCAGCATGGATGGTAAAACACAGCGTATGAATCTGCTTGCTGTTAAAACACAACTGTATGAATCTAAATGCTAAAACACAACTGTATGAATCTAAATGCTAAAACACAACTATATGAATCTGCTTGCTATTAAAACACAACTGTATGAATCTGAATGCTAAAACACAACTGTATGAATCTGCTTGTTGTTAAAACACAACTTTATGAATCTGCTTGCTGTTAAAACACAACTGTATGAATCTGAATGCTAAAACACAACTGTATGAATCTGCTTGCTGTTAAAACACAACTGTATGAATCTGAATGCTAAAACACAACTGTATGAATCTGCTTGCTGTTAAAACACAACGTCAAGAACATTCTGGTGGTTTCCAGACATAATTAAAAATCGATACAGACCAGATAGTAGTAAAACACATCGTCAATAAACAGAGATGATATGAACAATATTTTAATGGTGATGATGAACTCGGAGATGGAGAAGTGTTTGATGATGACGAAGACGAAGAAGGAGAAGGGTGCGACATTTAGAAAATCTTGGAGAAACAGTTTCCATAATTTTAGGCATTGTTAGTTAATGAGAGATAAAATTTCAAAAATAAAATAAAATGTCAAATTACACAAGTGCCATTTTAGTTAAAATCCCTCCATGCCACGTGTCACATTCTTATTGCTTCGTAGACTTTCTAGGAAAAACCCACTTTTTAACCAACTCCTACTATATATATATATATATATATATATATAGAGTAGGGTTCGGACGGAAAGTGTGTTTTTCCTAGAAAGTCTAGGAAGCGATCTGGTCCATCTGATTGGTGTGTTTAAGGGTTGAGATTAAATCAATGGCAATCTTGTAATATTTGAGTTTAATTAATTGATTGTTTTAAATGAGTAGGGGCAATTTTGTCAATGGCCGTGTTTTTAATCAATTAGATAACCGCCCAGTTCCTAAATTCAAGCGATTTTCCCTCTCTCTCTCTCCAAACCCATCTTGGAAACCCCAATCCCTTCCAAAAATAACTACAATCATGGAAGAAGATAACTTTAGAAACGATGGAGAGCACCTGATCAAATTAAAACACTTCTCCATCTCCACCATCTACGAGTTCATCATCACCATTCAAATATTGTTCTTATCATCTCCGTTTTCTTGACGATGTGTTTTAACAGCAAGCAAATTAATACAGTTGTGTTTTAGCAGCAAGCAGATTCATACAGTTGTGGTTTAGCATTCAGATTCATACAGATGTGTTTTAACAGCAAGCAGATTCATACAGTTGTGTTTTAGCATCCAGATTCATACAGATGTGTTTTAACAGCAAGCAGATTCATACAGTTGTGTTTTAGCATTCAGATTCATACAGATGTGTTTTAACAGCAAACAGATTCATACAGTTGTGTTTTAACAGCAAGCAGATTCATACAGATGTGTTTTAACAGCAAGCAGATTCATACAGTTGTGTTTTAGCATTCAGATTCATACAGTTGTGTTTTAGCATCCAGATTCATACAGATGTGTTTTAACAGCAAGCAGATTCATACAGTTGTGTTTTAGCATTCAGATTCATACAGTTGTGTTTTAACAGCAAACAGATTCATACAGTTGTGTTTTAACAGCAAGCAGATTATCAGATTCATACAGTTGTGTTTTAACAGCAAACAGATTCATACAGTTGTGTTTTAACAGCAAGCAGATTATCAGATTCATACAGTTGTGTTTTAGCACTCAGATTAATATAGTTGTGTTTTAACAGCAATCAAATTCATACCCTGTGTTTTACCATCTTTATATTGTGGGATCTATAAAAAAAAATTTGGCTTTAGCCCTGTAAACTGTTAAAACACAGCACCAAGAACATGCTGATAAATTCCAGTAATCTTCTGAACAATGGAATATGCGATGTAATGTGACATGGAATTTTAGTTAATGAACACATTGACTTCCAGATTTGAATTCGAAAATAATAAAAATTCCGAAAATCATGAAATTTTAGTTAATGAAGATACATTCCATAAATAAAATTAAAATGTGAAATTACATGATAGCCCTTCTACTTAAAATCCCTCAATGACACATGTCCAATTCTTATTCCTTCCTAGACTTTCTAGGAAAAATAGACTTTCCACCCAACTCCTACCCTATATATATATATAATTACCTTAACATGTTAGAAATCATTTTTTTTATGTTTTAGCGCTTTTCCTTATAAAAATGGATACAAACTATTCCAATAAAAAACATTTTGTAAAAAAAATTAAGCCTTTTTTAACTGTTTTTATATTTTTTAGTTTTTAATTTTTTTATTAAAAATGCTTCTACAAGTATTTATAAGAAAAAGCGCTGATTTTTTTAAAAAAAAATTGATTTTTAAAATGTTAAGTTGAATCTTTAAGAGTGTTCTCCGGTCCCTTACTTTTTTAATGTTTCCCTATGAAACTCACACTGTATATATAGATAGAAAATATGTGTGAATATTAACTCCCTTTTTTAAATTGTTTTGCTTTTTTATAGTTTTATTTATATGCTGGTAATATTAATGTAGTGGAGGAATGATGTAAAAAGAAACTTTTATAAGAATATAAATAATAAATTTTAAATCAATACAAATGTTTTATTTGATATGTGTAATTAATGTTATTTTAAGAGCATATATGTAATTTTACAATTTTAATTAATTAATTGTATGCCTCTAAATTAGATAACTAGTTAAACCTGTAACTCGTTTTTAAAATTTATTTTTTTAAGACAACCTAATTTACGGTGAATGACAATTTTTTGTATAAGTGTCAGATAAAGAGTAGAATAAATTTTGATATGTGTAGGATAAGGTCAGGGGCGGACCTAGGTAGAGCCCTGGATAATTGGGCGCACCCCTTGAAAAAAATTAGTCTATTTAAAGGGTAAAATCTCCATCGTACCCCTTGAAAATTTGGTTAAACCTCTAGTTCGTACCCTTGAAAATATTTTCTGGGTCCGCCACTGGATAAAATGCCAAATAAATTTCTATAGAAAAAATTACACCGTTGGTCCTTGTGGTATCTGTCAAATTTTAATGTCGGATACTAATATTTTTTTGTTGAAAAATCAGGTAATAACGTTTTAATTTATTATAATGTTGAGTACTAAATAAGAGACATTTTAAAGTTGATTGAACTTAAGGTACTATATATATTTGTGTGTGTGTGTGTGTATATATATATATATAGGGTGGGGTTTTAGAGTGAACACTAGTGTATTTGCGAACTGAGTGAACAAATCCTGACCATTGATCTACACACGTGTATGGCTAGGATTAGTTCACTCAGTTCGCAATCTACACTAGTGTTCACTCTTAAATCTAATCCATATATATATATATATATATATAAGAGTATATAAAGAAAAATTAACTGTACGTGTCGTCAAAAGAAACGAAATTATATAAATTTGATGTTAATTAAAAATTAAAAATGAATACTATAAATAAGCATTAGAAAGTTTTGTAAATGAGTAGAATACTAGGGTGTCTTAAAAATGAATTGACCATTCTTTGACATGTGGAGGTAATACATGAAAGAAGGATTTTTTTTTAACAGTAAACAGAATCAACCCCGAGCATTTTTAGGTCACTTATTGAATAAATGAAGTACTTCGAGAGTAACCTGATTCCACCGTCAATTCCGGGGAAACCCGGTAACACACCCGCCCATTGGCATGACAGTGAAATTACCGGTAAAACCCGTTTTGCTCGAGGATCCAACTCAGGTTCCCTGAGTCTTCTATTATTGCCCACTAGTGCCTCACTCTACACCAAATGAGAGTTGAACATGCATCTCTGTAGATAAATGCAAGCCATCCACTTGATTTAGATATCAAATATGAAAGAAGGATCGAGTCATAGAATTAAAGGTTACCATTTGTCAACCAACGAGTTGACGCTCCCCGCGCATTGCGGTGGGTTGTAGATTATGAAACCTTTTGTTATCTCACTATATCAGATGCGCAAAATCTTTTAAGCAAAATGATTTTTATTCAATTTGGTCTACTCCTGGCCTTCACCGCCGCACTAATCATTTGTATGCACCAGTGATTTTTTAGGTTCATGAAAGAAGTCATTATACATTAACAAATAATATTTTGTTAAGATTAAAAAACTAACGTCAAAGAGTTAAATACTCTTAAGATTAAAAAACTAACGTTAAAAAGTTAATACCGCTAACAAAAATTCTTCTCCCGCTTAGAATTAGAAATAAGAATTGGTGATTTTATTTAAGTTTTCTACTTTAAAAGAAGTGAGCTATACATGTCTCATTATCTACACTTTATGTAAATCATATGAATGAACCATAAATTAATTTATTAAGATCTACGATTTAAGTAAATCATATGAATGAAACATAAAATAAAACCATACAGAAGATGAGGATATTATGATTCGAATACACAGTAATATACACACTTTGTATATATTTAGAGGGACATAGAATTGACACTAATATATGCATTCGACTATTCGAGTAACTCAAATGTCTGATTCATACGGCTATTTATAGTTATCGTAATTGAAAGTTATAACCGTTTTTACAATTGCAATGGTTGAGATGGTGGTTGGTGGGCATACATGTTTGCACCGTTTGATATATGACCCACATATAAAACTATATACTAATGTTTTTAGTGACAGAATAATATATAATACCTGTCACTAATAATATGATGGGTGTCACTAATAATATGTTTGATGCCATAAGATTATTTCCAACCACCGCATAAACGTATAACTTAAGTATGTGAAATTCAAATTCTAACCCGCTCCGGAACTCCTGAAGGGTCGATTTCAAGTTTTCAACGTACTCTGCATCCGAATAGTCTGCGTTGTATCTAACAACGATTACTATGTTAAATGTTAATCGCCATTACTATCATAAATTCTTAATGTGACTTGAATCCAAGATCAGAGTTCTTGAATCTCAAATTCATTCAAGAACCTAATTCAGGATACGCATTTGTTTACTACGTTAAATGTTAATCGCGATTCAAGAAGAAAAAAACAATCACGGAAAGGCATGATTGAATCGATTGAAAGGTACTACGCACTATCAAGGAAGATATAAAGGCTGAGAAGAAATAATATGGAAATCATGTAAAAAGACATATGATAAATCAAAGAAACAGAATTTAAAGTATTACCATAAAATTACAAAATGGATATCGTAAAGTTACTGGATGAATTTGTTGATGGGAATTGAAGGAGATGAAATGGATTTTGGAAGTTAAAGAATTTGGAATCCAGCGCAATGCTAACAGAACCCAAAATTTAGATTATTTAGTTACTTGTGAGAATGGATGTTTTTTATGTGTATTGAACAATATATAGTTAATTTTCAAAAGGTGTGCTGGTTAATTTTATGGTTGTATCTATGAAGAGACACATCCCAAGTTGTTTTTTAATGTATAAAATGAAAGGGTGTGAGTAAAATGAATAAAGGGTGTGACTTTTAAACAAATGGGACATAACTCAATTTGCTAATTGTATAAGGGTATAATATACCTCGTTTACCAAGGAGGGTGGAGTTCCTCTACAAAGTGTGTTTTTCCTACAAATTGTAGGAAGTGATCTTGATCATTGGATGAGTGTGTTTGATGGTTGAGATCATTTTGGTAGCATTTTAGTAATATATGTTTCTTAAAAATAGCCTAATTTAATTGAATGAGGGTAGATGTGTCATTTAAGTTGTTTTAAATAAGGAAATAATTTCCAATCATAAACCACCTCCATAATTGTCGCGATTTTCTCTCTCTCCTTCCCTCTCTCTAATCTCCCACTGTCACACCCTGACTTTTGCGGAAGCGTGGGTTTATTTGGTGTGACCTCTTAATACCATAGCAACAATCATAACAATGCTATATGATAAAAAAAAAACACGAGATGTTCATCCATTAATATAGTTTAGAAAATTACCATAACATGCATGTCTTGAAACATCAACCCCAAATTAAGTTACAAATCCTTATTTGTTTAAAACGAGTTCATAAGACTCAACAAAAGACTTTAAATAAAACGAGGTTTAGAGATATGTGACCCTTCCAGGAATAGGTTACACCTCTCAAACCCTAAAACCCTGGATGACATCTTTATTCAACGCAGCTTGAAACACACGCATACCCTTCCAGATCCACTAGTTTCCTGAAATACATGTAATTTGAAAAATCAACAAAAGTTGAGCGAGTTCATGTGTATGTGAGTATGTATAAACCTTTAAAGTGTGTCTGTATGTATAAAAGTCCATGGTATGTAGCAATTAAGGAAAAAGAGATCACCAATGGGTTGCAAAGCCAATGGTATGTGTGAAACGGTGCAGGAAGTACTCAAACCTAGCAAACTTGTCTCCGGGAATAAGACACAGTCACCACATGGGCCACCCTGGTCCGCATGGGTGTGGGCTCGCTACACCCAAATAGATCTATCACTCATGTCCCTCGGTCCTACAATGTGGATTAATGGCCTTAAGTGTTGTACCCACCTTTCACATGATCTAAGCGTCTAAACCCTCCTTAAGCTAACTAAACCATGTATAAAAGCGTCTGTAATTATTGTAACATGTATTCCACCCCCGAAGTATAAAACTGAAAACAGTTAAGAGAAAATGGGGACATGAACTCACAGTAATGCGTCTCCTGTATTGTAATCAAATCTCTGGTCTCGTCAGCAAACACGACTCCCTACAATGTACTAATGTCTATTAGACGATCGGGCCGTGCCTTTGCTTAGTATGAGGGTTTTTTAGTTACGTTACTTGGGTTCCCAAAATTATTCCAAGTTATATCTTCTTGTTAAAATAATAATAATTATTTTAACTTAAGTTTTGTTTTTAGGTTTTGGAATAATAGTTAGGCAACTATTTCGTATCCAAACTTCTCAAGTATTCTATATGCGTATTTCCTTCCCAAGGATGGGGGTATTTATACATGTACATTTGTAGTTTCGAAAAAAAAATATTTTAAGTCCCACTTGGAAAAATATATTTAACTCATTTGTCCAAAATAACTTATTCCCAAAATATATGTATTTTTCCCAAAAATAATATATTTTACTTCTTTAGCTTCCAAAATAATATTTTACCAAAAATATATGTGTAGGAGTATTTTGCGAAATATTTTGTAAGTTACGTCTTTGCGTTTGGTTTCACAATATCAAGCGTATAACTTAAATATTCATTCCGTGGGATTTTTGGTATTATTTTGGAGTTGTGATTCTCCATGGTATTTGTAAGTTATATTATTTTACCCTAAAATAATATAACTAGTTCACAAAATAAACAAGAATTCACACAAGGGTTTTAATATAAAATATATATTCTAGATATATATTTATTCATTTTATTTGTAAAAATCACCCTCCGATACTTGGTATCTTTGTGACAAAAACATGGCGAAGTTTATTTTGAAAACAAAGTTAGAAATATATTTGTAAACACTTGTTAGGAAAATATTTTCTAAGTGTTGAAATTTTAGAAAATTTCGCCAGAGTTTCCTTTGTAAATGGAGGTGCCCATGCTTATTAGCATATCTTTTTCTTTTCGGAAATCATTTAAATCAACCAACAACAAGTTACCAAACAACATTATACTAGTCAAGTGCAAAAACAATGCACTTTACATAACAACATAAACTTGGTTTTTCATAAAAATGCGTAGTAACTCAGTGGGGTGTTTAGTGGGTTTAGTTACCCTCCAAAGTGTGTTTATTTTTGTTAAAATCTCGTTCTCGGGATTTTTAGATGTTCACAACTTGTGAACTTATTTTACAAGAATATCCATTTACAACATTTTCATATCTTACTAGTACTCATATACTTATTTCTTCCAAAAATGTTGTATGAATCATGACTTTTCAAAAATCCGTCTTTTAACTTGGTTTGTCTAGAAGAATCCTTTGTAACCCTCGGGTCCATATGACTATCTACTTACTTAGTTCACTTATTTTTCAAGAAATCCCTTTGTTACCAAGTTTATGTTGAAACATGGAGGTGATTCTTTTATGTAGATCACTAATCACCTCCGAACTTGTTAACTTAAGTTTTTAATCTTACTTTAACAAGTTCAACCATGATGTTAAACATTCTATTACTAGCAATCATCAAATAATCAACAACAACATCAAAACAACTTTATTTTATCAAGAGTTCATCTTATTTCATCAACATGCTAGCTTTATGTGTAAGACTTTTGTCTATGATCTTTTAGTGTTCATGTATTCTCATCATAACATAACTATTAACTACCATAAATATGAAATAAATGAGGATCAAGAAGCTTACTACTAGCTTTTAAGCTAGGGAAGAAACACTAGAGAAAAACGGGTGGATAAAAGCACACGAGGGAGGTCCTTGACGATCCGTGAGCTCCACACTTCGTGATTCACCTTTGTGCACCTTGTAAGAGTCTTGGAATACTTTTATCAAAAAAAAAAAAAAAAAAAAAATTGGTGGTGACAAGGGGGTTCGGCCGAAGCTTTTAATGGAGAGGGGAAATGTTGGTTATTTATAAATCAAACTCTTTTGTCCAATGGATTACATGTCCTCAAGAGTACATACAAGGTCTAATCATGATCTTGTAATTTCCAAGAAGAGATTATTTAGTGATTTAAAAAGATTTGAAAAAAAAAAATCTTGAAGTGTGGGGCCATAGGGACGGTTATATGCATGGGGTAAATTGTAAAGTTTGATGGTAAAATGTTAATTAGTGGGAGTTTAATATTATGTCTAGTGTTTAGTGTGTACCGGGTATTATGTAAGGTGTTATAGTGCTTGGGGACCATAACTAGCTCAGAAAAAAAAATGTAACAATGTTTTTAACAATATTTTTGTGTTCCGGGTAGTGTCCGGTTGTTCGGTTTGGTATTGTTCCGTTAAAGTGCTTAATTAACCCGTAAAGTGTCTTTTATATAGCTTTTTGTGTCACAATTAATTCCCGGCACTTAGGAAAGTATACAGGGCCCTTCTGCCATATTTTTGCAAGTGACTAGCATGTTTAAATGCTGAATTTTATTAATAAATGCAAAATTCTGCACTTAGAGTGGGTTTTAGGCACATTCCGGCACCTAAACTATCACCTAGTGACGCAGTTTTATGGTCCTTACTTCCCTACACACTACCCTAGTGTGATACTTTATTCCTGGCTCATACTGGGCCTCAATATAGTGTTTGTCTATGTGCTGGCATTGTCAACATGTGTCTGAGTTATCCACTCACTGTGCTAATTGTGCTTTGTGCATCAAATTTGTCACTAAAGTCTGTGTGTAATAAACAGGGGCGGACTTAAGAGTAGCCCAAGGTGAGCGGGCGCACCCCCGGGAAAAAAAATTAGTGGTAAGTTTCGTCGAAAATCCCGTCCGCACCCCTTGAAATTTTTCGTCCGCACCCCTTGGAATTTTATGTCCGCACCCCTTATGTAAAAAATGTTATCAATTTATATTTTAAATTTTTTTAGTATACTCTTATTTTTTTTTTTAAAATACTACCTAAATTATATAACTTTTAATACCTAAATAACTAAATAACTAAACCCAAATATCAATACCTTTAACTAGCCCACTACTAAGTCTTAGCCCAATAAACAAACCCAACAAATCAACAATATTTCAAACTAAAATAAAATAAACAAGCCTAAAACTCTTACATATTCTCTCTGCTCTCTGTATCGTCCCTGCACGCACGCCAGCGATCAGAACATCACCGACAACAGTGAACAGTCAGCAGCCGCATACCACCGTAATCAGCCAGCCACTATACCACCGCCGATCGAACACAGGTAAGTTTCTTTGTTATTTATGATGATTTTTGGTTTATTTTTTTTAATGATTTTTTTGATGATTTTTGGTTTATTTTTTGATGATTTTTTGGTTGATTTTTGGTGGGACGGAACCTGTAGCCCACCAAAGATGTTTTTCGGCAATGAAGAATGTGAAGACCGAGTTGCGTAATCGGATTGGCGATGGAACTTAAGTGATAATTGTATATGTTATAATGTTATATACAGAAATAATTGCTTAAGAAAGTAGGTTTAGATGATGTTTTGGATGGATTTCAAAAAAATGAAAACCCGTAGTGCGACATTTTAGTTATGATTGTAACAAGGTTTGACATGTTTTGATGATTATATAAATTTAGTTTGGTGTTCTTTTGTTTTACATGACCCGACCCGACTCGAACCGACCCGATACGAACCGATGTTTTTACTTATATACCTTGGGGCCTAAAATTTTTAAAAATGTTCCGCACCCCCTTGGAAAAATTCATGGGTCCGCCACTGGTAATAAATGGAGTGACAGTATGAATGTGATGCATATGTATGTATGTAACAGAAATCAGAAAGTAGTTTAATCATCAGTTGTAATTAAGCACAGTCATTAAGCATAAATCAATATTAATTAAACGTACGGATTCATGCAAATTTGACAGTTGTTACACTCACATCCGAAAACACCAAATCATATAAAAAATAATGATAAATAAGATCTAGATGTGTTTATTGATAAAACACAAAGTGACGAACTAGTGACTGACTGCTAAAACACAAGGTGACGAATCAGTTACTGGCTGCTAAAACACAACGTAGATGTGTTCATAGAAGTGTGTTTTAGTGATAAAACACAATGTGACGAACTAGATGAAATACAAATTGAATGTAAATATGTTGAAGCGATTATATTATAATCATTAATTCGTATTTAAAATCAAAGAGATATTTAGTTTCCTTAAAATTCTCATTAGTTAGTTTAGGATATAATAAATTCCATAATTAAAATAGTTATCAAATTATTATCATGCCCTTTTGATAAAAATATCTAATTGCCACATGTCACAAGAATATGGCTTCCTACACTTTATAGAAAAAGTTGGCTTTTTAGCCAACTCCTACCCTACCAAGGAAATCAAGTATAAAATTTTTTTCCCGCCAAAACCATTTCGCTATGTCAATATTCCCTCTATTTTTTTCCTACTCTTAAAAAGAAATATATGTCGAATATCCGAACATCTGAGTTCAGGAAAACGATGAAGGTACTTTACATGTTTTATTTTTAGTTCATCCATTTATTATTTTATTATGAGGCAGAAGAAAGTTATAAATACTATAAATAATTACAATTCAACATCATTAGTTTAAATTTCTTTAAAAAATTAATATTAAATTCATTTTTAAAATATATATAGATATATAATAATATAAATATATATAGATATATAATGGAATATCTAATTATTTAGATTATTCAAAATAAAGAAAACAAAGAGTTACAGGTAACTCTATTAGGATATTATATACTATAAATTTGTAACAGTTTTTGACATTGTTGTTTGTACTATGTTTATTGAAGTTTGTATGATAATTTTAAAAAAACCATACTAAATAATAAATAAGCAACACTTTTATTTAAGAAACCATAGAGTTGTTTTTAAGAAACCTTAGTATGAAGGGTTTTTCAAAAAAAAATTGATTTTTCACTTTAATGCCCCATACTTTTCATCTTTTTGCAAGTTTTTCGTTTTATGTTTCGTTCTATATTTTGCAAGTTAACACGCCGCAACGTACGTGCGGGGTTCAACGTTTTTTCGTCAATTTTTTCCGGTTTAACATGCCTGTCGCAACACGTCTATTTTTCCCTCTTTGGCAAGTTCGTCACAACGCACGGGTCTTAGGCCATCTTAGTTATTTTTCTATGTTTTA
Organism: Helianthus tuberosus; assembly: GCA_030545235.1. Lineage (NCBI taxonomy): Eukaryota > Viridiplantae > Streptophyta > Magnoliopsida > Asterales > Asteraceae > Helianthus > Helianthus tuberosus. Next base: position 156,414,273 of record CM060418.1, on the reverse strand, counting down.
CGTTTCGGTATAATTTATTCACATTAACACGCCGCAACGGGCATACGTGGTTCAAAGATTTTACTTTGCTTTTCGTCCGGAGTTATTTTTTTTCTTTTTAATTTATTTTGTTTTTACGAGTTTTATGGTGTTGGTGGTCACCGACAGTGGTGTAGCATTGGTGCAACTTGGCATGGTTTTACGCCCCCGCCGCAACGCGGGGATGGTTTAATACTAGTTATTATTGATTTTTAACAAATAATTACTTTATAATATACTAATAACTATTAACTTTAATTAATATTTTATTTGATGTTCAGAAATAGAGTTAAGTGTCATTTTACGTCTCTATGGTTTGTTCACTTTTGCCATTTAAGTTCAAATTTCAAAATTGTGATGTTTTCCTCCCTCACATTCTTAAAACGTGTCATTTCAGTCTAAAAAGTTAACCACAGTTAAACAATTCAACTAGCTCAAGGATAAAATGGTTATTTCACATATACTTTTTATTTTTTGTTTTTTTAAACTTTGTTTTATTATTATGAAAAAATTAAAGTATGTATACTGTATGTATTAAATATATAAGTCATCTGTCATCTTCCATACCCATCACATTTTCATTCACTCTCTAAATACTTATCAACACCAACACACTATCACCAGTCACCACTCTCGTTTCTCTCTCTACTCTCTCCCTCTCTAAAAACAGTAAAACACCAACCACCACCTTTCACCACCCTCGTTTCTCTCACTACTCTCTCTCTCTCTAAAAACACCCTCCACCACCTTTCATCACCCTCGTTTCTCTCTCTAAAAACACTCATCACCACCTTTCACCACCTTCGTTTCTCTCTCTAAAAACACCCACAACCACCTTTCACCACCATCTCAGACCATCACCACCCTATTTCTCTCTCTACTCTCTCTCTAAAAACACGCACCATCACCAACTCTTACACCACCATCACCACCCTCATTTCTCTCTCTCAAAACACTCACCCCCACCTTTCACCACCATCAACAACATATCAGACCACCTACTGGAATGACTCAAATTAGAATTCCAACAGTATTGGAATTGAAACGCAACTCAAACTGTAACACCCCAAAATTTCGTATGACTTAGAATAATAATTTAATTGTGATGCTTTAATGATAAGGAATGATAAACATAGATTTTTATCATATTGAAAGTTTTATAAGAAATAATGAAATAAAAACCCCTTATGTTTATGGAAGTAATCAAGTTAGTATGGGGAATGGCCATTTTGAACATACTTTAAAAGACAAGGGGCCAATAATGTAAATATGTAAAAAATTTGATAAAAAAAAGAAGTCAGTGTTTTCTTCTGGGCTAGTTCGATCGAACGAGAGAGAGGAATCCAAGGGAAACCCTAGTCTTCAAATTTCTACAAAATTGAAAGGGGAATCAAAGATTAATCGAATGCATGAGCCAGGAACTTTGATTATCTAAGTGTTCTTGACATCTAGTAAGTTTGATTTCATGATTTGGTAATGTTTGATGAAGTGGTTTATGTGTAATTGTGATTTTCTATGAAATCAGACATGAATGTAAGATGATATGAACATGTAGGAGTTGAAATTATGCTTGAATTTATCTATGATGATGAATTAGGGTAAAACCCATTTGTATGTCAAAGGATGATTAAATTTTGTGAAATCCTACATGCTAATTAGAATAATGTTAATGATATTTTGATGAGTAGACGATTTAGAACGATATGTATATGGTTAGGGTTGCAAATGGTAAAGTTGGGAATGCTTATGTTAGTTAATAGATGAACTATGGAAAAATATGCTTTAAGTGCTTGTACTTTATGTTTTGTAAATAGTATGCACGCCATGTGTTCGTTGAAATGCCTTAGAATGATTTAGTTGTGCCTTGACATGAATTCTTGTTAAAATGATGTTATGAAATAGAAATGAATGTATGCTTAGTCGTTTAACGCCATGATGTTAAACGGGTCCACATTTAAATTACCGACATGTAGGAAAAATAATCACGTAAAACGGACTTATAAATTGAAAGATATGCAAGTTTTAAGTTGAATATGGAATAAAACTAGAGCTGGGCGAAATGCAGGATTTTAAAATAATCCTGCTGGAAAACTGACTCCCCCGTGCCACGCGACGAGGTAAAGGAAATGGAGTGCGACACGCGAGAGGTGTCGTGGCCCGCGACGGAGTTAGTGTAGTCTCTCGCGTGCCGCGAGAGACTTAAAAACATCCAAAAAAATTATTTTCATTATTTTGAATAAGGAACTTGTTTTAACCAGTTCCTAAGGCCTTGTAGCCAATGTTTTAAGGTGATTTTGATGATAAAGAATAATGAGGAAAGGTATATATATGAATGGTGAAAAGGAAAATCGTTACGATCAAGGATTATGATCTACACGATACGGCATGATTGTCAAAGACGATAATGTATAAAGTATGCATTGTAAATTGAATGTAATATGCTAACATGAGTTCAAATATGATGAAGAGACGTATGAAAAGAAAATCTAACGAATGAGATAAATGTTTTATGTAGATGGCGGACAATGTAAACGTGAATGATGATGTAGCGGCACAACAAGATGCGATAAACGAAAGAATTGTGGAAGAAGTAAGAAAGGCAATAAAGGCTAGTATGTCACACCCCAACCGTTGGCGGAAACATCGGGATGAGACGAACAAACTGCTAAAAGCATCATAACACTATTGCGACGATATAATTTAAGTCAAATTTCATAAAATACTAAAATGTCATACATCGTTCAAATAAATCAAACATGAAACAATTGTTCAAGCATAATTTATTTTATAGGTGAGTTTCTAGTCCACCCTAATCTTGTTTCTTCAACATCTTGGCTATCAAACTGCAACATGTATTAAAATAAAAATCAACAAATATGCTGGCGAGTATACAAGTTTGATACATAGCATAGTAGAATAAAATGTTTAAATGTGCTAATATCCAACATGAATAAGATGATACAAGTTAACAGTTATGCCGAAACGATGTTACTCTACATGCTCAAACCAAAGTTTCCAACGCAATTAAAGTGCCTATCCAAAGAGTCTAGTGGGATGGTTAACATGTTTAACTTAACAATACCCAAAAGAATAGCGGGCGGGGCGTTACAACCTATAGCGCTATAATTGTTAAGGTAGGCTTGTACGAAGTCAATGATCATATAGTCATGAAGTGTTTACATTAGCATCACATGTATAACAAGAATCAAACATTTCATGTGTAATTTGGATAGAGTATGAATAAATAAAGTTTATCGTGTTTGTGAATTTGAATATGAATACAAGTTGTACCCAAAAGTGTTTAAAATGAAAATAGGATCATGTATACTCACAGTGATTGCGTAAGGAGATTCCTTAAAATAACGCACGAGTAAAGATGGAGCAAAACCCAAAATAACGAACGGGAAGCGATTACCCTATATTTCGAAATATATAATGAACTCGTTAAAATTTGTAGGTTGAACATAGTTCCTGATGTTTTATCGTTTACAAATTAATTACATTTTTAAGTTAGAATATTTATACTAATCCTCTATTTACAGTTGTTGTATCATATAAAGTGATCTCGTTTAATTCGTACATTATTAGATTTTTATTGTTAGATTTAAAAGTGTTTAAAAAAAGAATTAAAACTTAAAAACATTAAAAAAAGAAAAAAAAAACATAAACAGTAAAAAAAAATGCCCAAAGCGGCTGCAACTAGATTCGAACCCGCGACCTTTAATGTCTCAAAGGCAGCAATCAATCACCACAAGACTACGTTTTCTGTTTGTGTTAAACTTATAAGTAAATCAGTTCTCCATAACTTAGTTTTAATAAAAAGGAAAAAAAAAACACAGAGCGGCAGTTATGTAGGAGAACCGGGTCGAACCCGCGACCTCTTCGTCTTCTGCATCAACCTCGGCCGGTTGGGCTGGGGTTTTATTTGTGACAAAACTCGTTTTATTTTATTTTAAACACAGAATTCGCAGTCATCTTCTTCATTAAAAACATGAACATATGTAACTGTGATAAACGAACAGTTATGTGTGTTTCTCTTCCAGCTTATGGTTGATTGTATTTGTGCTTAAAATGAACATTAGGATGAATTTAAATGATGAGTTACAAGAAAAGAAACAATAAAAACACACCGAAACCGCGTCGACGTGTTCACGGTCGTTATTTACCCAACAGAACCAACCCACTGATCTTGTTTGGTTTATGATTAAATTATTTGTACAAGTTTCTAACAGAAAAGAAAACAAGGAACAAGGTTACATATATAGGGAAAAGATCAAATACAAATAATCTTAACATACTAAACATACAAATTGAAGGAAAACTCAAAAAGACATGGTGGCATTTTTGTAATTACCACCAACTATCAAAGTTACTATACAAATGTGAACTCAACCAAAAATACCTAAAAAACACAATTTTTTTTAATATTTTTTTTTTGGGGGGGGGGGGGGGGGGGGGGGGAGGGGGGTTGGGTTTTTTTTAGGTTTTTTAGGTATATTTGTAGAGTAACTTTGATAGTTATTGATACTTACAAAAATGCCACCTTGTCTTTTTGAGTTTTCCTTCAATTTGTATGTTTAGTATGTTAAGATTATTTGTACAAGAACTTTCCCCTACATATATAACACTTGTTATATATAACAGTTATATAACAAAGAACATCTTGAAAACCAAATAGATACATTACATACATTGTTATATGTATAATGTCAGAATGCGGATCAACAGAAAATTAAACGAGAACCAGTGGAATGAGGAAATATATACCGAAACGAAGAACGTGGTTCCGCTGTGGACTTCCGACTCGACTCCGGCGACGTCTCGAACTCCGGCAAGTATGTAAGTTCAGCGAGATGTGTCGTGAGTGTGTGAAGGGTGTAGAACAGAGATGATTATATGGTGTAAAAGCATTTGATTTAAGGTAATCATAATCATTAAAAAGGAATTAATTTTGTTCAAGGGGCTGTTTGGCTGAGCTTTTTAAAATGACTTATTTGCTTATTTGCTTTCTGAAAAGCAAATAAGTCAATAAGCTGTTTTGAAAAGCTCTATTTTAAAGCTTTTCAAAATGGCTTATTGACCTATTTGCTTTTCAGAAAAACAAATAAGCAAATAAGCAAATAAGCTGTTTTGAAAAGCTTAGCCAAACAAGCCCTAAAACTGAAAAGGGGTTGCGGAAAGTTCGGTTCGGTCGTCGGCAAATGAAAGAAACGGCAGGTTGGAGGTTTATTTGATTTTAATGAAGTTTGGTTGATTTTGGCATAAAGGCCCCTAGACTTTTAGAATTCTTGCAATCTGTTTAATGCTTATGATAACATTTTTCTTTTTCTTTTCTTTTTTTTTAAAGTAAACTCCAAGACTAAGAGTTTGGTGTATATATAATCCACAAAATAATCAAAAGAAAGATAAATTCGCTATTTTATTTATTTGCTTAGGATCCGGTTTCCAAGTCGGGTTTCGAGGATTAGGATCCGAATTACTTTATGAACTTTAATCAGTTAATCGAGTAACAAGTACCAATGATTAATAAAGAATCGAGAATCTTGGATAATAATAATTCGTTCAAAACGTGAATTTTGATTATCAGTCGCACACAAGTCTAACATGAATACATGAACATGATTAAAATAATTTTGTTTCCGTTATGATCAATAGTCTCGGATTACAAATTGAAACGAAATAGGCTACAACGAGAGTACAAGTGTCTAAAAAAAAGAAAGTACGACATGACTTGCTAAAATAAGAAAGGTACAAAAATGCGAAGCGTTACTTAGTATTCCTCGACTAGCTCAAGAAGTAGAAGGCCAAGTATTGGGGATAGTTAATACATTAGTGACGTCCAAGGTTGAAGAATTGAAGGAAATGATTAATGAACTACGAACGAATAAAAGCACTCGAAGGTGCACGTATAAGGAATTTATGGCATGTAACACCTTGCCATATAAAGGAGAAATTGACCCGATAGCCTGTCAAAGGTGGATTTCAAGTACCGATGTTGTATTTGTAAGAAGTAGATGCGAAGTGGAGGACCAAGTAATGTTTGCTACGGGTCTCCTCCAACTCCAAGCAAAAGATTGGTGGGACGCGTATTTTAAGGAATTGGGGGATGATAAATGTCACACCACAACCGATGGCGGAAACATCGGAGTGAGACGAAAACGAGATTGCAAGAAACTTCATAACACTATTTGTGACAATAATTAAATAATGGATTTCATTTCATTTCTAAAAGTCGATTACGAAGATTAAAATCAAATACAACAATTTGATATACAATATGTTCAATACAAGAATACAACAAACAAGTACATTAACTTAAGACGTCTAGGTGTGTATCTAAGCATCGTCACTACTTCAAGTTCAAAGTGTCGTGATCCTCAACCTGTAACATGTTTTAAAATAAAGTTCAATGCAAAAGCAAATGCGAGTATGTAAGACCCTTACTCAATTATACAATATTTGATATAAGTTTCGTATAAATACGGGTTTATACGATTACACGTACGTACGAAAATACGATTCCATTAAAACATTTTTAAGATTTAAAACATTTCAACATCTTGTATTTATATCGTCGTTTAAACGTTACGACAAAATATATTGCGGAAGCTTGATTCTTGAACGTGTTCGGTTCTTCGTTGAGCTTGATCGACATCCATCGTAAGTTTAAACACACCTACATTGTAAATTTATCACAAAAGTTAGTATATGAGACCCTAGAACCCGTCTAAACGGACCCGAAAGCTCAAAACCATCAAATCAATAAAGTCACAATTTTGTTTGGAACTCGACCGTAGGCAACGGTCTTCAGACCATAGCTTACGGTTCACTTTTTACATCTCAACCAGTAAGTCTGAACCGTAGGCTACGGTCCAGGAACCGTAGCTTACGGTCTGCCTACAGGTTTTTGCTTGTTTTCCGTTCTTAATACGAAAACCTTCATAACTTTTTATCCGTTTGTCCAATTTACGTGATTCTTTTTCCTACGCGTCCGTAATTTTAATACGGACTCGTTTACCATCTTAATTCATATCAAAAGCTGAATCATAAGCAAAAAGGCTTATAAATTCTTTATGCCATTATTCGACCCATTTCAATTATCTACATATTACTTGTTTATCAGAAATGATTGATTTTAATCCCTTTTTACCCATCCCCGGGCTTGTCAACATTAAAATTTTGCTTCCATTACTTGATTCGCATATGCATCTACATTCACCGGTTCATTTTGTAACTTTCTTACACTAAAACCAACATTTAACTTCCTAATTTATTTTGACCCGCTTAGAGGACTTTTAAGCATTTAAGCATCAAACTCGTTCTTTTCTTTTCGCGCTTCACATTCTCATATTAATTAATTACTTATCTTCCACCACAACTATTTGTGGTGGATTTAACATAAGGAACCAAAATCCCAATTTTCACCCTTCGATTAGTCGTTTACGCAAATGACCCATTTTCAGGCATTCGACCCACGAATGTTTATGCCTATAGCTTTTATACGTACCTAAGGACTTCAAAATCAATATACAATTCCCTAAACAACCTATGAGGGTCGTTTGCCTAATTTACCCATCAAGGGCGCTTTGGTCAACTTAATCCCCCATTTTACAACGAAGGACTTCTGCTACTTATTTGACCAAAATTGTACGTTTAACTATAATCATATTTATACGTACCTGGCTCGGGTCAACGTATTGACCCGTTTTTGTACCTTGTCTCAAAATTGCTAATCCATAGTATCTCTAATTTGTAAGCCGTCTTATCCTGTGAGCGTATGACTCAACAAACGCATATTAGTCGTTAATTGTCAAATGGTATCAACAATACCATTTGACCAGTTTGGTCTAAACGACCATATATTTTGTGCTTACAATCTCATGGTATTTATTTACCATTTCATTAAGTATCTCATTTCGGATCTTTCCTTTTTACCAATTTGTTTAGGTTTCGCAAATTCGTTTCTTACGTGTGTACCCAACATGGCTTACGCCATTTGGTGTCGTTTTAAATTTGACTTTGATTCATTTATTCTCGACTAAATCACCGTTCTACACTTTTTATTCGTTTAGGCTTACTTGTAAGTAGCCGTTCAAAAACTCATTTTTTTACAATTAGCTTTTCCTGGCTAATTTACCGTTTTACCTCTTTTTACCATTAAACATGGTTTTTATCTTTTGTATTAGTTCCGACCCGTGTTATTCCGTGTCAGAAACCATATCTATAATATTATCTTTATTGTATTTGCAACTTATAGAATAACCACATATTCTACAAAAAAAGGTGTAAGTTTCACTTACCTTGCATCCGGTTATGCTCTTTTCCTTCACACTTGATTCGTTTGACCCGCTTCCTTTTCAAGCCTCCACCTAGCTTGTCAAGCGTCAACCTATCATCATAATTCGTAAGACGGTTAGATTAGTCATCATTAATTATGACTATTCCATCTTACGGATTTACATCAAAATTTACCATTTGATTTCATTTTGGTCAGTTTGACTTTTAAAGGTCAAACTGCCTATTAGCATAAGTGATTATATTATAAAACTCGATAATTCATTTAAGCACTTTGTCAAGTATCCCATAGGCATTATTCTTACGCCATCGTTTTAACCACTTTTCAAGTCTAAGTTCATGCTATTATTAACACCAATTTAACTTAGCTCTCGATTATCAAAGCTAATTATTCATTTGTTAAGCAAGAACTAAAGGTTTCCATCTACATGTAAAACCCGTTTCATCATAGCATTAGACATTCATCCGAACATCTAATATAATCAAGTTCTACATATTAATTTGTAGACATCATGATTCCAATCACCTATTTATATGAACAAAATCACTAATTTCATCATAAAATGCAAAAACCTATTTCAAGTCATATATGAGCATTCACTCGAACTTATAAATTGTTCAAGTATTTTTCTCCAACCATCAAATATGATGATTCTAAGCACATGCATTTCATCATCTTTACTATTTAGTCAAAAGCCCATTTAGCTCATACTTGGTTAATTGACTAATCACTAGTTTATGGCATAATTCTACAAGTTTCCATCTAGTGTTTGTTCCAACATATTGATTCAACCCAATATCACTCATATATACAACATTCATCACAGAAATTTCGATTTTGGTGTTCGTCATAAATTCAAAGCATCACCAAATTACAAAATTTGACATACCTTGTGATCTCCTAGCTTAGGTGATCACGAATTTAGTTAAAGCCCCAATTATTAGCTTGATTTCCCCTTTGATTTTGAGCAATTTTGATGAGTTTAGGGTTTGAAAGGAGGAACCCTCTCCCGCTCTGTGGAAATGTCGACCAAACACACTCTTGTATGTGTGTTTTGGTTTTTGATTTGTATTAATAAAAACATTTTTGATGTTCTCCCCTTTTAGTCCCTCAAGATTTCAAGTTTTATAAAGGTTTAACTAATCCATGTTTCCATTATTATTTTAACCACACTTTACCAACTAGGTTGATATTCCTAGTTTCTTAGTAGTTTCGGGGAAGTCATAGCCTGTTTTATTTTTAAGTCCCGTTAACTCGGGCTTCTTATAAACTTTGTTTTCTCAAAGCGTTTATTCTTCTTTTTGATTAATATAGGATTGTTTATTTAAATCTTAATATTCACCGGGTTAATTTTACCACTAACGGTATTTTACCCGTTCATTATTATTAACGTGGTTTGGCTATTAAACCCGTTTTCAAGGTGTTACAAGTCTACCCCCTTAAAGAGGTTTCGTCCTCGAAACCTTTCTTACATAATTCCCACAGATTCCACGTTAACCCTGAAATGATAAGCTCTTCTATTAAGTTATAATTACTATGTTGACCTTAAAAGGTCTTTACGACTAGACTTACTAGTCACCGGCTGCTTTATACACCGTTACTCGGTATACCATATTTCCTTTCCGGCCTTATTTGAGTTTATGACCTCCTATCCCGTAACTCACGTTACTACGTGATTATACTCTATATCACTTCTTGTGACCGTGCTCACATTGCATTCACGTCATGTTTAACTTTATATAAACTTTTCATTATCAAAATCTTCTTTCGAACATATCGTCTTACACCTATCAGTGTTAAGACCTACATGATCTAATATCAACCATTTTCTAATTTCTCTCATAATATTCATATTCGTTAAAACGTTGTTTCTTACTAAAACTGAATTTTAGTTTAACGTTTTCTCTTTAACTTATGTCAATCACTTATATCGAGGAATTACCGACCAAGAATTTATTCCTTCCGGTTATTATTTTATGCGGGAGTTGTAAATAGTTCCCGTGCTTTACCCAAGTGACCCGTAGGTTCTTTCACTTAGCCTCGTAGGTTGTTTCTATAGGCCTTCACCCCTTTTTGATGAGGCCCTTATAGTTCATTTCTTTTTATTCGTGACCCGAGGGTCATTCGGTCTCGTAGACCTTCACACTGCTTACTACCAAAGGTTTTGGTGATCTCGTACATCATCCCCTTACTTACTTTGTTCTAAATATATATATATACTTTCGGTGTCAAGGCTCCGTTTTTAAGTTTGGTAATCAATCATTTTCATTCTTGAATTTTATTGACTTTGACCGTAGTCTAAGGGTACATTCGTTTTCTTTTGGACTAATCTTCCGACTCTATGACTTCTTACGTCATTTACACGTCGGTTTATTCTACGCTTACCATTACCTGTAAAACCCGTTTAGGATCCTTCAATGATATCAGACTCTAACTTGTGAAGGTGGGGAATACAAGCACAAGCCAATTCAAGAACAATATAATGAAACAATAATATAATCAAAACACAAACCGGAAATCTTGCATTCAATGATGACCAAAGACTGATACAAGATCCCTATGGAGTTCTCGGCTCCTTTCTTAGTCGCAACCAACGATCAACCTCAACCAAGCGGTTGAGGTTTGCTTAAATGCAAACCAAAATGGACTTTAACCTAGGCCCAAGCGACTACTAGCTAAACAACCCAACCCATACATAATTCGACCCAACACATTTACTAAACAATTACAAAATCAATCCCTTAACTAAGTAATCCTTCATGAATAAACCTTCAGGTTCCAACAATCTCCCCCTAGGTTTATGCATGGAGGTTCTTCTAACTTCGACTGTCATGATCACCACTCGCACTATCTTTGTAGCCATCAAAACCCTTTCGATTGATATGCAGAACCGAAGCAACAGCAGTAGTCCAACCTTTTGCTATTTCTTCATATTTTTTTGTAGCTCTAATCTGATTACGAGCTAAAACTTCTAAGTCTTCATAAGCAAGATTCAACAAATCGATTTGATCCACCAAACGAAAACTCACTTCATCATCACAAACAATAACTGCCTGTCCTAGACGCTCATCATAAGTCCAGAAGTGTAAAGACTTCAAAGCACCTTTCGAAATCTTTTTCACCAACGGAATTGTCTTTTCTTTGTCAGTTACAGGCCAGTGCACAATCTTCATACGCTTGTTTGTGTATGGATCTCTAATGCCTTTAGCTGGTTTAACAATGGACTCTGCCGTACGCATTGAAGGAAAACCCTTAAGAACCTCCCTCTTCAATCTCTCGAAAAACATATATCCAGCACCTCCAGGCTTATCATCCACATAAGGTGCTTTAGACAAATTTGTCAAATCCACCTTAGTGAAAGACTGAAACTGGCCTGGATGTTTGTACCACTCGACAGGACCAACTGATCATAGAGAGTTTCACCAACATCCATTAAGTGGTGAGTTGCATGAGCATCATCATCATCTGGATTTAGATTCCGATTCTTTAAAATTACAAACTCTCTTTTCTTCTTAATTCTTTATGCCTTCTCTTTATCTGCAACAGGATCAATAACTCTTTTAAAATATTGTTCCATAGCAGCACTTCTTTCAGCATCATCCTTTTCAAAGGCTTTTCTTCTGTTTTCAACATCAGTTGGATCAGAGAACTCTTGTCCAAATTTCTTCTCCAACTTCCCACGCAAATCATAAACCATATTGAACAACAAACTAACATCTCCTTGAAGCTGCACAATCTGTTGATCTTTCTTCACAATAGTATCTTCAAGTTGGATAATCTTTGCATCTTTATGAATCGAATCTTGCTCAAGTACAACCATTCGTTTCTTCATATCTCTCATGCTAATAAAATCCTCTTCATCACTAGAATCATCATCAAATGGCATTCTAAATGGCTCTTCAGGTCTCTTACCACTTGAACTACTAGGCACATCAAGAGCAATTCTAGAAGGACCTTCAGATTCAGAAATACCAAGTGGCATAGTATCAACAATAGGATCTATATCAACATTTGTAACCTGAACATCGGCAGCAGTGGTCTCCAAAGCATTTCCTTGAGTGTCAGTGTTGAACTCAAAGACATCTTCAGTAGTGGTGGTGGTATCAGCAACACTTCTCTTAAAATCGAAATCATATAAACCGTCATCATCTTCAGCAATATTCATGGATTGATCTTTGTTTTGCTCAACATACATTCCGAGTCGAGGATCCCTCCTTTTCCGCTTCAATGGCATGGAATCAGAATCCTTTGGGTTTTCACTAGACTCTTCACTTGATACCGAAAGATCAGAAGGAGGATTTCCCATCTTATCAGTTACAGATTTTAATAGCAAAGCCAAACTTTCAGCAGTAATCACAGGCGGAACAACAGAAACAGCAGTATCAACTCCAGCTTCAGGAGGAAGCTCTTCATCTTCCCCAGAACACATAATCTCAATACCTTCATCGTCAGAGTCAAACGTTAAAATCTCTGTCTCAAGCTCATTTTCAATACCCATTTGAATATCATGTTCTTCAGCAACTATTGCATTTGCAGGCGCATCATTCACTGGAACAGGTTGCACAATGACTGGATTAGCAACAACATCTTCAGTCTCTGCAAATTGACCAAATTTTTCTAATTCAATTAATCCTTCAATTTTTTTTTCAGTACCCTTCTTCGGAGTGAGAGCACCAAAACAAGCTGGACCCATAGGCTTCAACTCCAATGTGTTACCAGATCTCTCCAACTCTGGATAATGAGCATTAAAAATCATTTGCAAAAACCTTGGATACATGAGAAACTTGTCTTTTCTAACTCCAAACACATTCCTCTTCATCGCTTCCAAAATATACTTTGAATAATTGAAAGGCTCATTTGTTATCACACATACAAAAGCAGCAGACTGAGTAATGTTCAACTGATCTGTGCCTCCTCTGTTCTCTGTCATGCACAAAACAAACATGTGCAACAAAAGACGCCAATATGGATGCACAAACTTCTTAACCAGAGGTGGATACTTCCCTTCATAACTCAATCTTGGCAATATCGCTTCAACTGTACCAGCAGGAAGTTCAATTGAATCTGTTTCTTGATCATTGAACTGTAAAACTTCTCGAATCATCTGTTCTGTCACAGTAACACCTTTCTTTTGAACTTCAGACACAATAACTCCCTTTCCTTCAACAACTTCAATTTTCGCATTTTTCCAAAACTCTTGAATAAGATTTTCGTAGATAATTGGATTTTCTCGTAGTGCGTGAACTATACGACAGCTGTTGAGACCTTTCATCAATGAAGTGTACAACTTCTTGTGTTTCTCCGGAGGGGGTGCTAAATATCCCGCTTGATTATGTGTTGAGATAAATTTCAAGTCCATATGTGCATAAAACACAAATTTATTAGAAATTTCAAACTTTAAAATCAGCAGGCAAAATCAAACAACAGCATCATGACCCAGATAACAACAATTTAGACTTAAAAACTGATACTGTTGACTCGAGACCACAAGTCGAGACCATGAGTTCTCGAGTCGAGACCATGAGCTATAGAGTCGCGACCATCTGTCAAGACTAAGAGATCTCGAGTCGAGACCATGAGTCGAGACTAAGAGATCTCGAGTCGAGACCATGAGTTGAGATCTTGAGATTACGACTCGTAACCACTGGTCTCGAGTCCCTATGTTATTTGAGTCGAGACCCCCACAAACAACTTTATCTTTTCAGCTTTTTGGATCAAAATCTCAAAACATCCTTTGATTTATTTGAAGACCAATATATATTCAAAATTAGGGTTCTTGGTCATCTTCAAATCTTCATCAGATCTTCATCAGATCTTCATATTATCTGCAAAACTTCAAACACAACATCATCATACCTTAATAAACAGTGAATCGAGACTAGAAACACAGAATATGATGACTCAAAACAGGAGAATCACGTCGGAATCAAATCGGAAACACAATATCAGAAAATCACGCCGGAACTTTGAGAGAATATCAGAGGGTCTCGAGTAAAAAGTGAGGTCTCAACTCGAGACCTGTGATTTATACTCCAAACCTAAATGATCTGGGCCGGACCTTTGACATTTGGGCCATGACCAACTTTTAAACTTAACCAACTTAAAGGATTTCGTTTGATTAATTAATTAATAATAAAATCCCTTTAATAAATCAGTTTTAATTCTAACAATCCACTTATACCTTCTGAGCATAATTTATAAAAACAAAACCTAAAACAAAAATAAATAATAGAAACTATTATTTACAAAAATAAAATAGGAAATTTATAAAATTGCTCAGGGATCAAATCACGAGGTTTCGGGCTTGACATCACTTATTAACACTGATCTACTACCGAATGATCTAGATGATTGCCAGTATATTTGTCCACCTAAACTCATCTCCTTAGACCTTTTCCATACAACTGCCTGTAACAAATTTTATCATGTTTTGATTTCTTAACAATGAACACCCAAATAAATACTAATCAAATCTCGGAATTACAGACAACACACCCTATCATGTAAGTAGCTTCCCTACCACATATTTCACAAGTCCAATCCAGATCTCTGAAATCTTAACTGGGAATAGATTGAGAAGAGAACAGAATAGATCTTAAGCAAAGATGGTATAATGTACAAGATCAAATGAGTTTTTCTCAATTTGATATAGGTTTCTAGGGTTTCTTTTGGGCACTTGAGGGCCTCTTTCGGGTGTTTAATTGATCTACAGAGCGACAATGTACAGCTAGGTCAGCATGTATCTGGATGCAGCAGAAGCTGACGTTGCCTAGCACCTCCAGGTCAGCATATATCTGGATGCAGCAAAGGAGATACACGACTTTTTCAGAGAAGATTTCAGAGTCAGACCAAAATTGTGTGTATCGGGACAACATACATACATTCAAATAGAAATGAGCTAATTCCAAGTGATTTTCTTTCCTGAGGTCATGTACTATTTTAGTTCTGAACAGAAACAGCCAATGTTTCCAGCCTAAAGGATAGAGCCTACCAACACATCATACTAGAGTCAAACTATTTCGATACTGGTCTTACATGAGTCAGCCCTCGACCATAATGTGAAAATTCATTTCATTTCCCAGTCATGCAACACCTCTTTTTGAAATTTTCTATTTTTTAATGTTTTTGAATTTTTGAATTTTTTAATGTTTTTGTATTTTTCAAAATTTCTCCCCCTAAATTTGAGCATAAATAAAAACTACCTAAGAATAGAAAACTTTATGAACAAATTTACCTACAAAAAACAAAAACATGCTCAGTCAGTAAAGCAGATCATTTTCAGAAAATCCACAAGCACTTGAAATTTCGAACTGCTGACAGGTTTGGTGAACAAATCGGCAGCATTTGCATCAGTGTCGATTTGCTCAAGTTTAATAAGACCTCTGTCGAAGCAATCTCGAATAAAATGAACTTTTATGTCTATGTGCTTGGTTTTGGAGTGAAAAACAGGATTTCTAACAATTTGTATTGCAGCATCATTATCGCAGTAAATAGTAGTGTTGAGATAAGTCAAACCGTAGTCCTGCAATTGATGTTGCATCCACACCACTTGAGAGCAAGATGCAGAGGCAGCAACATACTCAGCTTCAGCTGTAGATATCGCTACCGTTTGTTGTTTCTTGCATTGCCAAGATATGAGCCTGTCGCCCAGAAATTGACATCCCGCTGATGTAGATTTCCTGTCACTGTCAGTACCTCCAAAGTTGCTGTTAGAAAACGCAAACAAATCAAAATTGGAATCCCTCGGATACCATAGACCAAACCGTGGTCGGCCTTTAAGGTACCGAAAGATTCTTTTAACAGCAATAAGATGAGAAGTTTTAGGATTAGCCTGATATCTTGCACAGTTGCAGACAGCAAACATAATATCTGGTCGGCTAGCTGTCAGATACATCAACGACCCGATCATAGACCTATACTGACGTTGATCCACGGGAGATCCTTCTTCATCTTCAGTCAATAACGGTCTCTCCGCCATTGGTGTCTCAGCTGGTTTCGCGTCTGAAAAGTTGAATTTTGCTAACACGTCATCCACATACTTCCCTTGATGGATAAGAATCCCTTGAGAATTCTGCTTGACTTGTAAACCCAAAAACAGTGTCATTTCCCCAAGAGCACTCATTTCAAATTTCTTCTTCATAACTCTCTCAAACTCCTTGCAAAGCTCCTCACTTGTAGACCCGAAAATAATATCATCGACATAGATTTAAACTAAGATCTGATCCTTGCCCACTTTCTTGATAAACAGAGTCTGGTCTATCGTGCCACGTGTGTACCCATGAGCCAGAAGATGTTCAGTTAGTGTGGCATACCAAGCTCGTGGTGCTTGGGGTAATCCATACAATGCCTTGTCTAGCTTGTAGGCATATTCTAGATGATCTGGATGCACGAAACCTGGTGGCTGCTCAACAAAGATTTCTTCCTTCACATCTCCATATAGAAACGCTGTCTTGACGTCCATCTGATATACAATGAACCCCATATATGATGCGTAAGCTAAGAAGATCCGGATGGCTTCAAGTCGGGCAACCGGAGCATATACTTCATCATAATCCAGACCTTCTATTTGTCGAAATCCCTGAACTACCAACCTTGCTTTATTTCGAACAATAACTCCTGCAGAATCTTGCTTGTTTCGAAATACCCATCAAGTTCCAAGTTTGCGCTTTCCCTTTGGCAACTTGACAAGTTTCCATACTCCAAGCTTCTCAAACTGGTTCAGCTCTTCATGCATAGCATCTACCCAGCCTGGTTCCTGCAAAGCTATATCAACAGTTTTAGGTTCGATTTGAGAAATGTAGCAAGAATATAAGCAAGTATTGATGGTTCCCGATTGGCTCCTGGTTAAAACTCCTGCATTTACAGGACCAATCACATTCTCTATAGGATGATTTCGTTGAACACTTGTGGGTATTGCCAGGTCAGGTACGGTCTCGTCTTCAGTGGTGGTGTTGCTAGACTCCCCCTCATTAGATGCTGCAGTATTATGAACGAATGGAGTGGTAACAATGCAATCTTCAGGAATGGGTTCAGGAAATAGTGCAGATCCGGAACCATTAGATGCAGAACCACTAGTTGAAGCACCTTCAGGGGATTGATGGGACGTTTGCTGACACGTAGGATGCTGCGTAAACACCATTCCCGGTGGATCAATGGTATGATGTCTGATGCTTCCTTCTGTCTGTTCTTCTTCTTCAGTGTCCTCAAAAGACAGTGGTTGTTTTAGAATAGACACACCTGCATCTGAAAAATCACTTGACAAAATGTTAAATGACTTAAACAATTCAGAATAATCGTATAACCAATCTGGTCCGACTCTAGCATCCGTAGCGTTTTCTTCAAGCCACTCAATGTTGCACGACTCGACGACCTTTTTAGTTACTTTGTTGTATACCCTATAGGCAGAGCCTTTAGCATATCCAACAAAGAAACATTCGTCCCCTTTGACCTCAAACTTTCCATTAGAGTCCATGAGTAATAATACACAAGGACATCCAAAGATACGAAAGTGTGAAACCGAAGGTTTGCGTCCTTCCAGAATCTCATAAGGAGTTTTCATATGACGTTTATTTACTAAAGCATGATTCTGGACATAACAAGCCGTGCTAACAGCTTCGGCCCAAAAGAAACTAGGAAGCTTCGAGTCAGCCAGCATAGTTCGTGCAGCCTCAATAAGAGTACGATTTCTTCTTTCAGCTACTCCATTTTGTTGAGGAGTTCGTGGTGCACTATACTGACGATCAATTCCCTTTTCTGTGCAGAATATGTCTAAAGTGACGTTCTTAAATTCTGTCCCATTATCAGATCGAATAACCTTCACCTTGGCACTCGCTTGATTTTCAGCCAGAGTGATGAATTGTTTCACTAAGACTGCAGTTTCATTTTTGTGACTGAGAAAATATACCCAGGTGTAGCGAGAATAATCATCGACTATTACAAGACAATAAGCTTTCTTGCCAATACTTAGCACATTCACTGGACCAAAAAGGTCCATGTGAAGTAATTCAAGTACGGCCTTTGTCGAGGGTGCAGGTTTTGCCTTATGAGGTTTTCGATGAGCTTTCCCTTTTGCACAAGCAACACACTTTTCGACCAACATGAAATCTTTTATTGGAAGATCACGTACTAGTTGACCTTTAGCCAGAAGATTCAAGTTCTTCATGTTCACATGCCCAAGGCGTCGATGCCACAGTAGACCATCATGTTCTGAAATCTTCGAGAATAGGCAAGTAATTTCTTCACACGGTTTCTTGTTCATATCAATTACATAAGCGTTTCCTCGTCTCTCTGCTGACATTAAAAACCAGTCTTCTGGAATGACAATCCCAGGTTTAAGAACATGACATCCTTTCTTTGTAAAGTGAACTGAATTCCCTCGATCACAAATCTGAGAAATGCTCAACAGATTGTGTTTCAGTTCTGGAACATAATTAACATTTTCGAAGCTTAAAACGCCGTTTCGTACTGTTCCTTTCAACGTGATTCTGCCTGAATCTCCTCCCGCAAATGAGACATATCCACCATTAAATTCTTTGACATTTACCAGTTGGGATAAGTCTCCTGTCATGTGCCTGGAACAGCCACTATCCATGTACCAGAGGCGCACGGTAGTCCTCCACAGCTGTTCCTGCACGATTAGCGGGATTAGTTAGATTTAGGAACCCAGCCCATAGTGGATCTGGGTTTTCCTTGTGCATCAATATAAGTCACTCTCTGCCACACTAAATTGTCTTTATTTAAAAACTTCGAAGTATTTTGAAAGACAGAGTTTCGATGACATGTATGAGATGGATTGGATTGCTTGGCCTTAGCTTTAGGTTTCCAATGCTTGTTTGACCAGTTAGAATTGTAATTACCAAAAGCATTATGTTGATATCTTCGAAAATCATTTTGGTGATTTTGAACTTTGCATTTGGCTGCATTCCAATCCTGATCAGAAGGTTTAGTCTTGCGATAGTTGTTTTTCATTGTCTTAGTCTTTTCAGTCGTCATTGACTCTGAACAACGATATCGGTTAGACATGACCTTCTGATCTTGCATGGACTTTCTCTTGTACGATGCCCTTGGGAGTTGAACACAATTTCTGGCAATGTGACCCGCGATGCCATAGTTAAAACATGTTTGACGCTTCAATTTGTGAATATTTTGAAAGTTTTTACACGATTTGCTTGGTTTTAAATGATTTGGCGTTTTAGTTTTCTAAACATGTTGTGCTTGTGGTTGTTCTGAGCATTTTGGTGGCTTTTCTTCTAATGACTCCTCACTTTTCTCAATTCTCTTTTCTTCATTACTTAATTCCGGTTCAGTCTTTGAACATGTAGAAGTTTCATCAATATGCGTTTTCTCAATGCATTTATCATGTGAGACTAATTCAGGTTCATTATTTGAACATGCAGAAGTTTCATCCATATGTGTTTTCTCAATGCATGTATCATGTGAAACTAATTCAGGTTCATTATTTGAACATGCAGAAGTTTCATCCATATGCATTTCCTCAACGCATTTATCATGTGAAACTGATTCAGGTTCAATTTCAACTACAGTTTCCAATGGGGTCCCACTAGATTCAACATTAGGGACACCCACTGAGACAGATTCAGAAGAAGAATCAGGATACTCTTGATTTTCTTGAGAAGTCGTTTCAGTGGTTTCACTGAATGCGTCCTGGGGGACCTCACCTGTAACACTGTCATTAACTGAAACATTAGAAACATCACAATCACACACATTAGCTGAAAAACAATCATCACCACACTTATTGTTCAAATTTTCAACACAAACATCATCAGTTTTGCCCAAAACAACAGGCTGACAAGACGAAACATAAGCAGAAAATGACGCAAATAAAGAACGACCAAAAGCAATGTCAGATTCAGTTTGTTCAAAATAAGGTTCAGAAATATTTGAAATAACGACTGGTTCACTCCCATGAACATCTTCACATTTTACTTCAGAAAAATCATCTGCACATGAAGACGAAACGTTAGGATCAATTGAGCCTTTGGAAACGAAATGCAATGGAGAAGACTTCTGTTTCTCAACTGGTCTGTCATTAGATGACGACTTGTTGTTTTTAGAACCATAAGTCATTTTACTCTCATTCATCATCTCCTCCTCAGTCATCGGCATATAAGTATAATGATCATTGTATGGAGGATGAGTCTGATTATAACCCAAACCACGCCCTTTCTTTTCTTTATACGCAAGCTGTTGATCACACAATTTTTTTACTAATTTACTGGAAGAATCAAATTTCTTAATATTAAGCTCATTAATTTGATATCTGTCTCTGATATCTTCCAGTTCCTTAGTTACAGTGCACAGTTTTTCCTGAACGTATAAGAGTTGAGATGATTTTACACTTACATCATCCTTGAGTTTGATGATGTCTTTTCGCTGAGCTTCGATCTTTTCTTTGTAAAGTTTTTCATTTTTCGATAAAGTAAAGTTTTTATTTTTCATGTCTTGATAATCTTGAATTAGCTCAGCGTTGTGCATTCTATAAACTTCAACTCTTTCTCTACATTCAGGAGTACAGAAAGCAGAAAGTACCTCTTCTTTGGTTAGACCTTTAACTGGAGCTAAAAGAATCTGAGTCATGAAAGCAAAGTTTTCAGCTGAAGCCTCCTCCTCTTGTGCAGATACTTGATCATTTGAGGTCATAAAATCAATATTATTTGAAGCAACTTGATTTTCTGGAGCAGAAATGTTCAGACGCTCAATTTCTGAATTCCAATCAAAGTTGATGTTGGGCTGAACCACCAGGGCTTGAGCTAATCCTTGTGGCTGAGGACTTCCAGTAGCAGCAGCATCTGTTATACTAGCAGTGGTCACAAGAGCTCTTTCTCGATTAGGTGTTACGGGCTGTGCAGGAGTTTGTTCTCTATTTATCAGTGGTTTTGTGCAATTTCGAGCATAGTGCCCTTCCTCATGACAATTGTAACAGCGCAAGTTAAAAGGCACCTTAGTAGCTCCATTCCAAGAGGTGCCCCACCTGTTTTTACCTGTTCTTTTAACAAACTTTTGTGCCCTGAAAGCAGCCATTGCCATCTGCCAGGTGATGTCCATTTCTTCAACGTCATCAGGATGGATCTGAAGTAGGTCATCGCCACACCATTTTGGAGGATCCATTTTTCCTGCAACGAAGGCGTTCAAACAGTTTATAACGGAGGCTGCGATATCCAAATTTTCTTTTGACTGTTGTGTGAAGAAAGCTATCATCTCATTTTTCGCAGTGGAGGCGGAAGTAGCAGTGGAAGTTTTCACAGCAGAAGCGGAAGCAGTAGTAGAAGATGATGGAGCAGCTTGTGCAGGAGACCCAGAGTAATAAATATTAGCTGAACTAGGAGCCGCCTTAGTAGATGCAGCATTGCTAAACATTTGAAATCCTCCTTGAGACAAGAGGGCTGCATTGTTATTGTTTGACGAGGACGGAGCAATAGTGAATCCTGCAGCTAGCATGCTGTTTTTATGATTGGTTTCTCTTTGCTTATCATCCAGTTCACATGCTTTGATATGGGAAATCATTTCAGACAAACTGCACCTAGCGAGATCCTTTGTTTTCTTGATCATTGCAACATGATGATCCCAGCTTTTTGGTAGTGCATTCAAAAGTTGCCTATTTGTTGAAGCATTTGATGTATGAATTTCTTCCATCTGCATTTGAGTGACCAGTTTGACAAATCTCTGAAGTTGGTTATCAACGGTTTCCCCATAGATGTGATTGAAATTATTGAAGCTTTATCTGAGCAAGTTCCTTCGGCTTTCCTTCATATCTTCATTTCCCTCGTAAACATCGATCAATGATTCCCATAGTTCCTTGGCAGATTTGCAAGCGCGAAAGCCAATAGCTATATCTGGGCCCAATCCCATGGTCAGATAGGACAATGCTCTTTCATCTTCTTCAATTATACTGAAATCCTCTTCAGTATATTCACTCTTGGCTTTCTTAACTTTTAAACCCGGTTCAGTAGGACTGTCTGTCATTATCTCCCTTGGACCTCTCATGATGCTTCTCCAAATTTTTGAATCCTTGACCTTCACATGTTGTTCAAAGCGCCATTTCCATTCTGGGAAATCATTTGCATCGGTTAACCTTGGAATGCGTGTAGTGGTTCCAACCTTTGAGTCCAGTTCTTGTTGTTTGTTAAGGGCAGCCAAATCAATGTTATTTGTCGACATATTTAATTAATCAACCAATTAATTAATTAATTTTTTTAAGTCCAAAAGTGTCAACAGTTCAAAGTCCAAATCCAAGTAACGTTGCAAAGTGACGTTGCGAGTCGAGACTATAATTGCCAGTCGAGACCAAGAAGCAGACAACTCGAGACCGTAGTTAGTTGCGAGTCGAGACTAAATCCACACAAGTCGAGACAGCGATAGTTGCGAGTCGAGACCGGAACAGGACAAGTCGAGACAGTTGATGGTTGCGAGTCGAGACCGGAACAGGACAAGCCGAGACTGCTGATGGTTGCGAGTCGAGACCGGAACAGGACAAGCCGAGACTGCTGATGGTTGCGAGTCGAGACCTGCAAAACAGTTATGAGATAAAAGCTGTTGACTCGTAATCCCTGATTTTCAGCACTTTTCAAAAAATTCAAAGATATCGTAATCTTTGAATTTTCTTTGATCACCAACTCCCGAGAAATCAGCTAACAGTTTTTCTGAAATCACACAAACCAAAATCAGTGATATCTTTCAATAATTTCACCAAGAACAGTTTGAAGATTCAATAATTTTCACTGCAAAACAAACACCAAAAACTGGATTAGTAGCAAAGGATGTTCTTGAATCCGAGTGATATCAAAACCGAACCAAGATTGGTTTCTTGGCTCTGATACCAATTGTAAAACCCGTTTAGGATCCTTCAATGATATCAGACTCTAACTTGTGAAGGTGCGGAATACAATCACAAGCCAATTCAAGAACAATATAATGAAACAATAATATAATCAAAACACAAACCGGAAATCTTGCATTCAATGATGACCAAAGACTGATACAAGATCCCTATGGAGTTCTCGGCTCCTTTCTTAGTCGCAACCAACGATCAACCTCAACCAAGCGGTTGAGGTTTGCTTAAATACAAACCAAAATGGACTTTAACCTAGGCCCAAGCGACTACTAGCTAAACAACCCAACCCATACATAATTCGACCCAACACATTTACTAAACAATTACAAAATCAATCCCTTAACTAAGTAATCCTTCATGAATAAACCTTCAGGTTCCAACATTACCCAGTTCATACCTATATTTCTTTACAATTCGTTACCCAGGTTCTTTATCTTTATGTTTTTAACACTCCTGTTTCACTAGTTTGCGTTTTCCTTTTTATGTTCCTTTACGACCCAATCACATAGGTTCGTTAATATTTCGCGCTTCCATTACTCGGTTCGCGCTTACTTACACTATCAAGTATTTATACTTTATTTGGCTGGTTTGACATATTCGTGTGAAATCCATCATTAATGACAGTCAAACTCCATTCTTTATTTAGCTCGTTCAACTTCGAAATAGTTGAATATTACTAAGAAAATTCTGTTTGCGAGATTTTATTACTCTTTTAGTTATAGCTCATAATCCGAGTCTTTTGACTTTCTAATCCACGTTCCCGTCTTTTGGTTTACGCATATTCTCCAAATCCTACCCATCTATCGGGTATCTTTACTGAAATCATCTTCAAATTAACCGTTCTGATATGGTTTAGACTTCGTTTTAACTTATTTGGTCATCTTAGCGAAAACCATCGCTTTTATTCAACCAAGTCCTCATTCTTTATTTATTTTGTTTGACTTGTTCGTGTGAATTTCATCACTTATGACAATCAAACTTTATTCCTATGCTTTAACATTCTCATTAGTCGGTCTGTAATTTCATTTACTTTGATCTTTGTCCCTTCTCTCGGGTTCGTTATTCTAACGTAACATGCTTCCGCCATCAGGCTTGTGTTTACGTTTATTATCAAACATCTTTCTTATTTGATTCATTTGGGTACCTTTTTAGTTCGTCCCATTCACCCCGTCCTTATTACATCGGACGTAAATGTGTCCATCATAAGAAGTTCATGGTATCATGTGTTCACTGTTGGAAAAATAGGTGAAAATAGCATTTTTCACAAATATAGGAAAATGATTTTTTCCTATTTTGGACTAGAAATAAATATAGGAAAATGTGCGGCTTTTATATATTTATCTGTGGGTTTGTGTTCTATGTTGGAAGAGCTTCGCAACAAACTAAACCACGTCCAAAATGGAGCTAAGATGAATGAGATATCAATGCTCAAAGTTGGGTGTTTAAAACATTGAATGCTGAAACAAAAGGGAAAGTTGCACCTTGTCCCACATAGGAGGAGATATGAAACTTAAATGGGTATTTAAGTGGGAACTCTCCATCCTTATAGTTTCATGGAAGCACACACAAAGTGTACTCGCGAAGAGTGCGGAGCACCCTAACTCGCACTGGCACACGCGCGCGCGCGCGTGGCGTGGACGATGAGGCGCAATGTGGTGCTTTGATGGCGCACTTTGCACTTCGCATCGCCGCGAGCCGCCTTTGTATTTTTGACCATGTGCGTGTGGTGGATCACAGGGGCTACAGGGACCAAGTGGTTGAAGTGGCGTCTGGGTTCGAGGCGCATGACGTGGCAGTCCGTGCGCGAGTACACATGGCATAAAGGCGCACGGTTGCGCGCATGGTGCATGGGTCCAGATGTGACATGCGTGGCGCACCAAAGTGAGCCAAAACGGCGCGACTGTGTGGCGTGCTCGTTGAGGCTCACAGGTGACGTGGTGCAGGCGCGCATGGACCTGAGTCAGTGTGGCGCACGCGCGCATGGCAGTGAGCCAAAAGGACGCAGCGCGCATGAGCGTGCAGACCTGCGCGCGCAAGGACGCGCGCGCACCAGTGTGTCTTGCGCGCGCGCGCAGAAGCTTCCAGCATTTAATGACGAAGCAGTTTCAGTTCTGCATTCAAAACGGACGAGTCAAACGGTTTTAACAGTGAATTAAATGACGTATTAAATTGCATTGAAGACGTTTAATGCAATTTATACCTCTCCTTAATTCCTTTTGACTGTTTCGACTTAGGAGCTATATAAATACAGCTCCATACCCAGCTGCAAAGAACACCAACAACACAACAGCAACTCTAACTTTCTCTCTACAGTTCTGATCTGCTTCCTGCATTCTTCAAGGGAGGCTTCTGGTTGTAGGCCAACACCGGCAGTACGCTGCTTCGGCTGTTGTACCCTGGGAAACAAAACAAGTACTCCTGGGAGACTCAGAATTTGTTTTAAGGGAAGCGTGTGTACACGTGACTCAGCCAACTTTGTTCATCTACTTCATCTTTTTCTTGTATTTGTCTTTATTTAAGTTGTAATCGTATTAGTATTTCTGCTTTCTTAATTTCTGTATTGTAATCTCCTAACAAAATTTGTTTTATTTTATTTAAATTACGCGAACGATTCTTACAATCTTAAAACAATTTTTTAAACACCGTTCGTGTCATCAAAACCATTATGTTCAGTGATTCAAACCAGTTTTGCTTTCAATCAGTTTGTTTTTAAAAACAGATTTTTTTTTGTTTTCATCTTCAAAGGAGCGACTTTGGTTGAAAACCTTTCTAGTTACATTTAGACTTTGTCATAAATTTTGCTAAAAACTTTCTGCCTTGGTCTTCAAAGTTGGACTTAGAAGTCAATCAGTAAGTTCTAAAATTATAAATTTCTTGTTTTTTGGTCTTCAAAGTTGGACTTAGAAGCCGAAACAGTAAATTTGGGGTAAAATTAAAATTTAATTGTTTACTTCTGTTTTAGTTGGTTAAACAGAATTTTTGGACTAAAACTTTAAATTTTAATTTTTCAGAATGTCAAACTAAAACAACACGAATGTTGTGACGGGAACCCCCCTGAACGCCACCACTGTGGGAGCGTCCACAGTGGCCAATCATGCTGAACGACCCGAGAAGTTCTCGAGTCTACACTTTAAGAGGTGGCAACAGACGATGTTCTTCTACCTGACTACCATGAACCTTGCGAGGTTCTTAACGAAAACCGCTCCCCAAACTGTCGAATGGGAGACTGACGCACAAAGACAGTGCGCGGTAGATGCGTGGAAGCATTCAAATTTCATATGTCATGGCTATGTGTTAAATGGCCTATCGGATGCGTTGTATAATGTGTACTACAACATCAAGACTTCCAAAGACCTTTGGGATGCCTTGGACAAGAAGTACAAAACGGAGGATGCTGGCACAAAGAAATTTGTGGTAGCCCGTTTTTTGGAATTAAAAATGGTTGATTCTAAAACAGTTATGAATCAAGTCCAAGAATTTCAAATTATACTACATGGCATCCTCGCGGAAGGCATGACACTTAGCAAGACATTACAAGTGGCAGCGATGATTGAAAAGTTACCTCCTGGTTGGGTGGATTTTAAGAATTATCTTAAACACAAACGAAAAGAGATGACTATAGAGGACCTTATTGTTCGTCTTCGGATTGAAGAGGATAATAGAATTGCCCAAAAAGGCAGCCTTGCGCAGACTAGTGCGAGTGAAAATTTGGTTGAGCATGGGCAATCCTTTAAAGGCAATAAGGGTAAGGGGAAAAAGGACAAAGAGAAAGAGAAAGAAAAGGCTAGCAAACTTGGACCGAAGAAAGGGGTTGTGAAAAAGAAACCTCAAGCGTTCCAAGGGACTTGTTACAACTGTGACGAGCCAGGGCATCGGGCTAACCAATGCAAAAACCAAAGCGTGAGCGCGCGCACATGGTGGATGAAGACGGAATGCCTTTGGTGGCAGTGATTTTCAACAAAACCGCAATGTTGGATGAGGTCAATGCTGTGACCAACACTCCAAAAGGATGGTGGGTTGATACGGGTGCGACCCATCATATGTGCCCAGACAGGAGTCTCTTTACCACCTTCAAGGAGCTTGCGGGAGATGAGAAGGTGTACATGGGAAATGCAGCCACCACGGATATCAAGGGTGAAGGAATGGTGATTTTGAAGTGGACTTCAGGGAAGGAGCTCACTTTAAGCAACGTGTTATATGTCCCAGACTTGCGCAAGAGCCTAGTCTCAGGATGGTTGCTTAATAAGTTTGGATTTCGTTAAGTATTTGAGAGCGATCAATTTGTACTTACTAAACGAGGAATGTATGTTGGTAAGGGCTATGCCCAAAATGGAATGTTCAAATTGAATGTAATGGCAGTCAAGAAGAATATGAATAAAATTGCTACTACTTCTACTTATATGCTTGAGTTTTCTGATTCGAACAAATGGCATGGTAGATTAGGTCACGTAAATTTTAATTCAATACGCCGTTTAATCAATTTAAATTGTATACCAACATTCCATATTGATTCACATTATAAATGCGAAACATGTGTAGAATCAAAACCTACAAGATCATCATCGAAATCGGTTAAACGAATAACCGAACCCCTTGATTTAATTCACACCGATATTTGTGATTTAAAAGCGGTACCCACGAGAGGTGGAAATAAGTACTTCATCACGTTTATTGATGATAGTACTAAATATTGCTATGTATATTTACTAAAAAGTAAATATGAAGCAATAAGTAAATTTATCTTGTATAAAAATGAAGTTGAGAATCAACTTCAAAAGAAGATAAAAGCTTTGCGAAGCGACCGAGGAGGCGAATATGTTGCACCTTTTGCCTATTTATGCACAAAAAGTGGCATTGTACATGAGTGTACACCTCCTTATTCTCCACAATCAAATGGCGTGGCAGAACGAAAGAACCGTACATTGAAAGAAATGATGAACACCATGTTGATAAGTTCTGGGGTGAGCCAGGAAATGTGGGGGGAAGCCATTCTCTCGGCTAATTATCTTTTGAATAAGATACCACTAAAAAAGAGAGACAAAACTCCATATGAGTTATGGAAAAGGAAGAAGCCTTCATACAAATACTTGAAAGTGTGGGGGTGCCTAGCAAAGGTGATTGTACCACCTCCTAAGGCTCTTAGGATAGGACCCAAAAATGTTGATTGCATATTTATTGGGTATGCGCATCAAAGTAGTGCACATCGATTTCTTGTACATGAGTCCAAGAATCCTGATGTACACGTCAACACTATCATGGAGGTGAATCCTAACGTTGTGTCTTACTTTGAAAATGTGTTTCCTTTGAGAAGACAAACACACGCAACGTCATCAACACCTAATTTTGAAGTAGGTGAAAGCTCATCTACACCAGTTGATGAGGTAGTTCATGATAAGACACATGAACGACATGAGGTTGAAGAAAGTGATCGTAGGCGAAGTAAAAGGCCAAGGGTTGAAAAATCCTTCGGTCCAGACTTCGTTAGCTATATGGTTGAGGGCGAGCCCAATACATATCGCGAAGCGGTTTCTTCTTCAGAAGGACCTCAATGGAAAGAAGCAATAAAGAATGAAATTGATTCGATATTGCAAAATCATACTTGGGAGTTAGTAGATCTTCCACCTGGTTGCAAACCACTTGGATAGCATTGGATATTCAAAAGGAAGATGAAAACTGATGGAAGTATTGATAAATACAAGGCTAGATTGGTGATTAAAGGATTTAGACAAAAGGAAGGTCTAGATTACTTTGATACCTACTCGCCTGTGACGCGCATAACCTCGATTAGATTGGTTCTTGCTATAGCGGCTTTAAGAAATTTGGAAGTTCACCAAATGGATGTTAAAACCGCATTTCTAAATGGCGATTTAGAAGAAGAGATTTACATGGAGCAACCTGAAGGTTTCTCCGCCCCAGGTCAAGAGGGTAAAGTGTGTAAACTTGTCAAGTCTTTGTATGGCTTGAAGCAAGCACCAAAACAATGGCACCAAAAGTTTGATCATGTCATGATTGACAATGGATTCAAAATAAATGAGTGCGATAAATGTGTTTATTTCAAAGACACAAATGAAGGTTATGTAATCTTATGTCTTTACGTAGATGATATGCTTATCATTGGAAGTAATGATAAAATTATCAAGGCTACTAAAAACATGTTGAAAGCGAGATTTGATATGAAAGACATGGGTTTAGCGGATGTGATTCTTGGAGTAAAGATCATAAGAACCCAAGATGGTCTTGTGTTAAGTCAATCTCACTATGTGGATAAAATTCTTGAAAAATTCAACTCGGGAGATACGAGTCTAGCTCGAACTCTAGTTGATACCTCCCAACATCTCAAGAAAAATAAAGGAGATGGAGTGCTCAGTTAGAGTACTCAAGAATTATTGGCAGTCTAATGTA
The DNA here is from genome assembly GCA_030545235.1 of Helianthus tuberosus. NCBI lineage: Eukaryota > Viridiplantae > Streptophyta > Magnoliopsida > Asterales > Asteraceae > Helianthus > Helianthus tuberosus. The sequence goes on along the minus strand of CM060418.1, from coordinate 156,384,703 downwards.
TCTAATGACATGTACTAGACCCGACTTGGCTTACGCGATGAGTAGGCTAAGTAGATACACCAGCAATCCGTGCGTGGATCATTGGAAAGCTATCACGAGGGTACTTAGATACATAAGATACACAAGAGATTATGGACTGCAGTATACCTGACAACCAGCAGTGATCGAAGGATACACTGATGCAAACTGGATATCGGATAATAAAGATTCCTAATCAACAAGTGGTTATGTGTTTACACTTGGAGGAGCTGCTAATGCTTGGAAGTCTTCTAAGCAAACAGTCATAGCAAGATCCACAATGGAATCCGAATTTATCACCTTGGATAAGTCAGGAGAGGAGGCGGAATGGCTACGTCAATTCGTGGAATATATTCCAAGATGGCCAAAGCCTTTGCCAGTCATATGTATACATTGTGATAGCCAATTAGCGATTGGTAGAGCTCAAAGCTTAATGTACAATGGAAAATCAAGGCACATGTGATGTAGACATAACACGGTACGACAACTACTCTCAACGGGTGTTATCACAATTGATTATGTGAGATCAAAGGATAATATTGCGGACCCGTTTACAAAAGGCTTAAGCAGAGAGTTAGTAGAAACGTCGTCAAGAGGAATGGGACTAAAGCCCGTGATAAATGGGAATATGAGGGAAACCTAACTTAGTTGACTGGAGATCCCAAGATCTAAGTTCAATAGGACAACTTAATCATATTACCAAAACGGAGTCACTGTGGGGGAGTACACCAAACCAAATAAAAGGGAGATATATACTTCCTAGTCTATTCCAATCAGTGACATTGAAGTGAGGCTAAGCATATTAAGGTTAACGATTTCTGGAAATCAAATAACCATGATGCTTTTAATGATTCATGGGAATCACCTATGTGAGAGAGAAGTATGGTCGCTTCGAATGGCTTTGTGGGGTGCGCAAGCCTAGAGCTCTCGCAGAACCAGGAAAGTGTTCCAGGACCATAATAGGACACGACAATGAGGGGTTGGCCAAACCAGGGAGAGTATTGTGTGAAGTGTATTGTCGTTTACACAAATGGGGGTATGTTCAAGGACATCGCGTCTACAAACCGCTAGTAAGCCAATTATGCTTCACAAAAGAAGGTTCAAAGGTAACAACCTACCTATCTTGCAATACTCAACTGTCGAAGTTTATCGTTGAAAAGTGTAAGGAAAAGATCGATTTACATACATGTGGGGGATTGTTGGAAATTTGATGAAAATAGCATTTTTCATGTGGGGTGGGGGGGGGGGGTTGTTGGAAAAATAGGTGAAAATAGCGTTTTTCACAAGTATAGGAAAATAATTTTTTCCTATTTTGGACTAGAAATAAATATAAGAAAATGAGCGGGTTTTATATATTTATTTGTGGGTTTGTGTTCTATGTTGGAAGAGCTTCGCAACGAACTAAACCACGTCCAAAATGGAGCTAAGATGAATGAGATATTGATGCTCAAAGTTGGGTGTTTGAAACATTGAATGCTGAAACAAAAGGGAAAGTTGCACCTTGTCCCACATAGGAGGAGAGATGAAACTTAAATGGGTATTTAAGTGGGAACTCTCCATCCTTATTGTTTCATGGAAGCACACACTAAGTGTACTTGCGAAGGGTGCGGAGCACCCTAACTCGCACTTGCAATCGCACACGCGCGCGCGCGCCGTGGGCGATGAGGCGCAATGTGGCACTTTGATGGCGCACTTTGCACTTCGCACGCTCGCATCTCCGCGAGCCGCTTGAGAGCCGCCTTTGTATTTTTGACCATGTGCGCGTGGTCGATCACAGGGGCTGCAGGGACCAAGTGGTTGAAGTGGCGTGTGGGTTCGAGGCGCATGACGTGGCAGTCCGCGTGCGAGTACACGTGGCATGAAGGCGCACGGTTGCGCGCATGGTGCATGGGTCCAGATGTGACATGCGCGGCGCACCAAAGTGACCCAAAATGGCGCGACTGTGTGGCGTGCTCGTAGAGGCTCACAGGTGACGTGGCGCAGACGCGCATGTACCTGAGTCAGTGTGGCGTACGCGCGCATGGTAGTGATCCAAAAGGATGCCGCACGCATGAGCGTGCAGACCTGCGTGTGCAAGGACGCGCGCGCACCAGTGTGTCTTGCGCGCGCGCACACAGAAGCCTCCAGCATTTAATGACGAAGCAGTTTCAGTTCTGCATTCGAAACAGACAAGTCAAACGGTTTAAACAGCGAATTAAATGGCGTATTAAATTGCATTGAAGACGTTTAATGCAATTTATACCTCTCCTTAATTCCTTTTGACTGTTTCGACTTAGGAGCTGTATAAATACAGCTCCATACCCAGCTGCAAAGAACATCAGCAACACAACAACAACTCTAACTTTCTCTCTGCAGTTCTGATCTGCTTCCTGCATTCTTCAAGGTAGCCTTCGGGTTGTAGGACACCACCGACAGTACGCTGTTTCGGCTGTTGTACCCTGGGAAACAAAACGAGTACTCCTGGGAGACTCGGAATTTGTTTTAAGGGAAGCGTGTGTACACGTAACTCAGCCAACTTCGTTCATCTACTTCATCTTTTTCTTGTATTTGTCTTTATTTCAGTTGTAATCGTATTAGTATTTCTGCTTTCTTAATTTCTGTATTGTAATCTCCTAACAAAATTTGTTTTATTTTATTTAAATTACGCGAACGATTCCTACATTCACTACTTACTTGGCCAGAGTAAGCGGTCAACGCATGACCTTTTCATAATTTTCACATCACGCCCTATGTAAGTAACGTCTCTGTTTATTTCTATATCTTATGATTTCATTCCGTAAAACTTTATTTAATTGCTGAACAACAATTATTAGTTTTACTTGTTTTGCCCTTGAACATATAAAATGTTTTCTTTCTATCAAACTATTATGTAATCACATTTGTTAATGTGATCTCTACTTTTCTCGTTATTATAATATTGAGAATTATTCACTTGTATAATTACTCCCGTCCAAGTTTCCACATAAACTAATTCTATTATTATTCCGTTATTCACAATCGTGAATAACGCATTTTTCTACTAAATTTTCTCTTGGAAACACCATCCCGAATAGGTGTCTTATTCAGGTTTTCCAAGTTTTATTCTACGTATGCAATAGTCATTCTCTACGTGTTTATTGCATAATACTACTTGTGCGATTAAATTTAAATCGTGCACCTAGTAATGCTTGCCCTAACGGGCTTTCCATGTCGTTAGCCTTGTTCGCGATCATTACGCGTTTTAGGTTCTTGTTGGCATGTTCTGCTTGTAATACTTTGGACCATTCCTTCTTCCGATCCGCAATTTGTTAAATTCCCGTTATCATCGGATGCGAGTGCCTTTTACTACAACATTTATAAAAGTTAGTAATTTCGACATTAATGAACGCCCGTATTATATTACAAGGCTTTTCCACTATACTTGTCAACACACGTAATTTCGTTGACTATGTCTATCCTTTATCGGTTTGATTGGTGTAACGTGTATTACACGATAACCCTATGTGTTGTTCACAACACTTTAATCATACTAAATCCTTAATATACATGTACTTACCGGATTTGTGATCAAGCCTCGAACCAAACACTTTACCCATTTAACCTTGGGCTCTGATTTCCAACTTGTAAGACCCTTACTCAATTATACAATATTTTATATAAGTTTCGTATAAATACGGGTTTATACGATTACACGTACATACGAAAATACGATTCCATTAAAACATTTTTAAGATTTAAAACATTTCAACATCTTGTATTTATATCGTCGTTTAAACGTTACGACAAAATATATTGCGGAAGCTTGATTCTTGAACCTGTTCGGTTCTTCGTTGAGCTTGATCGTCATCCATCGTAAGTTTAAACACACCTACATTGTAAATTTATCACAAAAGTTAGTATATGAGACCCTAGAACCCGTCTAAATGGACCCAAAAGCTCAAAACCATCAAATCAACAAAGTCACAATTTTGTTTGGAACTCGACCGTAGGCTACGGTCTTCAGACTGTAGCTTACGGTTCACTTTTAACATCTCAACCAGCAAGTCTGAAACATAGGCTACGGTCCAGGAACCGTAGCTTATGGTCTGCTTGTAGGTTTTTGCTTGTTTTCCGTTTTTAATACGAAAACTTCATAACTTTTTATCCGTTTGTCCGATTTACGTGATTCTTTTTCCTACGTGTCTGTAATTTTAATACGGACCCGTTTACCATCTTAATTCACATCAAAAGTTGAATCATAAGCAAAAAGGCTTATAAATTCTTCATGCCATTATTCGACCCGTTTCAATTATCTACATATTACTTGTTTATCAGAAATGATTGATTTTAATCCCTTTTTACCCATCCCCGGGCTTGTCAACATTAACATTTTGCTTCCATTACATGATTCGCATATGCATCTACATTCACCGGTTCATTTTGTAACTTTCTTAAACTAAAACCAACATTTAACTTCCTAATTTATTTTGACCCGCTTAGAGGACTTTTAAGCATTTAAGCATCAAACTCGTTCTTTTCTTTTCGCGCTTCACATTCCCATATTAATTAATTACTTATCTTCCACCACAACTATTTGTGGTGGATTTAACATAAGGAACCCAAAATCCCAAATTTCACCCTTCGATTAGTCATTTACGCAAATGACCCATTTTCAGGCATTCGACCCACGGATGTTTATGCCTATAGCTTTTATACGTACCTAAGGACTTCAAAATCAATATACAAATCCCTAAACAACCCATGAGGGTCGTTTGCCCAATTTACCCATCAAGGGCGCTTTGGTCAACTTAATCCCCCATTTTACGACGAAGGACTTTTGCTACTTATTTGACCAAAATTGTACGTTTAACTATAATCATATTTATACGTACCTGGCTCGGGTCAACGTATTGACCCATTTTAGTACCTTGTCTCAAAATTGCTAATCCATAGTATCTCTAATTTGTAAGCCGTCTTATCCTGTGAGCGTATGACTCAACAAACGCATATTAGTCGTTAATTGTCAAATGGTATCAACAATACCATTTGACCAGTTTGGTCTAAACGACCATATATTTTGTGCTTACAATCTCATGGTATTTATTTACCATTTCATTAAGTATCTCATTTCGGATCTTTCCTTTTTACCAATTTGTTTAGGTTTCGCAAATTCGTTTCTTACGTGTGTACCCAACATGGCTTACGCCATTTGGTGACGTTTTAAATTTGACTTTTATTCATTTATTCTCGACTAAATCACCGTTCTACACTTTTTATTCGTTTAGGCTTACTTATAAGTAGCCGTTCAAAAACTCATTTTTTTACAATTAGCTTTTCCTGGCTAATTTACCGTTTTACCTCTTTTTACCATTAAACATGGTTTTTATCTTTTGTATTAGTTCCGACCCGTGTTATTTCGTGTCAGAAACCATATCTAGAATATTATCTTTATTGTATTTGCAACTTATAGATTAACCACATATTCTACAAAAAAGGTGTAAGTTTCACTTACCTTGGATCCGGTTATGCTCTTTTCCTTCACACTTGATTCATTTGACCCGCTTCCTTTCAAGCCTCCACCTAGCTTGTCAAGAGTCAAACTATCATCATAATTCGTAAGACAGTTAGATTAGTCATCATTAATTATGACTATTCCATCTTATGGATTTACATCAGAATTTACCATTTGATTTCATTTTGGTCAGATTGACTTTTAAAGGTCAAACTGCCTATTAGCATAAGTGATTATATTATGAAACTCGACAATTCATTTAAGCACTTTGTCAAGTATCCCAAAGGCATTATTCTTACGCCACCGTTTTAACTACTTTCCAAATCTAAGTTCATGTTATTATTAACACCAATTTAACTTAGATCTCGATTATCAAAGCAAATTATTCATTTGTTAAGCAAGAACTAAAGGTTTCCATCTACATGTAAAACCCATTTCATCATTGCATTAGATATTCATTCTGTTAGTGCATATTTTGTACGTCTGTCACTGTGCGAATAGTTAGATAGAGCGTGTGTTGAATATTATATAGAATAGAGAAGTTGGACTGGTTTTGTAATTGTCAAGGTTTATCCGGACGGATGACCATCCGGTTGGATGGCAATCCGATCGGATGGCAATCCGACCGGTTGGACACATAGTGTGAGATGTCTATAAATAGGGGCTTAGAGTTCCCATTTGGACAAGCTTTTGGTTCCCAGAGGGGACATGCTGTCCAACTGGTCTCGTGGTGCTGTAACGTTGAATATTCAATAGAGACCAGATTGAAATTGACTGCTCGGTGTCGTATTCTATTTCTACTCCTTTCTTAGTCGTAATAAACGAACCGAACACGTCGGATCTGGACCGAAGCTCCGTCAAACTCGCCGGATCCTGGAATCACACATCCGAACATCTAATATAATCAAGTTCTACATATTAATTTGTAGACATCATGATTCCAATCAAATATATTTATATGAACAAAATCACTAATTTCATCATAATATGCAAAAACCCATTTCAAGTTATATATGAGCATTCACTCGAACTTATAAATTGTTCAAGTATTTTGCTCCAACCATCAAATATGATGATTCTAAGCACATGCATATCATCATCTTTACTATTTAGTCAAAAACCCATTTAGCTCATACTTGGTTAATTGACTAATCACTAGTTTATGGCACAATTCTACATGTTTGCATCTAGGGTTTGTTCCTACACATAGATTCAACCCAATATCACTCATATATACAACATTCATCACAGAAATTTCGATTTTGATGTTCGTCATAAATTCAAAGCATCACCAAATTACAAAATTTGACATACCTTGTGATCTCCTAGCTTAGGTGATCACGAATTTAGTTAAAGCCCCAATTATTAGCTTGATTTCCCCTTTGATTTTGAGCAATTTTGATGAGTTTAGGGTTTGAAAGGAGGAACCCTCTCCTGCTCTGTGGAAATGTCGACCAAACACACACTTGTGTGTGTGTTTTGGTTTTGATTTCTTTTAATAAAAACATCTTTCATGTTCTCCCCTTTTAGTCCCTCAAGATTTCAAGTTTTATAAAGGTCTAACTAATCCATGTTTCCATTATTGTTTTAACCACACTTTACTAACTAGGTTGATATTCCTAGTTACTTAGTGGTTTCGGGGAAGTCATAGCCTGTTTTATTTTTAAGTCCCGTTAACTCGGGCTTCTTATAAACTTTGTTTTCTCAAAGCGTTTATTCTTCTTTTTTATTAATATAGGATTGTTTATTTAAATCTTAATATTCACCGGGTTAATTTTACCACTAATGGTATTTTACCCGTTCATTATTATTAACGTGGTTTGGCTATCAAACCCGTTTTCGAGGTGTTACAGAGTATACAAGTTTTTCATACGTAGCATAAAAGATAAGTTTCAAACAATTCCATGTGGCAAGCTCTTGATACAAGATAAACAATAAAATCGGCATGTGTCTAACATATCAAACCAATGATGAAACGCAATATGCTCAAGACATAACCACAAGTCTACGGGCGGTGCGTTAATCCTATAGCGCTATATATGTCACGGATAGGCTCGTACGAAGTTGATGATAAGTCTAACACAAGATGTAATTAACCCAAGTTTAAAGTATCAAGTAATCAAATAAGCATGCGTGTATGAGGAATGTTTGTGCAATATAAAAAAAGTTTGTGTGAAAGTTAATAAATAACATGTTACACCCCAAAAGGTGGTAAACGAAAAAGGGTTCAAGTATACTCACAAAATTTGCATATGCCTTCTGATTATCCAATTGTTGAGAAGTAATGAGATTAGGAGTTCGAATGTATAAGGGTTAAAGTTCAAGGTATGATTAGAGTCGAGATTCGGAATTTAAAACATAAGACTATAACATATGAAAGTAGTCACCTAGTACATATGATACTTGTTCTTGACACTAGAAAGCTCTAAGCTATCAAAGTTTAAATGTTTTCATGGAATAAGGTTCCATTAGAATCGTGATAAGTTATCAAAGTCTAGGATGATATAATCTAGTACCTTGACATATGAACACTAGTTCATCATCAAAGATTTGGTTATTCGGATAATATGTTTATGTATTATATAGATATACTAATATGTCCAATAGTTTAATAGTTCAAGCATGAGGTAGAAGATTAAAATCTTCATTTAGGTACCTCTAAATGTCATAGAAATCATGTAGGAGGTAGGGACATCAAGTCTTCCATTTAGGCACCTCTAAGTGTTCACCACTACACTTGATGTAAAAACATTCAAGGAGGGTCATGAACTATAAGTAATACACGAATATGGAATACTAATCTATGAGAAATCATCAAGTAATGTGGGGATTTTATGTAGGATAACCCAAGTTAATCCTCAATCACACCTTCATCAAGCTTGGAGCTTGAACATCACTTGTGGGTTAAACACTTGAACAAAACAGAAAGTTTATGAGGTTTACACCTCTAATTTTACATGTCTCACCCCGTTTTTAAGCCCAACTAACCATACATTTGGTTATACGCATAAGGACATGGGTTTGAGATGAGTTAGACTTAAGTTTAAACAAGTTTTGTAAAGTTTGAATGAAAACAAAAACAAATAATGAACTTTGGAGCCTTTTTGGCGACGTTCCAGGGACTGGTTTCCTATGAAACACCCATGGAATCGAAGCTAAGGTCAATCCAAGCACATAGGAAAAAGAATGAGGTAAAATGGACAAAAACAGGTGAGTTATGCTAGTTTGAAGATCATGCTACACTTCTGTCCAAATTCTGACTTTCAGCAGCTTTTGAGAGTGTTTTGAGAGGGAAATTGAGAGTTTGTAAGGTGTAAGATGCTTGGAGATGAGTTGCTTTTATAGGGAAAGGTTAGGTTAGGTGAGGTTTAAATGCAAGAAACACACCTTAAACCACTCAAAACACACAAATAATCGCCCAACCAGCGAGCTGGTTGGGGCTGTTCCAGATCGAACCTGGCTCACGGCCAGCGTAGACTCAAGGTGAAGTCTTCGCAGCCAACGACAAGGGGTGAGATTAAGTTTCATTAAATGACAATTTGGCCCCTGAAGTTTCATATTTAGTTTTAGGTGTTTTAAGGGCTATTTTTGCCATATAAGCATAGTTTAAGGACAAAATAAGTGTGAGGAACATAAACCAAGTATAATTAAGCATGTGAATGTCGTATTTAAGTTTCGTATATGATCAAAACACGTTTTATGCATAAGTTTCACGTATTTACGAGTTTAGCACATAGTTTCCAAGAATTACGAATAAGCATCAATTGTTTCACGAAATTAAATGTATGAGCATGTATAAAGTATGTACAACACAGATTTAAAGAAATACGAGTTTTATTTATGAATCAAGTCCCGTATTTTACAATGATTATGATGAAAGAACGATTACAAGAACGCGAGATTTCCAAAAATAGAATTTCAAGCAATGGTTTCTAAATATGGAAAGTATGAAAACGCAGGGCGTTACAGTCTCCCCTCCTTTAGGAAATTTCGTCCCAAAATTTATTCAAGAAGAAGACTTGAAAGAGTTTTAGCAAAAAGGGTGATTAAAATTGAGACTCGAAAATTTTGAAACGTAAAATGTATGAAATTTTGAAGAACGGTAAAACAGCTTTGTAAGATTACTTGTTAGGCAAAAATGGTTTTGAGGCATAAGCATGAGTGAAACATGTTTAGATAAAATGAGTTGAAACAAGTTTTGAATACTAACTTGGAAATGTATTAAAAATGTGTTGTATTTGGAAGGACAATTTCGTATAGAAAAACGGTTTGTATCCAATGAAAAGTGAGGTAGTTTGCGTAGGAAGTTTTAAGGATAGTATAAAATCACACATTTGTAAAAAATTGTTCATTAAGAGGGACGAGAAGGTTTGGTACTTTAAATAAAGCGTTAACGGTCTACTAAGTACGTTTACACAAGAATAAAGAATAGGAATCCGGTTTTAAAGGTAAGGGGATAAGTTAGGATTCGAACGTTTAACAGGCTTGACTGTGAACGAGGTTCGTATAAAAGAAAAGGATAATGGAGAATAATATGAGTATGGAAGTAAACAATTGACTCTTAATGAATGCAGGTCTAAGAATGGCATAAGTATTGGATAGACGAAAGTAGTGTGTTAAGAATGAGGTCTTGTCGTGGATAATCGGATATAATGCGTTTGTGAGTTGTTTAAGGTTTTGAATTAGGTCCAAAGGTCTGCAAAACACTGAGTTTCTCATGGCACGTTTTACGAAAGTTTGGTAATATGGTGGAAACACTTATATATAGGAAGTACCAGTGGCGTATCCACCATGTTTTGACCATATTACGTTCGTTTCGTATTCGGTGTCAAGTTACGTTCCGTGTCTTAACATACACAGTAGTACACTCTATGGTTTTCATACGCCCATCACTATAATCCCGTGTGCACCCGCGATTATTTTGATCGTCACATGATCCGCATAGCTTTTACTAGTTGTGTATGAATCAGGGTATACATAATTTAAAAATAAGAATGTGTACGTATAAGAATATAGTATATAAGCAAGTCAATGCTTAAGTATGTATGGGACCCACGCAAGCAAATCCCTTGGATTCCACTCGCGTACGGGTACGGATGTATGAATCATGAATATGAGTGAAAGTATGAGCATAAATATAAGTTTAAGTATGAATATGCACGTAAGTATGAGTATAGACATGAAACGTATGAGTAGTATGAGTATAAGTATAAGCATAAAACATATGTGTATAAGTGTGGGCACGAATAGTAAAAATTACGTATAGAGTGTATGTTGGAGCATGACGAATTTGGGCATATAAAACGCTCGAGAAATTTGAATATGAAAAACGAATGACATAAGCGAATTCGTCGCGAGGTATCAATTAAAATGTGTAGGGTGCTATATATATATAGTTGTTTAAGCGAAATGTTGAGTTTATTGAATCAAAATAGATCGAGTTTGACTTGGAAGGTAGAATATAGTTTGTAAATATAAGACAATATAAAGTATTCATTGGTTATGCATAACATATTTTGTAATGAATGGAAATGCTACTTTTGTTTTAAAAAGAGTTTACATATGTGGAAAGTTGTCGGTCCCCTTGAAGTCTTCTAGCCCACGTGTTTTGAAATTTGAATGACGAATTAAGCGGTGTAGAAAAAGGTTTTCGAAAATAACGGGTTTGTTTCATTTGCACTAAAACAAGAAATTTTGAATTTTGGAGGTTCTTGTGAAAACGTCGATCCTTAAAAAAAATTCTAACAAATGATTTGTTGATGTTGAAAAGAGCCCTTGGTAAAACGATCATATAACATCTATAAGATCTTATAAGTGTATGAGAAAAGGTTGGTTTGATTTCGATTAAGAATGGAAGTCTCTAGTATGATGATATAAAGTCGAATATGAAGTTCATGGGCAAGAGATCCATTGGACCGATTAAATTGATAGGTAACATTTCGTAAGGTTTTGAAATTTGGGTAATAAAACATTCTAAGGCATGATTAAGAATCTCGTGTATATGAGTTAAGTGAAAAAATATAGATGGTAGGATAAGAAGTACGTTTGTTTAAATAATGCATGTTGAAATTTTCATGAGTAAGGATTTTGACAGAAGATAAACGATTTAGGTAATAAACTTGATCGGGTTGTATGATGAAGTCTCTTTTGAAAGAAAATTGTTGGTAACGATCACCTAAGTAAGGGAATCACCCCTAACTTGTCGATGAGTTCGTTTTAAGAAAAGAAGGAGTGGAGCTAATCGTCAAGGTAAGGAAATCACTCCTACCTCGATGATATATCTCCATTTTGGTGTTACAAAGAATGTAAACAAAATTAGGTGACGTCTTGAAATCATGCATATGTATAAATGTATGAAAAAGATTTAGTATGTTGTGTGTGAGGAGAAAATATCGGAAGTAAATTTGAATTTGAAAGATTGCATCGTATAAGATAAATAACAGAAATACATGTTTGATTAAAATTTGGATGGTTCCAAAACGGAACTTTGACTAACCAAAGTGGTTGAGAAGTCTTTTGAATTTGAAGAGCACGCTTTGGCCTAATAGGTGGAATACTCTCACCGACAAGTCGGTTAACGGTATTTACCCTTCCGGTTACTACATGTCCCAAATCAATTGAAATTTCGAGACTTGGCGGGATTTATGAAAAATCAAGGAGTGGGACTAGTCGACAAGATGCGGGTTTCACCCCTAACTTGATGATTTCGTACCCTAAGTGTGGTTGGTACTCGTCGGGTCAAAATTTAATTCCAACACTTTGACGAGGGTCCACTAGAGTTTGAAATGGAAATTCTCCATCAAGGTGAGGATTTCACTCCTAACTTGGTGGCGAATTTCGTGTAAAAAGAATAGATGGATTGAGAGTCGTTCACCAAATTGTGGGTTTCACGCCTATTTTGGTGAAGTCGTCTCGTTTGTGTATGATACGAGTGATTTCGAGTTTAGTATAAACGAGTAAAAGACGTATGTTCGAAATTATAATAACAAGCATGAGCGCATAAAGCATTTCAAGAAAATAACACGTAAGAGACATTTCAAGAATAACATGTAAAGATATTTCATAAAAGTAGCATGTGAAGCAAGTATGGTCGATTTTGGTACTTAACTATAGACTAGGTCAAAAGCATGGCAGTTTTCCTAATTCCCTATAGTTATGGCTCTAATACCAATCTGTCACACCCCAACCGATGGCGAAAACATTGGAGTGAGACGAAAACGATATTGCAATAGACTTCATAACATTATTTGTGACAATAATTAACTAATAGAGTTCATTTCATTTCTAAAAGTCGATTACAAATATTAAAATCAAATACAACAATTTGATATACAATATGTTCAATACAAGAATACAACAAACAAGTACATTAACTTAAGACGTCTAGGTGTGTATCTAAGCATCGTCACTACTTTAAGTTCAAAGCTTCGTCATCCTCAACCTGTAACATGTTTTAAAACAAAGTTCAATACAAAAGCAAAGGCGAGTATACAAGTTTTTCATACGTAGCATAAAAGATAAGTTTAAAACAATTCCATGTGGCAACCTCTTGATACAAGATAAACAATAAAATCGGCATGTGTCTAACATATCAAACCAATGATGAAACGCAATATGCTCATGACATAACCACAAGTCTATGGGCGGTGTGTTAATCCTATAGCGCTATATATGTCACGGATAGGCTGGTACAAAGTTAATGATAAGTCTAACACAAGATGTAATTAACCCAAGTTTAAAGTATAAAGTAATCAAATAAGCGTGCGTGTATGAGGAATGTTTGTGCAATATAAATAAAGTTTGTGTGTATGTTAATAAATAACATGTTACACCCCAAAAAGTGGTAAATGAAAAAGGGTTCAAGTATACTCACAAAATTTGCATATGCCTTCCGATTATCCAATTGTTGACGAGTAATGAGATTAGGAGTTCGAATGTATAAGGGTTAAAGTTCAAGGTATGATTAGAGTCGCGATTCAGACTTTAAAACATAAGACTATAACATATGAAAGTAATCCCCTAGTACATATGATACTTGTTCTTGACACTAGGAAACTCTAAGGAGTTTAAATGTTTTCATGGAACAAGGTTCCATTAGAATCGTGACAAGTTATCAAAGTCTAGGATGATATAATCTAGTACCTTGACATATGAACACTAGTTCATTATCAAAGATTTGATTATTCGGATAATATGTTTATGTATTATATAGATATGATAATATGTGCAATAGTTTAATAGTTCAAGCATGAGGTAGAAGATTAAAATCTTCATTTAGGTACCTCTAAATGTTATAGAAATCATGTAGGAGGTAGGGAGATCAAGTCTTCCATTTAGGCACCTCTAAGTGTTCACCACTACACTTGATGTAAAAAATTTAAGGAGGGTCATGGACTATAAGTAATACAAGAATATGGAACACTAATCTATTAGAAATCATCAAGTAATGTGGAGATTTTATGTAGGATAACCCAAGTTAATCCTCAATCACACCTTCATCAAGCTTGGAGCTTGAACATCACTTGTGGGTTAAACCCTTGAACAAAATAGAAAATTTATGAGGTTTACACCTCTGATTTTACATGTCTCAGCCCCGTTTTTAAGCCCAACTAACGATACATGTGGTTATGCACATAAGGACGTGGGTTTGAGATGAGTTAGACACAAGTTTAAACAATTTTGTAAATTTGAATGGAAACAAAAACAAACAATGAACTTTGGAGCCTTTTTGGCGACGTTCCAGGGACTGGTTTCCTGGGAAACACCCATGGAATCGAAGCTAAGTTCAATCCAAGTACATAGGAAAAAGAATGAGGTAAAACGGACAAGAAATGAGTGAGTTATGCTAGTTTGAAGATCATGCTACACTTCTGTCCGAATTCTGACTTTCAGCAGCTTTTGAGAGTGTTTTGAGAGGGAAATTGAGAGTTTGTAAAGTGTAAGATGCTTGGAGATTGGTTGGCTTTTATTGGGAAGGGTTAGGGTTAGGGTTAGGTTAGGTGAGGTTTAAATGCAAGAAACACACCTTAAACCACTCAAAACACACAAAAAATGGCCCAACCAGTGAGCTGGTTGGGGCTGTTCCAGATCGAACCTGGCTCACGGCCAGCGTAGACTCAAGGTGAAGTCTTCATGGCCAGCGACAAGGGGTGGGATTAAGTTTCATTAAATGATAATTTGGCCCCTGAAGTTTCATATTTGGGGTTTTTAGGTGTTTTAAGGGCTATTTTTGCCATATAAGCATAGTTTAAGGACAAAATAAGTATGAGGAACATAAACCAAGTATAATTAAGCATGTGAATGTCGTATTTAAGTTTCATATACGATCAAAACATGTTTTATGCATAAGTTTCACGTATTTATGAGTTTAGCACATAGTTTCCAAGAATTATGAATAAGCATCAATTGTTTCACGAAATTAAATGTATGAGCATGTATAAAGTATGTACAACACAAATTTAAAGAAATACGAGTTTTATTTATGAATCAAGTCCCGTATTTTACGATTATTACAATGAAAGAACGATTACAAGAACTCGAGATTTCCAAAAATAGAATTTCAAGCAATGGTTTCTAAATATGGAAAGTATGAAAACGCAGGGCGTTACAATAAAGTACAGATATTAACGTGGTAGGAGTTCAAGGAACCATTTCTGAAATATCATTGCCCAAAATCCACGGTTGATAGGATTCAAGAAGACTTCTTACGTCTTCGACAAAAGGACGAGTCGATAGATGAGATAACGAATACGTTCCTTGACAAGTTGAAGTTTTGTGGGGAGATAGTGGGGACCGAGAGGATGAAGATTATACCATACCATGATATGTTGAAGGCTGAATATCGAGAGTTCATAAATCCCTCCAAGTGTGAGACGTTGAATGAGCTAATTAATTGGGCAAGAGATAGGGAGATTGAACTAAAGAGGCAGGTTGAACGGGGAGAGAAAATGGTGGCAGAGAAGCATACAAACCCAAACCCATCAAAGAAAACAAGGTTTCAAGATCAGAATAAGAAAGGAAAGACAAGTAGTGGAATCCCGACTTGTAAGACATGCGGGAAACATCACTCGGGTGAATGTTTACTGGGAAAGAAAGGGTGCTACAAATGTGGGCAAGAGGGACATCCGTATTACAAGTGCCCTGAAAATCCAAAAAAGTGCTATAATTGTCATTAAACGGGGCACATTAAAACAGAATGTCCGAAACTCCAACAAGGGACAAAGAAAGATAGAAAGAAGGATGAGCCTTCTAAGGCTCGTGGAAGGATGTTCCAGATAACCTTGGATGAAGCTAAAACTAGCCCGTATGTGGTTTCAGGTATGTTCTTAGTTAATTCTATACCTACGAACGTCTTATTTGATTCCGGGGCTAGTAGATCGTTTATTTCGAATGAATTATTATTTCATCCATCGTTTAAACTTGAAAAGATGTTAGTACCTTTAGAAGTGGAAGTTGCGGATAGTAAGAGTTATTTACTGCATGATATTTGTAGAAACTGTAAGATCTTAATCGAAGATGAGGATTTAATATAGATCTTGTTCCGATGTGTATGGGGGAATTTAAAGTAGTTGTAGGAATGGATTGGCTAGCCCAAAATCATGCTGAAATACAATATGAAAAGAAAGTCATTCATGTAGTAACCTCGGAGGGGGGGGGGGGGACGGGTGAGTATTCTGGGAGATAGGGTTGTCGATTTGAAATTGTGTTCTATAGTCGAAGTCATCAAACACGTAAGGAACAGGGGTAGGGCGTATCTATCTTACGTGATAGATACCAATCGAAGTGTTCCAAAGCTTGAAGATGTGAATTTAGTGAATGAATATCCGGATGTGTTTCCGGAAGATTTACCAGGGCTTCCGCCTGAGCGGGAAGTGGAATTTAAAATAGAGCTTAGCCCGGGTGCAAAGCCGGTAGCTAAAGCTTCTTATCAGTTGGCCCCGACCGAAATGAAAGAATTGATGACGCAACTCCAAGAGTTTCCCGATAAAGGTTTTATTAGACCGAGTGTTTCGCCATGAGGAGCACCCATATTATTCGTGAGAAAGAAAGATGGTTTGATGCGAATGTGCATCGACTATCGGGAGTTGAATAAGTTAACGGTGAAGAATCGTTACCCGTTGCCCAGAATTGATGACCTGTTTGACCAGCTTTAAGGGGCAAGTTGGTTTTCGAAGATCGATCTACGATCGGGTTATCACCAACTGCGTGTACGAGAAGAAGATGTGCCGAAGACTGTGTTTCGAATGCGGTACGGACATTATGAGTTCTTAGTGATATCCTTTGGATTAACGAACGCACCAGCTGCATTTATGGATCTATTGAATTGGGTGTGCCAGCCTATGCTTGATAAGTATGTAATCGTTTTCATCGATGATATACTAGTATACTCCTGAAATGAAGCAGAACATGCTTCAAACTTACGTAATGTATTGGAAACGCTTTGCAAGGAAAAGTTATATGCAAACTTCTCAAAGTGTGCCTTTTAGCTTAGAGAGGTATAGTTTTTGGGCCACGTAATCGATGCGGACGGTGTCCATGTGGACCCGTCCAAAGTAGATGCAGTGATGAATTGGGTACCCCCGAAGAATCCAAGTGAAATAAGAATTTTTCTGGGCTTGGTTGGGTATTACAGAAGATTTATCCAGGATTTCTCTAATATAGCCTCGCCTATGACGAAGTTAACAAAGAAGAGTGGGAAGTTTTTGTGAGGCAAAGAACAAGAAAAAACGTTTCAGACATTGAAGGGAAAGCTCTCGAATTCTTCGGTGTTGACATTACCAGATGGAACGGATGATTTGGTAGTGTATACTAACGCCTCCCGCCAAGGTTTAGGATGTGTATTAATGCAAAGGGGTAAAGTCGTTGCTTATGCTTCAAGACAACTCAAGCAGCATGAAAACAATTACCCAACTCATGATCTAGAGTTGGCGGCGGTCGTATTCGCCTTGAAGATATGGAGACACTACCTATATGGGGTGAAATGTACAATTTACTCGGACCACAAAAGCCTCAAATATTTTTTCGAGCAGAAAGATCTTAATATGAGGCAACGACGATGGTTGGAACTCATCAAGGATTACGATTGTGATATTCACTATCACCTTGGGAAAGCTAATGTAGTGGCAGACGCTCTAAGCCGAAAAGAGTACCGCCTCCGATTCGGGTAAAATCGATGAGGATGGTAGTTACTTCTAAACTCCTTGAAGAAATACAGGAAGCTCAAATTAAATCCTTGAATGCCGATGACTCAAAGAAGGAAAGAACAAAAGGATTTATTCACGACTTGAAAGAAAATGTGAATGGTATGAAAACGAGGTATGACCGAATCTGGATACCACAGGAATGTGATGTGAAAGAATTACTTTTGAATGAGGCTCACAAGTCTCGATACTCGGTACATCCGGGAGCTATAAAGATGTATCGAGACTTGAGGATGAATTATTGGTGGCCGGGGTTGAAAAGAGACATTGTCAAGTAAAAGCAGAACATCAAAAGCCGTATGGAAAGTTGCAACCGTTGGAGATACCGGTTTGGAAGTGGGAACATATAACGATGGATTTGGTGACTAAACTTCCCAAGACAAGGAAAGGGCACGATGCTATTTGGGTAGTCGTTGATCGACTAACCAAAAGTGCACATTTCTTACCCATTCGGGAAACCTATAATTCAGAAAATTTGGCAGAAGTTTATATGAATGAAATTATATCTCAACATGGGGTTCCGGTATCTATAGTGTCCGACCGGGATACCCGTTTCACATCTCATTATTGGAGGAAGTTTCAAGAAGAATTGGGAACCCAGTTACATATAAGCACATCCTACCATCCTCAAACCGATGGTCAGTCAGAAAGAACTATTCAAACACTAGCTGACATGCTAAGGGCGTGTGTTATGGATTTTGGGGGAAACTGGGATGATCATCTACCCTTGGTAGAATTTTCATATAACAATAGTTATCATAACAGTATAAAAAGGACCCCCTACGAAATGCTCTATGGAACAAAAGGTAGGACCCCTGTTTGTTGGGGGGAAGTGGGTCAGCGAGAACTCGCGTCAAAAGATGTAGTAGCCGAGACGAATGAAAAGATTGATATGGTTAGATCAAGGATAAAGGCGGCGCAAGACAGACAAAAATTTTATGCGGATCGACGAAGGCGACCAATTGAGTTTCAAGTGGGTGATTACGTATTGCTAAAAGTCTCTCCATGGAAAGGGATAATTCGTTTTCGTAAACGCGGGAAGTTAGGTCCCTGATACATTGGACTATTCAAGATACTCGCTCGGGTCGGGTCGGTAGCGTACCAGTTAGAATTACCACCCACATTGGATGGAATTCATAACACTTTTCAGGTGTGGCAACAACAAAAGTGTCTCGCGGATGAGACGGCATACGTGCCTTTGGATGATATTGAAGTGGATGAAAAGTTAAATTATGTTGAAAAGCCCGTCGCAATAAAAGATTTTAAAGTGAAGCAACTCCGCAACAAATATGTTCGACAAGTGTTGGTCCAATGGCAACATCGAAAAGGATCAGATCTTACGTGGGAAGCGGAGGATGAAATGCGAAAGCACTACCCAGAATTATTTGGTACGTATTCAGGTTTCGGGGACGAAACCTTCCTTAAGGGGGTAGACTTGTAACACCCCAAAATTTCATATGACTTAGAATAATAATTTAATTGTGATGATTTAATGAAAAGGAATGATAAACATAGATTTTTATCATATTGAAAGTTTTATAAGAAATAACGAAATAAAAACCCCTTATGTTTATGGAAGTAATCAAGTTAGTGTGGGGAATGGCCATTTTGAACATACTTTGAAAGAAAAGGGGCCAATAATGTAAATATGTAATAAAATTTGATAAAAAAAAGAAGTCAATGTTTTCTTCTGGGCTAGTTCGATCGAACGAGAGAGAGGGAGCCAAGGGAAACCCTAGTCCTCAAATTTCTACAAAATTGAAAGGGGAATCAAAGATTAATCGAATGCATGAGCCAGGAACTTTGATTATCTAAGTGTTCTTGACATCTAGTAAGTTTAATTTCATGATTTGGTAATGTTTGATGAAGTGGTTTATGTGTAATTGTGATTTTCTATGAAATCTGATATGAATGTAAGATGATATGAACATGTAGGAGTTGAAATTATGCTTGAATTTATCTATGATGATGAATTAGGGTAAAACCCATTTGTATGTCAAAGGATGATTAAATTTTGTGAAATCCTACATGCTAATTAGAATAATGTTAATGCTATTTTGATGAGTAGACGATTTAGAACGATATGTATATGGTTAGGGTTGCAAATGGTAAAGTTGGGAATGCTTTTGTTAGTCAATAGATGAACTATGGAAAAATATGCTTTAAGTGCTTGTACTTTATGTTTTGTAAATAGTATGCACGCTATGTGTTCGATGAAATGCCTTAGAATGATTTAGTTGTGCCTTGACATGAATTCTTGTTAAAATGATGTTATGAAATGGAAATGAATGTATGCTTAGTCTTTTAACGCCATGTTGAATAAGTAAAATGCATATGTAATACAAAGCATACAAAAAGCTAAAAGTGTAAAGTTATGACATATAGGCACGAAGAAAGAAGGAAGCGCGAGTCATTCGAAGTCACAAGAAATGCAAGATCGAGGCAAGTTCATATGAAGTTTAATTACTCTTCAAGTAGATTTACGTAAGTTAACTTTGTATTTGAATTCTAGTGTAATGTTTTATTGATGTTTATGGTAGATTTATGCTATGTTGAGCTTTGAAAGTTGGATAGGAAATGCTATGTTATTGAATGCGTAATGACCCGTTTCAAATGGGTCGTATAGTTTGGAAAGTATGATGAAAGTGAGTTAAAAGAATGCATGGTATGTAATGATTCATTTACGGAATGGGTCGAAAAGTTTATATCTTGAATGTTTATGAAAGTAAGGATGAATGGTATAAAGAAAAACCTTACGCTAGTAAGGGGAAAAGTTACTACAATAAGGATGTTGGCATAATGAAAATGGGTCGAATAAAGACAAGTGAATTGAAGTCTTGAATTCTTATTTAGTATTTGAACTAACAAATGTTTGGTGTTATGTATGGTATGTAAATCTCATGCTTGATGTTGGCGAGCTCGGACCGAACACACATCATATCGCCCTTTTATACGCTTCCGGTCAAAGTGGTCTTTTGTGAATGGGTCGAACCACTTTCTTAATGTAAATGTTGAACCTATGTTTAGGATGTTTTTCGTAAGTAAATTTTAGGATTTTAAAACTTTATTTTGGTAGTTTGGACATAACGCTTTGATGAAATTTTGTATGGTTATGATTTATATGTCTTTTGAAAGCGTTATAGTTTTTTTTAGTTAAATGATATTTATCAAAAGCAGGGAATTGTTTAAATTACGAATGGGCCATGCCAAAATTTTGTCTAAAATTAGTGTGTTATTTTAAACTATTTGAATGTTCAAAAAGTGGCGTCACACAAACTAAATAATTGGATAAAACTAAATAAACAACAAACTTAATATTTTATAGTAATAGAAGAGATGGTGGTGAACATCAACGTAACAGAGCAGGTTGTGGTGGACATCATCACTCGTAATAGAGCAGGTGGTGGAGAACATCAACGTTAAAGATGGTGGTGGATTGAGTTTCGGACACAATGTGGTTACTTGGTCGGACTGAGGGGAATGGTGGACTGAGTTCTGATGGTGTTGAACATTAACGTAAAAGGCGGTTAACGTTGGTAGAGACGGAGGGGGACTGGTGATGTTGTGGTGGTAGATGTTGACGAAGACAGGGTGGTCGCCGGAGTTGGCCAGAGCCAGAGGGGTGGAGGTCGGTGGTCTTGCAGTTGGGTTTTGATTTTTGAACTTTTGAAGAAAGAGGGAATGGTGGAGGTGGTCCCACTCACTTTAATAATAGTAATTAGTATATATCTAATAATAAAACAAAGTTTTAAAAATGAAAAATAAAAAAAGATATTTAAAATGACTATTTTACCCTTGAGTTAACTGAGTTTTTTTTAACTGTGGTTATTTTTTTGGAATGAAATAGCATGTTTCAAAAATGTGAGGGGGGGGGGGACGACACAATTTGAAAATTTGGCCTGAAATAGCAAAAGTGAACAAACAGCAGGGACGTAAATATCACTTAACTCTCTGAAATAACTTTGGCTTTAACGAAAGTAGAACTACTCAGTTAAGGTTTTACGAAGACATATACTATTATGTTTTATAACTTATTTATTTTTTAATATGCAAACAAAATTTTAGATTTATATTATTATAATATAGTATGATAATAGTTAATCATGAATTTCCAAATCTTTCTCAACAAATCAACGAATGAATTAAACAAAAGTATCAGGATTTAAAATAAGATTACAACAACATTATATTGTAGGATTTCATGATTGTCTAGACGTAATCTGTTATCTCAGCTTTGTGTTCACCTTTTAAGGTACGGACTCTAACACAACTTTATGTGTACGAATTTGGGTTTCCACAACCTCGTAGATGGAAATTTAGATTCGTTATTTTATGGTTTTGTGATCTTCAAGATTATGTGCTATTATGTTTATAGTTATTGGCAAATATCAAATATGACGCAATGAACTACTGATTATGTCGCACCAAAAGGTGATGCACTGAAACTGAATGTGAATTATTGAATGTGATTATGTGACGCACTTAATGTGAACTGACTACAAACTGAACTACGGAATGTGATGCATTTAAGGTGACTAACTGAATATGTGTTATATATATAATGTTTGATATATACATAAAGATATTGTTAAGAAATTGTATATTGTTGTTGTCCCACTGAGTAAATCATGTTTACTCAGGCGTACAGTTTCCTTTTTATGTACGTTAGGTTGCAAGGATATTCGGGAAGACTTGGATGGATGGTTTGAGGGATTAAAGACGCACATGGATTTTCATAAAAGTTCAAAATGTTTTTGTACAATATTTTGAAATGATGTTCTGACATCTAATGTACTGTATAAGTGTAACGTTTTGCATTTCTGTACTTTCCTTATTTAGAAAATATTGTTGTCATTTGATTTTTGGAAACTTGTATTTGTATTGTATACTATTGTCACACCCCAACCGATGGCTGAAACATATGGATGAAATGAAAATGAGATTGCAAGAGACTTCATAACACTATGTGACAATATTAATTAAATTCAAATTTCATTTCAAGACTAATTGTCATACAAGATTCAAATAGAAATAACAACATCGTTCCAAATTGTAACATAACAATAAAAGATAGATTAATCTAGGTGTGTATCTATGTCCACCTAAATTGCATTTCTTCTTGAACATCAACTCATCAATCAACCTGCAACATGTATTAAAATAGAGTTCAATGCAAAAGCAAAGGCGAGTATACAAGTTTGCTACATAGCATAATATAGAATAAAATTGTTTAAAGTGCTCATATCCAACATGAATCATATTAAGCAAGTTTACTAGCATGCCGAAACGGTGTACTTATATGTTCAAACCCAAGAATCCAATGCGTTAAAATAGCCTATCGCCGGTTAGAATAAACGGAGGTTAATATGTTTGACTTAACAATACCCCAAGAATAGTGGGCGGTGCATTACTCCTATAGTGCTATAATTGTTAAGGTAGGCTAGCAAAGTTAATGAAGTATATATTGACACAAATAGTTTACATTAGCATAACAAGTCTAAACAAGCATCATATAGTTTCATGTTAAGCATGGATAGAGTTTAAAATAGTTTCATGTGTTGTGTAATTTTGTACAATATACATCTTGCATCCCAAAGTGATAAAAAGGTAAACGGGGTCGAGTATACTCACGGTTTTGCAAGCTTTCCTACTTGAAATCCCGCGAGTGATGTTGATGGATGGATTAGTTTGGAGCACCTTGTCCTTCTACACGAGGAAACATAGATGTGTGAGTTTGGGGAAATCGGAAGACTATAGATTCGGAGTCTAAAATATATGGAAAATAACATAAGGGAAAAATAATCATCTTGTACACATAACACTTGTTCTTGACACTATTAAAACTCCAAAGAGTTTGTATGATTTCATGGATTCAAGGTCCATTAAAGTCGTAACAAGGGCATGGTCATAGATGATGTAACACATTCTTGACAAGTAACTATCAAGTTATCATCAAGTTTAGTTACTTAGGTATACATATGGAATAATTAGATAATATAGAGATTATAAAGTCATATGGTTCAAGCATGAGGTAGGAGATTAATGTCTCCATTTAGGAACCTCTATTGTTCACCACTACACTTGTTGTTATAAACAACAAGGAGAGTCATGAACTTACAAGTAATAGTGCAATAACAACAACTAATCTATGGAAAAACATCAAGTAGTGAGTGGATTTCTATGAAGGATAGCCCAAGCTAGTCCAACTATCACACATTCATCAAGCTTCTTGCTTGAACACTACTTGTGGGTAAAACCCTAACTAAAACAGAATGTTTGTGAGGTTTTAACCTTTAATTTAACATTTCTCAGCCTTGTTTTTAAGCCCAACTAACCATTCATTTGATTATGAGCATTAGGACATAGGTTTGAGATGAGAAAACTCAAGTTTGGTTAAGTTTAACAAAGATTACATGAAAACAGAAACAATCAGTGGACTTTGGAGCCTTTATTCCAGAGTTCCATGGACTTATTTACTGTTAAAAACCCATGGAATCGAAGCTAAGGTCAAACCAAGCACATAGGAAAAAGAATGAGCTAAATCGGACAAGTATTGAGTGAGTTATGCTCACTTTAGTGAAGGATGATGCTTCTGTCCGAACTTGAACTTGCAGTAGCTTTAGGACTGATTAGAGAGAGTTGTGAGGGAGTTTGTAAAGTGAAATTGACTTGGGAGGCACTTGGTATTTATAAGGAAGTGATTAGGGTTGGTTTTGGTGAGTTATTAAATGCTAAAATGGGTTTAAACTTCAAACAACACCCAAAATCGCGCTCAAATTCACGGCTGATGGAAAGGGTCTGATCCGGGGTTTCTCTCACGGCTAGCTAAGACATTTAAGGGAGTCTTTGCGGCCCGTGACAAGGGCTGGCTGAAGTTTCACTTAATTACAATTTGGCTCCTGAAGTTCTTTATTTAGGGTTTTTGGGTGTTTTAGGGACTATTTTCTCCATTTAAGCATAGTTTAAGGGCAAAATAAGTATGAATAACATAATCTAAGTATAATTAAGTATATGAATGTCGTATTTAAGTTTCGTATACGTTCAAAATACATTTTATGCATAAGTTTCACATATTTGCAAGTTTAGCACATAGTTTCCAAGAATTACGAATAAGCATCAATTGTTTCACAAAATTGAATGTATGAGCGTGTATAAAGTGTGTACATCATGTATTTAACAAAATACGAGTTTTATTTATGATCCAAGTCTCGGATTTTACAACGGTTATAAGGAAGGAACGATTACAAGAACACAAAACTTCCAAAAATAGAAATACAAACAAGACTTTCTAATTATGGAAAGTACAAAAGAGCATGGCGTTACAGTCTCCCCTCCTTTAGGAAATTTCGTCCCGAAATTTAGGAAGATGTAGCGAAAAGATGTGGATATTTCGTCTTCATGTCACTCTTGAGTTCCCAAGTGAATTCGGCGCCACGTTTTCCTTCCCATCGAACCTTGACAATAGGAATTTTACTACGCCTCAACAACTTGACTCCTTGATCCATGATTTCGATGGGTTTTTCCACAACATGCATAGTTTCATTGACTTGAAGATCTCTGAGGGGAACTTAAAGTCCTTCTTCAGCGAGACACTTCTTGAGATTCGAAACATGAAACGTTGGATGAACGTTGCTGAGTTCTTGAGGTAAATCGAGTCGATAAGCCACCTTGCCAATCCTTTCAAGTATCTTGAAAGGGCCAACATAGCGAGGGGCAAGTTTTCCCTTTTTACCAAAACGAACTACTCCTTTCCAAGGAGATACTTTGAGTAGAACCAGGTCACCAACGTTAAACTCCAATGGTTTGCGTCTCTTGTCAGCATAGCTCTTTTATTGACTACGAGCCTTGATTAAATTATCACGGATTTGAAGGATCTTATCCGTCGTTTCTTGTATGATCTCAAGACCAGTAAATTGCTTGTCGCCAACCTCATGCCAAGTTAAAGGTGATCGGCATTTGCGACCATACAAAGCTTCGAATGGATCCATTTGAATACTGGAGTGGTAGCTATTGTTGTACGAAAACTCGATCAATGGTAAATGCATATCCCAACTACCACCAAAGTCGATGACACAAGAACGGAGCATGTCCTCTAGGGTTTGGATAGTACGTTCAGTCTGTCCATCCGTTTGAGGATGAAAGGCTGTACTGATATTCAAATGAGTACCCATAGTGGACTGGAAAGTTTGCCAAAGACGCGAAGTGAAATGACCATCACGATCAGAAATTATGTCGAGCGGAATGCCATGACGGCATATGATTTCATCAGTATAGATTCGAGCGAGTTTCTCAACTTTGAAGTCTTCGCGAATAGGAAGGAAGTGAGCTGATTTAGTCAAACGATCGATGATTACCCAAATGCTATCATAACCTGAAGGAATGCGAGTGAGTTTGGTTATGAAGTCCATAGCGATGCTATCCCACTTCCAAATAGGGATTTCAGGTTGTTCAAGCATTCCAGAAGGTCGTTGATGCTCAGCTTTGACTTTCAAGCAGGTGAGACACTTAGAAACATAAGTAGCAATTTCTCTCTTCATACCAGGCCACCAATAGGATGTACGTAGATCGTGGTACATCTTGTCAGCACCAGGATGAATTGAGTACTTGGATTTGTGTGCTTCATTCATTAAGAGTTCACGAAGATTATCGCAATTTGGTACCCAAATGCGATAAAGACAGTATAGGAGACCATCAGATTTTGAAACGAGTTGGTTTTCAGTAGCTCCATGTATTTCTACGGGCATGGTTCCTTCATTGACAGACGAGTATTGCGCTTTATGAATGCAAGTGTGAAGATCGCTCGAGATATGGAAACAATGAATACTATTAACATGAGACTTATAACTAAGTGCATCGGCTACGACATTCGCCTTACCAGGGTGATAGCGAATCTCGCAGTCGTAATCATTAAGTAATTCCACCCATCGACGCTGTCGTATGTTAAGCTCTTTCTGGTCAAAGATGTGTTGTAGGCTCTTGTGGTCAGTGAAAACCACACACTTTGTACCATATAGGTAGTGTCGCCAAATCTTTAACGCAAAAACACCTGCACAAAGCTCGAGATTGTGGGTAGTGTAGTTTTTCTCATGTATTTTGAGTTGACGAGAGGCGTAAGCGATGACTTTGTCTCGTTGCATGAGAACGCAACCAAGACCACGATTCGAGGCATCACAATACACCACGAAATCATCATTCCCATCAGGGAGAGCGAGAATAGGAGCGTTGCAAAGAAAATCTTTTAGAGTTTGAAAAGATTCCTCTTGCTCAGGATCCCAAGCAAAAGGTTTCTCTATTTGAGTCAACGAAGTGGGAGGAACGATGATTTTTGAAAAATTCAAGATGAATCGGTGGTAATAACCCGCCAATCCTAAGAAAGAACGGATTTCAGAAGGAGATTTAGGCGCGGTCCAATTCTTCACTGCTTCGATTTTGGAGGGATCAACATGGATTCCTTTTTCGCTAACAACGTGCCTAAGGAATTGGACTTCTTTGATCCAGAACTCGTATTTGGAAAACTTTGCGTAAAGACGCTCGGTACGTAAAAGCTCGAGTATAAGACGTAGGTGACGCTCGTGATCGGCTTGAGATTTAGAATAAATAAGAATGTCATCAATGAAGACGATCACAAAGCGATCCAAATAGGGTTTACAAACACGATTCATAAGATCCATGAACACAGCGGGCGCCTTAGTCAAGCCAAAAGGCATAACCACGAACTCGTAGTGTCCATAGCGAGTGCGAAATGCGGTCTTGGGAATGTCCTCTTCGAGAACACGAAGTTGGTGATAACCTGATCGAAGATCGATCTTGGAGAAGCAGGTAGCGCCTTGAAGTTGATCGAAAAGATCATCGATGCGAGGAAGAGGATAACGGTTCTTGATTGTGAGTTTATTAAGCTCACGATAGTCGATACACATGCGAAACGAGCCATCCTTCTTCTTGACAAAAAACATAGGAGCACCCCAAGGTGAGGTACTTGGACGAATGAATCCTTTCTCGAGGAGTTCTTGGAGTTGACTGAATAATTCTTGCATTTCAGATGGTGCAAGACGGTACGGAGCTTTCGCAACAGGGGTCGAACCAGGTACGAGGTCAATACGAAAATCGTCAGATCGAGGTGGAGGAGGACCAGGCAAATATTTAGGAAAGACGTCAGGGAAGTCGCGCAGCACTAGAACATCATTTATGCTCTTTCCCTTGCCCTTTTCTTCCACAATGTGGGCTAAAAAGGCAAGGTACAGTTTACGTAAATATTTGTTCGCTTGTGTGCAGGACATTAACCTTAGTCCCTTTGAAGGTCGGTCTCCATAAACGCGTAAGGTGTCGCCAGATGGGAGAGGTAAACGAACGTATTTTTCGTGGCAAGCGATTTCAGCATGGTTTTCACGAAGCCAATCCATGCCTACGATGATGTCGAAACTACCCAATTGCATGGGTATAAGGTCGATAGTGAAGGTATAATCGTTAAGAGTAAGAAGATAATCACGAAGAACGGAATCGACAAAAACAGACTTGCCATTGGCAACTTCGACAGAGAATGACTTAGGTAGTTTTGAGCGTGTGACATTTAACAAAGGTTCGAATTCAACGGACACAAAGCTTTTGTCCGCACCAGTATCAAATAACAACGAAGGATAAATGTTATTAACAAGAAACGTACCATTCACGATGTCATTGTCATTGCGTTCCTGATTCGCGTTAATGTTGAAAGCGCGTCCACGAGGAGCTTGTTGTTGTTCTTGGTTGAGTTGAGGACACTGAGGACGAAGGTGAGTTGTGTCACCACACTTAAAGCAGGCTTGTGCTGGTTGTACGTTTTGTTGAGCTGGTTGCGCTTGACGAGCTTGTTGAGCTTACCGTGTGGGGTTATTCTTACAATAAGCGGTGTTATGGCCGTAACGATTGCAATGGGTACAGTGGCGACAATTGGCAATGGCAGGGTGGTGGTAATGGCAAGTAGTACACTGGGGATGAATCCCAGTGTATGACTTTCGTTCGCTTGCAGGTGTGTTAGGTTTAGGTTGTAAAGCTGGAGGGTTTGGCGGAGTAACAACCGCATAATTTTGACTAGAAGCCGTCCGCTTCTTGTTTTGGTTCTTTTTGGTGGACGAGGGGGTTTCAACGGTGGCTTGGTGCACGTTCTTTGAGGAAACCTTTTCAGAGTTCCTACGAAGGACGATGTTGCTGTTAAGGCGGGCGGCCAAACGATAGGTTTCTTCTATGGTTGCTGGTAGAGAAGCTTCCATAAGGTTCATGAAGGAATCAGGGCAACAATGGATGTACTTGTTGATTTTCTTCTCAGGCGTATCAACCTGGCTAGGACAGAGAATGCTAAGTTGCTTGAAACGGGAGGTTAAGCCATCGTTATCATCGCCGACTTGTTTCAAAAACCAAAATTCATGCTCCAACTTTCTGAGCTTATGCGGAGGGCAGAATTCCTCCCTCATGATCATCTTGAGTTTCGCCCATGGCAGAGCATGAGCGGCATCTTCTCCTCTTGTGCCTCGCTCAGAGGTCCACCAGTCCAGGGCCCTTGAGCGAAACACACCAGTAGCGTTTTGAGTGCGTAATTCGTTAGGGCAACCACTCTGACGGAAAGCGATTTCCATGGCATCAAACCAAGAGAGCAGTGTTGTAGCACCATCCTTGCCTGAAAATTCCAGGGGTCTGCAAGCCATAAACTGCTTGAAGAGAAATGGTGGCGTTGGTTTCTGCACCTTGGAATCCACAGAGCCATGGGGAGAGTCTGGGTTGGGTTGGATGCGACTGACGATGTCAGGTATCACTCTAGCCGTTTGGTCGGCCATTTGTTCAGTGATTAGGCCTACAAGCTCTTTCTTAGAGATTGAACCAGTGCGGGAACTCTTCTTGGACCTGGACTTTTCGGACGAGCTTGAAGTTGCCATCTAGAAGTTCGAAAGAAAAGAAAAGGATGAGACTTGATCATAATGTTTTAAGGAAATCGTTTTCATGAAATGATTCACATAGCATAAAGTTTCACATAGTGTAAAAACGTTCAAATTGATTCACGTAGCACATAAGATTCAAATTGTATCATATAGCATAATCATGAATATAGCATAACATGAATAATGAAAGCATCGTAAATTTAGTTTGTTCACGAGGGATTATTATTGTTTTTGATTACGATAACGTGCGAAATGAGTTTAAAAGTTTGAAATGAATGAATCGTTCAAGTATAAAACCACATATAAATTGAGATACCTAAAAGAGAGGCTCAATAAAACATCGGATTGTTTCGGGTAGAGAAACGTCGACTATTCCAAAGTGGGTCGAAAGTCCTCTCGAATTAGAGAAAACGTGATTTGGCCTATAGGTAAGATACTCTCGTCGAGAAGCGATTAACGGTATCTTACACTTCCAGTTACTACACGTCTCTAATCGATTGAAACAATCGGGACTTTGGCGAGATCAAAAATCGAGGAATGGGACTAAATCGACAAGGTGCGGGTTTCACCCCTAACTTGAAGACTTCGTACCCTAATGTGGTTAGTACTCGTCGGGTCAAAATATAATTTCAACACTTTGACGAGGTTCCACTAGAGTTGAAATGGAAATTACCATTAAGTTGTGGATTTCACTCCTAGCTTAATGGTGCAATTTCGTGCAAAAATAGTTTAAGGTAGAATGAGAGTCGTTTACCAAATTGTGGGTTTCAAGCCTATTTTGGTAAAGTCGTCTCGTTTATGTTACGAGTGTCTTCAAAGAATCAAAAGTGTATTCATGATAGTCTTAGGAAAGGCATGTAAGTTTAACAAACAAGAAGTGTTGCTAGGAAGCATGTAAGGTAGAATACATAAGTTTTAAACAACAAATAAGAGGCAAAGTTCCTAAAAACTATAGACTAGGGCAAAGCATTCCTACTTATTCCTAATTCCCTATAGTTATGGCTCTGATACCAATCTGTCACACCCCAACCGATGGCGAAAACATCGGGATGAGACGAAAACGAGATTGTAAGAGACTTCATAACACTATGTGACAATATTAATTAAATTCAAATTTCATTTCAAGACTAATTGTCATACAAGATTCAAATAGAAATAACAACATCGTTCCAAATTGTAACATAACAATAAAAGATATATTAATCTAGGTGTGTATCTATGTCCACCTAAATTGCATTTCTTCTTGAACATCAACTCATCAATCAACCTGCAACATGTATTAAAATAGAAATTCAATGCAAAAGCAAAGGCGAGTATACAAGTTTGCTACATAGCATAATATAGAATAAAATTGTTTAAAGTGCTTATATCCAACATGAATCATATTAATCAAGTTTACTAGCATGCCGAAACGGTGTACTTATATATTCAAACCCAAGAATCCAATGCGTTAAAATAGCCTATCCCCGGTTAGAATAAAGGGAGGTTAATATGTTTGACTTAACAATACCCCAAGAATCGTGGGCGGTGCATTACTCCTATAGCGCTATAATTGTTAAAGTAGGTTAGCAAAGTTAATGAAGCATATATTGACACAAATAGTTTACATTAGCATAACAAGTCTAAACAAGCATCATATAGTTTCATGTTAAGCATGGATAGATTTTAAAATAGTTTCATGTGTTGTGTAATTTTGTACAATATACATGTTGCATCCTAAAGTGATAAAAAGGTAAACGGGATCGAGTATACTCACGGTTTTGCAAGCTTTCCTACTTGAAATCCCGCGAGTGATGTTGATGGATGGATTAGTTTGGAGCACCTTATCCTTCTACACGAGGAAACATAGGTGTGTGAGTTTGGGAAAATCGGAAGATTATAGATTCGGAGTCTAAAATATATGGAAAATAACATAAGGGAAAAATAATCATCTTGTACACATAACACTTGTTCTTGACACTATTAAAACTCCAAAGAGTTTGTATGATTTCATGGATTCAAGGTCCATTAGAGTCATAACAAGGGCATGGTCATAGATGATGTAACACATTCTTGACAAGTAACTATCAAGTTATCATCAAGTTTAGTTACTTAGGTATACATATGGAATAATTAGATAATATAGAGATTACAAAGTCATACGGTTCAAGCATGAGGTAGGAGATTAATGTCTCCATTTAGGCACCTCTTTGTGTCATAGAACTCATACATGAGGTAGGAAGAACAAGCTTCCATTTAGGTACCTCTATTATTCACCACTACACTTGTTGTTATAAACAACAAGGTGGGTCATGAACTTACAAGTAATAAAGCAATAACAACAACTAATCTATGAAAAAAACATCAAGTAGTGAGTGGATTTCTCTGAAGGATAGCCCAAGCTAGTCCAACTATCACACATTCATCAAGCTTCATGCTTGAACACTACTTGTGGGTAAAACCCTAACTAAAACAGAATGTTTGTGTGGTTTTAACCTCTGATTTAACATTTCCCAGCCTTGTTTTTAAGCCCAACTAACCATTCACTTGATTATGAGCATTAGGATATAGGTTTGAGATGAGAAAACTCAAGCTTGGTTAAGTTTAACAAAGATTACATGAAAACAGAAACAATCAGTGGACTTTGGAGCCTTTTAGCGGAGTTCCATGGACTTATTTACTGTGAAAACCCCATGGAATCGAAGCTAAGGTCAAACCAAGGACATAGGAAAAAGAATGAGCTAAATCGGACAAGTATTGAGTGAGTTATGCTCACTTTAGTGAAGGATGATGCTTTTGTCCGAACTTGAACTTGCAGCAGCTTTAGGACTGATTAGAGAGAGTTGTGAGGGAGTTTGTAAAGTGAAAATGACTTGGGAGGCACTTGGTATTTATAAGGAAGTGATTAGGGTTGGTTTTGGTGAGTTATTAAATGCTAAAATGGGTTTAAACTTCAAACAACACCCAAAATCGCGCTCAAATTCGCGGCTGATGAAAAGGGTCTGATCTGGGCTTTCTCTCATGGCCAGCGAAGACATTTAAGGGAGTCTTCACGGCCCGTGACAAGGGGATGGCTGAAGTTTCACTTAATTACAATTTGGCCCCTGAAGTTCTTTATTTAGGGTTTTGGGGTGTTTTAGGGACTATTATCGCCATTTAAGCATAGTTTAAGGACAAAATAATTATGAATAACATAATCCAAGTATAATTAAGTATATGAATGTCGTATTTAAGTTTTGTATACGTTCAAAATACGTTTTATGCATAAGCATCAATTGTTTCACGAAATTGAATGTATGAGCGTGTATAAAGTGTGTACAACATGTATTTAACAAAATACGAGTTTTATTTATGATCCAAGTCTCAGATTTTACAACGGTTACAAGGAAGGAACGATTACAAGAACACAAAACTTCAAAAAATAGAAATACAAACAAGACTTTCTAATTATGGAAAGTACAAAAGAGCAGGGCGTTACAACTATTTCGTTTCAACTTTGAAATTCGAGACTATTAATCATAATGAAACTCAAGAATTTTATTCACATTTAATTTGTACATTGTAGACTTGTTTATATGTTCATGCTCAAAATCAATGTTTTAAACACCATTATACATGCTTTATACTTGTACAATCCACAATTATACTTGTTACATCAAAAAACTGGCTAAAATTATGAAAATAATCAAACTTGTATCTTCGAGAGAAGGGAAGACACCCTTCGCAGGAAAGGACTACCCTTTCGTGCGAATAGCCCTTTCGTCCCAAGCCCCTTCGCCTGAAGATCCCATCTGCTCCAACGCACTTCCTAACATATAAATAAGTGCATAACCCCATTCATTTTACTTCCCCAGTCGCCCAGACACTCTCATACGCTCCGAAATTCTCCTTTGCAATCAGAAGCTCTCAGTAATGATTGTCTTTCATTTCCTTTACTTGTATTGTATTTCATTTCATTTATTTAACATATTTTTAATTAATCTTCTTTGATTCACCCCTTGGATGGTCTTCACGAGTCTGCCTTGCCAAACTCATAGTGAAACCTCACCAATTATGAGGTTCAAACTAAGATTTACAAAACTTGATTTTAAAACTTGTTCTTGCACTTTGATCTACTTTCTGTTATGAAACTTGGTGGAATCTGGTACCCACCAGGCTCACAACTTAGTTCATAGTTGTGGGTTTGCGTTAGCGTAAATTTCCAGCAAGAAATGATCTGTTTTGGATGGATCAAACAATCGTTTTTTTATGGATCTTGCACCTTTCGTACGAATGGCAACACCCTTCGTGCGAATGGGGTAATCCCTTTCGCACGAAGGGTCTATTTTCACATGTTTTCGTTTTTTATTTCCTTTATGTTCGATTCGAGTTCATCAGTACAGCTAATGTTGAAGTCATCTCAGATTCACCATCTTCAATATGGATTATTTGAGTTATGACGGAAGTGTGAACAGTGGGTGCCTTGGCTTTCCAGCCTAGTTCCACCACCTCATTTGTGTACCACACAGATGAACAGCACACAGTTTACTAGTCACAAAGTAAGTTAACCCCGCCTCACTTCCAACATTTGCCATGTTGGGTATGACACGCATGGTTGTCCGTATTTGACTGTTTGGCTATTTTACTTATTGTTTTCACTTCATATAACGATTACTATTTCTGTATTATGTTAAAACAGCTTACGAATAAAGTTTTACGCACACATACACGCATAAACAAGACCAGTCGTACGAATAGACTCCCATACGCACGAAGGGCTCCCATTCGCACGAAGGGTCTGTTACTCGATTTTTCGTACATTTTTTCGTATTTTACAGTCTGATCTGAACCCTTTTCACATCAAAATACTTACACCTTCGTTTACCCATTGTAGGGTAACCTCGGTGTCACACCCCGATATTTACAGCACAGCCCGGTGGGCCCGGTGGGGAGTATCGTGATGTAAGATTGGTATCGTCATAGTCAATAAACACAGAATAACACAACAGAAGTCTTGGAGTTAAATTACTATTACAAACCGATTGTTCAAAGTTCAAATATTAAATACAATTGGTTGTAATAAGAGAATCCACAGGCGGATCTAATAAAATGTACAAAATGATAATCAACAGACTTTTGGGCATCCTCGGGATTTGCAAGATCCTCTATTGATACCAAGCAGCTCCCAGCCTATTTGCGTGTAGTACCTGTCACTTATTCTTTTGAAAATACGTCAGTTTACACTAGTAAATACAAATAACTGACACGTTTTGAAAACATTTCAAAAATTGATTTAGGTGCACAAGGCACGAAAAATCTTTTATAGCTTAGGGCAATGAAAATTTTAATCTAGTGCACAGTTTTACATGTTTGTCAATACATATGGGGCCCCGTATAGAAACCGAGACATGATTAAATGACACACCACTTTTATAAACCCACAAAGGAGTTATCCCCAACCTTGTGGGTATAAGTATATTTAGCATTTGCATCTGTCAGGTGTATGCCTACACCCCGTGCATAGGTCGTGGCCATTTGGAATTAAATGAGCCGAGGATATCCTGGACACGGTCGTGTTAACCCCTAATGCTTAAGTTATCAATTAAAACAGGTTAAAATGGGTTATGCAGATTTGTTAGCCATAATCCAGCTAAGTGATCCCATACCCGACCAAGCGGTAATAATTTACCGTATCCCAAGCCCGTATAAGGGAAAATAAGTTAAAAATATTTACCTGAGCAAATACTTGATTCACAGCAAGGTTTAAATAACTCAGTCGTATAATTCACTAGAAAAGTGTAGATAGCTTTTACTGAGAGGCTCTAGTCTGGAATGATGGTAATATTAACCAATTAGAATGCTAACGGGTCCTATTTAAGTCATAGATTTAGATCGCTAGCTTAAAGGATAAAATACGGTATAATACGCTAGATTAAGCGATGACCGGATTAGAATGTAGTTTAAACCCAACAAGTACTAATACTTGTATAATATGGGTAAACTATTAACACTCTAGAATTTGAGGTAAAAATGATAAGGTTAAACCCGTTTCGGTAAACTTACGTAAACTAGTTACGAAAGTCTAACCGTATGCGTATAAGCGATAACGAGTAACCGGATGAGTCATGAATAAGTTCCATATGCCAATATACTTTAAACAAGTTTTAATATCAGTAGGATATCAACTTGTATGCCTATTAAGGTTTTAAAATCAAACAATGCTTTATAAGGGTGTTTTAGTCATTTAGCGACATATAAAAGGAGCTTGCGTATAATCTGATGTTACGACCATAAAAAGTCTGTGAAAACACTTTAAATATTATATAATATCAGTAGGATATCAAACATATGTTTGTTTTATAGTTTAAGACCAAACTATGCTCCGTAGGGGCATTTTGGTAATTTCACACATAGTTTAAAAGACTAATTTGGGAATATGAGTTTATATCTTGTACCTACTATAAAAATATTTAAAATAACTTATAAAATCAGTAGGTAACAAGTCTTGGTTGGTAGTTATGGTTTAAAATCATACTACGCGCCGAAACGGCGTTAAAGTCGTTAAATGATGATATTTGCGATCTTTTCGGAAAACTGATGTTATGATCAGGTTTGAATGACCAAAATATGTTAATTAATATAACATATCAGTAGTCAAAAGGTTTTGTATGAAAATTATACTTTAAAACCATTTTATGTGTTATAAGGCCATTATCGTCATTTAATATCTTTATTCAAGCACTTGTGCATAAACTCAGTTTATAATCTGATTCGATATCCCAAAATATCCTAATTATTATATTACATCAGTAGGCAATAATTTTGGTAAGAGAAATTATGCATAAAACCAATCTACGCGCCTAAAGGGCATTTTGGTCATTTTAAGGCATAATTTACGACATTATATGCAAACTCAGTTTATGATCAGATTCGTAACACCAAATTATGTTAAACATGTTAAAATTTTAGAACCTAAATCATTTGCAATCTTATTGGTATCTAAAACCATATTTTTGCTTAAAAGGGCATAATGGTCAAAGTATGGCTTAATAACGGAACATGCGCAAAAACTCAGATTTCTAGTATTATTGTGTAATATAACCTTATAGGGTTATGCTACATTATAACACGATCATAACGGGACCTTAAATCAGTATCATACTAATCTAATTCGGGTCATAATCGAAAGTCAACAAAGTTATCCTAGAAGTTATCCTCCTCCCCCTTTCTTTCCTCATTAGTCTCGGTTTTGGCCGATTTTTGTCTCACTATATCTAGAGTGAGAGACAAAGAAAGATATGCAGTTGATCTATACGTGGTTGGCTTTGAAGCCTTAACATTCCCTTTTATTTCCGATGCCAGACCACCGATGAAACGCGCAATGCGTTTAGGCTCAGGGGTAATTAAATTGGGTACTAACCTAGACAATGTATTGAAGTCGGTTATATACTGACGACAATCTAGGTTTTCCATTTTGAGAGTCAGGAAATCTGACTCCACTTTTTCCACTTCATGTTGTGGACAATAAATTTCCCTAATAAGGTCCACAAACTTGAACCATCCCATATTATATAGGGGAATCTTCCCCGTGGAATCATGGCTTACCACCATGTGAGGGCCTCGCCCTTGAAGGATTGTGAAACAAATTTCACCACATCCTTATCAGCACAACTGCTGATGTCCACTGTAGTCTCCATTTCATCGAGTAATTTCATGGAATCGATTTCCCCTTTCTCTCCATCGAAATCCCTGGGCTTGCAGGAGATGAAGTACTTGTATGTACAATCACTCATAGAAGAATGAGGTTTATCTTGAAGCACTTGCTTCTTTGGTTCACTCTTCGCATTTGAAGAGTGAACAGAGCTCTCTTTACGAGCTGATGAATGTGGTTTTGTATGGGACTTAGAGCGAATAGCACTCGACTCTTTAAAGTTTTCCATGTAAGTATTTACGGCCTTGCCGACCGCTGCATTGATCATGGCCTGTAGATCAGCACCACTGATATTTATGTTTGCAGCGTCATTTACATTTTGCAGCATCACTAGTGCTGTGAGCTTCATTTGAGTTTGCCATATCAGAAGCTTTTGGTACTAAACATCAATAATAACAACTGCTTAGTTGCAAAATAATAGTGAATCATTGTATTTGATGATTAACAAGCCATGGTATTATTAACCATACGGGCTATTAGGTTTTAGCATTCCTAATGAATTTTGTTTGAAAGTATATCAACTACATTTAGCCTAGGTCACAAAAGGACTATCAATGGCACTTAAGGTTTGGACCGAGTCCATTATCTTTTTGGCAGGGGATCACAATGTCACAACTTTCTTTGTCATATTGACGATTATGAAATAGCTCGAAGGCTCGCCATAAAGGACTTTTAAAACATGGCACAAGGGCCCGTCACGAAAGACATATAGATGTAGCTCATAGGCTTGTCATGAAGAACATAAAAAGATACGACATAAAGCCTAGTCACCAAGGACAACTGGATATGGCACAAAGACCTGGTCACAAAGGACGTAAAAATAGGACACAAGTCCATGTCACAAGGACATTTTTAGAATATATAAGTCATGATCTTATTGATCAAGAGGCTTTAAGGCTTGAACATAGTTCATTACCTTTGGACAGGGAGTCGTAGACCACAACTGTCGTTGTCATATTTTGATGATATGATATGGCCCGTAGGCAAATCAGTTGATATCACAAAGGATGTTAAAAATAAAATCATTGCACTGATTTTATTAGTCATGATCATATTGATCATATCGATTATAAGGCTTAGGCATAGCCCGCTACCTTGAACAGGGAACCATAAAGGTCACAACTGTTATTGTCTTGAAAGACGATTCATTTTGGCACATAGGCAAATCAATTGTCATCACTTATGCATAAACTAAGTTTACAATCTGATTCGATGTCCCAAAATATCCTAATTATGATATTACATCAGTAGGCAATGAGTTTGGTATGAGAAATTATTCTTAAAACCAATCTACGCGCCTAAAGGGCATTTTGGTCATTTTAAGGCATAATTTACGACATTATACGCAAACTCAGTTTATGATCATATTCGTAACACCAAAATATGTTAAACATGTTAACATTTCAGAACCTAAATCATTTGCTATCTAATTGGTGTCTAAAACCTTATTTTTACTTAAAAGGGCATAATGGTCAAAGTATGGCTTAATAACGGAATATGCGTAAAAACTCAGATTTCTAGTATGATCGTGTAATATAACCTTATAGGGTTATGCTATATTATAATACGATCATAAGGGGACCTTAAATCAGTATCATACTAATCTAATTCGGGTCATAATCGAAAGTCAACGCAGAAGTCAAACTTCGCGACTTTCGTTTGCGAACCGACCCTAAAACTGGAATTGACAAGCCGAACATGTTTACACATGTTCTAATAATTATTAATAAGTTGTTTAAGTGATAAAACATATTTTAGAACACTTCTAAACTCAGATAGTAATTATTTCAAAAAGAGACCCGTTGACTTTTTAAAACATTAATATGGTGACTCGTCAATTAAGCAAGCAAACATGATTCTTAGGACGTTCCCTTTTGAGGGATTAACATCTACCTAATTACGATCACGTAGCCATGTCCGTTGCAAACAATGGCTTGACCATTAAGGTCTAAACCGAAAGTCAAAGCGTTTATCGTAAACGCTTGACTTTTCGGCTTTAAAAGCCTATGAACTGAATAAACCACGAAAGGAACACTTACAAGTGGTCCTAGGGGCTGAATAAAACTCAGAGGATGCTCCCAATTGCTCAGGAACATCCAATGTTGAGAGATAGTGAGAAAGAATGAAAAGGTGCAAGTTTTGAACAATGAACTCCACACCTATTTATAGTATTTGGGATTTGCTAGGATCATGCCATGTGTTTAGGGGGCTCATAAGATTTTAACAAGTGTTATAACAGGTGTCCAAAACAATTTGCAGCCCAAGGAATTGAAGGGAAGGATCTAGAGCTTGACATGAGTGATGATCAAGCAAAAATTATTAAAAAAGCAAAAACAAAAAAAAAATGTCTGCTGTTGCTGTTGTCCCTGGCGGCCCGTGAGAGACCGGCCCAAAGGGCTCGCGGCCCGCGACGGTGGCCCAAGTCCAGCCATGAGTTTCTGTTATTGGCAGTTATGGCCCTTCAATCTTTTATTCATAATTTCAACTTTCATAAGTTGACATTTATGGCACAATATATTCTAAACCTTCATGTAATATTTATATTTGGCACGAAAGCCCTTAGTGGCCCATATTAGGCACACCCGGGAGTACGACCGAACATCATAGAGTTCCCGGTTCATTTAAAAAGGTCACTCAAAGGTGTAGATTTACACGTTGACCCTTTTAGTCCTTTTAACACACAAACTTGTGCGTATTATCGTTTAATGGCATCAAAGCCCTATACGGCCAATTTTAGGCATTCCCGAGAGTATGTTCAAACATCGTGATGCCCTGGGTTTGTTAAAAGGTTACTCAGAAGTAAGAATTTAATATGTTGACACTTTTAACCCTTCGATGCACAAACTTTTGTATTATATCGCAAACGGTTTCGTTTATCCAACAAGTGGCTCATTAAGAGAATACGAATACCGTGTAAGGTCATTCAGAGGCTTAGTTTAAGAATGTTGACACTTTTAGTCCCTCCACATTCATAGTTTTAAATTTTGACAAAATTAGTCCCTCATAGTCAACGTTTGACTTCATTAGGGTTTAGTACACGTGTCAACACTTCATTGGACACGATTTTACGAGGTGTTACACTTGGTGTACCAATCCCCAACTAATCAACTCTTAGTTTCGTAGGAATCTAAGCAAAACTGTGAGTATACTCGATCCCCTTTTCTATTTTATACACTTTGGGTGCAATATGTACAATTATACAAAAAAACACGCAACCC
The DNA here is from genome assembly GCA_030545235.1 of Helianthus tuberosus. Taxonomy (NCBI): domain Eukaryota; kingdom Viridiplantae; phylum Streptophyta; class Magnoliopsida; order Asterales; family Asteraceae; genus Helianthus; species Helianthus tuberosus. The sequence continues at coordinate 156,344,219 of CM060418.1, read as the reverse complement.
TATTAAACTTGCTACAAATCACACTCTATCCACTATTAAACATAAGACCTGTTTTATGTTTGTTAATCTCACATGCTATGTTTACACGTGTCTATATGCTCATTAACTTTTCAAACCTACCTTAACAATTATAGCGCTATAGGACTAACGCCTCGCCCGTATTCTAGTGGTATTGTTAAGTAAACTATGTTACACCCTCTTCGTTTCAACGATGTTGGGTAATCGCGATTGCGTTAAACTCTGGTTTGACATATCCCTTACACTTTTGTAGTATGTTAGTGATAAGATATACATTCTATCATGTTGGATATGAGCACCATTAAACTTCTCACTATTATGTTATGTTATCAAACTTGTATACTCGCCAACTTTTTGTTAATCATATTTTAATACATCTTGCAGGTCGCTAGATGATGATTGAAGAAACACAATTAGGGTGGACTTAGATGCACACCTTAATGATAAACAATTATTTGGTTTCATATTTTATGGTGCTACAATTGATGTACTTGGTTTTTGAACAATGTATTTCACTTTAGTATTTATGCAAATTGGTTGAATTAAATATTGTCACAATTAGCGTTATGATGTCTCGAGCAATCTTGTTTTCGTTTCACTACAATGTTTCTGCCATTGGTTGGGGTGTGACAATAAGTGACACGTCAGCCCGTTTCGGGTCGGGGTGTTACACCAACCTTTTGTTAAATTTTTTGTTAAGTCTTACTAAAATGATGAAAAAATGTTCTTTAATAACTAGAGGGTCTATTTTTGTATTTAGGCTAATTTAATTACACGGACTCTATGTGTAGGTTACATAAATATGCATAATAAAATTCATATATGATAATAGGCAAACAGAATGAACAGTAATTATATATATTATTATACTATTAGTAAAAAAACTAAATGAATTATTATACTATTAATAAAGAAACTAAATAAACAGTAATTATTTGTTTTAAAGGCTTTTTTTATATGTTTTGTTTAGTGGTTTTTATATGTATTATTTGGTTTTTTATATATCTTATATAACTTGCGCTTTTTTTTTATCCATGTAAATCACGTGTCGGTATTCTTTGGTGTTAGGATCGGAGGCTCACATGATTGTGCTTGTTTGTTTAATTTGAACAAGTTGAAAGATATAAAATAGATTAAGTGCAGCGGAAATGAAAACAAACTTTGTAAACACAATCAAAGGAGAAAATAGTTTGATAAACATTTGCTTTTCATAGAGTCAAAAGATTACAAATCAAAGCAAAAGATTACAATGCAAGCTTACAAACTAAACTCCCCCTCAGCCTGATACTCCATGGTTGGTTGCACAAGATGAAAGGATTGAATTGAGGAGAAGAACTCACTCAAAACGATCAAATGTAACAGTACAGGGTACTGCTCCATTTATAGACAATCCAAACCACTGAGGCATCTCAGCTGACGTCACCATGAAAGCGACGTCTAACAGCCTAACAACCTGTAACAACTGTTCCTATACAAACACTGCTATACTTAACCACTGATTATACATAAGACAAGTAATACACTAAACTACTGCTATCTTCTTCCATCAGTGCTTTCCTCAAAGTTGATCAGTCCTTGAGTGGGCAGTGTTTTGTCATCAGTATATAGAACCAGCAGTGTTTACTTCTTCAGGGCTTGGTCAGCGGTTGAAAGGGTATCAGCAGTTGTATACAGACAGTGGATAGAGAGCCATCAGTTGTTGTAATCACTTTCAAGGGGAAAGCCTAATGTAAACAGCTGCTTATTGTGAATCCACTGTCATGATCCGGTTTTGGCTTTTATTATCTGTTCCTCTGGTAGGGTTCAATCTCAACATTTGGTCATATCAATATTTTTTTCTTTATGGGTTGTTGTAACGAGTGTATGTGGCGTAAAAAAACAAACCAATACCATTCAAATTCCCGCTGTGTTGGTATATTTTTGGTCATATCATGATTTTTTTAGTATTTTCTCTATTGGTTGCTATAACAAGTGTCAGTACCAAAGTTAAACGAACTAATACCCACCCACGACGCAACACGAGGATTTCCGGCGCAACGCGCGAATTTAATAGCACTAGTTAAAGTAAAAATTTAAAACCTACATCGATCATCTAAATTATCCCTCCCCGGTAACCTTAATCCACAATGCCACCACCATAATAACTTGGAAAAATATGGGGCGAGGAGCTGTCAAAACATGTATACTTAAAAATACATATAAAATATATATACATACATATAAAACTGAAAATAAGATATAAAATGTCAATCTGATTAATTGCTAGGAATTGCTTTTTAATATGTTAGAATAGAATAGAATAACTCTCCATCATTTAAAGTAGAGTAAACTGCCATTTTGGTCCCTGTGGTTTGGGCACTTTTGCCATTTTAGTCCAAAATTAAAAAACCCCCTTTTTTGACTGTTGCAAAATGTCTATTTTGTCCTTTTGTTCAGGGGCATTTTGGTCATTTGTAATTATTATAACATACCCCTATGTCTCTCTCTTCTCTCTCTCTCTCTCTCTCAGATCATCATCTTCTCTCTCTCAGTCTCTCAGATCTTCACAAAACCCAGAATGTCTTCATAAACCCAGAATGCCGCCACAAGCACCACCACCAGCACCACCGCCACCTCCTCCACCGCCACCTCCACCACCACCGCCACCTCCTCCCCCTTCTCACCACCGCCACCATCAACACCCACCCCACCGCCACTACATCATTCACCGCCACCCACCGCCACCATCAACATTGTATCATCATCATCTTCTACCTCCATTGACTGTCCCCACCGCCGCCGTCACCACCACTCACCTTCCCCTTGCCGTCAATGCCACACCACCGCCACTGTATCCAAACCCTAAAAATTCAATCCCCAAATTAAATACATTAGTAATTCCTTTCAATCTAGGATTCAGATGCAAAATCTTCGGTTTAGCTGCATTGTATTTGATTTTTGTTTGCCTCGAGTTTCCTGTGTATTTCGAGACATCGAGTGGTAGTTCAGATAATGAAGCAGTGAGTAAGTTTCAGTTTAAAGTGAGTAAAGCGTCTTTGAGATCTGCGTATCATGATGAAACGGTGAGTCAAGAAGAGATGAATGATGGTTTACTGCCGATTGATGTAAGGTACGACGATAGTGAAGGCTGTGGTGGTTTGGTTATGGTGGTTGAAGATTGAAGATAAAGGGGTGGTGGGGGTGAAGAGGGAGGGTTGTGGCAGTTTGGTTATGGTGGTTTAAGGTTGAAGATGAAGTGGTGGCCAATTATCGGGTGGTGTTATAGAGAGAGAGAAGGGAGAGAGTCAGAGGTGAGGTGTGTTTAAAGAGAGAGAGTGCAGAGAGTTGAGAGAGGGATGTGTTTTGAGGTTTTTTTAATTTTTATTTGTTATAATAACTCATAAAATGACCAATTTGCCCCTGAACAAGAAGACAAAATAGACAACTTTCAACAATCAAATAAGGGGTTTTTTAGTTTTGGACTAAAATGGCAACAAAAACAAAACCACAGGGACCCAGATTTAAAAAGTTTGAGATTTGAACTAAAATGGCAAAAGTGCCCAAACCACAGAGACCAAAATGGCAGTTTACTCTTTAAAGTAACTTGTATAAAAAAATGGGGTAATCACCAAAATAGCCATTGACCGGTCAATTTTTCCAAAATGGCCAACTCAAACGGCTCCTTAAGCCTTTACACGAATTCCGACACGGCTTAAAAGATCTTTTCTCACCAACCAACCGTTTTTTGCCACGTGTCCATTTGTCCCCTAATCTCTATACAGATAATGTGTTTCTCTCTCCACTGCTACACTCAATCCCCTCAATTTCTCTCTCTGTGCTCTCTCTCTCTCTGAAACGGCTCGAACATTCATCTCCACCGCCACCAAACCACCATACCCACCTCCACCATACCCATCTCCTTCCCTCCTCTGCCGACAAACCCACCTACACTTCACCTGCAACTTTCAGCCACGACATCAACCTTCATCACCGTCTTAATCAACTACCTGTCCATCCATCTTCTCCGTCGCCATCCAATCCGTCTCCGTCAACCATCTCCGTCACCGTTCCTCCTCCGGTCATCCTCCGCCGATCATAATCACCACCATCGTTAACCTGCAACTCCGACATCTCCGATCACACCTCTGGTCACCGTTCCTTCGACGACCACAGTTATCGCCGGCGACTGCACTATGCTACGAGCCGGCACAGGTATGCTACGAGCCGGCACAACACAAGGTTCGAGCCGGTTCAGGTTTGTCGGACGCGTGTCTCCATCAGATTGGTCATCGTTGAAGGAACTCCTTGAGCCGGTTCAGTTGACGGTGCCGGCTCGTGGAGCCGGGTCAGTTGGCCAAAATTGAAAAAACGGCGTGGTTAAGGCTAGTTTCGTGATTTTCCCTATATAAATATGTATACCATCAACAATCAACGTCATCTGTTAAAGAGTTGCTTTTTAACAATGGGTAAGACTTTAGACCATGTCTACTTGTCTAGAGTTTTTGGCACATTTACAAAAAAAAAAAATATTATATAGACCATGTCAAAAGTTCAGGGCTGGCATTTAGAGTTTTTGGCACATTTAATTTACAAAAAAAATATATTATATAGACCATGTCAAAAGTTCAGGGTTGGCATTTAGAGTTTTTGGCACATTTACAAAAAAAAAAAATATATTATGAACATTTTGTTGCTTTACGTTGTTGTAACTTATGTATTGGGTGTTTTTTAAAAAAGTTTTTGTATTTACCATTTTTAACTCAAAGGTCCTTACGCTTAACATTTAACCCCTTTAACATTTTTACTTTTAACCCATAGCTTTTCATCTTTTACAATTTAACCACCACACTTTTTATTTTTAACTTCCGTCCCCCTGTACTTTTCATGTTTTGCAAGTTTTTTCGTTTTACGTTTCGTTCTAAATTTTGCGAGTCAACACGCCGCAATGTGCGTGTGAGTTTCAACCGTTTTCGTCTGCTTTTTCCTGTTTGACAGACCAGTCACAACACATCTATTTTTCTTCCTTTAACAAGTTCGTCGTAACGCGCGGGTCCTAAATCGACTTAATTATTATTTTCAACGTTTAATGTTTATGGCTAATTTCTTCGCATTAAAACGTCGCAACGAACGTACGTGGTTGAACGATTTTACGCATATTTTTCGTTTGGTGTTATTTTTTTTTACTTTTTTTATTTTATTTTTACGAGCTCTTCTAATGTTGGTGGTCGTTGTCAGTGGTGTGACATTAGTGCTACTTATCACGATTTTAAGAACGCATTTAACCTATTAAGTTATTACTAATAATTTGTTTCGAGTTTACCACCGTACCCCATTTACTTAAGAAAAAACTAATTTTTTACGTGTATATTTTTGTGTACGTGTCAGTATAAATTTGATTTACTCTACATTTCGACGTAAACTTTTCCTGGAAACGATTCAGGTTAAATATAATACGTTTTCTTTTAAAAAACCATTTTTTTCGTGCACATTTTTTATGTACGTTTCGGCATAAATTTTAGTTGGTGTATGTTTCGAAGTAAACTTTTTTGGAGAACGAGTCAGGTGAAATATAATATGTTTTCTTGATTATTTTATGAATGTTTTGTAAATTTTGTTTCGATCGGAGTGGAGTCAAATTGTGGTTTTTCCACTTTTTTAAACGCACTAATTAATCTCTTTTGATTATACATGTCAACTTTTCCGTTATACCCATTATATTTTCTATGTATGACTAGGGTCACATGTAATACGTTATAATTGTATGATATAAATTTGATTTATTTTATGTTTTGATCCAATCACATTGTTTATATAGGTTACATTGAGTTCAATCGATTACGTCGAAACGTGTGTTTTCATACGGTTAGAGCATCACATAACGTTTAGACTAATTTATTTGATGTTTGCGATGTACCCGTGCCGCAACGCGTTCAGGTGTTAATACTAGTTTTGTATTAAAAAAGTATACCGATACTTTAAATTAAACACTTGGCAAATTATTATACTAGAAAAATATACCAATACTTTAAATTAAACTAGTTGATGCCCCGCCCGCGTTGCGGGGCGATGACCGAATAATTCTCAACCAATTAAAAAAAAGTACTATAGTTTTATTAGAAAGGAAAACTAAAACGGTTACAAGATCGTAATTTTTAGCGGGGGTAAAATCGTAATTTTTATCTAGGGGAAACACCATATTTTTATTTTGAACTAGGGGGAAAAACATAATTTTGAATTGAGGGTGAAAGAGTAATTTTGAACCGAGAGGAAAATCGTAATTTTTTTACATGCTACAATTCATTCATTACAGAAAAGACAAAAAATAAAGCAAAATAAGTTGTTGTGTATATAAAAACTCATTCAAACGAAATACAGTTTACTTACTGTGCGTATGAAAAGTAATATAAACGGCGCAATTACTTGCATTGCTACGGGATTTGATGAGCTCGGTACGAACCGGTACGGAAAATACCGTTACCGAAATCCCCAAAAGTGGGTCCCGGTACCGAATATACCTGGTACGGTACGGATCGGTACCGGTACTGGTACGACACCGGCATTTGAGGGTAAAAACAGATGAATACCGGTGTTGAACCGGTACCGAAAATACACCCTGTTTGGTAAATTCGATACCGATACAGGTACCCGATACCAGCTCATTCATTAGTGATGTTACTATCCATTAAATTCAATTTTTATTACTATAATAATTCAATTATTATGTTTACTGTTCATTCTGTTCGGTTTTTAATATATAGGACAAATTCAATTTTTATTACTATATTAATTCAATTATTATGTTTACTGTTCATTCTGTTCGGTTTTTAATATATTCAATTTTTATTACTATATTAATTCAATTATTATGTTTACTATTCATTCTGTTCGGTTTTTAATATATAGGACAAATTCAATTTTTACTACTATATTAATTCAATTATTATGTTTACTGTTCATTCTGTTCGGTTTTTAATATATAGGACAATACTTGGCAAATTATTATACCTTCAATAACCAATTCATTATATTTACAATTACCACAACTTCATTAGGACTGGCATTTAAACACATTTCACATATAATACATTAATTTTAAGTTGTCTTCCATGCACAAGGCCATCGAGGATGTGAGAAGACTCAATTGTTTGGGTGGACTCGTTCGAGGTCTCCTGGGATATATCAATCGATTGGTAAACATGGTGTCATTCTCTATAGTGTGTTTTGATTCTGTTGTTTTTTTCTTTGGGTTGTTTTCATGTGGGATCGGGGCTTTTGTAACAACTCTCATTAAAAGTCATATTTATTAAATTAATTTGTCCAATAGGAAACCTTAATTGAGACACCTAAGTGATTCTACACAAACCCTAAAATTTTCAGAATTTTCAGAATTAGGGCCACTAAAACTCAGGGGGGGGGGGGTAAAACCCTATTAACGATTATCCTTATAAAATGCTGTCAAAATAGAATTTTCATGCAACGTCGACTCATCAGGGTTAGATAGGTGACGAAGCAGGCCTACCCTATTTTGACATCTCAGGCGATACGCGGCACGTACCGCGGATTCTTCCGCGACTAGCGGGAGGTGCAAATTTTGGGTATAAATAGAAGGGCCTGGCACTTGCATTCTGTTGTTCGTTCGACGAAGAAATTCGTTTTAGGCACTGAGTTACGTTCTGTTTACCGCAATTAACACACACGATTCACTAATCGACGCCGCAATCAGGGTATTAACTCGATCGCTATTACGATTCATTTTCCGATCGATCAATGTACTCAATGGATGTTTAAATGTTGCCCACATTAGGGTGATGCTTTGTCATTAGTCGTTAATTCGATGGATGTTTAAGCATAGCACTTTGTCATTTGTTGTGAGGGTTGATCTCGTGAGTTATCGTAAATGCTGTATTAAGTTACTAACCGAATTGTGTGCCTGTTATTAAAATTAGGTTAAAAGGCTAATCAGTAGGCTAGGCTCAGCTCAAATTAAATCTGCAATGTGAGTCATTCTCTTTTTATAAAATTTATTTACAAAAGCATGTTTATTTCCAAGGTTATAATTACAGGGATTAAGTCTTTGTAATCACCATATTACAGCCGGTATGTGGGGTTTTGTATACATTACTTGATAATCTTCACCATTGGACAACGAGTTAGCCAATGGGTGATATGACCATAGTCACAGAAACGAGTCGAGTGACAAATACCGAGGGTAGTTGGTCGATATCTGAAACATTGTAATCGCTCTTAATACTGTAAATTTATAACAAATGTGTCGTTTTAGTAAATAGAATGATTCACTCAGTATTTCCCGCTGACAAAACCTTTTTCAAACATGTTTCAGGTGATCTATTGTGATCTTGGAAAAGTGCCGAGACGCACTACAAGCTTAAGGAAGTGGCTCAGTATAAAATAAAGAAACATGTTTTGTAAAATAAAAGATTTCTTTGTGAAATCTCAAGATTGTAAATTACCGGGTTTTATCCCGAGTTTTGAAATAAAATAATCGGGAAATATTTTAGTTTTTAAAAGATCCTGATGAAAATTTCCGCTGTTAATTAAATATCACGGGATTTCTGTCCCGCGGCTCCTGAAACGGGCCAAACCGGGTCGGGGGCCGTGACAGAAAAAGGTGGTATCAGAGCCACTGATTTAAGCCAATTAAGTATTTAGAAAATACTTAATTTTTATTAATTACTATTTTGTGATTATGTGTTTTATTATCTGACTAATTGTGTACAGTATGGGCAGATCTTTATATGCTAAGCCAATGTAGCAATTAATACAAATCTTTAAATAATTTGACTTAAAGTTTTAGTACTTTTATTATCTACAGTCTAAAAACCTTACCCAGTAAATAAATAAGTAAACCTTAGTATGTTTTAAATTCCAGTTGTTTTACACAGTATGAAATAATATTTAAAAGTTTTTCTATAAAAGTTTGTTATGATTTTTAAAATTAGTAATTATGTGTATTTTGTTAAAACAGCATGAGTGACTTGTCTGACGCCCTTCGGAATTTAAATCTTTATCTAGTAAGAATAGAAGTTTCCAGAGATTTCAATAGATATATACCAGACATAGAAGAACCTATAGAATTCAACACTTTACCTCTCAAGAAACCCAAGCCTAAGAAAATGGAAATTGGGGAAAGCTCTAGGCAAATTGAGGGGTTACCATCTCAGGAAGAGCTAGATTTTATAATGGCAAACTATAATACCATTAAGCCTGTTAATGAAAATGTTTTTTTTCACTCTCTTGAAACACAACTACCAATGAACTTAGAACTAGCTATTCCAAAGCCTTCAATCCACTCGCAAATAGACGAATGGTTGACTAATGAAATACAGTTACAAAACCATCCCTATAAGCTTTTTCCTCCGTTCAATACAGAACCTTTACCAAATCCACCATTGAGTAACGAGAATATGGCTGAACTTCGCTTTGGTGAAGAACTAATGGATACTGGGAATTGGATCCAAGAGATTGGGGGACAAATCTCCTGGAAATACGATGAGAGGGAACGCCGTTACTAGAATATCATCTGACAAAGGATAGGGGATTTATGGAAATATGGTTGTGTAATAGTAATAGTAAGAATCAGTCTGTAAAATAACTACAAATAAAACTTTGTAAGATAATAGTGTGTATTGATGCATACTATAAATTGAGAACTTGATAAGTTTTGGCTATATGTGTATTGTGAAATTATATGATGATTTTGTGTGTAATTGTTATTTATTTAATACTAATAAATTATATATATTAATTATCAGATGGAAAATGCTAATAATGAACCAGTTAACGAAGTTAATCAATCTGAGCAACAACCGGGGGATCAATATATGACTAGGCAGGATATAGAAAATATCGTTGCTCAAGGGATAGCCAACGCTATTCCAGAAATAGTTGCTCAAGGGATAGCCAACGCTATTCCATCAATCGTTGCTGCTGTTAAAAATCCAATCGAACCACAACAAATTGTTCCTAGCAAACGTATTTCTGAAGATAACTTCAGTAATAGCATAAACGGAGGCAATGATCATGTTAATCATGATAATGAACCACGGCAAGCTCCGCTTCCTAAGTAAATGAAAGCTGCAACGCCTGGTTGCACTTACAAAGAATTTCTTGCTTGTAAACCCACTGAGTTTGCAGGCAATGAAGGAGCGACTGCGGCACTGCGTTGGTTAGAGAAAACCGAGGCAGTAATTGCCATAAGTAAATGTGCTCAGGATGATCAGGTCATGTATGCGTCAAATCTTTTTAAAGAAGGGGTGCTAGAATGGTGGAACACGATGCTACAGGCTAAAGGAAGAAATAGGGCTTATGCTATGAATTGGGAAGAATTTAAGAGTCTTTTAGAAAGAAAATTATGTCCCGAATATGAAAAAGATCAAATGGCAAATAAGTTTTTAAACCATAGAATGATGGGTGTAGATTGTCGCGGTTATACTTTGACATTCTTTGAATATGCTAGAGTGGTACCAACACTGGCTTCGCCAGAACCGGTACTCATTTCTCGCTACATATGGGGCTTGATTGGTGAAATCTGCAATATCGTTAAAGCTGCGAGACCTCGTACGATTGACGATGCTGTGGAATTAGCCAATACCCTAACTGACGAACTGGTACGCACGCAAGATGAAAACAGGAAGAAGGAACTGGCTCAGAAAATTTCCCAAGGATTTCGTATGGGTAATAATAACAGCTTCAAGAGAAAAGGAACAGGGCAATCTTCAACTTTTCCATTCTGCAAGAATTGCAAAAGAAAACATTATGGAAGATGTAGTATAACCGACAATTTTTGTAAAATGGTAGGTGACGTGATTGTCGTGGTCACGCAAATTTAATCCCAATAACAACTATATAGATAGCGGTAAGTGGGTATCGAACACAGGGAGTTTGTGGAATATGTGCTATCTCGATGTATGTCTAACTTGACTAAATTAATCTAATTGCAAATAAATTAAATTCAAGAGTTTTGGCGATTGGATTTAATTACTAGATTAAACTAAATTAAATTACAAATCAAAGTTAAGTTTTGTAACAAGATAAGAGGATAGTGATCATCCCGAATTTCAGGTTTTAAAGGACAACTAACGTTCATGTTCAACTGGAAAGAACCACATAGACATGGCTCATGTAAGATCAATTGTTTGTGATGAAAGGGAACTAAGTACTCGGATTCCTAGAACGCGAGGTTGTTACCCGATGACCAATCAACACATATCCAACCCTAATCCCTCCCATGATATCTCGATTGCCAACGGCACCAAGAACGTATGGTTTAGAACTATGATCAAACATACATCAACAATTTACAAACAATCAATCAAACACCATAATAAACTAACAACACATGCACAGTCTAATATTCCAGAAATTAAAGAACAAGCATAATTGTCACAAATAAAACCTTACATCCGAGACGATCACCAAACAAACCTAGCCGCTCATAGTGTTATGAACCATCATCACAATCGAACCTTTGTCAATTGGAATCCAAAACAAAGTCTTCATGTTTTTTATCACTCAAGAACACAAGAGAGAGCCAAAAATCGCCCCCCACTCCTTGCAAAAACCGTCCAATCATGAGATTCCCAAAAGACATCCATAAAACCAATTTAAGAAGGCAGTTACGTTTTCTGCGTCACCTCCACCGTAAATTACGGCATCACCGTAATTTACGGTGATGTTCATTATGTTTTCGTCACAAATAGACTGTTTTACGGTGGAGACTTGTGCACGTGATATTGTCAGCCCATGTCTCAAAGCCCATGTGCGGCCCAAGTCCACTGCCGTCAAACACTTAGGATGATGATGCCCTCTTTTGTCTTTTGATCTATGCCGCCCACAAGTGTTGATGACTACTCTTGAAACCGAAGCCCATGTGCCGCCAAACTAATCATATACGGCCCAATGAAGAAAGTCCACATGCCCTCTTGCCTTGTCGATGATGTATGATAAATCACATGAACATGTAGGATGATGTGATTGATGATGATTATGTTGTGAAACAAAAGTCCACACCACAAAAGTAATTCCTCCTTTATCACAAAGTCTGCCGTCAAAACATATGTTCACGTTCAATATCAAGAAGTAATGATGATGTCTCTCCATCAAAAGTGAATGATTAATATAGTTGTTGACTATTGTTCACGTGATGTTGTCTCTCCAAAGTCAGCCAATAAATCCAATAGTTGCAGCCCATGAAGTCCATGTGCGGCCCACTGTGAGTCAACAATTCCACTTCTCTGCCAAGTTACATGTGCGGCCCAATCATGTGTGATGATGTTGGCGGCCCAATGAAGAAAGTCCACAAGTCAGCCGCCCACCAGATGTCCGCTTATATGTCTTATATGTCTGCCACCCATGTGCAAATGATCTTTGTTAGCGGCCCAATCCAAATTACCTCCAAAGCGGCCCAATCAACAGGATCCAGCCCATGTCTATGCGTGTATATATGTCTTCAACAATCGTGGGCCCCCTATGCTTGTAAGACGGTTGCCTCTACTCAAATAATGATGATGTTCGATGATATTGTTGTTTCATAATGTCAGCTCACCAAAAGTCCACCTTCACGTGAAGATGTGTACCTCTTAAATGTTATTGACTTCTGTGTCTTTGTGATGATGTTGTTGACCAAAACCAAACCCCAAAATTCGTGATGGATGATGTATTATTTATATGAGCCCAAGAGCCTCTAATAATGGCTGCCACTATTCTCACCGAATTTTGTGAGTAATATAATATGATCATCAACAATTTAATGCCACTCCTTACACACTTTAACACCTGCAAATCCAAATGACTCGTAGTTACCAAATTCAAGCAATTAACCGAATAAATTATGGGATATGCACGTATTTAGCTCATTTAAGGGTTGTCCTACGGACCACCCGTCAGTAGGACATCGTGAAGAAGACTGCAGAAAGAAAACAACGATCTGTTATAACTGTGGAGAAAAGGGACATTTTAGACCAGAATGTCCTAAATTGGTCAAACCAGCCGACAACAAAGCTAAACCAGCGGACGGAGCTACTAAGAAGAATGTCCGAGCCTTTCAGTTAACTACTCAGGAAGCCGAGATGATTCCAGATGTGATAGCTGGTACGTTTCTAGTTCACAACATTTACGCCAAAGTATTATTTGACTCTGGTGCGAACCAAAGTTTTATCAATACTTCATTCTGCCACGTTCTTAATATACCCTTAATCAACATTAGGCAGATTTTTACAGTCGAAACGGCTGATGGGAATTCAGTTAAAATAGATAAGGTTTTGCAAAATATAGAAATAGGACTTGTAGGTCATAAATTTTATGCAAACCTGTTACCTATGAAATTAGCCGAATTCGATGTTGTTTTAGGAATGGATTGGTTAGTAGCCAACCATGCTCGAATTCTCTGTGATAAGAACTCTATAGAAATTCAGGCACCCACCGGAGAAGTAATTATGGTTACAGGAGATAAACCACGTAAGCCCATGAAGTTCATATCAGTAATGAAAGTTGCTAGTTATGAACGAAAGCAAGGAATAGTATATATGATTTCAGTAATCATTAATACTAAGGGTAAAGAACTTAAGGAAATTCCTGTAGTCTCAGAATACCCAGATGTATTCCCAGAAGAGTTACCAAGGTTACCACCAGATAGGGAGGTAGAATTTAGGATTCATCTAATTCCAGGAACTATACCGATAGCCAAGGCACCTTATCGGTTAGCTCCCACAGAAATGTTAGAACTAAAAAGGCAATTAGATGAATTACTAAGCAAAGGATTCATACAACCTAGTTCATCCCCATGGGGAGCACCAGTGTTATTTGTAAAGAAAAAGGATGGTTCGATGAGAATGTGTATTGATTATAGAGAATTGAATAAGGTTACAATTAAGAATCGATACCCATTACCTAGGATTCATGATCTTTTTGATCAACTTCAGGGGGCTAGATATTTTTTCTAAGATTGACTTACGCTCCGGATATCATCAGTTGAAAGTACAAGAAGAAGACATACCTAAAACTGCTTTCAGAACTAGGTATGGTCATTACGAGTTTACAGTCATGCCCTTTGGGTTAACGAATGCACCTGCAGCATTCATGGACATGATGAATAGGATCTGTAAACCGTATTTGGATAAATTTGTAATTGTTTTCATAGACGATATACTTATTTATTCAAAAAGTCAGGACGAACATTGTCAGCATTTGCATGCACTCTTAACTTTGTTAAGAAAAGAAAAGCTTTATGCCAAATTCTCGAAGTGTGAATTTTGGCTAAAGGAAGTGCAATTTTTAGGACACATGGTGAATCACGAAGGGATTCATGTAGATCCTACTAAGATAGAGGCAATTACCAATTGGAAGGTTCCGCAAACCGCAATGAAAATTAGAAGTTTTATAGGTTTAGCTGGATATTATAGATGGTTTATTAAGGATTTTTCCAAAATAGCTGTACCATTAACTAAGCTAACCTGTAAAATCGTTAAGTTTGAATGGGGACCTAAACAAGAAGAAGCCTTTAGGATCTTGAAAAAGAAATTAACAAATGCTCCAATCCTAGCTTTACCAGAAGGGACTGGAGATTTTGAAGTTTACTGTGATGCTTCAAAACTAGGATTAGGATGTGTGCTAATGCAACGCAAGAAAGTAATTGCGTATGCTTCAAGGCAATTGAAAAAGCACGAAGAAAATTATACAACTCATGACTTAGAATTAGGAGCTGTAATTTTTGCCCTTAAGATTTGGAGACATTATCTTTACGGAAGTAAATTTACTGTCTATACTGACCACAAAATTCTAAGATATATATTTGGGCAAAAAGAGTTAAACATGAGGCAAAGAAGGTGGATGGAAATTTTAAGTGATTATGACTGTGATATTCAGTATCACGAAGGAAAGGCAAATGTAGTTGCAGATGCTTTAAGTCGTAAGTATCATGAGAACCAAAGACGAGTTCGTGCTCTCAGATTAAATCTATAATTAGATTTAATGGAACAACTAAAACATTTCCAAGAAACAGCAATCAAGGATGATGCTGAAGGAATGAAGGGACGGTTTAAAGAATTAAAACAAGGAGCTGATGGAATTTGGAGATTCCACAAAAGCAGAATTTGGGTACCTAAGCAAGGTGAATTAAGAAATAAGATTCTAGAAGAAGCCCATAAGTCAAGGTATACAATTCATCCAGGAAACAATAAGATGTACCAAGATTTAAGAAAGAATTTTTGGTGGATAGGCATGAAAAAGGATATAGCCCGATATGTTTCTAAGTGTCTTACTTGTTCACAAGTCAAGGCAGAACATCAGAAACCTTCAGGTCTACTACAACAATTAGAGATGCCAGTATGGAAATGGGAACTTATAACAATGGATTTTGTTACTAAGTTACCCAAAACCAGAAAAGGTAATGATGCAATTTGGGTAATTGTGGATCGATTAACCAAATCTGCTCACTTTCTACCTATGAAAGAAACCTTTAGCATGAAAAGATTGGCAAAGTTGTATGTAGATGAAATCGTATCTCTACATGGAGTTCCACTCTCCATTGTTTCGGATAGGGATAGTCGTTTCACTTCTCATTTCTGGAAAAGTTTCCAGCAAGCAATGGGAACTCGACTAAACCTAAGCACGGCATATCATCCACAAACAGACGGGCAAAGTGAAAGGACAATCCAAACTCTAGAAGACATGCTCCGAGCATGTGTGATAGATTTTGGTGGAAACTGGGATGATCACTTACCATTAATTGAATTCTCCTATAACAATAGTTATCATTCAAGCATCGAAGCTGCCCCATTTGAAGCACTGTATGGAAGAAAGTGCAGAACTCCAGTTTGTTGGGCAGAAATAGGAGAAAGTCAATTGTCAGGTCCTGAAATAGTGCAAGAGACGACCGGCAAAATTACTCAAATCAAGGAAAGGCTGAAGACGGCTCGAGATCGCCAGAAGAGTTATGCTGACAATAGATGCAAGCCGTTAGAATTCCAAGTTGGAGACAAAGTATTGTTGAAAGTTTCTCCTTGGAAAGGAGTTATTAGATTTGGTAAGAAAGGAAAGCTAAGTCCCAGATACGTAGGACCATTTCCAGTGATTCAACGTATAGGACCAGTTGCTTATCGTTTACAACTACCAGAAGAATTAGCTGGAGTACATGATGTATTTCATGTATCCAAACTCAAGAAGTGTCTATCAGACGAATCTTTGGTAGTACCTCTTCAAGAAATAGAGGTAAACAAAAAGTTAAAATTTGTTGAGAAACCTCTTCAGATAAAAGACAGAAAAGTGAAGTTTCTCAAGCATAAACGATTAGTGCTAGTTAAAGTAAAATGGGATTCAAAGAGAGGACGAGATTTTTATTAAGGTGGGGAGAATGTAACAACTCTCATTAAAAGTCATATTTATTAAATTAATTTGTCCAATAGGAAACCTTAATTGAGACACCCAAGTGATTCTACACAAACCCTAAAATTTTCAGAATTAGGATCAGGGCCCCTAAAACTCAGGGGGGGTAAAACCCTATTAACGATTATCCTTATAAAATGCTGTCAAAATAGAATTTTCATGCAACGTCGACTCATCAGGGCTAGATAGGTGACGAAGCAGGCCTACCCTATTTTGACATCTCAGGCGATACGCGGCACGTACCGCGGATTCTTCCGCGACTAGCGGGAGGTGCAAATTTTGGGTATAAATAGAAGGGTCTGGCACTTGCATTCTGTTGTTCGTTCGACGAAGAAATTCGTTTTAGGCACTGAGTTACGTTCTGTTTACCGCAATTAACACACACGATTCACTAATCGACGCCGCAATCAGGGTATTAACTCGATCGCTATTACGATTCATTTTCCGCTCGATCAATGTACTCAATGGATGTTTAAGTGCTGCCCACATTAGGGTGATGCTTTGTCATTAGTCGTTAATTCGATGGATGTTTAAGCATAGCACTTTGTCATTTGTTGTGAGGGTTGATCTCGTGAGTTATCGTAAATGCTGTATTAAGTTACTAACCGAATTGTGTGCCTGTTATTAAAATTAGGTTAAAAGGCTAATCAGTAGGCTAGGCTCTGCTCAAATTAAATCTGCAATGTGAATCATTCTCTTTTTATCAAATTTATTTACAAAAGCATGTTTATTTCCAAGGTTATAATTATAGGGATTAAGTCTTTGTAATCACCATATTACAGCCGGTATGTGGGGTTTTGTATACATTACTTGATAATCTTCACCATTGGACAACGAGTTAGCCAATGGGTGATATGACCATAGTCACAGAAACGAGTCGAGTGACAAATACCGAGGGTAGTTGGTCGATATCTGAAACATTGTAATCGCTCTTAATACTGTAAATTTATAACAAATGTGTCGTTTTAGTAAATAGAATGATTCACTCAGTATTTCCCGCTG
Organism: Helianthus tuberosus; assembly: GCA_030545235.1. Classification (NCBI taxonomy): domain Eukaryota; kingdom Viridiplantae; phylum Streptophyta; class Magnoliopsida; order Asterales; family Asteraceae; genus Helianthus; species Helianthus tuberosus. The sequence goes on along the minus strand of CM060418.1, from coordinate 156,326,819 downwards.
ACAAAACCTTTTTCAAACATGTTTCAGGTGATCTATTGTGATCCAGGAAAAGTGCCGAGACGCACTACAAGCTTAAGGAAGTGGCTCAGTATAAAATAAAGAAACATGTTTTGTAAAATAAAAGATTTCTTTGTGAAATCTCAAGATTGTAAATTACCGGGTTTTATCCCGAGTTGTGAAATAAAATAATCGGGAAATATATTAGTTTTTAAAAGATCCTGATGAAAACTTCCGCTGTTAATTAAATACCACGGGATTTCTGTCCCGCGGCTCCTGAAACGGGTCAAACCGGGTCGGGGGCCGTGACAGCTTTTATACAGTTTTCGTTGAATTTTGCGTCCTCTTAAAAAAAGTATTTATAGTTAATATCAACATTCTTACAAAAAAAAACTTTTAAAAATGAAATTTGGTAGGTTAACCGGTTCATGTTCACGGGTTGAAGTTAATAAAGCTAAAGGGTTGAATGGCGTGCATTGGTGTTAATTTAGGAGCCGGATAAACGGGTGTAGGAGTTAGCTATTCAGAAGAAGAAAAAAAACTTGAAGCCATATAATCCAAATACGATTCTTGCAGCTCATTTATCTAAATATGTCATAGAAATTGGCATATCAAAACGTCCGCTATGTTATGAAAATGATAAAACACTGGTTAACACCGAAGATTAACTAGCTGGGTCGTCTCTTATGTGGGTTCAATCTCCTTTCTTACTCGCCAAAGACTGCGATCCTGCAAAACAGCAAACCGTTAGCTCGTTAAGAGGGGAATATGGGGGTTTCCCTCTTAACCGGGCTCCGGCGTGAGAATAAGTACTGTTCTGAGGATAAAATACTGTGTGTTGTAGGTGAAAGGTAAGGAGAACAGATTGGAAAACCTGAATGATGAAGGGTCCTATTTGTAGCCGGAGGGTGAAGGAGGGAGGAGCGACCTTGCCAGCTGCTATTGGGCGCCAGCTGTCCGACCAAGAGGAATATCCTCTTGGTCTCCTCTGCTGTGGTCTACGTAGTGGTCCACGTGGCGCGCCATCATTTGTCCATGCTGGAGAAATTGTACTGCAGCTGTCGGTCTGCTCCCAGGTTGTGTCGCTGGTCTACATGGCATCCGATTAGTGGTGACATGTGTCGTCCTTTTTGTCTGGAGGAGCATCTTTGGTGCCACCTTGACGTCTTCCAGAAGCTTCTAGAAGCTTCTGGGTTTGTTTGCTGATGTAGGCGCCATGTAGGATGAGGAAAGTGGTGTGGTCCCTGCCATGTGTGCATGGGATTGGGACCATACCACTTCAAGTCCCCCCAGTCTAGTGTGCCTTCTAGTTGAGTTGATCGTCTAGGGGGGATTCTGGACTTATAAGAGTATTGGTTTTTGTTGTTTGTCTTTGCAAGGCGCATGACGATGGCCTTACGAAGGTGAGCCAAAAAGGTGCATGGCGCATATTGATGACCTTGCAAAGTGGAGCCAAAAGGGGTGCACGACGCATGGTGGCAACCTTGCAAAGTTGAGCCAAAATGGCGCACGGCGCATGGTGGCAACCTTACAAAGTTGAGCCAAAAGGGTGCACGGTGCATGGTGGCAACCTTGCAAATTTGAGCCAAAATGGCGCACGGCGCATGATGGCAACCTTATAAAGTTGAGCCAAAAGGGTGCACGGCGCATGGTGGCAACCTTGCAAAGTTGAGCCAAAAGGGTGCACGGCGCATGGCGGCAACCTTGCAATGTTGAGCCAAAATGACGCACGGCGCATGGTGGCAACCTTACAAAGTTGAGCCAAAAGGGTGCACGGCGCATGATGGCAACCTTACAAAGTGGAGCCAAAAGGGTGCACGGCGCATGATGGCAACCTTTCTTTTTGGCGGTTTCTTCTAAGGAAGGTTCTTTTCTTGGGATGAGGACAATTGTCATGACTGAAGTGTCGTCTGATGTCGCTGTCTTTTCACAGATGAACAGTCGCATTTTCAGAGCCGTCAGTCACTTTTTAGCCACCTGTCAGACGCGTGCTGCCCACTTCCCCTAGAATCGAGGCGACGGTTTATCTTTCTTCTTACGTGTCTTCCTCTCATTGGGCGTCCTTCTGCTTTCCTGACGGCCCACTACCCATCGCATTTAATGCGGTGGGTATAAATAGTTGGCGGTTCTCTTTTTCCTTCCACTTTCAAAATTCAAACTCCGTTTTCTTCTCCTCTTTCTCCACTTATCTCCTCTTTCTTATCTCCCGATTTTTTCCTTCTGTCTTTGGTAATCATGTCCACCGGCGGTAATCGTACGAGGAAGAGGAAGTACGAAGCCAGGAATCCTCCTGGTCCGGATCGTGCAGAAATAAACTGGAAGGAGGAAGAGTTCCAGAACCTTGTTAGGGATATGGGTTTCCGATCGGAGTGGGGTACTCAATTTCCGACCCCTAATTCTACCGCTTTGGACGCTTCTCTGAGGCACGTAGTGTTGTATGCTGCTTTTTTCCGAGAAGGTAACTTTCACCTTCCCATGACGAAGTTCACCGGAGAGGTGCTGACAAACTATGGGCTACACATTTCACAGATAAATGCCTTAGGGTTACCCCATATTACCCATTTTGAGTTCATATGTATGGCCAACCGTATCGAACCATCTTTCGAGATGTTTAATGTGTTTTATTTCGTGAGTTATACAGGTGGTTTCTATTCTTTCAATTCCCGAACCAGTGGAGTGAATCCTTGCAGTACTAACCCACCGAAGAGTCTGCATGACTGGAAGCAGATGTAACGCTCCGCTTCTTCGTAACTTTCCTTAATTAGAAAACGTGTCTTGTATTTCTATTTTTGGAAGCTTGTTCCTTTTGTATTTCGTATTTCGTTTCAAACCATTGTAAATTCGTGACTTCGATCATAACAAAATTAATCTTTTGTGTGAAATATACATTATCTATACATGTTCATACATTGATACGAGCATTCGCTTGATACATGATTCATAATTCGCTAAAACTTAAATTAAACTCGTAAACGATGATTGTGTATTCGTAATTCTTAAACCTTTCATACATTCAAACACTTGGTTATTTGATTTTAAGATTAAGTTACATGCTTTTTACTTGGTTACACCTAACTATAAAGCAAATATGCTTGATACACTGAATATGTTTTTTTTTTTTTTTTTTTTTTTTTTTTATACCTTACGATACCTTATCCTATACCATCTAGAACCCAACCATATGATATTACACCTATTTAAATTGGTTGGTTATATGTTATAGTACTTAACATAACATAATTGAGCCATATATATAACTTATATTAATAAAAAAAAAAAAAGCTTTAAACATTTAAAACAGTTCCGATCGGAACTGAGCTTGTAATTGCTGTTATGTTTCAACCATCTTCCACCTAACCATGTGACTTTGATTTAATGGAAAATTTTATGATACAATAATCTACAACACCTAACATACTTGACTTATGATGTTAAAAAAAAAAAAAGAATAAAAAGACCAACACACAACCTTTACGGTTGAACTTAATAACATCATTTAAAACCTTTTCTTTTCTTTTTTGTTTGTTTAAACACTTATTCACTTAATGTTTTAATAGTTAAATATAAGTGAACTAACCTAACTCAATATAAATACCATCTTACATGTTAAATTAATAGAAAAACAATATAAGACATGGCTGTTAAACAGCCATTACGGCCGCATGTTCTGCCAAGGCAGCTTAGATGATTTTTTTATTGTTTTAACAGCCAACAACTTGTAATTAATGCTTACCAATCTAAACCCTAATCTTCCCCCTATAAATACACACCTTCTCCAAGCTCAAAACACTTTACAAACACTCCCAAATCTCTCTCAATCACTCAAAATCGTTGCTGCAAATCAGAGTTCGGACAGATTCATCGAGTTTTACGAAAATGGGCATAACTTCTTCATTTCTTATCCTTTTTGGTCCATTCTTTTTCCAGAATGCTTGGCTTGACATTGGCTTCGATTCTAGGGGTGTTTCACAGCAAACAAGTCCCCGGAACTCCGGCAAAAAGGCTTCAAAGTCCACTGTTTAAGTTTGTTTTCATTAATCTTTGTGTAGACATGAGTTTAACTCACTCAAACCTATGTCCTTATGCTTATAACCACTCCTATGGTTAGTTAGGCTTAAAAACAAGGTTGAGACATACAACATCAGATGTTAAACCTCAAATAAATTCTGTTTTGATTAGGGTTTTTAACCCACAAGTCATGTTCAAGCTTCAACTTGATGTAGGAGTGATTATGGAATAACTTGGGTTTTTCCAACATAAAAATCCCCACATGATTTGATGATTTCTCATAGCTTAGATTGCTTATATTATTGTACTAATCTTAGTTCATGACCCTCCTTGTTTGTTCTTACAACAAGTGTAGTGATGAACGCATACGAGGTGCCTAAATGGAAGCTTGTTCTTCCTACCTCCTACATGACTTCTATGACACATTTTGAGGTACCTAAATGAAGATGTAATCTTCTACCTCATGCTTGATATACTTGAACATTTTGGACTTAATAATATAAACTATACAACCTAAATAATATCTATGTACGTTTGAACCTTTGATGTTGAACTCATGTTCATTTGTCAAAGTAGTAGAACATCATCTAAGACCTAAACCTTGTTATGATTCTTATGAGTGTTCAACTCATGAAAACATTATCATAACCCTTGTGGTTACCAAGTGTCATACAAGTGTTATGCGTTGAAGATGATTATTTTCACATGTTATTCTCATATGTTATTTTCATATTGTTTTATTCCGAATCTCGACTCTAAGCATACTTGAACTTTAACCCTTATACATTCGGACTCTAAATCTCTACTCGTCAACAATTGGATAATCGGAAAGCATATGCAAGCCTTATGAGTATACTCGTATTCCCCGCTTTTACTTTTACCACTTTTGGGGTGTAACATGTTACTTATCAAAAACTTACACATGAACATTTTGCTTAAACACACAAACATTCCTGTAACATGCTTGTATACGTGATTGCTTGATACTTTAAACTTGGGTGATACTTTATGTGTTAAACTTATTATTAACTTCGTACAAGCCTAACCGTGACATATGTAGCGCTATAGGATTAACGACCCGCCCGTAAACTTGTGGTTATGTCATGAGCATCTTCCGTTTCATTATTGGTTTGATATGTGAGACACATGCCAAATTTATTGTATATCTTGAATCACACGCTTGCTATGAGGAATTGTTTAAACTTATCTTTTGATACGTATGTACCAAACTTGTATACTCGCCTTTGCTTTTGCATTGAACTTTATTTTAAACATGTTACAGGTTGAGGATGATGATGCTTTGAAATGAAGTAGCGTTGATGCCTAGATACACATATAGACGTTTAGGTTTAATCGTTGTATCAAATTTTGATTATGTTGTATTGTATTTCCCTTGAACTTGATGTTATTTGATTACTTTGTAATATTGACAAATGAATTATGAAATGAAATCGGTTTATTTAATATTGTCACAAATAGAGTTATGATGTCTCTAGCAATATTCACACTTCGTCTCATCCCGATGTTTCCGCCATTGGTTGGGGTGTGACAGATTGGTATCAGAGCCATAACTCTAGGGAATTAGGAAAGGTAGGAATGCTTTTACCTAGTCTATAGTTTTAGAGCCTTATTCGTATGTTTTGCTTGAACTACTACATGATACCTTATTTGTTTCTTAATTAAGCTCTTTTAAACATGTATATCACTCGTGGGTAATATTCGACATGTTATTCTTATGCAATAATGCTTGTCTTATTATGTGTTAATATTTGTTTCGTTGTTCGATTCTTTACGTATTATTCTTGACCTATTCCTCTATGTGTTAATACTTGATTTATCATTTCATTATTTATGTACCATTCTCGATATGCCTCTTACGTGTTTATACTTGGTTGCGTATTCCTTTGACATACACATCCCTCATGCATTTTACTCGGAATTTCTAAATCCGAGAACACTCATAATACACAAACGAGACGACTTCACCAAAATAGGCGTGAAACCCACAATTTGGTGAATGACTCTCAATCCTTCTACTTTTCTTTTCTTACACGAAATTCACCACCAAGTTAGGAGCGAAATCCTCACCTTGATGGAGAAATTCAAATTTCAAATTCTAGTGGACCTTCGTCAAAGTGTTGAAATTAAATGTTGACCCGACGAGCACCAACCACACTTAGGATACTAAATCGCCAAGTTAGGGGTGAAACCCGCACCTTGTCGACTAGTTCCATTCCGTGATTTTCATTAATCCCGCCAAGTCTCGAAATTTTAAATGAATTAGGGACATGTAGTAACCGGAAGGGTAAATACCGTTAACCGACTTGTCGGCGAGAGTATTTCACCTATTAGGCCAAAGCATGCTACTCAAATTCAAAAGACTTTTCGACCACTTTGGTTAGTCAACGTTCCGTTTTGGAACCATCCCAAATTTTAATCGAACATATGTTATATTATTTGTTTTATACGATGCAATCTTTCAAATACGAATTTACTTTCGGTATTTTCTCCTCACACGCACCCAACATATTAAATCCTTTTCACACATTTATACATATGCATGTTTTCATATAATTTAAATTCGTATTCCTTGTAACGACGAGTGGGGACATATCATCGAGATAGGAGTGATTTCCTTACCTTGACGATTAACACCACTCCCATTTTTCTTAAAAACGACCTCACCAACGAGTTAGGAGTGATTCCCTTACCTAGGTGATCGTTACCAAAACGTCTCTTCCAAATATCTTATTATGCAAACTCGATCATGTTTTATACCTAAATTATTTATCATTATTCAAAGTACATACGTATACGATTTCGAAATACATTGTTTTATCAAGCGTACTTTCTATTCTACAACCTATTTTCACTTAACTCATATACACGAGATTCTTAAACATACCTTAAACGTTTTACTACACAAATTTCCAAAACCTTACGAAATGCTACCTATCAATTTAATCGGTCCAATGAATCTCTTGCCTATGAACTTCATATTCTACTTAATCACTAAAACACGCTCACATTATATCATTACACTAAAGAAATCAAACTAACCTTTCTCACTTATAAGATCTTATAGATACTATAGGATCATTTTTCCAAAAACGCTTTTCGACATCAAAAGAAAACCATTGTTAAGATTCTTTTCAATGGTCACTAAGTCCATTTTGCTAAATTTCTTTTCTAAGGATCAACGTTTTCACAAGAACCTCCAAAATTCAAAAAAAAATTCTTGTTTTAATTCAAACGAAGCCAACTTAGTATTCCTACACCACTCAATTCGTCATTCAAATTTCAAAACACGTGGGCAAGAAGACTACATGGGGACCGACAATCTTCAACTTACGTAAACTCTTTTAAAACAAAAGTAGCATTTCCATTCATTACCAAAATACGTTATGCATAACCCATGAGTACTTTATGTTCTCTTACATTTACAAACTATACTCTACCTCCAAATCAAACTCAAACTAATTTTGATTCGATAAACTCAACGTTTCGCTTAAACCGCTATACATGCATATCACTGTACATGTTTCAGTCAATATCTCACTAGAAATTCATTTATATCATTCGTTTTTACATACGTGAACTTCTCGATCACTTTATATGCTTAAATTCGTTGTATTTGATTCATACCGTACACTCAATCGTCGTCATTATGCCTAAACTTATATTCATACTTATGCACATATTCATATTCATACTCAAACACTTTATGTTATTATTTTTTTTATACGTATTATGTTTATACTCATACTTACGTGCATATTCATACTTAAATCTATGTTTATGCTCATACTTTCATTCATACTCATGATTCATACATTCGTACCTGTACGCGAGCGTAATCCGAGGGATTCGCTTACGTGGGTCGCATACATACTTAAGCGTGGACTTGCTTATATACTATATTCTTATACGTACACGCTCTTATTTTTAAATTATGTATACCCTAATTCATACACAACTAGTACAACCTATGCGGATCATGCGACAATCAAAATAATCACGGGTGCACACGGGATTATAATGATAGGCGTATGAGAACCATAGAGTGTATGGTAAGACAAAGAATGTAACATGACATTGAATACGAAACGGACGTAACGTGGTCAAAACATGGTGGATACCCCGCTGGTACTTCCTATATATAAGTGTTTTCACCATGTTACCAAACTTTCGTAAAACGCGTCATGAGAAATTCAGTGTTTTGCAGACCTATTTAGACCTAATACGAACTTTAAACAACTCACAAACGCGTTATATCCGATTATCCACGACAAGACTTCATTCTTAGCACGCTACTTTCGTCTATCCGATACTTATACTATTTTTATACTCGCATTCGTGTATTTAACATCAATCGTTCACTTTTATACTCTCATTATTCCCCATTATTCTTTTTTTCTAAAACGAACCTAGTTCAAAATCAAGTCTGCTTACTCGTACTTAGTTATCACCTCCAAAACCATTTTATGAAAAACATCAAACCTTATACTTCCTTGTAATAAAACAGTTTTCCACAAATACACGAATTGGTGCCATCCTTTAAACTTTCCATACGAACTATCTCACTTTTCATCACAATACAAACCAATTTGTACCAAGATTTTCCTCTTAACACGACACGTTTTATATGTATACGTCTCCAAATTGATTCAAACTGTTTAAACCCACACACATGTATTCACACTTACTTAAGCTACATCTCGACTCTTTTAGCCAAAATGCTCGTTCTCCAATGTCTTCCTCTTGAATAAATTTCGGGACGAAATTTTCTAAAGGAGGGAGACTGTAACGCTCCGCTTCTTCGTAACTTTCCTTAATTAGAAAACGTGTCTTGTATTTCTATTTTTTGAAGCTTGTTCCTTTTGTATTTCGTATTTCGTTTCAAACCATTGTAAATTCGTGACTTCGATCATAACAAAATTAATCTTTTGTGTGAAATATACATTATCTATACATGTTCATACATTGATACGAGCATTCGCTTGATACATGATTCATAATTCACTTAAACTTAAATTAAACTCGTAAACGATGATTGTGTATTCGTAATTCTTAAACCTTTCATACATTTAAACACTTGGTTATTTGATTTTAAGATTAAGTTACATGCTTTTTACTTGGTTACACCTAACTATAAAGCAAATATGCTTGATACACTTGATGTGTTTTTTTTATACCTTACGATACCTTATCCTATACCATCTAGAACCCAACCATATGATATTACACCTATCTAAATTGGTTGGTTATATGTTATAGTACTTAACATAACATAATTGAGCCATATATATAACTTATATTAATAAAAAAAAAAAGGTTTAAACATTTAAAACAGTTCCGATCGGAACTGAGCTTGTAATTGCTGTTATGTTTCAACCATCTTCCACCTTTTTTTTTGAACAGCGATATTTCTACAACAGGCGATAGAGATCGCACCTAACCCTATAACTCGGGCAGGCCCCTCCGCCCCACTCCGGCAGCCAAGACTATGTTGTCTTAACCGAGCCCACGCTTGGTGCATCAGAGTTTTGCTAAGGCGTTCCCCGAGAAAATTTCCAGCCCCCTACCCATATGACAGGAGTTGCACCCTCCACAAGAACCAAGGTTCTCTGGAGTAAATGCACTGTAATAGAAAACTCGGGGTGGCTCGGATTCGAACTTGAGACCTTAAGGTCCCAAGTCCTAACCTTCATTGCCATGACCATTGGGACAAGTCCCAAGGTCATCTTCCACCTAACCATGTGACTTTGATTTAATGGAAAATTTTATGATACAATAATCTACAACACCTAACATACTTGACTTATGATGTTAAAAAAAAATAAAGAGAATAAAAAGACCAACACACAACCTTTACGGTTGAACTTAATAACATCATTTAAAACCTTTTCTTTTCTTTTTTGTTTGTTTAAACACTTATTCACTTAATGTTTTAATAGTTAAATATAAGTGAACTAACCTAACTCAATATAAATACCATCTTACATGTTAAATTAATAGAAAAACAATATAAGACATGGCTGTTAAACAGCCATTACGGCCGCATGTTCTGCCAAGGCAGCTTAGATGATTTTTTTATTGTTTTAACAGCCAACAACTTGTAATTAATGCTTACCAACCTAAACCCTAATCTTCCCCCTATAAATACACACCTTCTCCAAGCTCAAAACACTTTACAAACACTCCCAAATCTCTCTCAATCACTCAAAATCGTTGCTGCAAATCAGAGTTCGGACAGATTCATCGAGTTTTACGAAAATGGGCATAACTTCTTCATTTCTTATCCTTTTTGGTCCATTCTTTTTCCAGAATGCTTGCCTTGACCTTGGCTTCGATTCTAGGGGTGTTTCACATCAAACAAGTCCCTGGAACTCCGGCAAAAAGGCTTCAAAGTCCACTGTTTAAGTTTGTTTTCATTAATCTTTGTTTAGACATGAGTTTAACTCACTCAAACATATGTCCTTATGCTTATAACCACTCCTATGGTTAGTTAGGCTTAAAAACAAGGTTGAGACATACAACATCAGAGGTTAAACCTCAAATAAATTATGTTTTGATTAGGGTTTTTAACCCACAAGTCATGTTCAAGCTTCAACTTGATGTAGGAGTGATTATGGAATAACTTGGGTTTTTCCAACATAAAAATCCCCACATGATTTGATGATTTCTCATAGCTTAGATTGCTTATATTATTGTACTAATTTTAGTTCATGACCCTCTTTGTTTGTTCTTACAACAAGTGTAGTGGTGAACGCATACGAGGTGCCTAAATGGAAGCTTGTTCTTCCTACCTCCTACATGACTTCTATGACACATTTTGAGGTACCTAAATGAAGATGTAATCTTCTACCTCATGCTTGATATACTTGAACATTTTGGACTTAATAATATAAACTATACAACCTAAATAATATCTATGTACGTTCGAACCTTTGATGTTGAACTCATGTTCATTTGTTAAAGTAGTAGAACATCATCTAAGACCTAAACCTTGTTATGATTCTTATGAGTGTTCAACTCATGAAAACATGTGGTTACCAAGTGTCATACAAGTGTTATGTGTTGAAGATAATTATTTTCACATGTTATTTTTATATTGTTTTATTCCGAATCTCGACTCTAAGCATACTTGAACTTTAACCCTTATACATTCGGACTCTAAATCTCTACTCGTCAACAATTGGATAATCGGAAAACATATGCAAGCCTTGTGAGTATACTCGTATTCCCCTCTTTTACTTTTACCACTTTTGGGGTGTAACATGTTACTTATAAAAAAACTTACACATGAACATTTTGCTTAAACACACAAACATTCCTATAACATGCTAGTATACGTGATTGCTTGATACTTTAAACTTGGGTGATACTTTATGTGTTAAACTTATCATTAACTTCGTACAAGCCTAACCGTGACATATGTAGCGCTATAGGATTAACGACTCGCCCGTAAACTTGTGGTTATGTCATGAGCATCTTCCGTTTCATTATTGGTTTGATATGTGAGACACATGCCAAATTTATTGTATATCTTGAATCACACGCTTGCTATGAGGAATTGTTTAAACTTATCTTTTGATACGTATGTACCAAACTTGTATACTCGCCTTTGCTTTTGCATTGAACTTTATTTTAAACATGTTACAGGTTGAGGATGATGATGCTTTGAAATGAAGTAGCGTTGATGCCTAGATACACATATAGACGTTTAGGTTTAATCGTTGTATCAAATTTTGATTATGTTGTATTGTATTTCCCTTGAACTTGATGTTATTTGATTACTTTGTAATATTGACAAATGAATTATGAAATGAAATCGGTTTATTTAATATTGTCACAAATAGAGTTATGATGTCTCTAGCAATCTTCACACTTCGTCTCATCCCGATGTTTCCGCCATTGGTTGGGGTGTGACAGCAGAAGTTTTTCTACATTCACCGTGGGGTCATTCTCATTGATATCCATTATCATGAAGAGAGTGAAGGGGTTCCTCGTGTGAATGTGTCCATAGATTTTGCTGAGCAAGAGTGGTACAAAGTGTTGACTCGGAAGGTTACTTCTATCACTCAGCTTGAATAGAGGGTACTGGTGGCGGCCGGGATGAGTATGTTGTGGGCACCCCAGAACCCTAGGGGTATCCCTGTCTATGGCTACCAAGGGAAAGGTATTACGGTTGTTAATTTATTGTTATGTTTTTTTCTATTTTGTCATGCATCTCCTCATGTTGTTGTATTTTACAGTGGGGTATAGTTTGATGAACGCTCTAGACCCTAAAGCCGGTGGTGCTATGGTTGTTGCATATTTTCCCGAAGGAAAGCCTATGTGGTTAGATCTAATAAGAGATCGCTTCTTGCACCCTACCAGTGAAAGCCTTGCTACTTATGCTAACACCATTATAAGTGAAGATGGTGGGGACGATCTTGACGATGCTATTAATCCTACTCGATAGGAAGTTATCGTCCTATCGAGTGAGGGTTCTGATGGATCATATGAAGGTCTAATCCCTCATTCCACGCGTGCAGGTCCACCACAGGGGACTGTGAATGAGCCAGTGAATGAGCCTGCTGTTGACGATGTTTAAATTCCAGTTGATACCGCTGAGCAGTTAGAAACCAGGAAGAAGAAAAAGGTAGACAAGTCTGAGGGAACGAAGGCTGAGGAAACAACAGCTGAGGCACCTCGTAAGCGCCCTTCAAATTCCTCTTTCCTGGATTATGTTGTCGTATCTGACACATTATCTGGTTTAGACGCAGGAGATAAGCGTTCAGAACGTGATCCAGATGATGATGCCACGCTGACAGAAATAGTGAGAAAGAAAAAAGCTTTGGAAGACAAGAAGAAAGAACTTGACGAACAGGTTGTTGCTGCACTTGCGGAGAAAAAATCCAGGTCTCAGAAAGAGACTACTGCTGCACCTTCTGAGTCGGAGGTTGACCTGGGTGTTTTTAGCGCGAAACCTCGTAACCTCCTTGAGAAGATATATAAGTCAGCTTCTGGTTCCCGAGGTACAATTTTTCCGTTTGTGTATGTTCTTTCTTTTTAGTTTTCCTTCTTGACTTTGATTATTATTCCTGTTTCGTAGCAGGTCTTAAACCAGGTAAGGGTACCCTTAAGGTCGATATTTCCAAGATTACACCTCCTACGTCTCCGCCTTCTAGAACCTTTGACCTATCTCCTCCCCATGCCGATATAGGCGAAAAAAGGATGGGAGATGATGTGGAAGTTGAGCAAGTTGGGGAGGGTGGTGGTGATGGTCGTGGTGGAGGTGTTGATACTGAGGTGGAGTCAAGTGAGGCTACTCCTCGTCACACCATTTATACTAAACGTCCACCGGGTTTTGGAGGGGGTGGCACATCTGGGGTTCGCCAAAGTCCAGAGTATGAACATGTTCAAGTTGGGTCCTGGGATACCCACAATCCCGCATGTGCTGACCTCCCACATGCTCCTCGATGGAACTTGACTCAAGGCTCTCGGATGACCGATCTTAACAACTGTCGTGAGTTCTTTTCTTTATCCCTCCCCCCTGCTGAAAGATTGTTTCAGAAAAGACGCCATCGGATGGATCTCTTAGATGATCATATCCATGCTGGAGTTAATTTTTTTGCTACCTCCCAAGAGATTGTACGGGAATGGTGGTTGATGGGGGAGGATACGTTGGAATTTGAGGCTGCTAAGAAGGCGTTAGCTGAGGAGATGGAGAAATTCAACGCTGAGAAGAAGGGTTTGGCGTGGAGGGTTGCAGACGCAGAAGACAAACTTGCTAAGGAGAAGCATTTGAATGTTAATAAGCAGAAGGAATGGGAGATTGCCTGCGAATGACCCAACCAAGAAATGCAAACTCAGCGTGATACTATTGTCAGATTGTCGGGAGAGAAGACTAAAATAAGCAATGAGGCTGAGCCGGAACGCGCTTCGCACCAAAAGAGAGAAAGTGAATATCTTCAACGGATTGCCAAGTTGCAACAGCTCGTTACCGAAAAGTCTGCGGAAGCCCGGGCTTCAGAGATTATAGCGGAGGAAGCTAATGCCGACAGCAAATGGTTGCTAACACGTGGCGTTCCGTTGGTATGTTTTCCTTTGCTTCTCTTGTCTATCTTGCTTTGTTTTTTTGTTTTTGTATGCTCATTCTATTTCTTCCAGATTGTTGATCGTATCGTTGGGTCTGAGGAGTTGGCCACATATATGTATGAACTTGGTGAAGCTGCTTATGATAATGGCCGTAAAGACGGTTATGCTGAAGGAAGATCAGCTGTTGAGGCGAAGGAAGCACTGAAAAACTTTGACTTATATAAAACTGACTGTGCTGTTCGTTATGCTGAGAAGCGGCGGGAGTTCGAGTTTCTCGAATTCGCCATTGTCAAGGATGTTGGAAAATTATCTCGAAAACCTGACGGAGTCGCGTTGCTGAAGAAACCTCTTGGTGATGAAGACCGTGAAGCTGGGGGTGTTGGGCCTAGTCATCAAGACTGAAGACTTCCAGCTTGCATGCAGCGTACTGACCCTATGGTCTTGTAATCATCTGACAATTCTCTGGAACAATTTGCTTGTCTTTCGTTTTCGTGAACAATTTACTTTCTGTTGTTATGTTTGTTGGCGTTTTCATACACTTGGTATATTTATGCTAACCATGGGTTGTTAGCCTTATTTGTTGTGAATTTTGTTTCCGTTACAATATGTGCATGTGCAATTACTTTGATTAGGTATTACGAATGAATGATGGCTATGACAGGTTAAATTGTGTTAGTTATCCTAGCTTTGCACCGTATTGTGTTACGCTTAGGAAACTTTACAACGTTTGTTCTGTCGTTAAGCGTGTAATTTGATTCGTGTTATACGAAGTGACCATTTTTACAGGTTATTGTGTTGACCCGGCTGTGTTCAGCCCTGTTTGTTTTACCATGTTTACGATGCTTTCGTGTGTAAATGGGCACGAAGTGGTCTTTGGCTTGACAGGCTTTAGTTGTGTGTTCTTGACCCGGCTGTGCACTTAGTCATGACAAGCCCTGGAGGTCTACAACGTTTCCTATGTCTGAGCCATTGATGTTTTCGTGTATGTCCGAAGTAATATATGCAGTTGTAACAAAAATTCGCATGATGTAAGATTGCCAACACTTCTTGTATTAAAGTCAACTATGTTGGGCGCGCGGCCATTCATTATAAGGAAAAATAAAAACTATGGCCGTCTACATATAACATTTCCTCAGTTGTTGGGCATTCCAAGTCCTGGGGACTTCTTTGTTTTCAAGCGTGCGCAGCTTGTACGCTCTTTCTCGAGGACTTCATCTATGACGTAAGGTCCCTCCCACTTGGGAGCTAGTTTTCCCGGTCTTTCAGCGTTTGACGCCCCGTTGTCTCTCAAGGCGTAGTCTCCAGGGTTGAACGTGCAGATTCTGACCTTACTGTTGTAGTATTTTTCCAGCTTGGTTTTGTATTTTGTCTCGTTGATTGCTGCCATCTCTCTTCTTTCTTCTAGAAGGTCCAGATCCAACCTTCTCTCTTCTTCATTATTGACAGCATTCATCAACAGCATCCTCGGAGATGGCAAGCCTATCTCTGCTGGTATCACAGCTTCTGACCCATAGACTAGACTAAACGGTGTTTCACCGTTGCTTATCTTTGGCATAGTCCTATGGGCCCACAGTATGCTAGGCAACTCGTCAACCCATCCCCTTCGTTGCGTCCCAAGCCTCGCTTTAATACCATCCACAATACTTTTGTTTACTGCTTCGACCTGACCGTTTCCTTGTGGGTGTGCCACTGAGGAGAAGGTATGTTCGATGTTTAGCTCTTTAAACCAGTTCTGGAGGTCTTCAGCGGCGAAGTTTGTTCCATTATCGGTTATGATTCTCAGAGGTAGCCCGAAACGACGAATTATTTGTTCCCAGATGAACCTTCGCACTACGGTAGATGTGGTTGATGCTAGCGCCTTTGCTTCCACCCATTTTGTGAAATAATCTACTGCGACTATGATAAACTTCACTGCTCCTGGGGCTTCTGGAAAAGGACCAACCATATCTATACCCCACTGCTGGAACGGCCAAGCCGTTGTTACGGGGACCAGCTCATTCTTTGGGCGCATTGTTTTTGGGGCGTGCCTCTGACAACCACTACATTTCCTCAACACCTTGACTGCATCTAGGTGCATCCCTGGCCAGTAGTAACCCGCGTTCATTACTTTTGCTACCACCATTCTTGGTCCAACATGAATGCCACAAATGCCCTCGTGTACTTCGCGGATCAAATAATATGCATCTTCTGGATCTACACATCGCAGTAACGGTCCGAGGTACGATTTCCTGTACAGGATGCCATCAGACATTTGGTAATGTTCGGACTTGTACTGTATTTTCCTTGCTTCAGCTTTGTTTTCGGGTAGTATTCCAGACTGGAGATACATGATGATTGGAGTCATCCAGGATGTTGCTCCTAGTTGGATGACGTTCACTTGCCTTAATGGTACTGATGGGTTGCTTAGAACTTCAATGCGTACGTCTTTGGCCAGATGCTGGAAGCTGGTGGACGCGAGTTTGCTCAGTGCATCTGCTGGTTTGTTCTCGCTCCTGTTAATGTGATGCACCTTGTAGGAAGTGAAGTTTTGGAGCAAGGTTTTTGCTTGGTCTAGGTATAGTGCCATCACATCTCTTTTGGCGTCATACTGACCATTGATCTGTCCTGCTACAAGCATGGAGTCTACATGCTCTTCTATATGTTTGACTCTCATCTTGATTGCTAACCGTAAACCAGCAAGAAACGCTTCATACTCGGCCTCGTTATTTATGCTCTTAAAGTCTAAGCGGATGGCGTATGTGCACTCATGTTTTTCTGGACTTACCAACCTAAGCCCTGCTCCTGCACCATCTTCGTTCGATGTCCCATCCGTATATAATAGCCATGGTTCTTCTGAATGTTGTTTTTCAGCCTTCTCCATTGCCTTGCATTCTCTGTCTTTATCATCGGGCACCTCTGCCAGGAAATCAGCCAACACCTGACCTTTGATCGCCGGCCTTGGTCTAAAAACCACATTGTGTCCTCCCAGTTCTATAGCCCACTTCGCTAATCTTCCGGATATCTCAGGTCTTGCAAGGATGTTGCCGTTGTTGTAATTCGTCAGGACGTGAATGACATGGTTAGCAAAGTACCTGCACAATCGTCTGGACGCATGAATCAATGCGAGGACCAGCTTTTCCATTATGGCATATCTTGTTTCTGGGTCATTCAAGGTGTGAGACACGTAATACACTGGCGTTTGTATGCCTTGTCGGTCCACCAGTAGAACTGCTCCTACCGCTTTTTCTGATGCTGACAGGTACATCACCAGGGGTTCACCTTTCGTTGGTGCTGTCAGTGTTAGCAATCGTATGAGACAGTCTTTCATTTCTCGGAATGCATGCTCAGCTTCTGGAGTCCATTGGAACTGGTTTTTCTTTACACAGTAGCGGAGTGTTTTGATAAACGGGAAAGATTTTGCTGCGTGATTGGCGAGAAAACGGTTGAGTGCTGCTAACCATCCGGCCAACTTCTGCATTTCTTTTATCGTTGATGGTGAAGGCATCCGCTCTATCGCTTGCACTTTTTCATGATTGACCTTGAACCATCCTTTGTGACGATGAAGCCCAGGAACTTCCCTTCTTCCATCCGGAAGGAGCACTTCGCTTGATTTAGTTTGATATTCACCCCGCGCAATGTATCGAAAGTTTTTTGGATGTTCACCAACATCATATTTTCTTCTTTGCTCATGATGACCAGGTCATCCATGTATACTTCGATGTATTTCCCGATGGCATCGCTGAATGTTTCATTCATCAGTCTCTGATAAGTTGCACCTGCATTCTTTAGACCAAAGGGCATTTTTGTATAACAATACAACCCTGTTGGTGTGCGAAATGCAGTCTTGTCTTCATCTTGGATGGCCATCTGCACCTGATGGTATCCTTTGTAACAATCGAGGAAACATTTCCATCTGAAAGACGCCAGTGAGTCGATTTTCTCGTCAATCTCTGGTAGAGCATAGCAATCGCGCGGGCATGCTTTGTTCAAATCTTTATAATCTACGCACATTCTCCAACCACCACTTCCTTTAGGAACCATCACTGGCTGGCTACCCAGGTTTGGTAACGAACTTCTCTAATGATACCTGCGTTTAGTAACTCTGTGATCTGTTCCTGCATGGCATCGTGCTTTATGTCTCCCAAATGACGCTTCGTATGTACTACTGGTTTGGCATTTTCAGAAACATCCAGCCTGTGTTCTGCTATGTGTCGTGGAACTCCAACCATATCGGCCGGTGTCCAGGCAAACACATCCATGTTCTCAAATAGTAACTTCTTCAGCACCGCGCGCGTGAGATCTGACATTGCTGGGCCCAAGGTGACAGTTTGCTCTGGATACTTGTTGTTCAGTATCCATTTTTCAGGTTCAGCTAGCGGTGTGGGCTTGCTTGTTTTTGCTGGTCTGATTTAATCAGTCGTGACGACCTCTTTGCTTGCATAAATTATGGCTACCCCTGTTTCTGTTGGGAACCCAACAACTGAATGTGGCCCTGAACAAATCGTGTTAAAATCTTCTTGGGACTCTCTTCCCAAAAGGATATCATGTCTTGAATTTTCTGGTAACACCATAAATGTAACTTCTTCCGTTCTTGTGTTCTTTCCATCTGAGAGCAGCACCGGGAACGATATTTGACCGAGAGGGAAAACGACCTCGTTGCAGAAACTAGTGAGTGGGTAATCCACTGGCTCTAGACACGCTTTGTCTTCTTGGTCGAGTTGGTTAAAGCATTGTTCGTAAATAATATCCGCGGTGCTCCCTGGATCTATAAAAATGTAGTCAGTCTGGTAATGGCCGAACACCCCAAAAATGACTATGGGCCTTCGTTCTCTTGGACCTCCTCGTACCACAGGGAAGACGACTTGTCTTTCGCGCCAAGAATCATCTTGGGTGCGCTTGTTGTAGTTCTTCCGTGGTCTTCTTTGACCGCCTTGAATCATGTGAGTTTCCAGTTTTCGAAGCCTTTTGTTATCTGAGCCTTCTTCCCTTCTCTGGATCTATCAATTATCCTTTTTTCCACCTTTTACTAGGTGTGTGAGCTTGCCATTTTTCAGAGAGCGTTCTATTTCTTGCCTGAGGCTGATGCAGTCATCCGTGAGGTGACCCGTGTCTTTATGGAACTCGCAGAAGAGATTTGGGTCTTGCCCCCTCTTGTTTCGCATTTGCAAAGGCGGTTTAAACTGATGATTTTCTGTCAACAGGACTTTAGAAGGGGTTTTTGTTAACGGCATCCATTGCTTTTCTCTATTCTCTTTTTTTACTTCTTTGTGATGGCTGATCTGATTGAGCGTGGCGCGTGCGTCTTCGGCTGGCGGACTTCATTCTCTATAACCAGATGTTTTCCAGGGCTGACCCTTACCCTTCTTGTTTCGTCTATCATGATGGTTATAGCTGTAGTGACGGCTATCGTCGCCGGTCAGTTGTTTGTCAGTTCTTGCAATTGTTTTTGATGCCTCAATAAAGGTATCCCAGTCTTTGGGGCCTCCATCTCTTCCTTTGACTATTTTGATCAGGTCATCGCATTTTACGGCCCTCATAAAGTGTGCACGCATCATTTTCTCCCCTACATCCCCGATTTCTAGGCACTCTTTGTTGTACCTAGTGATGAAATCTTCAACGCTTTCATGGTCTTTCCTCCAGATGTCCAGACAATCTGTTGGATCTCTTGTGTGCCTGCGATGTTGGGAGAAATGTGCGAGAAACTAGTCTCGAAAATCCATCCAGGATTTAATCCTTCCTGCAGGTAGACTGTCAAACCAGACGCGCGTCGCGCCGATAAAGGTTTGCGCAAAAAGATGACACAAAGTTGGTAATGTCCAACCACCTGTTAACCCTGCGCCGTTGAAGACTTGGAGGTGGTCATCAGGATCTGTTAAGCCATTTTACTTGCCCACGTTGTGTGGCAGTTTTGTCTTGTCAATGTCGGCTGTTGCGATCTCTCTTATGAACTTCGACGTTTCGGCTATGCCTTCTGGGCGATAGCTTAACGAATAATCATGTTCTGCGTTTGGATTGTATCCCGCGCGCTTGTGGGGTTTGTACACCTCGTGCCCCGGTGGTAATCTGCTAAAGACTGTGCTTTCCTGCTTGTAGGTGGTGTCATCGTCTTCGTTGTAGCTGTTCCATTCATTGTTTAATGTTGCGCGGGCCCAAACGGTTGTGTACCGATTTCTTTTGTTGGTGAGTGTATTGCTCATAGTTGCTTTCTGTATCGCCGTAGGTGTCACGCGTATCGTGCACACTTTGCTTTCTGATGTTGGTTGCTTTCTCGTTTTGTGGGTTCCACACGTGTGTCTACTGGGGAGTATGGGCACTTGGTGGTTTTTGTAGTGGAGTAACAAAAACTGACTGATTAGCTTGCGCTTGGAGCATTGCTTGTTGTGCGCTTAATTGAGCATAGACAAGGTTTAGAGACGCCGTTTGTTTAGCATACCAGGAGACCAGCTATCCGACCAAGAGGAATATCCTCTTGGTCTCCTCTGCTGTGGTCTGGGTAGTGGTCCACGTGGTGCGCCATCATTTGTCCATGCTGGAGAAATTGTACTGCAGCTGTCGGTCTGCCCCCAGGTTGTGTCGCTGGTCTACATGGCGTCCGATTAGTGGTGACACATGTCGTCCTTTTTGTTTGGAGGAGCATCTTTGGTGCCACATTGACGTCAAGCTTTTAGAAGCTCATGGGTTTGTTTGCTGATGTAGGCGCCATGTAGGATGAGTAAAGTGGTGTGGTCCCTGCCATGTGTGCATGGGATTGGGACCATACCTCTTCAGAAAAGGTTGATGCATTGTAAATATGTTTTGATCAAGTTATAAAACATGTTAAGTTTTTATTTTAGTTTGGTTAATAGATTAACATATTTAAATTTAATACAATAAACACGATATATTTATTATACGGTATAGTCAATCAACCAAAAGACGATACTAATCTGGTTATACTAGGCAATGATAAAATAACATTATTTCTGTATCCGATTCATTTTATGTTTGGTGTAAGCTATTGACACCCGTTATTAAGGAGCAATTAATTATCTTTAGCACCTTAAAATTGTACTATGTCTGCATTCTTCCTAGATCAATTATTTGGTTTTAAGATTTTCTGCAAAAAATATTTTTATAAAAAAAATATGTAAATGCCCTTAAAAAAAGTAAATATTTTAAATTAAATGTTTTCTTGGCATTTATTGATTGTGTGTTACTTAAAATTTCAGTTATTTCGATAGTGAAACTTTTTTAAGATAGACCTTTAAACATTTTATTATCATTTTTTTAATTCGTTAAATGCCGAGTCTTTGGGATAAATGTGAAGTGTCCCATCAAATCAATTTGGGAGGTCCATGATCTTTAAATTTGCCCGGTCCCCAGATACAATCTTCAAATCCGATTATTTAATCCATTTTTATAACTCTTGTATACGTTAAAGCTTGTTGCCCAATTAATGTTTTTAAAACCGCACCGGTGACTGAACCTGACGACTTACCGGTTCACTGGTCGAACCGGTTAGACCGGTTGAACCGTTATCAAGAACCGGATTACATTATAACTAATTCAAGATTATATAGCAAAAAAATAACATATAAATAAAAAATATAATAAAATCAAAGAAACAGTTAACAAATATAAAATAATATATTTTTTAAATACTTACAAAAAGATAAGTAATATTTTTTTTTTCTTTGTGAATAATAACGAAAACCGAGTGCTAACTTTTTATTTTCCAGTTTCCTTTTTATTTTCCCAACGTTTCAAATTTCAACTCATATTAAATGCAAGCTTTTACTCCCAATTTATGATTTATTTCTAGAGTCTGTCTCATTTCTACCCTTCTTTCTACCCTTCTCTTTGGTTCTGTGCAAATCTTGCTGCTTCTCATTTTCAGATCTGATTGTTGCATGTTTGAGTTGTTCACAAAATTCACATCAAATCCAGGTTGAATGAGGATCAAAGGTTTGATCGTGGACTCTTGATTGAACAATAGATGGATGGAGTTTCTGATTTTAGGGGGAAAATGAAAGAAAAAAATGAACTTACCGGTTGAACCGCCCGACCGGTTGAACCGGCGAACCAGAGATCGAATCGAACCGCCCGATTTTTTGACAATTGCTGAAAATAGCCAAACCGGATCGTGTGAGGGGCCGAATCCCGGTTGGACCGGCCGGTCCGAACCGGTTACGAAAACAGTGCTGTAAATTGTTATTTGTTTTAGTTAAAGCTTGTTTTCTAATTACCTACAAATTGTTATTTGTTTTATACACTAATCATGATGTCACGTTTACGTGTGATTGGTTAGATGTGAACAATGGAGGGGTCCGTGTACGCATCCCTCTATACTTCATGACGGTCCACATCAACGGACACCACTCCAACCCTTATGGACGAGCAGAGCCGGCTCAATCAATTTGGAGGCCTAAAGCGAAATAAAAAACCAAGACTCCTTTTTCACTAATATTTTGAGCTTACTAATGAATTTATAAACGAAGTGTTTTTTTTTGTTAAAGAAAGTTATGAGTATTTCTCTGATAATATTACTATGTATTAGGGCTGTCCAAACTGCTCGACGATCGCTCTAAAATTGCTCGAAAAATGATCGTTCGATTCACGCTCAGTTTGTTAATGAGCCGCTCGGATCGGTTCGATTTGAAAACGATCCAAACATGAGCAAGGGTCCGCTCGCTCGTCAATCGATCGGTTTCGCTCGAATTATTTTTTATTAAATAATTAATATAAGCATAAAATAGCCCAACAAAATACAAGGCCCTTTCATATACTTAGCCCATAAAAATAACTAGCCCAATACCCACAACCCATTCCTTCCTTACCCTAAACCTACATCTAAAATCTGATTATACGCAGTCACACAGACACACACTCAGACGCAACACACTCAAACTCACGCACACAATGCCCTAGCTCCGGCGATTCCGGCGACTGAAGTACCCAGCCATCATTTCTTCTGCCTACGCTGGTCCCATGTCTTCGTTTCTTTATCAACTAATTTCAACTAATGGAAGATTTGGTCCCATATTTTCAACGCTGGAAGATTAAAATATGTTTGTTGTTTGTTCATTTTTTTCAACTAATTTCTTTATCATCTCATTATTAGTATAATATGTGTTTTTCGATCTATTGGACATGTTTTACTTAAGTCATGATTTCAGTTTTTGTTGTTGCTGCACATTTGTTAATTTAGGTGTTGAGAAAAACCGAGCGAAACCGATCGAAATCGATCCGATCGATTTAAATTCGAACCGATCCTGAGCACCACTTTTATGCTCGGTTTTATAAATTCGAACCGAACCGATCCGATCGGTTGTAATTCGATCCGATCTCGAGCAGACCCTCGCTCGGATCGGATCGGTTCGTGAACACCCCTACTATGTATGAGGAAACTTAGAGATATTTAGAGACTATTTTATTTACTTTATTCAAATCGCTTACTTGAAATATGCTATAGTCTACGAGGATCATAGGTTTAACCGGCTACACATAAACATTCTCTAATATTTGATACATTTTCATACATTTTTTATTGTTCTTTATAATTAACACAAACAATATAAATATTTGTAAAAGTAATGTTCTACTATAAAAGTAGCAATATGCAGCAAAAATATTCATGAATTTGTTATTGAAACTTGAACAGATGAAAAACCAATGTTTTAAATTAAAATAAAATGAATTTATTATTGAAATTTGGATATATGACAAAAAAAATAATAAAACTTATTCCAAATTTCCGATGGTTATTGGAATTTACACAGAATTCAAAATTTAAGGCCTTTAATGCATATAATAGGAAAATTAAAAAAAATATATAGCCACAGTAGTTAAACCTAGGATTCGAACCCAAGCCTATGTGGGAAAAGAAAGCAACTTTCCAACCAAACTGCATTCAAACTAATTGTCATTATTGTCAAAACAAGATTATTATACACATTATACGCTTCGATTGTTTTTAGAACGATGCCCTAAAAATTTGGTGGCCCAAAGCCCTAGCTTGTTTTCGCTTATGCTTGGGCCGGACCTGTTGACGAGTACTGTTCTCTCTCCTCTCCTCTTTTCCCCACAAACGGTATGTCTACACGTACTTTCACCCCTTGATTTGTGTCGTCTTTTGCTCTTTTTTCCCATCTTGGCGCCACATAGTCCACGAACATCTCCATATACTTGCATTGCTGGTTCCCAAAAAGTTTGATTTTCTAAAAAATAATGACCAGTATTCATGGTTTTAAAAATCCCAATAACTAATCAGAGGTTCACCGACTAATGCTCGATTAATCACTAGGCGGTCAATGACGTCTTATTCTGACCAGATCTCAACCAAATTTCAACCAAATCTTATAAGTTACTGCCAATTACTAAAAAAAAAATAGGTCAATTAGGGTTTAAAACTTGTCTACTTTAAAAACTACGTATAAAAATTTGTGTATGTATATATAACTAAAAATTACATACAAAAATCTTAATCCGATTAATCCTTATTAACCCGATTAATCGCTAATCGATACCTCACCGACCGCCTAGCGATTATTATAACATCGGAAGCAGTGGTGAAATTAAGGCCCTTGGTGGTGGATGATTCAGTTCTCCTCTTTCTATTCTAAACTAAAAAGAATTGTCATTTAAGTACAAGTATACAAAAACAAACAAGCCTCCATATTTGATATTTCCACTCATGCTTTGACTTCGTACGGAGAGAATTATTTATATTTGCTGATGGTGGGTCTGTGATTTTTAATTCTCGCCAATTTTCTTCTTTTTCGGTTGTTATTTGCAATTCTCATACGAACTCGGAAATTGAATAAAAATCAAAATATGTTATGCTGGCCTAGATGATTTAATTCACGTAAATGAATGGACCGGGTAATTTGATATAAATAAACAAGATAATTGAGATGAAGAAATAAGAAAAAAAAATATGACATTTATGTTATTTTAATCTTATTAAGCCGATTAATAAAAGTATTAAGATTAAAATAAATAGATAACGAAGACGCGTTCCTTTATTTTATTCTTTATTTTCTTAGGTTCTTTAATGAAATTTCCAATACCTCACTGACAAAAAGCCTTTAAACAAGGGGAATTCTATTTTCACACCTCATTATCTATTCATACACTCTGAATTTTCAATACGCATTATGATGCGTATTGGAAAAGTAAAAAAAAAATATTGCAGACTGACAAGTGCAAGTATTGTCTGGCGGCTGGCATCATACGCATCGTATAGGCCTATACGATGCGTATTAAGACCCTAAATTTTTGAAGTTTATTTTTTGTGTGTTGTCTGGGATTTTGGTGTTTTGGGTTTGTGATGTATGTTGATATGCTATGTTTTTAGTTATATTTTTTTGCCCTTTTTAACACTTAAGTCAAGTTTTAAATTTATAAAACACGATATTCTACTAATATTAAACACACATATGGGCAAGTGCATCCATCGTGAGCGTAGTATAGCGTTGGTAAGATACCGAGGTCGTCCAAGGACACAAGAGCTTTTAATACCGGTTTATCCTCAACGTCTAATCAAATCAAAAGTTTAGAAAAGATTTTAAACATGAAAAATAAAAACTAAAAATGGTGAAAATAAAAATAAAAGAAAAACAGATAGACAAGATGAATCACTTGGATCCGACTCGCCTTCAGTGTAACCTTTGATGATTTTCGCACTTTTGCACTTTTTAAGAGATTATCTTAGTTATAGTAGTAGGCCCCTCTTTTAAAGGTGACGTTACCCTCAACCCAGTAGTTTGAGTCAACAAGTATACAATCCTAAAGGGTCGGAATATTGAAAGATAATTAATTAAGTTATTAATCCGTAATGTGGTAGCCCCTCTTTTAAAGGTGACGTTACCCTCGGCTAAGTGGTTTGAGTCAGCAGGGATACAATCCCAAGTAGCCGGATTAAAGTATTAATAGTAGTTTACATATGAGGGGATCAAGCTATTCGCACCCCCGCCATCCAATCCCGGTGGGTATTGAAGGAGGTCCTAGTAAGATTGACCCAGGTCCTTGCAGGATCTATACACTGAACAAGGCAAGAACCTTACCAAACCATTCCCTTAACCCCCGACCAGGTAGCCAACATATCTCTATATAGACCGTAGAGATATGAATGGTGTGAATCTTTTTATTTTATATAGACAGTAAAATAACGCAAGACACCACGGACAAATGATAAGGAAGTTTCACCTTCAACATAAGAAACTAGTTATTAAAGTCATTAATACAAAACCAAGTAAAAAGTGCTAAAAGATTAAAAATCAAAAGTATTACACTAAATGTGTGTCTTCACCAAGTGATGTAAGAGACTTAGGCAAACATGGCCTTTGATTGTCAAGAACTCTTACGATCAATCTTGGATCCCGAGACTACTACACACACTCTATGATGGATGATGGATGATGATGGTGGATGTGGGTGTTGTGATGGTGGTGGAGTGTGGGTGAAGTGAGAGAGAGGTGGTTTGCCAAGCGATCAATCTTGGATGCCTTTGAAGTGAACCAAGCACCTCTATTTATAGCTTGCACAGAAGCCCGGACACGGCCACGTGTTCATTGAGCACGGCCTCATGTCCATCCACTTTCTCTTTCTTCATTAATTGCACCTTGTCTGCATTAGCTCCACACGCCCCCGTGTCCGTTGGGCACGGCCCCGTGTGCAGAAGCGTATCTGTACTATCAAGATTTACTTGGATTCTGCGAATCTTAGCGTTGACCACGGCCCCGTGTTGAGCTAGGCACGCCCCCGTGTCGGGAATAGAAGCTTCTATAGCTTTGTCCTTTCTGCAGACATCTGGCCACGCCCCCGTGTCTGCTGGGCACGGGGTCGTGGTCAGCCTTCTGTTTACTTGTTTTTGCTTAGGAAGATGCTGTCAAGGGGTCAGGCATGCCACGTTTGTTCTTTTTCTTGTATTTATGTCAGATTTTGCAGCTTATTTGTTCCTTTTGTTCATTTACGCTCATTTAATCCTGAAAATACAAAAGGAAGACAAAAGCACACTTTTTCCAACATTAGTACTAAAAAGGGTTAGTTTTATGCCTCATTTGATGTAATTTATATGTTGCATTTTGCACACATCAGTTTGTTATTGGTGTTTATTATTGGTTATTTTTGTTTTAATAAGTTTTAAAATCTTTATTATTTTTATATCGTTAAGTATCGTATTATAGCGTATCATGTCGTATCGTATCACATCTTTATTATTTTTATATCGTTAATTATCGTATTAAAGTGTATCGTGTCATACCGTATCACATCTTTATTATTTTTATATCGTTAATTATCGTATTATAGCGTATCGTGTCGTATTGTATCACATTTTTAACTTGATATTGTATTATAGATTGTATGTAACCAAGCATACCAATCTAAACAGTTAAAATAAACAATCACAAATACAAATAAACTGAAACTACAAATTTAATTACATAATAAGTTTACAGATATAGAGGACATTGTTCAAAATACACAAACCGTCAAAATACAAGAAAAGTATAAGAATCCTAAACCTATGGATCCTGAGTGGTGCCTGAGGGCTCCTCCCACGCAGTGCCTGAGGTCCCCGCCCCCTGATCCGGACCGCGCAGCTCACCACACCGGAATGCTTGGATCGCCTCAATGAGAAGACGCTCCATACGGCCGTGAGCAGCGTCCATCCGCGCCTCTAACTCATGTAACGCACGTGCCACAGCTGGATCGAGCTCGTCGTCGAATACGTGCTGGGGGTACTGAGGCACCCCATGTCACTCCCCAACCGATGGCGGAAACATCAGAGTGAGACGAAAACGAGATTGCAAGAGACTTCATAACGCTATTGTGACAATATTTAAATAAATCCCATTTCATTTCATAACTTCAAATTGTAAAACATTACATAAACTCAAATAACAACATGTTCAAAATAACAATAACAAAATTTGATACAACATTTTAAACCTAACATGTCTAAATGTGTATCTAGGCATCGTCGCTACTTCATTTCATAGCAATCATCGTCCTCAACCTGTAACATGTTTAAAATACAATGGAATGCAAAAGCAAAGGCGAGTATACAAGTTTGGTACATACATAGCAAAAGATAAGTTTTAAACAATTCCTCATAGCAAGCAGGTGATTCAAGATAAACAATAAATTCGGCATGTGTCTAACATATCAAACCAATGATGAAACGCAATATGCTCATGACATAACCACAAGTCTACGGGCGGTGCGTTAATCCTATAGCGCTATATATGTCACGGATAGACTCGTACGAAGTTAATGATAAGTCTAACACAAGATGTCCTCAACCCAAGATTAAAGTATCAAGCAATCACGTATAAAAGCATGTTATAGGAATGTTTGTGCATTTAAGTAAAATGTTCATGTGTAAGTTTATAAGAAAACATGTTACACCCCAAAAGTGGTAAATGTAAAGAGGGGGATTCGAGTATACTCACGGTTTTGCAATTTATTCCTACTTGAATCTGCGAGCAAGTTGGTTGATGGATTAGCTAGTTGGAGCACCTTGTCCTTCTACACAAAGGAAACATAGGTGTGTGAGTTTGGGGAATACGGAAGATTATAGATTCGGAATGTAAAAAGTATGAACATAGACATAGTAAAATAATCATTTAGCACACATGATACCTGTCTTGACACTATGAAACTCTAAGGAGTTTAAATGTTTTCATGGAACGAGGTTCCATTAGAATCGTGATAAGTTGTCAAGGTCTAAAATGATATAATATAGTACCTTGACATATGAACACTAGTTCATCATCAAAGTTTCGATTATTTTGGATAATGTACATATGTATTATATATATATATATATATATAGGGGGAGGTTCATTTGAGAAGAAAATTAAATTGAGAAGAAAAAGAACAAAGGGTACAATTGTAAAACATTAAATAGTTTTTCTCTCAACTCATTTATTATTATTTTTGACTAATTAATTAGTCATAAAGACTATCATCCTACACACTAAAATTTTTGCCTAGACACATCAAAATTTATCTTACACGTTTTTGAAATTTATCCTACACATACTAAAATTTATCCTACACAACTCGTAATTCATCCTACACACCTCATACTTTATCCTACACTTTAAAATAATTTTTTTCATCTTTGAAAAAATATATATATATATTTTTTTTTGAAAATAAGTTACAATTTTAATTTAGTTAGCTATTAAAAAGGAAGACTAACAATTAATGATCTATCTAATTTTACCAATATACCCTTACACCTATATTAAAGACAAAAAATAAATGAAGTAAAAAGAATCATTCTTATTGGTTGAAGATTGTTCTTTTTTATTCTTACAAAAAAATTCTTCTCATTTGAACCCTCCACTATATATATATATATATATATATATATATATGTGTATTAATATGTCAAGCATGAGGTAGAAGATTTACATCTTCATTTAGGTACCTCTAAGAATCATGGAAGTCATGTAGGAGGTAGGAATAAGTCTTCCATTTAGGCACCTCGTGTGTTCACCACTACAATTGATGTAAAAACAATCAAGGAGGGTCATGCACTTACAAGTAATACAAGAATTCAACTAGTTAATCTATGAGAAATCATCAAGCAATGTGTGGATTCTTTGTGTAGGACAACCCAAGTTTATCCTAAATAACACAGCATCAAGTTTTGAACTTGAACATTACTTGTGGGTCAAAAACCCTAAACAAAACAGAATGTATGTGAGGTTTATCCTCTGATTTTGAATGTCTCAGCCCCGTTTTTAAGCCCAACTAACCATACAAGTGGTTATGCGCATTAGGACGTGGGTTTGAGATGAGCTAGACTCAAGTTTGAACAAGTTTAATAAAGTTTGAATCAAAATAAAACGAACAGTGAACTTTGAAGCCTTTTTGGCGACGTTCCAGGGACTGGTTTCCTGTGAACCACCCATGGAATCGAAGATAAGGTCAAACCAAGCACATAGAAAAAAGAATGAGACAAAACGGACAAGAAACGAGTGAGTTATGCTCACTTTTGTGATGAAGCAACAATCTGCTCGAACCTTCTGATTTTGCACGAATTTGGGACTGATTTGGAGTGATTTGGATGAGTTTGTAAAGTGATTTGAGCTTGGATTAGCTTGGAATTTATAAGGGAAGATTTAGGTTAAGTTTAGGTGGAGTAATTAATGTTAGAAAGTAGTTTAAACTCAAAAAAATCACAAAAATTGCGCCAAAATCGAGCTGGAAGCCCTCCTGGTCGCGCTGCTGGGTTGGGCCATCGCGGGCTGCGGCCAAGTGGGCCTGCTTCATCACGGGCCGCCAGGAACCATCGGAGGGAGTTGTTAAATGAAAATTGAGTTGGGTTTCTTTCAATGTGAAGACCCAGCCCAGCTGGTTAAGTACGCGCGTGACGAGTAGGGTGACCCGGGTTCGAGTCCCGGCCAGCCCCTTTATTTTTTTTTTTTTGATTTTTTAAACTTTCAGAAATTACATATATAGTCCCTGCAGGTTTAAAGTTTCAGTTAATTGCTCTATCAGCCCCTTAACTTTAATTAACTAACTATATTAACTCTTTAAAGGAGTTAACCTTATAGTTTTAAACTAACTAGGTTAATTTGTATTTAATTATTAAAAAACATTAATGAAACTAACTAAGTTATATCATTTTTTAAAAGAAAACTAACTTTATTATCTAACGAGACTAACTAAATATTATTAATTAAACTTTTAAATAGTAAAATTTATTAATTTAATTAATTAAATTAAATAGTTTAGAGCAGTTAAATAACCATATTTATGAACGAAATAAATAAAAAGAACCTTTAACGATTATCCCTTTCACGAAGCTTCCGAGTTTCATTATTTTAAGAGTTTTAACTAGTTTAACGAGTATCAAGCGTCGATAAAAATAGAACCAAGAATCCTTGAATAATATTTCATTCAAAAGACGTACTATTCCTAAGTTTTACGTATTTGCAAGATTAGCACAAAGTTTCCAAGAACTACGAATATGCATCGAATGTTTCACGAAATTAAATGTATAAACATGTATAAAGTATGTATAATACGAAACTAAAGAAATACGAGTTTTATTTATGATTTAAGTCTCGGATTTACAACGAAAGAACGATTACAAGAACACAAGGTTTCCAAAAATAGAAATAAAAACAAGACTTGCTATAAATGGAAAGTACGAAAGAGCAGGGCGTTACAGTCTCCCCTCCTTTAGGGAATTTCGTCCCGAAATTTAGGAAGATGCAGCGAAAAGATGTGGATACTTCGTCTTCATGTCACTCTTGAGTTCCCAAGTAAATTCAGCACCACGTTTTCCTTCCCATCGAACCTTAATGATAGGAATTTTACTGCGCCTCAATAACTTGACTCCTTGCTCCATGATTTCGACGGGTCTTTCCACAAAGTGCAATGTTTCGTTGACTTGAAGATCTTCGAGTGGGACTTGAAGTCCTTCGTCAGCTAGACACTTCTTTAGGTTGGATACGTGGAAGACAGGGTGCACATTGTTGAGTTCCTCAGGCAGGTCTAGTCTATACGCAACCTTGACAATCCTTTCGAGGATCTTGAAAGGACCAACGTTGCGAGGTGCGAGTTTCCCTTTCTTGCCAAATCGAACCACGCCCTTCCAATGGGATACCTTGAGAAGTACGAAGTCACATGTCTCGAATTCCAAGGGTTTGCGACGCTTGTCGGCGTAACTCTTTTGTCGGCTTCGGGCTTTCAGTAAGTTGTCTCAAACCTGTAAAATCTTGTCTGTTGCTTCTTGTATCAACTCAGGACCAGTGAATTGAGATGCACCAACCTCGTGCCAACAAATAGGCGAACGACACTTGCGACCATATAACGCTTCGAAAGGTGCCATTAGAATACTCGCATGATAATTGTTGTTGTACGAGAATTCGATCAAAGGCAAGTGTGAATCCCAGTTGACACCAAAATCTATTACGCATGAACGAAGCATATCCTCTAAAGTTTGGATAGTACGCTCGGTTTGACCGTCTGATTGAGGGTGAAAAGCAGTGCTAAGGTTAAGAACAGTACCCATAGCAGATTGAAAAGTTTGCCAAAGACGAGACGTAAAACAAGCGTCACGATCGGAAATGATGTCAATGGGGATACCATGACGACAGATGATCTCATCAGTGTAGATTCTAGCCAATTTCTCGACTTTGAAATCTTCATGGATGGGGAGAAAATGAGCTGATTTGGTCAATCGGTCAACGATCACCCAAATACTGTCATGACCAGAAGAAGTACGAGGAAGTTTAGTGATAAAATCCATAGCAATGCTCTCCCATTTCCAGACAAGAATTTCTGGTTGTTCGAGCAAACCAGAGGGACGTTGATGTTTGGCTTTTACCTTCGCGCAGGTGAGACATTTTGCAACGTAGGAGGCGATATCCCTCTTCATTCCAGGCCACCAGTAGGATATACGCATATCTTGGTACATTTTGTCGGCGCCAGGATGAACGGAATACTTCGATTTGTGTGCCTCATTCATGAGAAAGTCTCGGAGATTTTCATGATTAGGGATCCAGATACGGTTGCAATGGTACAAAATACCATCGGATTTGGAAACGAGATCATGTTCCATAGCGCCTCGTATCTCAACAGAGAGACTACCTTCGTTAATGGAGGCATATTGAGCTTCGCGAATGCGGTTATGGAGGTCGTTAACGAGTTGGAGACAACGAATACCCTTTACATGAGTTTTACGACTAAGAGCGTCGGCTACGACATTCGCTTTACCTGGATGGTATTTGATTTCGCAGTCGTAATTGTTTAACAGTTCCACCCAACGACGTTGACGCATGTTCAGTTCCTTTTGTTCGAAGATATGTTGAAGGCTCTTATGGTCGGTGAAAACCACACACTTAGCACCATATAGGTAGTGTCGCCAAATCTTCAATGCAAAAACAACTGCGCCAAGTTCAAGGTCGTGAGTAGTATAGTTTTTCTCATGTATTTTGAGTTGTCTCGACGCGTAAGCGATAACCTTGTCCCGTTGCATAAGAATGCAACCAAGACCAAGGTTAGAGGCATCGCAGTACACAACGAAGTCGTCGTTACTATCAGGAAGTGCAAGGATAGGAGCATTACAAAGCATGTCCTTAAGAGTTTGAAAAGATTCCTCTTGTTCGGGACCACAAACAAAAGGTTTCTCTTTTTGAGTCAAGGAGGTCAAAGGGACGGCGATTTTCGAAAAGTTGGAGATAAAACGACGATAATAACCAGCAAGACCAAGGAACGAACGAATTTCGGACCAAGACTTTGGTGCAATCCAATTCTTCACGGCTTCGCTTTTAGCGGGGTCAACGTGAATACCAAGTTTGTTGACGGTATGACCAAGGAATTGAACCTCTTTTAACCAAATTTCGCACTTGGAGAATTTGGCGTATAGACGTTCAGTACGAAGAAGTTCAAGGATAAGACGCAAGTGTCGCCCATTCTCTTCTCGCGTCTTGGAGTAGATGAGGATATCGTCGATGAAGACGATCACGAAGCGGTCCAAGTATACTTTGCACACGCGGTTTATCAAATCCATGAAAACAGTAGGTGCATCGGTCAAACCAAAGGGCATGACCACGAACTCAAAATGACCATATCGTGTACGAAAGGCAGTTTTAGGTACATCTTCTTCGAGGACTCGAAGTTGATGATACCCAGAACGAAGATCGATCTTTGAGAAGCAGGTCGCGCCTTGCAATTGATCGAAGAGGTCGTCAATGCGGGGGAATGGGTATCGGTTCTTGACAGTAAGCTTGTTGAGCTCACGATAGTCAATAAACATACGAATAGACCCATCTTTCTTTTTTACAAACAAAACGGGAGTGCCCCAAGGAGAAGTACTAAGGCGTATAAAGCCTTTATCAAGAAGCTCTTGAAGTTGGTTCGAAAGCTCTTGCATCTCGGTGGGTGCTAAACGATAGGGAGACTTAGCGACAGGCGTAGTGCCAGGTACTAAGTCGATACGAAAATCGACAGAACGAGCAGGAGGCGGACCAGGAAGATCGTCAGGAAACACGTCGGGAAAGTCACGTACGACGGGGACGTCGCTTATGCTTGGGCCTTTTTCCTTCTTTTCCACAATGTGGACGAGAAAGGCGAAGGTTTTGTTCGCTTGAATACACGACATAAGCTTAAGACCTTGAGAAGGTATTCCACCATAGACGTGTAGGAAATCACCGTTTGGAAGAGGTAGACGAATAAACTTCTCAGAACAGACAACTTCAGCACGAACTCGCCTAAGCCAGTCCATACCTACTATGGCGTCGAAACTACCCATTTGCATAGGTATAAGATTGATTGAGAATGTATGATCATTAAGAATCAAGGAACAATTGGAAAGAACGGAATCGACAACGACAGTTTTACCATCGGCGACTTCGACAGCGAAAGATCTTGGCAACTTCGAGCGTTTACACTTAAGCAAGGATTCGAATTCTAATGACACAAAACTTTTATCGGCACCAGTATCAAATAAGCATGAAGCATAAACATGGTTCACAAGAAACGTACCAGTAATGACGTCATTGGCATTTTGCACTTGTGCCGTAGTGAGATGAAAAGCTCTGCCTCGAGTGGGTTGTTGAGCCTGTTGCTGCTGCTGCTGCTGTTGCGGTGGCTGTTGCTGTTGTTGCTGTTGAGGCTGGTTTCATTGGGGACAGATGTTAGCCATATGGTTGAGGTCACCACACTTAAAACACGCTCGCACAGGAGCAACTTGGTTCTGAGCTTGGTTGGGGACGGGGTTCTGAGCTACCACAGCTTGGTTTTGATTGGCCATAGGCGATACGCGGCAGTTTTGAGAAAAGTGCCCATATCGGCCACATTTGGCGCACTTGCGGCACAGAACATTGGGAGGGTGATGGTACTGGCATTGGCCACACTTAGGTTGTGTTTAGTGTAACCTTTGCGTGGAGTTTCATCGTTGGCTATAGCAGGCATGGCTTGTAGGGGTTGTGGGTTTGACGGAGTAACAACCACACAATTTTGGCTTGAAGCCTTCCGCTTCTTGCTTCGTTTTTTCTTGGTGGATGAGGAGGGTTCAACAGTGGGTTCAACGGTGGCTTGATGGGCGGTTTTTAGTGGGGTTTTTGTGGCATTTCTACGTATGACATGGTTACTGTTCAAACGGGCAGCTAAACGAAAGGTATCCTCAATAGTGGCTGGGCAAGCAGCTTCCATAAGGTTCATGAAGGAATTAGGGCAGTAGTGGATGTATTTGTTGATGGCTTTATCGGGGGTGTCAACTTGGCCTGGGCAAAGGATACTAAGTTGTTTGAAACGAAGGGTTAAACCATCATTGTCGTCATCCACTTGCTTTAGGTGCCAAAACTCACTCTCTAGTTTCCTCAGCTCGTGCGGCGGACAAAATTCCTCCTTCATAATCTTTTTCAATTCAGCCCATGTCAACGCGTGGGCGGCATCCTCACCTCTTGTGCCTCGTTCAGAGGTCCACCAATCAAGAGCTCTTGATCGGAACACCCCTGTGGCATTTTGGGTGCGTAGGTCGTCAGGACAACCACTCTGACGAAAGGTGATCTCCATGGAATCAAACCAAGAGAGTAGTGCGGTAGCACCATCTTTTCCAGTAAATTCCAATGGTTTGCAAGCCATGAATTGTTTGAAGAGAAAGTGTGCCCCTGGTTTCTCCACTTTGGAGTCCACCGAGCCATGAGGTGAATCAGGGTTGGTTTGAATGCGGCTAACGATGTCGGGTATAACTCGAGCCATTTGGTCGGTCATTTGCTCAGCAATGAGCCCAACTAGCTCTTGCTTGGAGATAGGTTAGCTGTTGGAACCTTTCTTTGACTTGGTCTTCTTTGATAAGCTTGGAGATGCCATCTAGAAGTTTGAAAGAAAAGGAAAGGATGAGACTTGATCATAAATTTTAAAACAAGGTTTTTGCATGTAAAAACATGTAAGTGTTCATGTATCATGTATAATTCACATAAAGCATAAGTTTTCAACATGTATTCAACAAGTATAACACGTATGAATGCGTAAAAAGGATATAAATTTAGTTTGTTCACGAGAGTTATTATTGTTTTTTGGTTGCACGAGACGTACGAAATGTGTAACGGTTTTCAAACGAACGAGGTAACAAGTATAAAATCACATATAAATTGAATCACATAAAAGAGAGGCTCATAAAGCATGGGAATGTTTCGGGTTTAGAAAGGTCGACTATTTCAAAGTGAATCGAAAGTCCTTTCAAATTAGAGAAACGTGCTTTGGCCTATAGGTAAGATACTCTCATCGAGAAGCGATTAACGGTATCCTACCCTTCCAGTTACTACACATCTCTAATCGATTGAAACAATCGAAACTTTGGCGAGGTCGAAAATCGAGGAATGGGACTTAATCGACAAGGTGCGGGTTTCACCCCTAACTTGACGATTTCGTACCCTAATGTGGTTGGTACTCGTCGGGTCAAAATATAATTTTGAAACTTTGACGAGGGTCCACTAGAGTTTGAGTTGAAAATTTACCATTAAGTTGTGGATTTCACTCCTAGCTTAATGGCGTAATTTCGTGTAAAAATAAAGTATAACGGGATGAGAGTCGTTCACCAAATTGTGGGTTTCAAGTCTATTTTCGTGATCTCGTCTCTTTTGTACTAAGAGTATCTTCAAGTCTTCAAAAGTGTATTAGTATTAGCCTTAGGAAAAGCATGTAAGTTTAACAAATAGGAAGTGTTGCTAGGAAGCATGCAAGATAGAGTACAAAAATTTTAAACAACAAATACGAGTCAAAGTTCCTAAAACTATAGACTAGGGCAAAGCATTCCTACTTATTCCTAATTCCCTATAGTTATGGCTCTGATACCAATCTGTCACACCCCAACCGATGGCGGAAACATCAGAGTGAGATGAAAACGAGATTGCAAGAGACTTCATAACGCTATTGTGACAATATTTAAATAAATCCCATTTCATTTCATAACTTCAAATTGTAAAACATTACATAAACTCAAATAACAACATGTTCAAAATAACAAT
This sequence comes from Helianthus tuberosus, assembly GCA_030545235.1. NCBI lineage: Eukaryota > Viridiplantae > Streptophyta > Magnoliopsida > Asterales > Asteraceae > Helianthus > Helianthus tuberosus. The sequence goes on along the minus strand of CM060418.1, from coordinate 156,289,770 downwards.
AACAAAATTTGATACAACATTTTAAACCTAACATGTCTAAATGTGTATCTAGGCATCGTCGCTACTTCATTTCATAGCAATCATCGTCCTCAACCTGTAACATGTTTAAAATACAATGGAATGCAAAAGCAAAGGCGAGTATACAAGTTTGGTACATACATAGCAAAAGATAAGTTTTAAACAATTCCTCATAGCAAGCAGGTGATTCAAGATAAACAATAAATTCGGCATGTGTCTAACATATCAAACCAATGATGAAACGCAATATGCTCATGACATAACCACAAGTCTACGGGCGTTGCGTTAATCCTATAGTGCTATATATGTCACGGATAGGCTCGTACGAAGTTAATGATAAGTCTAACACAAGATGTCCTCAACCCAGTTTAAAGTATCAAGCAATCACGTATACAAGCATGTTATAGGAATGTTTGTGCATTTAAGTAAAATGTTCATGTGTAAGTTTATAAGAAAACATGTTACACCCCAAAAGTGATAAATGAAAAGGGGGGGATTCGAGTATACTCACGGTTTTCCAAGTTATTCCTAATTGAATCCGCGAGTAAGTTGGTTGATGGATTAGCTAGTTGGAGCACCTTGTCCTTCTACACAAAGGAAACATAGGTGTGTGAGTTTGGGGAATACGGAAGATTATAGATTCGGAATGTAAAAAGTATGAACATAGACATAGTAAAGTAATCATTTAGCACACATGATACTTGTCTTGACACTATGAAACTCTAAGGAGTTTAAATGTTTTCATGGAACGAGGTTCCATTAGAATCGTGATAAGTTATCAAGGTCTAAAATGATATAATCTAGTACCTTCACATATGAACACTAGTTCATCATCAAAGTTTCGATTATTTTGGATAATGTACATATGTATTATATAGGTTATGTAATATATATATATTAATATGTCAAGCATGAGGTAGAAGATTTACATCTTCATTTAGGTACCTCTAAGAATCATGGAAGTCATGTAGGAGGTAGGAAGAAGTCTTCCATTTAGGCACCTCGTGTGTTCACCACTACACTTGATGTAAAAACAATCAAGGAGGGTCATGAACTTACAATTAATACAAGAATACAACTAGTTAATCTATGAGAAATCATCAAGCAATGTGTGGATTCTTTGTGTAGGACAACCCAAGTTTATCCTAAATAACACAGCATCAAGTTTTGAACTTGAACATTACTTGTGGGTCAAAAACCCTAAACAAAACAGAATGTATGTGAGGTTTATCCTCTGATTTTGAATGTCTCAGCCCCGTTTTTAAGCCCAACTAACCATACAAGTGGTTATGCGCATTAGGACGTGGGTTTGAGATGAGCTAGACTCAAGTTTGAACAAGTTTAATAAAGTTTGAATCAAAATAAAACGAACCGTGAACTTTGGAGCCTTTTTGGCGACGTTCCAGGGACTGGTTTCCTATGAACCACCCATGGAATCGAAGCTAAGGTCAAACCAAGCACATAGGAAAAAGAATGAGGCAAAACGGACAAGAAACGAGTGAGTTATGCTCACTTATGTGATGAAGCAACAATCTGCTCGAAACTTCTGATTTTGCACGAATTTGGGACTGATTTGGAGTGATTTGGGTGAGTTTGTAAAGTGATTTGAGCTTGGATTTGCTTGGTATTTATAAGAGAAGAGTTAGGTTAAGTTTAGGTGGAGTAATTAATGTTAGAAAGTAGTTTAAACTCAAAAAAATCACAAAAAATGCGCCAAAATCGAGCTGGAAGCCCTCCTGGTCGCGCTGCTGGGTTGGGCCATCTCGGGCCGCGGCCAAGTGGGCCTGCTTCATCGCGGGCCGCCAGGAACCATCGGAGGGAGCTGTTAAATGAAAACTGAGCTGGGTTTCTTTCAATGTGAAGACCCAGCCTAGCTGGTTAAGTACGCGCGTAACGAGTAGGGTGACCCGTGTTCGAGTCCTGACCAGCCCCCTTATTTTGTTTTGATTTTTTTAAACTTTCAGAAATTACATATATAGTCCCTGCAGGTTTAAAGTTTCAGTTAATTGCTCTATTAGCCCCTTAACTTTAATTAACTAACTATATTAACTCTTTAAAGGAGTTAACCGTATAGTTTTAAACTAAGTAGATTAATTTGTATTTAATTATTAAAGAAATTAACGAAACTAACTAAGTTATATCATTTTTTAAAAGAAAACTAACTTTATTATCTAACGAGACTAACTAAATATTATTAATTAAACTTTTAAATAGTAAAATTTATTAACTTAATTAATTAAATAAAATAACTTAGAGCAGTTAAATAACCATATTTATGAACGAAATAAATAAAAAGAACCTTTAACGATTATCCCTTTCACGAATCTTCCGAGTTTCATTATTTTAAAAGTTTTAACTAGTTTAACGAGTATCAAGCGTAGATAAAAATAGAACCAAGAATCATTGAATAATATTTCGTTCAAAAGACGTATTATTCCTAAGTTTTACGTATTTGCAAGATTAGCACAAAGTTTCCAAGAACTACGAATATGCATTGAATGTTTCACGAAATTAAATGTATGAACATGTATAAAGTATGTATAATACGAAACTAAAGAAATACGTGCTTTATTTATGATTTAAGTCTCGGATTTACAACGAAAGAACGATTACAAGAACACAAGGTTTCCAAAAATAGAAATACAAACAAGACTTGCTATAAATGGAAAGTACGAAAGAGCAGGGCGTTACACCCCATGTGGCTGCGGCTGCTATGGCGGAGCACCTAACGGAAATGGAGGCGGCGGTGGAGGTGGTGGTGGCTCAGCGTGGTCACCATCATCGTCATCGGAGTCGTTGTCGTTGCCCTCTGCGGTATCACCATCTGTCGGCTGACCCTCACCCTGTGCCGGCTGTTGAAGCAACTCTGGTAGCTCGTCTGGGAGAGCGGTGGGGACGAACACCTGCCCGTCCTCCCCTATAAGTCGCAGCCCGAGCCCAGGGAAGTCACGCGTCACGTGCATGCCGATCAGGGTAGCACGGGTCAAAAAGCCCGGCTCCACCATGCCCCCATGCGAGAATAATGGGTCCTGCTGGGGAACAAGGCCCATGAAGACGGCAATACATGTGATGTATGCCCCCCGTATAGCACAGAACTGTCCTGCCTGTGGTACGCCGCCGCGAACCACTGGGCTAGGCAGCGATGGAGGGCGCACCTCTCCCCCTATATAAGGCAGAACAGGTAAAAGAGATCCCCCTTATTACACCACTCGCGACTCTTCTCGAGTGGTGCTATAGATGTGGCAATAAGCTTGTGCAGTTATTGGTAGAGGGGATCGGTGATATAGGAAGACCTCTGCTTCGACGTCGTGCCGAATGGATGCTGGCTGATCACCTGCCAGAACCTCATCAGAGTCGTACGGGGGGGGGGGGGGGGCATCCATATGCCATCGGTGTAGATGGGGGTGTCTAACTCCTCCACCCTGTAAAGGCCGCATTGTTGGGCAAACTGTCTGAGTGACATCAAATGCGACTGGTTTGCTAGACGAAAGCTGACCTCTATCCACGGGTCGTCCGGGTCGTCATCCTCCTCCAAACGGTCTGCAGGCCTGGGAGCGAAGTCGAAACTCGACAAAAACTCGCACGCCATAACCCTGTAAGACGGCGTGTATACAATATCGAACAACCTATCACACAGTGTGGTTAGTATGCATGTCGTATACAAAACAAAGAAAAAACAGTAACAAATAGTATACCTCGACCATGGAGTATCGTGTCCGATGAATTGTCGGGCTCTAACCGACTCCTCGACCTCATCTAGAGCTTCCCAATCGAGGGCGGCGTGGTCGCGGATATCCATACGACGAAACTTTTCACATCTGTGATAAGCCTCGCTCCCCTCCTCGAACATCAGATAAGGATTCTCCATCAGGGGAACCTCTCCAGGGTCAACGCCCCGACCCACGCCCACGTCCACGTCCACGTCCACCAAGCACCGCCACCACGATCAACGCCCCCGCCGCTCCATGTGCGCGACCACGTCGACGCCCACCGCCACCGCCTCCTCCACCGCCACCTCCCCGGCCAGCACCCCAGCCTCTCCCTCTACCAATAGCGACTTCCATATCTGCATGATTAAACTATTTTAATCAATTTTTTTTCAAAATATAACAATTTTTAATTAATTTAAAAAATATAACACCGCCACCTCCCCGGACGACCCCGACTATATATTATAATTATTAACTATCTACGACGTATTAGGTTTCGACGCTCGTTACGGACCTACGCGCGATACGGACGTTTCGACTAAAAAACAAAAAAAAAACTACATATTTACGACGTCTTAGGTTTCGATCGCGTTACGGACGACCCCGACTATATATTATAATTATTATCTATCTACGACGTATTAGGTTTCGAGGCTCGTTACGGACCTACGCGCGATACGGACATTTCGACTAAAAAAATAAAAAAAAAACTATATATTTACGACGTCTTAGGTTTCAACGCTCGAAATGGACCTAATCGCGTTACGGACGACCTCGACTATATATTATAATTATTATCTATCTACGACGTATTAGGTTTCGAGGCTCGTTACGGACCTACGCATGATACAGACGTTTCGACTAAAAAAATAAAAAAAAAACTATATCTTTACGACGTCTTAGGTTTCGACGCTCGAAATGGACCTAATCGCGTTACGGACGACCCCGACTATATATTATAATTATTATCTATCTACGACGTATTAGGTTTCGACGCTCGTTATTGACCTACGCGCGATACGAACGTTTCGAGCCTCGTTACGGACCTACGCGCGACACGGACGACTTCGACTAAAAATAAAAACATTCTACTTACTAGTAAAACATTAAAAAAACTAAGATATAAAACATTTGTTTATACTTTATAAAACAGAAAAGAAAAAAAAAAACAAAAAATTTGAATTAATACGATGCGTATATGCCCATACGCATCGTATCAGTTCATGTGTTCATGAGAAAACTCTAAATTTATGAATCGATACGTTGCGTATAGGCACACACGCATCGTATCAACTCATGTGTTCTGGAAAAAAAATTTGAACTTTTGAAACAATACGATGTGTATAGGCCTATACGCATCGTATCGCTTCATAAATTCTTGAAAAACCCCCAAAAAACCCCAGGTTTTCAACCCCAAAATCACACAAATTATATGGCTAAAATGCAAAATTGAAAACGTTTAAATGATGAGGGTTTGGAGATGAATACCGTACTAGTCTTTGATCTTGAAATCTCGACCGTATCTTCACCGTATGTATATGCACCGTATGTGTGTGTATTTGGGTGTATTTTGAATTTTTTTTTTTGTTTTTGGAACGTATCAACCCCCTGTGTTTTAGGGGGTTATATCGTTTTCTCACATAATACGAATCATATAGATCTATACGATGTGTGTGAAATTACCATTATACCCCTGTTTTTTAAATAAATTCAGGGAATAATACGCATCCTATAGATATATACGATGCGTATTTAGGTGGTAATATGATACAATATTGGCCTATACGATCGTATATGCCATAGTTTGAAAATTTGGTTTTTCGTGTTTTCCTCGGTTCGACGCGTATACGAGTCGTTTTTTGATGAACTTTCGCATATTTTGTCGTTTTATGACGTATGACTTCAACATACATCGTTTCGGTGATGTTCGATTGCGTGCGAAGATCGTATTTTATGATTACGTACAGTTTTGTTTGAAATCCACTTGTACTCCATAGTGCCTTGTTATATTTACACGCTCGAGGAAATATCATTAGTCGCGTATTTTTGCGAATTTTGAGGTATTTTATCGTATTGTTGCGTACTTTAGAGCATTATAGCGTATTTTAAGGTATTTTAACATATTCTCATGTATCTTAGGGTATTCTAAGGTATTTTAGCGTATTTCGGCGTATTTTAACGTATCTCGACGTATTTTAGCGTACTTTAACGTTATTTGATGTATTTTTAGCGTATTGCAACGTATTTTTAACATATTTTCATGTATTTAAGTGAATTTGACGGTATATTTGCGTATTTAGTGTATTTTCGAATACTTTACCGTATTTTCGTATTACAAATTAATCAATATAATGCGTTGTTTTAGCAATAAACAAATGGAATGCATTATACAAATAAATTATTCTTTAAAATTACAAATTAATTAATAACAAACAATGTAGGGTCAATGTTAGGCTTCATTAGCATATCATACCACGCTATCCGTTCCGTGTAGTTTTCCGTCCAAAGTAAAGCTTTTGAGCACGCACGTGTACTCCACATAAGGTTCGGTGGCGGCATTGGATAGTCCCCTTCAAGTCTGACGTGGATGAAATGACTACGGTTAACAAATAACAGTGAAACGAACTGATGGGGGGCACGTGCGTGCTCTGGATCATTTAAGGGAAATACAGTAGAACAACCTTGGATGTCTAATATGTGAACAATCACACCAAACCTATTGGCAAGAAGGAGTGCTGCTTGAGGCAACTCCATCCAATGTTCCCTGGGTGCCATTCCAACCCCGGTAAAATTTATTCTCTGTACTTGTTGGTCGTAGTCCCCTGGTAATTGACTATCGAAGACGTACTTACACATTTCTTTGTTCGGACCCGTCAGCTCTTCAAGTAGTTGGTTTCGAATATACCCAAATTAGTCTTGTTCAACCCCTAACCCCATAGCTGCCACCCAAAACCCACAATGTCCATCCGGCCTGACATCTTTTATTCTTGAAATGTAGGGGCAGAACACTTCTGGAATTTGTTTTTTGTATCTGTGCACATATTCAAGCATTCCCTCATCAGTGATTAACGGAAAGCCATTATCCTTGCCAGGCTCTTCTTCATGTGAAGCTGTTGAACGACCGCGTCGATTTAACGACCTTTGAGACTTTAGAGACATTGCAGACGTAGACGGTATTAGGGAATCTTGCGACGGTACATAAGAGCTATGTCGAGGAGGGTCACACCTACTTTGTTGTCTGGGAGGCCCAACTGAGCTATCTCTAGCAGGTTGTTCTTTTCTTTGTTGTTGGACCTTGGACGTTGGCCGCACGCGAGTGTTTTCTTGTACGACATGCGGTTTTTTGTCGCTCATATATGGGTTTACCACTGCCATGATCTTCGATATGACGCTTTTCCTCACTTGCGTGGGTTGGGTAGACAATTTTTGTTTCACATATTCTAATTGTTTGTCTACATCAACATCTTCCTCATCAAAATTTGTTGGGTTCAGATCAAGTTTTCTCCAGAAAATGTCTATATCTTCGACGGCTCGTGTTTGCCTCAGATGGCTCACCAAAAACATACTGGTACCAAGACATGTTTGTTAGTGAATGAAAATATATAACGAAGACGATATATATATATATCGTCTTCTTCGTCGTTTAAATAGGGGAGGAAGAATTCAAACTCAGAATTCAATATGGGTCGTATAGCCCTATAAGATGCGTATAGGGCTTACGTCAATCACTTTATGTCACTCAACAGTGACAGAAAGCTGATCGTACTTTCTTAAAAAAGTAATACGCATCGTATAGGCCTATACGATGCGTATTACTTTTATCCCGGGAAACAGTGTCAGCCTTTGACTGACATAGAATTTATGAACTAACTCAATACGCATCGTATAAGCCTATACAATGCGTATTGAAGGTGTCGATTTAATAAGCCAGAGTGTGCCAATAATACGACCCTTAAACAATTCATATATGATAATAGCAAAGCTGAATGAATAGTGGCAGGTAGGTGATTCACCTACCTGCCTTTCTACCTCCTCCTCTTGGTTTTCTCTGGGTATGCCACGTTTTCTAAGTGACACATGTTTTGTGAGTGTTATTTACCTGACTTATCGCATCATCTTACCTCTTTGTAAGTGCATTCGGTGGGTTTCTTTATCTCTGTCTTGCTTTCTTCTCCGGCGATTGAAGTTGAGTATCGTTTGATTCTTGTGTTTCAATGCCTTCTAGGCGCTTGTGATGTTTATGTATTTGATTATATTCTAGGCGCTTATGATGTTTATGTATTTGATTATACCCTGAATCGTTTAGGGTTTTTGTTTCCAGATTTGTTTTGGTGCTTGCGATGTTTATGTATCGATTATACCTTAAATCATTTGGGGTTTTTTTGTAACCATATTTGTTTTGGGGGTTTTTGTACGCATGTTTGTCTCCGGCTGATCTTTTGTCGGTCGTTGTAGACACCTATGTTACAATACTAAAGCCCTTAAATGTCCCAAATCTCCTTCTCTCTATTTGCTTTGATACTTGGTTTCTCGGTCAAGCATTGGTGACGTGGTGGTGTTTCTGATCAGTGGCCCTAGCGGCGGTTAGGGTTCCGCTGTGATGTATTCTGCCACTGCTTTGGTGACGATGATGGTATAATAGTGGTTACCTGAGTCGCTTTGGTTTTTGTGCTTTTGTCGTTTCTATGGCTGTGGCGATACCTGTGGTGGGTCATTATTCTGGTATTAGTGCTCTTCTGTAAATGTGTTTAAAGGCTATGATGATCGACAAAAAACGGGACACCGAAGATCGGATTCGTACCTTGGCCGGGCAAAATCTAGATGGCAGAGTTCATATGTTGTGACTATGCAACTGGGTATTTGCAGCCATGGTTTAATCCGGATCTGTTTTGTTCCTATTCCACAGTTAAGTATCTGAGCCTATTCATTTTGTTTCCGTTTATTGTGTCACAACTTTTTGGAGAAGTTGATCAAAAATCGTATCCCTTAAACTACCAAGACAGATGGTATTCATAGTTTCATTGTGTATCATATTAACCTCAAAATAAAAGAAAATAATATAGGCTATGCCATTTATTTGCAGACGTGTTGGCTTGAAGGTGGTGTTTCAACTTTCTAAGTTGTGGATGATGATAAATCCATGTAAAACAAGAGCCAAAAATCAAAGGGATGGTATGATTCCTGTTGCAATCAGCTACAATGAAGGAGAAGATAGGGCTTTTAAGAGTGTAATAATTTCCACTCTATTTACATATTACATGTAGTTTAGAAATTTTTACAACATCGGTTGCATTTACCGGTTTGTGTACGGTTTTTTGTTCAGATTTTGCACATTTAGGTATCTATTCAGATCCGGCTAAATATAGGTCGTGGTGATTTAAGAAAAATTGTCTATCTTCGTTGTTTTGGCATAGAGGAAGATTATTAAATAGGTCGTGATTATATAAGAGAAATCGTCTATCTTCGATGTTATGGAGTGGCAATATGATGATTTGCAACCACAATGAGGAGGTATCTAAGCCTATGAACAGACATCTAACCAAAATCAAATGTGTTCATGTTGGAAGTTTACTTTTGATGGTACACATATATAACCAAATCAGATGCGTTCACATTGGAAGTTTACTTTAAATGATGTTGCTGTAGGTGCTTCTCTTTAAGAAATTGATTTGGGTTTGTTTCTTTCCATCAATTTTGGTGCTTTATATTATCGTCACAAGTGCTAATACTAAATTGCGACTTTAATCTGAATGTGGTTGTCCGACATCACGGTTGGCGCAAATTTAATCTGAATGTCGGTGTCAGTCGATATCATGGTTTACTGCGCCGCAACGCGCGCGGGTTGTAAAACCTAGTTAGGTTTGATAGGGGAAGTTCTTGAGTTCAAATAACGATAAAAATTAAAAGTCCATTGGTTTACAATATATGAAAAGGTGGGACCGTCACTGGTTATTTTTGACGTTGGGACCGTTGCCGGTCAACAACTAATAGTTAGGATTATTAAAATCCATTATTCCTAAAAAATAAAAGAAATAAAACTACGTACTTGTATAATTTTAGCGTGAGTTAAAATCATTTGCATAGCTTTATCGGCACCACTACGTATTTTTCAATGATATGCATATCTGTAGATTTATTGTTTTATAGTGTTTTTTAAAGTTCTTACATACCTTCACATGTGTAACTATATATTGTTTAATAGTGAGTTTGAAATTCATTTACCTACACATATGCATCATCAGTGAATAGGTTGTTATCAAAATTAAAAAAAACTATTACAATATTTAATTTACATCATACGCGAACCGACACTCTCTTCATATATGTATGCTTGTATATAACAAACTAGGTTATAAATCAGTGTATTACATGAGTTGCGTAAAAAAATATTAAATAGTTACTAATAAAGATTTAGAGATTATAAATCAATATTTTAATATATTTATAGTCAAATATCTCACACAAGTTACCAACTAATAATTTAATATATTATGTTTTATTACTATATTTTTAAGGGATTTTTACATATTTCTAAGAGGGCTTATTATATATTTCTCCAAACAAAAAATTCAATTACATATTTCCAATTCCTAACTCACATAAATTGCATATTTCTCCTTTTCATTAAAATATTCTTATTAATTTACCCTTAATGAACTTATTAAATAACTTTTTGAATGGCACTTATTAAATAACTAATTACATATTTCTCCTTTCCACTATCAATTACATATTGAATCTTAGTATAAAAGAATATATAAGCTTGAATGTATTATATGCAGAAGACTTGAAAGAATAATAAGTTATGATTTAATTAGGTTTTATTATTAATTACCCTAATATCTATATCTATAAGTAATTGATAAATAACTTACAAAAACTATAGAAACGAAGATGCTGATGACGAAGAAGCGGACGATGGTATGGAGACACAATCATACATATTTGATGTTGAATTATGATGTATTACTTTAATACCTTTTGAAGACTCAGATACCGGTTGGTCCGACCTGGATTAAGTAGAGTTTCAGATGACCTTGACAGAGACCTGTAAGATCACAAGAAAGAAAACACACCGTTAGCCTCGTCACAGGGAGGGGGGCCTCTCTGTGACCAAGCTCGGGCGTGAGAATAAGTATTTGGCGAAGAGAAATAAGTCAGTGAGAGGGAGAGGAGAATTTAGAGAGAGAAAGTAGTGATTACCCTTTGCTGGAAGTATTGGCGGGGTATTTATACTTTTTGGGTGTGCTGACGTGGAGACATAGTTAGGGTCGGACCAGTCGTTGTCAAGTAGTTAAGGCTGTGGATCCCCAGTTAGTTAGGGAAGATTCTATTAACTGATCGTTCTGGCTGGGGCCCGCTTGATCCGTCCAGACCTTTTGGTCAATGGTCCGACCTTGGACCATTAGTTATTCGGTCCGTTCCAGGACGTATCCTCATCAACTCCCCCTAGTTCGTAGCGTTTGTTTTAGTAAAAGCTTCGAACTAGTTGGAGCGGCTCTGATCTAGTGTTTTTCGTTTGTTGGCGGTTCATTTTGAATTTTAATTTCTTGGCGGTGACTTTGCTAGGTAACCGACGGTTACTTTAATTTTCCTTTTTACCGATGGGACGCTTGACATGCATCACTTGTCATGACGTGTCGCATTCCCATAGGTTGAGCTAAGGCGGTGCCAATTTTTATAAATAGGGCGAAAAAAGTTTTACTTTCTCACTTTTTATCTGCTTCTTCTTCCCCCACCTTTGCTTTTCCCTTTTCTTCTTCGGATCATCACTTTTACAGACATGTTAGTTTTTTCTTCACAGTTATAGCTAACAAGAGTAAGTTGTCCGGCTGTTTCAATATTTTAAACCGAAACGGTCTGGAGTGGTATGTGAACCAGTATGAGATTCCTGCTTCCATAAACCCTATTCTTCCCGAAAAAGATACAGCCATCTACCCTTTCGTCCCTGGGAAGATAGGTGTTTATACTCGGATGTTTGATTATTGTAACTATCGTCTTCCTTTGACGGAATTTTTTATTAGGGTTTTGATGTTCCATGAGGTTCATCTTTCTCAAATGAACCCTTTTGGCCTTGCCAAGGTGTGTCAATTTGAACTTGCCTGTTGATGTGCGTGCGGTGTGATATATTTTTATGTATATTTTTAGCCCTTTTTAACCACTTTACTCAAGTTTTAAATTTATAAAACTGGATATTTTACTAACACCAAACACACATATGGGCAAGTGCACCCATCGTGAGCGTAGTATAGCGTTGGTAAGATACCGAGGTCGTCCAAGGACACAATCGCTTTTAATACCGGTTTATCCTCAACATCTAATCAAATCAAAAGTTTAGAAAAAGGTTTTAAATTAGAAAATAAAAACTAAAAATGCTGAAAATAAAAATAAAATAAAAACAGATAGACAAGATGAATCACTTGGATCCGACTCGCCTTTAGTGTAACCTTTGATTATTTCCGCACTTTTGCACTTTTTAATAGATTATCTTAGTTATAGTAGTAGGCCCCTCTTTTGAAGGTGACGTTACCCTCAACCCAGTAGTTTGAGTCAGCAAGGATACAATCCTAAAGGGTCGTAATATTGGAAGATAATTAATTAAGTTATTAATGCGTATAGTGGTAGGCCCCTCTTTTGAAGGTGACGTTACCATCGGCTAAGTGGTTTGAGTCAGCAGGGATACAATCCCAAGTAGTCGGATTAAAGTATTAATAGTAGTTTACATATGAGGGGATCAAGAAATTCGAACCCCCGCCATCCAATACCAGTGGGTATTGAAGGAGGTCCTACTAAGCTTGACCCAGGTCCTTGCAGGATCTATACACCGAACAAGGCAAGACGCTTACCAAACCATTCCCTTAACCCCCGACCAGGTAGCGAACATATCTCCATATAGACCGTGAAGATATGAATGGTGTAAATCTTTTATTTTATATAGACAGTAAAATAACGCTAAGACACCACGGATAAATGATAAGGAAGATTCACCTTCAACATAAGAAACTAGTTATTAAAGTCATTAATACACAACCAAATAAAAAGTACGAAAAGATTAAAAATACAAAGTATTTCACTAAATACTTGTTTTCACCAAGTGATGTAAGAGACTTAGGCAAACATGGCATTTGATTGTCAAGAACTCTTACTATCAATCTTGGATCCCGAGACTACTACACACACTCTATGATGGATGATGGATGATGGTGGTGGATGTGGGTTGTGATGGTGGTGGAGTGTGGGTGAAGTGTGAGAGAGGTGGTTTGCCAAGGGATGATTTGCAAGTGAGCCAAGCACCCCTATTTATAGCCTGCACAGAAGCCCGGACACGGCCCCGTGTCCACCCATCTTCTCTTTCTTCGTTAAATGCAGTTTGTCTTTATTAGTTGAACACGCCCCCGTGTCCGCTGGGCACGGCCCCGTGTGCAGAAGCGTATCTGTACTATCAAGATTTGCTTAGATTCTGCGAATCTTTGCATTGACCACGGCCTCGTGTCCGCTGGACACGCCCTCGTGTTGGGTGATAGAAGCTTCTACAACTTTGTCTTTTCTGCAAACACTTGGGCACGCCCCCGTGCTCATTGAGCACAGTGCGTATTCAGCCTTCTGTTCTCTTGTTTTTGCTTGGGTAGATGCTGTCGAGGGGTCGGGCATGCCACGTTTATTCCTTTTCTTGTATTTATGTTAGATTTAGCTTCCTTTTTGCTTCTTTTGTTCATTTGAGCTCATTTAATCCTGAAAATACAAAAGGAAGACAAAAGCACACTTTTTCCAACATTAGTACTAAAAAAGGGTTAGTTTTATGCCTTATTTGATGTAATTTATATGTTGCATTTTACACACATCAAATACCCCCACACTTGAATCTTTGCTTGTCCTTAAGCAAAACTCTTTATAATGTGGCTTACACTCCCAATTAGAATGGGTAGAAGAGAAGGTTTTGGGCTTGTCTTGAGTGTCGGGAATCCAATATTTTTATTAGGCTTTATTTTTATGTTATTTACAATTCTATTCATTTTAGATTTATTTAGAACATTACATAAGAGGAATTACTTATTTGGGCACAACATGCCTCTTTAAAATTCCATTTATATACAAGTTCACATACCTCATGGGAGATCACTCAACACTCGGCCGAAGATGTATTTTTGTGAAACACTCGAGACCGGCATGGAACTTACTTCTACTATATGCTTGCCAAGCAATCAATCCTCCTACTTTTTAACTATAAACCTTTGTAAATATCAAGAGGACTTTGGGGAAGGGTTAGGCTTGGGTTAAAGGTAGGTGGTTTTGGGTTAGTGGTTAGTAGAAAAAGGGGCGAAAGGCGTAAAAAGCGTCGGTTTTCGTAAAACACTTTGTTTTTGTGACTTTTTATTTCAATGATGCATTTTTTTCAAACAAGGTTTCTTTTGATGAGCTTGTTTGTTTATTGCTAACTTCATTTTTCTTTTCTTCTTCTCTTTTTTTTTAATAAGGAAGTCACAAGAAAACCGAGCTTTGTTACTAAAATAAATGGTTTAAAATAAAAAAAGGGTTTTGGTGGGTAAAAGGGTGTTTGTTTTGTGGGTTAAGAAATGAAAAGGTTTAGGCTCAAAGGGGTTAACTAGGGGGATTTTGGGTAGTGGTAAAAAAAATATATATAATGGTGTTGAAAGAAAAAGGTTAGTCCTAATGCCTCCATCATTTACTTACTTGGGTTTAAGTTGGTAAGGACCGGGAATGCATTGTCATGGCAAGTTCTAGATTCGTAAGAAACCAAGCGGCTATTCACACAAGAAACGAAAGATGAGCATTTAATCTAAAGATGTGTATTTGTATGCTCAATAAAGGCCCAAAACTCACTTTTTGTGGGAATGTGTTTTTAATGTGATCAAGTATATATAATCAAATTTTAACTAGATTTGTCATGCCGTTTCATAATTTTCTTATGTTGGTTCTTTTTATCACGACGCTATCGGTTGTAAATTAGTAAAAATATAACCTTTTTATAGCTTGTTATTCCCAAATTAAACCAAGACAAGTAAAAAAAAAACAAAAAAGTTTTTGAAAAATATGGGGTGTTTAGCGGTTCCAATAGAGTTTTGTGTAAGGCTTGTAATTAGGACTTGCAAAATTCAAGGTTTTAGCATCCCCCCCCTCCCACTTAAATTACACATTGTCCTCAATGTGTCCCAAAAATAAGTTTTTAGGTTGATTGAATGTGTAAAAAGGTGTGTTAAAACAAAATTTTGTTTTACTGGGAAACTGGACACGGCCCCGTGGTGTCCGGGCACGGCCCCGTGTTCAGGTTGCCAGTAACAAAAATTATTAGAAAGTAACAGAAGGCTGGGCATGGGGTCGTGTTCAGCGAACACGCCCCGTGTCCAGTTACCTGTACTGGGCGTTTTTTTCTGCAGATCATGGGCACGGGGCGTGTTGGCTGGGCACGCCCCCGTGCCGAACTTGCTGTAATGAAGAAAAGTTGTCGGGAGGCTCTGTTTTTGTGCATGGGGTATTGGTTTAAGCTTCCCTTAGTATCCTTCACCATCCCGAGTGTGTTTTATTCCTGAAAATTAAAACTAAACTAGAAAGCATAAAAAGTTAATCTAAACTAAGGATAGTTCCGCGGAATGCCTCCGTGGTGCGCCACGTTTATAAGGGTCCTTGGCTGGACCCAAAGCCTAGTCATATGTTACCCAAGTGGGATGTTTTTCATCCCATGTTGCACCGTCGGAGAGCATCATCCAAACTTGAGTCTATGACTTTCATGTAATTGACCGGGTCATCGCCTTCTACTCTCTTACCAACTCCGAACTTCATTTCCTTGTCCCCAACCCTCAATGTTAGTGTCCCACCATTCATGTCTACCACTTCGTGGGCCGTAGCTAGGAATGGCCTCCCTAAGATGAGTGGTACTTCGGTATCTTCCTCCATATCTAGTATGACAAAGTCGGCCAGGAAGACAAATTCCCCGACTTTAACCAATAGATTTTCAGCGACACCTTGTGGGTATTTTACGGACCTATCGGCAAGTTGTATGCTCATTTTTGTAGGGCTTGTTCTCCCTAGACTGAGTCGGTCGAATATTGATGCAGGCATGGGGTTGATGCTAGCCCCAAGATCGGCTAGTGCATTGCGTATGGAAGATTCCCCAATCGAACAAGGGATGGTGAAGCTTCCGGGATCGATCTTCTTTTGTGGAAGTTTGTTGAGTAGCAAGGCGGAGCATTCTTCACTCAAATTAACTAATTGTAATGACTCAATTTTCCTTTTGTGAGTGAGGAAGTCCCTCATAAACTTTGAATATTTAGGCATTTGAGTTAGGACTTCGACAAATGGAATATTAACATGCAATTGTTTTAGTAAATTTACGAATTTTGTGAATTGCTCATCGGTCTTTTGGCGAAGCAACCGACCGGGGTATGGCACCGGAGGATTCTTGGTGGGCTCTTGATTCGGTGGAGGAGCCGTCTCTTGTTGGGGTGTTGGTGGAGTTGTGGTTTGGCTAGACCGGCTCTTTTCAGTTGGAGGTAACGGAGCCTCCTTGGGACTCACGGTACGGTTTCTCAACGTGATGAGATGCACTTGCGCCTTTGAGTTGGTTTCGGTATTGCTTGGTAACACGCCTTGTGGTCTCTCGGAAAATTTTTGAGCTAGTTGATTTATTTGTTTTTCAATGTTTTGAATACTAGCTTGTTGATTTCTAAAGTTCGATTCCAGTTGTTGAAATCGGTCCGAGTTTTTCTTTTCGGTACCGGAGATGAGGCGAGATACGGTATCTTCAAGCCTCTCTCGTCCCCCTTGTTGTTGTTGAGAGAAATTTTGTGACTTGTATCTTGGTTGTTGAAAGTTAGTTCGTTGGTTTAAATTTTGTTGGTTACTACTATTGCCAGGTTCTCTCCAACCAAGGTTAGGGTAGTTACGCCATCCTTGGTTGTAGGTACCCGTTCGAGGACCCGACGGCCTAGGTCTATTATCAATGTAGTTTACCGTTTCTGTTTGATTATCCATTTCTTTCATACAACTCCAATTTCCATGTGGCCCACCACACCCTTCACAAGTCATAACTGAGACCGTCTTTGCCATTTCTAACTTTTTGATTTTTGAAGAGAGGGCCTCGATTTGGGCTTGCAAAGAGGTGCTTTCGTCAATCTTATGGGCGCCCGGGGCAATAGATTTTGTGCCTCGGGGAGTGTGCCACACTGAAAATTGGTTTAAGAAATTTCCTCAATTTGATTATAAACTTCCTGTGGCCGACGATTACCTAAAAGTCCCCCGGAGCTAGAGTCAAGTGCTTGTCTTGTGTCTGGCAACAGCCCATTGTAGAAGGTGGATACTTGTTGCCACACCGCAAGACCATGATGAGGACACTTTCTTAGTAGCTCCTTGAACCTCTCCCAAGTTTCATATAAGGATTCCCCGTCCTCTTGTGAGTATGTATTAATTTCAGTCATTAATTTAGCCGTTTTAGCGGGAGGGAAATACTTATACAAAAACTTTTGGGCTAGTTCATCCCAGGTGTTTACCGAACCAACTGGGAGGGGGTTAAGCCAAGCCTTAGCTCGGTCTTTTAGTGAGAATGGAAACATGCGTAGGCGGATGGCGTCATTTGATGCTCCATTGATCCGAAAAGTATCACATATTTCCAAGAAGTTGGTAATATGTAAATGGGGATCTTCGTCCGCAAGTCCGTAGAAGGTTACGGAGTTTTGGAGCATTTGTATCAAATGCGGCTGAAGTTCGAAGTTGTTGGCCTCGACATTTGGTGCATTGATAGCGGCGCCAAGATTACCTACAGTGGGTCGTAGGTAATCCATGAGGGTACGTTGATCCGCCATTGGAAGCAGGTCCCCCGAAACTTTCTCTTGGTTTTTAGCTTTAAGCCTTTTTTCTTAGAAAGCGTTCGGGTTCGTCCAGAGGTTCTTTTATGTCTCTACTGGAACTAGAGCTCATACACCACGTAGAAAGTCCAAGTGCGGCATCTGGGTTCCAAGTCCTGCAATAAAAAACAAAAAAGGAAGTTGGTCAGAAGTTTCACCACTGCCCCGTGCTCAGGTGAACACGGCCCGTGGTCGGAGATACAGTGATTGTTTTCCGGATCCTTGTTACTGGAGAGCTCCACACGGCCCCGTGCTGCACCAACACGGCCCCGTGCTCAGCCCTCTATAACTCGGAAAATAAAAACTGCCAGTAACAATGCTGGGCACGACCCGTGTCCGACCAGGCACGGCCCCGTGCTGAGCTCTGCAGAAACTGAAAAATCTAAGAAAAATCCTAAAAAAAAGAAAAATAATAAAAAAAACGATTAGGCCGTCGATTCCTAACTTTCTTAAAATCCTTGTGTCCCCGGAAACGGTGCAAAAAACTTGATGTGCGTGCGGTGTGATATATTTTTATGTATATTTTTAGCCCTTTTTAACCACTTTACTTAAGTTTTAAATTTATAAAACACGATATTTTACTAACACCAAACACACATATGGGTAAGTGCACCCATCGTGAGCGTAGTATAGCGTTGGTAAGATACCGAGGTCGTCCAAGGACACAAGAGCTTTTAATATCGATTTATCCTCAACGTCTAATCAAATCAAAAGTTTAGAAAAAGGTTTTAAATTAGAAAATAAAAACTAAAAATGCTAAAAATAAAAATAAAATAAAAACGGATAGACAAGATGAATCACTTGGATCCGACTCGCCTTTAGTGTAACCTTTGATTATTTCTGCACTTTTGCACTTTTTAAGAGATTATCTTAGTTATAGTAGTAGACCCCTCTTTTGAAGGTGACGTTACCCTCAACCCAGTAGTTTGAGTCAGCAAGTATACAATCCTAAATGATTGGAATATTGGAAGATAATTAATTAAGTTATTAATGCGTATAGTGGTAGGCCCCTCTTTTGAAGGTGACGTTACCCTCGTCTAAGTGGTTTGAGTCAGCAGGGATACAATCCCAAGTAGCCGGATTAAAGTATTAATAGTAGTTTACATATGAGGGGATCGAGAAATTCGAACCCCCGCCATCCAATACCAGTGGGTATTGAAGGAGGTCCTACTAAGCTTGACCCAGGTCCTTGCAGGATCTATACACTGAACAAGGCAAGACGCTTACCAAACCATTCGCTTAA
The DNA here is from genome assembly GCA_030545235.1 of Helianthus tuberosus. Taxonomy (NCBI): domain Eukaryota; kingdom Viridiplantae; phylum Streptophyta; class Magnoliopsida; order Asterales; family Asteraceae; genus Helianthus; species Helianthus tuberosus. The sequence continues at coordinate 156,270,940 of CM060418.1, read as the reverse complement.
CCCCCGACCAGGTAGCCAAAATATCTCCATATAGACCGTGGAGATATGAATGGTGTAAATCTTTTATTTTATATAGATAGTAAAATAACGCCAAGACACCACGGACAAATGATAAGGAAGATTCACCTTCAACATAAGAAACTAGTTTTTAAAGTCATTAATACATAACCAAATAAAAAGTGTGAAAAGATTAAAAATAAAAAGTATTACACTAAATGCTTGTCTTCACCAAGTGATGTAAGAGACTTAGGAAAACATGGCTTTTGATTGTCAAGAACTCTTACTATCAATCTTGGATCCCGAGACTACTACACACACACACTATGATGGATGATGGTGGTGGATGTGCGTTGTGATGGTGGTGGAGTGTGGGTGAAGTGTGAGAGAGGTGGTTTGCCAAGGGCTGATTTGCAAGTGAGCCAAGCACCCTTATTTATAGCCTGCACAGAAGCCCGGACACGGCCCTGTGTCCATTGGGCACGGCCCCGTGTCCATCCATCTTCTCTTTCTTCATTAAATGCTGTTTTTCTTTATTAGTTGACCATGTCCCAGTGTTCACTGGGCACGGCCCCGTGTACAGAAGCGTATCTGTACTATCAAGATTTGCTCAGATTCTGCGAATCTTTGCATTGACCACGGCCCCGTGTCCGCTGGACACGCCCCCGTGTTGGGTGATAGAAGCTTCTACAACTTTGTCTTTTCTGCAAACACTTGGGCATGCCCCCGTGCTCAATGAGCACGGGGCGTGTTCAGCCTTCTGTTCTCTTGTTTTTGCTTGGGTAGATGATGTCGAGGGGTCGGGCATGCCACGTTTATTCCTTTTCTTGTATTTATGTTAGATTTAGCTGTCTTTTTGCTTCTTTTGTTCATTTGAGCTCATTTAATCCCGAAAATACAAAAGGAAGACAAAAGCACACTTTTTCCAACATTAGTACTAAAAAGGGTTATGCCTCATTTGATGTAATTTATATGTAATTTATATGTTGCATTTTACACACATCCCGATCCAGATTTGGATGTGTTCCGGGCCCTTTATAAGTTGAACCGGTCCGGTGATTGGTACACCTTTGAGGTTTGAAGGAAGAACGCTTGTTGTTACTCGTGGATTACCACGAGCCTAAAGGATTGGAAGGACCGTTTCTTTTTAGTGGACGATCGGAGCGTTCCGGCTGACATGAATTGGAGGCCTAAGAGATCCAGTCTTCCTGATCCTCTCCCTGAAGATTTTGAATTCGACAGAGGTTTGTATGCCGCTTTGATTAAGGAGGATGGCCGTGTACAAAAGTTTCCGGAACACATTCTTGTTATGGGGAGGATAAGCACGATTTGGCCCGAACCGGAGTATTACCCCACCCTTCGTTGGAACGGAGAGGGTTAGTTACGTTTTTAGCTCATGCATCGCCCTTCGTATATTGTTACTTGTCATATTTTTATATGTATATCTTTTTATGCGATTATACGTATATTACGAATTGCTTGGTTTGTGCAGTTATGGGTTTGAAGGAAGCTTTGCGACTGAAATCTTTTGATTCTTCCGAGCTTGACATTCGAGCTACAAGAACATCGAAAGGAGATCCTCCATACCTTACTGTTGTTAAAGAAAACCTCTACTCGATTAGAGAGCCTGCTGTCACGACTGGCCAGGGGCTTCGAGCTCGTCTCCCTTGGTACAAGCGGCGAACGTGGCTCCGGTTCAGACTGCCTTGGCTGTGAGCGGTGATAAAGGGAAGATGACCGGTTCGAGCGGAGCGAATGATTCTGGTTCAAAGGTTATTCTGTATGGCTCGGAGCATCTGTCTGTTGAAGATGAAGGGGTGAATGCTGATGGTGGTGCGGATGATGCTGAGGTTCGTCCTCAAGTTAGTTTTAAGAGGGGTCGGAACACATCTTCGAAGCCTGATCCAAACCCTAAAAGACCGAAGAAAACAAATCTGGATCTTAAAACAATTGTTTTAGAGGATGATGCCGATCGAGTCACGGAATTTTCTGCTGCTGGAGGTTTGTTGGAGAACCTGAGTGCTCACCTTCACGGTGCCAAAACTCTGAGAGATCAGCCTTTTGCACTTCCTACGAGTCCGATATCATTTGGAGGTCCGACTACTAAGATGATTGCTGATACGGAGATGCTGGATCCATTAGCCTTTAAAAAGATTGATTTATCTCCTTCGGGTAAGCCCACAACCGGGGTCGCTTCCAATGTCTCAAGGCCGAGTCCTCAACAACTCGATGGTGGGCACAGTGCATCTTCTTCCCCCTTGTGGTACGAGACTGAGGCTGTGTTTATATGTTGGGAACTAGGTTCGGGAGATGCCATGGATGTGGACTCTGCTCAGGCGTTGGGGAAGTATGTTCCTGACTGGTCACTGGTTAACAAGGATAGGATCGTTGATGCTCTTACGGCAAAAATGTCTTTATTCCACATTGGTAATCCTGCTGAGCATTCTTATTATCGGAAGATGAGTGGGCCGGAGCTCGGGAATGCTCTGATGTTGAACCAAGCCCAGTCCAATTCTTTGGTGGTTGAGGCGTACAAGCGGTGGATTGAGGCTGAATCTAATTGCCACCGATTCGAGCGTAAGGTTGCTTCCTTAAGAATGAAGAGAATTGTGACAACCCGAGATTTCAAGGTCTTTCCTCTACGCATCACTTGTTCACAATTCTGTTTTCATAATTCGTTTTATTTGTAACGGGTGCACGATTTATGAATGATTAAAGTAATGATATGTTTGATTATAGTATTGATATGGTTGATTGTTAGATGAAAACCTAAGAGTTGTTAATATTTCATGTTCATGCTTCACAACTTTTGACGAATAACTAGGATTCTTCGTCGACTCCTCCTCCCGACGAAGAATGACCTTTGTCACAACTCTTCTGGACAAAGAATTGATTCTTCGTCATCTTCACTCTTGACGAAGTACAATGCTTCGTCAAGACGGTTCTTCGCTGAAAGGGCTCTCGGCCCAAATCTCTTCGAAGCCCAAGAGACCTACTCGAGCATATACACGCACAGGGTTTCTTTATCTCACAAAAATCACTGCATTTCAAACCCTAAACACCAAGCGAACAACGACAGAGGCTTCTCAAAACATTGCTAAATCGATGTGTTAGGGAAAAAGGGAATCATAACTGTCTTTGATGAACAACGACGAAGGTACACCCCCCCCATGAAGAATCCAAGCCGAAGAAGAACCTAGTTCTTTGTCGACTGTCCTTTGACGAACCATTCTGATTCTTCGTCGCAATCTCTTCTTGGCGAAGTATGGTTCTTCGCAGAAAGGTTCTTCGCCAGAAGGGTACCCCACAAACAGAACTGTGGTTTAGGATATGTATGATGATGAATGTTTATGATTGAGTAAATTCTAATTGCTGCCTGTTAATAATTGTTATGTGTTATAAGGTGATCTTTGCTTTGAATGCACACTGTGAATATATGTAACCCAATTGCTTATGAAACTGATTTCATTGGTAACCACGGTAGGGTTGGTTGACTAACTTGGAACGGGTAACTTAACAAACCGAGCAAAACTAAGGTGAGTTCACTTCTCTAAAAAACAAGTATGCGTCCGGTGGGGACAATCAAACAGATAAACAAGTAAAAGGATTCTTATAAAACCCACATCCTTGTAAGGGATGTGAGGCGATTTTTACAAACCCATATCCTTGTAAGGGGATATGAGGCGGTTTTTCAGTAAATGTTGATGTTGGATAACTCACTGCTTTCTATCACTTATTAAGTCCCATCATACTACCGAACTAGTTTCTTGTAGGGCAACAGGGTTATTAGTTGATAGCGCTATTAGGTTTGGCACCCTCACGACGTACCTGGATAGGACGGGCGTGAACTAATAACTTTAAAATCATGACCAATGTTTGATAGAGCATTGGAGAAGGGCAAAAAGGAGCCGTCTGCGGTATCGAGTGATTATCAACATAACATAAGTCAATATTTGGTAACAATCGGTTAAGCAAACTGTGAACTCACCAGCGTTGTCTGATACACTTTTTCTGCATGCTTGCAGGCCCTTAGGTACACCGTCATGGGACTTGCTGTCTGGTAAGCTGGAGTGGTCATGGGTCGTGGCTTTTGGAACGCTCCTTGATGTTGCATTGTTTGAATATTTTCATTAAAACTTATTGAATAAACTTTTATGCTTCCGCTGAACATTGTCTGATTTTCTAAACTGGTGTTTGAATTATATCACTTGACTTAATGAAAAGTTTTACTTTACTTATGGTTCAACGTGATTAGTGGCTAGATCCTGGCACGTCACACGCCTCACGGAGGTTTTCCGCTCGTGGTATTTTTGGGGGTGTGATAGTTTGGTATCAGAGCCACTAGTTATAGTGAACTAGGTTTTAAAAACATTTTCATAAAACCAGACTATAACCAAACAGTACCGAAAACGACTATAACACTCAGTTCCAGATTGCAAGGTTCGTTCTCTGTTTACTTTATGTATTACGTACCTAGTGTACACACACCCACGACTTGCATGAAACTACATACTTGACATTATGATGTGACTACATGTGCTGCTTGCATAAGTGATGTTAGATAGTGAGACACTGAGATAAGCTTTGTGTTGTCCTTCGTTTTGCTATTCGAATATGGGGAACCTTCTAGCATGAGTTAAGAGGAACTGAGATAAGCATGCCAATATCATTATTATTATGGGTGCACACATAATAATAATGAGGGGTGCATGTGAGTCCTAGTGAAGCTTAATAAGTGTGAAAAGGGGGTTCTGTTCTGTTATCTGATTTAATGAAAGAGTTCCTCCAATTCATAGAAGTCGTAGTGATGATTGACTTCTACCTAATTGCGATCCTTACCTTTTCTCACTCTTCCTATATAGAATCATGAATGGACGTGGCGGACGTAATGGTGGACGAGGAGGCGACCGTGGCGGTGGACGTGGCAACATTATGATGACTCAGGCGGAGTTGACAAATTTGATTAACACGCGTGTGGCTGAGCCGTTGGCAGCTCAGCAAGTTGGTACGACATATGCCAGACAAAGCATAATCCTTAGTCATTTCACTCGATTCTCATTTGTGTGTATTTCCTCTTGTTTTAGGTCAAGCTGTGAACCAAAACCAGAACAATCCACCCATGTGTACTTTCAAAACGTTCAAGGATTGCAAGCCTCAAACTTTCAGTGGAGCTGAAGGTCCTGTGGGACTGCTCCGTTGGTTCGAGAAAGCCGAATCTGTCTTTGCTATGTGCAACTGTCCAGCTGGGCAGGGTGAAGTTTGCTTCAGGCTCCTTGGAGGATGGTGCCTTGACCTGGTGGAATGCTCAGGTGCAGATGCTGGGCATTGAAATGGCAAACGCGAGTACTTGGGATGATTTCAAGGAGTTGATTTGGGAAGAGTACCGCCCTCGTGATGAAATTCAAAATCTGGAAAACGAATACTACAACCTAAAGATGGAGGGATCAGAGATTGAGGCTTATACGAAATGGTCCCACGAGCTAGCGAGTATGTGTCCTAACTTATCCTGACCCCCGCCCCGCAGAATCGAACTCTACATCAAGGGATTGACACCACAAGTCAAGTGTGACATTTGTGCCTCTACGACCATCATACAAATACGAATCTAGTGAAATCTTGTGTTTCATTCATGGGATTTGTATGAATACGTATATCTTTTGCACATATCAATTCTTGTTCAATTTCAAGCTTTAAATCGCTTTCTGGAAAGTTATACGCGAACTGATGCATAAACGTAATCAGTATAATGCGACAAACACTCCGGAACAGTGACATAGGCTTAACATACCTTAAACAACCCTTACATAACTTAGAAATAAGTTTTGGGTGGTTTGGTGTGTCGAAAACAAGTTTATTCGATCGAAGGGACTAATTGTGTCAAACTGCGAAACTATGTCGATTTGTATAGCAACCCTACCACAGTTAGACAGGCAATTGAGCTATCCGCTACCCTGACTGAATCTCAGATCAGGAAGGGTAAACTTTTCCGAAAGAGCGACAAGAAACTAACCAATGAAACAAAACCAAAGGATAAGCAGACTGAATCCTCCAAGAAGTCAAAGAAGCGTAAGGCTTCTCAGAACTTCGCCGTGGTTGCTCAAAACAATCAAGTTGTCCCTAACCAACCAGCTCAACCCGCTGCTAAAAAGCCATACAATGGAACAACACCTTTGTGTAACCAATGTAACCTTCATCATCACGCTAATGTGCAATGCCGCAAATGCCTAAATTGTGGACTTGCTGGTCATACAACTAGGATTTGCCATGCTGTAGTTGCACAAAATCAAGCTGACAACAATCCTGCTCAAGCTCGTTTTCCACCAGGTTCTTGCTACAATTGTGGCGAGATGGGCCATTTCAGAAACAATTGCCCAAGGCTTGCTAATGCAAATCCAGCTCGTGGATGAGTATTCGAATGACTGGAAGACGATGCTGTTTAGAAACGATCGAACTTTTTGTTTTACTTCTTTTTTGTTAATCATGACTATGAAATGAGTATTTTGGTTTATAAATACACATTTATTTGCATTACGATGTACGAAAACAAGTGTGATTTCATGTATGAACGACTTATCCCTTCGATACCGACACCAAGGAACCGTGTTCCTTGCAAAACGAACTACTTTCGTGGTTCTTCCATTTTTTTGTGATCGTTCGTGATCTCCACGAAAATCCTAAGTACTCGTTTCATTTAAGAAACAAAGTACAAGGTACAAGTTACAACTTTGAAGGAATACCCAAAGTACCGCTTTAAATCCTTATTTGGATACCCAAGGGTACTTTTGTGAGTCCTTAATTGGTCTTACACAATATACATATCATATCTTCCCGACTTCATGATATTTAACACAGCATATGATTTCAAAAGATTATGCATGTTTTCAAAAATCTCATACATGTTTTCAAAATCATCTCACATGGTTTTAAAACATTTCATAAAAATGTTTACCTAATATACTTACTACATGATTTCAAAAACATTACAAAAGGTTTTCAAAAACATATTTTTTAACGATTCCATGCACAGCTTTTAAAAACAACAACCCGTATGTTGTCTTAGCAAACGTGGTACGCGATTTTCAAGAAACACCCTGCTCTGTATGCTAGCTTAGCATGCTTAGCATAATAATTTCAAGGATCCACTTGCTTTATATGATGGCTTAGCATATCTAGCACCTTTATTTCAGAAACACTATACTTTGTATGTGGTCTTAGCATACTTAGTACAAACTTCCTAAACGTTTTCCCACTACACGAATTCCAAATCCTTATAGGATCTTCTTCATAGTTAGATCCTTGTGGATGTTTAAAGCACAAAATCAAAGTCCTTAATTGGATTCTTTGAGTGCTTTAATGCGAAAGTTATGATTCATTGTGAACGAAATCGAATCCTTGTAAGATCACCCTATCTTTATAAGATAGATTTTCGAGGATGTTTAAAGTACTAGTTGAAGCCCATTGATTGGATTCCTGGTGTACTTTAAATGCATGGGTACAAATCGACGACGAGTTAATAACAACTTCATAACAAACTGATAACGAATTAATGACCAAACGAACAATTGTGTGACTATTATATGTTTACTTGTCATGTGTTCGACCGATTCTATCCCCTACACATTATAGAATAAACTGCGCGGACTGTGCAAGGAATTACGTAATTATGGATGCATACATAATTATGGAATTCGGTACACAGAAACCACAGCAAGTTTTATCATGTATCAACTTAAACAAGAAACAAAGGTTAACTATATTCATTTCCGTTTCTGATGAAGTACCCACTGAGGAAAAATGAACTAGCTATTCATTTTTCGCTTCTGAAAGAGATATCCACTGGGAAATGAATAATCTAATCGAGAACCATGTTCATTTTCGCTTCTGATGAAGTATCCACCGAGGAAAAATGAATTATCCATTCATTTTTCGCTTCTGCGAAAGTACCACTGAGGAAAATGAACAAATTCATTTTCGTTTCTGACGAAGTGTCCACTGAGGAAAATAAACTATCCGTTCATTTTCTCTTCTGAAGAAATATCCACTGAGGAAAATGAATAAATTCATTCCGTTTCTGGTGAAGTATCCACTGAGGAAAATGAATTGATCAATCATATTCGCTTCTAAAGAAATATCCACTGAGGGGATGAATAATCCTACATTAATTTTGTCATTTTCATTTCTGATAAAGTATCCACTGAGGAACATGAACTATCCGTTCATTTTCGCTTTTGAAGAAATACCCACTGAGTAAAATGAATAGATTCATTCCACTTCTAAAGAAGTAACCACTGAGGAAAATGAATTATCCATTCATTTTCGCTTCTGAAGAAATATCCAATGGGGAATGAATAAACCTGTATCGATTCTTTCATTTCCACTTTTGACGAAGTAACCACTGAGGAAAATGAATCATCCATTCATTTTCGCTTCTGAAGAAATATCCATCGGGGAAATGAATATTCGTTGCGACACTTCATTCATTTCCACTTCTGACGAAGTAACCACTGAGGAAAATGAATCATCCATTCATTTTCGCTTCCGAATAAATATCCATCGAGGAAATGAATAACTTATTCAACAATCCTTCATTTCTACTTCTGACGAAGTACCCACTGAGGAAAAATGAATCATCCATTCATTTTCGCTTCTGAAGAAATAACCGTTGAGAGATGAACAACTTATCCACTCCTTCATTTCCGTTTCTGACAAAAGTATCCATTGGAGAAAATGAATTATCCATTCATTTCCGCTTTTGAAGAAATATCCATTGGAAATGAATAACCTATTCGTCTTTTATTTCCACATCTGACGAAGATTCCATTGGAGAAGATGAATCATCCATTCATTTTCGCTTCTGAAGAATAACCACTGGAGAAATGAAATACAAATCCTTACAAAATCTTTCTATCTTAATAGTTAGATTCTTAAAGGATACTCTTAGAACTATTGGTTAGTTTGATCTCTTTCATCAACCAAATCTCTCGTTCCCACTTCCCGCATTATCTGAGGAAGCATCCACTAGGGAATGATGAAGTTATGCCTTACATGGAAATCTTTGATGGGTTGCTCTATGCAAATAGATAACACCCTAGATTCCATGAGACAATAGTTTAACACAATGTTACAGACAGACTCCTACGAATAAATTTCGAGACGAAATTTCCTAAAGTAGGGGAGACTGTGACATCTGTGCCTCTACGATCTTCATACAAATACGAATCCAGTGAAATCTTGTGTTTCAATCGTGGGATTTGTATGAATACGTATATCTTTTGCACATATAAATTATTGTTCAATTTCAAGCTTTTAATCGCTTTCTAGAAAGTTATACGCGAACTGATGCATAAACGTAATCAGTATAACGCGACAAACACTCCGGAACAGTGACATAGGCTTAACATACCTTAAATAACCCTTACATAACTTAGAAATAAGTTTTGGGTGGTTTGTTGTGTCGAAAACAAGTTTATTCGACCGCATGGACTAATTGTGTCAAACTGCGAAACTATGCCGATTTGTATAGTAACAAACATTCCGGAACATGATCATAAGTTAAACATACCCTAAATATCCTTTACATAGCTTAGAAATAGGCTTTGATGGATTCGGTATGCGAAAATAAACTTATTTGATCAACAGGGACTAAAAGCGTCAAAAAGTGCATAAGTTTGCATTTTCGCGCATATCTCACGTTCTGAACTTATCCGGACATCCAAAATTTTTTATAATCATTAAAATATTTTATTTTAGTGATTGGAATGCAAAAATACCATTCGTCGTGTAATTTGGATCGTTTTCGCATCCATTCGACTTTTCGTCGTAATTAACCGAACAACGGGACCGTACGACCAAACGAACCGACATTCGAGATGTTTCCAAGCATATTTCTTGTTCCCTATACTTTAACTTCATTTTAGAGCCTTGAAATGGGGTTAACGGGGCTTAAACGCGTCAAAAATGCATCAAAACCAAGTTTCAGGCATGCAGGGACTAAACTTGACAATCTGTCAATGATCTCTAGGAGGGGCGCGAAGACTTATGTCTATGTCTTTGCAGCCCGTGACAACATGCCAGACAGAAACATTGAACTTGGCTGTTTCAGCAGAATTTGATGGTTTTGATCACTGATTTGCAATACCATTTGATGGTTTTCAAGTTCCCCTTGTATTGTAAACAATGGGCAACACTTGTATGGTCTAGATTAAAGCCCGAATTACGAGAAACGATCCTAACGGTTCTTGAAATCCTATAAATACCCACTTGATTTCATTCATCCCAACTCACATTTTGATTCAATCTGCTCTAAGTTGGGGTTTATACTCCATACCTGAGTAACTCGAATCAAAACTTCCTTGCTTGGACCTTTTGTAAGTCTCCTTCATGCTTGTTCATACATTTCAAGCATGAAAGTCAAACAGTGTTTGACTTTCTGCTTTGACCACAATTTTGGTCAACACAAAGTTCGTTTGAACTTTGCAACGTGAGCGTAATCACGATGGTTATAGTCCCTTATGACTATACCTACTGAATACCACGTTGATTAGTCGAAGTTTCGGTTAAAGTACGTGTTTATGCGTATTTTGCAACGAAGCTATTTTCGGGTATCAAAATACTTTGTTTTGATATCAAACCTGTTTTCTAACTTAGTTAAACATGTTTTAACATGTTTAACTCGTCACTTTTAGTCTAGTGCTTGTTTAGGGTCGTAAGTCAAACGGTCTTAACAACCGCTTAGACTTTCGAACCCGACCCGTTTGGTCGATCGTTAGGATCCGACTAAGCATATTTAGTGACCATAGTTGTATAGGGAACAACCTTCCGAGGTTATACCTTCTGGTCACTTAGTTTAATTAGTTGTATGATAGGTAGTTTATATGCCTTAGGTAAATGACCAAAATGCCCTTGTCATGCATAATTCAATTTTAAGCATATGTAACCTAACTTTTGTCACTTAAACTGATTATGCGACATACTTAAACATTTTAGGGCATATAATACTTGTCATGGGACTAGTTAGGCGTCTCGAACGCGTATTTGCGCGAACGACGCGTTAACGTAGCATAAGCTACCTTAATGGGTCGTGACGGGTCGAAAGCACTTAGGATAGGTTTCGATTTAGAATGTAGGCTTTGTTAAACCATATCACGTGAGTTCCAATACTCAATTGGTTTACGAGACCTCATTCTACCCGATCTTCCGATTTAGATGTCGATTAATTAACTTAGCGATCCGATTACTAGGTGCCACTTGATTTCCTTGGTTTGCCCGAGCTTTGCTAAGTTCATTTAGATCAAGGATACCTTGCACTTCAATCTGAGTACATAGTTCCCCTCTTTTACAGCTTTCAAATGTTTTGGGGTGATTCATATGTGCTAAACGATTTCGAGTTTCTAAAACGAATGCTATGGTTTATATTAAACACAACGATTTCAGTTATATAAACAAACTTGTTGGGGCGTTGGTTGAAAGACAATTGAATGACATTCATTAACTATCTTAAGCTGACCAGTAGTACGTTATGGTACCATAGGATATTATGATACCATAGGATCTGACAAATCCCGTTATCAGACGTTCACCATAGTTATGGGAGTAATGTGGGTAATGACAGAACCTGATAATTGTTAACTTACCCTTTGGTGTTTGTTAATACAAGTTAAAACGAGTAAGACAAGTCACACAGGTTTGAATGTATTCAATATAACGACCCCAAAAGTTAGTTTTCACAATATAAACACGAACCACTGGAGCTATTAACCTATGTGAACTATTTGAACCACTGGAACTATTGATCTATGTGAACTATTTGAACCACTGGAACTATTGAACTATGTGAACTATTTGAACCACTGGAACTATTGATCTATGTGAACTATTTGAACCACTGGAACTATTGATCTATGTGAACTACTTGAACTATTTGAACGATTGGAACTATTTGAATTATTGAACGATATGGGTTATGGTAAGTGATTAGGTAACAGGGCGAGTGTAATGTGATAAAAGCATGGTGGATACGCCACTGATACTTCCTATATATAAGTGCTTTTAACACATTACATGTCGTTGCGTTATCTAGATCACTTGGGCGAACGATTTTAAACGATGACAGACAACAATGTTTACTAAAACATTATAAACCATACGAATTTTATTACGAGAACGATTTCAAATGTTGGTTTACAAAGACAAATGTTTTCAGTTAAGATTCATGGCTACAATGGTTTTGGTTTATACATATATCAACTTGTAAAAGTTGATAGAAACATACTGCAATATTAAACTCTTTTGTTTTCAAGTACACACTCGACAACTCTCGTAGTTGGACGAGGTATTGCAATATGAACTCAAGGCCATGAATATGACACACTCACAAAACCTATGTACTCGCCGACATTTTTATGCTGACGTATTTTCACATATGTTTCAGGTACTGTTGTTTGATGATGATTATCATGCATGCTCACATAGGGATGGACGAGGCCTTAGTGACTTAACAACAATAAAGGATAATATGTTCATACTTTGTTTTCAATATTCAAGACAATGTAATAAACTTAATTCAATAAAACAAAACTTAAATCCATGTGTTGTGAAACAATGATTCTGTTACGACACTCCCTGACGTTTCCGCCGCGGTTTTGTTGTTTTAACGCGGTTGGGGTGTTACATCAAGGGTTTGGTCACTGCAGCAAATCTTGACAATTTACCATGGATCATCAGGTTGGCTCATAAGATCACCGATCAGGAGGTGGAGCGTGGCTCGCAACCACCACGTGTTACTGCTACTGCTACCACTACCCCCACCGCTGACAACAAGCGTAAATGAAATGACGCAGACAAGGCGGCTAACCCGAATCAGTCGCAAAAGAAGCCTGACAACAACAGCAGTCGTAGTTTCAGCCAGTCATCTTCAGTCAATCAGAATCAGAACAACAGTCAAACTTCAGGCTCTTATGCGGGAAAACAGCCGAAGTGCTATAAGTGCGGTTTCCACCACTATGGCCCGTGTAACCGAGCATATCAAAGGTGTGACAAGGTGGGTCACATGGCGAAAGATTGTAGAGCTCCGTATCCCAAGCAACAACAGCAACAGCCCCAATATCAGCAACAAAGACAGCAACCCCAGCAGAATCGGGGAAACCAAAAGGGATGTTACCAATGTGGCAACGAACGGCACTTCAAGAAGGATTGCCCACAATTGAACCAGAATGCCAACAAAAACAACAATGGGGTAATCGCCAGAACAACAACAACAACACTGGAAACAACAACAATGGAAATAACGGTGGGAATGGCGCTCGCGGGTGAGTGTTCACTCTTGGAGCTGGTGATGCAAGGAACGATGGCAACGTCGTAACGGGTACGTTCACTGTCAATGGTATTTTCGCTTCTGTATTATTCGACTCTTGTGCCGACTGGAGTTATGTGTCTTTGGGGTTCAGTCGTCAGTTACGGTTAACTACAACATCTCTCGAGGTCAAGCATGTAGTAGAATTAGCTGATGGCAAATCGATTGAAGCCTCACATGTACTTTTAGGGTGTAAACTCGATCTTCTGGGTCAAGTGTTTGACATTGACCTTCTTCCCATCACTCTTGGTAGCTTTGATATAGTGGTTGGTATGGATTGGTTCTCAAAACACCGAGCAGATATACTTTGCAAGGAGAAAATCGTGCGCATACCTCTCCCCAGTGGGGAACCGTTAACCGTTCAGGGTCATCGAAGTGGTGCGACTGATAGCATCATTTCATCCATGATAGCCCAGAAGTGTTTATGGAAGGGCTATCCTACTATTCTTGCGCTTGTTACTGATACTCAGCCTGAAGGAAAAAAAATAGAAGATTTACCAGTCGTTCGTGAGTTTCCTGATGTTTTTCCCCAATGAACTTCCAGGTTTACCTCCACACCGTCAAGTGGAGTTCCAAATTGACCTTACACCAGGAGCAGCTCCGATTGCTCGTGCACCTTATCGTCTTGCACCTGGAGAGTTGCAAGAACTATCTAATCAACTTCAAGAACTGTTGGATAGAGGCTTTATCCGACCCAGTTCTTCGCCTTGGGGAGCCCCAGTTTTGTTCACGAAGAAGAAAGACGGGTCTTTTCGCATATGTATTGACTACCGCGAGCTCAACAAGGTGACAGTCAAGAATCGTTACCCCTTACCCCGCATTGACGATCTGTTTGACAAGTTGCAAGGGTCAAGCTTCTACTCAAAGATTGATCTAAGGTCGGGCTATCATCAGATGAGAGTCCGAGAATAGGATGTTCCCAATACAGCCTTCAGAACGCGGTATGGCCATTACGAGTTTCTGGCCATGCCATTCGGGTTAACCAATGCACCAGCGGTATTCATGGATCTCATGAACCACGTATGTAAACCATATCTTGACTATTTTGTCATAGTATTTATCGATAACATTTTGATCTACTCTAAGAGCAAGGAGGACCACGAGCGAAACTTGCGTCTTATCTTGGAGCTCCTGAGGAAGGAGCAGCTCTACGCAAAATTCTCTAAGTGCGACTTCTGGATTCGAGAAGTGCACTTCCTTGGTCACATAGTCAACGAGCTGGGAATACATGTGGATCCCGCTAAAATCGACTCTATCAGGAATTGGGCCGCACCAAAGAATCCTTCGGAGGTGCGATAATTTCTTGGTCTTGCTGGCTACTATCGAAGATTCATTGAGGGGTTTTCAAAGATCACTCAACCTCTCACCGCTCTAACACAGAAGGGTGTCGTGTATACCTGGGGAACGAAACAGGAAGGCGCCTTCCAACTCCTAAAGCAAAAACTTTGCAGTGCACCGATTTTGTCTCTACCTGAGGGTACCGAAGATTTCGTGGTGTACTGTGACGCCTCTATTCAGGGTCTCGGTTGCGTGCTGATGCAACGCGAGAAAGTGATAGCTTATGCCTCTCGACAGTTGAAGGTCCATGAAAGGAATTACACGACTCACGACCTAGAGTTAGGAGTCGTGGTATTCGCGCTTAAAATCTGGAGGCATTACTTGTACGGTACCAAATGCACTATTTATACCAATAACAGGAGGCTATAACATATTTTTATCAGAAGTAGTTGAACATGCGACAGCGTCGCTGGGTGGAACTATTAAACGGTTATGACTGTGCAATCAAATACCATTCAGGCAAGGCTAACGTTGTAGCTAACGCCCTTAGTCGCAAGGAGTCAAAACCTAAACGTGTACGAGCCTTACAGCTAACTATTCACTCAAACCTCCCTGATCAGATCCGTTCTGCTCAAACTGAAGCGTTGAAGGAAGAAAACCTTAAAGCAGAGTATTTGTGGGGCATGGAGAAACGACTTGTAGAGAGATCTGATGATATTCTATACTTCATGGAGCGAATATGGGTCCCTTTGTTTGGTAACCTTAGAGATCTTGTGATGGACGAAGCGCACAAGTCTCGATACTATGTTCACCCGGGTTCGGATAAGATGTATCAGGACCTCAAAGTCTTATATTGGTGGCCGAAAATGAAAGCTCACATAGCGACATATGTGAGTAAATGCTTGACTTGTTCGAAGGTCAAAGTGGAATACCAGAAACCGTCTGGGTTGCTTCAACAACCAGAAATACCCATGTGGAAATGGGAGCAAATTGCTATTGTCGCAACCCCTGATCCCTATCTCCCGGGAACGGGCGGCCGCGAGCCAGTTTAGGTGGTATCCGTATGTTTAATCATTTTGGCAGTGGAAATTTCATCAGTACCGTAGTTAGGAAATATTTTATTAGAGTAAATTCACCATTTTATATTGATAATCACATGGGTAAAACCCAAGTTTCTTATTACAACATGTTTATAGGGATAAACCCTATTTTATTGAATTTAAAACATCGTCTTTTAGGTAACTTTTATAGCCACATTTTTCCAAGCCTTCAGTGCTCTCCAGCTGGCTTTCTTCTAATTGGCTTTTACATTTTGTTACCTGAAACGCGTTTTAAAAACATTTGTCTGTGGGAAATACTGGTGAGTGAATCCCAGTTTAATCAAAACATATTTCATCATTAAACAGTATTGAGAGCGATCACATTGTTTATATCTACACAATTACTCATTCAGTACTTGCCACTCAACCGAATCTGTGGCTATGGTCATATCACACATTGGCTAACCCGTTGTCCAATTGTGAAGGTTATCAAGTAATGTATACAAAACCCCATAATACCGGCAGTAATTGAAGAATTACAAAGACTCAATCACTGCTAATCACATTGTAAAATATTTAAGGTTTTGTAAAAACAGTTGGTAAAAAGGAGATTACTCACATTGCTGTCTTAGATTTCCTTTAAGGGTTTCCTGGTGATTATCTATAATTTACACAAATACACATGTGTTAGTACAATAACCCAATATTTACATTAGCAATACCCTCCCCGAGACGGCACTCCAACGACTACGTCGGGCAGAACCACAACAGCCGTCATGGAACCCTGGATCAATCGGGCAGCGTATCTAATACGTAACCGGGGTTATGGTACTTACAATGGAACAAAACTTCGTTTTAGGGGGTATTTTGCCCGAAAATTATGCCTATTATGTGAGAATTCGAGAGAGAAAGTAAAGATTGAGCGACGGAAACTGAAGGCCCGAGCTCCCATTATATAGGAGCTGAAATCGGGTTTCTCGCGGCCCGCGTAGACCTAAGGGTCGTCTTACGCGGCCCGCGTAGTAGGGGGTCTAGGGTTTAGCTGATCTGGGTCATCATACTAGGTTCAACACGCGTTCGGACACCTGGCAGCTCAGGGTGCGCCCTGATCTCTTACCTGTCGCGGCCCGCGTAGGCAGTAGCCATGGGCTACGCGCCCCGTGAGAGCCTCATTTTTCTTGTTTTATTTAATTTTTATAAAAATAATGGTATTCAGGGTCCGTTTTCGCGTATGGGGTGTATTTTAAGACATATTAGGACATTTTAAAATATATTAGGGGTGTCGGAATATTTTGGAGGGTTGTTATATCCTCCCCACCTTGTTTTAGAGCTCATCCTCGAGATCTACTGGAATAAGTGTGGATATTTCCTTTGCATTTCTGATTCAAGCTCCCATGTGTACTCTGGTCCTCTTTTGGAGTCCCATTTTACTTTGACTAGAACTAATCTCTTGTGCTTGAGGTTCTTGACTTTTCTGTCTTCAATTTGGAGAGGTTTTTCAACAAACTTGAGTTTTTCATTTACCTCTATGTCCTTAAGAGGTACGACTAACGATTCAACGGCTAAGCATTTCTTGAGATTAGATACATGAAATACATCATGTATTCCTACCATTTCCTCTGGCAGTTGTAGCTGATAGGCTACAGGTCCTATTCTTCTAA
Source organism: Helianthus tuberosus (assembly GCA_030545235.1). Classification (NCBI taxonomy): domain Eukaryota; kingdom Viridiplantae; phylum Streptophyta; class Magnoliopsida; order Asterales; family Asteraceae; genus Helianthus; species Helianthus tuberosus. The sequence continues at coordinate 156,253,613 of CM060418.1, read as the reverse complement.
TAATCTCAAAAGGTCCAACATACCTGGGGCTTAGCTTTCCCCTTTTGATGAATCTGACTACTCCTTTCCAAGGAGAGACTTTCAATAACACTTTGTCACCTACTTGAAATTCCAATGGCTTTCGCCTGTTATCAGCATAACTCTTTTGTCAATCACGTGCTGCTTTTATTCGTTCCCTGACTTGAATGATTTTGTCGGTTGTTTCTTGTACTATTTCGGGTCCAGATAGTTGCTTTTCCCCAATTTCTGCCCAACAGACTGGGGTTCGGCACTTTCTTCCATAAAGTGCTTCGAATGGTGCAACATTGATACTTGTGTGATAACTGTTATTATAAGAAAATTCTATTAATGGTAAATGATCGTCCCAATTACCTCCGAATTCAATTACACAAGCTCTAAGCATGTCCTCCATCGTCTGAATTTTTCTTTCGCTTTGTCCGTCCGTTTGAGGATGATAAGCTGTGCTTAGATTCAACTTGGTTCCCATTGCTTTTTGGAAACTTGTCCAAAATGAGAGGTAAAACGGCTATCTCTGTCAGAAACAATTGATAAAGGAATTCCATGTAATGAAACTATTTCATTCACATACAATTTAGTTAATTGTTCCATACTGAAAGTTTCCTTCATTGGTAGGAAATGAGCTGACTTAGTTAGCCTGTCTACAATCACCCAGATTGTATCATTACCTTTTCTTGTTTTGGGTAATTTGGTAACAAAATCCATTGTTATCAATTCCCATTTCCATACTGGCATTTCTAATTGCTGTAATAAACCTGAGGGTTTCTGATGTTCAGCTTTAACTTGTGAATAAGTTAAACACTTAGAAACATAAGCTGTTGTATCCTTCTTCATTCCTATCCACCAGAAATTCTTTCTTAAGTCTTGATACATTTTATCACTTCCAGGATGCATCGTATACTTAGACTTATGGGCTTCTTCTAAGATACGGTGACGTAGGTTTCCTAATTTAGGTATCCATATTCTTTTCTTATGGAATCTCCAAATTCCATATGTTCCTTGTTCTAATTCCTTAATCATCCCTTTTAACTTTTCAGTATCTTCCTTGATTACTAATTCTTGTGCTTTTCTAATCTGTTCATTTAAATCTACTTGTAGATTTAATTTAAGAGAACGTACTCTTATTGGCTTCTCGTGATACTTTCGACTTAAAGCATCAGCCACTACATTTTCTTTTCCTGCATGATACTGGATATTACAATCGTAATCACTAAGTAATTCCATCCAGCGTCTCTGTCTCATATTTAATTCCTTTTGCCCAAAAATATACCTTAAACTTTTATGGTCGGTGAAAATGGTAAACTTACTACCGTAAAGGTAATGTCTCCAAATTTTCAGAGCAAAAATTATTGCTCCTAATTCTAAATCATGGGTTGAATAATTTTCTTCATGATTCTTAAGTTGTCTCGATGCGTAAGCTATAACCTTTTGACGTTGCATTAACGCACATCCATAACCTAACTTAGAAGCGTCACAATAGATTACAAAATCTTCAGTTCCTTCTGGTAACGCTAGTATGGGTGCGTTGGTTAATCTTTGCTTAAGAATTCTAAAGGCTTCTTTTTGTTTTGATCCCCATTCAAACTTAACAGATTTACAGGTTAGCTTAGTTAAGGGAATGACTATTCTAGAAAAATCTTGAATAAATCTTATATAATAACCGGCCAATCCTAAGAAACTTCTAACCTCAGTTGGTGACTCAGGGGTTTTCCATTTGGTAATTGCCTCGATCTTGGTGGGATCTACATGAATTCCTTCACGATTGACTAAATGTCCAAGAAACTGAACTTGTTCTAACCAAAACTCACATTTCGAAAACTTAGCATAAAGCTTTTCCTTCCTTAATAAACTTAGAAGTGCGTGCAAATGCTTTGCATGCTCCTCTTTATTCTTAGAGTAAATGAGAATATCATCTATAAATACAATTATGAATTTATCCAAATATGGCTTACACATTCAGTTCATCATGTCCATAAATGCAGCTGGGGCATTGGTTAAACCAAATGGATGACAGTAAATTCATAATGGCCATACCTTGTTCGAAAGGCTGTCTTAGGAATGTCCTCTTCCTGTACCTTTAATTGATGATATCCGGACCTTAAATCGATTTTAGAGAAAAATCGAGCTCCTTGCAATTGATCAAACAGATCATCGATTCTTGGTAATGGATACCGATTCTTAATCGTGAGCTTGTTCAATTCACGGTAATCAATGCACATACGCATAGATCCGTCTTTCTTTTTGATAAACAATATTGGTGCTCCCCAAAGTGATGAACTTGGCTGTATGAATCCTTTCTCCAACAATTCATCTAATTGTTTCTTCAATTCCTGCATTTCTGCAGGTGCCAAACGGTAAGGTGCTTTGGCAATTGGTGCTGTCCCTGGTAGCAGGTGAATTCTAAATTCAACTTCCCTGTCTGGCGGTAATCCTAGTAATTTTTCAGGAAACACATCTGAAAACTGAGATACTACAGGAATATCTTTTAGTTCTTTTCCTTTAGTGTTAATGATTATGGAAATCAAATACACTAAGGTTCCTTTTCTTACATAACTTGCAGTTTTCATCACAGAGATGAATTTTGTAGATCTAGATGGCTTATCTCCTTTAATTGTGATCTTTTCACCTTTTGGTGAATTTACTTGGATTGACTTTTGATCAGATAAAATACTGGCTTTATTGGCTATTAACCAATCCATTCCTAATACAGCATCAAATCCTGCCAGATTCATTGGGTAAAGGTTTGCACTAAACTTTTGATTCAAAAATTCTATTCTTGCTCCCTGCAAGATTTCAGAAATCCTAACGGTTTCCCCATTTGCTGTCTCTACTCGACATTCTTGTGAAATTTTAGTTAATGGTTGATTAAGAATTTTGTTAAATGAAGTATTAATAAAACTTTGGTTCGCACCAGAGTCAAATAATACTTTAGCAAAAACATCATTAACTAAAAACGTACCGGCTATCACATCCGGAATCATCTTGGCTTCTTCTGCAGTCAGAACAAATGCTCTAGCATTCTTAGTGTTCTTGTTGTTCATGGCTGGGGCTAGTTTCGGATAGTTTGGCTTGATGTGGCCTTGTTCTCCACAATTGTAACATACCTTATTGGTGAGTTTCTTCCTACAGTCTTCTTCCTTGTGCCCGTATATTTTGCAAAAATTGCAATATATAGAACATCTTCCAGAATGCTTTCTTTTGCAATACTTGCAATAAGGTACAGAGGTAGAACCTACATTTTTCCCACGGTTGTAACGAAATTCTTGGGTCAGCCTTTGAGTTAAGTTCCTCCTCTGGTCTTCTTCTTGCATACGCGCTAACTCATCTGTCAAGGTATTAGATAGTTCTACAGCTTCTTCTATGGTTTGAGGTCTAGCTGTCTTGACTACATGCCTTATCTCACCAATTAATCCCCAAATGTAACGGGAGACTAATACGGGTTCAGGTGATGCAAGGGTTGGTACTATTCTGGCATATTCAAAGAATAACGTAGTATAACCCTTACTATCTACTCCAGTCATCCTAAGGTTTAGGAATTTATTTGCTATTTGTTCCTTCTCATTAGGAGGGCAGAATTTCCTTTCTACCATATTCTTAAATTCCTCCCAATCCAGATTATAAACCCTATCACTTCCTCTTGACTGAAGGACAGTGTTCCACCATTCTAATGCTGAGTTCTTAAACAGATTGGAAGCAAATATTATCTTATCCTCTTCTGCGCACTTGCTTATTTTCAAGACTGCCTCAGTCTTTTCTATCCAGCGTAAAGCTGCAATGGCCCCTTCATTGCCCGAGAATTCTATTGGTTTACAAGACCAGAATTCTTTATAAGAACAACCATAAGACATGGTCCTTCTTCTTTTGGAATTGGGCACTTGAAGTATAGGTCCATTGTTCACGCTGTGTTCAGGTTCAGTTGGTTGTTTACTGCTGTGCTTACTTTTATTATCAGCTTCCCTAACATTTTGGATAATAAATGGCATCGCATCTATAATCCCTTGTGCCACTATGTGTTGAATAGCACTATTATCCACTTGGTTTCCATTGTTATCATTGTTCAGGTTATCAATATTCAGATTATCGTCATTCTGAATTTCCAGGTTATTATCCAGATTTTCCTGATTCACTTGGTCAGCCATCTGAATTTTAAACATTTATCAAATATTAATATTACAAGATAATAGTTAATATAACCGATCACATAGTACGCATTTTGGTCAAAAGCGTCGATCATTGAGACTTACTCTATTTTTATATAATATGCATCTAGTACAAACCGATACTGGAAATAAAATTACAATACAACTGGAATGGAAATTATACTATTAGTAGTAGGCATCTATAGTTTTTTTTTTCAACAAACACACATATTATATATTATTATATTATATTATTATTATTACTACTATCTCCTACTGTCACCTTCATGGATATGGATTAATCCAGAAATCCATATTGCGCTCGTCGTACTTCCAGACGAGTCACTCTCCCACCTGTCTCTTCCTCTCACTATTCTCTAAAATTTTCTCACCGAATGTCCTGAGTTCTTGTACATTTTCTGCACTCATTGGGGGTGCAGGTTCTAGGACTGGGTTTGGAATCTGGGGCATGGGTTCAGGATGTGGGGGTGTGGGTGCCTGGTACGGGTTCCTTGGAATTTCCCTAACGTATGGGTCAGTGTTCCCGTAGGGATCTAGGATGTCAAGATCTGGATAGGCTGCTAGGTTCGGCATGGGCATGTCTTCTTGTATGGGGTAACGTTGCACATAGTCCCTATTGTCGTCCCACCATGGCTCGTAATTTGGGTCTAAGGGATTGGGTGCTGGTACCCTAGGTATCTCTTCTGGATTAAAATCATGCATTTCAACTTGATTTTATGGGTTGTTTTCTATTTCCAACTCCACTGGCTGAGCGGGAAATAGTGGTAGTGGTTGGGGTGCTATTTGTTGCTCCAGGTTAGGTTCGACTGCTGTGGTTGCTAGGATATGAAAATTGGCTAAACTCCTATTAAGCATATCCTGTGTGTGAGCATCGGTTTCCCTTTTAGCGGCTGCTAGGACTCTCTGTTCTTGCAACTTTTTCATTCGTTTCCTACGCTCATGTGCTCCCTTACTGAACCATCCTCTCTTTTTCTGAGGGAATGGCTCTTCAGACTGAGCCTTAAACACGAATATTCCTTCTTCATCATCAGCGGAATACCCTGAGAGGGCAGGCTATGAAGAGGCACCTTCGCTTCTAGGCGAACTAGACAACTGACGATACGCGTCGGATGGTCCTTGGTCGCTCATACTGTAAACTAACAAATAGTCAAATAACACATAAGAAATAAATACAGATATGCACGTATTTCCGTAATTTATTTCCTAACACTTTGAATAATATCTTGATGTCAGCAGAACACTTCTATGGACGAATCAGTGGCTTAGCTCTGATATCACCTCCTGTCGCAACCCCCGATCCCTATCTCCCAGGAACGGGCGGCCGCGAGCTAGTTTCGGTGGTATCCGTATGTTTAATCATTTTGTCAACGGAAATTTTATCAAGACCATAGTTAGGAAATATTTTATCAGAGTAAAACCACCATTTTATATTGATAATCACATGGGTAAAACCCAAGTTTCTTATTACAACATGTTTATAGGGATAAACCCTATTTTATTGAATTTAAAACATCGTCTTTTAGGTAACTTTTATAGCCACATTTTTCCAAGCCTTCAGTGCTCTCCAGCTGGCTTTCTTCTAATTAGCTTTTACATTTTGTTACCTGAAACGCGTTTTAAAAACATTTGTGAGTGGGAAATACTGGTGAGTGAATCCCAGTTTAATCAAAACATATTTCATCATTAAACAGTATTGAGAGCGATCACATTGTTTATATCTACACAATTACTCATTCAGTACTTGCCACTCGACCGAATCTGTGGTTATGGTCATATCACACATTGGCTAACCCGTTGTCCAATTGTGAAGGTTATCAAGTAATGTATACAAAACCCCATAATACCGGCAGTAATTGAAGAATTACAAAGACTCAATCACTGCTAATCACATTGTAAAATATTTAAGGTTTTGTAAAAACAGTTGGTAAAAAGGAGATTTCTCACATTGCTATCTTAGATTTCCTTTAAGGGTTTCCTGGTGATTATCTATAATTTACACAAATACACGTGTGTTAGTCAATAACCCAATATTTACATTAGCAATACCTTCCCTGAGACGGCATTCCAACAACTACGTCGGGCAGAACCACGACAGCCGTTACGGAACCCTGGATCAATCGGGCAGCGTATCTAATACGTAACCGGGGTTATGGTACTTACAACGGAGCAGAACTTCGTTATTTAGGGGGTATTTTGCCCGAAAGTTATGCCTATTATGTGATAATTCGAGAGAGAAAGAAACGATTGAGCGACGAAAACTGAAGGCCCGAGCTCCCATTATATTGGAGCTGAAATCGGGTTTCTCGCGGCCCGTATAGACCTAAGGGTCGTCTCACGCGGCCTGCGTAGTAGGGGGTCTAGGGTTTAGCTGATCCGGGTCATCATACTAGGTTCAACACGCGTTCGGACACGTGGCAGCTCAGGGTGCGCCCTAATCTCTTACCTGTCGCGGCCAGCGTAGGCAGTAGCCAAGGGCTACGCGCCCTGCAAGAGCCTCATTTTTCTTGTTTTATTTAATTTTTATAAAAATAATGGTATTCAGGGTCCGTTTTCGCGTATCGGGTGTATTTTAAGACATATTAGGACATTTTAAAATATATTAGGGGTGTCGGAATATTTTGGAGGGTTGTTATAGGTATGGATTTTGTCACTGGATTGTCAAGAACTCAAAACGGAAATGATACCATCTGGGTGATCGTTGATCGTCTCACGAAATCTGTGCACTTCCACACAATCAATGAAATTGACAAGTTCTCGCAGCTGGCTGGTATCTATCTAAAGGAAATAGTTTCCAGGCACGGAGTGCCAACCTCCATTATCTCCGATCGTGATGCACGTTTCATATCTGATTTGTGGCAAGTGATGCATAAATCATTTGGCTCACTTCTTGACATGAGCAATGCCTATCACCCTCAAACGGATGGTCAGAGTGAGTGAACCATCCAGGCCCTAGAAGACATGTTGCGGGCATGTGTTATCGATTTTGGTAAAGGTTGGGAAAGACACTTGCCCTTGGTAGAGTTTTCTTACAATAACAGTTACCATTCTAGCATCCAGGCAGCTCCGTTCGAGGCTTTGTACGGGCGGAAATGTCGCTCACCTCTCTGTTGGGCTGAAGTGGGTGACAGTTAAATCATAGGTCCAGAACTGGTGCTTGAAACCTCTGAGAAGATTGTTCAGATCAGAAATCGTATGGCGGCACCACGTGATCGCCAGAAAAGCTACGCTGATAAGCGTAGGAAACCGTTGTAGTTCGCTGTAGGTGATCGTGTCATGTTGAAAGTCTCACCCTGGAAGGGTGTGGTACGCTTCGGAAAACGCGGCAAACTTAATCCCCGCTATGTAGGACCACTAAAGATTTTGGAGCGAATCGGTAAAGTAGCTTACAAACTCGAGTTACCCGATGAGTTGGGTAATGTCCACGACGTCTTTCTTATTTCGAACCTAAAGAAGTGTTTGTCTGATGAAACACTTATAGTACCATTGCAAGAACTGAAAATCGACGACAAGTTGCAGTTTATCGAGGAACCTATTGAAATCATGGACCGGGAAGTCAAGGTCCGTAAGCATAGCCGAACCCCATCGTGAGAGTCCGTTGGAATTCAAGACGTGGACCGGAGTTCACGTGGGAACGCGAGGATCAAATGAAGCTCAAGTATCCTCAACTATTCCCAACCACTCAATCTAATCCTTATGTAACTAGTGAATTTCGGGACGAAATTCCCTTTCAAGTTGGGGATGATGTGGCACTCGAGGAAAATCCGCAGTTATCCTGATCTAACTCTCTTCCACTTTGGATTAAATATCAAATTTCGGGACAAAATTTCTTTCAAGTTGGGGATGATGTGACAACCCGAGATATCAAGGTCTCTCCTCTACGCATCACTTGTTCACAATTCTGTTTTCATAATTCGTTTTATGTGTAACGGGTGCATGATTTATGAATGATTAAAGTAATGATATGTTTGATTATAGTATTGATATGGTTGATTGTTAGATGAAAACCTAAGAGTTGTTAATATTTCATGTTCATGCTTCACAACTTTTGACGAATAACTAGGATTCTTCGTCGACTCCTCCTCCCGACGAAGAATGACCTTCGTCACAACTCTTCTGGACGAAGAATTGATTCTTCGTCATCTTCATTCTTGACGAAGTACAATGCTTCGTCAAGACGGTTCTTCGCTGAAAGGGCTCTCGGCCCAAATCTCTTCGAAGCCCAAGAGACCTACTCGAGCATATACACGCACAGGGTTTCTTTATCTCACAAAAATCACTGCATTTCAAACCCTAAACACCAAGCGAACGACGGCAGAGGCTTCTTGAAACATTTCTAAATCGTTGTGTTGGGGAAAAAAGGGAATCATAACTGTCTTTGATGAACAACAACGAAGGTACACCCCCCACGAAGAATCCAAGCCGACGAAGAACCTAGTTCTTCGTCGACTGTCCTTTGACGAACCATTCTGATTCTTCATCGCAATCTCTTCTTATCGAAGTATGGTTCTTCGCCGAAAGGTACTTCGCCAGGAGGGTACCCCACAAACAGAACTGTGGTTTAGGATATGTATGATGATGAATGTTTATGATTGAGTAAATTCTAATTGCTTCCTGTAAATAATTGTTATGTGTTATAAGGTGATCTTTGCTTTGAATGCACACTGTGAATATATGTAACTCAATTACTTATGAAACTGATTTCATTGGTAACCACGGTAGGGTTGGTTGACTAACTTGGAACGGGTAAGTTAACAAACCGAGCAAAACTAAGGTGAGTTCACTTCTCTCAAAAACAAGCATGCGTCCGGTGGGGACAATCAAACAGATAAACAAGTAAAAGGATTCTTATAAAACCTACATCCTTGTAGGGGATGTGAGGCGGTTTTCACAAACCCATATCCTTGTAAGGGGATATGAGGCGGTTTTTCAGTAAATGTTGATGTTGGATAACTCACTACTTTCTATCACTTATTAAGTCCCATCATACTACCAAACTAGTTGCTTGTAGGGCAACAGGGTTATTAGTTGATAGCGCTATTAGGTTTGACACCCTCATGACGTACCTGGATAGGACGGCCGTGAACTAATAACTTTAAAATCATGACCAATGTTTGATAGAGCATTGGAGAAGGGCAAAAAGGAGCCGTCTGCGGTATCAAGTGATTATCAACATAACATAAGTCAATATTTGGTAACAATCGGTTAAGCAAACTGTGAACTCACCAGCGTTGTCTGATACACTTTTTTTGCATGCTTGCATGCCCTTAGGTACACCGTCATGGGACTTGCTGTCTGGGAAGCTGGAGTGGTCATGGGTCGTGGCTTTTGGAATGCTCCTCGATGTTGCATTGTTTGAATATTTTCATTAAAACTTATTGAATAAACTTTTATGCTTCCGCTGAACATTGTCTGATTTTCTAAACTGGTGTTTGAATTATATCACTTGACTTAATGAAAAGTTTTACTTTACCTATGGTTCAATGTGATTATTGGCTAGATCCTGGCACGTCACACGCCTCTTGGAGGTTTTCCGCTCGTGGTATTTTTGGGGGTCTGACAGGAACCTTCGTTCGAAAACTAAACAAGAGCTTTCATCTCTTCGAGCTCAGGTAAATCATTTAAAGGAGCAAGCTTCAGAGGCGAAAGAGGTTAACAAAGCCTAACAAGCCTCAGCTGCGGTTGCCTTTGAAGCTCGTGATAAAGCTGTCCTAGATTTAGAGGGTTTGAGGCTGAAGTTTGAGACGCTAGAGAAGAAGCTATCCGAGGTTGAAGAGGAAAGCAGGACGGAGCAAAAGAAAATGCAATCTTCGTATGATCAACTGCTAGCCAATCATCTCCGCCTGGTGAATGGTACGTTCGTAATGTCCTTCATTTTTTGCTTACCTAGTTTCTGATTTTCTTTTTATCTTTTTGTTTTAGATAAAGCTGAGCTCGAGAGGGCCCATGACAGGGTTGTCGAGTCACATCAATCTGTCGTTGTGGACATGAAAGATATGTTGAGCCATTATGTTGGTGAGATGATTGAGCTTTACGGACTCATATCGAAACTGTTGCTCACAAAGCAATGGTTCCTAACTGAAGGAGTAGCTTGGGTTGTGAGGCTAGTTCATCAGAGCCCTGAGCTAGAGAAGGTGGTTGCGGACTTGGTTAACAGTGTCAACGCTGTTGGTGTGAATGATGGCGTTAAGCAAGGCTTTCAGGCCGCAAGATTTTCAGCTAAGACTGCTAGTGAAGTTCTTGGGTATGATGAAGGTGCTAAAGATGCTCTTGACATTGCGATCAAGGCTTTTGACAACTTCCATATTTTGGTTTTGGATAAGGTTGCGGAGCAGGTGAACGAGCCTTTGCCTGTTATAAAGGAAAAAAGCAAGCTTCCCATCGTCAAGGAAGATTAATGGACATGGTCCTACGTGGTCGTATGGTGTTTTTGTTTTGTTTTTATTTATGGCATGTAACCATACAATTTGTGTTTGTCTTGATTTCACCGAACATATTTCAGTTAGGAAGTTATAATTTGCTGACGATATTCATGCTTGGTTTCTAGCTTTAGTTTGCGTCCAAACTTCCACTATTCTGCCAAAATTTTTGGGGCAATCTGAATGCCCGGATCGTAGCAAAGATTTTTATAAGTTTCTACTTGTATGCTTGGTTAGTGGATCGGATCGAGCCACTTTGCTTAATAGATTTTTGTTTATTTTTGTTTTTTGAACTATTTAAGCCTTCTCGATCGGCGCGAGGCATGGGTCGAGGCCCGTTTGTGCACATTTATATCGTGCGAACTTATTTATAGATATTTTATTGTTTGTACTGACTAAAAACGTAGATCGCTTTATTTAATAGTAGATAACATAGCTTCCGGGGCAGACCCTCCCGGTTTTTACAGGAAATTGGAATATATTCGGGGCATTACCCTCCCGATACTACATGGAAAAAGAAAGCATATAACAAAAAGCGATCTTCTTAAGTCGTGGCGATCGTGCGACTACATAAAACACTTCTTCAGATGGATCCCGTTCCATGTTCTCGGGACGGGGGTTCCATCAATCTTCTCGAGCACGTAGGACCCTTTGATGCTAGCTTCCTTCACGCGATACGGTCCTTCCCACTTGGGGGGTCAATTTTCCTGGAGGCTCGGCCCGGCTTGCATCATTGCTCCGAAGTACGTAATCTTCGATTTTGAAATTGTAAAGTTTGGTGCGAGCATTGTAATACTTCTCGATTTTATTTTTATATCGAGCCTCTTTGATTGCAGCTATGTTCCGGCGTTCATCCAGCATATCAAGATTAGATTGGAGTTCTTGCTCATTTTCTTCCCAATTTTTGCATCTCTGGTTTGGGAGTCCAATCTCTGCCGGAATCACCGCTTCGGTGCCATATGTAAGACTGAACGGTGTTTCTCCGTTACTTGTCTTGTGTAAGGTTCGATGAGCCCATAAGACATTTGGCAGCTCATCCACCCATCCTTTTCCTTCGTATCCAAGTCTTCTTTTGATGCCGTCTACGATTCGGCGGTTGATCTGTTCGACCTGCCCGTTCCCTTAGGGGTGGGCAACCGAGGAGAAGACTTGATTAATTTTCAAACTTTCACACCATCGTTTGAACGGATTCTCTACGAATTGTTTTGCATTATCGCTCACTATATATAATGGTAGACCGAAGCGACATACGATTTGTTCCCAGAAAAATCTCGTTACATTGTAACCGCAGATGACTGTGAAAGGCCTTGCCTCCACCCACTTGGTGAAGTAGTCTACTGCGACCAACAAGTATTGTGTGCTTCTGCTCGATCGTGGGAAGGGTCCAACTATATCCACGCCCCACTTTTGAAAGGGCCATGCGGCAGTTACAGGGATCATCTCATTCTTTGCCCGGAGACTTATCGGCGCATGCTTTTGGCATTCATCACATTGTTGGAGCTCTTTTACTGCGCTTTCGTGCATTCCGGGCCAATAGTACCCTTCATTTTTTTACTTTTGTTACGATCATTTTTTGGCCCGGCATGGATGCCGCAGATACCATAGTATATCTCCCTAATAATGTAGATGGCTTGCTCCGGATCAAGACATTTTAATAAAGGACCCAGGAAGGTCTTTCGATATAGCCCCCCATCTTGCATTTGGTACTGTAACGAGTTGATCTGGACTTTTCGGGCTTCTGCTTTATCAATAGGCAGGACGTCATGCACCAAGTAGTTTATGATTGGAGTCGTCCAGGTTTGGGTCGGGGCTTCCACTTGCATAACATGTGGAGCGGCAATTGATGGTGCAGATAACACTTCTACTCATACTTCTTTAGCGAGATGGTTGAACGACACAGACACCAGTTTGCTTAAGGCGTCAGCTTTTTTGTTTTTACAGCGTGGGATGTGTTCGATTTTGCATGAATCGAATGCCGCCATTGCCTGTTTCGCTTTCTCTAAGTATTCGATCATGTTGGGTTCTCGTGCTTCATACCCACCATTTACTTGGCTTGCTACGAGCAGAGAGTCTACATGTGCTACGACGTTCTTTGCTCCGACTTTTGCTGCTAAACGTAGACCCGCCAATAATGCTTCATATTCGACCTCATTATTGGAGCTTTTAAATTCTAAACGGAGTGCATACGTCATATCCATTCCATCGGGATCAGTTAGAATTAGCCCGACGCCTGCACCTTCAGCATTCAAAGCTCCGTGTGTATACAAAGACCATGGTTTGCTTGCAACTTGTTCCGTGCCTTTGACTTCTTTGTCTTCTGGCATCTCTACTAGGAAATCATCAATCACCTGCCCTTTTAAAGGGCCTTTTGTTCGGAAGGTGATGTCGAAGGCTCCTAATTCAATCGCCCATTTCGCCATTTGACCCGATACTTCGGACCGTTGAAGGACGTGCTGGATTGTTTGGTCGGTACAAACCTCGATTGGATGAGCCTGGAAGTATCGTCGAAGTCTTCTTGAAGCATGGACTAGAGCCAGAGCTAATTTTTCCAAATTTGGGTATCTTGTCTCATAATCTTTGAGTGTTCGGCTGACGTAGTAGATGGGGATTTGCGATCCGGTCTGATGGGCGACTAATACCGCACTGATGGCGCTGCGCGATGCGGCCAAGTACATTGTTAGCACTTCGTCTTCCTCTGGGACGGTGAGGGTCGGCAATGTGCCCAAGTAGACTTTAAGTTCTTCAAAGGCACGTGCGGCTTCATTGGACCATTTGAACTCTGATCTAAAACTCCTTTGTAACACGTCCATGAATGGGAGTGACCTATCCGTGGCTTTTGACAGAAAACGATGAAGGGCGGCCAGTCTTCCGTTTAAGGACTGTATCTCTTTGACCGAGGTCAGAGGCTTCATTGTAAGAACGACGTCTACTTTATCGGGGTTAGCTCATAGGCCGCGTGATCCGACCATTACCCCTAAGAATTTCCCTTCTTCTACTCAGAATGTACACTTTTTAGGGTTTAACTTCATGTTGATGCTTCGAAGTCGGGTGAATGTTTCTTGAATATCTTTCAACATGACTTCTTCGTTGTGACTTTTTATCAGGATATCATCGACATATACTTCCAAATTTCGATCAATTTGATCTATAAAGGCTTTGTTCATTAGCCGCTGATAGGTAGCACCAGCATTCTTCAAACCGAAGGGCATTTTCGTAAAGCAGTATATCCCTTCATTGGTGACGAAGGCCGTCTTTTCTTCGTCTTCGACCGCCATTTGTATCTGGTGATAGCCTTTATAGGCATCTAAAAAGCACTTCAGTCTGAATGTGGCAATGGAGTCAATCTTTTCGTCTATTTCTGATAGCGGAAAACAATCCTTCGGGCATGCATTATTTAGATCTTTGAAATCGATGCACATTCTCCAGGAGTTGTCTTTTTTACGCACCATGACCAGATTGGAAACCCAGGTTTGATACCGGACTTCTCGAACGATTCCGGTGACCAGGAGACTCTTTACGTCTTTTGCGATTGCTTTGGCTCGATCTAGTGCCATTTGCCTTTTCCTTTGTGCTATTGGTTTGATTGATTCTTTTACATTCAATCGATGTTGAGCCATGGATCTGGGGACTCCCTGCATATCAAAATGCTGCCAAGCAAAAACATCAATTGAATTAGTGAGCAGTTCCCATAAAAGCTTCTTGGTTCGTTTCGGGAGCTGCGCCCCGATGGCCACTTGTTGTTCCGGGAATTTCGGATTGATTGCCTAGAGTTCTGTGGGTACTTCAGATTTCTTGTAGCTTGTTTCTGCCGCGTGCCTGACTTCTGCAATGAACGAACTTGACTCGGAGAGGATAGTGGCAACCCCTGCTTAAGTGGGAACTTTATTGCTCCGTGTATTGTGGAACTGATTGCCTCGAGAGCCCTTAAACCAGGACGTCCGAGTATTACGTTGTGCGATGAATTAGTGTCGACGACCAAAAATGTCAATTGAACGGTCCAGTGTTTGTTATCGTCTTTAAACGTGACTGGGAGAGTGATTTGTCCAATCGGACGAACAACTTCTCCCGAGAAGCTTATCAACGGAGTAGACACCTCAATGAGCCTTTTCTTTGTCAGCGGGGCTAGCTGTTGGAAACATTGTAAATACATTATTTCAAAAGCGCTCCCACCATCCACATATATCCGTCGGACCAAATGTCCGGCAATCACGGCTGAGATTGTAATCGGACCATCCCGAGCATCATCCGGGTCAATTGGAGGGAAGTATGTAGGTTGGTGCATCCAAGCTGCCATATGTTGGCTTGATCGCTTTACTCCTCTTGGTTCGGCAAACCGGATCATATTGATTCAGGCTTCGGTGTTTGGGTTGTCGGCCGCGGCTGTTGATTTCTTGCCATCCTTTACTTCTTTTACGAGGTGAAAAAGCTTTCCGGATCGTACAGCTTTTTCGATCTCTTGTTTTAATGCCCAACATTCATCAGTTGTGTGCCCTTTATCTCTATGATATTCACAGTATTTTTTGGATTGCTTGTCGGATGTAGAGCGTTGCTTCAGAGGTACAGGAAACCGAGTGGTTTCCGTACTGAGGATCTCACTTGGAGATTTTGACAGCTCGGAGAATGTGTTGAAACGTACATTACCAGTTCGAAAATTGTTTCGATCGGACTTTGGGTACGGACCTCGACTTCGGTTCCAATTACAGCTTCTATCCCTTGGCGGGGATGCGTTCCATCTCTATGATGCAGCTCGAGTCTTCGCATTTTTTGCTGTTGTTTCGTTCGGTTGCCCGCAGGCGCTTTTTCCTCGGACGAAGGCCCGGGCTCGTTCCATGAGCACCTCCATGATTTTTGGTAGATGCTCGTGGAGTTTTTCTATGAGCTGATTGTTTCGCTCCCCGTGACAGAACCCAGAAACACGAAGTTGATCAACTGTTCAACTGATTTGCATGCTTTCTCGATTGAATCGATCGATGAAATCTTCCACTGATTCTCCGTCACAGCGCTTTATGTGGTGGACTTCCGTTATATCCTTCGAACAACGTCTCTGTTGGCAAAAATTCTGCAGGAACACTCGTCGGAAGTCTTCGAAATGGTAAATCGACCCTTCTGGCAGTCCGTCGAACCATACCCGTGCAGCTCCGATGAGAGTTTTAGCGAACATGTGACACCATGCCGGCATGGGCCATTGCTCGACTTTGGCTGCTCCGGCGATGGCGAACATATGATCATCCGGGTCGGACGTTCCATCATAAAATTTCAACGTTGGAGGCATTTTTAACTTCGTCGGGAGTGGTGCATTAGCGGTTCTCAACGTGAATTTCGACTGAGAAGTCATCGACATTGGTTGATATGGCATGATTAGCTCTTGATCTTGGGGGTTTAAACCCATAGATCCTTGGCGAAACAGGTCATACATACCGTTATTTATTGGACCATTCGTGAGAGTGGAAACTTGTGAAACACATGTTACAGGAGTGGAGATTACGGAACTTACCATAGATCCAGGAACGAAAACTCCAGTGGAGATAGGATTGGCCCCTGGGTAGGCACTGCTGAACAGGTTTGTCCAGAGACTCTGTAACATTTCCTCCCTATGTTGCTGCTGCTGGAGCTGCCGTAGCAAATCGGCATTGCGTAACAGAAAAGCATTATCGAATTCAGGCAACGGCGTGGAAACCGGAGCGGTGACAAAAACTGTAGTTACAGAACTTGCAACTACAGAACTTGCAGGTGGAGGTATTGTTACCGTGCCTAACGAAACAGCCGAGGTGGCGGGAGCTGTGGAGGCAACCGTTACGGGTGCAACCCTGCCTTCCAGAATGTAGTTATAAGATGGGAAAGTGTTTGTAGATTCCGTAATTTCAGGTGAAAAGAATCGACGAAGTAGATTTTGTGAATTCGAGGGGATGGTGCCACTGAAGACTCAGATACAAGTTGGTCCGACCTGGATTGAGAAGAGCTTCAGATGACCTTGACAAAGACCTGTAAGATCACAAGAAAGAAAACACACCGTTAGCCTCGTCACAGGGAGGGGGGGCCTCTCTGTGACCAAGCTCGGGCGGGAGAATAAGTATTTGGCGAAGAGAAATAAGTCAGTGAGAAAGAGAGGAGAATTTAGAGAGAGAAAGTAGTGATTAACCTTTGCTGGAAGTATTGGCGGGGTATTTATACTTTTTGGGTGTGCTGACGTGGAGAGTTAGTTAGGGTCGGACCAGTCGTTGTCAAGTAGTTAAGGATGTGGGTCCCCAGTTAGTTAGGGAAGATCCTATTAACTGATCGTTCTGGCTAGGGCCCGCTTAATCCGTCCAGAACTTTTGGTCAATGGTCCGACCTCGGACAATTAGTTATTCGGTTCGTTCCAGGACGTATCCTCATCACCTTTCAAAAAAAAAGTTAAGATACTTTAATTGTCTAGCGGACAACTTTGAACGTTGAACCTAATGCTTATCTTTATCAAACCAGCTTGTCCTTTCCACCATATATGTGGAAATCTTTATCAAACAATTGAACCGCTCTGGCAGACAACTTCGAACGTAGAACCAGTGGAAATAACGAAATGAGTTAATTTTTTCAGGTAAGGGGCCAAATATAGACAAGATATTTGGAGAATTATAGGCAATGTCGTATCTTTGGTTCAAACACAAAATAAAAAGGAATGATTTGGAATGGAGCAGTTGAGTGATCTTCAATGTTGCAGATTAATGTAGCATGTTTTCATTTAGGGTAAGATAATAATTAATAACAATATTTAATGAAAAAGGGAAATATGTAATTCATATAGGTTAGGAAGGGGAAATATGTAATTGAATTTTTTATTTGGTGAAATATGTAATATACTCTGTTAGGAGGGGAAAATATGTAAAAAAAATTAATTAACACATAATCACAAAGTGGTGAAACAAGAGAGAAATGTGAAAAAAAATAATAATATCCTTAACAACCCCTGAATAAGTTTAATAGCATATAATAGCGAAAACGGTTTACGCATAACCAGCATGTATTACGTAAAGAGCGAAGCATGTAAGTTATCGAAAAAGATCCTATCAATACCAATGACTGCGAGTTGTAGAGTGCGCAACACATGTTCACCACTGTGAACACGTGAAGTAATATCCTTAACAACCCCTGAATAAACAGGTGCTGAGTCAAAACTATAGTACTATCGTTGCTAAGGCAGGTAGACAGCAATCAATGTGTTAACATAACAAACAGGCATTCATCGAGTCACGTATAACATGCGAAAGCGGTTAACGTATAAAAGTGTTTATGTTGTGTGTTGATGTGATTTGATATATATAACGTATGTAACACCCAAAAGTGCATTAAGCGAAAAAGGGTTCGAGTATACTCACAGAGAGTGTTTAGTAAATAAACACCGTCGTGGATTGAAGGGAGCGCTGGAGCGTTAGCCTGATTACAGAATGATAGTATAAGCGTTGAACAGTGCGTTAAACATTTCGTCGGAGTGTTGATGGATCGAATGGTGGTTCGATCGGATGACCGTCCGGTCGGATGACCATTCGGTCGGAGGGTTGTTCGTTTGGGAAGGATGTGTTTGTATATGTTGAACTTTTGAAGTTTTTGTTGTAGCATGAATTAAGTCATTCGATCGGATGGTCATCCGGTCGGATGACCGTTCGATCGGATGGCAATTCGTTTGAGTGAAAGGTTCAAGAGTTGAGTGTCCTGTCCAAACAGTCGTTCGATCGGATGGTCCTCCGATCGGACGGCCATTCGTTGGGAACTGTCACTCCTTGAAGTTTTGCAAAATTTGTTAAGTGTTGTAGTACCATGTCACCTGATCGAATGGTCATTCGATCGGAGGGTCGTCCGATCGGATAACCTTTCGATCGAACAACACTTCGTTTGAAAAATCTGTTAAATTGAAAAGTTTTTGCGGTTTGACCGAGACGGTATGATGACGTGTTAAACAATGGAAACCTCATCAAACCCAACTCATTCGATTGGACTGGAATCACCCCTTTCGACCAGACTTAACTGTTCTTGACGGTGCTTCATATTCAACCCGTGAATCGGTCGTCTCTTCGTTAGAAATACATTCTCAGACCGGTTCTCCACTAGAGAATGAGTGGAGAACCTGAACGAGTCCAGATTCCAACAATTTTGAGAGAAAAGTTAAGAATGTTGGAGAAAAGTTTGAAACACTTAAAAGATGTTTAGATTTAGGTGAAATTAGTGTTTAAACTTGTAGAAATCCTTTAGGTTTGAGTTGTTCTTGGTGGAATGAGGTCGCACCTTTGTGTTCATGAGAACCCATGGTGACGTCATCCTAGAACAACCCAAATCAGGTGGATTTCATGGAGAAATGGTGAGATTTGATTGTGGAAAGGATGGAGAAATGTGCATAGATCAAGAAAATACAAGATTTTAGATGAAAACTTACAAGAATCGTGAGGAATTGAGGGAAAAGAGCTTGAGAGTGCACTGGATTGGAGGGGGCTGTCACATGATGAACAGTGATGTGACAGGTGAGTATTTATAAGCAAGGGATAGATGTAAGGTGGTGTGCCACGGGTCAGAGGGCCCTTCGATCGGAGGGTCATCCGATCGGATTGTCATCCGGTCGGATGGCCATTCGATCGAATGGTCCTTCGATCGGATGGCGTGTGGCGAGTTAGTTTCTGACTTTCGTTTCGTGCATTGCACGTTGGTTTGCGTTCGAGCGAGGTGCGAGTCAGCGGTGCTATAGTATTAAACACTAGTTACACAAATAACCTAACTAACACTTAAAGTCATACAAATAAGTATAATTCGCGTCTCGAGTTTGCGTTGAGATTGCGTTGTGATAGAATTGCGATTGCGTTTCGAATAACATCCCAAAACATAAATAAAGCACACACAAGTAACACATAATGGCACGCACACACAAAGAACAATACCAATAATAACGATTTGAGTTGCGATGCGATAGCAATGTAATAACGTTAAGTAGATTTAGCGTTTAATTAACTTTATCGCATTGTTACTTCCTATCTTTCACAAATCGTCGTTAAACAAAAATAGCGCCAACTAAAGTATCAATTATCGGGGTTAAGAGTACAAGTAATAATCAAGTCAGAAATGGCAGATCTGATTAGCAATCTTTTATTCCTTTGACTTTGACTTGTACTTTGACTTTGACTTCGGAAAGTCGGGTTGTTACAGCCTCCCTTACTTTAGGGAATTTCGTCCAGAAATTAAGGCGCAGGCGTAATGAATAGCAGTAGATACTTAGCTTTCATATCAGTTTCGAGTTCCCAAGTGAACTCGGCACCGCGTTTGCCTTCCCAACGAACCTTCACTATAGGAATGCGTAAGCGTCGGAGTTTCTTAGTCTCTCGGTCCATGATTTCCAACGGCTTTTCCACGAAGTGTAAAGTCTCGTTGATTTGAAGATCCTCAAGAGGAACATGCAAGTTTTCTTCAGCTAAGCACTTTTTGAGGTTCGAGACATGGAAAGTCGGATGTACATTGCTGAGTTCCTCCGGTAGTTCGAGTCTGTAGGCTACCTTGCCAATCCTTTCCATGATTTTAAAGTCCAACATATCGAGGCGCGAGCTTTCCTTTCTTTCCAAAGCGGATCACCCCCTTCCAAGGTGAAACCTTTAGGAGTATGTGATCGCCAACCTCAAATTCAAGGGGTCTGCATCGTCTATCGGCATAACTCTTTTGACGAATCTGAGCTTTCAAGAGTTTGTCTTGGATCTGGAGGATCTTGTCAGTCGTTTCTTGTAACAACTCATGACCGGTAATTTGTGCATCCTCGATCTCGTGCCATACAATAGGCGATCGACATTTTCTTCCATACAAAGCCTCAAATGGTGCCATCTGAATGCTAGAGTGATAACTGTTATTATACGAGAATTCCACCAAAGGTAAATGCGAGACCCAATTGCCACCGAAGTCTATAACACACGACTGAAGCATATCTTCGAGGGTACGAATCATGCGTTCAGTCTGACCGTCAGTCTGGGTATGGAATGCGATACTTAGATTTAAAGTAGTACCGAGAGAAGATTGGAAAGTTTCCCAGAGACGCGAGGTGAATCGGCCATCGCGGTCAGAAATGATATCACGTGGTGTCCCATGTCGACAGATAACTTCGTCTGTATAGATTCGTGCCAATCGTTCAACCTTATAGTCTTCCCGTATAGGCAGAAAGTTGGCGGATTTAGTGAGACGATCAACGATAACCCAAATGCTATCGTGACCTGATGGCGTGCTGGGGAGTTTCATAATGAAGTCCATAGCTATGCTCTCCTATTTCCACATACGGGTCTCAGGTTGTTCGAGCAAGCCAGAGGGGCATTGGTGTTCAGCCTTGACTTTCGAACAAGTCAGGGATTTCGAAACGTAGATGGCGATATCCTTCTTCATTCCAGGCCACCAATACCTGGCGCGCAAGTCCTGGTACATTTTCTCAGCACCGGGATGAATGGAATATCGGGAATTGTGAGCTTCAGTCAGCAAAATCCCCCAGAGATTATTGCGACTGGGTATCCAGATGCGATCAAGATAATGAAGGATACCATTTGCTTTGCTCACTAGCTGATGTTCAAAACCGAGTAGTCTTTCTTCTCTTAGTGTGCGCTCAGTGAAACAAGTGTGTTGTGCATCACGGATAAGAGCTTCGAGGTCATATCGGGCTTGGGCATCACAAATACTATGCAAATAGCTTCGTCTGCTAAGGGCATCCGCCACGACGTTAGCTTTGCCCGGGTGGTAGCGGATCTCACAGTCATAGTCATTGAGAAGCTCGACCCATCTACGTTGACGCATATTCAGTTCCTTTTGATTGAAGATATGTTGTAGGCTCTTGTGGTCTGTGAAGACCATACACTTAGTACTGTACAGGTAGTGTCGCCAGATCTTCAATGCAAAAATAACCACGCCAAGCTCGAGATCGTGAGTCATATAGTTTTTCTCATGTACCTTGAGCTGTCGAGAAGCGTACGCGATAACCTTGTCCCGTTGGATGAGGACACAACCGAGACCGAGGTTGGAGGCATCACAGTAGACGACAAAATCATCGTTTCCGTCGAGCAGTGAGAGAATAGGAGCGTTGCAGAGCAGATGTTTGAGGGTTTGAAAAGCTTCCTCTTGTTCGGTTCCCCAAACAAAAGTCTTGTCTTTATGGGTAAGAGAGGTGAGAGGAACAACGATCTTAGAGAAATCTGCGATAAATCGACGATAATAGCCTGCCAGTCTGAGGAAAGAGCGAACTTCGGACGGGTTCTTAGGTGTAATCCAACTCCTAACTGCTTCAATCTTCAAGGGATCGACATGAATACCTTGACTATTGACAACGTGACCAAGGAATTGAACCTCCTCAAGCCAGAATTTGAACTTGGAGAATTTGGCATAAAGGCGATTCCCCGGGAGAAGTTCGAGAACCAAACGTAGATGTTGCGCGTGTTCGGTTTTCGTCTTGAAATAGATAAGGATATCATCGATGAACACGATGACGAAGCGGGGAAGAAAGGGTTTACACACACGATTCATCAGATCCATAAAGACTGCGGGTGCATTAGTAAGTCCAAAGGGCATAACAACGAATTCGTAGTGGTCGTAGTGTGTGGAAAAAGCAGTTTTAGGTAAATCTTCTCCTGGATTCGTAGTTGATGATAGCCAGAGCGTAGATCGATTTTAGAGAAACAAGTAGCTCCTTGCAGTTGGTCAAACAAATCGTCAATTCGTGGTAAGGGGTAACGATTCTTGACAGTCAGCTTGTTGAGTTCCCTGTAATCGATGCACATCTGGAACGATCCATCCTTCTTTTTGAAAAAAGGACAGGCGCGCCCCAATGAGATGTGCTAGGGCGTATGAAGCCTTTATCAATCAATTCCTGGAGTTGACTCGAGAGTTCCAGCATTTCTGACGGGGCGAGTCGATAAGGAGATTTAGCAACAGGATTTGCTCAAGGAATGAGGTCGATGCAGAAATCAATATCTCTAGCAGGAGGTAAACCAGGTAGATCGTCAGGAAAGACACTAGGAAAATCACGAACTACGAGCTCCTTTTCCATTGATTTCTCTTCCTTTTCCTTCTCCACTACTACGATATGCGCTAAGAAAGCCTTGTATTCCTTTCGGAGATACTTACTTGCTTGCACGCATGACATGAGTTTGAGTTCTTTCTAAGGTAATTCACCATAAACACATAATTGATCACCGTTAGCAAGGGAGAAACGAATCATTTTATCGAAGCAAACAATTTCAGCACGATTTTCCCGAAGGAAATCCATGCCTACTATGATATCAAAACTTCCAAGTGCATCGGGAAAAGGTCGATTAGGAAGATGTGATTGTTGAGTTCGAGGGTACAATCACGGATAACAGAATTAACGGTTACGGTCCTTCCGGTGGCAATTTTGACATCAAACTTCGATGGAAGGTTAGCGCGTTTACGACTGAGGAGTTTCTCGAATTCTAACGACACAAAATAGTTATTTGCTCCAGTATCAAATAAACATGAAGCATAAACACCATTTACAAGGAACGTACCATTAACCACGTTGTTATCAGTTTGGGCCTAGCGGACGTTGATGTTGAAAGTTCATCCGTGGGCTGCTGGCTGCTGTTGCTGCACCTGCTGTTGTGGTTGTTGCTGTTGATGTTGTGCTGGCGGCTGCTGCGGCTCTTGCTTCACTACCCTGTTCGGGCAAACATTCGCGAAGTGGTTGGTATCACCACACGCGTAGCAGGCTCTAGCGTGAGCAGCGGGAACATGAGCTGCTTGAATACCCTAAGGAGCAGGGAGTGGAGCAGGAGGAGCTTGAGCTTGAGCTTTTTGTCGAGGACCAGTACGGCAGTTAGCAGTAAAATGCCCATAGATGTTGCAGTGAGCACAAAATCTGTAAGCGATCCCAGCTACATGATGGTAAGTACAAGTAGGGCATAGTGGATGAGGACCTGTATACGCACGCTTTGCAGGCGCTGCGTTGGTCACTGGTGCCGCTACTTAGTGGTTCTGATTCTAGGGTGGAGCGGGGACAGCGTTGAGAGGAGTTGCGGTGACGGCACAATTCTTGCTGTTGTTGCTCTTGTGCTTGTGGCGGCTAGACTTTGAACCCTGAGAGGCCACGGTTTCAGTAGCGGGAGTGGGGGTAGCAGTAGCTTGGTGAAGTTTATCTCGGCAGCGAGCTGGTAAGTTTCTTCAATTCTAGCAGGCTTGGCTGCTTGGAAGAAATCGGCAACACAATCGGGTAACGCGCGGATGTATTTCTTTATTTTCATGTCAGGTGTTGTCACCTAGCTTGGACAGATAGTGTTGAGTTTCTTAATACAAGCGGTAAGACCCGCATTGTCGCCACCCTCTTGTTTGATATGCCAGAACTCATTTTCCAGCTTTTGCACCTCATGAGGAGGGCAGAACTCTTTCATCATAAGCTCCTTGAGCTCATCCCATGATAGTCCGTAAGCTGCATCATTCCCACGTCTGTTTCGCTCCGCGGTCCACCAGTCCGGAGCCCTGGACTGAAAAACTCCCGTTGCGTTGACAGTACGCAGATCGTTCGGGCACCATGATTGGTGGAGAATGACTTCGATGGAATCGAACCATTGAAACATGGCACTAGGTCCGTCTTCGCCGGTGAATTCCTTGGGTCCACAAGCCTTAAACTGTTTGAAGCTAAAAGAAGAACGGGGCGTGTCAGTCTTTGATTCCTCAGAAGACTTGCTTGCAACCTCGTTAATCTCACTAACAATTTGAGGAATGACCTTAGCCGTTTCCTTTGTGACGAGTGAAGCGATGCGTTTATCAACATGGTTACGGCGGGTAGCGCGAGAAGTGTGAGATCCAAATGACGACATTGTCTGCAATAGACATCGTCACAGGATTCAAACACGATTTCTATTAAGTCGAGTATAGTCTATCGTATCATACACACTATCTAAACCTCAGTAACACGTCAATCACGTAAGCACGTAGTCACGTAGGCACATAATCCACATAAACACGTAAGCACATAGACAAGTATAGCTCATAAACACATAAATACATGATCACATGTCATCCAATACTAACATGTGGTCTATGTAACACATATTTTGCACGTATTCACTTACATATCTTGCGCGTATTCACCTATCCTTCAAAGCGTATGCGATTAGCGATCGAGAGTTGTGAGTGCGAGATTGTCTGCGATTTGTTAGCTTTTCTTGAGTCGTGTGTGTTTGGAAGAGCATGAAGCGTTAAATCGAAAAAAACACATAGAGCACTGCTCCTATTATCTCAAAACGCTAAAAATAAACATAAAAACCCGTAAAATCATTAATGCGTGAAATCGGCGATTGTTGGCTTGAAATCAAAATAGATTGTCTCGGGTGCGTAGACGTCGACTAACCAAAGTGATTCGAATATTCACAACGACCTCGGGTGTATGTTTTGGCCTTCTAGACTGTACTCTCTCACCGCAACGCGGTGAGCGGCACACATCTTTCCAGTTAGTACATGGCTCGGGTCGTTGGAGTCCGTCGAGACTTTGGTGAGAGTTTTGTGTGACACCTGTGTCATTTCAACCATCAAACAAATTCCAAACCAATGAAATATTGTATTTCATACTTAGGACTTGTATAAATATGTGTATCTTTTGCCCATATCAAGTCTTGTTCGATTTCAAGCTCTAAATCGCTTTCTGGAAGGTTATACGCGCACTGATGTGTAGATATAACCAGTTTAATGCAACGAACACTCCGGAATAGTGAAATAGGCTTAACATACCTTAAATAACCTTTACATAACTTAGATATAAGTTTTGGAAGGTTTGGTGTAGTGAAATCAAAGTTTATTCGCTTACAGGGACTAAATTTGACAAACTGCGAAAGTATGCCAATTTGAACTGTAACAGACATTCCGGAACATGACCATAAGTTAAACATACCATAAATATCCTTTACATAGCTTAGAAATAGGCTTTGAGGGGTTCGGTATGCTAAAATAAACTTTTGGGTCATTCAGGGACTAAAAGTGTCAAAAAGTGCACAAGTTTGCACTTTCGCGCATAACTTACGTTCTGAATACATCCGGACATCCAAAAATTTATGTAAGCATGACTATATTATGCTTTAGTGTTCGCCATAAGAAAAATCCATTCGTCGCATCATTTGGATCGTTTTTCGCGCTTATGCGCATTCCGTCGTAATTAAGCGAACATCGCGTTCGTACGGCCAAACGAACCAATGTCCGGCATATTTTTGAGCATATTTCATGTCCACAATGTTTAGGCAACATTTTAGGGCCTTAAAGTTGGCTTTACGGCCCTTAGAAGTGTCGGAAATGGCCTTAAACACGTGCAGGGACTGAAACTGTCATTTCTGAAACTTATGTCTGATCTGTGACTGCTAAGCGGCCCGCCTCAGGATCCTTACATCCTCAGGCGGCCCGCGAGGCCCCTTCTGACCAGATTAATCGAATCTAACAGCAGTTTCCAGCTGTTTCGTTCACAACCACACATTCTCTTTCGCTTAGTCAGCTGATAAGGATCACTTTTAGTCACCATGAGTTTCCGACAAGTGTACGCCTTGGATCATGGCACGTTTTCCATCAAACGATCCTAATGGTGGACCATTTACTATAAATACCCATCCATCCCCAACTTCATTTCTCACAAGAATCTTGATTTGAGAGCTCTAAGTTGAAACCATTGTTTCATACCTGAGTTCTTGGATCGAGATTAGCATTCGGGGACCCTTCGTAAGTATTCTTTCGTTCTTTTATTGCTTTTCGAGTCTTTCGAGTCTGAAAGTCAAACTTTGTTTGACTTTCTACATTGACCAGTTATGGTCAATGCGAAGTTCGTTTGAACTTCGCAACGTGAGTGTAATCACGTTGGTTATAGTCCCTTGGGACTATGCCTACTGATTACCACGTTGTCTAGGGTCGTAGGGTAAGCGATCTAATAAATCGCTTATACCTCGAACCCGACCCATTTGGTCGATCATTAGGATCCGACCAAATACATTTGGTGACCATAGCATATAGGGAATAACCTTCCGAGGTTATACCTTATGGTCACATCGTTTAAGTAGTTGTATGATAGGTAGTTTATATGCCTTAGGTAAATTACCAGAATACCCTTTTCATGTATAATTGGTAATTAAGCATATGTAACCTAAACTTTTGTCACATAACTGATTATGTAACATGTTTAGGCATATAACACTTGTCATAGGAGTAGTTAGACGGTCCGAACGCGTTTCACGCGAACGACGCGTTAAAGTAGCATAAGCTACCTAAACGGGTCGTAATGGGTCGACAGCACTTATGTTAGGTTTCATTTAGTATGTAGGCTTTGTTAAACCATATGACACGAGTCTCTATACTCGTTTGGTTTACGAACTCTCATTCTATCAGATCTTCCGATTTAGGTCCGGTTTATTAACATAGTTACCTATAGTAGGTGCCGTTTGATATCCGCGATCTCTAGCATTGTTTGGTTGTTACTCAAGGACTACTAAGCAATCTCAAGTGAGTACATAGACCCCTCTTTTACTGTTTTCCAAACTGTTTTGGGGTGAAACACATGTGCCTACTTGTTACTTTCATGCTTTCCTGTTTTCACATCATATACCTGCTATGTTCGTTAGTACATTATAGTACATGATTTTATTACATCTTATGCTAGGTGTGCCCATTGTGTGCATTACTTAGTACATCGTTTTACATTACATTACATGCTACGTATGTCTATTGTTGCATACTTAGTACAGGTTATATGCTACGTATGTCTATTGTTGTATACGTAGTACAGGTTATATGCTACGTATGTCTATTGTTGTATACGTAGTACAGGTCACATGCTACGTATGTCTATTGTTGCATACTTAGTACAGGTCACATGCTACGTATGTCTATTGTCGCATACTTAGTACATTTGTTATTCATCACAGACTTACATCTTGGATACATATTACATGATTTACATGAACATTTTTACATCTTGATGGTTTGGTTTGATTAAGTGATTAAGTAACGATGCGTGTGTAATATGATACAAGCATGGTGGATACGCCGCTGGTACTTCCTATATATAAGTGTTTGTATGGTATTACATATCGTAGCGTTATTTGAATCATTTCAGTTTGATACATATAACATTTTACACCAATAACATACTTTTCACAATACATTGTTTTACAAGCAACTTATCTTATACAAACTCATTTTACAATGGTTATTCATTTAACCATACATTATTCTCTTATTTATACATATCATCTGATCTTATCATTTTTCAAATGATTTACAAAACAAAGCAAATTACAAGGTTCATGGCTAAACATTTTCTCAAACATAAGTCATGAAACCTATTTTCACAAAACCTATGTATCTCACAGGCATTTTTATGCTGACGTACCTATTTTCACATGTGTTTTTCAGGAGCTGTTGCATAAGATGATCAAGATACACATAGGCAGACTTGGGCTTTAGTGACAATAAAAGATGCAAGACTAGTTAATTATGTTGTATTTCTTTGTTTGTTAAGACATTGTAACACTTTTAATCAATAAAACGAAACTTCAATTGCCATGGATTTGAAACAATTAATTCTGTTACAACACTCCCCGACATTTCCGCCACGTTTTGTATGTTCTACGTGGTCGGGGTGTGACATTTTGTAAAACCAAGTAGAGAGCGGAACAAGTCATTAAGATGCGAGTTTCACCCCTAACTTAACAACTTCGTTCCTAATGATAGAGATTGGAGATTTTCCGTCGAGGTAAGGATGTCACTCCTGACTCAACGAAAATTCTCGTGTTTAATAGTAAAAATTTGTGCAGCGTGAGCAACCTGGGCAAGAGTTTGTGGCTTTCACACCTATTCTCGACCAGATTATTTGAAATGTAAGTGTTTTCGAAAATCGTGTGCGTTGAGTCGGCTTTAGGAAAAGTCGAGTGCCAGACAATCCTAGGAAAGATTGTCGAGCGTTTGTAGAATGAGCTGGCATACCTGTACGAAGTGTACAACTCAGGCAATGTGACCTACTTCATACGAGATGTTTCACTCGAGCGAAGTAACTTACTTTGTGTGAGTTGCTCTAGTTCATACTGGTATCCCTAGTTTCGAGTAAGCGATAGAGGTCACATAGAATAGTCGCATTGGGTACTTAGACGATAGTCTAGGTCAATCCTAAGACATCGACCCGGACTAGGTCGTGTCTTGCCTAATTCCCTATAGTTATGGCTCTGATACCAATCTGTCACACCCCAACCGATGGCAGAATCATCAGGGCGTGACACTGAGCGAAACAGATTGTCCAGCAGAATCCATAACAACTAAAATTACCAGATATTAAACGTTACATCCCATACCATAACATATCAAATAAAAACAGTTATTACAGACATAGATACTCAAAGACAATTCAATTGTTTCGACAACTTAGATTTCATAATTGTTTGTTTCTAGACTCTCCCTACTTTATTCCATAGCAGCAAACATAGCGTAGCATCCTAAACACCTGTCACATACGTTAAAATAAAAGTCAATACACATAGTGTAAAGGTGAGCATACAAGTTTAATTGCATATAATAGCGAAAGCGGTTTACGCATAACCAGCATGTATTACGTAAAGAGCGAAGCATGTAAGTTATCGACAAAGATCCTATCAATACCAATGACTGCGAGTTGTAGAGTGCGCAACACATGTTCACCACTGCGAACACATGAAGTAATATCCTTAACAACCCCTGAATAAACAGGTGCTGAGTCCAAACTATAGTACTATCGTTGCTAAGGCAGGTATACAACAATCAATGTGTTAACATAACAAACAGGCATTCATCGAGTCACGTATAACATGCAAGAGCGGTTAGCGTATAAAAGTGTTTGCGTTGTGTGTTGATGTGATTTGATATAGAAAACGTACGTAACACCCAAAAGTGCGTTAAGCGAAAAAGGGTTCGAGTATACTCACAGAGAGTGTTTAGTAAATAAACACCGTCTTGGATTGAAGGGAACGCTGGAGAGTTAGCCTGATTACAGAACGATAGTATAAGTGTTGAACAGTGTGTTAAACAGTGCGTCGGAGTGTTGATGGATCGAATGGTGGTTCGATTGGATGACCGTCTGGTCGGATGGTCATCCGGTCGGATTACCATTCGGTCGGAGGGTTGTTCGTTTGGGAAGGATGTGTTTGTATATGTTGAACTTTTGAAATTTTTGTTGTAGCATGGATTAAGTCATTCGATCAGATGGTAATTCGTTTGAGTGAAAGGTTCAAGAGTTGAGTGTCCCGTCCGAACAATCGTTCGATCAGATGGTCCTCCGATCGGACGGCCATTCGTTGGGAACTATCACTCCTTGAAGTTTTGCAGAATTTGTTAAGTGTTGTAGTACCATGTCACCTGATCGAATGGTCATTCGATCGGAGGGTCGTCCGATCGGAAGGCCTTTCGATCGAGCAACACTTTGTTTGAAAAATCTGTTAAGTTGAAAAGTTTTTGCGGTTTGACCGAGACGGTATGATGACGTGTTAAACAACGGAAACCTCATCAAGCCCAACTCATCTGATTGGACGGGAATCACCCCTTTCGACCAGACTTAACTGTTCTTGTCGGTGCTTCATATTCAACCCTTGAAACGGTCGTCTCTTCGTTAGAAATACATTCTTAGACCGGTTCTCCACTAGAGAATGAGTGGAGAACCTGAACGAGTCCAGATTCCAACAGTTTTGAGAGAAAAGTTAAGAATGTTGAAGAAAAGTTTGAAACACTTAAAAGATGTTTAGATTTAGGTGAAATCAGTGTTTAAACTTGTAGAAATCCTTTAAATTTGAGTTGTTCTTGGTGGAATTAGGTCGCACCTTTGTGTTCATGAGAACCCATGGTGACGTCATCCTAGAACAGCCCGAATCAAGTGGATTTCATGGTGAAATAGTGAGATTTGATGGTGGAAAGGATGGAGAAATGTGCGTAGATCAAGAAAATACAAGATTTGAGATGAAAACTTACAAGAATCGCGAGGAATAGAGGGAGAAGAGCTTGAGAGTGCACTGGATCGGAGGGGGCTGTCACATCATGAACAGTGATGTGACAGGTGAGTATTTATAGGCAAGGGAGAGATGTGAGGCAGTGTGCCATGGGTCGGAGGGCCCTTCGATCGGAGGGTCATCCGATCGGATGGTCATCCGGTCGGATGACCATTCGATCGAATGGTCCTTCGATTAGATGGCGTGTGGCGAGTTAGTTTCTGTAACACCCTTACTATTAAATAACGATTTTCGTATAAATTCCGAAAAAATAAACATGTAACTATATGCACATATTTTTGAATAATACGGGTAAATTAAAACTTTTACAATTTGATAATAATACAATTTAATATGTACGGATTCGTCGTTTAAAATGACGACGAAACAACGTGTGGAAGCTTTAATCTCATGTGTTCGGTTCTTCATCGCGCTACGCTACGCTAGTTTCAAGAGTCAAAACAACAAAATTCAAACAATTTTCAGAATTTAGGGGCGTCGCGCTATGCTACGGGGTGTCGCGCGACGCCACGCCCCATTTTTGACAGAATGTTGTGTAACGCCCCAAAATCTGAATGTTAATATTTGCCGTATGTTCTTATGTGACACGTCATGAAATAAATAACTAGGCTATTTAACCTAGTTAAGAGTATGGTCAAAAGTATTAAATGATGAGGGTAGTGTCAGTTATGTTTTAAAGATAAACCCGAGGGGCTAAAGTGGAAGAAATGAAAGTTAAGTTATAAAATAACTAGACACACACAAACACACACATACGTGTGTGTTCGAGAAAGATCAGGAGGCTCCCATGGAGCCTCAAACCCTAAATCTTCTTTATGCTCAAATCGGAAGGCAAGATGAAGCTTAAATCCATAACCGAGCATGGATTAATGATCACCGACACGAGGGGATCATAAGGTATGTCTTAAATCTAAGATTGGTGATCATGGGTGAAGTGGGTTATGTTCTAATCCGTGAGTTAATATGAAATTGATCACCTACAAGGGTTAGAATCCTCGTATAGAACATGGGTTATGTATGGTTAGCGTTAATTTGATGATTAGAGGTAAAACCCGTTAGTTAGGGTGAAGATGATAACTAGAATCACCTCCCATGTTCGAGTCTTGTTGAAAGATTTATGTATTATGTGGGTATGATGAATACTTGTTAGAAGAATTAGGAGAAATGTGATGATGATATGTTTGATGTTATTTGGGAATGATACATGATGATTAGTAGTAGGTTTTGATGGGTTATGTATGAGTTTAGAAGATTTGTGCATGAAATAGTTGTACGTTATGCTTAAAAGGTAGTACTCACATCAAATGTATGATGAAATGTATATAGTGTCGTCCGTATAGTCGATTATGATGTTACGAGTATATGATGATAAGTCGATGGTTAAATATGGTATATATTTGACTTTCAAAAGTCAACTAAGCATAAGAAACATGAATTGACACGTTGTCGTAAAGGCAGGATTATAGGAAGTCGTATGGTACATGTTATGTCAATATGAGTTATTTGTAATTATATGATGAATTACATGAGTTTAAACGGATATGAATATAATCATATGAGTTATGTATGTTAGAAATGACTAATGACAGTTAAGGGTGAAATATGCTATTGATATGATTGTTAACATGTACGAATGCATATGCTAATAGGAGCGTGATCTTGATGAAAAGAGAGTATAGGAATCCTGTCAAGACAGACTCAAGCATGAAAGGATAACGGGTCAAGAAAAGGCGAGGAATCGGATACGAGCACGGACGCATAAGGTAAGTGATTTCCGTAATCACTTCTTAGTTCGATTAAGTAATAAGGTGTTTTAATTAATTAAACATGATGTTTGAGGTCAAAAATGTGTTAAAGTCCTTCGTCGTAAATGATGGGATTAAAGTTGACCAAAATGCCCTTGATGGGTATTTTGGGGCAAACGATCTTAAAAGTAGCTTAGAAATAAGTTATTCGATTAGTGTAATGTTTTGGACAAATATGGAAGTGGGGATTATGGTTTGGTTAGTCGTAGACCAATTAATGCGCGAATACCCTTAACGGGTCAAAATAAGCATATGAACGATAAGGTGTTAAGAGGATGCAAGACATCCAAGAATTTAGTAATTTATGATAGACGTCACGGATAATATTATGTTTATAAGAGGTTATGGTAAAACGAACAAGTTATGTTGATGTATGCATGAACGGGTCAAAATTTGGTAAGAGGGTAATAAGCCGAAGAGTTAAAAGTCTGAAATTTTATTAAGTCGGATGTTGGATTTTAGTTCCATTAGATGGAGAATTAAATTACGGACGTGTAGGAAAAAGAATCGGGTAAAACGGATAAAAAACGAGAGAGTTATGCTCGTTTCCGTAAAACGGGATCGTGCTGGGAATGTGCAGCATTGTGCTGCACAAGTTCTGTGAAAACAGGGGCCTGGCATGACGCCAAGGCCCTTGGCGTCACGCGAGCCCCCTCCTGGTTGGCGAAAGTTGCTCGTTTGCTCAGTTTTGTCTTGGGAACTCGTTTAAACGCGTTTTAAGTTACGTTTGACTAATTTAACTTACGTTTTATGAGCATATCTGTATGCATCTATGTAGATAGGCAAGTATGTATGTTTGAATGTATCTAAACACGTATGTAGAAGTGTATGTAAGCATGTATGTGCAAACGTATGTAAGATTATAAGTGTGTGAGCAAGTACACGCGGATATATGAAGACGTATATTAGTAGGTAAGTATGAGTTGGGTATGTTGCAATAGGTGATTATAAATATATATGTAAGTAAGTATGTAGGCATATACGTATGTATGTTTTATAAATCTAAGTGTATGTATGTAGGTGTGTATGTAGGTAGTATGTATATGTACGCAAGTGAGTATGTACGAATGTATGCACGTCTGTAGGTTTGTGTAAAGGCAAATAATACGTATGTATGTATGTATGTATGTATGTATGTATGTATGTATGTATGTATGTATGTATGTAAGTATGTATGTATGTATGTATGTATGTATGTATGTAAGTATGTATGTATGTATGAGGGGATGTATTTAGGTATGCACGTACGTGGGTACGTACGTATGTATGTAAGTTGTTACGTGTGATCGTAGGCATATGTATAAGTTTGTATGAAAGTATGTAAGAATGCATTCAATGAAATTGAGTACTAACGATAATAATAGCGTGCCTGGTGATGAAGTGTAACGCAGGAATACCAAAGAAGTCTCACGACGGATCGTATGATCAGAGGGAAGGCCGGGATGTAAAAAGTTAATGGAATGAAAAGTAAACGTGAATAAATCTTATATGTTTATGATACGTACTAATGTTATGAATTTAATGTAGTGAGCGCAGGTAGTACAAGTCATGAGGATTACTAAGGCATAGAGATGTGAAGATCGAGTCACAAGAGAGATTGTACGGGATCGTTGATGTACTAAAAGTAGTAAACATAAGATATGTTTTTAATTAGTAAATAAGAGGATGACGGATTTATGAGAACGAGCTATGTTAAAGTTAAATTTTTAATAAGTTGAGGTATTTATAATGAAAGAATTTTTATGGTTCGTGTTTCCGCTGCGACTTTTGTCATGTACGATCTAGGGTCTTACAAGTTGGTATCAGAGCTCTGGTTTGAGGGAATCAAGTACGAGAAGGTAAGTACTTGAACTCAAACTTGTGTGCTCTTGAGACAAGAAATCCGTACAATCTAAGACTCGATCAAGATCCAAAGGTAAAGGCTAATGTAAGTATGTACTTATGTATACGTATAAAGAAACTGACGGTTTTGTATGTGCAAGGTAAGCATAAGTGTTGGAAGAGGATGATCCGTGAATGCAGTTTAGGATAAATACTAAGGCAGGCAAAGAGGTAATAAGACAAATAGGCAAATGAGCCCAGGTACGTAAACTTAATATGTGGGTGTAAGTAATGGTAAAATTCATTAAGGGAAGGAGAATTTTAAAATGAAAGACAATGATTATATATTAGTGAAGTATTGGAAGTGATACACGCGCCGAAACCTAAGTCTACGGACATAAGGTGACAATTACATGAAGGCACGAAACTACTATGTGGATTGTGTACCTGGCCAGTACACGAGAAACGTATGACGTTCGTGAGATCATGATAATTGTTACAGGTATGTCCGGTAGAGTTAGGTAGCAGGCGGGCGTGTGGGTGAAATGGGAAGTAAGGCTCTCGGGAAATTGAGAGTACTATGAAAGTATGAAAAACATGCCTGATAAGAATGAAGAATGTGGAATCCGTAGTTAAGTATGGATCAACAAGATATGAATGCAATGTTTGAATCCGTGAGACGGATTCAAGGATGAAAGGCATGAATGATATGTTTGAATCCGTGAGACGGATTCAAGGATGGAAGGTATGAATGCAATGTTTGAATCCGCGAAACGGATTCCAGGATGAAAGGCATGAATGTAATGTTTGAATCCGTAAGGCGGATTCAATGAATGAAAAAAAAAAGCATGAATGATGCGTCTGAATCCGTGAGACGGATTCAAAAATATAAAAAGATGAAATTAATCCGCCTAAGAAGATGTCGACAGTTTGACCATGATTGAGTCGAACGGGTCATAGAAATAAGTATAAAGTAAAAAAAGTGATAGTATAATAGACGAAGTTTTGTATAAGTTACGTGTTAGATGTGTTAGTAATTGACTCTTAGAAGCCAGAGTGATGACGGGCTGTGACCCGGACAATAACTTGAGTATGGGCAGGAATGGTAAGCTTAGTAAGAAATATTGAAACGATGTAATAAGGTCTTCGCAAGTAAGCATGAATGGAAGGTAGTACGAGCGAGTACTTCAGTTGGCGAAATGATTAATTGAATGAAAGGATTGCATGTAAGAAATAGAATGTGCGGTACGTTATAGCAGGTACGTAGGAAATTGTAGAAGAGTTATAGGTGGGTAATCACCTAGTGTAATGAATGTTTGAATGACATATGCTAACCGCCGATGTTGTTGATGATAATGTTAGAACTATTGATGTGATGAAACCAATTGTATTGGTGAAAGGACGTGCACGAGCAGAAGCTCATTACACGAAGGAATGAAACCTGGCCTGTACGGCTAGTACTCGAGGAGAAGATGATCGATCTGGGTTGCGGATCGTGGGTTGGGAAATGAAAAAGAGGTTAGTAAAATGTTTAACTCATGATTGGAGAGATATGAACTAATTATACACGTGAATTAAGTAATGCATGAAGTGAAAGCAATAGTAATATGAAATGAACGAAATGATTTAAAGATAATATAAAGGTATGCAAGGTATACGTAACTGTAGAAAATGTAGAATAAGGTTAACGTTAAAGTTAAGCATATATGAGTATGTATAGATTTTAAATTCAAAGTAAGGTCGTTTAGTCGACGAAAACGATATGAATGTGCAAATAAACAGAAAGAATGTTAATAATGAAATGTTGGAATTATTTAAGTAAACAAAAGGATATATTGCACATGATGAAGGAATATTTGAACGAGGAATAAACCACTAGCTATGAAGGTTGTAGAAATTAGCGCTACTAGTGAAAGCGATACTAATAAGAACTCCGGAATGGGTTCTTGGAGCTAGAAGATTCTAATTAGGATGGGCTAGTGGTCGTATGGATGGACTGGAAGAAAAGATAATGTGTGTTCGATGAAAGTGAGAAAGGTTTCGGGGACGAAACCTCGTTTAAGGGTGGTAGACTTGTAACGCCCCAAAATCTGAATGTTAATATTTGTCGTATGTTCTTATGTGACACGCCATGAAATAAATAACTAGGCTATTTAACCTAGTTAAGAGTATGGTCAAAAGTATTAAATGATGAGGGTAGTGTCAGTTATGTTTTAAAGGTAAACCCGAGGGGCGGGTTAAGTTATAAAATAACTAGACACACACAAACACACACATACGTGTGTGTTCGAGAAAGATCAGGAGGCTCCCATGGAGCCTCAAACCCTAAATCTTCTTTATGCTCAAATCGGAAGGCAAGATGAAGCTTAAATCCATAACCGAGCATGGATTAATGATCACCGACACGAGGGGATCATAAGGTATGTCTTAAATCTAAGATTGGTGATCATGGGTGAAGTGGGTTATGTTCTAATCCGTGAGTTAATATGAAATTGATCATGTACAAGGGTTAGAATCCTCGTATAGAACATGGGTTATGTATGGTTAGCGTTAATTTGATGATTAGAGGTAAAAACCCGTTAGTTAGGGTGAAGATGATGACTAGAATCGCCTCCCATGTTCGAGTCTTGTTGAAAGATTTATGTATTATGTGGGTATGATGAATACTTGTTAGAAGAATTAGGAGAAATGTGATGATGATATGTTTGATGTTATTTGGGAATGATACATGATGATTAGTAGTAGGTTTTGATGGGTTATGTATGAGTTTAGAAGATTTGTACATGAAATAGTTGTACGTTATGCTTAAAAGGTAGTACTCACATCAAGTGTATGATGAAATGTATATAGTGTCGTCCGTATAGTCGATTATGATGTTACGAGTATATGATGATAAGTCGATGGTTAAATATGGTATATATTTGACTTTCAAAAGTCAACTAAGCATAAGAAACATGAATTAACACGTTGTCGTAAAGGCAGGATTATAGGAAGTCGTATGGTACATGTTATGTCAATATGAGTTATTTGTAATTATATGATGAATTACATGAGTTTAAACGGATATAAATATAATCATATGAGTTATGTATGTTAGAAATGACTAATGACAGTTAAGGGTGAAATATGCTATTGATATGATTGTTAACATGTACGAATGCATATGCTAATAGGAACGTGATCTTGATGAAAAGAGAGTATAGGAATCCTGTCAAGACGGACTCAAGCATGAAAGGATAACGGGTCAAGAAAAGGCGAGGAATCGGATACGAGCACGGACGCATAAGGTAAGTGATTTCCGTAATCACTTCTTAGTTCGATTTCCGTAATCACTTCTTAGTTCGTAAATGATGGGATTAAAGTTGACCAAAATGCCCTTGATGGGTATTTTGGGGCAAACGATCTTAAAAGTAGCTTAGAAATAAGTTATTCGATTAGTGTAATGTTTTGGACAAGTATGGAAGTGGGGATTATGGTTTGGTTAGTCGTAGACCAATTAATGCGCGAATACCCTTAACGGGTCAAAATAAGCATATGAACGATAAGGTGTTAAGAGGATGCAAGACATCCAAGAATTTAGTAATTTATGATAGACGTCACGGATAATATTATGTTTATAAGAGGTTATGGTAAAACGAACAAGTTATGTTGATGTATGCATGAACGGGTCAAAATTTGGTAAGAGGGTAATAAGCCGAAGAGTTAAAAGTCTGAAATTTTATTAAGTCGGATGTTGGATTTTAGTTCCATTAGATGGAGAATTAAATTACGGACGTGTAGGAAAAAGAATCGGGTAAAACGGATAAAAAACGAGAGAGTTATGCTCGTTTCCGTAAAACGGGATCGTGCTGGGAATGTGCAGCATTGTGCTGCACAAGTTCTGTGAAAACAGGGGCCTGGCGTGAC
Organism: Helianthus tuberosus; assembly: GCA_030545235.1. Lineage (NCBI taxonomy): Eukaryota > Viridiplantae > Streptophyta > Magnoliopsida > Asterales > Asteraceae > Helianthus > Helianthus tuberosus. The sequence continues at coordinate 156,215,496 of CM060418.1, read as the reverse complement.
GCCAAGGCCCTTGGCGTCACGCGAGCCCCCTCCTGGTTGGCGAAAGTTGCTCGTTTGCTCAGTTTTGTCTTGGGAACTCGTTTAAACGCGTTTTAAGTTACGTTTGACTAATTTAACTTACGTTTTATGAGCATATCTGTATGCATCTATGTAGATAGGCAAGTATGTATGTTTGAATGTATCTAAACACGTATGTAGAAGTGTATGTAAGCATGTATGTGCAAATGTATGTAAGATTATAAGTGTGTGAGCAAGTACACACGGATATATGAAGACGTATATGAGTAGGTAAGTATGAGTTGGGTATGTTGCAATAGGTGATTATAAATATATATGTAAGTAAGTATGTAGGCATATACGTATGTATGTTTTATAAATCTAAGTGTATGTATGTAGGTGTGTATGTAGGTAGTATGTATATGTACGCAAGTGAGTATGTACGAATGTATGCACGTCTGTAGGTTTGTGTGAAGGCAAATAATATGTATGTATGTATGTATGTATGTATGTATGAGGGGATGTATTTAGGTATGCACGTATGTGGGTACGTACGTATGTATGTAAGTTGTTACGTGTGATCGTAGGCATATGTATAAGTTTGTATGAAAGTATGTAAGAATGCATTCAATGAAATTGAGTACTAACGATAATAATAGCGTGCCTGGTGATGAAGTGTAACGCAGGAATACCAAAGAAGTCTCACGACGGATCGTATGATCAGAGGGAAGGCCGGGATGTAAAAAGTTAATGGAATGAAAAGTAAACGTGAATAAATCTTATATGTTTATGATACGTACTAATGTTATGAATTTAATGTGGTGAGCGCAGGTAGTACAAGTCATGAGGATTACTAAGGCATAAAGATGTGAAGATCGAGTCACAAGAGAGATTGTACGGGATCGTTGATGTACTAAAAGTAGTAAACATAAGATATGTTTTTAATTAGTAAATAAGAAGATGACGGATTTATGAGAACGAGCTATGTTAAAGTTAAATTTTAAATAAGTTGAGGTATTTATAATGAAAGAATTTTTATGGTTCGTGTTTCCGCTGCGACTTTTGTCATGTACGATCTAGGGTCTTACATGTTGCTTGTTTGCTGCTGCAATTGCCCAGCTATAGTTTTAATCGAAAAACGAACTTCAAAGTGTCATTACTTTTTATCTACTTATCCGTTTTACGCGATTCTTTTTCCTACGCATTCGTAATTTAATTCTCCATCTCATGGAGTAAAGACCCAACATCTGAATTCTCAAAATTTTTTATTTCAAGCTCTCGGCTTGAAATTCAATTATGACACTTTTTGACCCGTTTGTGATTTTATCAAACAAACTTTTTTATTACCTTTAAAATTCCATGGACATCATGTTATATCAGTTTACTAATTTTCAAGGTTCAAATTACGGGTTTCTTATGCAACCTTAACCCGTCTTGCATACATGCTCGTTTTGACCCGTTTAGAGCGACTTATATGCATTTAAGCATCAAACTTGCTCTTCTCTTTCTACACTTCGTATTCTCATTTTTAAATAGCCTCTTATATTCCACCACTACTATTTTTGTGGTTGATTTACGTAAGGACCCCGTAATCCCAATTTTACCCTTCATTTAGTCATTTTAAACGAATGACCCGTTCTTAGGCATATAACCTACGGAGTTTATGTCTACAACTCTTACATGTATCTAAGGGTTTCATAATTATAATACAAGCTTCTAAACGGCCTCTTAAGGGTCGTTTGCCCAATTTACCCATCAAGGGCTTTTTGGTCAATCCTAGTCTCTTATTTTACAACGAAGACTCTTACCAATTATTTGACCAAATTAGCACTTTCAACTACAACATAATCATGCGTACCTGGCTCGGATCAACATATTGACTCGTTTTAATACCTTGTCTTCACTTATTTGCTAATTCATAGCTTCACTAATTCACGAGCCGTTCATCCTGCGAGCATGAGACTCGACATACACTTATTAGTCATTAATTGTCAAATGGTATCAACATTACCATTTGATCCGTTTTACCCTTTTTATTAGTTTAGGCTTACTTAAAAAGTAGCCATTCGAAAACTCATTTTATCTTAGTCTTTTCGTGACTAATTTACCGTTCCACCCCGTTTTACCATTAACTATGGTTTTTAACATTTGTTTTTGGTTCCGACCCGTATCATTTCGCGTCGGAAACCATATTTCGAATGTTATCTCAATTGTATTTATAACTTATAGAATAGATACGTATTCTACTAGTAGGTGTAAGTTTCACTTACCTTGCATCCGGTTATACTCTTTTTCCGCGTTCTCGATCCGTTTGACCCGCTTCTTTCCCAAGCCTCCATCTAGCTTGTCAAGAGTCAAACTATCATTATCATTCACAAGGTGGTTAGATTAGTCATTCAAGATCATGACCTTCAGACCTTATGAATCTTTTACCACTATTCTTAATGAACCTTATCATAGGTCGGTTTGACTTTTAAAAGTCAAACCACCAATTTACAAATATGGATGCACTAACAAGTTCACATGAATCGATTTACGCACATTTTCAACCACTTAGTGAGCATCATCTTTTGAGATGCCATATCAACTAACATGTTATCTAATTCATACCTCAAGTAACCATAAATCAACATGTAATTTTAGTCATTGTATGCACATATACACTTTGACCATCATAACCATGGGTTTAACTCTTGTGTCAAAACCCACTTCTAATCACTTATGAACTCTTAACAAAATCTCTAATTTGTTCAAGTAGTTCATTCATACGAGTTAATATGATGTTTATAGACACCAATACAACATCAATTTCATCAAATCAACAAAACCCACTTAGCTCATACTTGGTTAGTTGATTAATCACTAGTTTATGGCACAATTCTACAAGTTTGCATCTAGGATTTGTTCCTAGACTTGTACTCACACCAATATCACTATAACATTCAACATTAATACAAGAATTTCGTTCATGCATGTTCATCACAAATTCGAAATATCAGTAAACATCAAAATTCAACATACCTTGTGATCCCCTAAGCTTGGTGATCATGATTTTATTAAAAGCCCAAATTTTAGCTTGATTTCCCCTTTGATTTGAGCAATTCTTTGTAGTTTAAGGTTCAAGAGAGGAACCTTTTTTTGGCTTGTGAAAATGTCGACCAGACACACCTTCTTGTGTGTGTTTTGGGTCTAAAATTTAGTTTTATTAAAAGGACTTTCACCTTTACTCATTTTAGTCCCTCTAGTTTCAATTTTGTAAAAATACCACTAGTTCATGCATTCTTTATTGTTTTAAAATAATTTAATTAACTAGGTTAATCATTCCTAGTTACTCAGTGGGTTCAGGGAGTTATAACCCGTTCTACTTTAAGTCCCGTTAACTCGGGCTTCTTATAACTTTGTTTTCTCATAGCATTTATTCTCTTTTTTTATTAATTATTAGGCTTATTTGTTTAAATCCTAATAATTTACGGGTTAATCTTTACCGCTAACGGTATTTTACCCGCTCTTTAGTATTAACGGGGTTTAATTACCAAACCCGTTTTCGGGGTGTTACAGTTTCCGACTTCTGTTTCGTGCGTTGCGTTCGAGCGAGGTGCGAGTAAGCGATGCGATAGTATTAAACACTAGTTACACAAATAACCTAACTAACACTTAAAGCCATACAAATAAGTAAAATTCGTGTCTTGAGTTTGCGTTGCGATAGAATTGCGATTGCGTTTCGAATAACATCCCAAAACATAAATAAAGCACACACAAGTAACACATAATGGCACACACACACAAAGAACAATACCAATAATAGCGATTCGAGTTGCGATGCGATAGCGATGTAATAGCGTTAAGTAGATTTAGCGTTTAATTAACTTTTTCGCATTGTTACTTCCTATCTTTCACAAATCGTCGTTAAACAAAAATAGCGCCAAGTAAAGTATTGATTATCGGGGTTAAGAGTACAAGTAATAATCAAGTCAGAAATGACAGATCTGATTAGCAATCTTTTCTTCCTTTGACTTTGACTTTGACTTGTACTTTGATTTTGACTTCGGAAAGTCGGGTTGTTATAGAAATGATTTGCTACACGGTAGTATGGAGAATATGGAAGGCCCGTAAAGATAAAATTTTTGAAGGAATCCCTTTCCGGGTGTTGAACATTGTGGATGCGGCAAAAGAAGAAGCTTTCTTATGGTTGAAATACAGGTCCCCGTTCGAGAAGCTTGTGTGGGAAAGGTGGAGAGATTTTAATGGGAGAGACATCATAATGTAATTTTTCCGTTTTTGGGACTCCAAGCTTCTTGCTAGCCCCGTCTTCGTTTTTATTTTTATAAAGATGCCGCCGTTCAAAAAAAATGTTGCATTCATTGAGTTCGTGACTTATTAAATGAATACCATAATTAAATGAACATATTAAATGAATTGGTGTATAGGCATTATGCCTAGTGGAGATGGATATGATCGGGTGGTTCCGCTGGTGGCACGATGATACTCCAGTGGTCCGTCAGTGATCCAAATTTGCCGTTCAAAAAAAAAGTATATGTTTTTTTTTCAAATCAAAATAAATATGGAAAGAAAGATGTTATCTCTACTTTGTTTATGATTCAAGACTACACCTTCACTAGGCAAAACCGGGCCATATATCTACATCTAACATGTCTATTCCAGATAATTATTATGTTAAAAAAAAAGGGTTATGAATAGATAGGGTCAGAATATACTAGAAAGTTTGTTTGAGTAGAAAGTATAGGAAATAATCTTGACTATAGTAATCAAGGGCTTAGATTAAATGGATAAAATTGAAAAAAAACTAGGAGGCGTGTGAGATTTATAAGGGTATTCTAGTTCACCTAAGTCAATAGTTTCTCGATTCTTCAATTCCCTCTCGTTTTTAAAACGTTAATAATTTTTTCATACGACATTTTTTTTTTATAAAAAGTGCATCATAAAAACGAACGTTTCTATCTTTAAAACGAACACATTATTGCTATACTTTTGAAAAAAAAAAGTTTTCGATAACCCAGATGCGTAAAACGCAATTGACAAAAAAAACAAAAAAAATGATTTTGTTTTAAACGCAATTGACTAAACACAAAAAAAGTGTTGTTTCTAAAACGCAATGGATCAAAAACATAAAACAAAGTGTTTTTTTCTAAAACGCAATGAACTAAAAACATAAAAGAAAATGTTCTTTTTAAAACACAATGGACAAAAAACACAAAAGAACGTTTTTTTTCTAAAACGCAATGAATCAAAAACATAAAACAAAGTTTTCTTTCTAAAACACAATGGACTAAAAACACAAAAGAAAGTTTTCTTTCTAAAACGCAATGGACAGAAAACACAATTTTTTTTCTAAAACGCAATGGATAAAAAACACAAAACAAAATGTTCTTTCTAAAACGCAATGGATTAAAAATCCCAAAAAAAAATGTTTATTCTAAAACGCAATTAACTAAAAACACAAAAAAAAATGTTTATTCTAAAATGCAATTGACTAAAAATACAAAAAAAAAATGTTTTTTTTTCGAAACGTAATAACAAAAAAAACACACAAAAAATGTGTATCTCATTGATTTTATTAAAGTTTTTTAAAACACCAAATAAACCCAAAACTAGAAAACACCGTTACATCCAAAATTCAACAAATAAACTTTCATAAAACACAATGAAGTCGATCAGGTATACATCTATCATTTACATTGTTAAAAAAAGATAAAAAAGAAAATAATTAAGAAAGAAATGCATTAAACAAAACAATAAGCTTAAGCATCTTACAAAATGATACAAAATTTGATATAAAATATATAATATGATATATTCCATAAAACGCAACGAGACAACAACAAATGATATAATCGTCAAAACTGAAGATTCCTTGTGATATTTGTTCTTTGCCACACGTCCTCCTATCATTCCTTCCTATCCTTCCTAACCGAACCAAACTTCCCATTTGATCCCCTCCCTCTATAGACGTTTATAAAATTTAAGCTTACGCTTGTACACACTTTTATCAAATTTTATTGCCTTTCCTTTTCTAAAAATAAAAGCCATTCCATTTGTGACACTTTTATTAAATTTTATTGCCTTTCATTTTCTAAAATTAAAAGCCATTCCATTTGCGACTTACAAATCTTCTGTTTAAATATCTAAGTGAAAGTAGATTTATATATATATGATTCGAATCAAGTGAAAACTCCTATGGGTTGTAAGAATTTAGAGAACTCGGCCCTACCGTGCGAGTTTTGCCCTCATTTTTTCACACCCCTATATTAAAATGTTACAAACGCGGCCGTAAATAAAATAAAAAAAAATTGAAGTGTGGTTTTGTAAAAAACTGATGATATCAACATTACATCAGCTTTTTACAACATTTACCGCTACTATAAATGAAAAAACTAGTTTTTTTTTTTGGAAAAGTTGAATTTGTAGGATTTTTGGTATTTTTTTTTTTTTGAAAAAACATTTCGTATGGTAGGGATAGTGTACAAAGTGTCTAAAGTGTGAGAAGTGTAAGAAGTGTTTTAAACCATTAGATCTTTGATCTAATGATTGAGATCAATATGGACCAAATTATAAATTGTGTTTTAATTATTTGATCTGATTTGAAAATTGTAGGGGTAATAGTGTCTTTGTATATATTTCAAATTAGGTAACCTCTCCTAAATTTTAGCGATTCACTCCTAAATTCTAGCGATTCAATTTTGAATTTATTCTAAAATCCGGACATTCTAAAAAATCCAGAAATATGTAACTTGATGTGTGTAAAATGCAACATATAAATTACATCAAATAAGGCATAAAACTAACCCTTTTTAAGTACTAATATTGGAAAAAGAGTGTTTTTGTCTTCCTTTTGTATTTTCAGGATTAAATGGGCTCAAAAACACAAAAGAAGCAAAAAGACAGCTAATTCCAACATAAATACAAGGAAAGGAACATAAGTGGACTGCCCGACCCCTCAACGGCACCTTCCAAAGCAAAATAGAGAACGCAGAAGTCTGAACACGCCCCGTGCTCAGCCAGCACGGGGGCGTGTCGAAAGTACAGCAGGCGCATTAATTGTAATTGCGAATTACAATTAATGAGGAGAGAGAGTGTCAGACAGGCACGGGGCCGTGCCCAGCGGACACGGGGGCGTGTCGAAAGTACAGCAGGCGCATTAATTGTAATTGCGAATTACAATTAATGAGGAGAGAGAGTGTCAGACAGGCACGGGGCCGTGCCCAGCGGACACGGGGCCGTGCCCAGCTCTCTGTTCAGCCTATAAATAGGAGTGCTTGGATTCATTTCAACTCATCCCTTGGCACACCACCTCTCTCACACTTCATCCACCACCCACCACCATCACAACACCATCATCCACCACCATCATCCATTGTCCATCGTAGAGTGTGTGAGTCATCTCGGGATCCAAGATTGATCGTAAGAGTTCTTGACAATCAAGGCCATGTTTGCCTAAGTCTCTTACATCACTTGGTGAAGACAAAGTGTCTAGTATAATACTTTTTATTTCTAATCTTTTGCACTTTTTATTTGGTTTTGTATTAATGACTTTAATAGCTAGTTACTTATGTTGAAGGTGATCTTTCCTTATCGTTTGTCCGTGGTGTCTTGGCATTATTTTACTGTCTATATAAAATAAAGGATTTTCACCATTCATATCTCCACGGTCTATATGGAGGTATGTTGGCTACCTGGTCGGGGGTTAAGGGAACGGTTTGGTAAAGGTCTTGCCATTGTTCAGCGTTTAGAGGTCCTGCAATGGACCTGGGTCAAATTTAGTAGGACCTCCTTCAATGCTTCACGGTATTGGATGGCGGGGGTCCAAACTCTTTGATCCCCTCATAAGTTAACTACTATTAATACTATAACCCGGCTATTTAGGACTGTATCCCTGCTGACTCAGACTACTTAGCCGAGGGTAACGTCACCGCCAAAAGCGGGGCCTACCACAATACTGCATTAATAACTTAATTCATTATCTTCCAATAATCCACCCTTTTAGGATTGTATCCTTGCTGACTCAAACTACTGGGGTGAGGGTAACGTCACCTTCAAAAGAGGGGCCTACTACAATAACTAAGATAATCTCTTAATTATGTGCAAAAGTGCGGAAATAATCAAAGGTTATACTAGATACGAGTCGGAACCAAGTGATTCATCTTGTCTATCTGTTTTTCTTTTATTTTTATTTTCAGCATTTTAGTTAGTTTTTATTTTTCTAGTTTAAAACATTTTTCTAAACTTTTTATTTTGATTAGACGTTGAGGATAAACCGGTACTAAAAGCTCTTGTGTCCTTGGACGACCTCGGTATCTTACCAACACTATACTATGCTCAACGATGGGTGCACTTGCCCATATGTGTGTTTAGTGTTAGTGAAATATCGTGTTTTATAAATTTAAAACTTGGCTAAAAATAAGTGTTAAAAAGGGCTTCAAATATATACCAAATATATACGACACTTTACCGCACATCAAGTTTTTGGCGCCGCTGCAGGGGACACAAGGATTTTAAGAAAGTTAGGAATCAACGGCCTAATCATCTTTTATTTTTCTTTTTATTTTTTTTTAGGATTTTCTTAGTTTTTCAGCTTCTGCAGCGCTCAGCACGGGCCGTGCCCGGTCAGACACGGGCCGTGCCCAGCATCATCACTGGCAGTTTTTATTTTCTGAGTTACAGAGAGCTGAACACGGGGCCGTGTCGGTGCAACACGGGGTCGTGTCCAACTCCCAGTAACAGGGATCCAGAAAACAATCACTGTGCCTCTGACCACGGGCCGTGTTCACTAAGCACGGGGCCGTGGTGAATATTCTGACCAACGTTCTTTTCTGTTTTTATTGCAGGACTTGGAACCTAGGCGCCACGTCTGAACCTCCTACGTAGTGCATGAGCTCCAGTTCTAGTAGAGACATAAAAGAACCTCTAGAAGAACCCGAACGCTTTCTCAGAAAAAGACTTAAAGCCAAAAATCAAGAGAAAGTTTCGGGGGACCCACTTCCAATGGCGGACCAACGTACCCTCATGGATTACCTACGGCCCACCGTAGGCAATCTCGGCGCCGCTATCAATGCACCGAATGTCGAAGCCAATAACTTCGAACTTCGGCCGCATTTGATACAAATGCTCCAAAACTCCGCAACCTTCCACGGGCTTGCGGACGAGGATCCCCATCTACATATTACTAACTTCTTAGAAATATGTGATACCTTTCGGATCAATGGAGCATCAAATGACGCCATCCGCCTTCGAATGTTTCCATTTTCACTAAAAGACCGAGCTAAGGCTTGGCTTAACACCCTCCCAGTTGGATCGGTAAACACTTGGGATGAACTTGCCCAAAAGTTTTTATATAAGTATTTCCCTCCTGCTAAAACGGCTAAATTAATGACTGAAATTAATACATACTCACAAGAGGATGGGGAATCCTTATATGAAACTTGGGAAAGGTTCAAGGAGCTTCTAAGAAAGTGTCCTCATCACGGTCTGGCGGTGTGGCAACAAGTATCCACTTTCTACAATGGGTTGTTGCCACACACAAGACAAACACTTGATTCAAGCTCCGGGGGACTTTTAGGTAATCGTCGCCCAAATGAAATATATAACCAAATTGAGGAAATTGCTCAAACCAATTTTCAATGGCACACTCCCCGAGGTAATAAATCTATTGCCCCGGGCGCCCATAAGGTTGATGAAAGCACCTCTTTACAAGCCCAAATCGAGGCCCTCTCTTCAAAAATCAAAAAATTAGAAATGACAAAAACGGCCTCGGTTATGGCTTGTGAAGGGTGTGGTGGGTCACATGAAAATTGGAGTTGTATGAAAGAATTAGATGAACAAACAGAAACGGTAAACTACATTGATAATAGACCTAGGCCGTCGGGTCCTCCAACGGGTACCTACAACCAAGGATGGCGTAACCACCCAAACCTTGGTTGGAGAGATCCCGGCAATGGTAGTAACCAACAAAACCAACGAACTAATTTTCAACAACCACAAAATTTCTCTCAACAACAAGGTGGAAGAGAAAGGCTTGAAGATACTGTATCTCACCTCATCTCTGACACTGAAAAGAAAAACTCGGATCGATTTCAACAATTGGAATCGAATTTTAGAAATCAACAAGCTAGCATTCAAAACGTTGAAAAACAATTAAATCAACTAGCTCAAAATTTCTCCGAGAGACCACAAGGCGCGTTACCTAGTAATACCGAAACCAACCCGAAGGCACAAGTACATCTCATCACATTAAGAAATCGAACCGTGGGTCCCGAGGATGCTCCATTGCCGCCAAATGAAAGAAGCCATTCTAGCCAGCCTGTGACTCCTTCTGCGCCAGAAAAAGCTTCTCTACCAACTCAAGAGCCCACCAAGACTCCTCCAATTCCGTACCCCGGTAGGTTAAATCGTCAAAAGACCGACGAGCAATTCGCTAAATTTGAAAATTTACTAAAACAATTGCATGTTAATATTCCTTTTATCGAGGTCCTAACCCAAATGCCTAAATACGCAAAATTTATGAGGGATTTCCTCACAAACAAAAGGAAAATTGAATCATTGCAATTAGTTAACTTAGGCGAAGAATGCTCCGCCTTAGTGCTCAACAAACTTCCACAAAAGAAGATCGATCCCGGGAGTTTCACAATTCCTTGCTCGATTGGGGAATCTCCCGTTCGTAATGCATTAGCCGATCTTGGGGCTAGCATTAACCTCATGCCCACATCAATGTTCAAATGACTCGGCCTAGGAACAACGAGCCCTATAAAGATGAGCATACAACTCGCCGACAGATCCGTCAAATTTCCACAAGGTGTCGCTGAGAATTTGTTGGTAAAAGTTGACAAATTCGTTTTCCCAACCGACTTTGTCATCCTAGACATGGAAGAAGACACCGATGTCCCTCTCATCCTCGGGAGGCCATTTCTAGCCACCGCCCAAGCGGTGGTGGACATGAACGACGGAACGTTAACATTGAAGTTTGGGGATAAGGAGGTGAAGTTTGAATGTGGAAAAAGAATTGAGGACGAAGACCCGGTCAACTACATGCAGGTCATAGACTCAAGCTTGGATAATGCTCTCCGACGGTGTAACATGGGATGCAATACATCCCACTTGGGTGACATATGACCGGCTTTGGGTCTAGCCAAGGACCCTTATAAACGTGGCGCACCACGGAGGCATTCCGCGGAACTATCCTTAGTTTAATTTAGATTAATTTTTATGTTTTCTAGTTAGTTTTAATTTTCAGGAATAAAAACACACTCATGGTGATAAGGGATGAAAAGGGGAACGAGAAAAATGAACTCATGCACAAGAACAAGGCAACCCGACAATTCTCTCCATTTCAGAAGGTTCAACACGAGCCGTGCCCAACCAACACGGCCCCGTGCTGAACCACCTGCAGAAAAACGCCCAGTTCAGGTAACTGGACACGGGCCGTGTTCACCCAACACGCCCCCGTGTCCAGACTTCTGCTTCTCTTATTTTAATTTTGTTACTGGCACTTGAACACGGGGCCGTGCCCGAATAACACGGGGCCGTGTTCAGCGCCCAGTATCAGAAAATTTTTGCTTTTTACACCATTTTACACATCTAATCAACCTAAAAATTTATTTTTGGGACACATTGAGGACAATGTGTAATTTAAGTGTGGGGGGATGCTAAAACCTTGAATTTTGCAAGTCCTAAATACAAGCCTTACACAAAACTCTATTGGAACCGCTAATCACCCCAAATTTTTTTCAAAAATTTCATTTTTCTTACTTGTCTAGGTTTAACTCGGGAAATTCAAGTTCTCAAAAAGGTTATATTTTTACAAATCTACAACCGATGGCGTAGTGATAAAAAGAACCAACATAAGAAAATTATGAAAAGGCATGACAAACTTAGTTAAAATTTGATTATATATACTTGATCACATAAAAACCCATTCCCACAAAAGTGAGTTTTGAGCCTTTATTGAGCATACAATTACATATCATTAGACTAAATGCTCATTTTTCATTTCTTGTGTGAATAGCCGCTTGGTTCTTACAACTCTAGAACTTGCCATGACGATACATTCCCGGTCCTTATCAACTTAAACCCGAGTAAGTAAATGATGGAGGCATTAGGTCTAACCCTTTTTATTTCTACACCATTATTTTTCTTTTTCTTTTACCACCTACCCAAAAATCCCCCTAGTTAACCCCTTTGAGCCTAAACCTTTTCATTTCATCACCCAAACCAAAAACCCTTTTACCCACCAAAACCTTTTATTTTTAACCCTTTGTTTTAGTAACAAGTTCGGTTTTTCGTAAGATCAAAAAAAAAAAAAATGTGTTGATGATGAAGCAAAAGGAAAATAAACAAACAAGTTCATCAAAAATAACTTTGTTTGAATAAAAGCTTCATCAAAATAAAAAAGTTACAAAAATAGAAAGTCTTACGAAAACCGACACTTGTTACGCTTTTCGCCCTTTTTCTACTAACCACTAACCACTATCCCAACCACCTACCTTTAACCCAAGCCTAACCCTTAACCCACAAAGTCCTCTTGATATTTACAAAGGTATAAAAGTTAAAAAGGAGGAGGATTGATTGCTTGGCAAGCTTATGGTAGGAATAAGTTCCATGCCGCTCTCGAGTGATTCACTAAAAATACACCTTCGGCCGAGTGTGAGTGATTTCTCCCGTGAGGTATGTGAACTTGTATATAGATGAAATTTTAAAAAGGCATGTTATGCCCAAATAAGTAAATTCTCCTATGAAATGTTCTAAATAAACCATTACGAATAGGATTGTAAATAAATAAAAATAAAACCCAAAAAGATCTTGGATTTCCCGACACTCTACGACAAGCTCAAAACCTTCTCTTCTACCAATTCCATTTGGGAGTGTAAGCCACATATTAAAGAGTTTTGCTTGAGGACAAGCAAAAGTTCAAGTGTGGGGGTATTTGATGTGTGTAAAATGCAACATATAAATTACATCAAATAAGGCATAAAACTAACCCTTTTTAAGTACTAATATTGGAAAAAGAGTGTTTTTGTCTTCCTTTTGTATTTTCAGGATTAAATGAGCTCAAAAACACAAAAGAAGCAAAAAGACAGCTAATTCCAACATAAATACAAGGAAAGGAACATAAGTGGACTGCCCGACCCCTCAACGGCACCTTCCAAAGCAAAATAGAGAAGGCAGAAGTCTGAACACGCCCCGTGCTCAGCCAGCACGGGGGCGTGCCCAAGAAGCAGCAGAAAAGACAAACCTATAGAAGCTTCTATTGCCCACCACGGGCCGTGCCCAGCGGACACGGGGGCGTGTCGAAAGTACAGCAGGCGCATTAATTGTAATTGCGAATTACAATTAATGAGGAGAGAGAGTGTCAGACAGGCACGGGGCCATGCCCAGCGGACACGGGGGCGTGTCGAAAGTACAGCAGGCGCATTAATTGTAATTGCGAATTACAATTAATGAGGAGAGAGAGTGTCAGACAGGCACGGGGCCGTGCCCAGCGGACACGGGGCCGTGCCCAGCTCTCTGTTCAGCCTATAAATAGGAGTGCTTGGATTCATTTCAACTCATCCCTTGGCACACCACCTCTCTCACACTTCATCCACCACCCACCACCATCACAACACCATCATCCACCACCATCATCCATTGTCCATCGTAGAGTGTGTGAGTCGTCTCGTCGTCTCGGGATCCAAGATTGATCGTAAGAGTTCTTGACAATCAAGGCCATGTTTGCCTAAGTCTCTTACATCACTTGGTGAAGACAAAGTGTCTAGTATAATACTTTTTATTTCTAATCTTTTGCACTTTTTATTTGGTTTTGTATTAATGACTTTAATAACTAGTTACTTATGTTGAAGGTGATCTTTCCTTATCGTTTGTCCGTGGTGTCTTGGCATTATTTTACTGTCTATATAAAATAAAGGATTTTCACCATTCATATCTCCACGGTCTATATGGAGGTATGTTGGCTACCTGGTCGGGGGTTAAGGGAACGGTTTGGTAAAGGTCTTGCCATTGTTCAGCGTTTAGAGGTCCTGCAATGGACCTGGGTCAAATTTAGTAGGACCTCCTTCAATGCTTCACGGTATTGGATGGCGGGGGTCCAAACTCTTTGATCCCCTCATAAGTTAACTACTATTAATACTATAACCCGGCTATTTAGGACTGTATCCCTGCTGACTCAGACTACTTAGCCGAGGGTAACGTCACCGCCAAAAGCGGGGCCTACCACAATACTGCATTAATAACTTAATTCATTATCTTCCAATAATCCACCCTTTTAGGATTGTATCCTTGCTGACTCAAACTACTGGGGTGAGGGTAACGTCACCTTCAAAAGAGGGGCCTACTACAATAACTAAGATAATCTCTTAATTATGTGCAAAAGTGCGGAAATAATCAAAGGTTATACTAGATACGAGTCGGAACCAAGTGATTCATCTTGTCTATCTGTTTTTCTTTTATTTTTATTTTCAGCATTTTAGTTAGTTTTTATTTTTCTTAGTTTAAAACATTTTTCTAAACTTTTTATTTTGATTAGACGTTGAGGATAAACCGGTACTAAAAGCTCTTGTGTCCTTGGACGACCTCGGTATCTTACCAACACTATACTACGCTCAACGATGGGTGCACTTGCCCATATGTGTGTTTAGTGTTAGTGAAATATCGTGTTTTATAAATTTAAAACTTGGCTAAAAATAAGTGTTAAAAAGGGCTTCAAATATATACCTAATATATACGACACTTTACCGCACATCATAACTGCTACAAAAAAAATATATATAACACCATACATCCATCATATAACACTATATAACACCATATAACACCGTATAACACTATGTTACACCGTATAACATCATATAACACTATGTAACAATATATAACACTATACATCTATCATAGACATGCTATCAGAAAAATATAACACTATAACACTATATAACTCTAAATAACACTATATAACACCATATAATACCATGCAACACTATATAACACCAAAAACACTATATAACACCATATAACACTATGTAACACTATATAACACTATATAAAAATATATCACACTATACAATTCTGAACGAGATGGCACAAATTCGTAGATTAATTCTTAATTTATATTCCTATAATTAAGGGTGGCGGTTATGTAAGGTTATCAATTAATTAATTCAATAAGAAAATTACTTATTTACCCTTTTGAATTAATGTACATGATCTTCAATATATATATATATATATATATAATCTAAATTTCTTAAAAAGTATAAAAAGTTACAAAACACCAAAATGTCAACCATAAAACACACTCAAAACCCACAAATAACAAAATGAAGATTACTAAAACATCATATATGTGGGTTGTGTTTTGTGTTTCGGATGATAAGACTTTGATTATCAAATGACAAACATTATTTTGTTTTATGTTGATTAATATGTTGTGTTTTATATTCATGGTTCTACGATTGTGTGTTTGAATATATATATATATATATATATATATGATTAGGTTCAAGAGTGAACACCAGTGTAGTTTGCGAACTGAGCGAACTAATCCTGGCCATACATGTGTGTAGATCAATTGCCAGGATTTGATGATAAAATACACTAGTGTATTTTACGATTTAATAATGAAATCCTAACCATCCACGTGTGTAAATTAATGGCCAAGATTTGTTCACTCAATTCGCAAATACATTAGTGTTCACTCGAGAACCACACCAACTGAGTGAACAAATCTTGGCCATTGATTTACACACATGGATGGCTAGGATTTCATTATCAAATCGTAAAATACACTAGTGTATTTTATCATCAAATCCTGGCCATTGATCTACACACATGTATGGCCAGGATTAGTTCGCTCAGTTCGCAAACTACACTGGTGTTCACTCTTGAACCTAATCCTATATATATATATATAGGGTTAGGATTTAGAGAAAACGGTGGAAAGTGTGAGAACGGTGAGAACGCTTATGAATCGTCCGATCAAAACAATCTATGGACTAGATTGGCGCGGTGGCGTTTTCGTAAATAACACGAATTCTATTAAGTGGACGCGCTTCATTAAGGGGAAAAAGGTCTTTACACTTCTATACCAAAACGCCAAAGTAATGAATAAAACGCCATTACTGGCCAAAACGCATCCCTATATAAACAAAACATTCTCATACATAAGAACACACCTCCCCCAACCTGAAAACACCATATTTTCTACTATATAACATTCATCATACAACGCCAAAAATTCCAAAACATCAAACACACCTACTAAAAAACGCCATATTTTACTATATACCAATCATCTGAGAAAACGCCAAAACTCTCAAATATCAAAAATTTCCAAAAAATGGACGTTTCTTTTAGATACACTATTTCCTCGGTAAAACGCCAAAAATGCCAAAAATAGTTTCTTATATATTCAATATTGTTCCACGTGAAGTTTTGGAGAATGCATTCTTTCCTGAGGTGTTGTGACTCAAATAACATTTTGCTGAATGAGATGGACAAAACTTCAAGAAAAAGATACTGGTGTCAGACTTATGTCAGTTTTTGTGTTTTGTTATTGATGAATAATATAATGGCATGAATAGACGAATGACACTGATGAGTGGTTTGAAGATACATATTCAAACACAAAACTCATGTCATATTGTCTTTCCAAACGGCCACAAAAACACAAGCATGACAAAGCCAAACCACCAGTGAACATGTTTCAAAAAAGAAAGAGACTGATGACTATGAAGATTTGGAAGATGAATTGTTTCTATTTTCAGTTTTTTAATTTTCCTTTTCTGTTGTTTGTTATGTATTTTTCGATTAAGAATAAAAAAGTTTAATAAAGAGCCAAAAAGTCATAAAGATTGGGAAACACCATAATGCAGTAAAATGCCATAATGCAGTAAAACGCCAAAAACTCCCAACCTATAATAAAACTAATTTGGAGAAGTATTATTAAAAGCTAAAAATTGGAAAAAAAAACGCCAAAAACTACTTAAAGCCATTAAAAACGCCAAACTTGGAAGATGGAATGTCTATGACCATAAAAACTCATAAAAAGCTGAACAAAAAGAATAAAAAATACACACAGTAACTGAAAAAGACGGCTACTTTATTAATATCATTTATTATAAATAAAAATCTCACCTAAACTACGCGCCAAAAACATCCTATAAGAGAGACGTCTCTGCACAATCAACTGATCACACCACCAAAAAATAAACGCCATCTTTCCAAGAAACCATTCACTTTAAAACGCCAAAAAGATACTTAAAAAAGCCACAGATGCGGAACCTCATTTCTTCTATATTGAGTATTGTTCTGAATGAAGTTTCACTGAATGGATTCTACTCTGAGGTGGGTATCTCTATAAGCTTTTGCTGAATAAGATAGACAAATATTCATGAAAAATATTAAAGACAAAGGTCGGTGGACCTTTGTCTTTAATTCCCTAACTTTTGCAAAACTACACATATAGCCCTTACACTTTTATCTTCTTTCAACTTTCAAATAACCAACAAAAGTTACAATTCTAACCTCTATACTTTTAATTCTTTCATTTCACATTCTCAAACTATGTAAGTTACACATTCATTTCCAACTTTTGTAATTGATAACTTTGATCCTCTAACTTTTTGTACTTAATAACTTGACGTCTCATTTTACTACGAATTGCTTTTACGACTTTAGATCATAGCGTCACACATTAATATACTTTTTTTTATCTATGTATAACCATGTTAATGTCTAAATTACTTTTACGACTTTACACGGTTATCTAAAATATTGTTACAACTTTACATCACAATGAGCGATACTCTTTTTTTTATCCATATCTAATGACGTTAATGTCAAGAACGTGTTGTATATAACAAAGTCAAACACGTGTAATGTCGCGTGCGGCGTATGGCAGTTTTAACGTACCTATCATTTTAAATTCACGTTTCAACGTAAACGACTCACGTTTTGACATAATTTTTTCTCTCAAACGAGTCTGGTAAAACATAATACGTTTTTATACTTATTTTGTGTACGTTCGTAAACTACGTTCGAAAGCGATTCGGGACAAATATAATGCGTGTTTATTCGACGAAGACGTAAATTTTTTTTGGATAAAGAGTCAAGTCAAATATACACTATAAATGCAAGTTATTATAACTTTCGACGCCGCCGCAACGCGCGGCAGGTCAAGATCCTAGTATTCATGAAAAAGAGAAGTAAAAGAATCTTTTACCCCTTAATGAAGACGGGCGTTATGTAGAAAAATAAGGATCTACATAAGGTATTCAAAAACAGGTTCAAAAATCCAAAAAGGTTAAAGTAGAAGAGGCTGATGACAGTGAAGATTTGGATAAGAAATTAGATTATATTTTTTTTTTTCATTTTCTATTGTTTGTTATCTAAATCTCTGTTGTTTATTATCTAATTCTATACTAATAAAAAGAAATTAAGTATAAAACGCCAAAAACTACAAACACCAAAACGCCTGATAGTGCGAAAACTAAGAGAACGGATGCTAGCAAAGCACGATGTTGCTATAAAACGCCAAAAAACGCCAAACAAAGTATTACTGAAAAAATCAACACTAATTCACAGATGAAAATTGAACGAAACAGTAATTGCTAAACAGTAAAATGAAGAGACGGTAACATTATTGCCAAACATTTATTATACTAAAAGCCACTACATGGAAAATTGAATTTATTTATCTTTTCAAAACGCCATAATTGCATGTCACATTATAGACCTGTATCCTACTTGATATAATAAACATCAAGAAAATTACTGATGTTTTTTTACATCATAGACATGCATCCTGATTTAAAAACAATAAAAACGCCAAAACATACTTAAAACGCCAAAATATTTACTATGTTCCTGATCTACAAACAATAAAAACGGCGCGTATTTATTAAACACCAAAAAATGGAAACGGGATGTGACACGCGTTTAAAAAAAGAAATATGGAAGGACAAAAAACCCCTCCACCATTCTCTATGTCGCGTGACACGTGTTGGGCCAGGATGCGTTCTCACACTTTTGAGCGTTTTCCCCTGATCCCGTTTATATATATATATATATATATATATATATATATATATAGGGGATGGTTCAAATGAAAACCACTTTTATTGTGAAAACTCGAAAACTAACTAAAAAAAAGCCTAAAAAACACATCAAAATTTTTTTTTAAAAATCACTGGTTTTTTTTATATATAAAAAAAACTTTTTTTTCAAAAAAAAAATTGTAGTACACATACACATGTGTAGTATTACACATGTGCACTACAAAAAAAAAATTTGAAATTTTTTTATATATAAAAATGTCGTAAATTGGTATGAAAAAAAATTGGTATGTTTTTTTGGCTTTTTTAATTAGTTTTCGAGTTTTCACAATAACTAGTGGTTTTCATTTGAACCTTCCCCTATATATATAGGGTAGGTATATGGTAAAAAGTGTTTAAAATGTGAGAAGGGTAAGAAGTGTTTTAAACCATTGGATATTTGATCTAATGGTTGAGATCAATAGGGTATAAAAATGTAAATTGTGTTTTAATTAGAAGGACCTTATGTAAAATTGAAGGGCAATAGTGTCTTTTCGGATGTTTCGAATATGGTAACCGTATCCTACACAACCAAAACCCCCATTATTCTCCTAAAAACTAGCGACTTCCCTTTAAAAGTTGATTATCCGATTTCCTTGACTATTGTAAGACACTATACAGTTTAATTAACAATAATCTGTTGATTTAAATCAGTTAATAATCATAAACCACTATGAACCAGAAAATTAAGATGTCTGTACAGAATATAACACTATTGATTGGGGATAAAACACTATGAAAGGAAATTAAGATGTTTGTACATAATATAACACTATTGATTGGGGATAAAACACTATACATATAAATATAAAAAATAACACTGTTAATGATAAAACACTAAAACAAAAACTTACCCTAAACAATTCAATGTATAAAACACTATTGATTGTGGATAAAACACTATGAAAGGAAATTAAGATGTCTGTAAAGAATATAACACTATTGATTGGGGATAAAACACTATGAAAGGAAATTAAGATGTCTGTACAGTATATAACACTATTGATTGGGGATAAAACACTATACATATAACACTGTTAATGTATAAAACACTATGAAAAGAAATTAAGATGTCTGTACATAATATAACACAATTGATCATCCATATGACACTATACATCTAAATATAAAAAAAATTAACTCTGTTCATGATAAAACACTAAAACAATTATAATTGATGAAGAATTGATGAAGAATGATGCGTACATGAAATTAATTGATAAAACACTAAAATTCGAAAGAATCCCTGAAGTATCTCATCACCAGTTTTTTTTGGCAGTTATCTTGGAATCAATTAATTGATAAGAATGGAAAATTACTAATACACCCTTTTGAATTAATTAAGATAAAGGACACTTGTCATTCCCAAATTATTTCTCACACTTCTCACAAAAGTTGAACTTTGTGCAGAATCCTCTACCTATATATATATATATATATATAGGGGAAGGTTCATTTGAGAAGAAATTTAATGTGAGAAGAAAAAGAAGAAAGGGCATATTAGTAAAATGATATTTCATTTATAACTCATATCATTAATTTTTCTCTCTTTAATTAATTAGTCAACTAATTATTATTTATCCTACATATAATCTACAAAACCTACACATATCAAAATTTTCCTACATATACCCTACACATTATAGAATTTTATCCTACACAGTCGAAATTTATCCTACACACCTCGAAATATATCCTACACAACTCGTGCTTTATCCTACACAACTAGTAATTTATTCTACACTTTAAATTAAGTTGTTTTTTTTTAATTTGAAAAAAGTATATATTTTAAAAAGGAGTTACAAATTTAATTTAGCTAGTTATTAAATGGGAAGAATACACATTAATGATTTAGTAAGTTTACCAATATACCCTTATATTAAAATTAAATACAAATATTAAATGAAATAAAATGAAGCATTCTTATTGGTTGAAACTTCTTCTTTTTTCTTCTTACAACAAAATTCTTCTCATTTGAACCTTCCACTATATATATATACCTATATAGGGTAAGGTTATTGTAAAAAAGACCAAAAGTGTGAGAAAGGTAAGAAAGAATCTCAGCCATTAGATCTAAATTAATTGAAAAGGGTAAACAAGTAATTTTATCATTAATTCAATTAATTAAAAACTTCCCATAACCGCCACCTTAATTATATGTAACACCTCGTAAAATCATACCCAATGGGATAAAGACACGTGTCATGTAAGATAAACGTGTCAGGAACCCGGGTCAAATTAAAAGATGTGTGGTAGGATTTAAAAAGGGCGACATGTTATTAAACACCTCTGAGCGACCAAAATTATAAATCCCAAGACCTTAAATCATTATGATAAACATCTAATGTAATTAGCCGGTTATTCCTAAAATAAATAAATTCAGTCTATAAAGGATTGGGTTATTAAAATGATGTTACGACATGGTGTATAATCAATTCTTTTCAAAGGAATTCAAACCCATCCAAATGCATGGCAAGACCTTCCATAAGAATACAAGGCAACATAAGTGCATGGCTAGGCATGCATGCCCTTTTCAGGACTGATCAAGTGGTCCCATACTGTTACAAAAGACCCAAGATTCGGATTAGAAAAGTTGCATGGTCAAAACCTTAAAATTTACAAGTTTTTGTCTTCTGATGAAGTCTTACGGACCGCAAAGGTTAGCCCTTACGGTCCGTAAGAGGGCGGAGCTGGACGGAGATGATAAATGAAAAGCGGATACGGACCGCAAAGCCAGAGGCTTACGGTCCGCAAGATTGTAACTGGGCATTTTGTATCAAGGTCGGTTACGGACCGCAAGACCAAGATATTACGGTCCGCAAGAGGTGCTTACAGACCGCAAGGCTTATTGCTTACGGTCCATAAGACTGTCGCTGGGCAGAATTTTGGACAGATGCCTGTTAAACAAGTTGCACCGCCTTAAAAGAGTGGTATTCGAAAATCAGGGGCCTTACAACTGGTTTTTAGCATCATAGGGACACCTGGGATCATCTTGCAACATTTATAGACTTAGTTGGGGTCATCTTGTGGCATTTAGTTCACTATATAAAGAGACCTCTTGTTGCAACATTCTTTGTTCATTTGCAACTCACTTCAAGCTGGTCTCTGGAGCTCCCCTGGTCAGCAAGCAAGTTCCTTTAAGTTCCAAATCATACTTAGGACCTTTGTAAGTGTCCTTAACCATCTTTAATTCAGTTTAGCTTAGTTAATTAGCTTAAAGTCAAACCATCGTAATTAAGGTTTAACTTCGAGATTAATCAATGATTGTCCAGTCAAATCTCGAATTAAAAGTATCTATAAGTAGGTAATTATGTGGGTAATAAACCCTTAAAAGGGTACTCTCTGATTCCCACTCTAACTAGCTCAATTGTCGGGTCAAACTTGATATTAAAAAGTCAACAGAAAGCTTAATATCAAATTAACACATAATTAGCAATGTAGAAGCTGTGCAACCTGTTTTATCATTAATATAACTTGGTAATTAATGTAAGAACATGTCTAAACATGTTCAACCCGACAATTTTCAGTTTAGGCTCGATTCGGAACCAAAAGTCGCATAGTTTGACTTTTGCTTTGACTTTCGATTCTGACCCGTTTGAGCATAATTTAGAAATGCCTTAGAGCCTTAATTGGACCAGGGTTCATATAAGTATAACCCTCTGTGATTATACAACTTGGTTCATTAGTTATCCGATTCATATGCATAATTCCGTTAAATGCCTAAATGTTGACTATTATGCCCATATGACCTTAAAACGTGATTTTTGAAAATATAAAAGAGTAGAAACCTTAGTTACTATTTATAAACTTGTAACTAAAATTTGACATCAGTTTGAGGTCTAGATTAAGAGTTATGCTCATTAGCGTAATTAGAAAGCTTTTTAATAATTAAACGGTGTAATTAGCATATAGCCTATCTAAACCCGATTTTTGATACCAAACTTTTTACCCACTGATATAAAATAATATTTTGGGATTTTTGGAGATTTTTATTTACTTTTAGGCTAAGCATAACATAGGGTTCTAAGCTTGATCCGGTAATTGTCGGTTTTGCCCTTTTAGGCTATAAAATGAGTTTTACCAATCCTTTTGATACCAAACCTTTTTCTACTGATCCAATATGATAAATAGAATATTTTAAGCCTTCTGGAATAATAAAAATATCAGCTTTCCTTATAAAACCCGCCTTTTTACGCGTTTTAAGCGCATAGTATGTATTGAAACCAATTTAGATATATAAGACTTGATACCTACTGATGTTTTAAGTAAGTTTTTATACTTTAACAGTAAGTAAAAGTTCTAAACTCAGATTTCCAGTTTTGACCTTTTTAGCCTAATTGAAATTACCAAAATGCCCCTAAGATGCATAGTATGGTTAGAAATGATAAATTTCACATATAGGTTATACCCTACTGATATAACTTAGTAAAGTAAGCATTTTTACTGATTACATCAGACCCAAAACTCAGATTTATATTTGAAACTCTTTTATAACCTTTAAAATGACCAAAATGCCCTTACGGTGCATAATTTGAGTTTAAATTCCTTTGGGGCATAATAGAAGATATCTTACTGATGTCACAACATATTTAAGGCATATTAACTTAGGAAACTTGCATATGACTCATTGATTACTCGTTACGCACTTTTCGCGTTCGGATCGGCTTATGTAACTAGTTTGCACATAATAGCCGAAACGGGTCAAACCATATCGTTTATGTCTCAAAATCCAGGATGTGTTTAAGTTACCCATATTAAACAAGCATACAAGCTTGTCGGGTCAAAACCACATTCTAAACCGGTCTTCGCTTTATCATGCGTTTGAACCGTGTCTTCCTTTTGAAAACTAACCGGTCTAAGTTTAAGCTTACTTAAAGACCCGTTAGGATTCTAATAGGTTATTAAAAACCTTCGTTCCAGATTTAGGAGCCCAGTAAAAGCTATCTGTACTTGCTGATTTTGATATACGGCTGGGATTGAATTTATATTTAGCACAGGTAAATACTCTTAACTT
Source organism: Helianthus tuberosus (assembly GCA_030545235.1). Classification (NCBI taxonomy): domain Eukaryota; kingdom Viridiplantae; phylum Streptophyta; class Magnoliopsida; order Asterales; family Asteraceae; genus Helianthus; species Helianthus tuberosus. Next base: position 156,191,391 of record CM060418.1, on the reverse strand, counting down.
ATTTTCCCTATACGGGCTTGGGATACGGTATTATAATAATACCGCTTGGTCGGGTATGTAGTCATTTAAATCGGATTGTGATTAATGTATTTACATAACTCGTTTTATTCTGTATTATTTGGTGTATGGCCTTTGGGGGTTAAATGACCATGTCCCAGATATCCTTGGCATCATTCAAAGAAATGGCCACGACCTAAGCACGGGGTGTAGGCGTACACCTGACAGATGCATTATGTAAAAACTGGTAATCCACTTAAAGGAAATAATCCTTGTGGGCATTATACCTGTGGCGTGTCAATTAATCTAGACCGGCCCTACAAACCAGCCCTAATGGACGACAAATAAGTAAAACTGTATACAAGATTATTTTTAAATAATTGTCCCAAGTTATAAAAGATATTTTTGCCTAAGTGCATTCAAATTAATTTTCAAACTCTTTTCAAAATGAGTCAGTTAAGTTGTATTTACCAGTGTAAACTGGCGTATTTTCCAAAAAGGCTAAGTGCAGGTACTATACGTAATAGGCTGGCTACTCCGGGCATCAATAATCAAGTCTCGCAAGCTCTAGATGTTAAAGTCTGTTGAACAATTTTTTCCTTTTTATTTGATCCGCCTGTGGATCTGTTTCAACTGTTTTGTGATACTTAATATTACAATTTTATTCGGTTGAAATAAATCTATCTTTTGCTTCCGCTGTGCATTTAAATTTGTGTTGTTTGACTATGATGATATCAACTACGTCACGATACTCCCCACCGGGCCTACCGGTAATACGTGGAAATATCGGGTTGTGACATTATAGGAAGTATATAACACCATTCAGCAAGTATATAACACCATTCAGTAAGTATATAACACCATTCAGCATGTATATAACACCATTCAGCATTCAGCAAGTATATAACACCATTCAGTAAGTATATAACACCATTCAGCAAGTATATAACACCATTCAGCAAGTATATTACACCATTCAGCAAGTATATAACACCATTCATTGACTAAACATCTGATCGAAACATATTTTTTTCTCTATATAAGTATAGCAATATGGTACTCATATTAAAGATAAAAAAAACGCTCGTTATTATGGTGTAATTTTTTTTTAAAAAGTTACGTATAAAAAGTTATTGACGTTTAAAAAAGACGGGGGGAAGTTACATGTGCATTACCTAATTTCTAGTGGGTTTAAAAGACTATATTGCCCCTGGATATTTCAAATCAGTCCAAATTAATGAAAATATTTTACAATTTGGTCCCTATTGATCTCAACCATTAGATCAAAAGAACTTATGGCTGAGATTCTTTCTTACCATTCTCACACTTTAGGCCTTTTTTACAGGATCCTCTACCTATATATATATATATATATATATATATATATAGGGGAAGGTTCAAGTGAAAACCACTAGTTATTGTGAAAACTCGAAAACTAATTAAAAAAGCCAAAAAAACATACCAAATTTTTTTTATTTTTTTGAATAATAATTTTCACAGGTTTTTTATATAAAAAAAATTTTCAAAAAAAAAAAAAATTTGTGTAGTGCACATGTGTAGTACACATACACATATGTAGTATTACACATGTGTACTACAAAAAAAAAAAAAATTTTTGAAAAAAAAGTTTTTTTTCAAATATAAAAACCAGCGATTTTTATAAAAAAATTGAAAAAAAATTTTTGTGTGTTTTTTAGTCTTTTTTTAGTTAGTTTTCGAGTTTTCACAATAAAAGTGGTTTTCATTTGAACCATCCACTATATATATATATATATATATATATATATATATATATTTAGGGGACCGCTAAAATGAGAACCACCTCCAGTTGTAAGAACCATGAGAACTTTTTGATCCAGGGCGAGTTGGACCAAAATTTTTTTTCATAAACGTAGATGCATGTATTATAAACACATTTGTAAAAAAAAAATTAAAAAAAAAATGTCGTGTGTGTAGTTTTGAGCACCACAAGTTTGTGTTTACGGATACCGTAAATTTTAAAATTTACGGTATCCATAAACACAAACTTGTGGTGCTCAAACCTACACACACGACATTTTTTTTATTTTTTTTTACAAATGTGTTTATAATACACGCATCTACGTTTATGAAGAAAAAAATTGGTCCACCTCACCCCGTACGGTGTAGTTCTCACGGTTCTTACAACTGGAGGTGGTTCTCATTTTAGCGGTCCCCTATATATATATATATATATATAAGGTAGGGTTCATGCGAGAACCACCTTTATCACGAGAACCAATGTGAACACAACCAAAATAAATGCACATCACCACCATCCAAAAACCTAAACACCCATCCCCACCCGACCACAACCCAAAAACCTAAACACCCCCACCTTTTCAAGAAAAAAAAAACTATACACCACAAATAATCCCCCCAAAAACCTAAACCTCCCACCCCCTAAAAAACCCCTAAAACCCCCACCCCCAAAAACATAACCCCCGCGCCCAAGCTAAATGCTAAAAACTAAAAACTAAACCCTAAAGCTAAACCCCAAAACTAGATACTAAAAAAATTAACAGTTAAATCGTGACTTTTTACAAAAATATATATATATATATATATATATATATATATATTTTAAATGTCGCGATTTTTAAGGAAAAATTAAAAAAAGATGTGTGTTTTTAAGTAGTTTTAGTTGTGGTTGTTCGTTGGTCGAAGGGTGCACGGTGGAGGTTGAAGGAGGTGACGGTGGCAGGTCGGCTTTGTGGTGATGAGGCAGTGGTTTACGGTGAGGGTGGCAATGGAGGTTGAAGGAGGTGATGACCCGCTTTGTTCTTTCGGCGGGAAGTTGAGAGTGGTGAGGGTGGTGGTTGTTGGTTGTCATGAGTTTCGATTGGATAGTGGGTTGTTAAGAGAGAAAGGGGGGGGGGGGGAGAGAGTTAGTTGTGGAAGAAGATGATGGATGGGGGTGGGCACTTGTTTTTTTTTTACTTTTTTTTAAATTGTTTTATTTTTAATCTTAAGGGGAATCTAGACATTTCACATAACTTTAATTGAGAAATTTAACACATGTTAATGATAAGGATCACCCAAGTGAACAAATTACAACCACTGGCACCAACTCTGTAATTATTGAAGCACTGGGACCAAGTCTACAATATCTACAGACCACAGGGACCAACCAGACATTTAACTCTAGTTTTTTTCTTAAAATTGCACTATAAAAATGAGAGCTTTTTAATCTTTAAGACGGGTATACTATTGTTACACATCTGAAAAAAATTGTAATCTCAGATACGTAAAACACAATGGACATTGCAACACTATAACACAATGGACATCTTATTAAAATACAATTAAAACGCAATGGACTAAAACACAATAAATTGTGTTATAAAACAAAACCAAAAAAAGAAATGAACTAAAACACAATAAATTATGTTTTATCATTGTGTCATAAAAACACAATGGATTAAAACACAACATTGTGTTATAAAACACAATTTAAAAACACAAAACGTAATGGACTAAAACACAAAAAATGTGTTTTATGATTGTGTTATAAAAGGTAATGAACTAAAACACAATAAATGTGTTTTATCATTGTGTTATAAAGCACAATTAAAAATGCAATAGACTAAAATACAATGATCTAGTATATGTTATGAAACACAATTAAAATTGCAGCCAATTAAACACGATTGACTAAAGTGTCATTTGTAACAACTCTCAAAATAATCCAACAACAATCTTAACCCATACTGACAAATTCAAATCTGAAACGAAAAGAGTAAAATAAATATTTTATGCTTCTCGCGGGCCGCGATAGACCCATAAGGGTTCTCCGCGAGGCGCAAAAGACCTAGATTAGGTTTGGATAAGATTGACACCCTCGCGGGCCGTGACCGGGAAGCCTTGTCCTGCCGCGGGGCGCGAGAGGCCCTAAATTCAGCTATAAAATGAGTAGAGCCTGCTCATTTCATACTGTTCACTTCTTTTGATCTTTCAAACTCTCTGCAAACACTTTAAAGTTTTATACTCAAAATCTTTCCCCTCAGACGTGTATTAGACCCCGATCACTGGTACGATACCCTGTCCGATCGATCTAAAACCCATCAACGGATATCAAAGTGCTGCTTGAATAAGTCTATAATTTGTTAACTACGTTGGTGTTTTAATCTCGTGATTATCGTTAAAGTTTGAATCAGGTTAAATACACTAATACGTATTGTATTGTGTGTTTATTAGGAACCCAAGCTTAATACCAGGAGGCTATAGTAATCAAAACCTTACATCTACAATGTGAGTCATAAATGTTTTCCAAGTTGTACTTACAGTGCTTAAGTTTTTGTATTATGAAATTACTGCCGGTATATGGGGTTTTGTTTACACTACTTGATAATCTTCACTATCGGGATTGTCAAATGAGTGATATGACCACCGTCACATTGGAACTGTCACCGAATGCCAAATACTAATTTGAGTAATTGAAAGATATAAACAAATGTAAAAACTCTTAATACTGTAAATTATAACATTGTGTCTTTTTGTACAAATGAATAAACTCACCAGTATTTTTCGTTGATAAAATGTTTTTAAACGCGCTTCATGTAACTTACTGTGAAAGTAAAAGAAGCATGCTATGATGCACTAAAGGCTTAAATAAAGTGGCTATGTTACTAGAATAAAGAAAAGAAATTATGATTTGTCAAAATCGGGTTTATCCCTATAAAAACCTTTGTTTGTAATATGGGTTTTATCCCAGTTTTTTAATAATAAAACTTTGGTGTTTATAACTCTGAATTTTTTTCCTAACTACGGTGCTGATGAAAATTTTTCGCTGCGAATTTAATAAACACTAGTACAGTTGCTGTATCTACTCATGGCTCCCTCCCAGAGTGGGGTCGGGGGTTGTGACATCATTTTCCATAAACACAGACATGTTTACAACGTATTACACGACACGACATGTTTAACACACGATTAACGAAACCCAAATTTCCTAAAAAAATATTAAAACCCAAATTTCTTTATGCAAGGTTTAATCGCTAAATCAAATGCAGGAAACTTGACTATAGATATTAGGATCCGTTCTACTAACCTTTGAATCAAACCCAAATTACACGAATGTCACATAAAGAAATACAAAATAGATGGCACTCCAAGCCTGCAACTGACCTTTGATGAAGAACGTGGGTGAAAAAGTTAATTACAGAAACACATACCAAAGATGAGAGATGTGATTCTTATTCGATGTTGAGAGATGTGATTACTATTAGGGTCTCATAGTCATGCAATGCGATTGTGATTTGATGTCGAGAGATCTGTGGCAATTTCAATTAGATCTATGCCGATTGTCAAGACTTCCGTGATGATGACTCACCGGAGTGCGTTCGCCATGCTTGCGTCGGTTTCTCGAAGATCGAATTTCACATAATCGTCTTTGAGCTTGCGGATTTTGACCTTCGGGAACCTCTGGGGTGATGTTTCGTCCATTGTTGGTCCGTTCTATGTGTGTTTCTCTCTTTAGGGTTTGTTTCTCTTTCTGGGTTTTTGAAAAGTTTGATATAGAGAAAGGTTGAAGATGAAATGTCTGGGTGACTAAATTGGTTGAGAAGGAGAACGAAGTCTTCCTTATGAGTGGGTGGAAACATTCTCTACTAAGTTGTGTTTTGCCTGGGCGAGTAACTCGTCGGGTGAAAACAAAACCGTAAGTTCGTGGATGGGCAACCCATCGGGGGAAACAAACAATATCTTGGCATGGTTTACTTGGGTTGTTACAAATGGTATCAGAGCTAGGGTTCGGGCGCCGGTGTTCCAGCGAGGACGCTGGGCTCCTGAAAGGGGGGGGGGGTTGGAGATGTAAGTCCTGCATTGGTTGAGAAGGAGAACGAAGCCTTCTTTATAGGGGATGGAAACCTTCTCTACCAAGACGCGTTTTGCCTGGGCGAGCAACTCGTTCGGTGAAAACAAAACCGTGAGTTCCTGGATGGGTAACTCATCGTGGGCAAAACAGACAATATCTTGACACTGTTTATTTGGGTTGTTACACTGCAGCTGTTGGGTTTGGTGAGGATAGGGTTGGGATGGGATGGGTTGAGTGAAGAAGATAAGTGGTGATAAGGCTAGGATGCCTTCTTAAACTTCCTATGAGTATCAAACTTTCTATTTGATCCTTGAATTTCTATTTGATGCTTGAGCGTATTATTATATTGGACTATAAATTGAGCATGCTCATTTCTGTGCAGTGTACTACCTCTATACACAAAAATTATGGGTGGTAATAGTTCCACCATTCTAATGGTGGAAAAGTGTGACTGCCTTTCTTTATTATTTTTTTTGAGAAAATTTCTTTTTAGGTCCCTGTGTTTTCGCATTATTAATCACTTGCGTTCAAAATCAAAATGTTTAACGTCCTGAGTCCCTACAACCAATTTTCTTAACCATTTGAATCCAATTTTTTTAACTCCGTTTAAATTTTCTGTTAGTTTTTCATTAAGAATTCCCATGTATTATTATTATTATTTAGAGAAAGAAAGCACACACTCAAACACTGATTTCTCTCTCTCTTCCTCATCTATTTCTCTCTCTTTCTTTCTTATCTCTCTCAACCACACCACCATTGTCGCCGTCGCACCACCACCACCACCACCGCCAACACCATCAACTACTTCGACCCACCTCTGATTTGGACCTAACGTCGCTGTCGATCTGGAACCCTAATGTCGCCGTCGATCTGGAACCCTAACGCTGCCGTATGATTTGGAACCCATCTCCACCCACCTTTGATTTGAGATCTGATGTTGCTCGTTAGTTTTTCAGCGAGAATAGGGTCCAGTGGGGTTTTGGGGAGTGTTTAGTGGGTCTAATATGATGGAAGGCGGGGGGGGGGGGGGGGGAGGTTGGGGAGGATAAACATAATGCAATTGATGGTAGCAGTGGGGCGGCAATCGTGGTGGTGGAGGTGAGACGGTGGTGGAGGGTTCTCGACAATGGGGATGAGATGGTGGTGGGAGGCGTTCTGAGGTGGCGGTAGTGGGATGGTGGTGGCAATGGGGCGGCACTGGTGGTAGAGGTGAGACGGTGGTGGTGGGTGTTTGGAGGTGGCGGTAGTGCGATGGTGGTGGCAGTGGTGGGGATGATGGTGGGCAGTGGTGGGGATGGTGGCAGTGCGGTGGTGTTTATAGAGAGAGAAGAGTATGTAAAGATGAGAGAGAAAGTGTGTAGATGTTTGTGCTGGTGTGTGTATGTTTTATTATTATATATATATATATGTATGTATATTATATTAAAAGTTTATGCATTAAAAACTTGTTTTTTGTACTCATGATAAGACTTGTATTTTGTGTGTAAATGACCAAATTACCATCATAGTTAACAGACTTGGTGGATGGTGTTAGAAATTTGGACTCAAATGGTTAAGAAAAATGGTTGTAGGGACTCAGTGCGTTAAACATTTTGATTTTGCACTCAAATAGTTAAAATCATTAAAACAAAAGGACTCAAAAAGTAAATAAAATTATAATTGAGCACAAATTTGTTGATCAAAAGTGCATGTGGTGTAGTGGTTTTTTAAATATTACATTTTATATCTCTGATGTCTGATGTTTACCCAGTTTTTCACGTATTCATATTTTGTCAGTTTACTACTCCTACTACCTGACATTAATAAATTTACTCTACATTTCCTAAACATTAATAATAAAAATTTGTATTTTTATCTAAATCTCGATGCAATTTTATTAAGATCGTGTTATTAGTAGTATGTACTGAAAAAAGAAGCCAACATGTTTACAAACAATGAAATATGCGGTTTAGCGCATCGCAACGTAGTCCGGACATAAAACTAGTTATTATACAAAAACACACGAAATTCTTAAGCTCTAAACTATTACGCTTACACATTACGTAGATTCTCATTTTCACATCGAATAAGGTTTTCTAAAATTAAGTGGGACCGATACCATAGACACCAACAATATCTCAAAAACTCATATTTTTAATGCTTTTATAACATCACAAATTTTAAATATCTATACTACCGCTATAAACTTTTTAAGTGTAAGCTCTATATTTCATTAATGAGACAAAAGAATGAGAATCATTTTACGATAAAACGAAGGCGTCATATTCATAAAAGAGCCTTTTCCACTACGAATTTTTTTTGGAAATGGTATATTTTAGAAATATTTTTAGGATAACGGGGAAGTCAAAAAAAAAAAGGAATTTGGGGTATCCGCTATTCCTAATAGCGGATTAGGAAGGATTGGGAAGAAGAATATGGTGTGCCGTACGAGGTGTCAGAAAAATTTAGAACGAAACGTAAAAACGTTAAGCCAAAGACACAGCTGTGATGTGTTAAGTCACAAAATTTAGAACCAAGCATAGGGCGAAAAATTTGCGAAAATGGAAACTATAAATGACCAAAGTTGAAAGTAAAAAAGGTTATGAGGATAGATTGCAAAAGATAAAAAGTTTTGGGTTAAAAGTAAAAAAACAAATAGTTTTGGGTTAAAAATAATTTATGAAATACTTTTGGGTGAAAAGTAAAAAAAAAAAAAAAACATTTTTTTTGAAACCCCCCAAAGCCAACGTTACGACAACTATGCATAACAATTTTTTCTTTGAAACCCCCAAAGCACACCCCGTGTTGCGGCGGTGCGTAAAACGGAAAACGTTAAAAAAACAAATTATGTAGGGTTAAAATTGGAAAAGGTACAAACCTTTGGGTTAAAACTAAAATAAAAAAAATTTATCATAATATTCTAAGTTAGGTTTGAACCATTTATATTATTGTTTATAATATTATTTAACAAAATAATATTATTTAACGAAGGTTAGATAGATAGTTAAAGGGGTTAGTTTGGTTTGTTAAAAGTTAACTGGGTTAAATGGTTTCCTGCTAATCCGCTATTCAGAATAGCAGCTTAGGAAATAAGTCTGACACCTCGTACGGCACACCATATTCTTCTTCCCAATCCTTCCTAATCCGCTATTAGGAATAGCGGATACCCCAAATTCCTTTTTTTTTTTGACTTCCCCGTTATCCTAAAAATATTTCTAAAATATACCATTTCCAAAAAAAATTCTTTCCACTACTATATATTTTGACTTCGGCTTTGATTGGTTTCTTGATGCAACCACGTAAGTACTATGGTTCGGTGAAATATAGCTCTACGTGGTTCAAAATTGGACTCATGATGACTTAAGTATTTATGTCCATTGATTTTCGTCAATACGCAAAGGTTCCTAGAAACATAGAAATCGTATCCTGTCGTTGGGTATAGATACCAAAAAGAGGTCGGGTCTGGGCTAGTGTGGGGTTGGGTTTATGATTATTCTCTTGGGTTCGTCTATTGATCGGTGTCCCAACCGGTGCTACAACATTGATTTCTCTTGTACATTTGACTTTTGAAGTTTTGTGTTTGACCCACCATGTGCTCTTCCATGGCTAACGAAATCATGTATTTATGTCATGAGAATTTGTTTTCATGAAGGTTGACAACTTTAAAAATATCTAGGGTTTTATTCAAAAATATTTATCAATTACAAACTGTATTGTTATACTCTTCTAGTTATATTAACAATAATATTTGTTTGTACGATAAGTTATTTTAAATATAAAGAGATGTAGAAATACATATACTAGCACGATTAGCTGGGATATGTGGATGTGGGTGTTGTCCCCAAAAGTTATGATATTTTAATGACAAAATGATTGTCATGCAAACAAACTCTAGAAAGCTTTTGAGTTTCAGTTGTGCCTTGATATTATACCTTTTTTATTCAAAAGGCCAACAAAACTATTCACTGATCTTGAATATATATTAGTTGGTGCATTTCCATTGTGTAATCCACTTTCATTGCATGCTCATGATTTCTTTTTTCAAAAGTCACATATACAATTATACAAAATAAATTCTATCATTATCCATCTATGAACAAGAAAGTTGGTATTTTCTTGTGAGACTTTGAAGGGAATTTTAATAATTTATCATAATAATACGAGAAATTAAGTTTTGGGTGGGTTTAAGTGTTGGAAACTCATTTTTTCTAAGTTGAAAATCATGATTTCAGATATTTTTATATTGATTTATATGTAGATATTCGACAAGAATTGATGTAATAAATTTATCCTTATTTGTATGCAAATAAGAAAGTGTGTGATTCTTTGTTTTTTCAATAAATGTGTGAGTAGGATACCATCAACAATGTAGTAATGGTTTCCTAACCAACAAACTAATATGTCCTAATAAATTAGGTTATTAGGGTTATTGAAACCAACTAACTAATGTGTCCTAATAAATTAGGTTGTTAGGGTTAATGAAAGTGGGTGAGGAGTTTTTGTAAATGTTGTTAAATAAATATTCACTCTCGCGTTGCGGTGGGGTGTAAATCTGTGTCAAGTAGCACCAATGCCAAACAAGGGCAGAGTTAGAATGTTAGTAGAGGTAGCACGGGCTACCCCTTAACCCCGTCTCCGTAGTGTCAAAATACCCCTTAATTCCGTTTCCGTAGTGTAAAAATAACCCTCAACTTCGTCTCCGTTATACAAAGGATACCCCTTATCCAAAAAAAAAAAAAAAACGGGATACCCCTAAATTTTTGTGCTAGTTTTGCCACGGATGCCAAACCACCACCAATGACCGCCATCACTGGCAAAGCGCGTAAAACAAAAGAAATAAAGAAAATAAAACTTAACGAAAAGTAGACGTAAAAACGTTAAACCACTCGCACGCGTTGCAGCATGTTTATGTGCAAAAAATTCTACCAAAACGTAGAACATATATAAGAATAACTAAGGATCTAGGTCAACCGTTAAATGGGGAAAAATAGACGTAAAAAACATTGAATCACACACGCATGTTGCACCGTTGCGGCGTGTTAATGCATAGAAACCAGACCGAAACGTTAAACATATAAAAGAATAACTAAATCGATCTAGGAACCGCGGGTGCGACGAGACAATTAAACGGGAAAAATGCATATAAAAATGTTGAATCACATACGCACATTGCACCCTGTTAACTAGCAAAATTTTAAACAAAATGTAAAATTAATATATAGTAAACATAAGCAATAAGTTTTCGTGTTTTTTCTACAAATTAACCAAAAATAGGTATATGTATGAGATATAATAGGCTAAATCAGCAATTTTCACTATTGTGTTTTCGAGTGAGTGGAGGTCGGGTTTCCGCGCATCTAGTGAGAGCTAAGGGGTTGGCGGCAGTCGAGTAGTCGACCTTGACCACAGCGCTCGGTGTTACGATGATTGACACGTAGTTCCTTGCCGTTCAAAAAAACATCAGCAATTTTATGCTAATAAAATGAAAAAGTTTTGTTAAAGTAAACTAGTAAATTGTTATAATCAATGTTTACATATTTAGAATATGTGCAGTGGCCGTTAAGTAAGCGTCACCTTATTTCGATGAGGAGCAAACACCACATCGTGGGGGCCATGGAGGGGCGTCGCCGGTTTAATGGGCGTTAACAAAAGAAAGACTAGAAAAAAATTTAGTCAATCAAACATCAAGTCTCTTCTATTTTTTTTTTTTTAATTCTTTATTCAATTTGGGTTAGTGAACCGTTAGACAATTTTGAGAATTTAGTTAGTTAAAGTTAGACAATTCAAAACGCTTCGATATAGATCCACACCATGACTGGTATTATGATTAGAGTTGTTTACGAGACAAGTCAATTTGAGCGGACCTTTGCTCATGCTTGGCTCGTTTACAACCCGAACTGAGCTGATCAGCTCATTTACAACCAAGCTCATTTACAACCAAGCTGGAAGCCGAGCGAGTATTTCTCGAGCACACATTTTTACATGAGAGCATCCAGTGATTTTGACAACCATAAATTTGGGATGTTTTCTTCGATGTTTTCGTTATCGGGTGATGATTGAGGTAATATGGTATTATAATAGCATGATAGTATGTATGATATGTGAATGTTTCATTCATTGTTGTTTTTATTTGTGGACCGGTTGAAGGCCCAAAAATGTATTATTCCTTTTATAACGAGCACACATTTTTACATGAGAGCATCCAGTGGTTTTGACAACCATAAATTTGGGATGTTTTCTTTGATGTTTTCGTTATCGGGTGATGATTGAGGTAATATGGTATTATAATAACATGATAGTATGTATGATATGTGAATGTTTCATTCATTGTTGTTTTTATTTGTGGACCGGTTGAAGGCCCAAAAATGTATTATTTATATAACATTAAAGATAAAGGTCGGTGCTCAATGCATGAGCCCGACTTTCACCCCTCAACTTTTCCTTTTAGCATGTTTAGTCCTTTCCTTCACATGTCCGTAGAGTCTCTTTCTTTCTTTACCACCTGCTTTGCTACAGGCTACAAGCAAACGATCTCCTCCATCTTCGATCTCTTTTCTCTATAAAGCAAATCTAAACCAAGTGAATAAGTATTGTCACACCCTGGCTTTGCGGAAGCGTGGTTAATTTTGGTGTGACTTCTTAATACCATAGCTTAACCATAACAAAGCTATATGAAATAAAATCATGCAAGATCATCCATTTGATTAAGTTTTAAAACCAGAGTAACATAACATTGTCGTAGGGACTTACAACCTCATAACGTAAAACATTGTCTTGATAAACATAAACATCAACGTGAAATAAATGCAGTTTAAGATTTGTGACTTGTCCAGGAAAGAGTCACATTTCCTAAACTGGGATGACCTTGGAACCCTTATGCAGCGGGAAAACATAACATACCGCGCCAGATCTTTAATTTCCTGAAATACATGTAAGTTGAAAAATCAACAATAATGTTGAGCGAGTTCATGTGTAAGTGAGTAAGTAAACCTTTGTGAGTATAAAAATAGTCTTGGTATGTAGCCAATAAGGGAATTGAGATCACCAATGGTTTGCAAGGCCACTGATATATGTGAAGTGCAAATAGGGAGACTCAAACCTAGCAGATTTCGCCACGGCATTAGTATGTGGACAAAGTCACCCCAAGGTCCGTTTCTAGTTTGGCCTGGGGCTGGGCTCGCTACACCCAGATAGATCTACCGCTCCTGTCCCTCGGTCCCGCCATGAGGACTAATGGCCTCATATTGCTCCTACCCACTCACATGATCTAAGTAGTAAACCTCCTTACGCTAACCATACCGTGTATAAAGTACTTGTAATCGAAGTAACATGTATTTCACCCCCGCAGTTAAGAAAACTGAAAACAGTTAGAGAAAAGGGGGACATGAACTCACAGTGAAGCGTCTCTACCAAGTATCTCCTGCTCACACAGCTGTGCGACGACCTACAGGTGCTAATTTCTATTAGACGGGCGGTCGTGCCTTAGCTTTATAGTTTAAGTCTTTGGGAAATAGTTAGACAACTATTTCGTGTTTACATTTTGTAAATACTTGGTAGTTATTTTCCTTCCCAAGGATGGGGGATTCAATACATGTGCGTTCAAAAATATTTCCGTAAGTGCGTAAGTTACGTTTAACAATCGAGTGGTAATATAATCACCGGTGTAACTTATATATTTATGGTGAAAGCGTTCGTATTATTTTGGATTCGTTAACGTTCGTAAATATTATTTTTACTCTAAAAATAATATTTATGTATTTTCACAAAATAATCATAAACCGTGTGTGAAAATATATATTTATCACGTTAAATTTTGTGAAAATCCCACCTCCGAATATTTAGTAAATAAAGTCATGGCGAAAGTCATATTTCGAAAACATGTCAAAAATAATTCTAACACTTGTAGTGTAAATGGTTCTAAGTGTTAGGTTGTTAGAAAAATTTCGCCAGAGTTTCCTCTGTAACTGGAGGTGGCCACGCTTTCAAGCGTATCATTTTCTTTAACAAATCAACTCAACAATTTTCTTTATTTGATCAGAACAACTTTCATCACAACAACTAATCAACATATGTGTAACTTGCCAAAAATTACATGAACTTGTAGTTTTCCAAAACTGTGGTGTAAATCCCCTTAAATTTAGTAGACCTTTATATAAGGTAACTTGATCTTGTAAAAACCTCGTTTTTAGAGAAAATCCATCTTTACAACTTTCCGTCATCTTTTACAAAAACTGTTATTTTGTCGGATCTTTTCATTTCACAAGTGTTTACGCACTTGTGGTTTATAAAAATCATGCTTGTTAGTGTAAGATCCATCTTTTAAAATACATGATTTCTTTGATACGTGGTTCTTTGAAAATACCACTTGCAGATACGTAGATCTGCTAGTTTTAAACACAATTTTACAAGTAAAACTCTTTTACACAAGTTCATGATTCGCGTGTGGTAGAGTTTCACCTTTTAACCCTTGTGTTATTCAAAACAAGCTTATGTTAAGATCCATGATCTTACCAAACCGGGTTAAACGATGATCCGAGCTACCACATCATAGATCGGGCCTAAATAATCATACATTTCGAATACTACATCATTTACACAACATATAAGCTTTTAACCACTATTATTAGTGTTTTTAGTAAACTTTAATGCTTCAAAATGCAAGATTCCGAGTTTTAACCGATAAAAATCCTTTTAACCACTTTAGATTAGTTCAAGAACGAGTTTTAAGCATTATACCTCTAGCTCGAGGCTAGGGATGAATCTATGCGCAAAAGAGGTGGATAAAAGCTAAGTAGAGAGGTCCTTCGCGTTCCGTTTGCTCCAAGACTCCTTATACGCGACCCTTAACACTTGTATGGACTTGGAATTGGTTGATCAAGACTCGAAAATATGATGGGTGGGGGTGGGATGTTCGGCCGAGAGCTCTAGAGGGAGAGAGGAGTGTGTGAGTGTTGTGATGAGTGTGATGAATGATCATGTGGGTTAAGCTAGCATCTTATAGATAATCTCATGTGCTAATAACCAATGGTTCTTGTGTCACTTAGATATTAGGCAAAGGTGATTAAAATAATCACCATGGTACAAGTGTGTCCCCTAGGGGACCGAATTCGGTCAAGAGGGGGGGGGGTCCTTGGTTCGATTTCAACTAGACACTAAGTATATAGTTAAGTTAAACTAAGTTAAGTTGAGTGTTTAACTTGGTTACTTGTGTAGTGTGCTATGACGGGTGTTAGGGTATACGGGGACCCTAACTGGCTCAGAAAAAGACAAATAATGAAAATAACAATATTTTCATGCTCCGGGTATAGTCCGGTTGTTCGGTTGGATAGTAATCCGTTAAAGTGTTTAACAAAGCTTTTAAAGTGTCGTTATTACTCTCTTTAGTGACACAGCTTATTCCTGACACTTTGGAAAGTGTCTAGTGTTATTTTTCTCATGTTTTGGCACTTTATTAGTTAGCTAAAAGCTGAATTATTTTGTAAAGTGCTGAGTTTTGTACTTAGAGTACGTTTTAGGCACATCCAGTCATAGTGACTTATCCCTAGAGACGCAGTTCCACAACCCTTGTATCCCTACACTCACCACTAGTGTAGCAAAATATCTCAGGCTCTTACAGGCCTTAGAGGCAGTGTTTACCTGATGCTGGCTTTATCAGCATGTTCAATAGGTTATCCGTGTATTGTGCTACTGTGCTTTTTGTGCATCATGTTTGTCACTAAGGTTCAGTATGTAAATAATGTAGTGACAGCAAGCAAGTATGATGCAAGTAAGTACATGTATCAGTATTCAAGTAGCAGTTCATCAGCTAGTTCAAACAAGCACAGTAATTAAGCAGTAATTAATCATTAGTTAAGTCGTACGGATACCTGGTTTAGTGCGGGTTGTCACATTCTCCCCCCGTTAAATAAATTTCGTCCCGAAATTTAAGTTCTGCTTGTAGATGCAGGGTTCTTAGGAAAAAGGTGGGGGTATTTCTCTTTCATCCGGTCCTCACGTTCCCAGGTGTATTCAGGACCATGTCTGGCATTCCAACGAACTTTGACGAGCTTGACACTGCTCCGGCGGGTCTTGTTAACTTTCCAATCCGTGACCTCAACAGGTTCTTCAACGAAGTGGAGCGTGTCGTCAACGTGAATCTCGTCGGTGGGAATGCCAACGGTGACTTGAGTTGGACTTTTCTTTAGATTGGATACATGAAATGTATCGTGAACACCATTCAGTTCAGCAGGTAGGTCCAACTTGTATGCTACTAGTCCTATTCTTTCCAGAATTCTGAAAGGACCAATGTAGCGCGGATTTAACTTCCCACGCTTTCCGAAGCGTGCCACATCCTTCCAGGGTGAAACTTTCAATAACACCATTTCTCCAACCTGGAATTTCACATGTTTCCGGTTTGGATCCGCATAGGCCTTCTGTCTGTGGCGAGCTGCTTCGATGCGTTTAAGAATCTGCGCGATCTTGTCTGTCGTCTCTTGGACGATTTCGGGACCAGCAAGCTGCCTATCACCTGCGTCAGCCCAACATAAGGGTGATCGGCACTTGCGTCCGTAAAGGGCTTCAAATGGCGCGACACCAATACTGGTGTGGTAGCTGTTGTTGTATGAAAATTCGACCAAAGGCAAATGTTTGTCCCAGCTACCGCCCAAATCCATAACACACGCTCTCAGCATGTCTTCCAAAGTCTGTATCGTTCGCTCGCTCTGGCCGTCAGTTTGCGGATGAAACGCAGTGCTCAGATTCAATTGTGAGCCAAAGGCTTCTTGGAAGGATTGCCATATCCTTGACACAAACCTTCCGTCTCTATCAGAAATGATCGAGAGAGGCACTCCATGGCGCGCGACGATCTCTCTCATGTAAATTTCAGCCAATTTGCTCGTATTATCCTTCTCTCTGATAGGTAAGAAGTGTGCTGACTTTGTTAATCGATCCACTATTACCCAGATAGTGTCATGGCCTCTCGGCGTTCTTGGCAGTTTTGTAATGAAATCCATGGAGATTTGTTCCCATTTCCACTTGGGAATCTCAGGTTGTTGTAGAAGTCCTGAAGGCTTCTGGTATTCGGCTTTAACCTTAGCGCACGTTAAACATTTTCTCACGTACACAGCAACATCGCCTTTCATCCTAGGCCACCAATAATAATCCTTGAGATCCTGGTACATCTTATCCGCTCCAGGATGGATAGAGTACCGTGATTTGTGTGCTTCATCAAAAATAACCTTCCTTAAACCACCAAACAGAGGAACCCAAATCCTTTTCTCGAAGCATAACGTTCCTTCCTCGTTTGGTACCAGTAGCTTCTCCATCCCACGGAGATATTCTTCTTCAAGGTTTCCTTCTTTGAGAGCTTCCTTTTGCGCGGCACGAATGCGCAAGGAAAGATCGGTTTGGATAATCATTTCTAAAGCTCTAACCCTTATGGGCTTGATTCTCTCTTTACGACTTAGGGCATCGGCGACCACGTTCGCCTTCCCTGGATGATACTTTATCTCGCAGTCGTAATCGTTCAGCAGCTCAACCCATCGTCTTTGCCTCATATTCAACTACTTCTGGTTGAATATATGTTGTAGGCTCTTGTGATCTGTAAAGATTGTACACTTCGTACCATAAAGGTAGTGTCTCCAGATCTTTAGTGCAAATACCACTGCGCCAAGTTCCAAATCATGTGTGGTATAGTTCTTTTCGTGCACTTTCAGTTGACGCGATGCGTAAGTAATAACCTTTTGGCGTTGCATCAACACACAACCTAATCCTTGACGCGAAGCGTCACAGTATACAACAAAATCATCTGTACCTTCCGGTAGTGCTAAGATTGGCGCATTGCAGAGCTTATCCTTCAGTATCTGGAACGCTTCTTCCTGTTTGATTCCCCAATCAAACTTCTTATCTTTCTGGGTGAGGAGCGTCAATGGTTGAGCGATTTTTGAGAAATCCTCAATGAACCTTCGATAGTAGCCAGCCAAACCCAAGAATTGTCGAATCTCGGTTGGCGTCTTTGGCGTTTCCCAATCCTTGATCGCCTCGATCTTGGTTGGATCCACGTGGATTCCATCTCCATTTACCACGTGCCCAAGGAATTGGACTTCACGTAGCCAAAATTCGCACTTGGAGAATTTGGCATACAGCTGTTCCTTCTTTAGCAGCTCCAAAATAGCTCTTAGATGCTGTTCGTGCTCGGCCTTTGTTCTTGAATAGATCAAGATGTCGTCGATAAACACAATCACGAACTTGTCCAAGTACGGCTTGCAAACTCTATTCATCAAATCCATAAAGACTGCAGGTGCGTTTGTCAAACCAAACGACATAACAAGGAACTCGTAGTGTCCATAACGAGTTCTGAAGGCTGTCTTCGGGATACTCTCTTCTTGTATCCTTAACTGATGGTATCCAGATCGAAGATCGATCTTTAAATAAAAGCTTGAGCCTTGCAGTTGATCAAACAGATCATCGATTCTTGGCAGGGGGTATCTATTCTTGATTGTCAGCTTGTTCAGCTCCCGGTAGTCGATGCACATTCGAAAACTACCGTCCTTCTTTTTGACAAACAGGACCGGAGCTCCCCAAGGCGAGAAGCTTGGTCGGATAAAACCCTTGTCTAACAACTCTTGAAGTTGTGTCGACAGTTCCTGCATTTCAGACGGAGCAAGTCTATACGGTGCCTTAGCCACAGGCGCGGCGCCTGGGACTAGATCGATGTGAAACTCTACTTGCCTCTGAGGTGGCAGTCCAGGTAAGTCCTCTGGGAAGACTTCTGGGTATTCCCTCACGACAGGGATGTCTTCGATTCTTGGCTCAGCAGCCTTCTTATCCACAATGTGTGCCAGGAAGGCAACACATCCTTTCTGCAAACACTTTCGCGCTTTCAGGCAGCTGATAATTCTTAACGGCGTATCACGCTTCTCTCCGTGAACCACAATTGTCTCGCCATCTTCGGTTGGGAAACGAACAATCTTTTCATGACAAACTATCTCAGCCTTGTTGCCTGATAACCAATCCATTCCTACCACCACGTCGAAGCTTCCCAACTGGACTGGTAGTAGATCTAAAGCAAACTCACGCTCTCCTAATTCGATCACACAACCTCTGATAACTTCATTGGCTTCTACTAACTTCCCATTGGCCAATTCGATTGAGTAGGGAATATCTAACTTATTAGCGGCTAACCCAAGCATATTCTTAAATTCTAACGACACGAAGCTATAATCGGCACCAGTATCAAATAAAACGGATGCATAGCGTTGATTTACAGGGAACGTACCAGTAACAACATTGGGGTCCTGGCGCGCTTCCCTAGCTTCGATTTGGAACACTCTTCCACGGGCTTGGTTTAACTCTGGGCAGTTCTTCTTAAAATGCCCGATATCACCGCAGTTATAGCATCCAAGTCTTTGCCCGTTCCCACCTCCATTTCCAGCTTGGTTGTTGTTTTGGTTTGCATTGCCAGCTTGGTTCGCAAAGTTGCCTCGATTCCCGTTTCCTCCATAGTTTACTTGTGGGCGATTACCACCACGATTATTATTCCTATTCCCAAATCCTCCCTGGCCTCCCCGGCCAGCACTAGCCCAACAAGAATCCTTCAAGTGGCCCGGCTTTCCACATGCTTCGCATAGTTTCACACTACAATGGCCAGTATGATGGCGTTGACAGGTATTACACTTGGGCTGGGTGCCCTGATATCCTTTTCCTTTCTTTCCACTACCAGCTGTAACCTGAGCTGGTGTGCCTGATCCTCCTTTCTTAACCACCACACTGGCGCCCTGCTTGAAGTTTGAGAACTTCCGCTTGTTACCTCCTGACGACTCGACATGAGTCTCTTTCTTCTTCGGCTCTGCTTCATCAAACTTGTTCAGACGAATGGCCTCCTCGGTGAGAGCCACGCTCAAATCGATTGCCTCAGTAATGGTCGCAGGCTTGGATGAGGTTACCATGCTTATGATTTGAGGAGCTAGTCCCCAAATGAAGCGTTCAATTCTCTTGAACTCAGGAGTGACCATGTAGGGTACCACATGCGATAAGTCATGGAACCTTTGAACGTATTCTGCGATCTTTGGACCGTCCATTTTCAAGTTCCAGAACTCGGTTTCCAATCTCTGGATTTCCGCGCGAGAGCAGTACTTTTTGCGCATAAGTTCCTTTAGTTCGGTCCAGGTCAGCGCGTAAGCAGCAGCTTCACCTAGTGTCTGAACTTGTAGATTCCACCAGGATAGGGCTCCATCTAGAAACAGCCCTGAGATATAGGTGACTTGCTGATCCAGCGCGCACTTGCTCATGCGAAGAACAGATTCGGTTTTCTCAGCCCAACGAACAAAGGCGACAGCACCTCCTGTGCCATCAAAGTTTACGGGCTTGCAGTCTAAGAACTGCTTGTAGGTGCATCCTGCACATACGTTATAACATACGTTTGGCATTAGCATCATTGCTAAAGATATCCAATTAGGTCATGGTAAGTCTAAATGACTTGGTATTACCATGAGGTGGATTATTGTTGCCAGTGTTGCCAGAGTTGCTTCCACTAGTCCCTCCTTGAGAGGCGGCGTATTGTGCAATGGCAGCAGCGATAATTTGCTGGAGTTCTGCCTCATTAGTAGGCATGTGTGTCTCACGTCTTGGCGGCATCTTCTAAAAGATGGTTTACGTTGGTCAGGCCATAGTGAAACGTACGTATATAGTAATAGTAATAGCACATAACATCTCATGTTATCAATACATCACAAATATCAATCACACAACATCCCATATCATAAAAATATAAATAAGCAATCAAGCGAATCAAATATGGTGAGAATACTGCGATTGCCATATATCGAGACCACATAGTAAGTGTATCAGTACGTCCCTGTGTCATACAATCATCAATCAACTAGGGGCTACATCACCCCTGTCCAAAAACTATATCATGTCAGTGTCAAATACGTCAAATACATGTCAACAAAAGTCAGGATCATAAAGTAGTCTCCAAAAATGTTGTGCAGTCCAACAATCGCCGTCTTCTCACCCTCGTCTACCCAAACAGCACTGATGAGCTCTATACAGATGGTGGTGGAGGAGGGGGAAAGTGGGTGTAAAGCAAACGACGTAACTGGAGCCAGTCCTCCTCCAAGGCTCGCTGGGTACGAATGATAGAAGCAACCTGCTGCTCTAGTGTAAAGAGACGGGCAGCATAATCTGGAGGTAAGGGTCGAAATGTCTGCAGAGGAGAGTGTGTCTGACCATGGCACTGGCATGGTGGCAGCTGAGCTCTCTCAAGCTCCTGGATGCGCTGCGTGTGCGACTCGTGCTGGGCGACAAAAGACATCAAAACGTCCTCGATGGTATACCCCATGTGGAAAGAATGGTAGGGGTCAGTAGGTGGCATAGCAGAGTCTGGTGCCCAAAGGAACGGCTCACTGGTGGGGTCAAAAGGTGCCACGTGAAATGGAGCAACAGAGGGTGGAACAGATGACATCTGGGGCATGAAGGGGTTAGACATCGGTACATGCCCAAAAGGATGGGCTGAAGAACCCTCTCCAGTCCTCGCTGGAGGTACAAACTGAGGAACCTGAAAAGGAAAATCAACATGTCGTGTATCAGGGATCTGAGGGGGAAAAGGTGGAACGTCCTCATCAGCAGGTATCCAACCGTGCTGTGCATGCTCATCTGGTGGATCCATGCGTGCCGCGAACAGTGCATGCTCGGGCTCTAGTGGGATGGGATCAGGTGGGGGAGCAACAAAAGGGTGAACAGGTGCAATGTGCTCAACAGGATGGTCGACAGGTATATAAACAACAGGTAGAGGAACAACAGGATCAACAACAACATGATCGCCCTCTAACAAAGGAACATCCGCGGGGAGATCATCAACAGGTGGGTCTGCTATAACAGGCTCAATAAGGATGTCAGCATGTACGGGGTCATGCTCAAGTATGGGGTCTAGAGCGGCTGCCTGCTCAGGAGCGACGATAGGCTCGGGATCATCAAAAGCCATCTCGAAGTCAAACTCGGGGTCGATAGGATCTACTGGGTCAGCTGGATCCTCCATGGGCTGATCCATAGGTATAAACTCGATATCACGATCCGGGTCGTATCCCGGGGGAAAGATAGGATCAGAATCCTCTATGTCATCATGGTCAAACGCAAAGCTGGGAATGGGTGCAACAGAGGATGCCTGGTCAGGATCAGAATCATGCGTAAAGTGCTGTGCGCTCAATGTGTGAGAAGGTGCGGATGCCACAGACTCGGAGGAGTCTGGGACAGGAGAATGTGCAGGCGAATCCTCAGCGGGAACGCCAGCGATCATCAGAAGATCGTCCGCAGGAAGAAGGGCCTCGCCCTGGATCTCATCCTCAAAGGGCTCATCCTCAAACAGGTCAATATCGCCATCAGCCTCGGCGTCAAGAAGAAGATCATATGCTGGATAAACGGCTAAGGGTATAGGAGCCGGAATCTCTACTAGAGGTAGGTACTCAGCGGGAGGGTCATCTGCAGGCTCATCAGCACCATCGGGTAGTGCGAAAGGCTGGAAATCATCCTCGTCAGTACTGGTATAGTCAGATGTGTACACCTCATGCTCGGAGGATGTGAGGTCATCAGATACGATAGGTATGGGTCCAGTGGTGTCCGAATCGCCAGTACCGGCTGAATCCATGAGTCTGTAACATAAACACAAATATGCTCGAATAATCAGTCATACAATCAGATAATCACATAAGTCACCAAGTAAGGTATCACATAATTCTCCTAGTTTCACTAGCCAATTTCTCCCAGTCTTTAAGACTGCTCTATCCTCCACCTCGACCTCTTAGATCGAGCCTCGGTCCCCTTGACCGAGCCTCAGCCTTCATGACTGAGCCTACTCTTCCTAGCCTCACTAGCCAACTACCTCGGTCACCTAGACCGAGCCTCGATCCTCCAGACCGAGCCTCAGCCCTCCAGGCTGAGCCTATAATAAATCAACGTGCTCAACTACCTCGGTCACCTAGACCGAGCCTCGATCCTCCAGACCGAGCCTCAGCCCTCCAGGCTGAGCCTATAAATAATAAAATGTGCTCAACATTTGTTTGTAAAAAGTTTTGGATCTGGACTTAAGTGGTATGCAGTAAAATGTTTTCGTGAGAGCCCTAGTGATCATAGTCTAGACTCGAGAAAGAATCCTAGTTCGCTATGATCAGAGCTCTGATACCAAGCTGTCACACCCTGGCTTTGCGGAAGCGTGGTTAATTTTGGTGTGACTTCTTAATACCATAGCTTAACCATAACAAAGCTATATGAAATAAAATCATGCAAGATCATCCATTTGATTAAGTTTTAAAACCAGAGTAACATAACATTGTCGTAGGGACTTACAACCTCATAACGTAAAACATTGTCTTGATAAACATAAACATCAACGTGAAATAAATGCAGTTTAAGATTTGTGACTTGTCCAGGAAAGAGTCACATTTCCTAAACTGGGATGACCTTGGAACCCTTATGCAGCGGGAAAACATAACATACCGCGCCAGATCTTTAATTTCCTGAAATACATGTAAGTTGAAAAATCAACAATAATGTTGAGCGAGTTCATGTGTAAGTGAGTAAGTAAACCTTTGTGAGTATAAAAATAGTCTTGGTATGTAGCCAATAAGGGAATTGAGATCACCAATGGTTTGCAAGGCCACTGATATATGTGAAGTGCAAATAGGGAGACTCAAACCTAGCAGATTTCGCCACGGCATTAGTATGTGGACAAAGTCACCCCAAGGTCCGTTTCTAGTTTGGCCTGGGGCTGGGCTCGCTACACCCAGATAGATCTACCGCTCCTGTCCCTCGGTCCCGCCATGAGGACTAATGGCCTCATATTGCTCCTACCCACTCACATGATCTAAGTAGTAAACCTCCTTACGCTAACCATACCGTGTATAAAGTACTTGTAATCGAAGTAACATGTATTTCACCCCCGCAGTTAAGAAAACTGAAAACAGTTAGAGAAAAGGGGGACATGAACTCACAGTGAAGCGTCTCTACCAAGTATCTCCTGCTCACACAGCTGTGCGACGACCTACAGGTGCTAATTTCTATTAGACGGACGGCCGTGCCTTAGCTTTATAGTTTAAGTCTTTGGGAAATAGTTAGACAACTATTTCGTGTTTACATTTTGTAAATACTTGGTAGTTATTTTCCTTCCCAAGGATGGGGGATTCAATACATGTGCGTTCAAAAATATTTCCGTAAGTGCGTAAGTTACGTTTAACAATCGAGTGGTAATATAATCACCGGTGTAACTTATATATTTATGGTGAAAGCGTTCGTATTATTTTGGATTCGTTAACGTTCGTAAATATTATTTTTACTCTAAAAATAATATTTATGTATTTTCACAAAATAATCATAAACCGTGTGTGAAAATATATATATTTATCACGTTAAATTTTGTGAAAATCCCACCTCCGAATATTTAGTAAATAAAGTCATGGCGAAAGTCATATTTCGAAAACATGTCAAAAATAATTCTAACACTTGTAGTGTAAATGGTTCTAAGTGTTAGGTTGTTAGAAAAATTTCGCCAGAGTTTCCTCTGTAACTGGAGGTGGCCAGGCTTTCAAGCGTATCATTTTCTTTAACAAATCAACTCAACAATTTTCTTTATTTGATCAGAACAACTTTCATCACAACAACTAATCAACATATGTGTAACTTGCCAAAAATTACATGAACTTGTAGTTTTCCAAAACTGTGGTGTAAATCCCCTTAAATTTAGTAGACCTTTATATAAGGTAATTTGATCTTGTAAAAACCTCGTTTTTAGAGAAAATCCATCTTTACAACTTTCCGTCATCTTTTACAAAAACTGTTATTTTGTCGGATCTTTTCATTTCACAAGTGTTTACGCACTTGTGGTTTATAAAAATCATGCTTGTTAGTGTAAGATCCATCTTTTAAAATACATGATTTCTTTGATACGTGGTTCTTTGAAAATACCACTTGCAGATACGTAGATCTGCTAGTTTTAAACACAATTTTACAAGTAAAACTCTTTTACACAAGTTCATGATTCGCGTGTGGTAGAGTTTCACCTTTTAACCCTTGTGTTATTCAAAACAAGCTTATGTTAAGATCCATGATCTTACCAAGCCGGGTTAAACGATGATCCGAGCTACCACATCATAGATCGGGCCTAAATAATCATACATTTCGAATACTACATCATTTACACAACATATAAGCTTTTAACCACTATTATTAGTGTTTTTAGTAAACTTTAATGCTTCAAAATGCAAGATTCCGAGTTTTAACCGATAAAAATCCTTTTAACCACTTTAGATTAGTTCAAGAACGAGTTTTAAGCATTATACCTCTAGCTCGAGGCTAGGGATGAATCTATGCGCAAAAGAGGTGGATAAAAGCTAAGTAGAGAGGTCCTTCGCGTTCCGTTTGCTCCAAGACTCCTTATACGCGACCCTTAACACTTGTATGGACTTGGAATTGGTTGATCAAGACTCGAAAATATGATGGGTGGGGGTGGGATGTTCGGCCGAGAGCTCTAGAGGGAGAGAGGAGTGTGTGAGTGTTGTGATGAGTGTGATGAATGATCATGTGGGTTAAGCTAGCATCTTATAGATAATCTCATGTGCTAATAACCAATGGTTCTTGTGTCACTTAGATATTAGGCAAAGGTGATTAAAATAATCACCATGGTACAAGTGTGTCCCCTAGGGGACCGAATTCGGTCAAGAGGGGGGGGGGTCCTTGGTTCGATTTCAACTAGACACTAAGTATATAGTTAAGTTAAACTAAGTTAAGTTGAGTGTTTAACTTGGTTACTTGTGTAGTGTGCTATGACGGGTGTTAGGGTATACGGGGACCCTAACTGGCTCAGAAAAAGACAAATAATGAAAATAACAATATTTTCATGCTCCGGGTATAGTCCGGTTGTTCGGTTGGATAGTAATCCGTTAAAGTGTTTAACAAAGCTTTTAAAGTGTCGTTATTACTCTCTTTAGTGACACAGCTTATTCCTGACACTTTGGAAAGTGTCTAGTGTTATTTTTCTCATGTTTTGGCACTTTATTAGTTAGCTAAAAGCTGAATTATTTTGTAAAGTGCTGAGTTTTGTACTTAGAGTACGTTTTAGGCACATCCAGTCATAGTGACTTATCCCTAGAGACGCAGTTCCACAACCCTTGTATCCCTACACTCACCACTAGTGTAGCAAAATATCTCAGGCTCTTACAGGCCTTAGAGGCAGTGTTTGCCTGATGCTGGCTTTATCAGCATGTTCAATAGGTTATCCGTGTATTGTGCTACTGTGCTTTTTGTGCATCATGTTTGTCACTAAGGTTCAGTATGTAAATAATGTAGTGACAGCAAGCAAGTATGATGCAAGTAAGTACATGTATCAGTATTCAAGTAACAGTTCATCAGCTAGTTCAAACAAGCACAGTAATTAAGCAGTAATTAATCATTAGTTAAGTCGTACGGATACCTGGTTTAGTGCGGGTTGTCACAAGTATGCCGATGGTGATTTCGTTGTGTCTGTGGAGACTATGAAATTGATTCTGAATTGAGTATTGCGTGAAGTATACCAATAAGCATCTAGGGTTTTTCTTCCCTTGCTCGATTGTTATCCGCGTTGCTGAGAAGAGATTAAGCAAAGTCCCCGTTGCAGACCGCAACCGCCACCGGTCGTTCCATCTTACGAGGATCCCTCCATCTCCTTTGTTCGGTTCACCAGCGAGATGTATTGGTCTAAAGCCGATCCGCCACTTCTGATTCAAATCAGAGAAGACCAGTTATGCGGTGGCAACGAGCTTGCTCGCAGCAAAGAGGTCATGTCGTTATATATCATTGATCTTTTGATTGTTCTTGGTATGTATATTAAAATTGTACCTGGGTTCGATTTTGTTGCATGTGCTATCATCTTAGTTTCATAATGAATGTTCTTTTGTTCGATTGTTCATCTCTAGACACTATGATTCAACTTGATTGAAGTTTACATTTACTTATGTATTAACTGAGTATAAACTACGGCTAGAAATTTGGGGATTAAATGATTACATTATGTTTCATTTTGCTAGGTGTTTAGAAGTGAAGCAAGAATGGCAAGAACTAAACAACCCAAAGTTGCTACTGAAGAAGCTAAGAACTGTTTGAAGACGACGATGAGTTTAAAAAGTTTAAATTCGATGATGGTAATGTGTCGTTATTATCTTGGATAACAAGTTTCCTGTTTTAATTTTTTTACAAGTTCATTGCACTATAAATATATATTTGTTTATAACTCAAATTTATTTAAATGAAGTACCTGTTTGATCGTGGCTGTTTTTGAAATCCACTCATCAACTCAACAATTGGAAACCTTATGTTGGAAAACTAATCTTAGTATTTACCTACTATGATGAAGTTGAAACTAGGTTTTAAGTACCTAACGTTTTCAATAGGCTGGGATCTTCAGCTGACCTGAGCAAAATCCAAAGCCTCTGTAACACTTTAAAAATATTTTGCTTTCTTCTTTTGGCTTTTAGTCTTCATTATTATCATTATTATCGTAGTCTTTGCTACCTTTCTCTGTTTTTGATGCAAGAACTTTGAATTTGTAATAAGATTTGGGTATAGTGGCGTGTTGCTTTTACGAGGTGAAGTTACAACAAGCAAATGCAAGTGACATAATAACAGCCCTTGGCCCTGTCCTTATTTTACACTTTGATGCTACGAAGTTATAAACCAATTCACACTCAAACTGTCCTTTTCTAAACTTTACCTTAAACGAGATAACTAAACAATGGAAAGACGATTATGATGGTGATGATGATGATGATGTGAACAACGATTTCTCTTTGCATTGGAGGAGGGAACTGGAAAGCCGTCTTTCATGGTATAAAATTTTATGCACCTTTTGTTTAAAATTTGTTATTGATCATTGTGATGAATTGAAGTCACCATAAGCTGAATTCGGTTAAGATTTGAGAACCTATGTGAATTGGATTTGAGTTTTTAGTGTGGTTAGTTAGGGCACGCGAGTGCTTGGTTACGTCCAGGCATGAACACCGGTCCAAAACTAACTATGTCAGCTCTGGTTTTTTTATGGTCCCTTTTTTGACCCGTCTCTTCTTTTTAGTCATATATATATTTCTAAGTTCTTTTACATGCAGCGGCGAAGCTTGAGATTTCCGACCGGGGGGTCGAAAACGTATATACCCAAAAATTTCAATAAAACGGGGGGTCGAAAACGTATATACCCAAAAATTTCTATACGAAAACTACATACTCTCCACTACTGAGCGAAAAGTTCGAGGGGTCGGTCGCCCCCTCCCGCCCCCACTATCCTCCGTCCATGTTTACATGAGGCAGTGTGGTATAAAAAAACAAAATAATTGTCATGGAAAAAATATTGGATTTTTATTACATTTGTAACACTATACTAAATTAAATTTACATGACTAGAATATAATTTTATATTTTTTTCTCAAGCTTGCCCTCTTTTGTGCATTTGCGCCTAGGTGACAAGATGAACCTCACATAGATGATAAGAATGATATATTAATCCAAATGTTCAAAGATTATTGAGCCAAACCCTTTGGTAACATTCTAAACTTACTAAATGCTTTACATTTCAGTACAACGGTTAAGTGGACTACCGGTAACAACAATGGACTGGCAAGGAGCACCAACAAGTCCAAGTGCATACACCGACCTCCAGAAAGTCAAAGTGCATACACCATGAAGAGATTCTTGCGGTTAGACATACCAGTTAATACTTATCCAAATGTATGTGCTCTTTATTCGTACATTCTGTACATTTCAACTTAATTCATCAATCTTATGACTTCAATATTGATCTTTTTGGATATTAGTTTAATTTTCTTCAAAGGCTACTTCGTCCTAGAGTCAATTCTTTAATACAGGTCGATGATACAACAGGTTATCGGGTGAATATAAGAGGAAAAGGGTTGGTCAAAGATTCAAAACAGGTAATTTTATACCATTGAGGTTTATTACATATATGAAATTGGGATGTGTTTCTTGAAATTAATGTTTGTTTATGACAATTGAAGCAGCCACGTTTTGCCATGTCTCTTTGCTTGCTACATGTAAAACTTATGATGAACATTAATGTATTATGTGAGTTTATTTTTTAAATTTATAACTAGGAAGCAGTTAGGACAAAGTTGGTGTACTGGATATGGTAATTTGTTACTTTCCTTTTTGTTTCTCCTTTTAATTATACTCTGATACATGAAGTTTGTAGTAATCTCACTTAAAGTCCTATAAATATAGACTGTTAACGGCTATAATTCCACCTGCTACAAACAGCTTAAGTGATGCCGCCGCAACGCGCGGCATATGGCAGCAACCTAGTTCCTTTTATAATAAGATATAACTAGGTTTTTACCCGTGCCGCGCGTTGCGACGGCAACATCAGTTTGTGACTTCGTTACATGCGATACGATGATGACATTAACGTGTGGCGCCCACAGGTGACTTGACATGTTTTTAACTTTGTTATACACATTACGTTAGTGGGATTAACGTGGTTAAACATAGATAAAAAAGAGTATAATGTCTCGCACATTGTGGTGTAAAGTCGTAAGAGTAATTTAAAAAAAAGAATTGAAGTGTTGGAGAAGATGAGGTGTGAAGTTTTTAAGTAGAAATAAATCATGTGTCAATGTGTCACTTACCAAAAGATTGGGGTGAATATGTAATGTCTATAAACTTAAGGGTCAAAAAAGAAAACTTAAGACCATGGTTCACCAACAATGGTTTTTAAGTTTATTCCAGTTATTTAACCCGCACATTGCGACGGAGGACACAATGAGAACTTAATCGATATTGACTCGGTTTTTTACGGGACTAGTAAGGTACCGGTACGGTACCACCAATCGCTACAGCAACCGAATCAACACGTGTTCAGTTCGTTAGCTTTTAAAATTTGATGTTTCTTCATATCAAGGGACATTATATTCATCAATTACAAAGTTATTTAGTTAACTAATAAAAAAACTCTTATAACTTAGTGGTATGGTATTCGACTCACTACAAAAGTAATGTCAATTCAAATGCATGCAAGTGTAAAGTTAGGTGAAATTTTGATGTAAAAAATACTGATTAAATATTAAGAAAATATAAAATCTAAATATAAAATAAAACTTCAAGTTAAATAATAATAAAATGTAATTAATTGTAAAAAAAATCAAATATGGACCGACCTATATGTAAGTCATGATCCATACGTAAATAAGCTTATGTTATTGTTTTGGATTAGAATGACAAATATATTTTGGGTAAGTTAAGAGATTTGTAACAATAGTAAAAGAAGAAAAGAACAGTAAAAGAAAAAAGGGGTGAAATGAGGGTTGAACCCCTGACCTTTGGGTCAAATTTGTCACAGCCAACCACCAGACCAAATTAGAGTATTGACTTTTGAAACGTCTAACATTTTATATATATAAAAGAAGGCGGTGGCTGTGATGTGACAGCCACTGACCTTCTTCTTTAAGATTATATAAACTAGTGGTTTTCCCTCGCGCTACGTGGTGAGAATTCAATTGGTATCCGTTGAGTTTGTTTTGGTACCGACACTCGCAGTTAAAAGAAAAAACTAAAAAAATAAAGTCGTGATATGCCCAAAAGAACACGTGTTTTAAATCAATCGAAAACCATAGAAAAGAATACCGATCACAATACTACCGATATTGTTCGGTTGAAATCGGTTCAATTAGTCCCGTATCAACACTCTTATAGTTTACGATAAAAAAATGGTTTTTTCTATATTTATATTGGTACTTGTATAGTTTACAGTTTACAAATCGGAAACCATAAAAAGAATATCGGTTTTATACGACTGATATTTGTATTGATGTTATTCGGTTGAAATTGGTTTGCTAAGTCCCATATCAACATTCGTATTGTTTACGATACAAAAAAATGTTTTTTATGTTTTTACTGGCACTTGTATAGTTTACGACAGAAAAAAAAACTAAATCTCATTGGCGGTTTTGGTTCGATTTGGTACGATAGTGTCACGGTATCCATTTTAAATATCATTGTCGGTTTCGGTTCGATTTGGTACAATACCAGCACGGTATCCATTTTCAAAAAATTAAATAAATAAACAAAATAAATATAATATTAAAACTTTAGTTTTGCTATTCATCACCACTTAAAATTAATATGTACTAGTGTATTTCCCCCGCGTTACGTGGCAGGAACTCAGTTAGTGTTGGTTTGGTTTGTTCCGTATTTTACATCAATCGAAACCATAAAATGAATATCGGTTTTGATACTACCGGTACCAATATTGTTTAGTCGAAATTGTCACGGTACTAATATGGTGTCGATATATGTATACTTTACTTTGAAAAAGAATATATTTTTAATGCAACTCCCTTTTTTTAACAAAATTGTTACCGGCACTCGTATAGTTTACTATACAAAATAATATGTTATTATGAATCCAACTCTATTTTCAACAAAATTTATACCAAAATGTTGAGAAAAAATTAAACACAACTACGTATTCAATTTTTTAACAACTTAACAAATACAAGTTATTAACAAAAAAATCAAATTAAATTATAAAGAAATTAATATTAAAAATATAAAAGAAAATATTTAAAGTCTCTATTCAATTCATTTGTATTTAGAATTAACATATGCTTATAATTATTATTAAATTTGTTTTGGCCTTTGATGGATTGGATTATAACGTGCACACCAACTGTTTGTATATATGCGTGAATGAAAACTTTGTGTTCTCCTAAAGCATTTAGTGTATCATTTTTCTTCAGTTGTTGGTTTTGTGTTTTTCTGAAGAATTTGGTGTGTCGTTTTCCTTCTATTATTGAATTGTTAACACTGAAGTGAGTAATTTTTGTAGGTTTTGGCAGATGGATTGGACTAAAATATGCCTACCAAATGCTTGTATAAATCAAATGCAAGAACGAAAATTTTTATGTTTTTGTATTTGGGTTGAGCTGGCAGTTTAAAAATCACAATTTGCAATGAAGAAAATACCTAAACTGGTGGGACCTCCAATAAACACTTAACTTTTGTTTTTGGTTTTAATTTAATATTATTATATTTTGTCAAGTCATTCAACTTATAAATCTATTATATATAATAAATGAAAGTTATTTGGGCCACGTGTCAACACCAGAGAGCCCCTAAATGCCCTTTTTCCCGCCCAACAGTGTCACTGCCCTCTTTTATTTATATCCTCCTTCATTTACTCATTTAGGGCTTCTTGCTTTCTTTCTCTCTCTGCTCTTCTCTATTTCCGATCGATGTTTATCCTCTCTCATGTTTATCCTTCTTCTTCTTCTTCTTCTTCTTCTTCTCATATTCATCTCCTTAACAACGTACGGCAGAGGTTACTTCTATTGGATACATCTTCGTTTGAAACCCTGAATCATGTACCGTCCAGTGGTTGAAGAAGAGAATAATCATGTAAGATCTACTTTTTTATCTAGAAATTTTATTTCGTTTTATCTATTTTGTCATACTGAACATGATGAACCCTTTTCTACCCTCAGAAGAAGAAACAGATCTCCTTATCGTACTCGATGAACGCTTTTGTACAACCTCCTCTTAATCGGTGACTCTGGTATGTTTGGTTTGTTGTATCATGTGATTACGAGCAGATTTATTTTGATATTTTTTGTACTTTGTCTTTCCAAACCTTTTTTGTTGGATTATAGAGTTTGTTGATTAGAAACAACCTCTCCCGGACGGTTGTTGAGGAGATGGAAATGGGAAAGGTTATACCAGGTGTGTTGATAGGTGATACCAGTGCAAAAGTTTAGGACAACACCAAGGTAACTTAAATTGGTGTGATTTATTTTTTTTGGTATTTCTAACGTTTTGATTTACTGTTTATTGGTGCATTGATTCATTTGTAATCCTTTGCAGATCTCCCGTCATCTCAATTTGAGCAATTAAACGTAGTTTTGTTAATCACTATCGGTGTTTTAATTACTAGCAGTGGTTAAAAAGTTTTCCATCAGCTATTTGACTTAACAATAGTTTGCGTTATTTATTCTAAATTCATCAGTTTTTGTAGGTAAACTGAAGTTTCCACCAATACGCACTACCCAGCTAAGTTTCCTACAATGACAGTGGTTATAACAAGTTAATATGGCACATCACTGATCTGCCTAACAAGTGTTGGATATAAGGATGGTTGTACATAAAGTTTGATGAACATCATCCACTGTTCAATTATGAAGAACCACTGATCAAGACCAAAGTCCAGACAAGCACCGATCAACTAAATGTGAAACACTCTCCAACAACAGTGGTTCCTCATCAACAAAACATCTTCTATGTTTGTTTATGTTAACAGTGTTTATTCTATCTTTGTTTATGTTAATAGTGTTTATATGTAACAGAATTTATACTATCACTTCAGTGTTTTGATCTCTACTATTAATTGAACAGTTGTTTCATCTTTGTACTAATAAAATTCCTATACACTTGGATGAATATTAAGCACCTCATCTTGATTGTTTGAGTATAGTATTCTTGAAATTGGTTCAAACATTTGATTGTTCAAAATATTCCACTGCTGAAATACAACCACTGTTTCTTCAATCTCCATGTTAACCACTGATTGACCAAACATCAGTGTTTTGAAAACTGGTTGGTATCCACTGATCGGAAAAAATCCACCAACTTTATTCTCATCAAAAAATTTAAAGTTAGATTAAAAAAAAAATTCTTGATGACAATTTGTTTCAAACAAATCACTATTTTAATGCTGATTTCTTGATCTTTTGACATTTGATTAAGCAAATTTTGTATTTCAAATTGACGGTTATTATATGTTCATTAAAGTTAAAATAAAATTTAAAAAAGTCATTATGGCATTTGCTATCAAATCAAGTCAGTAGTTACTGACAATATCAGTAATTTTGAAATTCAAAATATGTAAAATGGTAATTTAAAAGACTTTGTTTATATATAACAGTGTTTTCCGCATCAATGTTTTAAAGACTGTTAGGTTGTTAGATGTCATCACCTCAGTGTTTTATATGAAACCATTTTTATGGCATCAGTGTTTATATGTAACAGGGTTTAGTACTTTTGTTTATATGTAACACTATTTATCACATCAGTTCAGTGGTTTGATCTGTATTATTAATTGAACAGTTGTTTCATCTTTATACTAATAAAATTCATATACACTTTGATGAATATTAAGCTTCTCATCTTGATTGTTTGGGTATAGTATTCTTGAAATTGGTTCAAACATTTGATTGTTCAAAATATTCCACTGTTGAAATACAACCTCTGTTTCTTCAATCTCCATGTTGACCACTGATTGACCGAACATCAGTGTTTCGAAAACTGGTTGGTATCCACTGATCGGAAAAAATAGCCGCTGCTCACTTTTACATTGTTGACAACCAATTACATAAGAGTTCCACCAACATTATTTTCATCATAAAATTTAAAGTTAAATTAAAAAATAAAAATAAATTCTTGATGACTATTTGTTTCAAATCAAATCAGTAATTAATGCTGATTTCTTGAGCTTTGGACATTTGATTAAGCAAATTTTGAATTACAAATTGACGGTTATTGTATGTTGATTAAAGTTAAAATAAAATTTAAAAAGTCATTATGGCATTTGCTTTCAAATCAAGTCAGTAGTTACTGACAATATCAGTAATTTTGAAATTCAAAATATGCAAAATGGTAATTTAAAAGACTGTGTTTATATGTAACACTATTTATCACTTCAATTTAGTGGTTTGATCTGTATTATTAATTGAACAGTTGTTTCATCTTTATACTAATAAAATTCGTATAAACTTTGATGAATATTAAGCTTCTCATCTTGATTGTTTGGGTATAGTATTCTTGAAATTGGTTCAAACATTTGATTGTTCAAGTATTCCACTGCGGATACACAACCTGTGTTTCTTCAATCTCCATGTTGACCACTGATTGACCGAACATCAGTGTTTCGAAAACTGGTTGGTATCCACTGATCGGAAAAAATAGCCACTGCTCACTTTTACATTGTTGACATTCACTAATATTGACCATCAGCGGTTTCCCTAAAAAATAGTCAGTGCTCACGTTTTTATTTTTGATGTTGTTAATTAGTGATACATTGAAATTATCAAATGAAAACTAGAATTACAATCAAATTACCATTTTACCTAATCTTTACATTCCAATTACATAAGAGTTCCACCAACATTATTTTCATGATAAAATTTAAAGTTAAATTAAAAAATAAAAAAAAAATTCTTGATGACTATTTGTTTCAAATCAAATCAGTAATTAATGCTGATTTCTTGAGCTTTGGACATTTTATTAACCAAATTTTGAATTTCAAATTGACGGTTATTATATGTTGATTAAAGTTAAAATAAAATTTAAAAAAGTCATTATGGCATTTGCTTTCATATCAAGTCAGTAGTTACTGACAATATCAGTAATTTTGAAACTCAAAATATGCAAAATGGTAAGTTAAATTTTTCGTTCTCTCTCTCTCTTTTTTTTTCCTACAGTGCATATCAGTTCTAATATTTAATTATTTTATTAAAGCAGCATATAAGAATATACACTACTTTTACCTTTGAAATTAAATCTGAAATTTATGACGTCCAATAACAGTGTCAAACCATAACAGTGGTTCAGCATCAACTTTAGTTATTCTATGTTTCTTTTTATTTGCTTATGTTAACAGTGTTTATATGTAACAGTGTTTTCCGCATTAGTGTTTTATAGACTGTTTGGTTGTTAGATGTCATCACCTCAGTGTTTTATATGTAACCATTTTTATGGCATCAGTGTTTATATGTAACAGTGTTTAGGAACAGTTTTGTATTTCACATCACTTCAGTGGTTTGATCTCTACTATTAATTGAACAGTTGTTTCATCTTTATTTTAATAAAATAAAATTCCTATACACTTGGATGTTAAGAGTGTTTAAGTGTTTATATTTAACAGTGTTTTTCGCATCAGTGTTTATAGTCTGTTAGGTTGTTAGATGTCATCACCTCAGTGTTTTATATGTAACCGGTTTTATGGCATCATTGTTTATATGTAACAGTGTTTATCACCACAGTGGTTTATATGTGAGAGTATTTATCACATCACTTCAGTGGTTTGATCTGTACTATTAATTGAACAGTTTCATCTTTATACTAATAAATAAGGTAACACAAAATACACTTGGATGATTATTAAGTTCCTCATCTTGATTGTTTGGGTATTGTATTATTGAAAGTGGTTCAAACATTTGATTGTTAATGACTATTTGTTGCAAATCAAATTAGTAATTAATGCTAATTTCTTGAGCTTTGGACATTTGAGTTAAGCAAAATGTGAATTTCAAATTGACGGTTATTTTTTCTTAATTAAATTTAAAATAAAATATAGAAAAGTCATTATGAAAATTGCTTTGAAATCAAGTCAGTAATTTTGAAATATTGAAATTCTTAATATACAAAATGGTAATTTAAAATTGACGTTCTTTCTCTTTTTTTGCCTACTTTGCATATCATTTCTAATATTTTATTACTTTAAAAAAACAGCATATAAAGATATACACTCCCTACATTTGAAATTACATTTGCCACTGCATTCAGTTAAAAATTTTATTGGATAATCGGTAAGCTTGAATTTCAACCTTGATATTTTTTTTAAGAACATCCATGCTTATTGTATTATCATATTACGTTTAGCAATACTTATATTTTGCTTATTCTTTTTTTTTTATGTACAGTCTTCAAATGGAGGTCGCAAAGGTTAGCATGCTTAACGATCTTAATACATTCTCAAACAACTATTCGATTAGAGTGAAGATTGTTAGCATTTCGAAGAAGATGATGAATGATAACAAAAATGAAATATATCGTCTTGATATGATCTTCATGGATGAGATGGTACCGTATATAGTTGTGTTATAATTTTTTTGGACATATGAATATCCAAATGAATATAACACCTTTTTTATTTAATCGGATGTTTCATATTCTTAGGGAACTATGATACAAGCCAGCTGTTTGCATAAGATGCTAGGAAAATTCAAACACTTTCTTCAGTTGGATGAATGTCTTCTTATCACCAAACCTTCTCTTGCTACTAATAAGTCCTCTGCTAAGTATACCAAGAGAAATGACAAAATATCACTTTATTTCTATACTTCTGTTGAGAAATGCTTTGATTGGTCTGGATCGAAATACCGTTTTAATTTCGTTAACCTCAAGGATGTTGTTAAAAATAAATTTGAAGTTAATACAGTTATTGGTATGTAAATCACTACATGATATATATCTATTGTTTTGTCTTATTGTTTTTTTATTCTTATCACTTCTTAATGTTGTTTTCTTTTCACAATATATTTTTGTTTATAGATTGGATTGGTTATGTGGATGTATGTTTCAATCTAGAGGATACGTCAAAGAAGGATGGGAGCAAGGGCAAGAGACTTAATCTTAGACTTGAAGACCTTGAGTGCATTCTTTTTATTAAGTTGTTGCATTTTGACGTTTAAACCATTATAAGGTTGCTTGATGTTATTATGTTTTATGTTAATATTTTAGAGGCCAAAAGTGTCCGGTTACTTTGTGGGATGGTTTTGCTATTGACATGTTTGCTTACATGAATGATAAGAAACGAGAGAAATATGTTGTTATCCTTTGTCATTTTGGTATGGTCAACCTTTACAAAGGTACAATTTTAACTTAATTAGTTTAATTTTTTTATTGTTATAGATTTATCTTTAGATTTACTTATATGTTTTAAATTTGACACTATTTATATTGATCTACATTTGGTTTTAATTTTAAATTCAGGCAAGCGTGGCGTTGCAAACGGCTTTGAGCTAAGCAGACTTTTTATTGACACTGATATTGAAGAGATATCCTCTTTTCGGAAGAGGTATAGTTAGTATGCATATAAACATTGAACAGTATTATTTTGTACCTACATTTATTTTTTACGTTTTAATTTGATCACATGAATCTGTTTAGATATGTAGAGAAAATTTCTGCTTCATCTTCATCAAATGATCATGTTGGTTCAAACGTCATCTCAAGTGTTGAAGATGAGTTTCTTAATAACCCTGATTTCATGCTTATTGGTTTCCTGGGAACCATATCAACGGTGTGTATTTTCTTATAAGTACTCTACATGCTGAGTTTTTTAAAAGTCTTTTCTAAGTGTTATTATTTTTGTTTGATGTTGATAGACAAAGAAGGTTTTGGTTGTTGGCACAATCACAGCTATATGCACTGATAAACTTTGGTATTACAATGGTTGTAACCACTGTAAGTCAGGTGTGGAGGAAAGATTTGTAACGAAAGAAAATCCGGATGGTTTATCTGGTGTTGATCATGAAAAATCGTTGGTGTGTACAAATGATAAATGTGAAGGAGTCGACATCTATTCTATTCCGTGGTTTGAGATTACAGTTTTATTTCCTTATACTAAATACTAATATGAACGACACTTTTGTTTTTAGTAATACTAATGTTTTCATTTGTTTTTAACTTTGATAGGTTCAAGATACCTATTAGGGTGCAAGACTCTTCCGGTACTGTGTCTTTGACACTGTTTGATTTTGAAGCTTACAAGATTCTTAAGAAAACTGCCAAAGACTTAGTTTCAATTCAAGATCTGGTAACAAATACATGCATTCAGTTATTTGGCCATGTACTATATATAATTTAAAATTTATTTTTATAAAATTGTATGTTGAAATTATGGAATCATTCTGCTCATTGTAATTTATATTAATTTTTATAAAATTATAGGTTGTTAATTCTGGAGAGATACCGAACCCATATCCTGAGATCTTTGACACATTGATTGGAAAGAGGTATGCTTTCATCATAAGTGTTAAAGACTATAACATTGAGCATCAGGTTGAAAACTATGGTATTTCAATGGCCACTAACAATGATGAGATCCTTGCCGCGCTCTGCGCCAAATTCAATCTTAACCAGGTCTAAATCTTCATTATGCCATTCTTTTAATTTGATATACATATCCTTTTAAAATATATTTATACCATTGTGTGTATTTTATGTTATTATGAATTATGTACTTAAAGCATGAGCAGTCCGAATCGTTGGATGTTCCAGAATCCTGCAGTTTGTCTACTCCTGTTGACCTTATGAAGGTAATATGAGAATTTCCTTATTTGTAGTAAATTTTTTTAAACGTTAGTACTTATTGTCTTTTTATATCAGGATGAGTTGTCATACTGCGGTGAGAATGTTACACCTGCATCCCAAGCACTTGTAGGCACTAAGAATCCGTCTTCTGATGAAACAAAACGTAATATTCGTGAAGTGTTCGATGTGGATGATGCATTAGGTTGCTCCTCGACAAAGTGCCGCATCAGTGATGAACTCTCTCAGGATGAAGATGCTGGTGTTTCGACGCTTTTGATTCCAAAGATTGAGAAATAGCGTCTTCTGTATTTTCAAATACATTTATGTGTTGATTTCATATGTTGTTGCCATGTTGAACTTATGGTTTTCGTTTTGTTGCTTTTGGGTGTTTGGTGGGTTATGTTTTGGACTGATTATGTGGTTTTGAATTCCTAAAAACTTATCTGCTTATTATAATGTATATTGTTAAATAAATATTGAGATGTTCAATAGTCAATATTTATGTTTAAAACTTATGTGTATGAATAGTAGCAACAATTTATAATATATATTGTATATACCCAATTAACAACTTTTTTATCTACAAACATTTCTAATCTTTAAGCAATTTTAATGTTATTATTTTATCTCATAATTTATATAGGATTATCCGTGGATGTGGTTGTTCTTTATTGGTTTTTACCGTTATCCCTGCCCACTAAGATTTAGTAAGTATCCGTCATATGTTACAGTTTAAAAAAAATATTTAATTTGTGCCTGTTTCTCCCATTACTTATTTAAGTAATCTCATTCAATAGGTTTTTTTTATACTTCAAATTTTCTCTAAGTCATTCAAAGAATGTTGTTCAGAAAAATCGTAACCAAGTATGAAGCGTAAATTCAAACCCATTTTATTTGGTTTTTTGTTTGCTTTATTGATCCATGTTTTATTTTATTTTTTTTCTTTGGTTTATTTGGATAACTGAAGAAAATACCGTTTAACTTAAATAGTTATTAAATAAAGATAGTAATATTTTATTTTAAAAATCATATACAAATAAACCATAAACCTAACCGATGAACATCCGATTTACATTCCACAAAGATTACAAAATTTGTTGTTAAGTTTTTTATCAATGTAATACATTATTTGGAATAATTAATTCAATAATATGAAACAATTTTATTTTACTTTTCATGAAATGATTTTTAATTACAAAATGATAAAATGCAATATTATAATTTATTGAGGTTATGTTTAATCCTTAGGTATTATATATTGTAATTCAAAATTTAAAAACCACT
Organism: Helianthus tuberosus; assembly: GCA_030545235.1. Classification (NCBI taxonomy): domain Eukaryota; kingdom Viridiplantae; phylum Streptophyta; class Magnoliopsida; order Asterales; family Asteraceae; genus Helianthus; species Helianthus tuberosus. The sequence goes on along the minus strand of CM060418.1, from coordinate 156,151,208 downwards.
GTTTTCTTCTATTGTTTTAATGTTCCTGATCTTAATACTCTTTCTTCTTTTGAAAGCTTCTCCTTCTTTCAGAATTAACAATGTCAAAGAATTCACGTTCATTTTCTACAACAGCTAATTCATCTCAACGAAATTTACATAGTAAGTGAAATTATAACTTCTTAACTCATCATTTCCGAAATCAAAATCAGCTTTTAGATTTAAATCATAATTCTATTTGGTTTTTTTGTAGGTCCTCTTATGAGAACTCCTGTTTCAGATATCTCTAACAGATCTCCTCTTTCAGATATCACAAATGGTAATAGTTCTTGAATTTGATTATAAGTATTCTTTTTTCCGTTTTATGTTTCTAAGTGGACTGATTCTTGTGTTTTGAACATATTATACTTTCTATGTTTTTTAGTTATTTCACCGAATGAAAGGCGTAAGCTTCGAAAATTAATACTTGATAATAAGAAATTAAAGAATTCGTGGTCATCATCAGCTGCTAATTCATCTCAACGAAATTTACGTTGTAAGTGTAATTATAACTTCTTAACTCATCATTTCCCAAATCAAAATCAGGTTTCAGATTGAAATCATAATTCTACTTGCTTTTTTTGTAGGTCCTCTTACGAGAACTCCTGTTTCAGATATCTCTAACAGATCTCCACTTTCAGATATCACAAATTGTAATACCTCTTGAATTTGATTATAAGTATACTTTTTTCCGTTTTATGTTTCTAAGGGGACTGATTGTTGTGTTTCGTACATATTATACTTTCTCTGTTATTTAGTTACTCCACCTAATGAAAGGCGTAAGCTTCGAAAATTAATACTTGATAATAAGAAATTGTTAAATGCATCGTCATCATCAACGAATGTTTGTAGCATCTTTTCTGAGAATGCAAATATGGTTGAATGTTCTGATTCTACGGATCAACATATGTACTCCATTGCGTGTCGAGCAGTTAAAAATGCTACTGGTTCTTTAATTTCAACTACACCAGGTTTGTATTTTGTTTCTTTATTATTTGTTTTGATAAACACATTACTAAACCACATACCGGTCTAACATCAATGTTTTAATATTGGATGTTCATATAATGGCATTAACATAGGTACACCAGCAGATAGCAACCGTCGATATTCCATTACTTCTAGCATTATTAGCAGCAACAATCAGCCGATATTGGGTAGTAACTCTACGCTTACACGGCTGTCTTCTGGTAAACGTAACCTCGAGCGCAAGAAGCGTGATAATACTCCTGTACGTATGCTCTCTTTGGATTCCGATCAAGAAAATGTGTTCTTGTGCACTGATGAAGATCCTTATAAAGGGATATCTAAAGGTTTTAATCTATTTTATTCTTTTAGGACATTTGTTGTGTTCTACCTGTAATATAACTCTCAATCATTTGTTAACAGATTATTTGGACCATGGTGACCAAGTGCTTACATGTCAGCTTTGTAGTGCAAAGTTATAGGCATCGGAAGGTGGAAAAGGTCGTTTAACTGTAAATAAGCTATGTTATGGTATGTGTCGTGGGTATGGTAAAGTTCAGCTACCGCCTTTAAAGGATGCACATCCGTCTTATCAAAATTTGTTTTCTTCCTCAAATCCAAAAAGCAACTTCTTCCTAAAGAACATAAGGCGATACAACTCTATGTTCTATTTTACATCTATGGGTGGAAAGCTTGATTCTAATATCAACAAGGGCAATGCTCCATTTATATATCGTATCAGTGGCCAAAACTATCATTGCATGGGGAGTCTCAAACCTGCAGCTGGAAATGAAGCTAAGTTTTGTCAGCTATACATACATGATACTGAAAATGAAATAACAAACAGACAGGCATTATTCAGGTACGAGTGATTTCTAAGTTCCATTTTTATTCTATTAAAGAACATCTAGAAATTTAACTATTTGTAGTTCAATATTAGTTGTTAAGTACCATCACTTAATCCTTAATCACTGATTCTCTATCCAGAGATTGCTACAACAGCAGTTGTTAACCATCAGTGTTTTAATCACCAGCAGTGCTTAAAAGTTTTTTTCATTAGCTGTTTGACTTAACAGTAGTTTGCGTTATTAATTCTAAATTCATCAACTGTTGTAGGTAAACTGAAGTTTCCTACAATAAGCTCTGCCCAGTTAAGTTTCCTACAATGACATTGATTATAACAATTTAATAAGGCAAAACACTGTTGGATATAATTACATTTGTACACAAAGTCTAACTAACCCCATCCAATGTTCAAGACCAAACCACTCATGCCTACCAAACCACTGTTTAAGACCAAACCACTGAAATGTTACTTTTCTCAACATATTCTAAAAGTTTTGAGCTGTATCAACAGTTGTTTACAACTGTTCTTCCTTACAACTTAATTATTAATCACTGATTCTCTATCCACTGCTTATTACAATAGCAGTTGTTAATCTTATGTAGTTCACTATCAGTTGTTAAGTATCATCAGTGTTTTAATTACTATCAGTGCTTACAAGTTTTACATCAGCTGTTTGACTTAGTACTAATATGTTTTTCCTTAACACTTAATTACTAATAACTGATTCTCTATCCACTGCTTATTAAAATAGTTATGTTATGTTAACGTTTTGTTGTTTTTTTTCTTTTAACAGCAAAAGAACCAAACCTTCATCGCCTGCTGATAAAGAACTTGATGTTGAAATGATAAAGTATTTGAGGGCTTTATTAGATTCACAAAATATGTTGGTTAAGACATATAGGATGGTCAGAAACCATTTTCACCAATCTCCAGATGCCAACCTTAGTCTGCGACTAATTTATAGAAGAGAAAAAGACGGCAGGACATATAACTTACCCACCGCATCTGAAGTTGCTGCTTTGGTTGTCGGAGACATAGATAAAGCTATAGACCATCGTGATATTGTTGTCCAGACCCAGTCGGGAATGCTGCAGCTTATTAGCGAATTACACCCATCGTATCTTGCTCTGCAATATTCGTTACTTTTTCCATATGGTGATGATGGTTATAGAGTTGATATTCCTCATAGAGATTTTATGTCCACACAAAAGAAAATAAAACCAAAGTGCACAATGAAAGAATTTTTTTCATATAGGATCCAAGATAGAACTTATGGCTTTTCCTTAATTTTAAATAGGCGAAGGTTGTTACAACAGTTTTTGGTTGATGCGTACACAATGATTGAGAGCGAAAGATTAAAGTACATTCGTAGGCAACAAGCGAACCTTCGCTCTGAAACATTTGGATATCTTCAAAAGTATAAATCGAAAGGTAAGGAAGTTTTAACAGATACTGGAAAGCCTGTTATACTTCCTTCTTCATTTACTGGTGGTGCAAGATTCATGCAACAAAATTACCTCGATGCAATGGCCTTATGTAAGTGGTATGGGTACCCTGATTTCTTCATAACTATAACATGTAATCCTAAGTGGCCTGAAGTAAAAAGATTTCTAATAGATTCAACCATCAAAGCCGAAGACAGGCCTGACATATTGTGTCGATTGTTTAAAAGGAAGCTTGATTCGTTAATCAAAGATTTTAAGGATTCCAAGTATTTTGGTGAGATTAACGCTGGTGTGTTATTTTTTTCACATCTTATCCTCTGATGTATATTTTTTAATCAATGTTATTAACTAATAAATTTTGTTTATTTTTCCTTTTTATTTAGTTGTTTATACAGTAGAATTTCAAAAGCGTGGTCTTCCTCATGCACATATATGCTTATTCATGAAGGTCGATCACAAACTTCCAACCATAGATCACATAGATCCATTTATTTCTGCTGAGATTCCCGATAAAAAAGAAGATCCTGAACTTTATTCTCTTGTGACTGATTATATGATTCATGGTCCGTGTGGGAATGCTAATTTGAATTGTCCTTGCATGGTTGATAAAAGATGTTCAAAAAACTTTCCGAAGAAATTCACACCACATACAAGTATTGATTCAAATGGTTTTCCTGTATACAGAAGAAGAGATTTAGGTCATACAGTTATAAAATCTGGTGTTAGATTAGACAACAGAAATGTTGTTCCTTATAACAAAAGGCTTTTGAAAAGATATCAAGCACACATTAATGTTGAATGGTGTAATCAAGCCGGTTCAGTGAAATATTTGTTCAAGTACATCAACAAAGGTCCTGATATGGCTACTGCGGTAGTTTCTGGTGATACAAGTTCAACCATCAAAGAAAAGCCAAAAGATGAGATCAATGAGTAGTATGATTGTAGATATATTTCAGCTTGTGAGGCATCCTGGAGAATATTCTCTAATGAGGTTCATTATAGGTATCCTGCTGTTATGAGGCTTCCCTTTCATTTGCCTGGCCAACAGAATGTTGTGTATGGTGCTGATGACGATATTGATAATGTTTTAAGCAAGCCTTCTGTTGCTTCTTCAATATTTATGCAATGGATGAAGTTGAACGAGTCAAATAAAGATGCTAGAAAGCTGACTTATGTTGAGTTTCCTTCCAAATTTGTTTGGATACTTAAAGATAGATGTTGGCAGGTACGTAAGTCGTACCAGTGTGTTGGCCGGATTCATTCTGTATCTCCTGCTTTGGGCGAACCTTATTTTTTGAGGATACTACTGAATAAAGTTAAAGGACCTAGATCATTTGAGGAGATACGTACAGTTAACGGTCAATTATTCCCGACTTTTAGAGATGCTTGCTATGCGATGGGACTTTTAGATGATGACAATGAATACGTTGAGGCCATTAAAGAAGCAAGTTTTGAAGGACATGCTGGGTATCTTCGAGCGTTATTTGCTACCCTGCTTTTGTCAAATACTCTATCTCGGCCAGAATTTGTTTGGGAGAATACGTGGAAATACTTAGCTGATGATATTGTTTATAGACGTCAAAAAGAAACAAATATTTCAGGTTCTGATCTATTTTCTTTTATTTTACATACTACATTTTGATTTTTTATTTAATAATGTTAATTTTTTTATTTGCTAGGTTTAGTGCTTCCTGAACATCAGATTAAGAACCTTACTTTGTTGAAAATTGAAAACTATTTAATTTCCAATGGTTCATCATTACGAAGGCTTGCCACTATGCCGTACCCTGATGATGATTCCTTACGTGATGCTTCTAATCGTCTGATCAATGAAGAGCTGTCACATGACCTAGATGAAGAACAAGCCGAGTTTAACAGGTTGCATCAATCTCTTACAGATGAACAACGAGCGGTTTTTGACGAAATAATGGAAGCAGTTGTAGGGCGTAAAGGAGGCCTTTTTTTTGTCTATGGTTATGGTGGAACTGGAAAAACCTTTTTATGGAAGACTTTGGCTTCAGCTGTTCGATGCAGAAATGGAATAGTTTTAAATGTGGCTTCAAGTGGTATTGCTTCGTTATTACTTTCCCGTGGAAGGACAGCTCATTCTCGGTTCCATATTCCCATTAATCTAACAGAAGATTCAATGTGCAATATTAAGCCAAATAGTGATATTGCGAGATTATTAAAGGAAACCCAATTAATCATATGGGACGAAGCACCGATGGTACACAAACATGCCTTTGAAGCTTTAGATAGGACCATGACCGACGTATTTTCGGAAGGTAGGAGTATTCGTTCGGATATTCCTTTTGGTGGTAAAGTTATTGTATTTGGTGGTGACTTTAGACAAATACTACCTGTTATTCCTAATGGTACTAGACAAGAAATTGTTAGTGCGTCTTTAAGCTCTTCATACATATGGGCAAAATGCAGACTCTTACGGCTGACTAAAAACATGTGTCTAACTATTGGAGCTGAAAGTTCGAATACGAAGTCTATCAGAGAATTTGCAAAATGTCTTATTGATATTGGTGAAGGAAACGTTGGAGATGATAATGATGGTGACGCCATTATAGAGATACCAGATGATTTACTGATCACCGATATTTGTGACCCAATACAAAGTTTAATTGACTTTGTATATCCTTCAATTATTCAACAATTTAGGATTGCTGGATTTTTTTCTGAGCGAGCAATTCTAGCACCCAAAAATGAGGTAGTTCATGAAATTAATGATCGATTGCTTTCGTTATTTCCTGGTGATGCGAAAGAGTATCTGAGTTCTGATAGTATATGTCAAACCGAACAAATTCTTGATTCTTTTCAAGAAAGCTTATACTCAACAGAAAATTTGAATGCTCTTAAGATTTCTGGCTTGCCTAATCACAGATTAGTTCTTAAAGTTGGTGTTCCTGTGATGCTTCTTCGAAACATTGATCAACTGAAAGGGTTATGTAACGGTACAAGGCTTCAAATTACTTTTCTTGGTAAACGAGTTATAGAAGCTGAAGTTATATCTGGTGGGAAAATTGGCACAAGAGTTTATATTCCAAGGATTAATATGATCCCGTCTGACAAAAAAATACTTTTTCAATTTCAACGAAGACAATTTCCGTTATCAGTTTGTTTTGCTATGACAATTAACAAGAGTCAAGGACAATCGTTATCAAAGGTTGGTCTTTATTTGAAAGATCCTGTCTTCACTCATGGTCAGTTGTATGTTGCATTATCAAGGGTCAAGACCAGAGAAGGCGTTAAAATACTAATATTCGATGCTGGTGGAAAACCAACAAATAAGACTTCTAATGTTGTTTACAAAGAAGTTTTTACTAGCTTGTAATCATTGTGAGGAATGTTAAAACGCTGTTTGATCAAAGTCAAACTACTTATGTTAAAAGCTAATTATAATAGATAAAACACTATTTGAGCAATGTTAAAACGTTGTTTGACTAAAGTCTGTTTGACCAAAGTCAAACTACTTTTGTTAAAAGCTACTTGATAAAACACTGTTTGACCAAAGTCAAACTACTTATGTTAAAAGGTACATATAATAGATAAAACTAAATTTTCCCTCAGCATTGCTTCTTGAGGTCATGAAACTTACTTATGTTAAAACCTAATTACTATTAATACATGATTCAAAGCATTCAAATTTTATGTTATGTTAATGGTTTTGCTATATGAAAAATTATTTTTCTTTCTTAATTTGAATACCAAATCAATTCAACTAATCATGTACTTTACTCTTGTATGTCAATGTAAATGTAAATAACAAATTTAAAAAGGGGTGTATGTGTAAATATTTTTCATCAGTTGAAAATATGGGAAGAGAAAAACACAACCGTCACTATTTCTTCATCATCATTACACATCAAACATCTATCATCTCTTCTTTCAAAAATCTCTTCTCCCCAGTCATTTTCTAGGGTTTCAATTTTCTTTTCCTCCGTCTTCTACACTTCAATCACCTGAGGTTTGATTATTTTTTCTTCAGCAACTGGTATGTACATTCCTATTGTAATGAACTTTATATTGTTTAATCTATGTTAATTTAAATCCTATCTTGCTACTAATATGATTTTAAATGTTTATTGCTATACATTCAAGATTCAAGAAGGGTTTACTTATGTGTTTGAATCATTTGTTGAGAACATGTTAAAATAATTATTATTTGCAGAATAATTTTAACTCATACTCTGTTTCTATGATTAATTTCACTATATACTCTGTTAATACAAAAAGTTAATGTTCATTTTCGAAGCCAGCTTTTTAATTACAGTCTTTTAACATCTTTACTGATTCAGGTTTTATGATGTATACTACATTTGTTAAGTTTCTTCGTAACCCAGAATCTTTGAAACTGGTATGACATGTTTTTACATACATAATTTATTTGTATTGAGATATATTTTTAACAGTTCTTTTATGGTTTATATTTTCTTACACTATTTAAAAATTATATACAGGATGTACCTATATTCTTTGCTAATCAAAAGTGGGGAGATTGTTGGCAAAAAAGTAGGTTGCAAGTATATCATGAGTCTGGTAAAAAATGGGTTGTTAGGGTCAGAACAGAAAATTCAACGCCGATAATAACTGACGGTTGGGACATTGTTGTTAAAGATCTCAATTTGCCGAGGGATACTTTGTTGGTTTTCAAACCGTTAGGTGATTTTGGACTTGAACTTTCATGTTATGTTAATGGCATGTGTGGGGAATCTTATTTCACCTTTAATCGTTATGCAAGATTTGGTTTTACGGTATGAGTATTGATCTTAACTTCAATTCTTTTGCATCTTTAACGTGTTAACACTTATTCTCATAAGATACATACTTCACGTTTAGTATTCATTATTTTTAATTTTATGCAGGTAATTGAAGACTGCTTCATTGAACAATTTTACGTAAACAGTCCACCGAGTGGGAAATTTCAAATCTGTTACAAAGGTTCCTACTGGAATGTTGAGGTGTCTAAAGTTGATACCCACTTTGTATTTTCTAGAGGATGGCCGGAAATGTGCAACGATGTTGGGATACTTGAGGATGATTTGCTTGTGTTTAGCAGGATTGATGATTTTGTTTTTGAAGTAGTAGTTTATAGAGATGAGATTGAGATTTGCTTTTTGAAGAAACCTGAATCTGATGATGATAGTGTAGTTGAGATATTGAAGGCTGATTATGTTAAAAATGCATTCAAGGTACGTAAGTATTTAGCATTAGCAATAAAAGTTTTAATTTTTTAGCTTTATATTAATTATTTTATTAATGTTGACCAGGACATCTATGAGGATGAAGAAGTTGTTTCTGCAGGTGAAGGTACAACCGTTACTCAGGTACTTGCTAAATTATTAAAATTATTTATTTTTAATTTAACACATATAAGAATTTAATGTTTTTACAACTATTAGTAATGCTGTTTACTGATGTTATATTTATTCAATAATGTATTATTTACAAGAACTTACCAACCAATGCCGAATGCACGTCCAAGAGACGCATGTCTTCACGATTGAACCAAACCCAAGATGTAAGTTTACCATCTTAAAGATTGTTATATTACTATTGTTATTAAATTTACTCTATGACAACAGGTTAAGAAGAAAGCTAAAGTTACTTCTGAGAGAAAGGAGGTCGTCAAGAATAGGACTAAGGGAAATGCTGCCTTACCTGTCGACACAAGTGATCATACTGGATGTTCTTCGTTTGTTCATAAAGTTAAGGTATCTATACTTGCCAGTTAATTAGTATATGTTATATAAACTGTTTTTTTTTTTTTTTTGTGCATATATTGATCATTCCTTTAATTCACATGTATATGTTTACTTTTACATCAAGGGGAAGAGAGCTGCCAACGTTCAAAAAAAGCTTAACCGTAGAAATAAGATTGCAAAGACTGCAAAAAAACATTCTGGACATCCTCTTAACCCTGAGTTCTTTCATTTTGATCGCAAAGGAGACTATAGGCTGGTATACCATTTTTTATAATAAACTAATGATTTACGTTTATTTGTCTGACTATTATTTTTTTCCACACAATACAAGTAGCCTCTTCCTGCTGAAGTTGCGAGACGAGCAGGTCTTTTTCTTGATCTTCATCCTTTGAAAGTTCAAAACATGGTTGGAGTTGTGCAGGTTTATGATGTTAAGTTGGAGTTAAATGAATTGAAGCCACGTTATGCGTTGGAAGGTTGGCGAAAGTTTATGACTGACAATAACTTGAGGTTTGGTGATATGTTGCATTTCACATACGTGTCTTCGCAACAGAAGATAGTATTAAATCAAGTTACATCAGTTTAACAAACACATTTTAAGTCTGTTCTGATATCAGATACTAATTATGAATTTTTTGATGGTGATGTTGTAGGTTTTTTTCTTAAATTATTAACTTGATGTTTTTGTTGCTATGTATGGCTAAGATGATAAAACACTGTTATTAGCACTTTATGTTTTATATTTGGCCAATTAGATTATGTGTTAAATTATAGTTCTTTAAGTCATTGTTCCATTTTCTTGAATTCTATCTAATTTTTTAAAGAACTTCAATAACAAATAGTGGTTTGAACATCTGTTTGCCTTTTGGTCAATAGTTAATGGAAACCTATGTTAGGTTCAACAATGTTTTGAAGAGGAAAACTGTGTTAGAAGACAGTAGATCTTAACAAGTTAAACATCTGTTAAGGCTTAAACAGATGTTTGCCCTTTAACAGATGTTTGGCCTTTTATATCAAATGTCTGGACTTAAACAGTTGTTTGACCTTAAACACATGTTTGAACCTTAAACAGATGTTTTGCCTTAAACAGATGTTCTTCTTCTATATCAGATATTTGGACTTAAACAGATGTTTGACCTTAAACAGATGTTTCGCCATAAACAGATGTTTGGTCTTAAACCAAACATTTGTTTAAGCTCAACATCTGTTTGACTATTTGTCAATATCTTATTGACTTTTGGTTAACATCTGATTCAAATTTGGTCAACGTCTTATTTTGTAAAAGAGGTACAAAAACAAAGATTTTTTCAAAATCTCAAATCACCCTATCATGTAAGTGCATTGATGTAAAAGTGGAAATGATGTTATTCATATGGTCCTGTTGTGCTTTTGTTTGTCCTCTAATATGAGTTCATGATATAATGCGGTGATTTCAAGACATTTTTGTTGAATCGAATGACATGGTTGATGTAATGCGGTCGTATTAATAACAAATAGTAATTAATTAATCTAAATAACTTTCCCGAGCCCGGGAAGCAATCCCGGGTAAAAACCTAGTTACCTTATAAACTTAAACTACAAAGTCGGTGGCATGCACATGCCATTTCCCTTTTTCACCCAAATGCATATGCCATTTTCCTTTTTCATACAATACTTTGAGTAAAATACATTTAGGCCCTTTGCTTTTAGTTTTTTTAAGTTGTGTTTTATGTCCATTTTGATATTTTCTCTTTTCACCCATACTTTGAGTAAAATACATTTTAACCCCTTGCTTTTAGTTTTGTTAAATTGCGTTTTGAGTCTCCTTTTCAAGTTAAACTTCATGCGTATGCCATTTTCCTTTTTCACACAATACTTTGAGTAAAATACATTTAGGCCCCTTGCTTTTAGTTTTTTTAAATTGCGTTTTGAGTCCATTTTGACATTTTCTCTTTTCACCCATACTTTGAGTAAAATACATTTTAGCCCCTTGCTTTTAGTTTTGTTAAATTACGTTTTGAGTCTTTTTCCTTTTCAAGTTAAACTTCAGTTTTTCACCCATACTTTAAGTAAAATACATTTTGGCCCTTTGCTTTTAGTTTTGCTAAATTGTGTTTTGAGTCCATTTCCTTTCCAAGTTAAACTTCAATTATATTGCAATATTAGACCATTGAGGTTTAATCTCAAAAGTTTATAATGTTTCAACTTTATCGTTTTACCGTATATCTATACATTTTTAGCTTATTGCTTTCTTTAATTATTTTCGTTCGCTAATTTCTTTTTTAAAAAACTAAACGTTTGGATTCAACTATACATTGAGTTGAACTAATTACGTCAAGACATGCGCTTTCATATGGTTTGCGCATGACATAGCGCTTGGACTAATCTGTTTGCAACGTGCCTACGACGCATCGCCCGCGGGTTGCATTATGAATATTAAAATTTATGTGTCGGTATAAATTTGAGTTGGTATACGTTTCGATGTAAACTTTTTTGGGGAACAAGCCAGGTCAAATATATTTGGTTTTTGATTGTTTTATGTACGTTCTCCAATTCTACGTTTCGACCCTACCGCAACACGCTAAGGGTATAATTTTTTCTGTTGATATGAATATCACTTTTGATTACACGTGTTTGTTTTCCCTTGATACACATTTTATGCTTTTTGTACGTTTCCTATGTATGAGTCGGGTCACATATAAATACGATATACTTTACATTTTTATCCAGCTACAATGCTATTGAATTAAATTGGATACGTTAAAATGTGTGTTTTCATATGTTTAACGCATTACATAACGCTTCGACTAATCTATTCGATGTTTGCAATGTACTTGCGCCGCAACGCGCGCAGGTTTCCCACTGGCTTTGCCTCCCTGCCCCCATACGTTAACGATGTTGCAATTGTAGTAGCCCCTTGACTTTGGTATATTCAAAGTTTCATAAAATGATAAATTTAGTCCCTAAACCTTCTACTTTGGATTTCCAAAACCACAACCTCATCTTTCAAACTTTGCTAGCACCAACCCTCTACCTTGGTTTTCCACCATCACCCCTTAGCTCTTACACAGTTACGCTACCAACCCTCTTCTTTTACATTTCCACCAACACCCCCTCATCTTTTACACATTTCCGTCACCACCCCTACCCCTTGCACTATTACTCCATTTTTACACCCGCCAAACTTTAAAAAATTTGCAATTGTAAACCCTAAACTACAACTCCTACTTTTGCAAATGACAATGCATTGTGTTTTTCGAAATGTCTTTGGCATTGTTTTGTACACTTTGTGTCTACCTTTGTGATTTACACTTTTTTTGTAATTGACTATTACACACTGGGTTTTACGAATCGTGTTTTGTCTTACTATATGTTTCCACTGCAAAATCCTAGTTATAATATGGAACTTCAAATAATTTATAACTAGTGTATTTCCACCGCGCTACGAGGCGGGAACTCAGTTAGTGTTGGTTTGGTTTGTTCCGTATTTTACATCAATCGAAACCATAAAATGAATATCGGTTTTGATACTACCGGTACCAATGTTGTTTAGTCAAAATTGTCACGATACTAATATGGTGTCGATATATGTATACTTTACTTTGAAAAAGAACATATTTTTAATACAACTCCCTTTTTTTAACAAAATTGTTTCCGGCACTCGTATAGTTTACTATACAAAATAATACGTTATTATGAATCAAACTCTATTTTCAACAAAATTTATACCAAAATGTCGAGAAAAAAATTAAACACAACTACGTATTCAGTTTTTTAACAACTTAACAAATGCAAGTTATTAACAAAAAAATCAAATTAAATTATAAAAAATTTAATATTAAAAATATAAAATAAAATATTCAAAGTCTCTATTCATTCGTATTTAGAATTAACATATGCTTATAATTAATTATTAAATTTCCCACCAACATGCTAACAATCAATGATCTTCTTCTTATAAAATACTTTAATAATTATAAACTTAATAATAGAACTAAAATATATGATACTGTTCATGAAGACTTGTAAATTGTATTTTGTCAAGCGATTCAACTTATAAATTATAATATGGAACTTCAAATAATTTATAACTAGTGTATTCCCCCGCGCTACGCGGTGGGAACTCAGTTAGTGTTGGTTTGGTTTGTTCCGTATTTTACATCAATCGAAACCATAAAATGAATACCGGTTTTGATACTACCAGTACCAATGTTGTTTAGTCGAAATTGTCATGGATCATGTGAGTACACCTGCAGCCCACTACAAGAATCGGCCCAGTAATAGCATGAGTACATTAACTGTTGTCGGCCACTTTTGTTTGTTTTGAGAATGACACTTGGTGTAATAATTGGTTTTGATCGAATAGATTACTGTTATGGTTAATGATTGTATATGTTGGATTATAAATTACCCAGTGTTAGTCTGATTGATGTGGCTTCATGTTAATGATAAATTATACAGTGTACTATGCTCATGGATGTGATGTGATGGTTTGTTGATAGACTGATTAGTAAGTAGCAATAAAGAAATAGTGATAACCATTGGGACTTGCATGCTAGTGTTGGGTTGATGAAGTTGGTGTCACGTGTAGGATTTATAGGATTCTCGGTTTGTGTGAGGACATGGTATATATTACATAATACTCATAAAATGTTAAACAAGGTTAAGGGGCTGTTTGGTAGCCTCTGAATGGTCATTAAGAGGCTACCTCTTAATGGAACCATTAAGAATTTTACCAATGATAAGGTAGAAGAATGTGACATGTGATGATTATCATTCAGAGGTTTCCTCTTAACCATTCAGACTTGAGGTTACCTCTTATTCATTCAGAGGTTTTAAACCATTAAGAGGTAGCATCTGAATGGTCATTAAGAGGCTACCAAACAGCCCCTAAATCAATATTGTGGGTAGTTGTTGTTGCTGAACTAGTTTGACATCATTTGGGCTGCTCCATTAAAGGTTGGGCCACAAACTCTAACCGGTTGCATTAGGGTGTATTGGGCCTCTTAGATGTGTTATGAATTTGGGCCGATAATATGTCTAAATTGTGCACTAAGCTATGTTAATTGTGGTGTGACATATGAGGTATTAATTTGTGACATGAACTTGGAAGTGAACCAATTGGACATTGTAAGAGAGTTCATAATGATAATTGGCTGTTATGTTACCTGATGATAAGTGCAATGCATACGCGCTACTTGTGTGTGATGTGAATACAAAACTATGTAGCTGGGATCTATGTGAACTGATTAGATTTGATAATCATGCTAGGATTCGATTGATCAACGCGAGTATATAAATAGACATACCAAGCAAACCTAAGGTGAGTTCACTACATTCGAGCATGCGTCCCAGTGGTTGGGGACAGTCAGTGGGTATCCCGTGGAGGGATAAGTCTTTTGGGTAAAAACGGGTATATTGGTTAATATTCTCACCTATCAATCTTGTAAGTCCCTTATTATGTTACCTGGAGGGTAACGGGTATTAGTTGGTAGCGCTACTTAGGTTTGGCACCCTCACACCGCTCCTAGATAGGACGGATGTGAACTAATGACCCAGTCGGGGCCCAGTACTAGATAGGAGTACGTGGGAAGGGCAGTCATGTATTTCAGGAGCCGTCTTGTTCGGAATTGAGATATTAACAATATTACTTGCATTTGTCAGTGAACTGTTTTACATACAACTGGTAACAAACGTTTTCTAAAACTGTGAACTCGCCAGCTTTGTCTGATACACTTGTTACATGCTCGCAGGTCGTTAGGTGATTGAAACAGGAGCTTGCTGGCTGGAGAGCGAGAGTGGTCATGGTTATACGGATGGGATTATTTATCAAACATTTATTTCTTATGATTGATCGAAAAGTATTTACATTATGTTACATTAACGCTTCCGCTGAACTTGTGGTTTTTGAATAACTCATGATTGGGATTTTATCATTATTAATTGATGGAACTTTATTTTAAACTTATGATTCAATGTAATTAGTGGCTCATTGCTAGTGGTCACACGCCTAACAGGGACACTCCCTAGGTGGTATTTTGAGGGTGTGACAGTTTGGTATCAGAGCCACTGGTTATAGTGAACTTGGTTTTAAAATGTTTTTATAAAACCAGACTATAACCGAACAAGTTCTGAATACGACCATGACACTCAGCTCCAGACTGCAAGGTTCGTCTCTCATATACTCATTGTATTACATAACTAGTGAACACTTACATATGATATTGCACGTCTAGCACAATAGTATGAATTCATGTATCACCTGCCTCTGTTATGTGTCTGATAGGGTGGTATTCCCTAAACATTCATGACCCACGTTACGTGATGCTCTTTGATTGCCACTCGAGTTGGAGGAACCATTTGACATGAGTTAAGAGGAACTGAGATGAGCATGCAAATCACAGTGTTATTATGGGTGCACACATAATAACAATGTGGGGTGCATGCGAGTCCCAGTGAGGCTTAACAAGTGAAAAAGGGGTTCCGTTCCGTTATTTGATCGATGTGAAACACAACAGTCTATAAGAGTCATATCAGTGATTGTCTCTTACTTGAACGTGATCTTTTCACTCCTCTCTGAATCCTTTCGAATCTCGATGCTATCGAGTCTTACCTGAACACCCATCTGAACGCCTAGCGAACTGTGTAGAATGTTAGGTGCTTGTACGGACATCCCTGAGTTGGATGTTGCAACGACAATGATTGGTCTATACCTTTCTCACTTTTCTTCGTTTGCTGGAACTCTATGTATTAACGTCTTAGACTCTGAAGTGTGACCACTTCTGCAATACACTCGCAGCATACCGCGTATTACTCAATCGACTTGCTAGATTGATGGACAAAAGGGTAAGCGTAGTATTTTACCGACCTCAGTATTTGGACAACTCTGATTACCGGCAACAAACACCAGCAAATTGACTTCAATTGAATTCTTAACTCTAGTCAGCGACTCGTGGGAGTCAACTCTTACGAATCAATCGGGACATAAGCGATGACAACAGATTATAGTGTGAAATATGTGGCTACCAGCACAGTGAGTAGCGCGTGGCACAGAATGTGAAAAGATGGACTTTAATGGTGAAAGATTGTAGGGCTCCGTTTCAAGCAACGACATTTGAGGCAACAGTCGCGACAACATCAAGGTAGTCGTAATCGTAGTCTACAACATGGGAACGAATGTGACATTGACAGGGATTGATTGTTGCTAAGTTAAGACGTCAACAACCAAGTGAATAATGATAGTAATGGGAACCCTCGCAGCCGTAACAACAACACTGGAAATGATGCTCGTGGGAGGACATTTAGGATTGGCGTAAGCGACGCCAGGCATAGTAGCAACATGGTAGCTTGTATGGGTAGCTGTTCGCTTCGTCTCTATTCGGCTTGACCCTGATATTTCTTGAAACCAAACCTGATGTGGAATCGGCTGATGTCAAGTCAAATGAAATCTCATATGTTCGTTAGGGTGTAAACACGACCTTGTGGGACGAGTGTTCGACGTCGACCTTCCTTCTATTATCCTCGATGGTTACAACGCAGTAGTTAGTGTGAATTAGTCATCCAGGAATCACGCAGATATACCCAGTGAGGAGAAAACTTTGTGTGGAGAATCGTTATTTGTTCTAAAGCATCAGAGTAGTGCAAAAGTTAGCGCCATTTCAGCTGTGAAGGCCAGAAGTGTCTACAGAGGGATTACTCCGCTATGTTAGCAACCGTTACTGATGATAGGGCTGAGGGAAAAGAGGATCGAGGATCCACCAATTGTTTGTGATCCCTCTCGGTTTGTTATCGAGGAACTTTCGGGCTTACTTCCACAACTGTTAGGCAGAATCTCAGTTTAATCTCACGCCAGAAGCAGTCTTGATAGCTCGTACTTCATACCGTCTTGCACCAGGAGGGTTGCAAGAACTGTCTAGTCAACTTCAGGAACTACCTAGTGGGAGTTTAGCAATCTAGCTCCTTGCTCTGGGGAGCCCGAACTCTATTGTGGAAACGAAGGACAAGTCCTTTCGTACGCGTACAGACTACCCCAAGGTGGCACTCATAGACCGTCACCCTCTATCTCGCATCGACAACCTGCTTGACCCGCTGCAATGATCAAGCTTCTATTCGGAAATCGACTTAAGATCAGGCTGTCACTTGATGGAAGACTCAGGGAAGGATGACTTCTAACACGACGTTACAGGCACAGTACGGCCACTACGATTTTCTGTTCTCGTTGTTTAAAGTTACCCAACACACCAGCAGCCTTAGGGATCACATGAGTAGTATGTGCCAACCCCATCTAGCCAGATTCGCCAACCGTGTTTATCTATGACGTTTTGAATCACTTCCAGGAGAAAGGAGCACCATGAACGGCACTTGTATTTCATCGTAGAGCTTCTAGGGGAGGAACACCTACGTGCGAAGTCTACCTAAGTATGACTTCAGGATTCGGGGAGTACACATTTTTGTCATATGATCAACGAAGTGGGAATACACGTAGATCTCGCTAAAGACCCGTTTCGTTAGATACTGTTCGGAACCAAAGATCCCTTCGGGGATGCAGCAATTTCTTGGTCACACTAGACTCTATCGCAGATTCGCCGCAGGATTTTCGAAGATCGCGCAGCTTAAATCTTTTTAGCACAGTAGGGTGCTGTGTTCGTGAAAGACAAAACAGGAGGACGTCTTTTCAGCTTTCGAATCCCAACTTTGCAATGCACTGAGCATCGTCTTTATCCGAGGGTGCGGGTGATTTAGTAGTGTTCCATGATGGTCCGAATCAGAGTCCCAGTTACACACCGACGCAACACGAGAGAGTGATGACTTACGTAATGGAGTTACAAAGAGGAACTGCACGACACACAACTGGCAGTGGAAACCATGGTCTTTGGATTTACTTGGAGGCATTACTTGGACGGTACCGAATGCGCTACTGGTTTCGAAAGAGCTGAATCTGTTAATGGCATCGCTGGATGGAACTTTTGAATGAATGCGATCGTGAAACCTGGACGTGCACGAGCTTTGCAGCCTGCTATCGACTCTAACATACCTGATCGACTCGCCTTGCTCAAACTGAAGAACTGAAGGAAGAGAGTTCTCAAGATTAACCCATGCGGGGCATGGGGAAGCAACCTTTGGCAGGTCGGACGATATTTGCTACTTCATGGAACAAATATGAACCTCACTATACAGCAACCTTGAGAAACTGGTGCAGGTGAAGCACACGGGTCTCGAATATCCTATTCGTCAGAGTTTTGATAGGGTGTATTAAAACCTGAAGACCATGTTTGCGTGACCGGGCCTGAAGGCCCACATAGCCACGCATGGGAACGAGGTTTGACATGTGGGAAAGTTAAGGTGGGATATTAGCAATCAGAGCACATATATGGAAATGAGAACAGACTGCCATGGATTTTATCACTGGTATACTTACAACTCGAAACGAAAACATTATTACCTGGATTATCATTGATGGACTCACGTTACCAGCACACTTGCTTGCAAACAAGGAACTGACGAGTCTTCACAAGTTGCGAATGTTTCTCTGAGAGAGGCGGCTTATAGGCACGAGGTGCCAACTCCTATTACCTCCTATTTTGAGCTATACCTGATTTATGACAAGCGATACACAACACCCTTGACTCATGTATAGACATGAGTATTACTTATCAACATAGGACGAACAGTTTGAGTAAACAACCCCCCTGACCCTCAAAGACATGCTGCGAGCATGTGTGCGCTTGGCTTGGGTACAAATTTGAAGGACTCTTACCTTGGTTGAGTTTACTGCAACAGTTACCATTCTAGTATTCAGACAACTTTGTTTGAGGCATTGCATGGACAGTAACGTTAATCTCCTTGTTGGATCAAGGTGGGTGACAACCTAATTACTGGTCCAGGACTGGTACTCGAAACTCTTGGGAAGGTTGTTTGGATCGGGAGTCGATTGGCGGCAATGCGTGACCGTCAGGAAAGCTGATAAACCTGGGAAACGCTGGAAGATCGCTGTAGGCGATCGTATCATGTTGAAAGTCTCACCCTGGGAGGGTCTGGAGTGCTTGGGAAGCATGGCGAGCTTAACTGACGTCACGATGGACCATTCAACAATCTGGGAAGAATCGGTAGCGTAACCTACAAACTCGAGTTACCCGACGAATCGGGTAACGTACGCGATGTCATTTATGTTTCGGATCTAAGGTAGTGGTTGTCTGATGAAACGCGTGCGATACTTTTACTAGAGGAATTTATCGGACACCTGGACCAGGAAGTCAAGGTTCGTTAACTTAGTCGAATTCCAATCGTGAGTGTTCGTTGGAACTCAAGACGTAGACCGGAGTTCACGTAGGAACGCAATGGTCGGAGTAAGCTCTAGGATCCGCAGTTATCTAAACGATTGTGTCAACGTCGGTTATCATTGGCGAATTTCGGGACGAAATTCCCTTTCAAGTTGGGGATGATGTGGCACCTGAGGAAAATCCGCAACAATCTTGATTAATCTTGATTTCTCGCTTCACTCCTCTGTGTTTACTTGTCAAATTTCGGGACGAAATTTCTTTCAAGTTGGGGATGATGTGACAACCCGAACTCTCAAGGTTAGTACCGTATGGTCTCGTGATTCTAACTCCTCGTAATTCTCTCCTTTCACACTTTTGTTATATTAAACTCCTTATTTAACTTCTTGATGCGGTAAACTTGTCGAACGTGAAATTACTTGGTTATAAATGAGTGTGTGGTTGAACCCGGTTAAGTGTTTGGGTTTACTTATAGGAGTTGCACTTGGATTTGGGCCGCCGTATGTATGTATGGGCTTCACTATTTTTTTAATTACTTTATATGTATGGATTTCACTATCTCTTTTAATCACTTCGGCCCAGATAACTTGAGCCCAAACCGAACCCATCCCCAAGCCCAGTAGTAATGATATTATAACTTTGCTTGGCAGTTGTTTTAAGTTTCCAAACACATATCAAATAACCCTAACTCCCTTATTAGTGGACGGCAACTTCCTCTAAGTGTGAAGCCCCTGATCGACACCAACACTTTTCCAACATTTCGATTTTGTTAGTGCAATCTCGGTTAGTATAATCTCACCTTATTGTGAACCGGATCTTCTTATCATACATGGCTGTATTAGATACATGAGTATTGCTATGAATTCTGTGTGTGTACACGTGGTTATGTGGGTTAGATTGTTGCATGATTAAATTGTTCAATACTATGTGATGAATATGTGTGACCAGTTAGATGAATGGATCATGTGAGTACACCTGCAGCCCACTACAAGAATCGGCCCAGTAATAGCATGAGTACATTAACTGTTGTCGGCCACTTTTGTTTGTTTTGAGAATGGCACTTGGTGTAATAATTGGTTTTGATCGAATAGATTACTGTTATGGTTAATGATTGTATATGTTGGATTATAAATTACCCAGTGTTAGTCTGATTGATGTGGCTTCATGTTAATAATAAATTATACAGTGTACTATGCTCATGGATGTGATGTGATGGTTTGTTGATAGACTGATTAGTAAGTAGCAATAAAGAAATAGTGATAACCATTGGGACTTGCATGCTAGTGTTGGGTTGATGAAGTTGGTGTCACGTGTAGGATTTATAGGATTCTCGGTTTGTGTGAGGACATGGTATATATTACATAATACTCATAAAATGTTAAACAAGGTTAAGGGGCTGTTTGGTAGCCTCTGAATGGTCATTAAGAGGCTACCTCTTAATGGAACCATTAAGAATTTTACCAATGATAAGGTAGAAGAATGTGACATGTGATGATTATCATTCAGAGGTTTCCTCTTAACCATTCAGACTTGAGGTTACCTCTTATTCATTCAGAGGTTTTAAACCATTAAGAGGTAGCATCTGAATGGTCATTAAGAGGCTACCAAACAGCCCCTAAATCAATATTGTGGGTAGTTGTTGTTGCTGAACTAGTTTGACATCATTTGGGCTGCTCCATTAAAGGTTGGGCCACAAACTCTAACCGGTTGCATTAGGGTGTATTGGGCCTCTTAGATGTGTTATGAATTTGGGCCGATAATATGTCTAAATTGTGCACTAAGCTATGTTAATTGTGGTGTGACATATGAGGTATTAATTTGTGACATGAACTTGGAAGTGAACCAATTGGACATTGTAAGAGAGTTCATAATGATAACTGGCTGTTATGTTACCTGATGATAAGTGCAATGCATACGCGCTACTTGTGTGTGATGTGAATACAAAACTATGTAGCTGGGATCTATGTGAACTGATTAGATTTGATAATCATGCTAGGATTCGATTGATCAACGCGAGTATATAAATAGACATACCGAGCAAACCTAAGGTGAGTTCACTACATTCGAGCATGCGTCCCAGTGGTTGGGGACAGTCAGTGGGTATCCCGTGGAGGGATAAGTCTTTTGGGTAAAAACGGGTATATTGGTTAATATTCTCACCTATCAATCTTGTAAGTCCCTTATTATGTTACCTGGAGGGTAACGGGTATTAGTTGGTAGCGCTACTTAGGTTTGGCACCCTCACACCGCTCCTAGATAGGACGGATGTGAACTAATGACCCAGTCGGGGCCCAGTACTAGATAGGAGTACGTGGGAAGGGCAGTCATGTATTTCAGGAGCCGTCTTGTTCGGAATTGAGATATTAACAATATTACTTGCATTTGTCAGTGAACTGTTTTACATACAACTGGTAACAAACGTTTTCTAAAACTGTGAACTCGCCAGCTTTGTCTGATACACTTGTTACATGCTCGCAGGTCGTTAGGTGATTGAAACAGGAGCTTGCTGGCTGGAGAGCGAGAGTGGTCATGGTTATACGGATGGGATTATTTATCAAACATTTATTTCTTATGATTGATCGAAAAGTATTTACATTATGTTACATTAACGCTTCCGCTGAACTTGTGGTTTTTGAATAACTCATGATTGGGATTTTATCATTATTAATTGATGGAACTTTATTTTAAACTTATGATTCAATGTAATTAGTGGCTCATTGCTAGTGGTCACACGCCTAACAGGGACACTCCCTAGGTGGTATTTTGAGGGTGTGACAAAAATAATACGTTATTATGAATCCAACTTTATTTTCAACAAAATTTATACCAAAATGTCGAGAAAAAAATTAAACACAACTACGTATTCAGTTTTTTTACAACTTAACAAATGCAAGATATTAAAAAAATCAAATTAAATTATAAAGAAATTAACATTAAAAATAAAAAATAAAATATTCAAAGTCTCTATACATTCGTGTTTAGAATTAACATATGCATATAATTAATTATTAAATTTCCCACCAACATGCTAACAATCAATAAACTTCTTTTTATAAAATTCTTTAATAATTATAAAATTAAAATTAATAATAGAACTAAAATATATGATGCTGTTCATGAAGACTTTAAATTCATATATATAATAATAATAATTAAAAAATTAATAATAGAACAAAAATATATGATATTGTTCATCAAGACTTATAAATTGTATTTTGTCAAGCGATTCAACTTATAAATTATAATATGGAACTTCAAATAATTTATAACTAGTGTATTTCCCCCGCGCTACGCGGCGGGAACTCCGTTAGTGTTGGTTTGGTTTGTTCCGTATTTTACATCAATCGAAACCATAAAATGAATATCGGTTTTGATACTACCGGTACCAATGTTGTTTAGTCGAAATTGTCACGGTACTAATATGCTGTCGATATATGTATATTTTACTTTGAAAAAGAATATATTTTTAATACAACTCCCCTCTTTTAACAAAATTGTTACCGGCACTCGTATAGTTTACTATACAAAATAATACGTTATTATGAATCCAACTCTATTTTCAACAAAATTTATACCAAAATGTCAAGAAAAAAATTAAACACAACTACGTATTCAGTTTTTTAACAACTTAACAAATGCAAGTTATTAACAAAAAAATCAAATTAAATTATAAAGAAATTAATATTAAAAATATAATATAAAATATTCAAAGTCTCTATTCATTCGTGTTTAGAATTAACATATGCTTATAATTAATTATTAAATTTCCCACCAACATGCTAACAATCAAAAATCTTCTTCTTATAAAATACTTTAATAATTATAAAATTAATAATAGAACTAAAATATATGATATTGTTCATGAAGACTTTAAATTCATATATATAATATAATAATAATTATAAAATTAATAATAGAACTAAAATATATGATACTGTTCATGAAGACTTTAAATTCATATATATAATATAATAATAATTGACTTATAAATTGTATTTTGTCAAGCGATTCAACTTATAAATTATAATATGGAACTTCAAATAATTTATAACTAGTGTATTTTCCCCGCGCTACGCGGCGGGAACTCAGTTAGTGTTGGTTTGGTTTGTTCCGTATTTTACATCAATCGAAACCATAAAATGAATACCGGTTTTGATACTACCGGTACCAATGTTGTTTAGTCGAAATTGTCACGGTACTAATATGGTGTCGATATATGTATACTTTACTTTGAAAAAGAATATATTTTTAATACAACTTCCTTTTTTTAACAAAATTGTTACCGGCACTCGTATAGTTTACTATACAAAATAATACGTTATTATGAATCCAACTTTATTTTCAACAAAATTTATACCAAAATGTTGAGAAAAAAATTAAACACAACTACGTATTCAGTTTTTTAACAACTTAACAAATGCAAGTTATTAAAAAAAATCAAATTAAATTATAAAGAAATTAACATTAAAAATATAAAATAAAATATTCAAAGTTTCTATTCATTCGTATTTAGAATTAACATATGCTTATAATTAATTATTAAATTTCCCACCAACAAGCTAACAATCAATAATCTTCTTCTTATAAAATTATTTAATAATTATAAAATTAAAAATAATAATAGAACTAAAATATATGATACTGTTCATGAAGACTTTAAATTCATATATATAATAATAATTATAAAATTAATAATAGAACTAAAATATATGATATTGTTCATGAAGACTTATAAATTGTATTTTGTCAAGCGATTCAACTTATAAATTATAATATGGAACTTCAAATAATTTATAACTAGTGTATTTCCCCCGCGCTACGCGGCGGGAACTCCGTTAGTGTTGGTTTGGTTTGTTCCGTATTTTACATCAATCGAAACCATAAAATGAATACCGGTTTTGATACTACCGGTACCAATGTTGTTTGGTCGAAATTGTCACAGTACTAATATGGTGTCGATATATGTATACTTTACTTTGAAAAAGAATATATTTTTAATACAACTCCCTTCTTTTAACAAAATTGTTACCGGCACTCGTATAGTTTACTATACAAAATAATACGTTATTATGAATCCAACTCTATTTTCAACAAAATTTATACCAAAATGTCGAGAAAAAATTAAACACAACTACGTATTCAGTTTTTTAACAACTTAACAAATGCAAGTTATTAACAAAAAAAAATCAAATTAAATTATAAAGAAATTAATTTTAAAAATATAAAATAAAATATTCAAAGTCTCTATTCATTCGTATTTAGAATTAACATATGCTTATAATTAATTATTAAATTTCCCACCAACATGCTAACAATCAATAATCTTCTTCTTATAAAATACTTTAATAATTATAAAATTAATAATAGAACTAAAATATATGATACTGTTCATGAAGACTTTATATTCATTTATATAATATAATAATAATTATTATTAAATTAATAATAGAACTAAAATATATGATACTGTTTATGTTTATGAAGACTTTAAATTCATATATATAATATAATAATAATAATAATAATTGACTTATAAATTGTATTTTGTCAAGCGATTCAACTTATAAATTATAATATGGAACTTCAAATAATTTATAACTAGTGTATTTTTCCCGCGCTACGCGGCGGGAACTCAGTTAGTGTTGGTTTGGTTTGTTCCGTATTTTACATCAATCGAAACCATAAATTGAATATCGGTTTTGATATTACCGGTACCAATGTTGTTTAGTCGAAATTGTCACTGTTGATGCAACAAATACAAGACCAACGGTGGTAGCTGGACTGGCTAGGCAGAATGGTTGAAGGGTTCAACCTTGCCTAACGCAGGTCGTGGGGTCCCCCCACGTTTGCGAGACGTGGGAGGAGGTTTACTAGTTTATTGTTGTTTTTTGCTATGGATCCTCCTCTGAATCGTACCCAGATTTGGAAGTGGTAGCAAAGGAAATGTGTGTGTTGGATGTGAAAGGGAATGACTTGTGCAAGACAAGCATTCGATGTGAATGACCAGAGCTTGGAGAATCAGAACTGGTCATGAGATCATTTCTGAAGTAAATGAAGTGTCATTTTATAAGAGAAGGCATCTCCCGAAGTGGAATGTATTAGACTAGTAACCTCGCTTGCAGTGGAGGGTTTCCCCTTTCGGGGGTTGAAGGCTTTTGACCCCCGGATAATAGTGTGCATTGGCGGACCTCCTTTGCTTTTGCGGCTGTGGGTTGGTGAAGCGATCTCCAGATGTGACCGGCTACTGTTTCTACATTGCTTTTCCCAACTCCCAGCTTTTCAACCGTTGAACCGTTTAACCTTTTGAGTGTTTACATATTTAATCATTTTATTTAGTCTTGAGCTACCCCCGTCATCAGCCCCCCAAGTCAGAGGCTTTTGGGTGATAAGCTCAAAGACTTCTGCATTTTATGTACGTATTTTATTGCTTGAAGGTTTCGAGGGTTCGTTGCTTGATGGCTTGAAAGGTTGAAGACAGTTAATGTTTTGAATTTGAATTTTAAATAACTGACAATTGATTTGATTGATGTATGGCAGTTGATAGGGTGGCGGTTTTCGCAGGAGTTACTGTTTTGCCATTATTACCCCTATTGTAGGCTTATATTTATTTTATATTTCCAAACTTATCCATTTGTTTCAAAATTTTCTCCAAGTTTCTGCCATTTTCTCTCCTTCTCTAAGGTTAGTTCCGGTTTCCTTTTCATCTTGCATTCTTCATTTTCCGTTTTCAAAAAATGGGTGCTCGTAAGGACTTAGCAAAATCTTTTTCCCGGTTAACACAAGAGGAGGTAGATTTATTTTGTATGGAATATGGTATTGATAGGAAGTTTGACCCCACTGCCCCTGCTTGTGATGTTCCCGTTGATAAACCACCTTCTGGTTCGATTGCCCTTTATTGTAGTCATTTTGAGTTCTCAAACCTTCGTTATCCCTTTTCGTTTTTTGTTTTGAACTTGTTGGAGTATTATCGGGTTTCTTTTGGGCAAGTTCATCCAAAGGGGATGGCTAGGGTTTTGCATTTTGAGGTTTTATGTCGTGCTCTTGGGTATGATCCTTCCCTTTTACTCTTTTGCCGATTTTTTCGTTTGGCTAAGAATGGCGATTGGTTTACTTTTGAAACAACCAAAGTGGATACCTGCCTTATTTCGTCGATGGTTACTACGCTTGGGGCTTGGAAAGACCGCTTTTTCTGGGTTTCCGATACTATTCTCCCATTTAAAAGTGTGTGGAGGAATCCGGATGCTGTTCTCAATGATCCGGAACCTTCCGAGTCTGAATTGAATGCTGTTTTTCTCAATGCCATCCGGGGGTGCCCTTCGAGGGTTCGTCCCTTTCCTGAACACTTACTAGTTCTTTTAGGGGTTAGTAAAATTTGGGGGAATGTTGATCAGGATCCGGTTTTTATGAGGAGTGGAATGGGTATGCATTTTCCTTTTTTGTCCTCTTTATGTTTTTCTTAACCTATGGCTTATGTGTTGTTTTTTGCAGTCATGTCTGCTTTGGATTTTATTAAGAGCGAAGATACTTCTGATGTTGTTTTTGAGGATGCTCCGTCTGTTCCTGGTGAGAATGTTGTGGTTAGAACTGTTGATCAAAGATTTGAGGGCTCAGGTTATGTTAGTGCTGCTACTGCCAAGGGTTTTTCTAAGTCTAATGCTCCTAAATCTTCAACCCGCCGATCTTCTCGTCGGTTGTTGAAAGCTGGTCCTCAATCCACTTCTACTGAACCAGTGGTCTTGAGTGATGATATTGAAGTTTCGGAAGATCAAGGTGTTGAAGTAGGTGCTAAAAAGGATAAAGAATTGGTTGTTCATGGTAAAAAGGTTTCAGGCAAAAAGGTTGTTGCCACTCCTGTTCAGGAGTCTTCGAGCAGGGACGTTGAAGGGTTGGATCCGGAAGGGATTTATGTGCCCACTTGGTCGGAGAAGAATGATGACAGTTTCAAAGATGCTGCTGTCTGTGAGGACGCTCTGAGTCACATTGCTCCTCCCTCAGTGCACGAGACTATTGCTGGAATGGATGATGACCTGATGTTGTCCCGTATGATTTTGAGTACTTGCAACCTTGCTGCCATGCTTCCTCAAGGCATTGCCCGTTTTCGTCAGAGAATGCGAGAATATGAAGAATTCTCCAAGAAGAAGGATAAAATGAAATCCTCCATGGCTGGGATGAAAAAGGAGATAGCTGGTTTTGCCGAGAAGGAAGCAGCATGGGAGAAGAAGGTTAGTGATCTGAAAAAGACGCATGAGATTGAGATGGGTGATTTGAAAAAGAGCTTCGAGGCTGATAGGTTGAAACTTAGGGCTGACCGGGAAGCTTTGTTTGTTCAGCAACAGGCTTTTGGTAAGGAGAAAGAGGGGTTGAAGGCTTCAGTTGCTCAGGCTACTGGGGATAACCAATGGCTCATAGAGCAGGGTTTTCACCAGGTGGTTACTTATCTATTGCACTCCAAAGAGTTTAACTCTGCTCTTGGTGACGTTTACACTAAGCTTCTTAACCTGGGGAAACACCAAGGCCTCATTGCTGGGTATAAACTTCATGAATCCGGCCATCCTTTGGAGAAATCACCTCTATTTCGTCCCGAGGCTTCTGATGTTTTTAAAGGCTCCGTTGAGCAAATGGAGAAGTTGACCTATCCTTACATCCATCAAGTTTCTGGTTGCTTTGGTAAGCCTCTTGCTGTGTTGCAGGATTTGAAGCCGGAGGGCTTAAATGAGAAGGTCTGTGCTGAAATCCTGGGATCTCTTTCAAGGAAGAGGTCTTATTCGGGTGATAGTGACGATACCCTTTCAGGTCAGCCGGATGTTCCTAAGGATGCCAGCTTGGAGGCTTCAGCGGTTGGTGGTGACGGAGGTTTGAAGACTAAAAAGTTGAAGAAAACAAAGAAAGCCAAGGGCGAAGGTTCTGGAGTTTCCAAATCTGTTGATGCTTGATTCGTAGCTTTCTTAGCACTGAAAACAATTTACGTTTTGTAATGTTAACTTGAACAATATTAGGTTATTAGGAACCCTTAAGGTTCCTGTTGGTTGTTTTAAGGCCTTTGTGGCCGCTGGAACAGTAGTTTAAGCTTGCAAGTTATTAGGACTTGCTCTAACTTATGTTTGAAAGTCTTTTGGGGCTTTCTTTTATATGATGTTATGTTTTAACTATTTTCCATTTATTATGGTTTTATGCTTGTGCCTTTTTGGACAAGGCAGTTCATTTGGCTTTTAACCGTTCAAGCCTTTTGGCTGTCTCTTAATAGGTTGAAGCCTTTAAGGTTTCGAGGTATTGCCCGGGTGGCTTGAAGCCTTGAAGGCTTCTTAGTTTTGCGTCCTGGCTTGGTTTGTACCTTTGCGATTTTTGTCCCCTTGACTTTGTTCTTTTTGGATTTGCTTTGTTCTTTTGTAACTTTGTCTTTGTCGAGTTTGTGTTGCCCTTATGTTTTTTTATACCTAAAAGGGTTCAGTGCTGCAGACACTTAGCCTTGGCATTTTTAACAAGAAGAGATGGCACCTATCCTTTTAATCATTTCTTTTGGTTTTTTAGCCTTTTTGTAGACTATATTTCTAAGGCTTATGGAGCATTTGGTGTAGGCTGCTTATACCCGTCTATGAGACAATTTTGTTTTTTCTTAACAAGTCTCATGGAGTTGTATTGATTTAGGAACTCACCCCTTATATAGGCTCATTCAACCCTTGAACCTATTGAGCGATGTGGCCTGGGAGCTCATCCCCTTACATGGCCTCTGCCATGGAGTTTTTTGCTAGGTTCTCAACCTGACTTTGGGATAGAAAGACAAGTTTGATAAAAACAACTTCATTCATCAAAGCAATACTTGCTTTTTACAAAAGGTATTCATAATCCTGTTTGAAATACATTTTGATACAAACCAAACTTTCCCGTTTAAACATGGAACCTTTTCAGGGTTTTGCCATTCCAATGCCTTGGAAGCCTTTTGCCTTCTGAATCAGCCAACTTGTAGGATCCACCTTTGTGTGCTTCAAGGATGGTGTATGGGCCCTCCCATTTTGGGCCAAGCTTTCCTTGATTTTCTTTCTTGCTGGCTTCGTTGTTTCTGAGGACCAGGTCCCCTAGCTTGAAACGTTCGTTTTTGACTTTTTTGTTGTAGTAAGCTTCCATTTGTTGCTTGTATTTGGCTTCTTGAATTGCGGCTTGGTCTCTTGCTTCCTCTAGGAGTTGTAAATTCAACATGGTCTCTTTTTGGTTTGCTTCGGGATCCATGTTGACAATTCTTTGGGTTACAACTCCTATTTCGGCAGGGATCACAGCTTCGGATCCAAATACCAAGCTGTAAGGTGTTTTCTTGTGGCTTGTTTTTTCCGTTGTTCTAATTGCCCATAGAACACTAGGCAATTCTTCAAGCCAGTTGCTTTCGTATCTTCCCAATCTTGTCTTTATGCCTTCCACTATGCTTCTATTTGTTCTCTCAACTTGCCCGTTTGATTGCGGATAAGCCACTGAGCTAAAGACCTGATCGATTTTGTATTCTTTGCACCAAACGCTGAAAGGCTTCTCAGCAAATTGCCTTCCGTTATCGGTGACAATTACTCCTGGCAATCCATAATGGCAAATGATGTTTTCCCAGACAAAGTCAATGACTTGCTTTCCTGTGATCTTGGCAAGTGGCTTGACCTCGGGCCACTTGGTGAAATAGTCTACTGCGACCAGTAGGAATTTCACTCCCCCTTTGCTTGGGGGAAATGGACCAACAATGTCCATTCCCCACTTATGGAATGGCCAAGCGGAGGTTATTGGGACTAAATCATGCTTGGGACTTTTTGGGATTGGTGCATGGATCTGACAAGCATCACATTTCTTCAATTCTTCAGCTGTGTCGCGATGCATTGAAGGCCAGAAATATCCGAGGTTCATGAGCTTTGCAACTACCGACCTAGCTCCAAAGTGAGCTCCACACACTCCTTCATGAATTTCCTTGATCAAATACTTACTTTGCTCGGGACCGACACATCTTAGCAAGGGAGCAAGGTAACCCTTTTTGTAAAGGGTTTCTCCTTTCAGTACGTATTGCCTTGCCTTGATTTCAACCCTTTTAGCTTCCACTTGATCATTGGGTAATTCACCATTTTTGAGGAACTTTCTTATGGGAGTCATCCAGTTTGGTTCTTCTTCGGTAACCACGTCTTGAACCTCCAATTCATTAATGGATGGGGCCTTCAACACTTCTACCAGTACCTTCTTGGTGAGGTGGGCAAAAGTGAGAGATGCAAGCTTACTTAGGGCATCAGCCTTTTTGTTTTGAGATCTGGGGATCTGTTTGATGTTGCATGCTTGGAAGGTACTCATCAGTTCCTTGGATTTTTCTCTGTATTTTTTCATGTTGGGCTCTTTAGCTATGTAGCTGTCATTCACTTGGCTTGAGACCAGCAACGAATCCGTGAACACTTCAAGCTTTTCAACCTTCATTTCTTTGGCCAACCTTAAGCCGGCTATTAGTGCTTTGTATTCAGCCTCGTTATTGGTGGTCTGAAAATCAAAACGAAGAGCATATGTGAATTCCAAACCTTTTGGGTTGATCAAAATTAATCCAGCCCCTGACCCTTCAACGCTTGAAGCCCCGTCGGTAAAAAGCCTCCAGGCTTCAGGGTTGGGAGGTTCAGTGGTGGCAGTGTTTACTTCAGTGACTGTTTGGTTTGGGACTTCCACAATGAAATCGGCCAAGACTTGAGCCTTGATAGCTTTCCTTGGGACATAGGTGATGTTATGCTCACCTAGTTCTATGGCCCATTTGGCTAATCGCCCCGAGTTTTCAGGTTTTTCAAGAACACTCTTAATAGGTTGGTCGGTGACCACTTGTATGGGGTGTGCTTGGAAATACCTTCGAAGCCTTCTAGCTGTTTGAACTAAGGCTAAGGCAAGTTTTTCAAGGGGAGGGTATTTTGTTTCAGCTAATTTTAAGGTTTTGCTGAAAAAATAAACTGGTACCTGGGCCTTGTCTCGCTCAATGGTGAGGACTGCACTGATGGCCTCGTTCGTGATTGAGAGGTACACCGATATTAACTCCCCGGTTTTGGTGCCGCAATGTCTGGTAGGGAAGCTAGATGTTGTTTCATCTGGTTGAAAGCTTCTTCAGCTTCTTCAGTCCATTTGAAATCCTTTTTATCTGAGCAGTTCTTGAGCGTTTTGTAGAAGGGCAGAGATCTTTCGGCTAACTTTGAGGTAAAACGCTTCAAGGCTGCAAGCTTCCCGTTCAAGCTTTCAACTTCCTTCTTGGTCTTTGGTGGCTTGGTTTCAAGGACGGCTTTTACTTTGTTAGGATTGGCTTTGATGCTTTGTTTTCCAACAATGTGGCCCAAGAATTTTCCTTCTTCGAATCCAAATGAACACTTTTCCGGATTAAGCTTCATGTTAACCTTTCTGAGGTTCTTGAAAGTTTCTTGAATATCATCGAGCATTTGGTATTCCGTTTTGCTTTTAATAACCAAGTCATCGACATATGCCTCCATGTTCTTGCCGATTTGGCTTTCGAAGGCTTTGTCAACGAGCCGTTGATAGGTTGCTCCTGCATTTTTGAGACCGAAACGCATCTTTTGATAGCAAAAGATTCCTTTGTCCGTGTGAAAGGCTGTCTTTTCCTCATCCACTTTTTTCATGAGGATTTGGTGATAGCCTTTGTATGCATCGAGAAAGCATTTGAACGAGTAGCCTGTGAGGGAGTCAACTTTGAGATCAATTTCTGGTAGTGGATAACAATCCTTAGGACAAGCTTTGTTAAGATCCTTAAAGTCTATGCACATCCTCCAAGAGTTGTCTGGTTTCTTGACCATGACCGGGTTTGCAACCCATGACTGGTACTTGACTTCTCGGAGAATACCGGCTGACACAAGCTTTTCGACCTCTTGGCAGGCTGCCAGACTTCTCTCTGGGGCCAAGCTTCTTTTCTTCTGGACCACAGGCTTGACCTCTGGTGGTATTCTCAACTCATGTTCGGCAATGTCCCGGGGGATCCTTGTCATATCTTCAGGGCACCAAGCGAATACATCGATGTAGTGTGTTAGCAATTTTTCAAGGTATGAAAGGGTCTCTTGAGAAAGGTCTGGGTTGACCCTTATTCTTTGTTCAGGGTATTTGGGGTTTATGACCAACCTTTGCCTGTCTTCTTCACTGTTTGATCTTTCACCTTCAACCATGTAGGTTTCCTGAGAGGGTTGAAGGGTTGCTATGCCCCTTTCGGTGGGGAATTTGACTGTGCCATGGCCAACAGACACTGCCATGTAAAATGCACACTGCCCTGGTCTTCCGATGATCACATCATAGCTTGAGGGGATGTTGATAACCACAAAGGTGAGTGGTTGGGTTCTTTCTTTTAAACCTTCACTGAAACGAACATTAAGTGTCAGTTGCCCTAAAGGCTTGAGGGGTATGTCAGCGATACCTTTTATGGAGGTCCCGGCGGGTTGAAGCCTTGAACGTTCTTCGTTGCTCAATCGGTTGAAGAATTTTTCGAACATGATTTCAGTGGCTGCCCCCGTGTCTATGTATGCCTTGCATGTTTGCAACGTTCCCACGGTAGCTTCTACCACGAGGGGGCTAGGGAGAGGGTCATTCTCCGTAGGGGGGAAACAGACACACTGAAGCTCCCAAGCTTCCAACCTCTGCCTCTTGTGCGGAACCTTTCCATCGAAATCTACCATATTGACTTCCTTCCCCTTCCCTTCAGCCATTTTGTCCCGGACTCCCTTTACCAAATGAGCGAGTTCTCCGGACTTAATAGCTTCTTCTATTCTTTTCTTGAGTTGGAAGCAATCATTGGTGTGGTGACCTTTTTCTTCATGAAACTCGCAGTATTGAGTGGAGTTCTCGTTTTTCCTGCTTTTGGGGAGAGGTCTAGGAGGCCGAAAGTTTTGTTTAACTTCTTCTGTTGCAAGGATTTCTTGCGGGGTCTTTGTGAGG
The DNA here is from genome assembly GCA_030545235.1 of Helianthus tuberosus. Classification (NCBI taxonomy): domain Eukaryota; kingdom Viridiplantae; phylum Streptophyta; class Magnoliopsida; order Asterales; family Asteraceae; genus Helianthus; species Helianthus tuberosus. Next base: position 156,118,048 of record CM060418.1, on the reverse strand, counting down.
GGTGTGAAACTTATGCCTTTTTCCCTGCTTGAAAGGTTCCGACCTTCAGACCTTCGAGGGTCTGAACCCTTTGACCGCCGGTCATAGGAGTTGAAGTTCCCTCTTTTTCTTGCTGGACTGTTGCTTCTCCAGCCGGACCCTCTTTTTCTTTGTTCCTTAATGTCTACTGCCTCCTCTCCCCGGATGTGGGCTTCAGCCCTTTCAAGAGCTTCTTCTAAGGTCTTGGGTAGAGATTTGTTGAAATCCCTTGTAAGGTACTTAGAGGTGATGGCATTCATGAAGCCGGCCACTCTCATTTTCTCATCGGCCCCTACATAAGTCAGACCTTCCTTCTTGTATCTTTCAATGAAAGCCCGGAGACTTTCATCATCATGTTGTTTTATCTGAAAGATCACTGTTGCATCTTTGACATATCGTCTTTGTTGGGAGAAATTGGCCAGGAAACCCTTGCTGAGATCATCAAAGCTTCGAACACTTTGAGCAGGCAAATCGTTGAACCAGATCCTGGCGGATCCAACAAGAGTTTGCATGAACATTAGGCAACACTCAGCGTTGGACCATTTCTCTATCCGAGCTGCACCGGTGAAGATCTGAAGGTGGTCCTCAGGATCTTCAGTCCCATCATACGTTCTGATGTGGGCTGGCATTTTGATCTTTGACTGGAAATCATAATCGGCTATCTGCCTTGAAAAGCATGAAAGGTTACCTGGCTTGTGATGCGTGCGAAGTGTTGCTTATTTTAGGTGTGTATTTTAAGCCCTTTTTAACACTTATTTTAGCCAAGTTTTAAATTTATAAAACACGATATTTCACTAACACTAAACACACATATGGGCAAGTGCACCCATCGTTGAGTGTAGCATAGCGTTGGTAAGATACCGAGGTCGTCCAAGGACACAAGAGCTTTTAGTACCGGTTTATCCTCAACGTCTAACCAAAATAAAAGTTTAGAAAAAAATGTTTTAAACTAAGAAAATTAAAAACTAACTAACATGCTGAAAATAAAAATAAAAGAAAAAACAGATAGACAAGATGAATCACTTGGTTCCGACTCGTATCTAGTATAACCTTTGATTATTTCCGCACTTTTGCACATAATTAAGAGATTATCTTAGTTATTGTAGTAGGCCCCTCTTTTGAAGGAGACGTTACCCTCACCCCAGTAGTTTGAGTCAGCAGGGATACAATCCTAAAAGGGTGGATTATTGGAAGATAATGAATTAAGTTATTAATGCAGTATTGTGGTAGGCCCCGCTTTTGGCGGTGACGTTACCCTCGGCTAAGTAGTCTGAGTCAGCAGGGATACAGTCCTAAATAGCCGGGTTATAGTATTAATAGTAGTTAACTTATGAGGGGATCAAAGAGTTTGGACCCCCGCCATCCAATACCGTGAAGTATTGAAGGAGGTCCTACTAAATTTGACCCAGGTCCATTGCAGGACCTCTAAACGCTGAACAATGGCAAGACCTTTACCAAACCGTTCCCTTAACCCCCGACCAGGTAGCCAACATATCTCCATATAGACCGTGGAGATATGAATGGTGAAAATCCTTTATTTTATATAGACAGTAAAATAATGCCAAGACACCACGGACAAACGATAAGGAAAGATCACCTTCAACATAAGTAACTAGTTATTAAAGTCATTAATACAAAACCAAATAAAAAGTGTAAAAGATTAGAAATAAAAAGTATTATACTAGACACTTTGTCTTCACCAAGTGATGTAAGAGACTTAGGCAAACATGGCCTTGATTGTCAAGAACTCTTACGATCAATCTTGGATCCCGAGACGACTCACACACTCTACGATGGACAATGGATGATGGTGGTGGATGATGGTGTTGTGATGGTGGTGGGTGGTGGATGAAGTGTGAGAGAGGTGGTGTGCCAAGGGATGAGATGAAATAAATCCAAGCACTCCTATTTATAGGCTGAACAGAGAGCTGGGCACGGCCCCGTGTCCGTCTGACAATCTCTCTCCTCATTAATTGTAATTCGCAATTACAATAAATGCGCCTGCTGTACTTTCGACACGCCCCCGTGTCCGCTGAGCACGGCCCGTGGTGGGCAATAGAAGCTTCTATAGGTTTGTCTTTTCTGCTGCTTCTTGGGCACGGCCCCGTGCTGGCTGAGCACAGGGCGTGTTCAGTCTTCTGATTTCTCTACTTTGCTTTGGAAGGTGCCGTTGAGGGGTCGGGCAGTCCACTAATATTCCTTTTCTTGTATTTATGTTGGATTTAGCTGTCTTTTTGCTTCTTTTGCTTTTTTGAGCTCATTTAATCCTGAAAATACAAAAGGAAGACAAAAACACTCTTTTTCCAATATTAGTACTTAAAAGGGGTTAGTTTTATGCCTCATTTGATGTAATTTATATGTTGCATTTTACATACATCAAATACCCCCACACTTGAACTTTTGCTTGTCCTCAAGCAAAACTCTTTAATATGTGGCTTACACTCCCAAATGGAATAGGTAGAAGAGAAGGTTTTGGGCTTTTCGTAGAGTGTCGGGATTTCCAAGATCTTTTTGGGTTTTATTTTTATTTATTTACACTCCTATTCGTAATGATTTATTTAGAACTTTTCATAAAAGAAATTACTTATTTGGGCATAACATGCCTTTTTAAAATTCTATTTATATACAAGTTCACATACCTCACGGGGAAATCACTCACACTCGGCCGAAGGTGTATTTTTAGTGAATCACTCGAGAGCGGCATGGAACTTATTCCTACCATAGGCTTGCCAAGAAATCAATCCTCCTCCTTTTTAACTTTTATACCTTTGTAGATATCAAGAGGACTTTGCGGGTTAAGGGTTAGGCTAGGGTTAAAGGTAGGTGGTTGGGTTAGTGGTTAGAAAAAGGGCTAAAAGCGTAACAAGTGTCGGTTTTCGTATTTTTGCAACTTTTTATTTTGATGAAGCTTTTATTCAAACTAAGTTATTTTTTATTAACTTGTTTGTTTATTTTCTTTTTGCTTCATCATTATCACACATTTTTTTTTTTTTTTTACGAAGAACCGAACTTGTTACTAAAATAAAGGGTTAAAAATGAAAAAGGTTTTGGTGGGTAAAAGGGTTTTTGTTTGGGTGATGAAACGAAAAGGTTTAGGCTCAAAGGGGCTAACTAGGGGGATTTTTGGGTAGGTGGTAAAAGAAAAAGAAAAATAATGGTGTAGAAATAAAAAGGGTTAGTCCTAATGCCTCCATCATTTACTTACTCGGGTTTAAGTTGATAAGGACCGGGAATGTATTGTCATGGCAAGTTCTAGAGTCGTAAGAACCAAGCGGCTATTCACACAAGAAACGAAAAATGAGCATTTAGTCAACTGATATGTAATTGTGTGCTCAATAAAGGCTCAAAACTCACTTTTGTGGGAATGGGTTTTTATGTGATCAAGTATATATAATCAAATTTTAAATAAGTTTGCTATGCCTTTTCATAATTTTCTTATGTTGGTTCTTTTTATCACTACGCTATCGGTTGTAAATTTGTAAAAATATAACCTTTTTGAGAACTTGAATTTTCCGAATTAAACCTAGACAAGTAAAAAAAAATGAAATTTTTGAAAAAAATTTGGGGTGATTAGCGGTTCCAATAGAGTTTTGTGTAAGGCTTGTATTTAGGACTTGCAAAATTCAAGGTTTTAGCATCCCCCCCACACTTAAATTACACATTGTCCTCAATGTGTCCCAAAAATAAATTTTTAGGTTGATTAGATGTGTAAAATAGTGTTTAAAAAGCAAAAATTTGTGTTACTGGGCACTGAACACGGCCCCGTGTTGTCCGGGCACGTCCCCGTGTTCAAGTGCCAGTAACAGAATTAAAACAAGAGAAACAGAAGCCTGGACACGGGGGCGTGTTGGGTGAACACGGCCCGTGTCCAGTTACCTGAACTGGGCGTTTTCTGCAGGGTGCTCAGCACGGGGCCGTGTTGGTTGGGCACGACCCGTGTTGAACCTTCTGAAATGGTGAGAATTGTCGGGTTGCCTTGTTCTTGTGCATGGGTTCATTTTTCTCGTTCCCCTTTTCATCCTTTACCACCATGAGTGTGTTTTATTCATGAAAGTTAAACTAACTAAAAAAAAACATAAAAATTAATCTAAATAAAACTAAGGATAGTTCCGTGGAATGCCTCCATGGTGCGCCACGTTTATAAGGGTCCTTGGCTAGACCCAAAGCCTGGTCATATGTTACCCAAGTGGGATGTGTTGCATCCCATGTTACACCGTCGGAGAGCGTCATCCAAGCTTGAGTCTATGACGTTCATGTAGTTGACCGGATCTTCTTCCTCTACTCGCTTTCCACATTCAAATTTCACTTCCTCATCCCCAAACTTCAATGTAAGAGTTCCGTCATTCATATCTACCAACGCTTGGGCGGTGGCTAGAAATGGCCTCCCGAGGATGAGAGGGACATCGGTGTCTTCCTCCATGTCTAGGATGACAAAGTCGGTTGGAAAGACGAATTTGTCAACCTTAATGAGCAGATTTTCGGCGACACCTTGTGGGAATTTGACGGACCTGTCGGCGAGTTGTATGCTCATCTTTGTAGGGCTTGTTGTTCCTAGGCCGAGTCGCTTGAACATTGATGTGGGCATGAGGTTGATGCTAGCCCCAAGATCGGCTAAAGCATTTCTGACGGGGGACTTTCCAATCGAACAAGGGATTGTGAAGCTCCCGGGGTCGATTTTCTTTTGTGGAAGTTTGTTGAGTACTAGAGCTGAGCATTCTTCGCCTAAGTTAACTAATTGCAATGATTCAATTTTCCTTTTGTGAGTGAGGAAATCCCTCATGAATTTTGCATATTTAGGCATTTGGGTTAGGACCTCAATAAAAGGAATATTAACATGCAATTGTTTTAGTAAACTTTCGAACTTCGCGAATTGCTCATCAGTCTTTTGACGATTTAACCTACCGGGGTATGGAATTTGAGGAGTCTTGGTGGCCTCTTGATTTGTTGTAGAAGCTTTTTCTGGCGCTGGAGGAGTCATAGGCTGGCCAGAATGGCTTCTTTCAGTTGGCGGTAATGGAGCATCCTCGGGTCCCACGGTTCGACTTCTTAATGTGATGAGATGTACTTGTGCCTTCGGGTTCGTTTCGGTATTACTAGGTAACGCGCCTTGTGGTCTCTCGGAGAAATTTTGAGCTAGTTGATTTAATTGTTTTTCAACGTTTTGAATGCTAGCTTGTTGATTTCTGAAATTCGATTCCAATTGTTGAAATCGATCCGAGTTTTTCTTTTCAGTGTCAGAGATGAGGCGAGATACAGTATCTTCAAGCCTTTCTCTTCCACCTTGTTGTTGAGAAAAATTTTGCGGTTGTTGAAAATTAGTTCGTTGGTTTTGTTGGTTACTACTATTGCCGGGATCTCTCCAACCAAGATTTGGGTGGTTACGCCATCCTTGGTTGTAGGTACCCGTTGGAGGACCCGACGGCCTAGGTCTATTATCCATGTAGTTTACCGTTTCAGTTTGTTCATCTAATTCTTTCATACAACTCCAATTTTCATGTGACCCACCACACCCTTCACAAGCCATAACCGAGGCCGTTTTTGTCATTTCTAGCTTTTTGATTTTTGAAGAGAGGGCCTCGATTTGGGCTTGTAAAGAGGTGCTTTCATCAACCTTATGGGCGCCCGGGGCAATGGATTTATTACCTCAGGGAGTGTGCCATTGAAAATTGGTTTGAGCAATTTCCTCAATTTGGTTATATATTTCATTTGGACGACGATTACCTAAAAGTCCCCCGGAGCTTGAATCAAGTGTTTGTCTTGTGTGTGGCAACAATCCATTGTAGAAAGTGGATACTTGTTGCCATACCGCTAGACCGTGGTGAGGACACTTTCTTAGAAGCTCCTTGAACCTTTCCCAAGTTTCATATAAGGATTCCCCATCCTCTTGTGAGTATGTATTAATTTCAGTCATTAATTTAGCCGTTTTAGCAGGAGGGAAATACTTATACAAAAACTTTTGGGCGAGTTCATCCCAGGTGTTTACCGATCCAACTGGGAGGGTGTTAAGCCAAGCCTTAGCTCGGTCTTTTAGTGAAAAAGGAAACATTAGAAGGCGGATGGCGTCATTTGATGCTCCATTGATCCGAAAGGTATCACATATTTCTAAGAAGTTAGTAATATGTAGATGGGGATCCTTGTCCGCAAGCCCGTGGAAGGTTGCGGAGTTTTGGAGCATTTGTATCAAATGCGGCCGAAGTTCGAAGTTGTTGGCCTCGACATTTGGTGCATTGATAGCGGCGCCGAGATTGCCTACGGTAGGCCGTAGGTAATCCATGAGGGTACGTTGGTCCGCCATTGGAATTGGGTCCCCCGAAGCTTTCTCTTGATTTTTAGCTTTAAGTCTTTTTCTGAGAAAGCGTTCGGGTTCTTCTAAGGGTTCTTTTATGTCTCTACTAGAACTGGAGCTCATGCACTACGTAGGAGGGTCAAATGTGGCACCTGGGTTCCAAGTCCTGCAATAAAAACAGAAAAGAACGTTGGTCAGAAAGTTCACCACGGCCCCGTGCTCAGTGAACACGGCCCGTGGTCAGAGATACAGTAATTGTTTTCTGGATTCCCAGTTACTGGGAGTTGGACACGACCCCGTGTTGCACCGACACGGCCCCGTGTTCAGCTCTCTGTAACTCAGAAAATAAAAACTGTCGGTGATGATGCTGGGCACGGCCCGTGTCTGACCGGGCACGGCCCGTGCTGAGCTCTGCAGAAGCTGAAAAACTAAGAAAAAACCTAAAAAAATAAAAAAAAAAATAGAAAAATGATTAGGCCGTTGATTCCTAACTTTCTTAAAATCCTTGTGTCCCCGGCAGCGGCGCCAAAAACTTGATGCGTGCGAAGTGTTACTTATTTTAGGTGTGTATTTTAAGCCCTTTTTAACACTTATTTTAGCCAAGTTTTAAATTTATAAAACACGATATTTCACTAACACTAAACACACATATGGGCAAGTGCACCCATCGTTGAGTGTAGTATAGCGTTGGTAAGATACCGAGGTCGTCCAAGGACACAAGAGCTTTTAGTACCGGTTTATCCTCAACGTCTAACCAAAATAAAAGTTTAGAAAAAAATGTTTTAAACTAAGAAAATTAAAAACTAACTAAAATGCTGAAAATAAAAATAAAAGAAAAAACAGATAGACAAGATGAATCACTTGGTTCCGACTCGTATCTAGTATAACCTTTGATTATTTCCGCACTTTTGCACATAATTAAGAGATTATCTTAGTTATTGTAGTAGGCCCCTCTTTTGAAGGAGACGTTACCCTCACCCCAGTAGTTTGAGTCAGCAGGGATACAATCCTAAAAGGGTGGATTATTAGAAGATAATGAATTAAGTTATTAATGCAGTATTGTGGTAGGCCCCGCTTTTGGCGGTGACGTTACCCTCGGCTAAGTAGTCTGAGTCAGCAGGGATACAGTCCTAAATAGCCGGGTTATAGTATTAATAGTAGTTAACTTATGAGGGGATCAAAGAGTTTGGACCCCCGCCATCCAATACCGTGAAGTATTGAAGGAGGTCCTACTAAATTTGACCCAGGTCCATTGCAGGACCTCTAAACGCTGAACAATGGCAAGACCTTTACCAAACCGTTCCCTTAACCCCCGACCAGGTAGCCAACATATCTCCATATAGACCGTGGAGATATGAATGGTGAAAATCCTTTATTTTATATAGACAGTAAAATAATGCCAAGACACCACGGACAAACGATAAGGAAAGATCACCTTCAACATAAGTAACTAGTTATTAAAGTCATTAATACAAAACCAAATAAAAAGTGCAAAAGATTAGAAATAAAAAGTATTATACTAGACACTTTGTCTTCACCAAGTGATGTAAGAGACTTAGGCAAACATGGCCTTGATTGTCAAGAACTCTTACGATCAATCTTGGATCCCGAGACGACTCACACACTCTACGATGGACAATGGATCATGGTGGTGGATGATGGTGTTGTGATGGTGGTGGGTGGTGGATGAAGTGTGAGAGAGGTGGTGTGCCAAGGGATGAGATGAAATGAATCCAAGCACTCCTATTTATAGGCTGAACAGAGAGCTGGGCACGGCCCCGTGTCCGCTGGGCACGGCCCCGTGTCCGTCTGACAATCTCTCTCCTCATTAATTGTAATTCGCAATTACAATAAATGCGCCTGCTGTACTTTCGACACGCCCCCGTGTCCGCTGAGCACGGCCCGTGGTGGGCAATAGAAGCTTCTATAGGTTTGTCTTTTCTGCTGCTTCTTGGGCACGGCCCCGTGCTGGCTGAGCACGGGGCGTGTTCAGTCTTCTGATTTCTCTACTTTGCTTTGGAAGGTGCCGTTGAGGGGTCGGGCAGTCCACTAATATTCCTTTTCTTGTATTTATGTTGGATTTAGCTGTCTTTTTGCTTCTTTTGCGTTTTTGAGCTCATTTAATCCTGAAAATACAAAAGGAAGACAAAAACACTCTTTTTCCAATATTAGTACTTAAAAAGGGTTAGTTTTATGCCTCATTTGATGTAATTTATATGTTGCATTTTACATACATCAGCTTGTATGGTTTAGCCAAGTCTTCTTCAGTCCTTGCATCCACATTACTGCTATTGCCGTTGTTTCCCTGAGTGGCAAGCACTTGATTGATGAAGTGTTTCCATGGGAAGTTGGCCATCATCTGGGTCATCATGTTGGGCATAGGGTTGAAGCCTTGAAGGCTTCCTGGGCCAGCGGAGCAGTTTATCCCTAGGGGAGTACTCATAACAGCACTTCGTGCTAAGGGGAGCACGGACAGAGCTTGCTCCCATGTAGTTGTAGTGGACGCTGGATAGCTTGTCACCGGGGATTGTAGGAGCTGGTCAAGAGTTAGCTCATGTCCCAGAGGAACACCACTAGTAATTGGTTGGGAAGAGAAGATAGGATGCACCGTAGGATTTGTCATAGTGGACAGATAAAGGTGAGGGTTTGAAAGGTTACTGGGACCAGCCTCACCTCTTGTTACAAAAAGAGGAGGAGGTGGCCCAGGAGACAATGTTGGCTCAGGTTCGTCATAGTCTAAACGAATCCTCACTCCCTTTTCTCTTTCTTTACTCACATGCTGGTTGAGAAGAGTCCTTAGCACAAGGAAATTGTTAGCAACCCCTTCAGGGGTGAGTTCAACACATGATGGGGCATCAGAGACACCGATATTGGGAGATGGAACTCCGGATCTGGACGGAGTTGGTGTGTTGAAGTTGAGGAACTCGGGTGTGCTCCCCGGAGTTGAGAAAGAAGTCGGTATAGCCACGTGAGCTTGGCTACTACCCGGAGTAGAAGTGTTTGGAATCTGATTCACTTCTTCCGGGGATCCACTTTCAGACATGGTGATTTTAAACGAAAAGAGCTACACTACTAGGTCTTTTTTGAGAAGAAATAGCGGCGTAGCCCCACGGTGGGCGCCAACTTGTTGATGCAACAAATACAAGACCAACGGTGGTAGCTGGACTGGCTAGGCAGAATGGTTGAAGGGTTCAACCTTGCCTAACGCAGGTCGTGGGGTCCCCCCACGTTTGCGAGACGTGGAAGGAGGTTTACTAGTTTATTGTTGTTCTTTGCTATGGATCCTCCTCTGAATCATACCCAGAGTTGGAAGTGGTAGCAAAGGGAATGTGTGTGTTGGATGTGAAAGGGAATGACTTGTGCAAGACAAGCATTCGATGTGAATGACCAGAGCTTGGAGAATCAGAACTGGTCAGGAGATCATTTCTGAAGTAAATGAAGTGTCATTTTATAAGAGAAGGCATCTCCCGAAGTGGAATGTATTAGACTAGTAACCTCGCTTGCAGTGGAGGGTTTCCCCTTTCGGGGGTTGAAGGCTTTTGACCCCCGGATAATAGTGTGCATTGGCAGACCTACTTTGCTTTTGCGGCTGTGGGTTGGTGAAGCGATCTCCAGATGTGACCGGCTACTGTTTCTACATTGCTTTTCCTAACTCCCAGCTTTTCAACCGTTGAACCGTTTAACCTTTTGAGCGTTTACATATTTAATCATTTTATTTAGTCTTGAGCTACCCCCGTCATCAGTCACGGTACTAATAGGGTGTCGATATATGTATACTTTACTTTGAAAAGGAATATATTTTTATTACAACTTCCTTTTTATAACAAAATTGTTACCGGCACTCGTATAATTTACTATACAAAATAATACGTTATTATGAATCCAACTTTATTTTCAACAAAATTTATACCAAAATGTCAAGAAAAAAATTAAACACAACTACTTATTCAGTTTTATAACAACCTAACAAATGCAAGTTATTAAAAAAAATTTAAATTATAAAGAAATTAACATTAAAAATATAAAATAAAATATTCAAATTCTCTATTCATTCGTATTTAGAATTAACATATGCATATAATTAATTATTAAATTTCCCACCAACATGCTAACAATCAATAATCTTCTTTTTATAAATTCTTTAATAATTATAAAATTAAAATTAATAAAAGAACTAAAATATATGATACTGTTCATGAAGACTTTAAATTCATATATATATAATAATAATAATACGTTATTATGAATCCAACTCTATTTTCAACAAAATTTATACCAAAATGTCGAGAAAAAATTAAACACAACTACGTTTTCAGTTTTTTAACAACTTAACAAATGCAAGTTATTAACAAAAAAAATCAAATTAAATTATAAAGAAATTAATTTTAAAAATATAAAATAAAATATTCAAAGTCTCTATTCATTCGTATTTAGAATTAACATATGCTTATAATTAATTATTAAATTTCCCACCAACATGCTAACAATCAATAATCTTCTTCTTATAAAATTCTTTAATAATTATAAAATTAATAATAGAACTAAAATATATGATACTGTTCATGAAGACTTTATATTCATATATATAATATAATAATAATTATTATAAAATTAATAATAGAACTAAAATATATGATACTGTTTATGAAGACTTTAAATTCATATATTCATATATATACTATAATAATAATAATAATTGACTTATAAATTGTATTTTGTCAAGCGATTCAACTTATAAATTATAATATGGAACTTCAAATAATTTATAACTAGTGTATTTTCCCCGCGCTACGCGGCGGGAACTCAGTTAGTGTTGGTTTGGTTTGTTCCGTATTTTACATCAATCGAAACCATAAAATGAATACCGGTTTTGATACTACCGGTACCAATGTTGTTTAGTCGAAATTGTCACGAACTAATATGGTGTCGATATATGTATACTTTACTTTGAAAAAGAATATATTTTTAATACAACTTCCTTTTTTTAACAAAATTGTTACCGTCACTCGTATAGTTTACTATACAAAATAATACGTTATTATGAATCCAACTTTATTTTCAACAAAATTTATACCAAAATGTTGAGAAAAAAATTAAACACAACTACGTATTCAGTTTTTTAACAGCTTAACAAATGCAAGTTATTAAAAAAATCAAATTAAATTATAAAGAAATTAACATTAAAAATATAAAATAAAATATTCAAAGTTTCTATTCATTCGTATTTAGAATTAACATATGCTTATAATTAATTATTAAATTTCCCACCAACATGCTAACAATCAATAATCTTCTTCTTATAAAATTCTTTAATAATTATAAAATTAAAATTAATAATAGAACTAAAATATATGATACTGTTCATGAAGACTTTAAATTCATATATATAATAATAATAATTATAAAATTAATAATAGAACTAAAATATATGATATTGTTCATGAAGACTTATAAATTGTATTTTGTCAAGCGATTCAACTTATAAATTATAATATGGAACTTCAAATAATTTATAACTAGTGTATTTCCCCCGCGCTACGCGGCAGGAACTCCGTTAGTGTTGGTTTGGTTTGTTCCGTATTTTACATCAATCGAAACCATAAAATGAATACCGGTTTTGATACTACCGGTACCAATGTTGTTTGGTCGAAATTGTCACGGTACTAATATGGTGTCGATATATGTATACTTTACTTTGAAAAAGAATATATTTTTAATACAACTACCTTCTTTTAACAAAATTGTTACCGGCACTCGTATAGTTTACTATACAAAATAATACGTTATTATGAATCCAACTATATTTTCAACAAAATTTATACCAAAATGTCGAGAAAAAATTAAACACAACTACGTATTCAGTTTTTTAACAACTTAACAAATGCAAGTTATTAAAAAATCAAATTAAATTATAAAGAAATTAACATTAAAAATATAAAATAAAATATTCAAAGTCTCTATTCATTCGTATTTAGAATTAACATATGCTTATAATTATTATTAAATTTCCCACCAACATGCTAACAATCAATAATCTTCTTTTAATAAAATTCTTTAATAATTATAAAATTAAAATTAACAATAGAACTAAAATATATGATACTGTTGATGAAGACTTTAAATTCATATATATAATAATAATAATTATAAAATTAATAATAGAACTAAAATATATGATATTGTTCATGAAGACTTATAAATTGTATTTTGTCAAGCGATTCAACTTATAAATTATAATATGGAACTTCAAATAATTTATAACTAGTGTATTTCCCCCGCGCTACGCGGCGGGAACTCCGTTAGTGTTGGTTTGGTTTGTTCCGTATTTTACATCAATCGAAACCATAAAATGAATATCAGTTTTGATACTACCGGTACCAATGTGGTTTAGTCGAAATTGTCACGGTACTAATATGGTGTCGATATATGTATACTTTACTTTGAAAAAGAATATATTTTTAATACAACTCCCTTCTTTTAAAAAAATTGTTACCGGCACTCGTATAGTTTACTATACAAAATAATACGTTATTATGAATCCAACTCTATTTTCAACAAAATTTATACCAAAATGTCAAGAAAAAAATTAAACACAACTACGTATTCAGTTTTTTAACGACTTAACAAATGCAAGTTATTAACAAAAAAATCAAATTAAATTATAAAGAAATTAATGTTAAAAATATAATATAAAATATTCAAAGTCTCTATTCATTCGTGTTTAGAATTAACATATGCTTATAATTAATTATTAAATTTCCCACCAACATGCTAACAATTAATAATCTTCTTCTTATAAAATACTTTAATAATTATAAAATTAATAATAGAACTAAAATATATGATACTGTTCACGAAGAATTTAAATTCATATATATAATATAATAATAATAATTATAAAATAAATAATAGAACTAAAATATATGATACTGTTCATGAAGACTTTAAATTCATATATATAATATAATAATAATAATTATAAAATTAATAATAGAACTAAAATATATGATACTGTTCATGAAGACTTTAAATTCATATATATAATATAATATAATAAGAATAATTGACTTATAAATTGTATTTTGTCAAGCGATTCAACTTATAAATTATAATATGGAACTTCAAATAATTTATAACTAGTTTATTTTTCCCGCACTACGCGGCGGGAACTCAGTTAGTGTTGGTTTGGTTTGTTCTGTATTTTACATCAATCGAAACCATAAAATAAATACCGGTTTTGATACTACCGGTACCAATGTGGTTTAGTCGAAATTGTCACGGTACTAATATGGTGTCGATATATGTATACTTTACTTTGAAAAAGAATATATTTTTAATACAACTTCCTTTTTTTAACAAAATTGTTACCGGCACTCGTATAGTTTACTATACAAAATAATACGTTATTATGAATCCAACTTTATTTTCAACATAATTTATACCAAAATGTTGAGAAAAAAATTAAACACAATTGCGTATTCAGTTTTTTAACAACTTAACAAATGCAAGTTATTAAAAAAATCAAATTAAATTATAAAGAAATTAACATTAAAAATATAAAATAAAATATTCAAAGTCTCTATTCATTCGTATTTAGAATTAACATATGCTTATAATTAATTATTAAATTTCCCACCAACATGCTAACAATCAATAATCTTCTTCTTATAAAATTCTTTAATAATTATAAAATTAAAATTAATAATAGAACTAAAATATATGATACTGTTCATGAAGACTTTAAATTCATATATATAAGAATAATAATTATAAAATTAATAATAGAACTAAAATATATGATATTGTTCATGAAGACTTATAAATTGTATTTTGTCAAGCGATTCAACTTATAAATTATAATATGGAACTTCAAATAATTTATAACTAGTGTATTTCCTCCGCGCTACGCGGCGGGAACTCCGTTAGTGTTGGTTTGGTTTGTTCCGTATTTTACATCAATCGAAACCATAAAATGAATACCGGTTTTGATACTACCGGTACCAGTGTTGTTTGGTCGAAATTGTCACGGTACTAATATGGTGTCGATATATGTATACTTTACTTTGAAAAAGAATATATTTTTAATACAACTCCCTTCTTTTAACAAAATTGTTACCGGCACTCGTATAGTTTACTATACAAAATAATACGTTATTATGAATCCAACTCTATTTTCAACAAAATTTATACCAAAAAGTCGAGAAAAAATTAAACACAACTACGTATTCAGTTTTTTAACAACTTAACAAATGCAAGTTATTAACAAAAAAAATCAAAATAAATTATAAAGAAATTAATATTAAAAATATAAAATAAAATATTCAAAGTCTCTATTCATTCGTATTTAGAATTAACATATGCTTATAATTAATTATTAAATTTCCCACCAACATGCTAACAATCAATAATTTTCTTCTTATAAAATACTTTAATAATTATAAAATTAATAATAGAACTAAAATATATGATACTGTTCATGAAGACTTTAAGTTCATATATATATATATATATAGGGAGAGTTCATTGGGGAACTCTAAAAAAGTGGGGAACAGGGGCATTTTTGTCCAAAAAAAATATCTACTACACCACCCACATTCAAACAGAATCCTTTCTTTGAAACCCTAGGTTCTCTCTGAGACACCGTCATACGCCGCCACCGTCACCACCATAAACCACCACCACCACTACAATACGCCACCAGTATCCGCGAACGCAAATATTAAACACCACTAGCAACAACCACTGCGATTTAAGAGAAGGTCTAGCACATATTTTTCAGATCTGTTCAATTTTTCAGGTTTCGGCTGAGATTTTTCGAATCTACACTAATAATCTTCATATTTTTCATATTTTTCAGATCTGGTTGAGGAAGACTATTACAAAACTATAGCTGTTGCCGATTTTGACTGAGATCTATGCAGTATTTGTTTCTAGGGTTTCAGATCTTAAATCTCAGGTTAAGTTATCATTTATTTTGCGATTATCAATTAATTTTTATTTAATTTAACCTGATTTTAGGAAATTATGATTATATGTATATTTATGTTTCTGTTTTTTTAAGTTTTTTAGAAAAAAACAATTGTTTTAACATGTTAATAATTTTTAATTAAATTTCATTTATATAGAGATGTTATCTAGGTTAGATGTTATCATATTTGTTGTTGATCTGCAAATGCTAATATTCTGTTATGTTGCTCAAAACTGATAAGTTAGAAGGTGCACACTAACTGCTCGATGAAATGCTTCAACCAAAATTTCTTTTAGTACTGGTATGGTTAATATTATAATATCATATATAAAAGTCTACATAGAGCAGTGTTTTCTGTTGTGTTGTTCAAAACTGATAAGTTAGAATGTGCATACCAACTGCTTGATGAAATGCTTCAACCAAAATTTCCTTTAGTACTGGTATAGTTACTAGTGTGTGTAGTCTCTCTCTTGTTGAAATCTAATTTATCGACTGCTTCCTCTTGAGATTTTCTTATCATTCTGAAAACTGATTCGCTCTTTTGAGTATTTATTTCTTTTCACTTCATTTCCATTGCAATAATTCATACTTGTAACATGATATTGTGATGAAAAATGTTTAATGCCATAGTAATTTCAGTACTGTTAGCTTCTAAGCTAGGTTATGGAGTAGGAGAATAGTAATATTAGTAGATTCAATTGAGTTATTGCTTGCAAATTGCAGTTAGAGTGGGATAAATTGCGATTTAAGTTACTGTAGTTGGAGTTTTGCTGCTTAAAGTTGGTGAATGTAGGCTCTGTTATTGTGACGTGATGTTGAGATTTTAGTTTTTTCTTCATTTCTGTTGTTAGGATTTATAGTTGTAATGTGACATTGTGATTGAAAATGTGTGGTTGTATACAGTCGGAATGAATAGATGATGTGTAATGCGATAGTAATTGACTAATTTGAGTAGTTGTTTGCTTTTAAGCTAGTTTTAGAGGTGAAAATAGTTTCAGTAGGTGAATTTGACTTTTTTGCTTGCAGTTGGAGTTAGATAGATTGCGATTTAAGCTATCATTGTTGGAGTTTGCGACTTAAAACTAGGGAACGTAGGCTCTGTTACTGTAACGTGATGCTGAGATTTATGTTCTTGTTTTGATTTCTGTTGTCAGAATTTATAGTTGTAACTAGGAAAATAGTTTCATTGAATGAATTTATATTATAAGATTACATGTATACAGTTAGTAAAAACATTTATTTAACATGTTAAGAAAATATTTATCTGCTTTTTCTTATAGTTAACATTTTAATAATATAACTTTTTAATATAACTTGTTGTGCTTATATCAGATATCAAATGTTAAGTTTAAAACTTTCATAGGTTGTCATTTATTTTATGTGATTTATATTATAAGATTACATGTATGCAGTTAGTAAAAACATTTATTTAACATGTTAAGAAAATATTCCGTGTTAATTAAAATTGTTTCCAATGGTATATTGTCGGGAAAGCTCCTAACCTTCTACAAGGTGATGTATCTCTTATCTCACCCGGATCACTCGTGATCTAGGAAACCATGGTGACACAAGACGTACCTTGCGATTAATAAAAACTAAAATAGTAGTTAATCAATATAACTTGTTGTGCTTATATCAGATATCAAATGTAAAGTTTAAAACTTTCATAGGTTGTTTGTCATTTAATTTAACTGATTTATATTATAAGGTTACGTCTATGCAGTTAGTAAAAACATTTATTTAACATGTTAAGAAAATATTTATCTGCATTTAAATGTATTTAACATGTTAAGAATGTAACTTTTTAATATAACTTGTTGTGCTTATTTCAGATATCAAATGTTAAGTTTAATACTTGCATTTGTTGTGTGTTAATTTTTTTTTGTGTGATTTATATTATAATATTACATGTATGCAGTTAGTAAAAACATTTATTTAACATGTTAAGAAAATATTTATCTGCTTTTTCTTATAGTTAACTTTTTAATATAACTTGTTGTGCTTATATCAGATATCAAATGTTAAGTTTAAAACTTGCATTTGTTGTTTGTCATTTATTTTATGTGATTTATATTATAAGATTACATGTATGCAGTTAGTAAAAACATTTATTTAACATGTTAAGAAAATATTCCGTGATAATTAAAATTGTTTCCAATGGTATATTGACGGGAAAGCTCCTAACCTTCTACGAGGTGATGTATCTCTGATCTCATCCGGATCACTCGTGATCTAGGAAACCATGGTGACACAAGACGTACCTTGCGATTAATAAAAACTAAAATATTAGTTAATCAATATAACTTGTTGTGCTTATATCAGATATCAAATGTAAAGTTTAAAACTCTCATAGGTTGTTTGTCATTTAATTTAACTGATTTTTATTATAAGGTTCCGTCTATGCAGTTAGTAAAAACATTTATTTAACATGTTAAGAAAATATTTTTCTGCATTTAAATGTATTTAACATGTTAAGAATGTAACTTTTTAATATAACTTGTTGTGCTTATATCAGATATCAAATGTTAAGTTTAATACTTGCATTTGTTGTGTGTTATTTATTTTTTGTGTGATTTATATTATAAGATTACATATATGCAGTTAGTAAAACATTTATTTAACATGTTAAGAAAATATTTATCTGCTTTTTCGTATTGTTAACATTTTAAGAATGTAACTTTTTAATATAACTTGTTGTGCTTAAATCAGATATCAAATGTTAAGTTTAATACTTGCATTTGTTGTGTGTTATTTTTTTTTGGTGTGATTTATATGATAAGATTACATGTATGCAGTTAGTAAAAACATTTATTTAACAAGTTAAGAAAATATTTATCTGCTTTTTCTTATAGTTAAGTTTTTAATATAACTTGTTGTGCTTATATTAGATATCAAATGTTAAGTTTAAAACTTGCATTTGTTGTTTGTCATTTATTTTATGTGATTTATATTATAAGATTACATGTATGCAGTTAGTAAAAACATTTATTTAACATGTTAAGAAAATATTCCGTGTTAATTAAAATTGTTTCCAATGGTATATTGTCGGGAAAGCTCCTAACCTTCTACGAGGTGATGTATCTCTGATCTCACCGGGATCACTCGTGATCTAGGAAACCATGGTGACACAAGACGTACCTTGCGATTAATAAAAACTAAAATATTAGTTAATCAATATAACTTGTTGTGCTTATATCAGATATCAAATGTAAAGTTTAAAACTTTCATAGGTTGTTTGTCATTTAATTTAACTGATTTATATTATAAGGTTACGTCTATGCAGTTAGTAAAAACATTTATTTAACATGTTAAGAAAATATTTATCTGCATTTAAATGTATTTAACATGTTTAGAATGTAACTTTTTAATATAACTTGGTGTGCTTATATCAGATATCAAATGTTAAGTTTAATACTTGCATTTGTTGTGTGTTATTTTTTTTTGGTGTGATTTATATTATAACATTACATGTATGCAGTTAGTAAAAACATTTATTTAACATGTTAAGAAAATATTTATCTGCTTTTTCTTATAGTTAACATTTTAAGAATATAACTTTTTAATATAACTTGTTGTGCTTATATCAGATATCAAATGTTAAGTTTAATACTTGCATTTGTTGTGTGTTATTTTTTTTTTTTGTGATTTATATTATAAGATTACATGTATGCAGTTAGTAAAAAAATTTATTTAACTTGTTAAGAAAATATTTATCTGCTTTTTCTTATAGTTAACTTTTTAATATAACTTGTTGTGCTTATATCAGATATCAAATGTTAAGTTTAAAACTTGCATTTGTTGTTTGTCATTTATTTTATGTAATTTATATTATAAGATTACATGTATGCAGTTAGTAAAAACATTTATTTAACATGTTAAGAAAATATTCCGTGTTAATTAAAATTGTTTCCAATGGTATATTGTCGGGAAAGCTCCTAACCTTTTACGAGGTGATGTATCTCTGATCTCACCCGGATCACTCGTGATCTAGGAAACCATGGTGACACAAGACGTACCTTGCGATTAATAAAAACTAAAATATTAGTTAATCAATATAACTTGTTGTGCTTATATCAGATATCAAATGTAAAGTTTAAAACTTTCATAGGTTGTTTGTCATTTAATTTAACTAATTTATATTATAAGGTTACGTCTATGCAGTTAGTAAAAACATTTATTTAACATGTTAAGAGAATATTTATCTGCTTTTTAATATAGTTAACATGTTAAGAATATAAATTTTTAATATAACTTGTTGTGCTTATATCATATATTAAATGTAAATTTTAAAACTTGCATAGGTTGTTTGTCATTTAATTTAAGTGATTTATATTATAGGATTACATGTATGCAGTTAGTAAAAACATTTATTTAACATGTTAAGAAAATATTTATCTGCTTTTTTAATATAGTTAACATGGTAAGAATATAAGATATCAAATGTAAAGATTAAAAATTGCATAAGTTGTTTGCCATTTAATTTGACCTTATATTTAAAATGTTAAATAAATATTTAAGATGTTAAGAATTTGACCTTTTAATTTTTGTTTTATAAAGGTTACATTGAAAATTCAAAATGGATGGAATGAATGATAATCTTATAGTAGGACCAAGTGTAAGTACAAGTGAAGGACCAAGTGAATTTGAAGGTGAGGGTATTAAAATTTTCTCTCTGTCTTATAAATATTATTGTTATTAATATAATTATCTTTAAAACTATATATATGATTTGATTTCCCTTTTGTTTTTCTTTTCAGCATCTAATTATATGTCAACAAGTGAATTCTACAACAGTTATGCAAGTAGCACTCCTCATGGATCTTTATTTTGGGTACCAAATGTGCCAGAAGAAAATAGACTGTCTATTGATCAAAAGTTCAAAACCTTAGAGAGTGCAATTCAAGCATATTCAGAATATGCAAAAAAATGTGGTTTTGATACCAGATTGTCTACGCAAAAGCACGATAAAGATGGAAATATTAAAATAAAATATATACTTTGCAACAAAGCATTCGCTCCTGAAAATGTTAGTGTTGATACGTTGGATGAAAAAGATAGTGGTAAAAAGAAAAGAAACTCCAATCTTCAAAAGACAGATTGTAAAGCTAGAGTCACTACAAGAAAAGTGACCATTAGATACTAAATTATTAGGGACTGATATATCAGTCTCCAATACGTAATATTTGAGACTGATTTATCAGTCACTGATAATATTAAGGACTGATTTCTATGCACCATATATTAGTTACTAGAAATCAGTCTCTAATATCTAAACACCTTAATTGAGACTGAATTTCAGTCACAAATATGTTTGCATGGTATAGCGTTTTGGAAGGACGATTATTGACTACTAAATTTTAGTCTCTAATATGTTCCCTCTATAATGAAAAATGACACATCTATGTTGGAGACTAATATTCTGTCTCCAATATAGATGGAACATGTTAGGGACTGAATATAAGTTATTAATATTTTCAAGACAACCATAATTAGGGACTGATATTCAGTTTTGAATACCTTTTTATATAGGAAATGATTGGTGACTAATTTTCAGTGTCCAAATATGTTATAACTTTCGAAAACTTATTAGGAACTGATTTTCAGTCTCCAAAGTTTTATACAGACATAAGAAACAGTGACTGATAATTAGTCTCTAATAATCGATACAAATAATTGTATTTTAAAGAAGAAATTACGAACTCAAAATTAGTCCTCATATTTATTGTAACATACTACATTATGGACTAGTATTTAGTTTAAGAAAAGAATTTTTTTTTATAAACAAGCCTAACCCGAGCTTCACTTGTCAGGCTCCAGCATAGTTAAGTTTAGGCTCCGGGTTTGATCAGAGATAAATCACCTCGTAGAAGGTTGGGGGTTTTCCTGACAATATACCCTTGCGAATATTTATGACACGTTAAATAATTTAAAAAGACTAAACATTTGTTTATAAATAAAAAAAAACAAATTCTTAACATGTTAAATATTTTTTTAATATCATAAAATATTTTCTTAACATGTTAAATATATTTTATTGTTTATTTAAAAAATATTTTATATTAATATGAAATATAATTTGATTTTTCAACTTTATGTGTTGTATCTCATATAAGCTCAACAAATTATATTGACTCGAACCTAGTTGATTAATGCAAACTCTCATTTAACATGTTAAAATTTATTATACAAAATTTATTTTAATATGCTTGGTCAAATAAAGTCAAATCGAGCTTAATTGATCAATGCAAACAATTATTTAACATGTTAAATTTATTTATTTTAACATTTTGAGCCCGCATAGACTACAAACAAAACTTTAATTTAATATTTCAAACTCTATTATGAAATTCAATATATAATTTGGTCAAATAAAGTTGAATCGCATCTAGTTGATCAATGCAAACTCTCTTTGAACATGTTAAAGTTTATCATACAAAACTTGTCTTAATATGTTTGGTAAAATAAAATCGAGTTTACTTGATAAATGCAACACTCGTTTAACATGTTAAATTAATTTTTTAAACATTTTGAGCCCGCGTAGACTTCAAACAAAACTTTAATTTAATATTTCAAACTATAATCCGAAATTCAATATAGAACTTGGTCAAAAAAAGTTGACTCGTACCTAGTTGATCAATGCAAACTCTCATTTAAGATGTTAAAGTTTATGGTCCAAAAGTTATGTTAACATGTTTGGTCAAATAAAGTTAAAACGAACCTAGTTAATCAATGTTAACTCTCATTTAACATGTTGAAGTTTATCATACAAAACGTATTTTAACATATTTGGTCAAACAAAGTCGAATCAAGTTTAGTTGATTAATGTAAACGCTCATTTAACATGTTAAATTTATTTATTTTAATATCTTGAGCCCGTATAGACTCCACACAAAACTTTATTTTAATATTTTAAACTCTAATCAGAAATTAAATAGGTCATTTCATCAAATAAAGTTGAAATGAACCTAGTTGATCAATGTTAACTCTCGTTTAACATGTTAACTTTTATCCTACAAAACTTTTTTTTCACATGTTTGGTGAAATAAAGTCGAATAGAGTTTAACTGGTCTTTGCAAACACTCATTTAATATGTTAAACTTATTTATTTTAATATTTTGAGCCTATTGAGCCTATATTGACTCCACATAAAACTTTATTTTAATATTTTGAACTCTAATCTGAAATTCAATATATAATTTGGTAAGCAAAGTTGAATCGAATCTAGTTGATCAATGCAAACTATCATTTAACATGTCAAATTTATCTATATTTATCTAACATCAAATATTAACCCTAGTTGATCAATTCTTGCTTTATTAACCCTAGAAACTTTTCACAACTAATCCGAATCGAATATTATATATGCAAACTTCACATGATTCAGATCAGATTGTAATAACATAAGGTTTATACACAAATAAAAACATAATACACATAATTACAAGAAGAAAACAATATTATAAATAGTTTTGTTGCCTTTAAAGCTGCATCTATCCAGTTGTGTCAATAAGAACAACGTCTGACCCGTTCGGGTAGCCTCCTGAATTGCTTCCTTAGCAACGATTGCATGATCTTTCTCATAACTCTTTTCCAAAATAGGGATCTGCAAGCAAAACGTAATTTTGATTTAGCATCATAGTTACATGGCATGACAATATCATGATCAAGAGGCCAACTATCATACCTGGAGCCTACGAGCATGAGTACGCAGCTGCTCAACTGAGATAGTCCTGGGTGTAATCCACATTTTGACCCGATTCCTGAACCACCATTTCATATATTAACTCTAATAGCTTTAGATGGACTTGATTCATGCACTAAGCATGGATGATGGAACCATGTGACAAAACCCCTTACTCTCAACCTCGAGATTCTGCTAATGATAAAAAAAGATATTAGTCCATAAATAAATTAAAAACTGAAATAAGAAAGAACAATATGTGACCATGTTTCTTGAATGTCCCTCAACGACACTAGCAAAATAATTCTCATATTCAAGAAGATGCAGTGTGATCTCGTCCTATCATCTTGGTTTAATCCGAGACGTTTGGTCCCAAAAGTCAAAGCACGAGACAGACGTCTACGTACAAAACTACATGAGGTGCATACATATATGTTCCACATATAAACCTTTCCTGCATCCTATATATTGCTTTGCATATAAACCTCATCAGTAACACCTTCATTCCCTATCATATGATATATAACCTACTCTAGATCAGTTCATAATAATTTCATGTGTAAAAGTAGCACACAAAAGCACAAAGTAAAGCCATACTTAAATCACAGAAATCGAACAAATAACATATGTTCAGGATCTTACGGCGGTGGTGGAGGTCGACCAGCAGTAGCGACAGCTGTTGTTGTTGTCGTCTGGGTGAAACGAGCGGAGCAGCAGGGCCGACGACGACGATGACGGGAATTCGAAGGTGGCGATGGTGTAAGGAACAGAGCAGCGGCAGCGATGATATGTTGTTGTGTGTGGCTTTTGAGGCTCAGTTCTTTCTAGTGAGTAAGTTTTCTGGTAAGCAGTCGGTTCTTTCTTCTTGCTTCTTCTTCTCCCTGAAAGCAAGGAAGTATAATATAAAGCTCAATAAATATATGAATCATTCTCATTGATCAATGAAGTGTTCAGAATCACAAAAGCAAATGAAGTACCTCTCAACATATCCTCAACTTCATCTGTTTTCGATTAAAAATCAACCAACGAATTAGCGTTTTGCTCACCCGCACATGTTTCCGGTTTCTGTGCATCAAAAGAACAATTGCAAAAATAATGAAAGATAATAAAATTCGTCACAAATCTATAAACGAGGTTCTTATATCTAAAAATCATGCGAATTTAAACATTTAACATGTATAATGATTGAAACACTTAACTGGTCGGTTTTAACATGTAAAACCATCAACAATTTAGTTAGTCCTTTTAAACAAACATTGATCAATATGTATGCAGATATGTATAATCTCCATCAAAACTTCAAATTAAACAAACACTGATCAATATGTATGCAGACATGTACGTATCTATCCACATAAATGTTTCCGAAATGATATTCCTATAATCAATCATGCATCTATTTGAAAACTCAAACTACTGTCTCAATCTCTAATAGATATATATATTCAATTAAGATAAAAATAGAATGTAGATACCGAAATGATATTCCTATAATCAATCATGCATGCATCTATTTGAAAACTCAAACTACTGTCTCAATCTCCTTTAAAAATATAATTATTTAACATGTTAAACAAAAGTAAAACTAAAATAGATGCACAAGAGCAAATAATATACCTTAATCGAATATATATATTCGATTAAGATAAAAATAGAATGTTAAACAAAATTAAAACTAAAATATAATTATTCGTATGTGTGTTAAAAATATTGTTTCATATGACAAATAATATAAAAAAACAAATTAATAAACATGTTAAACAAAAGTAAAACTAAAAGGTTGAAATCTAAATTCACATAAGAGCAAATAATATACCTGTATGTACGAGACTTTGTAAGTAGCTTGAATTGAACTTTCAAGGATCTGTTAGGTTTTTGAGTAACATTTAAAGCCACTGTAGTCTAATGTTGAGAATAAAAATATTAATTACCATGTTAAAAATTCACTTCAGGTCTAACAAGAATACTTCAGATCAATGAGCCACAACACGAATTTCACTTCAAAAAACTAATTAAAATCTAGATCATCGTCGGTGAATACCTGTATATCAACATACGAATGAATCTAATCACTTAATCACACACTAAGAATAGAATTAACAGACCTGATCATCTTAAGCACGAACAATGGAAGAACTAACAGATCTGTTCATCTTTGAAACCGCTGGAACAAAATCGGAATCAAAAGTAACAGATCTGATCATCTCTTAAACCGCCGGAACAATATCGGAATCAGAATTAACAAATCTAAGCATCTTTCAAACAGCTGGAAGGAGATCGAAATCAGAATTAACATCTCTGATCATCTCTGAAACCGCCGGAAAGAGATCGGATTTGGAAGCCGGAAGCAAAGAATAAGTGGGTGTCGTGTGGCAGAGGGTTGAGTTCTCCGGCGAGCTACTCAATACTCTCCAGAGACCTAATTAAAACTTTTCATAAATTCCAAATATGCCCCTCCGTGTTTTTTAAACCTTACAAGTCTAATCTAATCTTAACCATTGATTAAATTAATCCAAGGGTGTTCCCCGGTTCCCCACTTTTTTGGTGTTCCCCAATGAACCTCACACTATATATATATATATAAATATATAAATATAAATATAATAAAATATAAACTTTAATTTTGCTATTCATCACCACTTAAAATTAATATATATAATAATATAATATAAAGGGAATTTGTGCAGAATATACCATTCTTATTTTTAGCCGTCAATATTTATTTATTTTGGTAGTTTTAAGTGAAACTCTTTAGCGAATAACAGAAAGTTTAGTTTTTACCATATAACTATCGTAATAACCTGGAAAAGGTGAAGATATTGTTTTCCATATAATTTATTTATTATTACTTTGGAAAACTAGGTTCTTGATGGTTGAAGAACAAACATGAAACTCGTTTATAAATATATAAATGATTAATAGGACGGTGGTGGTGGTGATAGACGGTAGTGGGTGGTGGACGATGGTGGTGAATTGTGGTGGTGGTGGTGATGGGCGGCGGTGGTGTTTAACTCTCTACAGATCTTAGAATATCTTAGAAGTGGTTGGGCCAAGTCTGCACTAAGAAGAGCTCGCGTAGACGTTTTTTAATGAAACGTCTTCGAAAAAACAAACAGTCTGCGCATGACAATGTCTGCGTGACTCAGAAAGAAGAGCTTGCACAGAGTTTTTCAAAAAAAAAAAACTAACACACACTTTATTATTACTTTGGAAAACTAGGTTCTTGATGTTTGAAGAACAAACATGAAACTCCTTTATAAATATATAAATGTTTAATCCATGGATGTTAACTTATAAATATGTTTAATCTATTAAGTATTAAATTATAATTTATAGTAACAACAAATAATTATAACTATTATAAATCAAAAGCATTTCAAGTGTAATTTTTTCATGGTTGTAAAATTCCTGACTAGGCGTCGATTAGTCCCGATTAATCAATAGTCCCCATCCCACCGGCCGGCTAGCGACTAGCGATTTCTACAACCATATTTTTTTAAAGATTTAACAAACTTTTTACATAACCGACCATTTTACTATTCTAGGAATTTAGGTGTAGGTATGGCAATGGTTTACGATATTTTAATTTATCAAACTTTTTAGCTATATAAGCTTATATTAATTAGTTAATCTTATAATTGAAATCAAGCAAGTGATTAAAACTAACAACAATTGTTTTCGGGTTGAGGGTTTCAATATTTGAACCTTAACATGACCCATGTATGTTATCAACCCTAACTTAGATATATTCTAAATCATGTAACCCAAAGAAAACCCGTTTAGCCTAGTTCAAATGAGTTAAATGGGTTGACAAATTATAAATTCGTTGTATGATAGTTGCCAATGTGTTGAACGAGTCACAAACAAATGAACAAGTTATAGCAAACGGCCTAAACAAGACAAGTCAAACACAATCCGTTAAATAAAATGGGTTAAACATGTTAAATATGATCTATTTATTAGAAGGTCACATATGACAACCAATTACATGTTTTTCTTTTCACACATCACGAACGTAACACAAAAATATCCAGTTATAATTTAACAAATAAACGAGTCGTCATCAAGTTCAGAAATTTCAACCTACCAATCCCAAATCCTTACCCGACATGATTACCACCCTATTCTGGTCTTATAAATGGATTCTTAATAGATTTAAGAGAATCAATCGATTCCTTAAAGCTATCAAAATCTCTTTGTTAAACTCCAAAAGCAGCAACAACTCATAACATGATTGTGGGGGCTTGTTGTATATTAACGCATTTGAAATATTGAGATTAAGAACATTAGAGACAACTGACCCACAGGATTGCTTGAATTGTCTAGATGATGCTTCCTTGGATATGATTTCAGTCTATACAGATTAAGAATATAACAAACACCAAAAAGTTATTGAAACAAGTAACAATTAAGTTATGGAGTTGCAGGTAGGATCATGCATTATTCCATATTCCAAAGAATCAGAGACAAACCAAACCATACGTATAATACCACTCATAGCATAGCGGTTGTAGGGTCTGGGAAGAGTGTGACGTACGTAGATAAACGTTACCCCTATCCCAAGGGATATAGAGGTGGATCCGCTGAGACCCTCGGCTGAATGAAATATAGCACTAAGATATAACTCTAAAAATCCTAACAAGTACCATCCAAGTGTAAATTACTAATGAAAATCAACAGATATAGATGCATTAGCATGTTCTTCAAAGTTCAAACACTAGCATTTCCATCTATATTTGAAATTTGATCATATGAATCTATGAATTTCATCTGAATCAATATAGTCAACAAAATTCAATCAAAAAAAAAAAAAAACAAATGAAATTAAACAACTTTCAAAATCTAACTATTAGACTTACCTACAGATCAATTACAGGATCAATCAGCTAAAACTCAGTCCGAAACGAAACCGCAGGAACATCCGGCTCCTTCGCAGCATCACTAGACGAAATTCGATCATCAAAATCACCATCGGAATCATCAACATCTTCTACCGGTTCCGGAACAGAAAAAACCTCAGAAACACCATGAATCACAAGCCAATCACTATAATACATATCCGGAAACACAACCGGAACCTCATTCACCATCAACACACCACCAGATCTACTAACTCTTACTCCAAATCCACTCAAATACGTACTCAAACTCGTTCCGTCAACAACATTATCAAACTCTCTCCACGAAATCCTACAATTCAACACATGCCGCATAAACAGAGAAGCATAATCCGGAAACCTACCTGAATACTCAACCATCACTTCATCAACCGGAGCGAAAACCGTCAAACTCAAATTATGTTCCCTCCGAAACCCTAGCAGTTGCAGGTTCAAAAACGAAGCCATAACAGAGTATCCTCTGGATATCAACACGTTATTCGCGTTACGAAACGAGAAGTTTTTATCACCTGAACCGTACGATGCATCGCAACCGTTGAAACTGTTGAAACTCTAGATCTGCACCGGAGCTTTCGAGATCTCGGAATCCGGATCGAAGAAGTTCTCGATACTGTATATAATCAACGATCCGTCGTCGAAAACCGGAGATCCAATGATGTTGACGTTGTTTATTGAGATCTGATCGGAGAATGAAGGAGAAGTAACTGTTAGGTAGTTGTTGGAGGAGACGGTGGGGATTCTGGTGCCAGGAAGGAGAGAACGGAGGCTAGAGAGAGAGAAAAGTAACGGTGAGATGTGGAGTTGGAGGAGAGAGAGAGGGGGTTGGCCGGAGAGAGCGAAAATGGAGTCCGGAGGTGTGAAGATGGTGGCGGAGTTTGTTTGAGAGAGTAAGGAAGTGGAGAGGAGGTTTAGGGTTAGGGACATAGCGACGTAGCCGGAGTTGGAGAGCGTGTCGGCCGCATTGGCGATGGTCTCCGGTGGGAGCGCGGTGGTGAAAGGAAGGAGAAGTAGCAGGAGCGTCACCGGAAAAAGCAACGGTTTGGCTGCCATTGAAGGATAGTGGTGGTGGTTGAGGATGTATGTCATGCAGAATGCATGCATGTCAAAAGTGGTGTATTTGCAATGGAGTTTTGGCGGGAAAATTAGGCTGGAGGAGGGTGTGGTTGGAGCCCTTATGGGTTTTATCAGGCCATGTAAGCGACACGTAGGATCCATGGTGTGGATGGAGCCCTCTTTAATTTGCATGGTGTGGATAGAGTCCCCTATTAAACAAAATTAAAAAAAAATCATTGAATTAAATCTAGTGGGCCCCATCCAAACCTTTCATTTTTTGTGTTAACATGATGGAGCCCCTTGCATAGCGCACCCCCCCCCCCCCCCCTTTAAATCTCTAGGTGTGGAGGTATAGCGCCCCGGGGCGCTATAGTTGATGAGTTGGGCTGGGTGGCGCCCCCATACCCTCTGGCCTTATGGCTTATGATCTGTGATATATGATCTACGGTGGGTTCTAGCCCCAATCACCAAGGACCTTGTAACGGATCTCTAGTGATTACAACAATATCCATCGAGAGTACTGCGGTTTCCGGACCAAATAAGTTTCCTCCACACTGTTATTCAAGTCCTGCTAGTGGACATCCACTTTGATTTCCCATAAAACCGCATGGATGGATTGGACCTTGTTTATCCGGTAAAACAAGGGGTGGCTAATTATTTTGCTTGGTTTATGGGCCTTGATTATTGGGCTTTTTATTTTATGATTAAAGTTCATAATATAGTTAGGTCCATTTGTATTTATCAACCGTAGTAAAAAGCCTAGATTATATAAGATCTTTTTTTTTCTTGAAGTATAATTTTGAAACTCGCATTGGTTTCAAGGAATAAGTTTAGCCAAAACAAAGTTGTCCTTTAGCAAACTTGGCTATTTAATATTTTTATAGACTTTTTGTCATCAACTAGACAAACGATTATGTCATGTAATACGTATTGTATATGATGTATTTTGAGCATACAATCTAACATCATATTTTACGTTATAGAAATTATGTTAGTTAAATAATTTTTTTTGGGAATTGGGGCTTTGTAGAATGAGATTAAAGTTTCTAAGCTTTTGCTAGTTTGTTGGTCTTTTTTAGTTTGATATAAAGATTGGGCAAGTGATAAAATCTAATTTACCAATATGCTAGTTTTAAGTATATATGTGCTTCGTGATATAATGGATGTTAAAACTTAAAAGATTGTAGTTTGCATAAATAACAATGGCCATAGGTTTTCTGGCCAAAGGTTGATTTTTAACTATCACATTTGAATTCGATTATTTATGCAAATAAATCATCATTTTAAGAAATGAACCTAAACACGACATTTTTCTTAGAAAAAAAATGATTTGGACAAAAATGTGTGTTTAATTTAACAAAATTTTGCTTAAATTTGTAACGGCTACATACATCAATGTAAAGAGGATATGGTCAACGTGCGATTATCGATTTACAGTATTTGGTTTGCTTACTTTACTTATCACTTTGCGTAGCAAATATGAGTACCAAATACCTCTTTTAGTAGTTTAAAAAAGGAATTTTTTTTTCTTTGTGATTTTGTTTAATCTTTTGGTGAATTTATCTTTGGTAATGTTTGTTGTATAGTATTAAGAAAAGATTTATCTAATCATCCTACCAGTAATCCTTTTCAATATGGATCAGACTACTTAGACACCAAAGGATAACCCACAATGCATCTTAATTCATAGGACCATGAACCAAACCGACTCGTATCTAGAACATAACAATTAATGTCCTAAAAACTCAATTGTAACTTGATCTCGTCTGACAACAACACAATTTAACGTCACTCGACAACCTCATAATAGAACATCAATCGTCACCTACTTCATTTAACATCATTCATCAAGTACACAAATAATCATCATTTACCCACCATTTAACTAACGTGAAACATATAAGCACATAAAGTGGGAACCTAACACATCGGTTGTTGCCCATAGGCTATCATTATTTGCCCTCATCAGGGCACCCTCTTCAGGGTTTCGTCTCCTCCAATTTGACCCCGAAGTGTCCGTCATCTGCATAATACCCCGAAGGGTTCATCGTTGCCACAAGGGCTAATCATTTAAACATCTCAGTAAAGTTTCTCGTGACCTCACCCCACCCCGAAGGTAATGCCGCCATCACAAATAACCCACATCTCGTGATCTGACGTCACCCCAAAGGTAACGCCGCATCACTGGTAACCCACATCTCGTGATCTGACGCCACCCCAAAGGTAACGCCGCCATCACTAGTAACCCACATCTCGTGACCTGACGCCACCCCGAAGGTAACGCCGCCATCACTAGTAACCGACATCAAGCCCCTCAAGGATGCTAATTCACACAAGGCATAAAAATACACACATAATGTTAAAAGCACGTCAACTACTCGACAACTACTACCTTCACCATCTCGCTACCACTAAGGTTCGAAACCTATGATAGAGTTATCAAATAAAATTTATCACGCCTCAAGTCGTGCTTTTAATATCGACACCTACCACGCCCTATCCCTATACGACCTCGACATCACAAAATAAAATGCCATTCACCCATGCAGGACTAACAAGGCCCGATTAATCACCACGTCGTATAAAAGCATTGTTCGTGGAAAAACGTTTAAAAACATTTTAATCACAAAACTCGTTAATATATAAAACCCGTAACCACGTATGAAAACATGTGAAAAACATGTATGCTAGCCCCGAAAATATTTAAGAAAAAGGGGATTAGAACTCACTGGTTGCAAAGCTTTCAGTCCACATACTAACCACCCGAACCTCGTCCTCAAAAGAAACTTCCCTACGAAACCTGAACCCATGCACCATCATGTTCGGATCACCCGCGACCTGTTGAACCCGAACCAGATTATCCATACACGTCCGCCACCATTCCCATGCATACCATCATTTCCATGCAACATACTAACACACCTTCATATGCGTAGTCTAGAGGTTTCATGCAAACACCTTTTATTATTCCATGCAAAAAAAATTCTAATCCTCATCATGAAGCCATAATTAACTAATCATAACCATACTCTCCATGCACATAATCTTATTAGAGAAAATTACGAAACTAGCCAAGAAATTAGTCAAATTACCAAACTAGCCAAGTGATGCGTCTTTGGAAGGCCATTCACAGTTCCCAATGTCATTGACGCGTCTGCATGGCCATCTAATGTGTTTGCCAACAATATGCTGACACGTGTGTTACAATAGAGTCGTCCACCTGCAGACAGACGCGTCCACCTGCAGACAGACGCGTCCGATGCGTCTGGCTTGTTCGGTTGCGTTTGTGTGGCTGGTTGATTTCTTGATGCGTCCCGTTCAGACCCGTAAGAGTGGTAATGTGTCCTACAGACGCATGCGTGCTGTCAGGTTACTCCGGTCACCTTCTCCAGTCACAACACCACTCACCTGCTATCTTGTTTTCGAAGTGAGGGAGAGAGAGACAAGGAGCTAAGATTGTAGTGATCAACCGTGCAGACGCCTCCGTCTCCGACGAGTTGCAGACGCCTCCGGCTTCGTCTCCGACACCTGCAACTAGGGGGCTCGATTTCAGATCGTTGTTCCGGCAACCATGGCGGCGGTTGGGATTTGGGGGTGGAGATCCGTCGTGCCACCGTCGTAGTCAGCCGACCGGACACCCTCCATCTCCGCCTTCTTCTTTCTCTCCCTGTGTCTCTATGTTATGATATCTCACTATAAATTACACCTTGGAGTTGCAGGTCTTTTAATGGAGGGTTTGGGAAGTGAAGAAGGAAGATAAATGAAGGAATCATGTGAGAGAGAGAAGAGGAAGATGCGTCTGACAGATCAAGAGTTTTTTTTTTTAAGTAAATAATAGGGATTGAAAGAGACAGCATAGGAGACAGACTAGAGTGTAGGGGTGTAGGGACACATGTCCATTTAATAAAGAATGACGCATAAGAATGCTAATGCCCCTTTCTAATGAGGCATGAGCTAGCCATTTTTGCAAAATGGGTTTGGTCTTTGGCCATTCTTGTAATTTTCTCATCTTATTATACTATTTTCATTCACCCACGCAAACAATTAAATATCTTTCCCATGCATGTCTATTACCCTCAATAAAAAGAGAGCACACACACATGCACCATGCGAAACCACAATCACAACGAGTCAAGATCATCAATTTGCCAACCTTCTTACGTGGATCCCAAACACCAACATTATCATCATCCACCCTCCCTGACTCATTAATAACCCATGCCATGCATTTACAATGTATATATTTCTGTATATAATTCCCAGTCTTAGTCGCTTACAACCAAACACAACAGCCAAGGCTGTTGTGTTTTAATCCACTTCAACTCAAAACAAAACCTATAAAATGTGATCATTCATCCTAGCCGAGACCATGACAACCACACCTTCATCGTACCCACACACAACCTCACACCTTCACACATCACCCACCCACACACCCATACCATCATCTTCATGTAACATAACCTACACCCTCATCGTCGGTCTCGTCGCAACCACAACCGCGATAGCCGCAAACCACCACCGTCACCGAACACCATTGCCAACCGTCACCA
Source organism: Helianthus tuberosus (assembly GCA_030545235.1). Taxonomy (NCBI): domain Eukaryota; kingdom Viridiplantae; phylum Streptophyta; class Magnoliopsida; order Asterales; family Asteraceae; genus Helianthus; species Helianthus tuberosus. Next base: position 156,084,591 of record CM060418.1, on the reverse strand, counting down.
TCCTTCGCCACCGTAGCCACCTTCCCGGTTCTACCATCATCGACAAAACACTTGTTTAAACACTTGAAGCTTCGAAATCGCGCGAAGGGTAGCGAGTATTAACTGAACAACACCTGAACCATGTCGAAACCCGGGTTAGTTGTGGTCACCAACCACCTTCATCCCTGTCAAACTTCACTGTCATCGTTCACGACACTCCGCCATTGTCGCTTACCGTCACGGCCACTACCGTCAACACCATCACCTGCCATAACAACCATAACTGCAACTGAAACCACCACCCTCACATATCATGTTCACAGCCCATGCGATACCCAACCTAGCCCTTATACGAACCAAAAACAATATGCGGATGAAACCTAACAGAGATTACCTTGTCGCGAATCAACCACTCGATCGGAACCCACCGTCGAACCACCTCTATCGCCGCCGTAACTCCTCTCACGTTCTTGTTTTGCCGCCCACAAAGAAACGACCTAGTGATCTAGGGTTTTGTGTTTTTTTTAAGCAATACACCCTTACGGTTAAAACATATGTTTTCTTTTCCCTCAAAGCTATTATTAAAACTTTAAGAAATGACAACCGGGTCCCTCTACTTCCTTTAAACCAAAGTGTAAACGCTAATCTTGTTTATCGGCCAGTTTGAACAAAGTCCTACACGTAGAACCCATTGCGAATCAATTCGATAAAAATTTCCAGTAGTCATTTCGTCTAAATAAATTCTAGCGAATTTTCGGGATGTTACAGAAAGCCTGAGCTCCCATTATATAGGGCTGATCTCGCAGCCCCTCGCGGCCCGCGAAGAGTAAGGGAGGTCTTACGCGGCCCGCGACCTAGGGGGTAGGGCCTAGCTATGATCAGCACTCGTAGCCTCGACACACCACCCGACACGTGGCAGCACCGGGTGCAGCCTAATCCTCTATCTATCGCGCCCCTCATAGCCCTTAAAGCAGTCTGTCGCGGCCCGCCACAGACTCATTTTTCTTGTTTTTATTTTATTTTTAATTATATATGATATTTTGGGCTCGGTTTTTATATACGGGGTGTATTTTAAGACGTACAGGGATACTTTAAATATATTAGGGGTGTCGAAAATTATTTAGGAGGGTTGTTATATCCTCCCCACATTGTTTTAGAGCCCGTCCTCGAGATCTACTGGAACAAGTGTGGATATTTCCTTTGCATTTCTGATTCAAGCTCCCAAGTGTATTCTGATCCTCTCTTGGAGTCCCATTTCACTTTGACCAGAACTAATCTCTTGTGCTTGAGGTTCTTAACTATAACAACCCTAAACCGATACCCTCGTAATATTTTTCGATACTCTAAAAAATATTTAAAATATCCCAATATGTCTTAAAATATACCCCGTACGTGAAAACCGAACCCAAAATACGTTAAAACATTAAAAATAAAATAAAAACAAAAAAAATTGGGTCGTCGCGGGGCGCGACTCCCCTTGTCCTTAGTCGACACGGGCCGCGACGAGCCTGGCCACCTACCCTCCTCCGGAAGCCGCCACGTGGCGACACGTGGCGAGGCTAGAGTGGTGACGACGCAAAGCTAGGCCCTACACACCCTAGTCGCGGGCCGCGAAGGCCCTTGCTCTCCTTCGTCGCGGGGCGCGACGGGCCAGTCGACCAGAACTATAAATAGGGGCTGTTGGCTTTCAGTTTCCGACGCTCACACACACTTCTTTCTCTCAAATTTCTGAGTAGTATAAGCTATACTCGGATCTAATACCCCCTAAATAACGAGGTTCTGCTCCGTTGTAAGTATCATAACCCCTGGATACGTATTAGATACTCTGCCCGATTGATCTAGGGTTCCGTAACGGCTGTCGTGGTTCTACCCGACGTAGTCGTTGGAATACCGTCTCGGGGAGGGTTTTACTAATGTTAAAATGGGTTATTATACTAACACGTGTGCATTTGTGTAAATTATAGATTATTCCCAGGAAATCCTTACTGAAAACCAAAGACATCAATGTGAGTAATCTCCTTTTTGTAAATTGTTTTTACAAAACCTCACATGATTCATTATATATTAAACAATTATTGAGTATTTGTAAGTATACAATTATCATGAGTGTGTTGGGATTTTGTATACAAAGTTATGTTACTGCCTTGCGAGGGGTAACATTTCCACAAGTCGGGTCTGACAGTACCATGGATGTTAATTGATATAACTTGGAAACCAATGTAATTGCGAGATCGCCCTCAATACTGTACAATGGTTTTTATTAAATTTGATTGAACTGGGATTCACTCACCAGTATTTCCCACTGACAAAATATTTTTAAACGCGTTTCAGGTAACAAAATGTGAAAGCCAAACAGAAGCCAGCTGGACAGCACTGAAGGCTTGAAAAAGTGGCAATAAAGTTACCTAAAAGAAATAGATGTTTTCACTAAATAAAAATAGGATTTATTCCTATGGAAATGTGTGTACTTAAAACTTGGGTTTTATCCCATGTGTTTAATATTATGAAAGTGTGGTATTTACTCTGATAAAATATTTCCTAACTACGGTCCTGATGTAAATTCCGCTGCCAAAATTGACTAAACACGCGATACCACCAAAACTGGCTCGCGGCCGCCCGTTCCCGAGGTAATAGGGATCAGGGGTTGCGACATTAACTTTCATATCTTCAATCTGTAGAGGCTTCTCTACAAATTTAAGTTGTTCATTTATCTCTATATCCTTAAGAGGTACTACCAATGATTCATCAGCTAAGCACCTTTTGAGATTGCATACATGAAATACATCGTGTATTCCTGCCATTTCCTCTGGCAGTTGTAGCTGATAGGCTACAGGTCCTATTCTTCTAACAATCTTAAAAGGTCCAACATACCTGGGACTTAGCTTTCCCCTTTTGATAAATCTGACTATTCCTTTCCAAGGAGAGACTTTTAATAACGCTTTGTCACCTACCTGAAACTCTAACGGCTTGCGTCTGTTATCTGCATAGCTCTTTTGTCGATCACGTGCTGCTTTCAGTTGTTCCTTGACTTGACCAATTTTGTCTGTCGTTTCTTGTACTATCTCTGGTCCAGATAATTGATTTTCTCCCATTTCTACCCAGCAGACTGGAGTTCGGCACTTTCGTCCGTAGAGTGCTTCAAATGGTGCAGCAATGATACTTGTGTGATAACTGTTATTATAAGAAAATTCTATTAATGGTAGATGATCGTCCCAATTACCTCCGAAATCAATTACACAAGCTCTAAGCATGTCCTCCATTGTCTAAATTGTCCTTTCGCTTTGTCCGTCTGTTTGAGGATGGTAGGCTGTGCTTAGATACTCTGCCCGATTGATCTAGGGTTCCGTAACGGCTGTCGTGGTTCTGCCCGACGTAGTCGTTGGAATACCGTCTCGGGGAGGGTATTACTAATGTTAAAATGGGTTATTATACTAACACGTGTGCATTTGTGTAAATTATAGATTATTCCTAGGAAATCCTTACAAAAAACCTAAGACACCAATGTGAGTAATCTCCTTTTTGTAAATTGTTTTTACAAAACCTCACATGATTAATTATATATTAAACAGTTATTAAGTATCTGTAAGAATACAATTATCATGAGTATGTTGGGATTTTGTATACAAAGTTATGTTACTGCCTTGCGAGGGGTAACATTTCCACAAGTCGGGTCTGACAGTACCATGGATGTTAATTGATATAACTTGGAAACAAATGTAATTGCGAGATCGCCCTCAATACTGTACAATGGTTTTTATTAAATTTGATTGAACTGGGATTCACTCACCAGTATTTCCCACTGACAAAATACTTTTAAACGCGTTTCAAGTAATAAAATGTGAAAGCCAAACAGAAGCCAGCTGGACAGCACTGAAGGCTTGAAAAAGTGGCAATAAAGTTACCTAAAAGAAATAGATGTTTTCACTAAATAAAAATAGGATTTATTCCTATGGAAATGTGTGTACTTAAAACTTGGGTTTTATCCCATGTGTTTAATATTATGAAAGTGTGGTATTTACTCTGATAAAATATTTCCTAACTACGGTACTGATGTAAATTCCTCTGCCAAAATTGACTAAACACGCGATACCACCAAAACTGGCTCGCGGCCGCCCGTTCCCGAGGTAATAGGGATCGGGGGTTGCGACAGAAGGTGGTATCAGAGCTAAGCCACTGATTCAGCCACAGAAGTGTTCTGTTGACATCAAAATTCAAATTGTTAGGAAATAAATTATGGAAATACGTGTATAATTTTATTTTCTTGTTATGTGTTATGTGTTATTTGACTATTTTCTTGTTACAAGTTCAAACTAAGCTCTACACTTTTCAATTCGATCAATCCGATTTTGAATTGCAACAAGTTATTCGTGGGAGAATGGATTTGCATCGGGGGAGTAGTCCTTCCTTAAATAATGTATCGAATCCTGAAGCCAATAAGAATTGTATGTGTATGTGATGTTGGCGCCTAATCAATCATAGTTTTGTATTAGGCGTTTCTTCTACTATTAATAAAATTGTGTGATTGGTAAGTCAGATTGTATGTGTCAAATAAAATCATGGTTGTATACAGATCTTGCTAAAAGCCAAAACCTTAGTCTATGGGGAAAATTATCGATATAGTCATGTTGATCAAGAAAATAACCAAAATAGTTATTGAATGTCATATGTGCGAAAATAAATATTCACGATTTCAATCAATCACCTTCCGATGAAAAACTTTGCTCGCTGTGGCGGCTTAAGCTTGGCCCGCGCTTTTGGAGGCTTAGCCCCGCACCTTTGGAGGTTGGGCCCCCACTAAGTCAAAATGGTGACAAAATCCAGGTAAAAAAGGGAATAAAAAAGGTAAAAAAAAACTTTCATGACTTGCTCGTCTATACTTAAATGATTTGAACATTATGACACACAACTCGACTTAAACGAAACTTACAGCAAAACGTAGATAAACTAAGTAATCAGTTGAAAAAATAAACCATGAAATCTCAACGAATTTAAAGCAACTATTATTCAAGCATGTTTGAATTAATATTAATAGTAATAATAAAAATAATAGCTAAATAAATTTATAAAATATTGGGTTTATTTAAAATTCAAACTAAACCATAAAGGTTACATATTTGGTATTATTACTAATACTTTAAAGGAAGAAAAGGAAAATACATCACATGCAATAAAAGCTTATACATAGAGCTTATCAAGATATACTAGGAAAGAAAATATTGGATAGTGGATATCTGTGTCATCTCCCATTGGTATATGCAGGGCCGGCTCAACGTTTTAAGTGGCCTAAAGCAAAATCAAATTTTAGGGCCCTTTTCGAATTAAGTGCTCAAGTATTAAGGCATTAAACAACTTTTAACAAAATCAATAACGAATTAGGAACATAAAATAATCATGTGTTTGCAAATGAACTTTGCACTAAAACAGGTAGGCACAACAACTATTTCCAGATAAACTAAGTTTGGCTTTTTAGCCTAACTAAACTGAATAGTAGGCACTTTTTTTTTGGTTTCCTGCTTACTTAGTTTCTCTATTATGTTATAACCCCTATGCACAGGCACAACAGCCCCAGACATTTATAATATATACAAAATGAATTTTCAGGATTATGGACCCAAACAAAATGGTGGCCCTAAGAAGTCTCTTGACTTAAATGTCCCTTGAGCCGGCCTTGGGTCTATGTAATTGAATAGTAACTATGTGTAAGTGTGTAAGTGAAGAGAAAATTCCTAATCTTCCTACCTAATAAATAAAAATATGGTGTCACATGGCTGTTTTTCAGCGACCACCCTTAAAGTTTTCAACCAACATTCTTGTGCTATATCTTCGACACGTGTAATGTTGTGGTTCAATAAGAAGTAACAAGCGGATCCAACCAAATTTATTGTATTGCATTACCAACCCATTAAGTTAATTGAATAACTAATAACAAAGTAGAAATTCTCTTCAAACCCTAGCATCTAAGTCGCTCTCTCCACAACGGCAAATGGTGATTTGTATTTGCCACTTCGGTTCAAATTGTTTAGGCGATTGATTTATTGTGTTTTTAATCATGTTCTCAATTATCAGGTGATCCTTCTTCTAATAGGTTGGAATTATGTTTAATTCTCAGCGATTTGGTGTTCGTTTTTCTACAATTGTTCTTCCATTCATGTGTTTAGTCTTCCAGTCGGGGATTCATGGGTTCAGTATTCCAGTCGGCTCCAAACTAGATTCGTTGTTCACACTATTTTTAAAATTATTATAATGATTTAGTGGTTTTGATATGGAGATGGTGAATTGAATCTATTGAATGTATAAAACTTGAAGCACGTATAAGTACTTTCCATTTTTTCAATCATTGTTGTTGTGGATCGAATAGATTTAAAGAAAAGTCACTATTTATTATCATGTTTCTTTTTAATACATGGAAATAAAAAGTCAAACTCTCTTAAAAAAATCAAACAAAAAGTCAAATGGAAGTTCTTCTTCTTTCTCCTAGATTGAAGCCCTCCATAAAATAAATGATACTTATTTTGGAGAGAGTTTAACGCATTTAGATGAAAGGACGGCTAAAAAGTAAAAACCTTTTGTTTTGCAATTTAAACATACTATTTACACTAAATCAATTAAAATGTATGTACATTTAAGCATATTAACTTTGTTAAATAGCAACAAAGTGTAATGATAATGAAATCATAACTTAATATGATGTTTTTTCACTCCAAAAAATATCACCCTCCAAAAACTATCAAATTACCCCACCAAAACACTCATTTTTTAACTAAAAAAACCCAACTCCTAAACGCCTCGTCTAGGCCTAGATGGGGCGTCTAAACCTCTCAAACTTTGTGCCTAACATCACACTCAAAGCCTCTTGAATTCAGTGCCTAGACGTCTCGTATAACTTTAGACGAGACGTCTTGGGCACCAAAGGTGTTCTAAAAGCCCAGCAGGGTGTCCAAAAAGATTGAGCCTTATATAAAATCATTTTTTTTTCTTAAAGTATAATTCTGAAACTCGTATTTGTTTCATGGAATTAGTTTAGCCAAAAGAAATTTGTCCTCTAGCAAACTTGGTTATTTAATATTTTTATAGACTTTTTGTCATCAAGTAGACAAATGATTACGTTATGTAATACTTATTGTATATGATGTATTTTGTGCATACAATCTAACATCATATTTTACGTTATAGCAATTATGTTAGTTATATAAACTTTTTTGGGAATTGGGGCTTTGTAGAGATTAAAGTTTCTAAGTTTTTGCTTGTTTGTTGGTCGTTTTTAGTTCGATATAAAAATTGGACAAGCATTTTTAGTTTGATATAAAAATTGGACAAGTGATAAAATCTAACTTACCAAAATGCTAGTTTTAAGTATATATATGCTTCGTGATATAATGCATGTTAAAACTTAAAAGATTGTAGTTTGCATAAATAACAATGGCCATAGGTTTTCACCATCACATTTGAATTCGATTAATTATGCAAATAAATTATCCTCTTAAGAAATGAAACTAAACACGACATTTTTCTTAGAAAAAGGGACTATTTGGACAAAAAGGTGTGTTTAATTTAACAAAATTTTGCTTAAATTTGTAACGCCTACATACATCAATGTAAAGAGTATATGGTCAACGTGTGATTATCGATTTACAATATTTGGTTTGCCGAATTATAGTGTTTGGTTTGCTTACTTTACTTATCACTTTGAGTGGCAAGTATGAGTACCAAATACCTCTTTTAGTAGTTTAAAAAAAGAATATTTTTCTTTGTAATTTTGTTTAATCTTTTGGTGAATTTTTCTTTGGTAATGTTTGTTGTATAGTATTAAGAACAAATTTTGAACTTGTTCGAGCGAAGTCGTATAATGAACTTGTCTTTTTGCATGTTTATTCGATAATATTTATGATAGAATGTTTGATGTTTGTGTTTGTAATTTTACCAAGCATATCATTGTTGAGATCAAAAAACAATGTTTAAGATTGTTGTTTTGACTCAAGTGCCTGTCTCCTTGTAGGATACAAGTTGTATAAATAGGTTAATGTTTAGCACTCTACAGCACAGCAAAAGCATTCTCTTCAAACATCTACAGGCATCAAGATAATTGGAATCATGTCTAAGATCAACAACAAAACAATTATCAGCATGCTTATTGTGTTCGTTTTTGTCGGTATTATGACAACAACCCAAGGTGAAACTATTTCTGTCGGTACAAAATTTTACAATTAGAAAGCATGCATACTCAATCTCAAAACCTTTCATTTCATGTCATTTTACGTATATATTATATAAAAAATATGCGTTTAAATTATTTCTCAAATAATTTTGGACAGATACTCCAACAAAAATCCCTTTTTGTACTTCGGTGATTGGCGTGAAAAGTGGAGATACATGTTATGATATCGCTCACAAGTTCAAGCTAAGCTCTACACTCTTCAATTCGATCAATCCGAATTTGAATTGTAACGAGTTGTTCGTGGGAAAATGGATTTGCATCGGGGGAGTAGCCCTTCCTTAAATAATGTATCGAATCCTGAAGCAAATAAGAATTGTATGTGTATGTGATGTTGGCGCCTAATCAATCATGGTTTTGAATTAGGCGTTTCTTCTACTATTAATAAAATTGTGTGATTGGTAAGTCAGATTGTATGTGTCAAATAAAATCATGGTTGTATACATATCTTGCTAAAAGCTTAAACCTTAGTCTATGGGGAAAATTAGCGATATAGTCATGTTGAACAAGAAAATAACCAAAATAGTTATTGAATGTAATATGTGCGAAAATAAATATTCACGATTTCAATCAATCACCTTCGGATGAAAAGCTTTGCTCGATGTGGCGGCTTAAGCTTGGCCCGTGCTTTTAGAGGCTTAGCACCGCACCTTTGGAGGTTGGGCCCCCACTAAGTCGAAATGGTGACAAAACCTAGGTGAAAAAGGGAATAAAAAAGGTAAAAAAAAACCTTCCATGACTTGCTCGTCTACGCTTAAATGATTTGAACATTATGACACACGACTCCACTTAAACGAAACTTACATCAAGACGTAGATAAACTAAGTAATCTGTTGAAAAAATAAACAATGAAAACTCAACGAATTTAAAGCAACTATTATTCAAGCATGTATGAATTAATAATAATAGTAATAATAATAATAGCTAAATAAATTTATAAAATATAGGGTTTATTTAAAATTCAAACTAAACCATAAAGGTTACATATTTGGTATTATTACTAATACTTTAAGGGAAGAAAAGGAAAATATATCACATGCAATAAAAGCATATACATACAGCCTATCAAGATATACTAGGAAAAAAATATTGGATAGTGGATATCTGTGTTATCTCCCATTGGTATATGCAGGGCCGGCTCAACGTTTTAAGTGGCCTAAAGCAAAATCAAATTTTAGGGCCCTTTTCGAATTAAGTGCTCAAGTATTAAGGCATTAAACAACTTTCAACAAAATCAATAACGAATTAGGAACATAAAATAATCATGTGTTGCAAATGAACTTTGCACTAAAATAGGTAGGCACAACTACTATTTCCAGATAAACTAAGTTTGACTTTTTAGCCTAATTAAACTGAATGGTGGGCACTTTTTTTTTTGGTTTCCTACTTGCTTAGTTTCTCTATTATGTTATAAACCCAATGCACAACCTGGGTTTTAAAAAGCGCGCCTGAGGCGCGCCTAGGCGCGAGGCGCACTAAGGCGCAGCCTTTGGGGCTTTTTCGCTCTGCACTTTGTGTAATTTCAAGAAACGCCCAAAAAGCGCAAATTTTAGGGTCTTTTTCAGGGCTTTTTGGCCTGAGGCGCGCGCCTCACGTATCTGAGGCGTTTTACTATAGAAAAATGTTGTACCTTGAGTTTGTTGACTTGTACATGTAAGTAAAATGGTATAAAAAGCCTTATTTATAGCTATATTTTGGTTAAAGTAAGCTAAAAACCTATGGGATATGTTGGGATTGAACCCTACCAGGGGAACAGTTGATTAAAGCCAAAACTGGATCAGAGCAGTGGATCCAAAATAAGCAGATGTTTGTATTCATTCTCTCCCCTTGAAAGTGGCTAAACAACTGATGGCCTTTATCCACTGTTTGTATACAACTGCTGTTCTACAACAACTGATGATTAAAGAACTGTTGAAGACTAACACTGATGCTCAATCTACTAATATGGGTCAAGCACTACTGAAGATATAAAGTACTGCTGGAGTCACAACAGTGGAATGAGAAGCAGTAGTTTGTTTACTTATTGTATTGTAATGTAATCAGTAGTTTGATAGCAGTAGTTGTATTAGGTCAGTAGTTACAGGTTGTTAGGAAGTTAGATGTCACTTTCATGGTGACGTCAGCAAAGATGCTTCAGTGGTTTGCTCGTGCCTATAAATAGAACAGTACCCTGTACTGTTCTATTAGCTCTTTTACCACTTGTCTTCCTGCATGAACAATTCGTTGTGAGCTCAGGCTGAGGGGGAGTTTGTAATACATGCATGCAAAGTTGTAATTGAAGATTGAAATAAATTTAATCTTTCAGTTCAATGTTAAAACATGTGTGTTGAAAGCAATTCTCCTATTTGATTGTGTGTGAAAGTTTGTTTCCATTTAGTTTCCGCTGCAATTAATCATTCATCTTCTTAATTCTCAAACAAAAACAAAAACAAAAACACAATCATAAGAAACTCAGATCCTAACAATTGGTATCAGAGCTCGGACAGTCAAATTGATCTAACAATCATTTTGACATGAATAGTTCAGCTCATAATCGTTGATACTATTAAATTGTTCGTTTCGTTGAAAAACAGAGTAAGGTTTAATCACCATCAAAGTTGATTAATCAGTGCCTGTAAAACAACCAGGATGACGTCACAATCACAAGATGTTAACAATAACATCGGTTCTCTCTTCAAACCACCCATGCTAAAGCAAAATGAGTACAACATCTGGCAGAGAAGGATGGGTCACATCCTTGCTCAACAGAATACCGGATGTTGGAAGTTGGTTATCTTTGGACCACATGTTCCAATGGTGCCGAGTGCTGAGGATCCAAAGAAATATGAACCTAAGAAAGTTGAAAACTATACCGAATTGGACTTTTAGAAATTTGAACTGGATGCCAAGGCATTTAGCATTGTTGCATCTGCATTACCCAATGAAATTTATGTTGGAGTGTTACACTGTAACAGTGCCAAGGAATTATGGGATGCACTGAAAGAACAGTTTGGGGGGACTGAAGAAGTTATTGAAAAAAACAGGGAAATTTTGAACCAACAGTATGAAACCTTTTTTCATGTTAAGGGTGAAACATTAACCCAGCAGTTTGAGCGATTTAGCTGTCTCATAATTGAACTTAAACTTGTTAATACTGAATTTCCAAAATCAACCGTTAATAGCAGATTTTTGAGATCACTTCCTGATAAATGGGACACCATTGCTTTTGTGACTAGAAATTATGTTGAGTTCAAAGATCTGACCCTGACCCAACTTCATGGTAGACTCCTGACCTATGAAATGGAGTTAAACCAGAAACAGAAGTTGCAAGAGTCTGGCAAAGTTGCAGATGACTATTCATTTGGCAACACAGCTCTTTTAGGTCAAGAAGAGTCTGGCAGCAGTAAGGATCAGAGTTATGATCATTTTATTGACATAACTGCTGGTGCAAACTTCAACTCTGATCCTCACTCATCCAATTTTGCTTTCACAACAAATGGAGAAAGCCAGAACTCTGATAATCTATGCTTTGAACTCAATGACTTATAGCATTTTGATCCAACTGATCTTGAAGAAATGGACATTTTGCATTAACTGGCATTGCTAAGTGTAAGAACTAGCAAATTTTACAAAAGGACAGGGAGAAAATTCCCAAGGTTACATAGGAATCTAAAAGTGGGGTTGGATAAATCCAAGATCAAGTACTATAAGTGTCATAGGCTAGGTCATTTTGCTAGGGAATGCAGGAGTCAAACCACTGGTCCAATTATTACACATCCTAGCTCAAACCCTAGACCACAAAACTACCAAAGCACTGTGCACTATGCCCAATATACCCCTGCTGCCCATGTTAACACTACTCACTATGCACATCCTGCAACCCCTGTTCCTGTGCATTATGTTCAAACCACTGTTCCCCAAATTCAGTATGTCCAAGCCCCTGCTCCCCAGATTCAGGTGCAATAAGTTGCACCTCAACAAACTGCACCAACAGTGGTTCAACCAGACCAACAAAGCTTTTTCACACAAGGGCTGGTTGACTGGAGCAGTTTACCTGAGGAGTTAGGAGATGAAAATTTTGCACTGTATGCTCAAAGCACTGCTTCTGGTAATGATATCTGTTTTGTAGCTTTGGAGACCATACAGGAGGGGCTGGAAGCTGAAGAAGAACAGTCAAGTGCTGAAACAGTGGACAAAATAGCTGAAGCAATGGTTACTGCTGTTGCTGAGGAAGTACTGTTGGGAGAAAGTTCAAAACAATGACACTTGTTTTGTTGATATCATATGCTTTTAGATGAAAACAGTCTTTTGTTAGATGATTCTTCTTTTCACATAAATCACAAAATAAGTTTTTAACCTTCTTTCTCTTTTTCCTCTTTTCAGACTCCTTTGCAACAGAGTTTTGAACCACTGTTGGGATGTCTTTAAGAGGAATGACCTTTGCTTTGGGAGCTTTTACACCATCAGTGGTTGTGAAGTCCATTGGTTTGAAATTTTCAAGAATGTCACACTCATCAGACCATGTGGGTTTAAATTGGTATTTCTCAATTTCCTCAAAAGTTGAGGACCCCAAAGATCTTTCCAAGGTGATTTTGTTACCAAGTTTGTCAATTATCTTAACTTCTTGGCCATTCTTGTTGGTTGGTATGATTTCAACAGAACCAACTTGATTTGCAGCATTGTTTTCAACTTGGTCATTTTTTCTAAACCCAATGCCAAATTTTACATTACTTTCAAGCTGTTTTTCAAGCATAATCTCATAACCTTTACAGGATTCCACCCATTTTTCACAAATAATTTGGGTGGCTTCCAACTCCTTTTTGCAACCTTGATATTTTTCTATCATTGTTTGGAGTTGGTACTTGGTTATGCTATGCTCTGGTTTTAAGCTGCAAATCTCACTTTCTTTTTCATTCAACTTGTTTTTAAGTTCTTTTAATGACTTTTCAAATTGAACTTGAGAAGTTAACAACCTATCCCTAAGGTTTTCATTCACCTCTTTGATGTTAGCAAATGCTATAATGCATTTGTCTGAACACAGATTTTTAAGAACCTGAGGTGATACCTTGGTTGCAGCCATCATGGCACAATCACATGGATGATCACTTTCTTCTTCAGCTCTCTCTTCCTTTTCACCTTCTTTCTTCTCTTCTTCTTCTTCTTCTTCGGACCAGGGGTCGAACAGTGGTTCAATTGCACCAACTGTGGCAAATCAAACCACATCACTCAAGAATGTGTGTATCTCAAGTCCTTTGATCTAAAAAAGAATGAGTACACTGCAAAAACATCCTTGAGTTCATCAACACCACCAATCAAGTTTCAAAGGAATCAACCACTGTTTGTGCCAGTTCAAACAGCTGTTACCAAACAGCTGAACCAAACCTCTGTTAAAAGAGATGTTCAGGTGACTGATGCACCCCTGCTAACCAATACCGAAGAGGTAAAGGTCAACCACCATACCCAAGGGTTCCACATGTTTATGAAGCCTACAAAAGGCCTTCTAAACCAAGAGTGAACAGGCATCCCTTTGGGTATCAATAGCTGATAGGGCAAGACCCCCAACAGTGGTTAGAGAAAAACAGTTCTAAAACTGTCCAAACCCCCTGAGCTAACCACTGTCCATCCACCTAAACTTAACCTAGACACTTTTGAGACCCCATCCAAAGCCTTATTGGCTTTGGAGACCCTAATGAACTAAGCTTTTACTTGATGTGCAGGGAGCTTTTGCATGCTTAGATAGTCTTGGGTATGTAGATAGTGGAGGCTCCAGGCACATGCCAGGATGTAGAGTCCTACTTAAAGATTTCAAAACTCATGGAGGGGGTGATATATCCTTTGGTAATAATAGTAAAGGGAAGGTTATGGGGTCTGGTACAGTTCAGTCTGGTAATGTTAAGTTTGAAAATGTCAATCTAATAGACAATCTAAAATTCAACCTCTGAAGTGTCTCACAAATGAGTGATAAGGGCTATGGCTCATTCTTTACAAAGGAGTGTTGTAGGATTGTTGGACTAGAAATGGTTGAAAAGATTGAAGAAATAATAAAAATTGGAAAACCCAACTTGTTTCTCAAAGGAGTGGCAATGTTTATGTAGTTGATATGTCAAAAGAGAGCCCCAGGACTGATGCCTGTCTGTTCTCAGCTGCCTCTAACAAAGAGACAGAATTATGGCACAGGAGATTGGGGCACACAAATCTCAAGACAATCACTGCTTTATCAAAACAGGGGTTAATAAGAGGTTTACCTCAAAAACTGTTCACCTGTCCTGAGCATTGTGTTTCCTGCCTAAAAGGAAAACAACATAAAAGCTCCTATAAATCCATTGAAGAGTCCAAAACAACCAAGTGCTTGCAAATGCTTCACATGGGTCTGTTTGGCCCAGTAAAAGTCATGAGTCTTAGGAAGAAAAGATATTGTTTGGTAATAGTAGATGACTTTTCTAGGTTTACATGGACTTATTTCTTACACTCCAAAAATGAGACTGCAGGCATTCTGCAAGATTTTGTTACACAGGTTGAAAAGCAGTTTGACTTGCCAGTAAAAATCTTTAGGAGTGACAATGGCACAGAGTTCAGAAATAAGGAGTTGGATGATTTCTGTGTGTCAAAAGGAATTGTAAGGCAGTACAGCATTCCAAGAACACCAGAATAAAACTGGCTTATTGAAAGAAAGAACAGAACATTGATTGAGGCTGCCAGAACCATGCTTGCTGATTCAGGTTTGCCATTAACTTTCTGGGCAGAGGCAGTAAACACTGCTTGCTATGTCTAGAACAGAGTTTTAATCAACCCCAGGCATCAAAAGACTGCCTATGAACTGCTGTATAAAATAAAACCACTGATCTCATTTTTCAAAGTTTTTGGCTGCCCATCTTTCATTTTAAACTTAAAACATTCTATCTCAAAGTTTGTAGCCAAAATTGATTGTGGTTATCATCTGGGATACTCAACCACTGCTAAGGCCTACAAAGTGTTTAACACAAGGACCAAAACAGTGGAAGAGACTTTGAATGTGAAGTTCAATGAACTCTCATCAATGAAAATCCCTGCAAATCCTGCAGAATTGTTTGATCTTGATAAATTTACTTTTAAAAATGTTTCTGTCAAGACTAACAGTGCAGGTCCATCACAAGATTCTCCATCAGACTTTGGTTATGAAGTCATCACTCCACAACAAAAGTTTGCATCAATTGGAAGAGCAGTAGATGTTCAAAACAGTTGTCAAAGCTCATCCACTGCTACCTCAACAGTTGTTGACCAAAGTAGCCCATTAACCCCTGTTTCCACATCATCAACCACCGTTGACAAAATCCATCAAACAGTGGATAAAAGTCAACATGTTTTCACACCAGTTCCTCCTATTCCACCACCTCCATTTGAAGCCACTGCTGGATCATCAAAGTCACCAGCAGTGGTTAGCTCAGATAATTCACATCTGCAGCCTTCACCATTAAATGTCATTGGTTCATATAAAGGAGATCTAATCTTCTTGAAGTCTCATCCACCTGACCAAATCATTGGCAACATCAGTGAAGGGGTGCTCACAAGAAGTCAATCCCAAACCATCTGTCTTTTTGCTGGTTTCCTATCTCTCCATCAGCCAGTCAAGTACCAAGAGGCACTAAAAGACAACAGCTGGGTAGAAGCCATGCAAGAGGAGCTTCAACAGTTTAAAAGACAATAAGTATGGGAGCTTGTACCACTGCCAGAGGGTGTGAGTCCTATTAGCACAAAGTGGGTCTTCAAAAACAAAACTGATGAAAGGGGTATTGTTGTCAAGAATAAATCTAGGCTAGTGGTTCAAGGTTTCAGACAGGAAGAGGGAATTGACTATGATGAAACATTTGCCCCTGTAGCAAGATTGGAAGCTATCAGACTGGTCTTGGCCTTTGCTGTCAACCACAACATCAAGGTGTATCAAATGGATATCAAATGTGCATTCCTCTATGGTAAGATTCAAGAAGAGGTATATGTTTGTCAACCTCCAGGCTTTGAGGATCCATTTAATCCTAATCATGTCTACAAGCTAAATAAAGCTTTGTATGGCCTGAAACAAGCACCAAGAGCCTGGTATGAAACTCTTTCCACCTTTCTACTTTCCATTGGTTTCACAAGAGGTAAAATAGACAAAACACTGTTTTTAAAATGGAGAGGGAAGGACTTGATGATTGTCCAGATTTATGTGGATGACATCATTTTTGGAAGCACATGTAATAAAATGTGTGAAGAGTTCATACAACTCATGACAGATGAGTTTGAGATGAGTGCAATGGGTGAACTCCAGTGCTTTCTTGGTCTCCAAGTAAGGCAACTGCAAAATGACACTTTTATCCATCAAGGCAAATATGCCAAAGAACTTTTAAAGAAATTTGAGATGCATGATTGTAAGCCATGCAGTACACCCATTGCAACCAATAAAGTAGTCATGTCTGATGAAAAGGATGATTTGGTTTATCAAACTCTATATAGAAGCATGATTGGGTCTTTATTGTACCTAACTGCAACTAGGCCAGACATCATGTTTGCAACATGTGTTTGTGCAAGATCCCAATCAGCCCCTAGAAAGTCAAACTTAATTGCTGTGAAAAGGATATTCAGATACCTAAAAGGTGCTCCCACACTTGGTATCTGGTATCCAGCTGATGGAAATATCAAGCTTTCAGGTTTCTCAAACAATGACTTTGATGGATGTGACAAGACAAGGAAGTCCACATCAGGAGGGTGCCAATTCCTAGGCAGTTGCTTAGTGTCTTGGCAAAGCAAAAAGCAAGCAGTTGTTTCCACATCCACTGCTGAGGCAGAGTATATAGTTGTTGCAAGCTGCACAGCCCAACTGCTTTGGCTTCAAAATCAATTGCTGGATTTTGGTATCACTGCCTTAAAGACACCTCTCATGTTGGACAGTCAGGCAGCAGAAAAGATCATCAAAAATCCAGTATCCCATTCAACCACCAACCACATTGATATCAGACCTCACTTTGTGAGGGATTGCTATGAAAAAGGTTTGATTTCTCTGCATCATGTTCCAACTAAAGATTAGCTGGCAGGTGTGCTAACAAAAGCATTAGACACATCCACCTTTGAAAGCTTGATCTCTAGGATTGGCATGCTGAACATGGAATAACAAACAAAATCTTGTTTTTCTATGAATAAAAGCATTAAAATGTTTTCAGAAAATCAAAATTCCATCCTTAAAAATAGTTAAAAATGAAATTTTCATTAAATCCTTAAAAAGTCTGCCATAACCACTGATTTGGTTCAAACATTTGTTTTGATAATGTTGACCACTGCTGAAAGTCAACCACTGTTTTTCTCATTTCTTTAGTAATCACTGTTGTTCAAAATTAGTGTTTTAACCCACTGATAGTTGAAAATCAGCCACTGTTCTCATTATTACCGTTGCAACCACTGATACTTGTTCCATCGGTGGTTTCCTTAACAACTGTCTTCCATTCATCATCAGTGGTTGACACGTGGTCAGTACTTGATGGTCAGATCTTTTGTAACCGCTATGATGGAGAGTGCAAAACACGAGATTTAAGTGTGTTAAAATATGTGTCTTATCGTGTTTTAATCGATTACATGTCTCGAATATGATGACTACGGGTTCTTGTGGTTTTACAGGTTAACCTTCTAAATCGGTGAAGTTAGAGGACTTAGCGATGAAGTGGAACAATCGAGGATGATAATGAAGACACACGATGCTATTCGGGAGCCGTTTTGAGTCAAAAGGTAGTTCGGAGGTTTAAGAAACACAAAGGAATAAAGTTGAGGGACATGTGGGTAATTAACTGAAAGTTGAAATGGAACGTACGGTATACATGTGTATGTTTACAGAAGTTACGAACCATAACCTATGGTCCGTAAGCATAGCTTACGGTTGATAAAAAAGGCACCGCATAGAAGGTTTGAAGGAAATAAGAAATAAAAGTTTTATTAAAACCCTCAAAGTGGGCCAACAACCCTGACTCACGGCACATGTGGGATGAGACTTGGATTGTTTTTATTGGGCCGATAACAAGGCAGCACATGTGATAAAGTCACGTGAAGGATGGCACAAATATTTGGGGGGAGTAGAAGTCATCACAAGAAAAGAAGTCAAACAACATAATCATCAACATCATCAAAAGTCACGTGGACTTCTTGGTGGGCCGTACATGGGGAACGAGAATTGGATGCATTGATTCTCAACATCATAAGACGCAAACATGGGCTTTGACGGTGTGGATTTGAGATTGGGCCGCCAACAATAAATCAAAACATCACAACAAAAAATCGGATCATCACAAATATATTAACATCTTTGACAGCAGAAGGAAGTCAGCCACTTCTCAAGCAGGCGAAGATCATCTCACCGTCATGAGCGGCTAGTCTTTGTATGGTTTCCTCCGGATGGAGGGTTTTTGTAAGTTAGACAATTCTATGTGTTTGCTACAGTCGTTTTAATTTGGTGATCTAAGCATTCGATGCTTTTCACCTTGATTTGGTTTATTGTTTGTAAACAGTTACATTTATTTAAACCTTAATTTATAAGCATTCAGTTCCCGAGAGTTCTAGTAATTGGGATATATTTGACATGGGGTTAGGGTTTGTAAATTGTAATTGATAATCATTCGATAACCTCCCGTTATGTATTGACCGGAGTACTTAGTCGTTGGTTATCACAATTAATCAATCAAAATTAACACCTATGTCTATGTAGGTAATGATTAAACACATAGTTGAAGTTAATTACAAAACCTGAAATATGGAGGAACCATCTTTTCTCTTATTGTTTTAAATCACACTTTTTACTCGTCAATTTAGTTCTTTCACATAATCAAACAAACCGATCTTTCAATTTAGCATTAGTAATTAACACTTAGCATAATAACACTTTCCACAATCCTCCCTTGGTTCGATATCCGACTTATCCTATCTACTGGTTTAGTTGGTTTTTGCATGTCACTAACGACAGACATCACGCTGCCACGTTAGCATTCACTTTTTCCCTTTATAAAACCCTGATCAAACAGGGTTTTCACTGTTGAATCGAATTCAAAATTCCTTTCTCAAAGCAGTTACCATCCATCTCTCTCAAATCATTCACCGTCTTCTTCCTCTCACACTCACACAAATCACTCCCAATTTTCATCCTCTAAAAAATTCACCAAAATGGCCGATGATCTTCCATTCAAAGCTCCTCACAATTACTTGGGTCTATTGACAAAACCAAGCCATACCGACACTTTCGACTCCATCATTGACGCTCTTTCATCGTCAAAGAACAAAACTTTGTTGACCTATGATGCTCCAGTTTACAAGAAAACCCAGCAAGAGTTTTGGAAGAATGCTAAGCTTGATTCTATTGATAAAACACCAATAGCCATTACTTCTTCAATAAAGGGTATTTCTGTCACAATAACACCTCAATCCATTTCGGAGGTATATGAACTCGATGATCTTCAATGTAAAACTTCCTTCCCTAAAATCGAGTATCAAACAGATTTTATTGAGAGGGGGTATGCTGAGGAAATGAAAAAAAGAAACTTTACAAAAGGGCAGTTTTCCTCCTGCTCCAAGGTTTTTATTTCATACCCTCTTGATGTGTGTTTCAAATAAGACCACTGCTTTCAATGAAATACCATTGAAGATCCAATACCTGGGTTATGCTATTTTGAATCAAGAAAATTTTAACTATTCCCAGGAGATCTTCAATGATTTGGTCAAAAATGTTAATAAGAAAATCTTTTTTATTATTTCCAAGGTTCCTAAGCTACTATTTTAATAAAAAAATTTCAAAGGATAATGCTCATGTGCTTATCCGGGGTGAACCTTTTCAAATAAATAGCCTAACACCTGAAACTTTTACAAGGCTATCAAAAACTTCCAAAACACAAGCAGAGGTTCCTGAGCAGAATTTAGCAGCTACCACTGCTCCTCAGGTATCTGCTGCTGAGCCCACTGCTCAAGGTGATCACAGCAGCAAAACAACTGCTGTGAAACCCCCACCTAAAACCACAAAAAAGACCAAAATAAAAGAAAACACAAAAGCCCCCCAAACCTACAAAAAAGGCAACTCTGGAAGATGAGATCCCAGAGCAACTGCCAGTGACAACACAAAAGTCACCAGAAACCACTGCTGCTACTTCTCACAGCAGTTGGTAGAAAGAACTCAACCTGAGCCTCAAACTCCTGCTTCTTCTAAAAAAGAATAGGTTGTAAGATCAGGGACACCAAATTATGATGCTCTAGAATCACTTGATTCTATCATCCACAACCCACTGCCCGGGGCAAATTCTCTTTCCACCCCAATACTCACTGCCACTATTCCACCATAAACAAAACTTTTGTTGGATGCACTTGATATAGCTCAGACAGAAATTAGTTCCTCTCAACCACCTATCACTGAGAGCATGCCACCACAAGTGACTGAGTCTGAGCTCCCTATCTTTGCTAACCCACCAACAACTGAGGAGGTTACACCCCTTGAGTTACATGTAACTCTTGGTGGTAGTTCAAGTGAAGCAGCTACTACAAGTGCAGAACCCACTGGTTTGCACTTGGACAGTAGTTTCATCCCTAAGACTTCCTTGAAGGCAATTTCTTCTATGAGGCCCATGGAGTTTCCAGTATTTACTGGCTCCCTTAAAATGGTAACCTCTGCTGGAGAAAGAAGTCCCCAGTACCAAGAAAAAGGGGCATCAGGGGATGACTTTTGGGGAACTTTCCCTAAGTCAACCACTGATACAACCACTGCCAGTGGGAAATCAGATGATCCCATTAAGTTAGGTGATGGTTTAATGTACCGAGAATTGACGGATAGAGTTGACAAACTTGATACATCTGTTGCAGAAATCAAAGATATGTTGCAACAGTTGTTGAAAGCACAAAAGGTACCATCCACTGCTGCACCAACTCCAACAGCTGCTCCTTCATCTGTTCCTACTCCAAATGAGCTCTGGAGTTTATTTCAACCTATGCTCATCCAACAAAGACGCTGATCAGCAACATGAGATTCAAGTTCAAAAGATCAGAAATATCATGGAAGCTAGGTTCAAAGACACACAAGCAAATATAAAGGCGATCAAGGCCCATTTGCTGAACACCACTGAACTGCTCCTCCCTCTATCATCTTTGTGGACAACCCACCACCAGTTGATGCCAAAAAGGGGGAGAAAATGAAGCAGTTGAAGAAAAGGGGATATGAAGATGGGTTGTACATTGCACCAGATAATTCAAGTATGCTTGCAGACATCCCTAAGCCAGATGGTTCTAAAAAGGTTGATGTAACCCTAAATGCCATTGCTGATGAAAAGGAAAGGCTAAAAAAGGATATGAAGGCAAGGGGAAAATCAAGGTTTGAACAGGAGAAGAAAGTTTATATGGAGATGGAAGTTCAGGGTGTTTCTGAGCCCAAGGATGAAGAAAATCCTGAGCCACAAAGAAAATAGCCCACTAGAAAAGTGAGGTATCCCAAATCCATACCTTCTAGACCCACAAAACACACTCCCAAACCTCCTAAAAACTCCCCACATCAAACCTCCAAACCAACAGCTGTTACAACACCTTTTGTGTCAACAACTGTTGGCACTTCAGTGGTTTTAGCAGTTGTTAACCCAACAACCACCACTTCAACCACCGCCCCACCAAAAACATCCTCACCACCACAAAAAACCCCTGCTAAAAAGCAGAAGACAGCTGATGACACATCATCAGTTGTAATGACAACAGTGGTTGAAACACCAGTTATTCCAACAACTGTTAGCCAGCCACCTTCCACTTCAATCACCACCACTCAAAACACCACTTCTCAACCCACCAAAACACCACCAACCTTTCCTAAACCAAAAAGGAAAAGGATAATTTTGGAAGATGATGATTCTTCACCACCTCCAACTTCATCACAACCACTGTCCCTTGTTACAATTCCTAACCCTGTTCCACTCTCCATTAGAACTTCAAGCCGTTAGAGAGGAAATCAAATCCTTCTACTCTGAAGATGACCCTGCAAAAAGAAACTTGCCATCCGTTCAAGGATATCCTAGGCCTAACAACATTGAAGAATACTTAAAGATAAAGGCCTTTGTCAGAAACTTTCAGAAAGAACAGATGAAAGCCTAAGAAAGGATTACATTGAACACATATTGGCTTTCAAGAAATACAAGGCAGACAAGGCTCAATATAAAGAATGGACCCTTGATGAGCTCAAAGAGGAATTAGAAAGAATTGAAAAAATGAATAAAGACAAAGTCAAGCATATTCCTCCTGTTTGGTCAAAGTACAAAAAGAATGTACCTGAAAGAACTTTGCAGCTGAAGAGAATGAAAGAAGAGTTAATAACTACTGATTTTGGGTCAAGGAATCAAGTAACAAGGTGGTCAGAGGATAAAGTGTTGGCATCCTACAAAAAGCTGGAAGAACTAAGAAAGAAAAATCCAAATGTTCCACAAAATCCTGCTTATCCTGAAGCAGTGGTACCAACTAGACCACAAAAGCTTCAAATCAGCAAATCCACTGCTCAACCTGGTGCCATCCTTTATCAAAGAAGGAGACAAAAACATATGGATGCAGAAACAGCAGAGGATATAGCAGCAGGGGATGATATTATAAAATCAGTCCTCAAGCAGATGATAGCTGAAAATCCTGAACTTGTTAAAGCTCAAAGCACTGCTCAGCCAGTTATCACCAGGCCACCATCTCCAAACTCATCATCAATAAAATCTCTCCCAAGAAACCCACTGGATTCAAAAATACTAAAGTGGAAATCTGACAAACAGACCCACATATTCACTCTGATCAAATCCAGTGGTGAAGTGAAGAAAATATCAAGGGAACAAGCATTGGGCCTGGGTGTTGAAGATCTGCAAATTCTCCTTGATCTTACACTGTGCAGGGATGAGGATGACACAGATTCCTTGGACTTTGAATTACAATTCAAAGGTCAAGTCAGGGAATTGTTGATGAGGCAATAAAGATCCATAATAATGAAGGGTTTTGGCATCATCTGTTCCAGGGGGAGATTGTTGGGATTGAACCCTACCAGAGGAACAGTTGATTAAAGCCAAAACTATATCAGAGCAGTGGATCCAAAATAAGCAGATGTTTGTATTCATTCTCTCCCCTTGAAAGTGGCTAAACAACTGATGGCCTTCATCCACTGTTTGTATACAACTACTGTTCTACAACAACTGATGATTAAAGAACTGTTGAAGACTAACACTGATGCTCAATCTACTGATATGCGTCAAGCACTACTGAAGATATAAAGTACTGCTGGAATCACAACAGTGGAATGAAAAGCAGTAGTTTGTTTACTTATTGTATTGTAATGTAATCAGTAGTTTGATAGCAGTAGTTGTATTAGGTCAGTATTTACAGGTTGTTAGGAAGTTAGATGTCACTTTCATGGTGACGTCAGCAAATATGCTTCAGTGGTTTGCTCGTGCCTATAAATAGAACAGTATCCTGTACTGTTCTATTAGCTCTTTCACCACTTGTCTTCCTGCACGAACAATTCGTTGTGAGCTCAGGCTGAGGGGGAGTTTGTAATACATGCATGCAAAGTTGTAATTGAAGATTGAAATAAATTTAATCTTTCGGTTCAATGTTAAAACATGTGTGTTGAAAGCAATTCTCCTATTTGATTGTGTGTGAAAGTTTGTTTCCATTTAGTTTCTGCTGCAATTAATCATTCATCTTCTTAATTCTCAAACAAAAACACAATCATAAGAAACTCAGATCCTAACAGGATATGTATGGGATATATAAAAAAAATTATATAAACATCTTGCACCTCGGGTACGAAATGCCTACCGCTTTTGCGCTTTGCGCCTCAATTTTAGACCTCGCCGCTTTTGTGCGCCTCTCGCTTTTTAAACTCAAGTGCACAACAGCCCCAGACATATATAATATATACAAAATGAATTTTCAGGATTATGGGCCCAAACAAAATGGTGGCCCTAAGAAGTCTCTTGACTTAAATGTCCCTTGAGCCGGCCTTGGGTCTATGTAATTGAATTGTAACTATGTGTAAGTGTGTAACTGTAACACCCCGTGTTTCGAAAGTCAAAGTCAAGTCAAGATTGAAGTCAAAGGGAGACAAGATTGCTAATTGCGATCTGTCACTCCTTGCTCAATTCCTGTTTTGACTTCTTTGACTTGTAGTAAGTCTATCTTATGCTTTACGTTAGTTGTATTATGTGGAGTACTTATTAATAATCGAGGTTTATTCGATATTTATCACATATTTGATCGCTTATCGCAATCACACTCGCAACTCGAATTACGCGTTTTGGTTATTGTTCTATGTGTGTGTGTGTGCCTTACGTGTTACTTGTGCATGTTTAATTACGTTTATGTGTGGTGATTTATCGAAATGCAATCGAAACTCAATCGCAATCGAATCGCAAACGCTAAACGAATGTGAAATAAGGATGATTGTATGTTGATATAGTAGTTGGGATTAAAAGTAATTTGACTAGGAAACTCTATCGCATCGCAACGCTCGCAATTGCAATCGAAACAGCAAAACTCGTCGCGCCATGCACTTCAATCGAGTGGCCAGCCGATCGAGCTGCCACCCGATCGAGGTGCCACTCGATCGAGCAGCCACCCGATCGGGTTACCACCCGACCGACCAGCCCCTCCTCCCCTTTCCATTTATGAAAACTCCATAAATACCCACTGTCAACATCATAACTTCACCTTTTACACTCTCTCGTCCGACCAGCCCTTCTTGCCCACTTTTCTTCAGATTTCTCGCGATCCTTGTAAGTTTTCCATCTAAATCTTGTACTTTCTTGATCTACACGCACTCCTACACCTTTCTATCTTTTAAATCTTAACTTTTAACCGTGAAATCACTAGATTTGAGGTGTTCTAGGATGATGTCATCATGGTGTACTTATGAATTTCATGTTTTGGCTTCAATCCAACAAGAACAACTTAGATCTGAATGATTTCCACGCAAATAAACAAAGATCTTTCATAGATCTGAACATATTCATGGTGAAAAGGATTGAAAGATGGTTCTCCAACTTTCTTTCAACTCTTTTACACTCAATGCACTCAAAATCGATAGAATCGAAGCTTGTTCTAACCTTCTACCCTTTCGTGTTGATGTGTTGGTTCAAGATCTGGATTCTATCCACGAGACGTTGATTTCGGGTTTGAACATGAACAATCGACTCGAACCAGGAAACTGTTCGGACCAGGGTGATTCCTGTCCGACCAGCTCACTTGGGACGAGATAAGGGTTCCGTTGTACAAACCAGACATCAAAAAGTCTCATTCAAAACTACAACACTCCAAACGGAAACCAGAGTTAGAACGATCAGACCGTCGGAACAGACTACCGTCTGATCGGGTTGCCACCCGATCGGATTGTCATCCGAATCAACCGGCTGTCCGATCAGGCTACACTTGGTTCTATACTTAAACCATTTTCTCAAACTATTTAAGGATCTGAACATTGAAACGGACTTCCACCCGATCGAATTGCCATCCGATCGAGTAACCGTCCGATCGTGTGACGTTTAGGGACTTAATAATTTTCAACATATTCACTCCGAACGGATTGCCACCCGATCGAGTGACCATCCTGCTGTGAATTTGTTCTCAACCTGAAAAGCCTCGCCAATCGGATTGCTGTATGAGCGGACTGCCGTCCGATCGACCGGCCTGAAAGGTAGAGATACTTCTCCATTTTCAAAATGCTACAACGAAAATTTCAAAAGACAAGCCATCATACACAAACACATCTTTTCCAAGCGAAGTAACAATCCACTCGAAAGGTCACCCGATCGGATTGTCACCCGATCGGATTGCTGTTCGACCCATTGACACTTTGTTTCATTTTATACGCCGCTTATCGTTTATGCTATCGTTCTGA
Source organism: Helianthus tuberosus (assembly GCA_030545235.1). NCBI lineage: Eukaryota > Viridiplantae > Streptophyta > Magnoliopsida > Asterales > Asteraceae > Helianthus > Helianthus tuberosus. The sequence continues at coordinate 156,058,549 of CM060418.1, read as the reverse complement.
TCAGGCTAACCTTACTCCCTAGCGCTCCCTTCAATCCATCAATCGCTGTGAGTATACTCGAACCCTTTTTGTTTTACGCACTTTTGGGTGTTACATACGTTACTTATACTAAATCACATTGAACACACTACGCAATACTTTAACGCTAACCGTTACCGCATGTTATACGTGACTTAATGAATGCTTGTTTGTTATGTTTACACATGGAATGTTGTCTACCTGCCTTAGCAACGATAGTACTATTTGTTTGGACTCAACACCTGTTCACTCAGGGGTTGTTAAGGACAATTTGTTACATGGCTCACAGTGGTGAGTGTGTATTACGAACCGCCTTGGGCAGTCAACCCGCAGTCATTGGTATCGATAGGTTCATGTCGATAACTAACATGCCTCATTTTACACTGTGTACGTGATGGTTATCGATAGGTTCATGTCGATAACTAACATGCCTCATTTTACACTGTGTACGTGCTGGTTATGCGTAACGATTTCGAACTCTATTATATCTACTAAACTTGTATGCTCACATTTACACTATGTGTATTGACTTTTACTTTAACGTATGTGACAGGTGCTTAGGATGTTTATATGCTTGGCTTGCTGTGAAATCGAGGCTAGGAAAGGTCTAGAAACAAATAAACAATTGTCTGTATTTTGAAATCTGAGTTGTCAGAACAGAACAATTTGACTAGATCTTGTCTGTAATAATTATGATATCTTTTATAACATGGTATGGGACATGTTGCTTTAAATAATTGGTAATTATAGTTGTTATGGAAACTTCTGGACAATCTGTTTCGCTCAGTGCCACGCCCCGATGTTTCCGCCATCGGTTGGGGTGTGACAGATTGGTATCAGAGCCATACCTATAGGGAATTAGGCAAGACTCGACCTAGTCCGGGTCGATTTCTTAGAAACGACCTAGTCTATAGTTAGGTAGCAACAGACCGACTTGTGCATATCCTGTAGGGATTATGTACGAGCATACTTGCCATTTCTCGCTATTCTCGCCACGTTACACTATCACTGCACTCAAATTTTCAAATATGAACGAGCGATTAAGTCGAGATTAGGTGTGAAAGCCGCAAACTCTCGACCAAGTTGCTTGTTCAACCTGCATTTTCATCTACAAATGGGAGAAGTTGTGCCGAATCAGGAGTGAAATCCATACTTTGACACAATAAATTCTCCTTTATTTTATCAAAAAGAGGAACAAAGTCGTTAAGTCAGGGGTGAAACCCGAACCTCGACGACTTGTTCCGATTTCTATTTTGTTTTATAAAACTCTCACCAAAGTCTCGACGGACTCCAACGGCTTGAAGTCGCGCTGAAACTGGAAGGATGCCCATCATACGCCCAGATTCGAGGCGAGAGTGCAGTCCTGAAGGTCCAAGCGTGCACGAAAAAGTCCTTGTGAATAGTCGAATCACTTTGGTTAGTCGATGTCTGAATATCCGCAGACAATCTATTCTCGATTTTATGTGTTTCGATTCTGAGCTCGCTACTGCTGACTCTGATATTTGTCATTTTACGTGGGTTTTATGTGATTTTATTTGTTCATGTGTTACGATTTTTGACAACTTATTCGTTTTTCGCTTTAATCGACACACACAACTCGCACTGCATCTACCTCATCCTGCTAGCAAAACGCTACTACCACGAGGAACCACTATACGATATGTTGCTTGCTAAGTTATTTGCTTATACTATACTACTCGCTAAGATTATTCGCAATCGCTACTTTCGAACGCTCGCGGATTTTGAATGATAGGTTTCTGTATTCTGAGGAAGTCAGAAGCTTCTGTGTGTGCTATATGCCTTATATGCTTTATGTGCTTTTGTGCTTTTGTGCTTCTGTGCCTTACGTGCTTATATGCTTCTGTGCTTATGTGAATCTGTGGTTATGTGCATACGTGTTTACATGATCGTATTCCTGAGCCTTAGTAGTATTAAGACGTGTGAGGTGAGATTAAATTATATTATGACTAAGCCCCACGACGATGTCTGTTGCAGACAATGTCATCACCTAGACCCTGATCTGGACCTCGTCACCCACGAATTACTTGTCAAGAACAGAGAGACAAACGCATAGCTGCTATCGTCGCGAAGCAAGTAGCAAAGGTTGTTCCTCAGATCGTGAGTGAAATATACGAGAATGTGAGCAAATCGTCTGAAGAGTCCAGAACCGAAGCTCCTAAAGCTACTCCCAAAGCTGCCTTTAGTTTCAAGCAGTTCAAGGCTTGTGGTCCAAAGGAATTTACTGGCAAAGATGGCCCAACGGCTCTGTTTCAATGGTTTGATTCCATCGAAGTCACTCTGCGCCAGAGTGGATGTCCTGAAAATCTCCGTACTCTAAATGCTACCGGCGTCTTCCAGTCCCGTGCACTAGACTGGTGGACGGCCGAGAGGAACAAACGCGGAAATGACGCAGCCTATGAGCTGACGTGGGAAGAGCTGAAAGCCATTATGATGGATGAATTCTGCCCTCCCCATGAACGCCAAAAGCTGGAGGACGAATTCTGGCATATCAAGCAGAAGGATGGAGAAAACGCAGCTCTGACTGCTAGCTTCAAGCAGCTCAGTATCATCTGTCCCGACCAAGTGAAGACGCCCGACATGACAATCAAGAAGTAAATTCGAGCCTTGCCAGACTGTGTTGCGGATTTTGTGCATGCCGCAAAGCCAGCAACAATCGAAGAAACTTATTTGCTTGCCACGGAAATCAACGACAAGCGAGTCAAAGCTGGCTTCTGGGATAAAGCTACCAAGAACCTGCACCAGGCTACCGCCGCACCAACCGTTGAAACCGCCACCGCTCAGTCATCGAAAGCCTCTTGCCGCAAGAAGAAGAACAACAACAGCAGCTCCAGCAACAAGAACTGTGCTGTCACTACCACTGCTGCCCCGCTTCAAGCCGTACCGGCTCAGCAGCAATCTCAGCACCAATCAGCACCAGTTATTTATGCACCACCTGCAAAGCGTGCATACACTGGTCCCCACCCTGCTTGCCTAACATGTACTTATCATCACCCGGTGGGTATCGCCTGCCGTTTTTGCGTGCACTGCAATATGTACGGCCACTTTACTGCTAACTGGCGTACTGGTCTCCGCCAAGCACCAGCTCAAGCTACTGCTCATCAAGCTCTGCTTCCAGCTCCTCAAGGCCAACAAGCAGCTCAGGCACCCGCGATCAACGCCAGAGTCTGCTTCGCGTGTGGTGATCCCAAACACTTTGCGAACATGTGCCCGAACAGGGTTGTGAAACAAGAGCCCCAGCAGCAGCAGCAGCCTCAGCAACAGCAGCAGCAACAGCAACAGCAACAAGCCGCCCGCGCCAGAACTTTCAACATCAATGCGCGCCAAGCCCAGGATGACAACAACGTGGTTAATGGTACGTTTCTCATGAACGGTATTTATGCTTCGTGTTTGTTTGATATTGGAGCCAATAACTGTTTTGTGTCGTTCGAATTCGAGAAGCTCCTTAGTCGTAAGCGCTCCCATCTCCCCTCGACGTTCGATGTCGAAGTCGCCACTGGAAGGACCGTCGCTGTCAATTCTGTTCTTCGTGATTGTACTCTTGAGCTCAACAATCACATCTTCCTAATCGAACTTATTCCAATGCAACATGGAAGTTTTGACGTCATAGTAGGCATGGACTTTCTTCGTGAAAACCATGCTGAAGTTGTGTGCTTCGATAAAATGATTCGATTCGCGCTTGCTAATGGTGATGTATTATGTGTTTATGGTGAAACCCCTTCGAAGTGTCTTAAACTCATGTCATGTGTCCAAGCTAGTAAGTATCTCCGCAAGGAATACAGAGCTTTCTTGGCTAACATTGTAGTAGCAGAGAAGGAAAAGAAAGGAAAGACAGAAGTAAAAGATGTTCATGTGGTTCGTGAATTCCCTAATGTGTTTCCTGGTGATCTTCCCGGCCTACCGCCAAGTCGTGATATCGATTTTCGTATCGACCTCATTCCAGGAGCCAACCCTATTGCCAGAGCTCCTTACCGACTCGCTCCGTCTGAAATGCGTGAACTTTCGAGTCAGCTCCAGGAATTGCTTGATAAAGGCTTCATTCGCCCGAGCACCTCTCCATGGGGCGCACCAGTCCTTTTCATCAAAAAGAAGGATGGGTCGTTCAGGATGTGCATCGACTATCGGGAGTTGAATAAGTTGACAATCAAGAATCGTTATCCCCAGCCTCGAATTGATGACTTGTTTGATCAGCTACAAGGTGCCACATGTTTCTCAAAGATCGATCTACGCTCAGGCTATCACCAACTATGCATTCAAGAGGAGGATATTGTCAGACCCCGAAATATCAGAACATGGCGTGACAGGACCGGTATCTTCATTGCACAGCGGAAGCAATTAAGCTAAGACTTCTAGAATACGAACGCCCGATAAGTACTCGAAATCCCTTGGGTTCTCCTATTCCAACCGTTCCTTAGTTTGTAACATGCAACCTGAGAAAGAAACATGCGAAAAATCAACATAAAGTTGAGCGAGTTCATTGTTTGTTTTGAAAAGATTTAAAAGAAATCTTTTTGATAACCGGTTTTAAAGTTGTTGAGAAAATAAAATCATTTTCTTGGCATGATATATGAGAACTGTGAGTCTAGCCCACGAGAGTCTTTGTGCATTGCACGAGAGAGAATGGGCCGAGCCCAAACAAACCTTTGTAAGCAGGATCAGCGGGTCCTCTTACTTAGGTATAATTTGAAAAGCGTTACCAATGTTTGTAAATCCATGTATTTGTGAGTTTGCGTCAAATGAATCTTAAAAACATCTGAAAACTTGAGTATCAAAAGCTGGTATGTAAGCGTCTATGAACAGATCACTAATGTTTTGCAAGGACATTAACATATGCGGCGACATAGGAAGCACTCAACCCTAGCTAATTTCCCCCGGTCCACCCGGTTAGAACAACAAAAGCACTACATGGGCCACACAAGGACCCAAGAGTGGGGCTCGCTACACCCGATAGATCTACCACTTTTGTCCTCGGTCTTATACAAGATTAATGGCACTTAAGAGAGATTACTATTCGCTCACATGATCTAACAGTCCATTCCCTAGCTTAACCATACCCTAGTTAACGTATAATGTGTGAGTTATTCATGTCCTTGGGCCTCTGCCCATGTCCTTGGGCCTTTGCCCATGTCATTTGTGTTATTAAAACTCATGCATGTTTCGAAAAACACTTATGTTTTTATAAAACCGGTATGTTTAGCATAATCTTTTCGTAAACCATTTGAGTTCGTTGAAATCCTGTCGCAAAATGGTTTATAAATATGTGATATTCATTTATCAAAACCTTGTGTGAATTTGCAAAACTTGCATGTCTTTCCACCCCTGAAAACATTTTATAAAAATGTAAAACCCTAAAAAGTGGGGGTTATGAACTCACCTTGACATTCACGTGCAAAGCTAGCTTACGTGATTCTGTGATGTCATTCCAAGAATGTGAACTCGCTAGCGTGCAACTAAAGCATTCCTAATCAAGGAATAATTATAAGTTTCTAATTAACCGACGTAGCTAAACTACGTGTCCGAGCTCTACCGAGTCGTTAGCTAAACGACTATAAAGGTGTTATTATTTTGGTTTGAAATAACCAAACTATTGTTATTTGATCCCATTCATAATCGGGATGACGCTAAGTCTCGGAAACGACTTAGTTTCCGAGTGATTTAGGATATATATATTTATATATTTAAATATAAATATACTAAGTCGTGTTAGTCATCGCGAATAGAAAGCGTAGGTGAATAGTGGTACGTATCCGAAATGTCGTATGTGGTGCAGTAATATACCGTTGTAGTTTTCGTAAGATGTAAACAAATAAATATATATATGTACTCGAATCGTTGGCGTTCGGAATAAAAAATAAAACATTATTTTTATTTTATAAAAGTATACGGACCAACGACGTTTGTAATAAATATAACGATTCTATTTATTTTGTAAAGTCGCGCGAATTAGCGACGTTGGAAATGAATATAAACAATTGTATTCGTTTCATAAGAATATTCGGATTCTAAATTATTGAAAGAAATATAAATAATTATATTTACTTTATAAGATTCCGAATACTAAACGTTTGAAATAAATATGAAAACTACATTTAGTGCGTAAGAGAGTTTAATGTTGCCGTTTGAAGCACTTATAAACCTTATGTTTATGTAAAATAAGTGTCGGATTTCGTTAACTTATAACTCGTTTTGTAAATCGTAGGACGTCGTCAAATAAATTATAGATTTGTATTTATTTTATATGAAGAACTCGAAATCCGATAAGGCGTCGTTTTTAGACCATAAATACATGTCGGGTTTCGGGTTTTTATGAAAATCGGGCAGAGTTTCCTCTATTTTTCGAATAACCCGACAATAAAAGTCGTCGTATTTTATAGAACTCAACAATAGTTCAATCCATTCAAGCAATATATATCATAAAGTTTTATCAATACTACCAAAATAAAACTTAACTAAATTATAAACGAATCGGTTCAAGCTCGGGTCGCGTATAAATCTAAAGCTATATAACTAGAAATTTCGCATCGTTTAAAAGTTACCGGGTCTCGTGAGTTGACCAGGCGTTGACTGTTGTTGATCGGGTGTTGACCCGAACACGAAAATACGAACCCGAACAATTCTGACCATTGACTTTTGTTGACTGAAGCTGACTCGTACTCAGAACTGAACCGAACTACACGTTGGCTGATGTTGACCCGGTGACTTGAGTCGAGCTGGAACCGGAACCCGAACCACAACTGACGTCGACTATGGTTGACCCATCCCGAATCTGACCCCGAAACTAAAAAATGAACGAACCAAGTCTTGAACCACACATATAACCTGAAACCTGAACTGAGTCACCCACCTACCACCGTCATCGGCCACCGTCGGTAACCACCCGAGGCACCCCCCCCCCCCAAACCAAGAGCCCACAAGAGTTTGATCAGCATTGTGCATCGTTTGACAAGTTTACTCGAAATAAGGAAAGAAAAACAGTAAGATAACACTCACCGGAAAACTAACGACTACTGTCCTTAGTCATCTTCGACCTCCTCATCACTCAGCTTCGTCGTTTTTCATCATCATCTTCACATCGGTCATCATCCTCTTCACCGCCTCCCCTCACCGCCGCTGTAGTGGTGGCGCCGCCACCCAGTTTCGTGCCCGGCGGTTGATTTACAGAGAAGGAGAGAGATTCGAACCCTAGGTGTGTGCTTGTCGGAGAAGATAGCCTGAGTGGTGATTTTGTCTGAGATTTCATCGCCGACAGGAGCTTCTCCGGTTACCGGAGTCAAACCAGAGAGAGAGGAAGGGTGTGGGTATATGGGGGTGTGCGTGTGCCGGAAAGAAACGGGGCGTCGGAGCACCGGCCGAACTCGGCTCTGTTCGCTGGTGCCGGAAATATACAGACGAGAGAGAGAGAGAGCAAATGTTTTGTAGTTGTGTGCTGAGTTGTTTAGGGTTTTCAAATGGCCAAAAAGAAGAAGACATTTGCTTATATAGTTAGGGTAAAGTAAGTTAAGTGGGCTTGGGCTCAGGGCCCGTTAGCATGTTTTGAGAGGCCCGTTATGTTTATGAGGCCCATTTTCGTTTCCCGAACTCCATGAAGTGTCGTAACTTAAAATTTTAGAGTCCAAACACCTAAAATTATGTCGTATATCGTTATTAAATGCGTATGTTTGTCGGTGCGTTAAATTGCGTAAATCGTTCTGTTTGTCGCTTCTGATTTGTTTTTCGATCCGATTTTAACTGTGAGCATCAGAATTCGAACGTGAAGCTAAATATATCAAAATATTTTAGTTTTTGAGTTAATACGCGTGTCTGATGCTTTCGTTTCGTTGCCAGTGCGTTCCTGCAGTCGAGTTTTCGTTCACGTTTGCGCTTTGTGTGGTTTGAAAGCATAATATTTTCGCAAAACGTAGGCCATAAGTATATGTTATATGTATAAACTTCGTATTTGTCGGCGTGGTCAGTATTTTGTACGACATAAGTTCGTTATCGCTTAACGATCAGCAAGTTTCCCGAAAATCACCGTACGCGCACTGTAGAGTCAGACAAGCGTTCCTAGGCACTCCATGAGCCTAATTAAGTTAATTCATGCCTTAAACACTATTTATTATCAACTTAAACGTTTGTTAATCGCGTAATTAAAAGCCGTTAATTACCGGTTGTCACATTCTCCCCCTGTTACAGAAATTTCGTCCTCGAAATTTAGACTATGTTATCTCCTCAAAGTTGTGTCGTTTCGCATGTAAGTCCGAAAAAATTCCAATGTGAATGACAACTTGATTGAATCAAGACTTATTCAAATTTATATGAATGTAAAGACATTTTGCATCAATAAGAACCCAATGGTTCGGCTGAGTTTGTTCCAGAAATCGATGTCAAATGAACGAGATGTAGTGATACTATCACCAATGTAACTAACTTTACGGGGTTCAACAAAAGAGAGGTATTTCGACCCAATAGAATTCCAAATGAACGTTCACAATATACAAATCAATTTTTGAAACAATAGAATTTACTACCAACGGAAACTTGCGTTGGTTGTTGTATGATTGAAACTCGAATTTAACAAGCTCGATTAAATAGAATCATAATAATGATTTGTCAACAATCGAACCAATAAATGAATAAGACAAAATCAACGTGTTGACATTGTTGAGTTGCAAGGATACACCGAAATGAAATACAACCGAACCTGGTGTATCATCGTCTTAATACGTAGTTGCATTAAGACTACTTAAATGATGTGTCAATTGAAAAGCATATGTGTTTTTGCAAGAAACGATCGATCATAATTAGCCCAAGCTACAAGTGTACACCGACGCCACAAGGTGTCGTAGTGATTGAAATGATTTAATAATAGCGGTGACCAAACAAGTACCACCGTGTTTTGCATGAAACGTTCGATCTTGATTAGCCCAAGCTACAAGTTTATATCGACACCACAAGGTGTCGTGGTGATCGAAATAATTCAATAATAGCAGTGACCGAACAAATGTCACCGTGTTTGAAATCAATTGAGGGCTCAACGAAGTAAATCTGAATGTTCGTTCCAAACAAATCTCATAAGAATTTCAATTGATAATGATACAACAATCCAATAATGTTCTCGATCGAAGATGAAAAGCAATGAATATCACAAAATGTTCGATCGATGTTGAAAGAATCGTTAAGAGGTACACCGAAATATGACATGAACATTGTGTACCATTATCTTAACACACGATTGTGTTAAGATTGCTTTAATATGATAAATTGGCAAAGCGGATTTAATATAAATAAGCAAATAAATAAATAATTAAATCCGTACATGGTGTGTGCAAACGAGATTAGCGCAAGCTTCAAATTTGTGAAAACGCCACCACAAGGTGATCGTGATCAAAGAAACGATTCAATGAAGTCAAAGACCAAACAAGCCTATAATGGTTCGAAACAAATGAAGTGTTTGTTGGGATTATTTCGAATATGATGGCCTCAACCCATCATATAGGACCTTGAATCGAATATATATTACGAGCAAGTTCAAACAATTGAACTTGGTTTAGTCACATTCCAACAATGAATGCATGTGTTGACAAGAGAATTTCGACATGGTTACAATGAACAAACCATGTAATGTAACTCAAAAGAAATGAGTTTCAAGAATTCCGTTGACTCGATACCAAGGAGTCAACATTTTGCAATAATACAGGTCGTCTAGAATACAATGCAAAGATCAAGTATAACGAAACAGTATTTGGACTTTGATAAAGCATCAATTGGGAGTGAAACCACATGCACAACAAACAATGCATGTGTAACATATGAATTTGTCAAGAATGGAGCAAATGTGTATTCGCTATTATGAAAGAAAATCTCCGTGATGAAATGACCTTTAGGGGGAGTAGAAATGCGAAAATCTACTCGTTATATGCAAAAGTCATAATTTCAATAAAAATTCGAGGACTTTACCTGGAAGTTCGTGTGATAACCGTTGTTAAGTGACATTACCATGGAATGTCGAACATTGCATATTTGTCATAAATGAAATAGGGGGAATTGCGAAAGCATGTGACTTCTTTTGCAGCGCCAATAACTGTGAGTCTCTTTAGACTAATTAGCGACTGTTGTGAAATCTTGTTCTAACATACCTCACCGAGATTCGTGTCGTTTGCAGGATCACGTGGCAAAGTGCTGCATTGCAGTCGATAGTTCTCCCGCTGCCGGGATTAGCGTCGTTGCTATCGTGCCCAATCATGTTTTCCCAAGGCCTTGTCTGGAAAGTCGTGTGTGATATACTTCGACGTCCGCTGACGTATAGTTTAAGTTCCATGTATACTTATGCACTAGCTTTTCATTCCACGTAGAATGTGATGTGCTCCGACATCCGTTGACGTATAGTTTGAGTTTCATGTATTCTCGTGCACTAGTGTTTCATTCCGCGTAGGTTACCTGCTCGGTAGGTAAGTAAGATAACATAGACGACATAATGATATGGCATTTTCCCGAGTTAATAGTCGTAGTTTCTAAGTGAGGACCTTTAATGAGTTTCGACATAAGTTTTTCAAAGGTCCTAAATGCATGTTATCAAAATTCTCAAGGTTTTGCTTAGTGTATGTAATCATTTCGTGTATCGTGTATCAAACGCAACTCTTGTGCATGTTTAAAATCAAAATAGTTGACTCATTGTTCTTGGCAATGGTTGGAACCCATATTCGAGTCTTAGGCGTTCTGTATGCGTTTAATTCTTGATATCTAAGTCCCCAGAGGATAGTGAGGTTAAAGCCTATGTATCTCTACAGAAACCTAATTCGCTGAAACCTATAGCTCTGAAACCAATCTGTCACACCCCAAAATATCAGAGCATGGCGTGACTGGACCGGTATCTTCATTGCACAGCGAAAGCAATTAAGCTAAGACTTCTAGAATGCGAACGCCCGCTAAGTACTCGAAATCCCTTGGGTTCTCCTATTCCAACCGTTCCTTAGTTTGTAACATGCAACCTGAGAAAGAAACATGCGAAAAATCAACATAAAGTTGAGCGAGTTCATTGTTTGTTTTGAAAAGATTTAAAAGAAATCTTTTTGATAACCGGTTTTAAAGTTGTTGAGAAAATAAAATCATTTTCTTGGCATGATATATGAGAACTGTGAGTCTAGCCCACGAGAGTCTTTGTGCATTGCACGAGAGAGAATGGGCCGAGCCCAAACAAACCTTTGTAAGCAGGATCAGCGGGTCCTCTTACTTAGGTATAATTTGAAAAGCGTTACCAATGTTTGTAAATCCATGTATTTGTGAGTTTGCGTCAAATGAATCTTAAAAACATTTGAAAACTTGAGTATCAAAAGCTGGTATGTAAGCGTCTATGAACAGATCACTAATGTTTTGCAAGGACATTAACATATGCGGCGACATAGGAAGCACTCAACCCTAGCGAATTTCCCCCGGTCCACCCGGTTAGAACAACAAAAGCACTACATGGGCCACACAAGGACCCAAGAGTGGCGCTCGCTACACCCGATAGATCTACCACTTTTGTCCTCGGTCTTATACAAGATTAATGGCACTTAAGAGAGATTACTATTCGCTCACATGATCTAACAGTCCATTCCCTAGCTTAACCATACCCTAGTTAACGTATAATGTGTGAGTTATTCATGTCCTTGGGCCTCTGCCCATGTCCTTGGGCCTTTGCCCATGTCATTTGTGTTATTAAAACTCATGCATGTTTCGAAAAACACTTATGTTTTTATAAAACCGGTATGTTTAGCATAATCTTTTCGTAAACCATTTGAGTTCGTTGAAATCCTGTCGCAAAATGGTTTATAAATATGTGATATTCATTTATCAAAACCTTGTGTGAATTTGCAAAACTTGCATGTCTTTCCACCCCCGAAAACATTTTATAAAAATGTAAAACACTAAAAAGTGGGGGTTATGAACTCACCTTGACATTCACGTGCAAAGCTAGCTTACGTGATTCTGTGATGTCATTCCAAGAATGTGAACTCGCTAGCGTGCAACTAAAGCATTCCTAATCAAGGAATAATTATAAGTTTCTAATTAACCGACGTAGCTAAACTACGTGTCCGAGCTCTACCGAGTCGTTAGCTAAACGACTATAAAGGTGTTATTATTTTGGTTTGAAATAACCAAACTATTGTTATTTGATCCCATTCATAATCGGGATGACGCTAAGTCTCGGAAACGACTTAGTTTCCGAGTGATTTAGGATATATATATTTATATATTTAAATATAAATATACTAAGTCGTGTTAGTCGTCGCGAATAGAAAGCGTAGGTGAATAGTGGTACGTATCCGAAATGTCGTATGTGGTGCAGTAATATACCGTTGTAGTTTTCGTAAGATGTAAACAAATAAATATATATATATATTCGAATCGTTGGCGTTCGGAATAAAAAATAAAACATTATTTTTATTTTATAAAAGTATACGGACCAACGACGTTTGTAATAAATATAACGATTCTATTTATTTTGTAAAGTCGCGCGAATTAGCGACGTTGGAAATGAATATAAACAATTGTATTCGTTTCATAAGAATATTCGGATTCTAAATTATTGAAAGAAATATAAATAATTATATTTACTTTATAAGATTCTGAATACTAAACGTTTGAAATAAATATGAAAACTACATTTAGTGCGTAAGAGAGTTTAATGTTGCCGTTTGAAGCACTTATAAACCTTATGTTTATGTAAAATAAGTGTCGGATTTCGTTAACTTATAACTCATTTTGTAAATCGTAGGATGTCGTCAAATAAATTATATATTTGTATTTATTTTATATGAAGAACTAGAAATCCGATAAGGCGTCGTTTTTAGACCATAAATACATTTCGGGTTTCGGGTTTTTATGAAAATCGGGCAGAGTTTCCTCTATTTTTCGAATAACCCGACAATAAAAGTCATTGTATTTTATAGAACTCAACAATAGTTCAATCCATTCAAGCAATATATATCATAAAGTTTTATCAATACGAACAAAATAAAACTTAACTAAATTATAAACGAATCGGTTCAAGCTCGGGTCGCGTATAAATCTAAAGCTATATAACTAGAAATTTCGCATCGTTTAAAAGTTACCGGGTCTCGTGAGTTGACCAGGCATTGACTGTTGTTGATCGGGTGTTGACCCGAACACGAAAATACGAACCCGAACAATTCTGACCATTGACTTTTGTTGACTGAAGCTGACTCGTACTCAGAACTGAACCGAACTACACGTTGGCTGATGTTGACCCGGTGACTTGAGTCGAGCTGGAACCGGAACCCGAACCACAACTGACGTCGACTATGGTTGACCCATCCCGAATCTAACCCCGAAACCAAAAAATGAACGAACCAAGTCTTGAACCACACATATAACCTGAAACCTGAACTGAGTCACCCACCTACCACCGTCATCGGCCACTGTCGGTAACCACCCGAGGCACCCCCCCCCCCCCCAAACCAAGAGCCCACAAGAATTTGATCAGCATTGTGCATCGTTTGACAAGTTTACTCGAAATAAGGAAAGAAAAACAGTAAGATAACACTCACCGGAAAACTAACGACTATTGTCCTTAGTCATCTTCGACCTCCTCATCACTCAGCTTCGTCGTTTTTCATCATCATCTTCACATCGGTCATCATCCTCTTCACCGCCTCCCCTCACCACCGCTGTAGTGGTGGCGCCGCCACCCAGGTTCGTGCCCGGCGGTTGATTTACAGAGAGGGAGAGAGATTCGAACCCTAGGTGTGTGCTTGTCGGAGAAGATAACCTGAGTGGTGATTTTGTCTGAGATTTCATCACCGACAGGAGCTTCTCCGGTTTCCGGAGTCGAACCAGAGAGAGAGGAAGGGTGTGGGTATATGGGGGTGTGCGTGTGCCGGAAAGAAACGGGGCGTCGGAGCACCGGCCGAACTCGGCTCTGGTCGCTGGTGCCGGAAATATATACAGACGAGAGGGAGAGATTAAATGTTCTGTAGTTGTGTGCTGAGTTGTTTAGGGTTTTCAAATGGCCAAAAAGAAGAAGACATTTGCTTATATAGTTAGGGTAAAGGTAAGTTAAGTGGGCTTGGGCTCAGGGCCCGTTAGCATGTTTTAAGAGGCCCGTTATGTTTATGAGGCCCATTTTCGTTTCCCGAACTCCATGAAGTGTCGTATATTAAAATTTTAGAGTCCAAACACCTAAAATTATGTCGTATATCGTTATTAAACGCGTATGTTCGTCGGTGCGTTAAATTGCGTAAATCGTTCCGTTTGTCGCTTCTGATTTGTTTTTCGATCCAGTTTTAACTGTGAGCATCAGAATTCGAACGCGAAGCTAAATATATCAAAATATTTCAGTTTTTGAGTTAATACGCGTGTCTGATGCTTTCGTTTCGTTGCCGGTGCGTTCCTGCAGTCGAGTTTTCGTTCACGTTTGCGCTTTGTGTGGTTTGAAAGCATAATATTTTCGCAAAACATAATCCATAAGTATATGTTATATGTATAAAATTTGTATTTGTCGGCGTGGTCAGTATTTTGTATGGCATAAGTTCGTTATCGCTTAACGATCAGCAAGTTTCCCGAAAATCGCCGTACGCGCACTGTAGAGTCAGATAAGCGTTCCTAGGCACTCCATGAGCCTAATTAAGTTAATTCATGCCTTAAACACTATTTATTATCAACTTAAACGTTTGTTAATCGTGTAATTAAAAGCCGTTAATTACCAGTTGTCACAGATATACCCAAAACCGCTTTTCGCACTCGATACGGTCACTATGAGTTCGTTGTTATGCCTTTTGGTTTAACCAACGCACCCGCGGTTTTCATGGATCTGATGAATCGTGTGTGTAAACCCTATCTCGACCCATTCGTCATCGTGTTCATCGATGATGTCTTGATCTATTCCAAGTCGAAAGCCGAACACGCGCAACATCTACGTTTAGTTCTCGAGCTACTCCAAGGGAATCGACTCTATGCCAAGTTCTCCAAGTGCGAATTTTGGCTGGAGGAGGTCCAATTCCTCGGTCACATTGTCAATAGTCAAGGCATTCACGTCGATCCTACGAAGATTGAAGCAGTTAAAAGTTGGATTACACCTAAGAACCCGTCTGAAGTCCGTTCTTTCCTCGGACTAGCGGGCTATTATCGAAGATTTATCGAAGGATTCTCAAAAATCGTTGTGCCGCTTACCTCTCTCACGCATAAAGACAAGCCTTTTGTTTGGGGAACTGAACAAGAGTCTGCTTTTCAAACCCTCAAGCGTATGTTCTGCAATGCTCCCGTTCTCGCATTGCCCGACGGAAACGACGACTTCATTGTCTATTGTGATGCCTCGAACCTTGGTCTCGGTTGTGTCCTCATGCAACGAGACAAGGTTATTGCTTACGCATCTCGTCAGCTCAAAATCGACGAGAAGTACTATACAACCCATGATCTCGAGCTAGACGTAGTTGTTTTTGCGTTAAAGATTTGGCGACACTACCTGTATGGTACCAAGTGTACGATCTTCACCGATCATAGGAGCCTACAACATATCTTTGACCAGAAGGAACTTAATATGCGTCAACGCCGATGGGTAGAACTTCTCAACGATTACGAATGTAAGATCCGTTATCATCCTGGCAAAGCAAATGTCATTGCCGACACTCTTAGCAGACGGAGTTATCTGCTCAGCATCCGTAATACCCAAGCCCAATATGATCTCGAAACCCTCATCCGCGAAGCTCAACATGCCTGCTTTAATAAACGCACACTGAAGAAGGAAAGAATCTACCACGATGGAGCCCAGCTTGTGAATAAGTCGAATGGGATATTCCACTTTCTGGACCGAATTTGGATCCCTAAGCGGACCAATTTACGACAGATATTAATGGACAAAGCCCACAAATCTCGGTACTCCATTCATCCCGATGCCGACAAAATGTACCAGGACCTTCGCTACAAGTACTGGTGGCCGGGCATGAAGAGGGATATCGCTCTCTACGTTGGGAAGTGCCTGACTTGCTCAAAAGTCAAGGCTGAACACCAAAGGCCCTCTGGCTTACTCGAACAACCCCCGATCCCTATGTGGAAGTGGGTGAGTATAGCTATGGACTTCATAATGAAACTTCCGCGCACGCCATCAAGTCACGAAAACATCTGGGTTGTTGTTGACCGTTTGACCAAATCTGCTCACTTTTTGCCAATACGGGAAGACTACAACGTAGAAAGATTAGCCCGAATCTACACCGATGAGATCATTTGTCGACATGGGACGCCTCGCGACATCATCTCTGACCGTAATGCTCGGTTTACCTCGCGTCTGTGGGAAACGTTTCAAGTGGCTCTCGGTACTACGCTTAATCTAAGTACCGCATTCCACCCCCAAACCGACGGTCAGACTGAGAGAACGATTCGTACTCTTGAAGACATGCTCCGTCATGTGTCATAGATTTCGGTGGCAATTGGGACGCTTACCTGCCATTAGTTGAATTCTCGTATAATAACAGTTATCATTCCAGCATTCAAATGGCACCGTTTGAGGCTTTATACTAAAGAAAATGTCGATCGCCTATTGTATGGCACGAGATCGGGCACTCGCAATTAACCGGTCCTGAGCTAGTGTAAGAAACGACTGACAAAGTCCTCCAAATTCGAGACAATCTGCTGAAAGCTCGGAGTCGTCAGAAAAGTTACACCGATAGACGACGTATGTAACAACCCGCACTTTTGTGCGTTGTTACTACTCGTTATACTCGTTACGCCTAGCACTGAAGATTCGGATCATAATGTGACTATATCGTATATATCGCTATTCGAAGGATAATCGCATATTTTCGAGGTACAATATCACTATACTACACTACTATCACACTAACACTCACGGAGGCATTGAGTGAGGACCTATTCTACCCTCCTCAGTGGCCGTGATGTGTCGAACGCAAACAATTAACGCTAACAAGGACCCTCGGGTGAGTGCTGTAGCTCCGGTCGTCATGACGATGACGACAATACGAGTAAACGGTACCCCGTCAGTCTTTGTGGCACTACACCAAATAACGTTCATGATGACATCAAGGAAGGACCCATACTACCCTCATTGATGGCCGTGAAACGTCGCTAATAATCGTATACTCGGATCGGAAACCGATTGTTAATTATCGAAACTTTGGATTATGGATACGTAAATACGACCCCTAGTGATATAAATATATATATATATAATAACAATATAATAATAATATAAACCTACTATGAACCCTTTCCTTCTCCTCTGTGGCCTATAAATACCATGTCACATCACTTGAACAGTGATGTGACAGCTCCTATTCAACCAAACGCGCACCAAGACCCTTTTCTCTCGATTTCCTCGCGATTCCGGTAAGATTTCAGCCTAAAACTTGTACTTCTACAATCTACACTCGATTCTACATCATTCTATCTTTCAAAACTCAAATTCTAACCGTGAAATCTGCGGATTTGAGGCGTTTTGAGGTGATGTCACCAAGAATTCTTATGAACTTCAAGTTGGGATCTCATTTCACTATAAACGACTCAGATCCGGGTGATTTCCACATGTTTTTATGACAAATCTCACCTAAATCTGTGCGATTTCGAGTTAACCATGAAGAACCACCATGGACGGCCAGATCTGATGGAACGGGGTGATTCCCGGCCGTTAGGATGAGTCGGAATTGACGGAACTTCAAGAGTTAGTGCGAAATTACACTACCCTAGTGAAAACGAACGTGTCCCTTCCGTTAAACACTCGAAAAACAGTGCGAAACAGACATGTCAGCCCGCACGGACAACAGGTCAGTCCGCACGGATAACAGGTCAGTCCGCACGGATGACACAAGTCCGCACGGATGACATGTCAGTCCGCACGGATGACATGTCACCCGCACGCACCAGTCGCCCGCACGGATGACATGTCACCCGCACGCACCAGTCACCCGCACGGATGAGATGTCGCCCGCGCGCACACTCATCCGCACGCACAACAATGTCTCCCGCACGCACCACCGCCCGCACGTACCACTATGTCAACCGCACGGACAACCTGTTATCCGCACGGATGAGGACCATTCAACCAAATGAGCAACTTTTCAAGATAATCTCGCTTAACCGTGCATCGTTTACTCTATTTCTTCAAGGATCATTACAGACATACTCGTAACCGGCTCCACCAAGGTGTAATCCCGCTAAATACGCACTGTGAGTATACTTGAATCCCTTTTTAATTGAATTTTGGGTGTAACATACGTTTCTAACAAATCGAACTTATCAATCGAAATATTCAATCAATCGAATTATCACCTGCGAATAACTGTTATGCATAGATATACGTGATGCTAGTTGCATATGTGCTAGGGCTTATACTCGCGACGTCCCACCAAGACTAGTATAGTACTATTGCCCCGACGGGGTCTAGTTATGCCATCGTACATTTGAGCATCGAGGACTTAGTTGGTAGTATCAGTTTTGTGAGTATATATGTCGTGTATTACGTTTATGCATATGGAAATTCGCTACACTTTTTATCTACTATGCTATACTTATCAAACCTGTATACTCGCCAATACTTTTGTATTGACAAATATTTTAACGTATGTTGCAGGTTAGATCGCAGAATATGTCAAATCAAGCTAGGAAAACTCAACTAAAATCTAGATTGTCGGATTTGCATTGTTCGAGAGGACAATAAATCTGTGATAACTTACGTGATTGTATTATTTGTTAGTATAGGATAACGAATGTTGTGAATATTATCACAATATAGTTGTTATGGATTCTCTTGAGCAATCTGATTCGCCTAGTGCCGCGCCCCGATGATTCCGCCATCGGTTGGGGGGTGACAGATTGGTATCAGAGCCATAACTATAGGGAATTAGGTCAGACTCGACCTAGTCCGGGTCGACGTCTTAGAAATTGACCTAGTCTATAGTCTAAGTACCAACAGGCTGACTCGTACGAACCCAGTAGGGTTTGTATTGGGCTTACTTGATACTCTCGATCGAAATTGCTAAAAGCTACAACTCTGTGTGAACACCGCGTACTACAACTTCACACGAAGAAGCCTTTCCTAAGGCTGAAATACTACTTAGCCTTTCCTAAGGCCGACACAATACACGTGTTTTCAAAAATACTCGCAAAACAGAACCGAGCGATCTAGTCGAGACCAGGTGTGAAAACCAAGAACTCTCGATATGATTGCTCACTCAGCGCATTTTTCTAGCACGAGAACCTTTCATCGAGTTAGGAGTGACATCCACATCTCGACGAAAGCCTCCATTTCGAAATCTAGTGGAACTCACGAATTTATTCGAAGAGCATAACCACAACTAGGAACGGAACTGTTAAGACAGGGGTGAAACCCGTACCTTAATAAGTCGTTCCACTCTCTATAAACTGGTTTTCAAAAGCTCTCACCAGGGACTCGACTATTGCAATAACTCGAGCCACGCGATGACTAGGAAGACGAATGCCATGAGCTGCATTCCAGTGGAAGCATGGAGTCTTCTAGGTCAACGCGCGCGCCCGAACTTGTTAAATATAGTTGGGTTACCTTGGGTAGTCGACGCCTAAACACCCAAGGCACTCTTATCGTACGACCTGCCAATCTTACAACTGGTTGGAAACTTATTTACGTTTTGAAACTTTACGCTTTATCGGTTTCTCGATGTAACGATTTCCACTCCCTACTTTATAAACGCACGACTCGCACAGCCATCGCAATCTAAAACGAAATCTAAATGTTCGCAACAAAACTAATACATAATCTATCGCATTCGCTCTCGTTCTCTCACTTCAACGCAACCTCGCTTATTCTAAATCGACCTATATGTGCATGAATTCGGATTACATCTATATAAATATAAGTATATATATGTATAAACAAGCAAGTCATTGTGTGAGAACTTAGGAATTTCGTGTTACCTATGTGGCTCCTATGTGATTCGTATTACTATACTATCGCCCCAAGTTTTGAATGTGCTCAATCGCAACGCAAAACTCGAAAATCATTATGATCGAATCTCACTCCAAGTCTCTCCCTGTCTAGATGCCTTCCAACAACTCTACCTCGAGACGAGTAGCTAAGAGGAAAGCCGAACGAAGCGCCAAGAAGAGGATTGCTTCACTTGTGATTAAGGAAGTGAGTAAGCTTAGTTCTCAAATCACCGCTCGAGTGCACTCTCTCAGCCATTCTCGAGCTTCGGAAGACGTTAAGACAGGAGAGCCGCAATCTGCTTTTCTCTACAAGCACTTCAAAGCCTGTGACCCGATGGAATTCACGGGTGAAGGAGGTGCGACTCAACTACTCCAGTGGTTCGATTCTATCGAAGTTACCCTTCGTCAAAGTGGGTGTCCCGATAGTCTCCGTACTACTTGCGCCACCGGAGTATTTCAATCGCGAGCACTCGATTGGTGGACCGCCGAACGTAACAAACGTGGGATCTCCGCAGCTTACGCTCTCTCTTAGAATGAGCTGAAAGAGCTCATGGAGAAAGAGTACTGTCCTCCTCACGAGATTCAGAAGCTGGAAAACGAATTTTGGGAAATCAAGCAAACCAAAGGTGACAATGCTGGCTACACCGCAAGGTTCAAACAACTTAGCATAATCTGCCCAAGTCAAGTTAACACTCCGGGAAAGGCCATCGCGAAGTACATTCGTGGCTTGCCTGAGTGTGTGGGTGATTTTGTCGAAGCTGCAAGACCTGCTACCATCGAAGAAACATACCGCTTAGCCGCAGAAATCAACAACAAACGACTCATGGAAGGATTATTCTCAAAGAATCCTGCCAAGCAAGCTCATCAAGCAATCGCCATTAATCCTTCAGGCGAACATGCCGACGATTCTTCTAATGAATCTACTGACGAATCTTCTAACGAATCTGATGGCGAATCATCTAACGAATCTGCTAACGATTCTTCCAACAAATCCGTTAACGATTCTTCGGACGAATCAACTGCCGATTCTTCTGGCAAATCTGTCGACGGATCTTCCGACAAATCAGCCAAAGACTCCGCAAGCGAGTCTTCAGACGAATCCTCCAACGACGACATCTCTTCGCAAGACACCGACAAACCCAGCCGCAAGCGAAAGATTTCAAGCCCGAACTCATCAACAACCGAAATGCTGCAACCGGAACCTCTTCGAGCAGTTCCGATGTTTACAAAACGAGCCTACACTGGAGCTCATCCTCAGTGTTACTCGTGTACCTATCATCATCCAGTTGGGGCTGACTGTCGCTATTGCAATAACTGCAACCGATACGGTCACTTCACCCGCAACTGCCGCATCGAACCGTGAACTTGAGTACAACGACAACAGCTCCAGCAAAAGTCTTCAAGCATCAGACATCTAGCAAGCGTAGGAAAGTTGTAATGATACGATTCTCGACGTTAAATTTCTAAGTTTTGAACCTACTCTCTTATTCGAAGTTACCACTATGTGTGACATTAACTCTCGTTTTCCGTATTCTCTTTCACTCTCTAACCGCCGCACTTAGACTAGATTCACACACATACTATATACTATATCACGGAATAATGTGTTTTACCCTCACTACACTTTTAGAACGAGGTACGATAAACGTGCAAGGAACGATTAATCGCGGGTGCACACGGGATTACTTGGATCAGTGCACAGTGATCGTAGTGAATTCTAAAAGTGCCATAGCGTTTGACAAAAGGTGACACCAAAACACGGGATGAAAGTAGTAGGGGCCGGGTGAGGAATGCCTTACCATACTACCGAAGTTCCGTGAAGAAAGTGCCACGTGGAGTTGAACGTTATTAGACCTATTATACTATTGTGATTATTTCCAACACACTACACTCAATCTCAAGGCGTAACAAACCGTATCATCGCAAGACTTGTCGTAAGACTGCAAACGCAATGCAATCGCCTCATCGATGGACTCTGGGGAGTCTACCTCGCAGGCAAATTGCATCGACGCAAGACTGGTCGTCAGTCTGTTGCAACGAATCTCAATCAAGCAAATAAACGCTCACGATATTGTTGAGTGAGGACCTATTCTACCCTCCTCGATAGCCGTGATGCGTCATAACGAAACGTTAAGCTTATTCGAAACCAGAATCGAACTCGGCAAATCGCAAATCGCTTACCTCGTGTATCTCGCAACCTCTATCGCTTATCACACGAGCCTATATCTTTTGCTGTGTATCAATCTATCGCTATCGCCTACCGTTATCTGTGATATTCGCGTAGATCAAATCACATACCTCCCCCGCTCGCAACGTAACTATCGACTATTGTAACTCGTTGATCATCGCCGTCATCACAAGTGTTTTGTGTTTATTCGCTCAATCGCTTATCGCTTATCGTGTATAGTCTACCGCTTATTCGCGTACCGCTTATCGCTCGCTTGGTGTTCATTGCAGTCTATGTGGAAGTAGTACACATGACACCGCTTCACGAGGCGAACTAACCTGGTTAAGCATGGTGTTTCGCCATGTTAGCAAGCTCCCGTGAAAACGTGCCATGTGGTTGTAATGTGGAATCTAAACGAAAACGCGCTATTCGTTTCTCGCTTATCAACTCACTGGACTAATCTATTCGATCCTATCTTATGCTCGGACCGACTTTCTATCGATTGGGCCGAGTAAAACGCAATTCTACCCGAATCATATCGGCACACCTGACACTGCCTCACGAAACGGAAGTAATATGGGCAAAGCATGGTGGATACGCCGCTGGTACTTCCTATATATAAGTGTTTTAAACATATTAACGAACTTTCGTGGGAAAGCGCCAAGTGGGGCTCGGTAATTAACTACCTTTTGTACTGATTAAAACATCTTTTTATAAATTTTTGAATTAAAACCAGTGGACAAATGGAATTTTCTCATGACGTGGAGTTAACATCGAATCAGCTTAACTCCATGTCCAAGAAAAGTTTCATAAGCCCAGTTTTCCCTAAACTTTTACAACGTCAAAACAAAATCCTTCTTAAGACATTGGTTCGACATCGAATGCAACTTGGACCCATGTCATAGGAGAGTTTTCGTAACCCTTGTTTTCATCTTCGAATTCCTTAAAATGTTAGAAACTTAAACTTCCTTGCAACAATCGGTTAACATCGACTCTGTTGACCGCACGTTAAGAGGAAAATTTCCAAAGATTTTCATCCCAAATCCCCTTTTTAGGTCTAAAACAAACGCTTCTTGTAACATTGGGTAATGAACGACTCAGTTAACTCTACGTCATGAGAAACCTTTCAAATTTCAATCGCATTCGACTAACGAATTCTACACAAAACAAGGTGCTTTGGAATGCCAACTCGTGGGATTATTACTTCTGTCTTACGTCGCCTTCTCGCTATCACCGTCGACTTCTCTTATTCGAAACGTTCTCGTTGTCAACTTACGGTCAATCACTCGCTGTATCGCTACTTATACTAGATCAACACTTAGAAGTCTACCTATTGGATTAATTTCGGGACGAAATTTCCTAAAGTAGGGGAGACTATAACAACCCGCACTTTTGTGCGTTGTTACTACTCGTTATACTCGTTACGCCTAGCACTGAAGATTCGGATCATAATGTGACTATATCGTATATATCGCTATTCGAAGGATAATCGCATATTTTCGAGGTACAATATCACTATACTACACTACTATCACACTAACACTCACGGAGGCATTGAGTGAGGACCTATTCTACCCTCCTCAGTGGCCGTGATGTGTCGAACGCAAACAATTAACGCTAACAAGGACCCTCGGGTGAGTGCTGTAGCTCCGGTCGTCATGACGATGACGACAATACGAGTAAACGGTACCCCGTCAGTCTTTGTGGCACTACACGAAATAACGTTCATGATGACATCAAGGAAGGACCCATACTACCCTCATTGATGGCCGTGAAACGTCGCTAATAATCGTATACACGGATCGGAAACCGATTGTTAATTATCGAAACTTTGGATTATGGATACGTAAATACGACCCCTAGTGATATAAATATATATATAATAACAATATAATAATAATATAAACCTACTATGAAAAGCACGCACTTCGAAAACTATCAAAACGATCAAAAACGGAGAAGTCCAAGCGTCAGGATAGCTATCCGGACGGATGGGCATGCGCACGGATGGCCATCCGCACGCATGGGCCATCCGGGCCAGAACCCTTTCCTTCTTCTCTGTGGCCTATAAATACCATGTCACATCACTTGAACAGTGATGTGACAGCTCCTATTCAACAAAACGCGCACCAAGACCCTTTTCTCTCGATTTCCTCGCGATTCCGGTAAGATTTCAGCCTAAAACTTGTACTTCTACAATCTACACTCGATTCTACATCATTCTATCTTTCAAAACTCAAATTCTAACCGTGAAATCTGCGGATTTGAGGCGTTTTGAGGTAATGTCACCAAGAGTTCTTATGAACTTCAAGTTGGGATCTTATTTCACTATAAACGACTCAGATCCGGGTGATTTCCACATGTTTTTATGACAAATCTCACCTAAATCTGTGCGATTTCGAGTTAACCATGAAGAACCACCATGGACGGCTAGATCTGATGGAACGGGGTGATTCCCGGCCGTTAGGATGAGTCGGAATTGACGGAACTTCAAGAGTTAGTGCGAAATTACACTACCCTAGTGAAAACGAACGTCTCCCTTCCGTTAAACACTCGAAAAACAGTGGGAAACAGACATGTCAGCCCGCACGGACAATAGGTCAGTCCGCACGGATGACACAAGTCCGCACGGATGACATGTCAGTCCGCACGGATGACATGTCACCCGCACGCACCAGTCGCCCGCACGGATGACATGTCACCCGCACGCACCAGTCGCCCGCACGGATGACATGTCACCCGCACGCACCAGTCACCCGCACGGATGAGATGTCACCCGCGCGCACACTCATCCGCACGCACAACAATGTCTCCCGCACGCACCACCGTCCGCACGTACCACTATATCAACCGCACGGACAACCTGTTATCTGCACGGATAACATGTCATCCGGACGGATGACCTGTCATCCGGACGGATAACATGTCTAATCCGCACGGATGAGGACCATTCAACCAAATGAGCAACTTTTCAAGATAATCTCGCTTAACTGTGCATCGTTTACTCTATTTCTTCAAGGATCATTACAGACATACTCGCAACCGGCTCCACCAAGGTGTAATCCCGCTAAATACGCACTGTGAGTATACTTGAATCCCTTTTTAAACGAATTTTGGGTGTAACATACGTTTCTAACAAATCGAACTTATCAATCGAAATATTCAATCAATCGAATTATCACTTGCGAATAACTGTTATGCATAGATATACGTGATGCTAGTTGCATATGTGCTAGGGCTTATACTCGCGACGTCCCACCAAGACTAGTATAGTACTATTGCGCCCGACGGGGTCTAGTTATGCCATCGTACATTCGAGCATCGAGGACTTAGTTGGTAGTATCAGTTTTGTGAGTATATATGTCGTGTATTACGTTTATGCATATGGAAATTCGCTACACTTTTTATCTACTATGCTATACTTATCAAACCTGTATACTCGCCAATACTTTTGTATTGACAAATATTTTAACGTATGTTGCAGGTTAGATCGCAGACTATGTCAAATCAAGCTAGGAAGTCTAGAAACTCAACTAAAATCTAGATTGTCGGATTTGCATTGTTCGAGAGGACAATAAATCTGTGATAACTTACGTGATTGTATTATTTGTTAGTATGGGATAACGAATGTAGTGAATATTATCGCAATATAGTTGTTATGGATTCTCTTGAGCAATCTGATTCGCCTAGTGCCGCGTCCCGATGATTCTGCCATCGGTTGGGGTGTGACAACGCAAGCCCCTTGAATTTGACGTTGGCGACTACGTACTCCTAAAGGTATCACCTTGGAAGGGTGTTGTCAGATTCGGCAAGAAAGGGAAACTAGCGCCTCGATATGTTGGACCTTTTAGGATTCTGGAAAGGATCGAAAAAGTCGCCTACAGACTCGAACTACCGGAGGAACTTAATAACGTCCACCCGACTTTCCACGTTTTGAACCTTCGAAAGTGCCTGGCTGAGGATGATTTAATTGTACCCCTTGATAATCTCCAAGTAAACGAAACACTACACTTCGTGGAGAAGCCTGTCGAAATCATGGATCGCCAAACCAAGCAGCTTAGACGCTCGCGCATTCCTATTGTGAAAGTCCGATGGGAAGGTAAACGAGGCGCAGAGTTCACTTGGGAACTCGAAAGCGACATGAAGGCAAAGTATCCGCAATTGTTTGTTACGGCTTCGGCCTAATTTCGGGACGAAATTCCCTCAACTAGGGGAGGCTGTAACACCCAGTGTTTCGAAAGTCAAAGTCAAGTCAAGATTGAAGTCAAAGGGAGACAAGATTGCTAATTGCGATCTGTCACTCCTTGCTCAATTCCTGTTTTGACTTCTTTGACTTGTAGTTAGTCTATCTTATGCTTTACGTTAGTTGTATTATGTGGAGTACTTATTAATAATCGAGGTTTATTCGATATTTATCACATATTTGATCGCTTATCACAATCGCACTCGCAACTCAAATTACGCGTTTTGGTTATTGTTCTATGTGTGTGTGTGCGCCTTACGTGTTACTTGTGCATGTTTAATTACGTTTATGTGTGGTGATTTATCGAAACTCAATCGCAATCGAATCGCAAACGCAAAACGAATGTGAAATAAGGATGATTGTATGTTGATATAGTAGTTGGGATTAAAAGTAATTTGACTAGGAAACTCTATCGCCTCGCAACGCTCATAATTGCAATCGAAACAGCAAAACTCGTCGCGCCATGCACTTCAATCGAGTGGCCAGCCGATCGAGCTGCCACCCGATCGAGGTGCCACTCGATCGAGCAGCCACTCGATCGGGTTACCACCCGATCGACCAGCCCTCTCCTCCCCTTTCCATTTATGGAAACCCTATAAATACCCCCTGTCAACATCATAATTTCACCTTTTGCACTCTCTCGTCCGACCAATGCTTCTTGCCCACTTTTCTTCAGATTTCTCATGATTCTTGTAAGTTTTCCATCTAAATCTTGTACTTTCTTGATCTACACGCACTCCTACACCTTTCTATCTTTTAAATCTTAACTTTTAACCGTGAAATCACTAGATTTGAGGTGTTCTAGGATGATGTCATCATGGTGTTCTTATGAACTTCATGTTTTGGCTTCAATCCACCAAGAACAACTTAGATCTGAATGATTTCCACGCAAATAAACAAAGATCTTTCATAGATCTGAACATATTCATGGTGAAAAGGATTGAAAGATGGTTCTCCAACTTTCTTTCAACTCTTTTACACTTAATGCACTCAAAACCGATAGAATCGGAGCTTGTTCTAACCTTCTACCCTTTCGTGTTGATGTGTTGGTTCAAGATCTGGATTCTATCCACGAGACTTTGATTTCGGATTTGAACATGAACAATCGACTCGAACCAGGAAACTGTTCGGACCAGGGTGATTCCTGTCCGGTCAGCTCACTTGGGACGAGATAAGGGTTCCGTTGTACAAACCAGACATCAAAACATCTCATTTAAAACTATAACACTCCAAACGGAAACCAGAGTTATAACAATCAGACCGTTGGAACGGACTACCGTTCGATCGGGTTGCCACCCGATCGGATTGTCATCCGAATCAACCAGTTGTCCGATCGGGCTACACTTGGTTCTATACTTAAACCATTTTCTCAAACTATTTAAGGATCTGAACGTTGAAACGGACTACCACCTGATCAAGTAACCGTCCGATTGTGTGACGTTTAGGGACTTAATAATTTTCAACATATTCACTCCGAACGGATTGCCACCTGATCGGATAGCCATCCGATCGAGTGACCGTCCTGCTGTGAATTTGTTCTCAACCTGAGAAGCCTCGCCAATCGGATTGCTGTCCGATCGACTAGCCTGAAAGGTAGAGATACTTCTCCATTTTCAAAATGCTACAACGAAAACTTCAAAAGACAAGCCATCATACACAAACACATCTTTCCCAAGCGAAGTAACAATCCACTCAAAAGGTCACACGATCGGATGACCATCCGAGCGGATTGTCACCCGAACGACTGGCTACCCGATCGGATTGCTGTTCGACCCACTGACACTTTGCTTCATTTTACGCGTCGCTTATCGTTTATGCTATCGTTCTAATCAGGCTAACCTTACTCCATAGCGCTCCCTTCAATCCATCAATCGCTGTGAGTATACTCGAACCCTTTTTGCTTTACGCACTTTTGGGTGTTACATACGTTACTTATACTAAATCACATCGAACACACTATGCAATACTTTAACGCTAACCGTTACCGCATGTAATACGTGACTTAATGAATGATTGTTTGTTATGTTTACACATGGAATGCTGTCTACCTGCCTTAGCAACGATAGTACTATTTGTTTGGACTCAGCACCTGTTCACTCAGGGGTTGTTAAGGACAATTTGTTACATGGCTCACAGTGGTGAGTGTGTATTACGAACTGCCTTGGGCAGTCAACCCGCAGTCATTGGTATCGATAGGTTCATGTCGATAACTAACATGCCTCATTTTACACTGTGTACGTGCTGGTTATGCATAATGATTTCGAACTCTATTATATCTATTAAACTTGTATGCTCACCTTTACACTATGTGTATTGACTTTTACTTTAATGTATGTGACAGGTGCTTAGGATGTTTATATGCTTGGCTTGCTGTGAAATCGAGGCTAGGAAAGGTCTAGAAACAAATAAACAATTGTCTGTATTTTGAAATCTGAGTTGTCGCAACAGAACAATTTGACTAGATCTTGTCTGTAATAATTATGATATCTTTTATGACATGGTATGGGACATGTTGCTTTAAATAATTGGTAATTATAGTTGTTGTGGAAACTTCTGGACAATCTGTTTCGCTCAGTGCCACGCCCCGATGTTTCCGCCATCGGTTGGGGTGTGACAGTAACTATGTAAGTGAAGAGAAAATTCCTAATCTTCCTACCTAATAAATAAAAATATGGTGTCACATGGCTGTTTTTCAGCGACCACCCTTAAAGTTTTCTACCAACATTCTTGTGCTATATCTTTGACACGTGTATTGTTGTGGTTCAATAAGAAGTAACAAGCGGATCCAACCAAATTTATTGTATTGCATTACCAACCCGTTAAGTTAATTGAATAACTAATAACAAAGTAGAAATTCTCTTCAAACCCTAGCATCTAAGTCGCTCTCTCTACAACGGCAAATGGTGATTTGTACTTTGCCACTTCGGTTCAGATTGTTTAGGCGATTGATTTATTGTGTTTTTAATCATGTTCTTAATTATCGGGTGATCCTTCTTCTAATAGGCTAGAATTATGTTTAATTCTCAGGGATTTGGTGTTCGTTTTTTTACAGTCGTTCTTCCATTCATGGGTTCAGTCTTCTAGTCGGCCATTCATGGGTTCAATATTCCAGTCGGCTCCAAACTAGATTCGTTGTTCACACAATTTTTAAAATTATTATAATGATTAAATGGTTTTGATATGGAGATGGTGAATTGAATCTATTGAATGAATAAAACTTGAAGCACGTATAAGTACTTTTCAATTTTTCAATCATTGTTGTTGTGGGTCGAATAGATTTAAAGAAAAGTCACTATTTATTGTCATGTTTCTTTTTAATACACGATAATAAAAAGTCAAACTATGTTAAAAAATCAAACAAAAAGTCAAATGGAAGTTCTTCTTCTTTCTCCTAGATTGAAGCCCTCAATAAAATAAATGATACTGATTTTGGAGAGGGTTTAACGCATTTAGATGAAAGGACGGATAAAAAGTAAAAACCTTTTGTTTTGCAATTTAAACATAGTATTTAAACTAAATCAATTAAAATGTATGTACATTTAAGCATATTAACTTTGCTAAATAGCAACAAAGTGTAATGATAATGAAATGATAACTTAATATGATGTTTTTTCACTCCAAAAAACATCACCCTCCAAAAACTATCAAAATACCCCACAAAAATACTCATTTTTTCAACTAAAAAAACACCCAACTCCTAAACGCCTCGTCTAAGCCTAGACGAGGTGTCTAAACCTCTCAAACTTTGTGCCTGACATCACACTCAGAGCCTCTTGAATTCAGTGCCTAGACGCCTCGTATAGCCTTAGACGAGACGTCTTGGGCACCAAAGTTGTTCGAAAAGCCCAGCAGGGTGTCCAAATAGATTGAGCCTTATATAAAATCATTTTTTTCTTGAAGTATAATTTTGAAATTCGTATTTGTTTCATGGAATTAGTTTAGCCAAAAGAAATTTGTCCTTTAGCATACTTGGCTATTTAATATTTTTATAGACTTTTTTGTCATTAAGTAGACAAATGATTACGTTATGTAATACTTATTGTATATGATGTATTTTGTGCATACAATCTAACATCAAATTTTACGTTATAGCAATTATGTTAGTTATATAAACTTTTTTTGGGAATTGGGGCTTTGTAGAGATTAAAGTTTCTAAGTTTTTGCTTGTTTGTTGGTCGTTTTTAGTTCGATATAAAAATTGGACAAGCGTTTTTAGTTTGATATAAAAATTGGACAAGTGATAAAATCTAATTTACCAAAATGCTAGTTTTAAGTATATATGTTCTTCGTGATATAATGCATGTTAAAACTTAAAAGATTGTAGTTTGCATAAATAACAATGGCCATAGGTTTTGACCATCACATTTGAATTCGATTCTTTATGCAAATAAATCATCCTCTTAAGAAATGAAACTAAACACGACATTTTTATTAGAAAAAAGGACGATTTGGACAAAAAGATGTGTTTAATTTAACAAAATTTTGCTTAAATTTGTAACGGCTACATACATCAATGTAAAGAGGATATGGTCAACGTGTGATTATCGATTTACAGTGTTTGGTTTGCCGTATTATAGTGTTTGCCTGTTTGGTTTGCTTACTTTACTTATCACTTTGCGTAGCAAATATGAGTACCAAATACCTCTTTTAGTAGTTTAAAAAAGATTTTTTTTTCTTTTTGATTTTGTTTAATCTTTTGGTGAATTTATCTTTGGTAATGTTTGCTGTATGTATTAAGAACATATTTTGAAACTTGTTCGAGCGAAGTCGTATAATGAACTTGTCTTTTTGCATGTTTATTCGATAATATTTATGATATAATGTTTGATGTTTGTGTTTGTAATTTTACCAAGCATATCATTGTTGAGATCAAAAAACAATGTTCAAGATTGTTGTTTTGACTCAAGTGTCTGTCTCCTTGTAGGATACAAGTTGTATAAATAGGTTAATGTTTAGCACTCTGCAGCATAACAAAAGCATTCTCTTCAAACATCTACAGGCATCAAGATAATTGGAATCATGTCTAAGATCAACAACAAAACAATTATCAGCATGCTTATTGTGTTCGTTTTTGTCGGTATCATGACAACAACCCAAGGCGAAACTATTTCTGTCGGTAAAAATTTTACAATTAGAAAGCATGCATACTCAATCTCAAAACCTTTCATTTCATGTCATTTTACGTATATATTATATAAAAAATCTGCGTTTAAATTATTTCTCAAATAATTTTGGACAGATACTCCAACAAAAATCCCTTTTTGTACTTCGGCGATTGGCGTGAAAAGTGGAGATACATGTTACAATATCGCTCACAAGTTCAAGCTAAGCTCTAAACTCTTCAATTCGATCAATCCGAATTTGAATTGCAACAAGTTGTTCGTGGGAGAATGGATTTGCATCGGGGGAGTAGTCCTTCCATAAATAATGTATCGAAGAATCCTTAAGCCAATAAGAATTGTATGTGTGTGATGTTGGAGCCTAATCAATCATGGTTTCGTATTAGGCATTTCTTTCAACTATTAATAAAATTGTGTGATTGGTAAGTCAGATTGCATGTGTCAAATAAAATCATGGTTGTACAGATCTTGCTAAAAGCCTAAACCCTGGTCTATGGGGAAAATTATTGATATAGTCATGTTGATCAAGAAAATAACCAAAATAGTTATTGAATTTCATATGTGCGAAAATAAATATTCACGATTTCAAACAATCACCCTCCGATGAAAAAGCTTTACTTGTTGTGGCGGCTTAAGCTTGGCCCTCGCTTTTGGAGGCTTAGCCCCGCACCTTTGGAGGTTAGGCCCCCACTAAGTCGAAATGGTGACAAATCCCAGATAAAAAGGGAAACAAAAAAGATAAAAAAAACTTTCATGACTTGCTCGTCTCTGCTTAAATGAATTGAACATTGTGACACGCAACTCAACTTAAACGTAACTTACATCAAAACGTAGATAAACTAAGTAATCTGTTGAAAAAATAAACAATGAAAACTCAACGAATTAAAAGCAACTATTATTCAAGCATGTTTGAGTTAATAATAATAATAATAATAATAATAATAATAATAGCTAAATAAGTTTATTAAATATAGGGTTTATTTAAGATTCAAACTAAACTATAAAGATTCCATATTTTGTATTATTACTAATACTTTAAGGGAGAAAAGGAAAATATATCACATACAATAAAACTTATACATAAAGCTTATCAAGATATACTATGAAAAAATATTGGATAGAGGATATCATGTGTCATCTCACATTGGTCTATGTAATTGAATAGTAACTATGTGTAAGTGTGTAACTACGTAATTAAAGAAAAAACTGCTAATCTTCCTCCCTAGTAAAAAAAATATGGTGTCACATGGCTGTTTTTCAACCAACACCCTTAAAGTTTTCAACCAACATTCTTGTGCTACATCCTCGACATTTGTAATTTTGTGGTTCCACATGAAGTAACAAGCGGATCCAACCAAATTGATTGGTTTGCATTACTAACCCGTTAAGTTATTTGAAAAACTCTAACACAAGGTAGAAATTCTCTTCAACTCCTAGCATCTAAGTCGCTATCTCTACAACGGCAAAGGGTGATCTGTACTTTGCCACTTCGATTCAGATTGTTTAGGCACTTTCGATTTATTGTGTTTTTAATCATGTTCTTATTTATCGGGTGAACCTTCTTCTAACAGGTTGGAATTAGGTTTAATTCTCAGCGATTTGGTGTTCGTTTTTCTACGGTCATTCTTCTATCCATGGAAAGCCTTCCAATCTGCTCCAAACTAGGTTCGTTGTTCACACAATTTTTAAAATTATTATAATGATTTTTGGTTTTGATATGAAGATAGTGAATTGAATCTATTGAATGTATAAAAGTTGAACACGATTTGTTGGAAATTACAATGTATTATGATTTTTTTTTTTTTTTTTTTTTTGAAACTTTCAAGGACTTGGAGAAAACTAGAAAGTGAAACTTGGTAAGGTTGACCCTAAAAGTCAAATTGTTTCAAGGGTATTTAAACCCCCTTTGGTGGTTGTTTTGACATTCACTATTTATTATCATGTTTCTTTTTTAACACTTGGTAATTGGTAATAAAAAGTCAAACTATGTTAAAAAAAACAAATCAAAAGTCAAATGGAAGTTCTTCTTCTTACTCCTACATTGAAGCCCTCCGTAAAATAAATGATATACTTATTTTGGAGATGGGTTTAACTCATTTAGGTGAAAGGACAGCTATCATTTAGCGTATAGCCTAGTGGTTAAGAGGAATGATCTCTTATGGGGAGAAAAATGTTTAATCCTTAAAAGTTGTAAGTATTTAAAGAGAAAAATTAGCCGTTCTGAAAAAAAAGTGAAAGGACGGGTAAAAAGTAAAAACCTTTTGTTTTACAATTTAAACAAACTATTTACATTAAATCAATTAAAAATGTATGTACATTTAAGCATATTAATTTTGTTAAATAGCAATAAAGTGTAATAATATAGAAATCATAACTTAAATAAAAATGCTTGTGTGGACCTCACGGGGTTTCCTCTCTGGTTGGTTTAAAGGAAAACGGGTTTGTAGCTAGACAAGCAGCAAGAAAGGCAGAATCGAAGAAAGTTGATAAACACGCTAAAGCTTGTGCAGAGAACCAACATGCTTTTGTCCATTTTGCCTTTGACACCTTTGGCTCTCTAGCGCCAGAAGCTATCCACTTCCTGACCAGGGTCCAACGGGTCATCCACAGAAGTTGTTCAGCCTCACGGGGCAGGGTTTTGTCTTTGGTAGATTAGGGTTTGCAATTCAGAAAGGGGTGGCGGCGCAGCTTGTTGCCCGTCTACCTCCCGTTTTGATATAACTTGGCAAGTATTAATCAATCAAAACCCTAATAATAATTTAAAATTCAAATATGATGATTCTAAGTATATTTATGCTTCGTGATTAGGCTTGTAAATGAACCGAACGAACACGAACGAGGCATGTTCATGTTCGTTCGTTAAAGTTAACCGAACAAACGATCGGACATGAACATTTTAACGAACGGATTTTCTTGTTCGTGTTCGTTCGTTTAAAAAATGAAGATGTTCATGTTCGTTTATGTTCGTTTATTAATAGTGTAAACAAACAGTTCATGAACATAAATGAGTATACGAACGTAAACGAACGCAATCTAACATAAGCGAACCTAAACGAACAAAAATGAGCAAACATAAACGAAAATAACTAAACATAAATTAACGAACACAAATGATGAAACACCAATTAAAAGTAAACGTGAATATCTAAACATAACCATCATAAAAAAAGAACTTCAAATGTAAATAAATTCGTTAAAATTATAGACTGATAGACAGTTCAAAGCACCATCTTGAATTCACCATTATGATCAACAACACACCAACTTCGTTCTAATTCAATGTATATGACAATGTCAGAAAACGTTACTTGTTAAACCAAAATTACATATGCAACTTTTAGTGCTTACCTACTATGGAAAAACGAAACAAGTCTGAATTGTGTAGGTGTAGTAGAGAAAAAGAAAAGGCTAAAAATAAGTAAACCTTAATCAACTATTCATAAGACAGAAAAGATTGTTTTTAAATTGGAATGTAGAAATCAAATATATTAATACCACATAAAGATTGTTTTGAAATCGGAAACTCAAAGCATGTAAATGGGATGCTAAAGAAAAACTTGTACATTTTAAATTTAGTTTTAGTTTTAAATTTAATATTAGTACTATATAAAGTTAAACAATTAAATAAACGAACAAATATAAACGACCATAAACGGCGAATTCAAACGAACATAACTGAATGAACATAAACGATCGTTCATGAACGTAAATGAACAAACGAGACATTGTTCGTGTTCGTTTGTTTAGTTATATGAACGGAAAAAATGTTCATGTTCGTTTGTTTACTAAATAAACGAACATAAACGAGTTTCCTGCCAAACGATACATGAACGGTTCACTGAACGTTTGGTTCGTTTACAAGCCTATTCGTGATTTGGTTGGATTTTTGAACCATCACATTTGAATTTAATTTGTTATGCAAATAAACGATTATCCAAGACAAAT
Source organism: Helianthus tuberosus (assembly GCA_030545235.1). Classification (NCBI taxonomy): domain Eukaryota; kingdom Viridiplantae; phylum Streptophyta; class Magnoliopsida; order Asterales; family Asteraceae; genus Helianthus; species Helianthus tuberosus. Next base: position 156,023,148 of record CM060418.1, on the reverse strand, counting down.
GGAAATAAACACGACATATATATTTTTTAAATGTGATTTGAACAAAAGGTAAGTTTTAAGAATCTGACAAATCTAGCTCAAATTTGTAGTGGATACATCAATGAAGAGGAGGATATGGTCACGGTGTGGCAATCGATTCATAGTATCGTGCCTGTTTATCATATGTCACCTTTTATAGAAAATGAGTACCGATTACCTGATTTTCTAGTAATTTTGTCAACAAATAATTATTTGGGTGATTTTGTTTTCGGGTGAATTTTTCATTGGTAAAAGTTTGTTTTATATATTGAGAATAAATATCCAAATTTGTTCGAGCAAAGTCATATTCTGAACTTTTCTTTTTTTGCATGTTTGTTCGATTATATTTATGATAGAATGATTGTTGTTTGTGTTTGTAGTTTTACCAAGCATATCATTGGTGAGATCAAAACCAATATTTAAGATATGTTCTTTTGGTTTATACGTGCGTCTCCATGTAGGATACAAGTTGTATAAATAGGGTAACGTTTAGGAGCCAACACACAACAAAAACACTCTTTTCAAACATTTACAAGCATCAAGATCATTGGAATCATGCTTAAGATCAACAACAAAATAATCTTCATGCTTATCGTGTTCGTTTTTGTTGGTATCATGACAACAACCCAAGGCGAAACTATTTCTGTCGGTAAAAGTTTCACACTTGAAAAACAAAGTTCCCAATCTTTCATTTCATGTATTTTTTTGTATATATTATATAAAGATGCGTGTTTAAAACTATTTCTCAAATAATATTTGATCAGATACTTCAACACCAACCCCTTATTGTACTTCTGTGATCGGCGTGAAAAGCGGAGATACATGTTTCGACATCGCTCACAAGTCCAAGCTAAGTTCTAAACTCTTCAAACTAATCAATCCAAATTTGAATTGCAACAAGTTGTTCGTAGGCGAATGGATTTGCATCGGGGGAGTAGTCCTTCCATAAATGATGTACGCGTCCTAATGGAAATAAAGTTGTATGCGTATGTGATGTTGGAGCCATATTAACCATGGTTTTATATTAGGCGTTTCTTCTATTATTAATAAAACATGTGTGACTCGTAAGTTATATTGCATGTGTCAAATAAAATCATGGTTGTACGAAACTTGCTTTTTTGGACGGGTAATTTCTTTAATCCTCTGTGAGACTTGAACCCAAGACCTCCATCTCCCAAACCAAGATGTTTAAAGGTTTTGTTTTCACCAATGGACCACCATCCCATTAGTTGTACGGATCTTGCTAAACGCTTGAACCAATGACAGAACTAGAACTTCTTTATCGGGTTCTAAATCATATTTTGTTCTACAAATACTCGGACTATATATAATTTTCACAAATTTTAATGACCGGGGGACATTTTACATTTGAGTCTTGATCACCATCTAGTTCAACCCATAGCCTAATAAATCATGACATATGGTGTTTCATCTTGGTGAAAGTCATATAAATTCCAAACTTCTTATTCAACACAATTTTTCTGCGTTTTTTACACCTTCCTTTATTTACAAAATTAATGTATTATTTAAAGATAATACAAAATTATATTGTTGAAGAAAAAAAACAAATTGTTTGATGTTGTTGTATTTGCTTACATGTAAATAGGATAAAATTGCAAGTCTCCGTCTTAATTTTTAACAATGAAACAGTTGTGTCGAATGCGTTAAGTTTTGTGGCTAAATAAACATACAAATATGTGTTTACCTTTAAAAAGAATGCAAATGAATACATAATATTAGGTAGCCATGTAAATAACATACAGTATTTGTGACAATGTGGGTAGCCCACTTGCTAGAGGCATATGCCTCTTAAGAGAGAGGTCTCGGGTTCAATCGTGAGTAAAGGGTGAAAAATTTAGAATATTGCTGAATAATAATAGAGCAAGCGTTGCCATTCAAAAAAAAATAACAGTATTTGTGCATAAAAATGTCAAAAGACATGCTCTCTCAACGAGAAAAAACATGTTTCAAACTATTGCGAGGTGTTATTTTATCTACGTTTAAATCGATCCGCTGTAATGAGTTGCTGTTGTGTTTATCTTTGTATACGTTTTGGTATAAATTTTGTTTAAATAACTTGGCTTTCGTATATAACGATGTAACTTTTTCGTAGCTTTCGAATATACCGTCGTGTCGTAGTTTTTTATCAACACGTTCACAATTTGATTATTTTATCTACGTTTCGAACCCGCCACGAAGTGCGGGTAGTAACCACTAGTTATATGTATAAAACTGAAAATACTTATTTGTTCCTCTACAGTCTATAGATATAGTCTTACTAGAAGGGTGCCCGCGCGATACATTGTGAAAGCAGTGAAACACACACATTGATAATCACGTAACATGTTAATAATTTTATAAATTTTAAAAAATAGCAATACCAGGCTCAAATTACAGAGAATAAAATGCTCATTTTTATGGTGTAATTTTTTTATATAAAACAAATATCAACATATGAAAAGATTATAGCTGTTTAAAAATCGTGAGAGAAAATTGGTTTAAAAGTCAACTATATATTTTGAAAAAATTGTATCATATGTTTAAAAACTTGTAATTACTCAAAGTCTTGCAATCATATATTATATTAGCTTCTTGTCCTCGTATTATAATATAGTATAAATATCGATAACACACAATTACTAAATCCATTTATAAATATGGCACTAATTTGATATATATTTATTCCTCAAAAATGATTTATAAATACAGACTTTCCATAATAATTAAGCCAAGAGATATAAATATAATCTTTTCTGAATCATGAAAAAGAGAAAATATACAAATAAACATAAAGATGTAACAACTTGTAGGGTAGGTATAACACCTCGCAAAATCGCGACCAATAAAATAAAGACACGTGTCATGGACTTTAAACGTGTAATGGATTGGTCTGGAGGGACTAAAATTGTCAAACAATGTAATTATGTAAGTAAAAGGATCCAAAGTGTCAACATGCCAATCTTGTACCTCTGATTGACCTCACATGACGTTCGTATTCTTTAATGAATAATTTTTCGAACATAGAAAGTCGTTTGTGCTTAAATTAAGGATCTTACGAAACATAGGGGTTAAAAGTGTCAACATGTTAAATGTTACCTCTGGGTGACCTTTTAACGATCCCAAAAACATTGTAATATTTGTATATTTTGCTCTCAAGAATATTGGATGGTAATTTCATGGATTTTCGATGGAAACAAGACGTTTCAGGTGATCTCATAACTAACCGAGAGCTTAACGGAGTTAAAATGTGACCCAAGGCCCTTAAAAGTTAACTATGGGGGTCATAAGTGCAACAAAGAAAGTTATATAAACTTATTATGGACCAGGGACTGAATATGAAAAAGCAGCAAACTTTTTACCGGATTTACAGGTCTTCGAGGGCCGCGTAGACCTTAGAGGAAGTCTACGCGGGCCGCGACAGAAGTGCCAGCGAGCAAAAAAAGGGGCAGCTGCATGTTGCAGCCTGTTCCACCGCCATTGCATGGCTGATTTCGATACCAGGGACTGAGCAAATGGTTTTTCATGCACTAGGGACACCTGGGAACATCTGAAAACAACATAGGGACAAATGGATTGATCTTGGAACATCTAATTTCCTATATAAAGGACTTGGTTCTTGAGTTCATTTGCACATTTGAAGTTTACTCTTCAAAACTCATTCTCTGGAGCTTCCTGGTGTTCAAGAAAGCTTCCTTCTATTCCTAATTCGTGCTAAGAACTATAGTAAGTGTTCTTAGCTTCCTAAGTTTAAGTTTTATTAGCTTAATGACCGAAAGTCAAAGTTATCATAATTAAGCTTTGACTTTGTGATTAATCACAAACGGTCCAGCCATTATTTGAATTGAAAGTGGCTATGTGTTGTTAATTATGTAGGTGTTAAACCCTTAAAAGGACACCTTCAAATTATCACGTTATCTCAGTCAATTGTCGGGTCAAACTTATTAATAAAAAGTCAAACGGGTCAGTTTTTACAAATTAATTCATAACTGATAATGCAGAGGTTATGGAACATGTTTTAACACTTAAATAACTTGGTAAATAATATAAGAACATGTCTAGGCATGTTCAACCCGACAATTCTGAGTTTATGCTCGGTTCGGAACCGAAAGTCGCAAAAGTAGACTTTTGCTTTGACTTTCAGTTCTGACCCGATTTAGCTTAGGGGCTGTTTGATAGCCTCTTAATGATTCCATTAAGAGGCTACATCTGAATCACTCAGAAATAAGTGTGTTTGGTTCACCAAAATAGCACCTCTTAACGGTTCAGCCATCCTCTTAATGATTCAGCCATAAAAACTATCTGAATGGAAAACAAGACTCCTTTACCCTTGCCCCTAATTATCAAACGCACTTCTTCCCTCAGCCCCCTTACGAATACTTCTCTCCACATTCCCTTCTTCTTTAGTCACGACGATACCTTCCACCACCATACCCACCGCCGTACGCCACCGCCTTTCTATTTTTCCGGCTGAGATCATCAAAAAATTAGTGTACGTTGACACGTTTTCTCTATTTTTTCTTCAAATCCCATACAAGAACTTTGATTTTTCCGGCTGTTGGCAAGCGGTGGTGATGAAAGACGGTATCTTCAACTGGTTATTCCTTCGGTGAAGATGAGTAATAAAAAAAAGATACTGTATTTTTTTATGGTTCCTTGACTAATACAAAGAGCAGGGACACGAGAACACTTGCACCTTTTCTATTTTTTATTAATTGTTTTATGTGATTTATTATAGGGGCTGTTTGGCTAAGCTTATTTTAGTGACTTATTTACTTATTGACTTTTTGAAAAGTTAAAAGGTGTTTGGGTTAGCTTATTATGTGAGAGGAATAAGTAAATAAGTCACTCCATTATGACTTATTTACTTTTCCAAAAAGTCAACAAGTAAATAAGTCTCCAAAATAAGCTTAGCCAAACAGCCCCATAGTGTTTGAAGTTTTGCTTATTTACGTTTTCATTTATTAAGTAACTTCTTTAAAGGGGTGAAATAGTCAATCTTTATGGTTATTCAGAGGTCCAACCAAACAACACTTACTCATTCAGTACTTACTGATTCAGAGTCTCTTACCCAGTCAGACCTCTTAATAGTTCAGCACTTACTGATTCAGAGGTTGCGAAACAGTCCCTTAGTTTAGATATGCCTTAGGGTTCCTTTAGGACCATATTACATGTCAGTACAACCCTCTAAGGTTATACAACTTGGTTCCATAGAAATCCTAGTTCATTGCATATTTTCGTTAAATGCTTAAAAGTTGACCATTATGCCCTTTTAATATTAAAATGAGATTTTTGAAAATGTGAGAGGACAAAAACCTTTAGAGTAAACTGCCATTTTGGTCCCTGTGGTTTGGGCACTTTTGCCATTTTAGTCCAAATCTCCAACTTTTTACATCTGGGTCCCTGTGGTTTGCATTTTGTTGCCATTTTAGTCCAAAATCCAAAAACCTCCTTTTTTTACTGTTGAAAGCTGCCTATTTTGTCCTTTAGTGCAGGGGCATTTTGGTCATTTTTTAAATTTCATTTTTTTAACAATAAAACCCAGATCAAAGTCCAATTATCTTCCAACTCAACCAGACCAAAAGTCAAAACAATTTATAACAAAATTCAAATAATCAAATCGACAAATTTCCAATTCAATTCAACCGATAATAAAAGAAAGTTTCAAAACCAAGTGAAACAAAACATCAACAATTATTATACCTTTAAGAAATTCAACCAAAAATATCTGCAAACAAATCAGAGTTCTACAACAGATGTTCGTTATTTATTTTCGATCAAGAAAAATCAGATATGTCTTCACGTGCCAAGACCGATCACTTCTATCTTCTCTCTCTCTCTCTCTCTCTCTCTCTCTCTCGCCGGAATCGATGATGGTGGTGGTCATATCACGAAATGGCCACATCAGATCTGTAGAACAGAGGTTCACTGTTTAGTTCCGGCCAAGAACGATCACTTCTCTCTCTCTCTCGCCGGAATTGATGGTGGTGGTGGTGGTGCTATAGAGAGAGAGAAGAGAGAGAGAGGGAGGGGGTGGCGGTGGCGGTGGTGGTGGTGCTATAGAGAGAGAGAGATCTGATTTTGATCTGGGTTTTATTGCTAAAAAAATGAAATTTAAAAAATGACCAAAATGCCCCTGCACTAAAGGACAAAATAGGCAGCTTTCAACAGTCAAAAAAGGGGGTTTTGGATTTTGGACTAAAATGGCAACAAAATACAAACCACAGGGACCCAGATGTAAAAAGTTTGAGATTTGGACTAAAATGGCAAAAGTGCCCAAACCACAGGGACCAAAATGGCAGTTTACTCAAACCTTTATTACTGATATTTAAGTATGTCCTAAAAATTTGACATCAGTTTATGGTCTAAAATAGAGGTTATGCGCGATATCGTAAAATGAAAGCTTTTTACTAATTAAATGGCATTTTTGGCATAAATCGTATTTAAACCCAATTTTTGACACCAAACTTGCCACCTACTGTTAAGATATAATATTTAGGGATTTTTAGAAATTTTTGTTAAATTTTAAACTGATCATAACGTAGGGTTCTTGCATAGACTCGGTAATTGACGGTAATGCCCTTTTTGCTAATAAAATGAGTTTTACACATCCTTTACATATCAAACATTTTTCTACTGATTTTATACATTAAATTAATTATTTTAAACAGTAGAGTTTGATCAAAATCTCAGATTTCCTTAACCAACCCAAATATCGTCAAATACCGACTTTTATGCAATTTAGGCGCATAATATGGTTTAAAACTATATTTGACACCTAAGACTTATTACCTACTGATATTATTAGAAAATTTTTATACTTTAATAGTAAGTAAAAGTTTTGAACTCAGATTTCCAAATTTGACCCTTATAGCATATGTGAAATGACCAAAATGCCCCTTCGGTGCATAGTTTGGCCATAAATGATAAAATTCACATATGTATGATATCTTACTAATGTAACTTGTTAAAATAAATATTTTTACTGATTGTTTTGGACCAGAACCTCATATTGCTATTTAACCTCTTTTATAAGCTTTAAAATGACCAAAATACCCTTA